>CM032132.1:27207378-29607378 GCA_018894105.1 Jacaranda mimosifolia | reverse complement strand
GAGAAATCTTCCAAGGGTAAGGGGCTGAGTAAGAGTAATATGGAGAAGTGACGCTGATCCGACTCCAATCCTGCGCTCACTTCTCCTTGAGAGCTTGATGCTCACACGCACCATGAGACCATTTTGAATGACGCATGTAAATGTTACAAGACTATCAATTCCCAATTTTTAGGTGACTCTTCACGTTCGCCCCTGATCCCCAAGTGGGAAATTTCAGATCAAAATAGCTTTTTGAGATCCCAATCTGGTAAGGCCTCATTCAAGCTCTACAAAGGGTGTCTAATGGTCCTAGATCAAACTTTCATGGCCCCAATGAATTTTTCCAAAATAGAGGAACACGGTGCCTACGCTTGATGTAGGTAAGTATGTAATGTAGATAAGTAAATGTATGGTTCATTTTTTGCATGGGCGCTTAGCTCTAATTCTCTTAAACTTTGCAGGACACTGCTTATATGCATCAGCTCTCATTACAATGCTCTTACTGAATGAGTTGCTTTATGACTTACGACAACGAGGTCATGGAGCTTAAAATGGCCAAAGAGGAACTCGAGGCCAACCTGAAGTTTACTTAAGAGTCTATTGACAGCGAACTAGCCCTACATAAGGAAGAGCTAGCGGATCAGGACTAGAGGATCAAAGACTTGGAGCAAAATTTAGCTAAAGCAAAGAAGTCCTTGGCCTTGGAGAAAAAGGCAACATGTAAGGAGAGATGTTCGAAGGGGCAAACGGAGTTCGAAAGCTCTACGAAGTACAAAGAGCTAATCTAGAAGTCCCCATTAGATGAGGCTGTGCTTCCAAGGACTCAGGCACCTTCGAATCCCTCGTCGAGGAGAAGGCTGCAAAGTATACCTTCATGGGCTTTATGAAGTGCCAGGATCAATTGCAAATGCTGAACGAGATCGTGGAAGGGTTCAACTTGAAGTAGTTGGATCCTACTGAGGACGCCAACCTGAAAGATTATCCAATGGGTGATCTAACCGAAGCTGAAGAGCCCAAGGATGAGTTTGTTGCCTCGCTTTGAAAGATGAGGTCCCTTAACTGGCCACAAAAAAAGACGAGATCTCTTCCGACGCTTCTATCATAGTGGCCAAGAACCCGAAAGGGGCATCATAGACTAAGGCCTAGCATAGCTAAATTCCAGCCCCTTAACTTGTAAAAGATTTTGTATTTCATCCTTAGCTCAAGATCTTTTAATAAACTATCTAGACTTCGCAATCTTATGCTGGGATACCTATGTAATTGGTTTTTATATCAATGAAATGAGTATATTGAAAAATTTGCCAAGTATCTGAGTTAATTTCATTTGGATCAGCTATACGAGTTCTTTCTCTCACAGTCCACTCAACCTTACTTAGCCCTTAGTATGTTTTCAAGGTCTTATAATGAAATATTACCCTGAATCTCCTTAAAATAGGAATCCCGATCCTGTAGACTTGAAATCTTCTTGGTGTTAGGATCTTGCACTGATCCTACACAAGTTCTTGATCCCGTTATCTTGGGATCTTCTAAGCATCAAGATCTTTCATAGATTCTATACAAGTTCTCTATCCTGTTATCTTGGGATCCTCTTGTGGCATCAAGATCTTACACTGATCCTACACAAGTTCTCGATCCCGTTATCTTAGGATCTTCTTGGCGTCAAGATCTTTCATAGATTCTATACAAGTTCTCGATCCTGTTACCTTAGGATCCTCTTATGGCATCAAGATTTTGCACAGATCCTATATAAGTTCCCGATCACATTATTTTGGGATCCCCTTGGTGTCAGGATCTTGCGCAGATCCTATATAAGTTCTTAATCCCATTGTCTTGGGATCTTTTTATGGCATCGAGATCTTGCGCATATCCTATACAAGATCTTGATCCCTTTATCTTGGGATCTTCTAGGTGTCAGGATCTTGTGCACATCCTGTATAAGTTCTCGATCCTGTTATCTTGGGATCTCCTTGTGGCGTCAGGATCTTGCATAGATCCTATACAAGATCTCAATGTCGTTATCTTGGGATCTTTTATGGTGTCAGGATCTTGTGCACATCCTATACAAATCTCGATCCTATTATCTTAGGATCTTCTTATAGTGTCAAGTTCTTATACAGATCCCATACAAATCTCGATCCCATTATCTTGGGATCTTCTAGGTGTCAAGATCTTCCACAGATCCTATACAAGTGATTGATCACATTACCTTGGGATCCTCTTGTGGCGTTAGGATCTTGCGCAGACCCTGTACAAGTTCTCGATCTTATTATCTTAGGATCTCTTTGGGGCGTCGGGATCTTGCACAGATCCTACACAAGATCTCAATCTTGTTATCTTGGGATCTTCTTGAAAGTATTGGAAAGGGGCATAAACGACATTACATAGAGGGTAGATTCTTGGAACTAAGTAAAGAGTAATTAATGTAATTGAAATGCATTACAAAGGGTACTAACCACATACTAGCTTTACAGGATTTGTTACAGCCTTAAACATAAAAAATTTTCAAATTCTGCACATTCCATAACCTTGGTAACTTATTTCCTTTAGCATCTTCCAACATGTATGACCCCTGCCTGGTCACCTTGATCACTTTGTATGGTTCCTCTCAATTTGGGTCTAGCTTCCACACATGCTTCGAGACTTCCACCTTTTTCAGGACTCAGTCTCCTACTCGAAAGCTCCTCGGTTGAACTTTCTTGTTGTAGCTAGCTATAATGTTCTTGTATTCTTGGATCTTGACATAAGCTTTGTCTCATTTTTCCTCAATCACCTCGAGCTCAAACTCTTGATCCTCGTCGTTACTTTCTGGTTTGTACTCCAATATTCTTTGGGTGGGCTCTCCGATCTCAGATGGGACACAACTTTATCCCATACACTAAACAATAGGAGGTCTCTCTGATTGTGGTCTTATGAATGGTGCGATGTGCCCATAAGACCCCATAGAGCTCGTCAGCCTAGGCCCCCTTTGCTTGATCCAAGCAAGCCCTGAGACTTTTCAAGAGATCACAGTTAGTCACTTCTATCTGGCCATTCACTTTTGGGTTCACAACAAAGGTGAATCGTTGTTTAATCTTGAGCTCTTCACACTAACTTGTTATTTTCTTCCCATTTAATTGAGTTCCATTATCTAAAATTAAGACCCTAGGGATCCCGAACCATATATAATATTTTTCCAAAGGAAGTTCATGACTTCCTTTCAGTGACCTTCACTAACGTCTCTGCCTTAACCCATTTATCGAAATATTCAACTGCCACTATCATGAACCTTTTCTATCCCCCGGCAAGCAGGAAATAACCCACTATATCAATTCCCTATTGGTCAAATGGACATGACACGGGAATCGATTTGATCGGGACAGCAGATCGATGGGTAAGGTTGGCATAGAATTGGCATTTCTCACATCTTCTAACCAAGGCTGTTGTATCTTGATTCATAATGGGCCAAAAATAGCCTTGCCTAAGGATATTTAGTGCTAAGGACCTCCCTCCTGAGTGGTTTCCACAACTGCCCTCATGGATCTCTCGCATCACATATAGAGCCTTTTCGAGTCCCAAGCATTTTAGCAGTAGCCCTTCGATGGATCTCTTGTATAACTCCCCATTTATCATAATAAACCGATTTGCCCTGAAAGCCAACCTTCTTACTTCCCTTGTGTCTCCAAGTGGTGTCCCATTTACCAAGTACTGAATTAGATCATCCTTCTAAGTTGCTCCTGCAACCATCTGCATCACTGCCTCTTTCTCAAAAGCGCCACTCTCCAGTTCTGAATGTTTAGCTATCAATAAGGTTATGGTCGTGCTCCGGGTTTCTATGGTTAAGCTGCCGAACTTAGCTAAAGTGTTTGCTCTTCTATTTTCCTCCCTTGGGATCTACTGCACTTGGCAAAATACGAATTCCAACATGAGTTCCTTAACCTTTCTCAGGTATTTTGTCATGGATTTTTCTTGAGTCTCAAATGTCTCTTCGATTTGATGCTCCACAAGCTGCAAATTAGTGTAGACATTTAACCTTTTAGCATTCATGCGCTTTGCTGCCTTCAATCCTATGATCATGGCTTTATACTCAGCCTCATTGTTGGTGATCCCAAAAGCTAGCTTGCCCGCGAACTCGAGCCCTACAAAATTAGGTCCTTTAAAAACAATTTTAGCTCCCCATACTGAGATATGGCCGACCTATTGATGTGCATTATTCAAATTTCTCCCTCGAGATCGGGTTTTTAACTAACCATCTCGACCATGAAGTTTGATAGGATCTACACTTTCACAGAGCTCCTATTTTAATATTCTATGTCGAACTCCCCTAGCTCACGACCTATTTTACTAGCCTTCCCAAAACATCAGACTTGGTGAAGACTTGTTTTAGTGGATGATTACCCAAAATAATAATCTTATGAGACCAGAAATATGGCTTTAGTTTTTTCGTTGTCATCACAAAAGCTAGAGCTAACTTTTCGACCTCCAAGTATCTACTTTTTGCTCATCACAGTACCTTGCTCACGTAGTATACATGTTTGTGAACCAAATTCTCTTCCCGAATCAACACTAAACTGACTACACACTCTGACGTTGCCAAATATAAGTATAAGGGCTCCCCGTATACAGGTTTGACCAACAAAGGGGGTGAGGCCAAGTACTCTTTGAGGTCTTCAAATGCTTTCTCATATTCCTAGTTCCATTGAAAGTTCTTCATGTTCCTTAAAATCTTAAGGAATGGCAAGCTCTTATCAGCCAATCTTGAAATGAACCAATTTAGGGATGCGATGTCCCAGTCAACTTCTGAACATCCTTCACTAATTTGGGCGAGCTCATTTCAATTACAGCTTTGATCTTCCCTAGGTTGGCCTCTATCCCGCGCTCGCTGACTAAGTACCCCATAAAGTTTCCACCTTGACCCCCAAAGTGCATTTAGATGGGTTAAGCTTTATCTTGTTTTTTCTCATAATGTCAAAAGCTTATTCTAAATGCATCAAATGGTAGAGCTCATTCAAACTTTTGCCAATATATCATCCACGTATACCTCCATAGTTATCCTAATCTGGTCCTTGAACATCTTGTTCACCAACCTTTGGTAAGTGGCTCCTACATTCTTCAGTCGGAATAGCATAATATTATAACAAAAGACTCCCCTTTTCGTAATGAAGGTTGCCTTATCTCTATCTTCTTTTGCCATAAAAATTTGGTGATATCCCTAGAAGGCACCCATCATGCTAAAGAGAGCACAAGCTGCTATCGAGTCTACTAGTACATCAATCCGAGGCAAAGGATAAGGATCCTTCGGGTAGGCCTTATTCAGGCTGGAGCAATCTGTGTACATTCTCCATTCCATTCCATATTTGGCACGACCACGACATTCAAAAGCCACTTTGTGAACTGAATCTCGACAACATGTCTCACCTCCAAAAGTTTGTTCACTTCATTCTCTATGATCCGATTTTTCATCGCCTTGTGGTTCCTTTTCTTCTACTGGATGGGTCTAACTTGGGAATCTATATTCAGCTTGTGCGCTATCACCTTAGGGTCTATTATCTCAAAGTCCAAGGGCTTCTAAGCAAAGGCGTTCGTATTTTTTCTTAGAAACTCAATGGTTAAGAATTCCAGTTCTTAGGTCATTGGGTTCCAATCCTTGTCATCTTACTCGAGTCCCTAGGCACTAGCTCGATTTCCTTGAACCCACATGCTGGATCAATTCTGCATTTCTCCACTCGCCTTTTCTTATTCTCTTCTTATTTTGAATATTATTGATGCGGTGTATAAGTTTTGTGATCAAATAACCCAGGCAAGAGAATGACTCTTTATTTTTAGGATGAATTAGCCCCGCACAGGTGCTAACGAACAATGGCTATTGTCTCCCAAGATATAAAAAATATCCAAGACAGTAGCAACACTACAAACTGTCTTTTCTCTTTAACCTTATGTGTATTGAGCTCTCTCTATTTTCGAAAATGAGTATGCAAAACCTTTTGTAAAAAAATATATCCTAGAAAGTGAACTCTGGGACTGACTTATAGAGCTGAGGTAGCTGAAGTATGGTCAACATGGCTGCAGCTATGATCAATACTCCCACATATTTCCAATGGAGCTTCAGCATCTAAGGCAGAAGTTTGATCAGTTGATTTTTGGAGACTAGAATGGACATGTATTGAGCCTTTCCATACACGTGTTGATGATCTCCAAACACACAAAAATAAGCAGTAGTCTGAAGGGTTTTGTGGCTTTTCGTGGGACATAAAATTCAATTAAATCTAGTTGTAATTGGGCCAAGAAATTCAAATAAATTTGGTGTAAAAAGTTAATATCGAACTGAAAGACCAACCCAATTTGATTTTAGCCTAATTCTGATCCCAAGCCCACGTTGTGCTGTGCCAAGCCAAGGCCCAAGTCCAGCTTGGTCAAGCTGAGATGGCGACGACAGCGGTGACGGCACGTGCGTGGGTTGAATCGAACCTACTACCATGTAGGTCCTCTCCCCTCCAAACACTTGTGGTATTCCCAAGGGGCCCATCCTTTTCCTCTTGAATCATATATTCAAGTCTTCCTTTCATCCATTTTTCAATGTGGGATGGAGTTTAACTCATTCCACTCTTTAGCACCTCATTGGTCTTCTTAGTCAACTATTAAGTAGCTTATTTTAACTGTTAATTTCTCATTCACCTGAAATTGATTTTGGCCAATTAATCACATTATTGACATCTACCCGTGGTGTAGTTTATGACTATCACCAATTTCTTATAAAATAATATTTCGAGCACACTTAAAAGTTTGGTCAAAGAAGACCAAGTTCCAATAGTCCCCAACATGAATGGAAATTAATGTGACTGATGGCTTATATGTATATACAGACATGAGAGATTTCAGGCGAACAACTATTGCATCAGGATAGGTAGTTTATGGCTTTAAACCTTCCCTAGTAAAGCACCATCGGGTTCACTTAGCTAATTAGTGAACGTGATGTCTTGAGCTGTTCAGTTTTTGATGTAAACCAAGACAACAGTGTTCACACAATAGCTGTCCTTACGCTTTTAGTTCTTGGTGGTTGTGTCTGTTTTAGCCATGGACAACAATCTTGGATTCATAAGTGTTTACCATGAAGCGGCCCTATCTTCACACTTACATAGGTGATCTCCTACAGAGAGTATCCTGCCATACTCCGCAATTCTAGCTCTGGGAATCATTGAGAGTTAAGACTTAGCCTTGTACCCACTTAGCAGGCATTACTTCTATGTCCTAGGAATGGGTTGAAGTGCTCACATGAACCATCATGGCTTAGTTGTCTTATTGAACCAAGTTCTTAGGATCTCCAATCATCATGGTTGGGTGTTCGCTATTTCAGCTCTTAGACTAATGGGCTTTAATCCCATCCCTCTCATTTCACTTGATCTCTAGGCAAACTTTTTGTTAATGGATATGCTAAATTTTCTTTGGATTTCACATAATCAAATGAAATTATACCATTTGAGATCAATTGTCGTATGGTATTATGTTGTGGTCTGATATGACGAGATTTACCATTATACATCAAACGAGATAGCCATCATATAAGCTGTTTTGTGCCCTTCCAGTGGTTGATTGACTATCACAATGAATTATGATGGCAGAGAACGATTTAAGCCAACACGGAATATCCTCTAGAAAGTTTTGAAGCCATTCTGCCTCTTCTTCTGTTTTGTCCAAGGCAATGAATTCAGACTCCATAGGAGAACAAGCTATACACATCTATTTAGAGGATTTCCAGGACACATCAACACCACCTAGTGTAAAAACATACCCACTTGTGGACTTTGTGTCTTTCATATCAGATATCCAGTTGGCATCACTATAGCCTTCCAGTACAATTGGATATCTAGTGTAGTGTAACCCGTAGTCCATTATGTACTTAAGAAATCTAAGTACCCTTGTTAGTGCTTTCCAGTGTTCATTACGAGGATTGCTTGTAAATCTACTCAACTTGTTTACTCAGCACGTAATGTCGGGGCGAGTACAATTTGTTAGAAACATCAAACTACCTATTATTCTCGAGTATTCCACTTGAGAAATGATTTCACAAGTATTTTTGCTCAGATGTTGACTGGGATGCAGGGGCATTTTTATAGGAAAGTTTTCTTACACATTGAATTTCTTGAGAACTTTCTCAACATAATGGGATTGAATGAGAATCAGCTCATAAGTCATTCTGATAATCTTAATCCCCAGTATGGCATCCACTACACCTATATCTTTTATGTCAAAATGCTTCTGAAGCATTTTCTTGGTAGTCAAGATGACATCTTGAGTGTTACCCATTACCAGCATGTCGTCAACATATAGGTAAACTATGACAAATTCACTTTGAGTGCTTTTTAAGTACACACATTTGTCACACTCGTTTATCTTAAAGCCATTTGACAACATTACTTTGTCAAATTTTTCATGCCATTGTTTCAGAGCTTGTTTGAATCTATACAATGATTTAACAAGCCTGCATACTTTCTTTTCATGTTCGGGAATAAAAAATCTTTTAGGTTGTTTCGTATAAATTTCTTTATCTAACTCACCATTCAGGAAGGTAGTTTTCACATCGATTTAATGTATTTCAAGATTGTTCAGGGTTGTTATTGCAATAAGCACCCTTATGGATGTTATTCTTGTTACTGGTGAGTAAGTGTCGAAGAAATCAAGTCCTTCCTTTTGTTTGAACCCTTTTGCTACCAGCCTCGCCTTGTATTTGTCTATAGAGCCATATGCCTTGTATTTCCTTCGAAGAATCCATTTGAAGCCTAATGGTTTATGGCCTACTGGGACATCAACGAGCTCCCAAGTGTGATTCTGCATAATTGACTGTATTTCACTATTGATAGCTTCTTTGCAGAATGGTGCTTCTGGACTGGACAATGCTTCACCAATTGTCTGTGGTTCATTTTCTAGCAAATAGGTTAGAAAGTCTGGTTTCCTTTCTAACCTTTTTAGCTTCATCTTGGTTCTTCATTCGATTGAGAACTACTAGATGATTCCAAAGATCTTTTTTTAGAACTTAATTCTTCCTTATCTTCACATGGAAACATATTTTCGAAGAATACAACATTCCTGGATTCAATGGTCATTCCTTCATTTATATCAGGAACTACTGATTTGTGCACGAAGAATCTATAAGCACTACTGTTATATGCATATCCAATGAAAATGCAATCAACAGTTTTTGGTCCTATTTTTACCTATTTTGGCTTGGGCACTTCCATCTTGGCCAAACACCCCCACACTTTCACATACTTGTACGAGGGTTTGTGACCTTTCCACAATTCATACGGAGTTTTATCCTTTTCTTTGTGAGGTATTTTGTTCAAGACATGGTTAGCCGAAAGGATAGCTTCCCCCCATATGTTCTGGGGTGATCCAAAATTAATCAACATAGCATTCATCATTTCCTTGAGAGTTCAATTTTTACATTCAGCAACTCTATTAGATTAAGGTGAGTAAGTAGCCGTTGTTTGATGAATAATGCCAAAAGTTGAGCAAAATTCTTCAAATGGTGCTCCATATTCACTGCCTATATCACTTCTAATAGCTTTTATTTGTTTGCTAAGTTGATTTTCAACCTCAGTTTTATAGCATTTGAATACTTCTAGTGCTTCATCTTTACTTCGTAACAAAAATACGTAGCAGAATCTTGTGTAATCATTAATAAAAGTAATGAAATACTTTTTTGCACCTCTAGTTTGCACAAACTTTAAATCGCATATATCACTATGAATTAATTCTAGAGGCGTCATGCTTCTTTCAACTAAGTGAAAAGGAGCTTTGACCATTTTGGCTTCAACACAAATTTCACACTTATGAGTTGTGTTAATTTTAAATGGAGGCAAAAATTCCAAATTTACTAGTCTGCACAAAGTATTGTAGTTAACATGTCCTAATCTAATATGCCATAATTCACAATACTTAATCAAGTAAGTAGAACCAGAGGCTTTATTAATATTAACTTAAACATTTTTTGTTACAGGCATGACATTAAACTTGAACAGCCTGTTCTACACATACCCTCATCCTAGAAATAGGCCATTCTTAGAAAGCACAAAATTTTCATATTCAAATACAAACTTGAAACCATTTTTCACTAACAATGACCCTGATACTAAGTTTTTACGAATGTCTGGCACATGAAAAACTTCATTCAGAGTCAGCTCCTTCCCAGAAGTCATCTTCAGAACAACCTTATCCATTCCAGCAACATTAGAGGTTGCTGAATTTCCCATATGCAGCTTCTTTCCAGTCACATGAGTATATGTTGAAAACATATATTTTTTAGAATAGATATGCCGAGTGGCACCAGTATCAATCCACCATGCTCTCAGATTATCAATAATATTGGCCTCGAAGACCATAGCTGAGAGGCCCAGTTCAGACATATCCAGTAGCACAGATTTTTCCTCAGTCACATAGGCCTAATTTGGTTTGTTCTTCTTGGGAAACTACAGTCTTTAGCTTTGTGATTCGGTTTTCCATAATTTTAGCAGTTTCCTTGAAACTTTACTGGTTTCTTGCCTCTGCTGCTTGAGCCAGTGCCTTGGTACTTTCATTTTTTGCTTAGCTCAACTAAATTTTCCTTAGCCTCCATTTCTATTTTTTTAATTTTCACATCAGACATCCAATTATCCTCCTCAATTCTCAGCCTGACAATCAAATTTTCCAAATTCATCTCCTTTCATTTATGCTTGAGATAGTTTTTGAAGTCTTTCCACGACGATGGCAACTTTTCCATAATAGTAGCTACTTGGAAGGATTCACTCAGAATCATGTTCTCAGCATGAATATCATGCAGTATGTTCTACAACTCTTGGACTTGAATCATGATGGATTTGAAATCCACCATCTTGTAGTCCAAAAATTTGGCTACCATAAATTTCTTCAAACCAGCATCTTCTTCCAGTATTTTTTATCAAGTGAGTTCCATAACTATTTAGCTGTTTTAAGAGGGTTGTAGACGTTGTACAATGAGTCATCTAGACCATTCAAAATGTAGTTTTGGCATAAGAAATCGCTTTAGTTTCAGGCATCCAAAGCTATCTTTTGAAGTTAAGTAGAATAGTATTTTCTACTGCAACCTTTTGAAGTTAAGTCCAGTGAATTTCATTGGTGTTTTTCCATGCGCAAGAATAGGAGTAGGAATTGGTATAATGACTTGAGGAGTGGAGATTGGTGGAACAGTGACTTAGTTGAATGCCATGATCACATAATTTGATTAATTCGTCTTAAAATGTTTTGAATATTATTGCTGCGATGTACAAGTTCTATGATCAAATAGCCGAGGCAAGAGAAGGACTCTCTGTCTTTAAGATAAATTAGCCCCGCACATGTGCTAATGAATAATGGCTATATCTCCCAATATACAACGACTATCCAAGATAGTAGCAGTACTACAAAATATCTTTGATGATTTCCATATGAGTGTTGATGATTTTCGAACACGCAGAAATAAGTAGCAATCTGAAAAGTTTTGTGGCTTCTTGTGGGCCACAAAATTCAATTAAATTTGGTTGTAATTGGGCCTAGAAGCTCAGAATTAAATCTAGTTATAATTGGCCCAAGAAATTCAAATAAATTTGGTGTAAAAAGTTAATATTGGACTGAAAGCCCAACCTAATTTGATTTTAGCCTAATCCCAAGCTGACGCCGTACCGCACCAAGTCCAGGCCCGGTTAGGCAGAGCTGAGCCAGCGATGGCGGCGGTGCGGGTGCTCGTGGGTTGAATCGAACCTACTACCATATAGGTCATCTCCCTTCTAAACACTTGTGGTACCCCCGAGGGACCCATCCCTTTCCTCCACACTTGAATCATATATTCAAGTCTTCCTTTCATTTATTTTTCAATGTGGGATCAAGTTTCACTCCTCCTACTCTTTAGCTCTTCCTTGGTCTTCTTAGTCAATTGTTAAGTAGCTCATTTTGACCGTTAATTTCTCATTCACCCGAAATTAGTTTTTGCCAATTAATCACAATATCGTCATCTACCCATGGCGCAGTTTATGATGATCACTAATTTCTTGGAAAATAACATTTCGAGCACACTTAAAAGTTTGGTCAAAGAAGACCAATTTCCAACACTTCTTGGGGTTTCAAGTTTACAATATCTTCCATAGAGGTCACGATCGCTTTCTTACCTTTCGACGCCTACCCCGACCCAGAGCCTTCTCCCTTTGATCCCAAACCTTCGGTCTTAAGTATTTTTTTTAGAGACACGTGGTAGCATTCTCTTGCTTCTTTCTGGTCGCAACACACTTCCCCAACTCTTCCTTTCGTTGGGAACTTTAGTTTTAGATGAAAAGTAGAGACCATTGCTTGGAACTAGTTCAAGCCATGTCTTCCCAAGACCACATTATACGCAAATGGGGCATCAACCAGCAAGAATTTAACCATAAGTATCTTTTGGCATGGTTCTATTCCTAAAGAGACCGGGAGGTCTATAGTCCCAACTAGCATAACCTCGGCTCCTCCAAATCCCGTTAAAGGTGTATAAATTGGTGAAATCCTTGTGAGGGTGAGCTTCATCTTTTTTAAAACTTCCAAAAATATTAAATCCACAGAACTCCCATTATCCACCAAGACCTTGTGTATAAAAAAATTATCTATGTCCATAGTAATGACCATGGGGTCATTTTGGGGCCCGACAACCCCTTAGGAGTCCCTGGTATCAAAAGTAGTAATGGGCTGCTCAGCAATATTTAACGTAGTTTTCGTTTTTTTCTAACTTACCTAGTTCTTAATGGACCTGAGGTGTTTCTTTCCTACACTATAGGAATCTCCTAATGTGAGACCTCCTACAATCATATATATGACACCACACCATGGAAAATTATCCCCATGAGGTTATTTGCAACCTCCTTGCCTTTCTTTTTCATGCTGGGGGACCTACTCCGATTCTAGGATCGGTTCCTCTTCTTCACATGCTCCCCCCTCGGGTTCTCGCCCTTTGGACTTGAACTCCTTAGCAATAAACTCCTTCAAGTATCCTTATCTAATGAGTCTTTCCACTTCTTCTTTAAGCTAAATGCAATCCTCAGGTCGTAACCCCGATCTTTATGGAAGCGGCAATACTTATTCGAGTTCCATCTTGCCGACGTATCTCGCATCTTCTAGGGCCACTACAATATCTTTGATCTCGTAATATCCATTAGCACATAGGATCTTATGGTGTTGAGTGGGGAATAATGATTGTATTTCTATAGGGGAGAATAGTAGTGATCTTTTTCAGATAGAGATTTTTGAGGTCCTTGATCTTTCTCAGATCTTCAAGGAGTATTCTTGGTCCACTCATGTTCTTTCATGCCATTGATCTCTTTCTCTTGAATGTAACGCTGAGCTACCTCTTTCAATTGTTCCATATGCTCAGGGGGCTCCTTAGCAAGGGCGGAGGCTAGAGGTCCTTTCTTGAGCCCATGTAAAAGGATGTTTGTGATCATGTCTATACACAAGTTTTGCACCTCTAATATTTAATTATTAAACCTATTCATGAACCCCCTCAGAGTCTCATCTTCTCTATGCTATATAGTAAACAGATAAATGGCCAACCTCTTAGACTTTCTCTTACTAGCAAATTGGTACAAGAACGTCCTTATGAGCTGGTCATAAGACACTATTGTTCCTGGGACTTGTCCCACAAACCATTCATGTGCGTTCCCGCTTAGCATCATTACAAAGATCCTTGAGTTCATGACATTTGATTGTCCATACAAGTTCATGATATTTTCAAAAGCTGTTACATATTCCTACGAGTCCTTGCTTCCATCATACTTAGGCAAGTCTCGGAGTTTAAAGTGTGAGGCCACTGACTTGGCTAATATTTCAGTGAAACATGGTGAGTTTTTTTTTTTGCAATGCTAAGGTCCCTTTCTTCTTGAGGCCATCTATCTTCCTGCTCAATTGCTCGACCTAGTCACTAATCTCATTGACCTCCTCCCTGGAGAGTGAAGGTTGGGGTCTTTTCAGCATGGGGTCATCTCAGTTCAATGTCAATGGCTCCTATTGTGATCATTTTTCTCTTCGGTAAACATTTGGTAGGTAATTTGGCCTTCTAGCTGCCTTACTCCCCACCTCATCGAAATTCGCCATCTCTTCTTCCCTCGAAATCCTCAAATCCTACACTTCTTGAGCTAGGGAAGGGCCCAACCTCATTTCCTAAAACAATGGTCGGCTCACCGGCACAGAGGTCACCTGGATGGGAGCCACTGCCTCTGCTTGGGCTCTATGCTCATGTTCATCCTAGAATCGTTGGCTCATCTCATAAACTAATTGTACCAAATCATTCCTATTGGTTTGCACTATATTAGTTCCACTAGGGCCTTGTGCCAAAGTTCTCTACCCCGTTCTAATTTGAGCGCTTTGCGCATGGTAATGGGTGGTCGAGGGATGTGGGTGATATTCGATGGCAATGGGGATATAGGAGATATAGGGATGTGAATATCCATAGTTCATCTAGGAGTTCTGTCTATCACAAACAGCTTGCCTTCGCAACCAATGAATCAAGTCAGAGTTCCCACAGACGGTGCCAACTGATGTGACACGGGTTTTGAAGTCTCGACCTCAACCTGGGTCCGCACAAGCATATATGGATCTTCAGCTTAACCACAAGGGCACACGTTAGACTAGTCGAGATCGCCCTCAACTAAGGCCCTCTGATGCCTAAGTTAGTGAATTGCTGAGGAGATCAAATGAGCTCAAGGTAAGGGGAAGAGCTTAGAATGTGAGTGAATAATGATAACATAACCTGGAACTGTGTAGATCTTGCCTTTTATAGATAAGGAATTGTCCTTTATATACGAATCGAAGTGGCATTTCATCATGTGTTGGATCCTTAGTTGATCAACAGTTCGCTAGCCGGGTTAGGTTTGTCCAGGTCATGACCCGACCTGAATAAAAAGACATGGATCCTGTCCTGTTTAGGTGTTTCAGCTGGAGTCTAGGGGTAAAGTGGTCCTTTCATCTTTCTTCATTAATAATCCCCATCATGTTGGCAAAACCAAATAGTGAAATCTTGAAATTAACAGTCATGCCATGATTCAATTTGTTGATATATATAGGCACATATATATTTTTTGTATGTAAGAGTAGAATATGAAGTTCTAAGGGAGTTCATCTTAATTATTTCTAAAAGAAAATAAAAAATAATAAAAATTAGCATCTTACGTGCATGATATGGAACATATGAAGCCCACTTACTGTTAATATAATAATATGTTATAGCTTTAACCTTTAAACCTGGTTTTATTAAAAGGTTTTAAAAATTCTAATTCTAATTTATCACAACAAATTCCAAATTATCTAGTTTTTCATCACTTAATTAGTCCAAAATATGACCGACCTTAATAATCATAAGATAAAATATTAAAATTTAATTTAATTTCTTAATTCTTTAAATTGAGGTCGTTGATCTAACTAAATCCAAAAACTAATATCACTTCATTTCAGCGTATGAAATTCGGAAGATGATGGATGAATTTTTAATTATTGCATCCATGTGAAACTCTATATTTATCAAGTTATTATCATTAGTCATAATTCATCTTAATTATTCCATGTGACCACTCGCTAATTAAAAGTGTACAAACTAACTAATGATTAATGTTGTTGTTTGTCAAGGTCAAAGGCATGTACTTCTGTTGATTAACATTTGATCATTTATAAGAAAAGCTTATCTTCAATATTTAATGTAGCCACTTTACTTAAACAATAATTTTAATTTGTAAGTTATTTGTTAATTTACTTGTTCTTAAATATATATCTTTTTTTTAACTTAAATTATTGCCAATCATATTAAAAGAAAAAGAAAAAGAAAAAATTAAGTGTAGCAATACTTTCTTCATTTTATAATAAAAAGTTTAATTATTACATATATTTTCTCTTGCATTGGGTATATTATTATTCGTTATACTCAGACGCCAGTTATTATTGTGCGGCGCTTTAGATATGTGAATTTTCTATGGTTGGGACACAACAAATGACTGAGAGAAGAGTAAAAAACTCCACCTTGTATTTTGGAAGAAAAGTAATGTATTTTGAAATCTGAAAAAACTGATTATAAGATATGTACAATGCAAAGTTATCACCTCTATTTATAGTTGTGGATTTCAGCAGCTAACTAACTAACTTCTAATAACAAGCACAACTAATTGGCTATAGCTGAGTGACTATTGCTAACTAATTAACTAATAGCTGATAGTTGATAGCTAGCAGCATAATTATCTTCTCTACACGCGCCCCTCAAACTAGATGTTGGTGAGGATCTACCAACCCAACTTGGACAACAGATGTTCAAATTGCGATGCTGCTAGTGACTTTGTGAACAAATCAGCAAGTTGCTTCTTGCTTGGTACATGCTGTGTGTTGATAAAACCCTTCTTCAACTAATTTTAGACTAAATGGCAATCTGTCTCCAAATGTTTTGTACATTCATGAAACACCAAATTGGAGACAATGTGCATTGCGGCTTTGTTATCACAATGTAATGAGTTGGGCAAAGTGATGGAAACCCTAAAGTTTGCTAGGATGTAAGATAGCTACTGCAGTTCACATACAGTGGATGCCATACTACGATATTCAACCTTGGCAAATGACTTAGATACGGTACTTCATTTTTTCATCTTCCATGATATAAATGAGGATCCCAAGAGGATGCAAAAACCTGTCAACGATCTTCTTGTGTCTTGGCACACAGCCCAGTCGACATCACAGTAAGCTTGCAACCTTAGATCATTGTAGGCTACAAAGAACAATCCTTTGGATGGAATACTTCTTTAGATACCTCAACATGTGCATAGCTACATCCCAGTGTGTTTGCTGACGAGTGTTAACATATTGGCTCAATTGTTGCACTACATGAGTGACATCCAACTGTATTAAATTCAAATACAGCAACCAGCCCACTAGCCATCTGTATTTATTTGGTTCAGGCATCAATAAACCATTACTAGTGTTAAGCGTTTGTCCTTTAGGCAATGGTGTCTTGGCTGGCTTAGCTCCTAGCATCTTAGCATCCTTTAGAATATATAATATGTATTTCCTCTTATTTAGAAACATCCCCTCGCCAGATCTTGCGATTTCAACCCCTAAAAAGAACTTGGCACAAATCCTTAATGGTGAACTGTCGGTCTAGGAACCTTTTTGTTGCTTGAATTTCTAACTCAACATCCCCAATTATCAATACATCATCCACGTAAACAATTAAGAACAAGGAGAAATTTTCAGTAATTTTCATAAATAGGCAATGATCATGTTCAGATTGTTTGAAGTCAAAGTTTTGCAGTTTTGCATAAAGTTCATAGTTCCACTTCCTCGACGTCTGTTACAGCATGTATAACGATCTAAACAACTTATAAACTTGCCCTTGTTTTGCCTAAACATATCCTTCTTGTGGTGTCATGTATACTTCGTCATGTAGAAACCTATGCAAATAGGCATTATTGACATCGAGTTGCTAGATATTCCCCTCTTTGCACTTGCTAATGCTAAGAAAACCCTGATTGTAACCAGTTTTGCCACTAGCAAAAATGAGTCAAAATAGTCCACTCTAGCTACTTAGTTATATCCTTTTGCCACCAACTGAGCTTTGAATCAATCTATGATCCCATTTGGTAGACGTTTTATTTTAAAAACCCACATGCAACCAACAGCTTTCTTCCCTTTAAGTAGCTCCATTAACTCCTAGGTCATATTCCTTTCTAAAGTGTCCAATTCATCTCCCATGGCCTTCATCCACCTTAGATCAATACTAGCTTGCTTGTATGAGCTAGGCTCTGAATCATTTAACACATTTGTAGAAAATTCTATGTACTGCTCATGTAGGTTAGGAGATATGTAAAAAGGATATATTTAAACTTGATGGTGTATTTTAGAGAAAGTTGAGAAAGGATCATTATACCTTGTACCAAAGGAGGCTTGTTGTGTTGCATTGGATAGGAAGTCACTCATGCATGCTGGTCTACGTTTGACTCTAGTACTTTATCTTAGGGTCGTAGATTGGTTGTTGGGCAGGTTAGATGACTAAGAAAGACTAGCATCAGTAAGTGGTTTAGAGAAGTCACTATCTTGATTATGAGGACAAACATCGGTTATGTTTTTTATGGTTAAGGGATCATTGCTAATTTCAACCATAGGTAGAGGTGATGAACTACTGTCTAACGCAGAATAGTAATGAAAAATTTCTTCATAGAACACAACATCCCTAAAGATTATTATTTTGTGAGACTCAAGGTCTTAGGTTTTGAAAGCTTTCTGACCGGGAAAGTAGCCAAAAAATATATATTTTGTGGACCTAGGATCAAATTTATCCTTATGAGGAGTGATGCTGGCAATATAGCATAAGAAGCCAAAGCATTTCAATGACTCATAAGAGGGAGCATAGCCATAAAGGAGCTCGCAAGGGCTTTTCCAGTGTAAAAGAGAAGTGGATAATCTATTGATTATATGGGTAGCCATTAAGATAGATTTTCCCTACAATTTCTTGGGTAATTTTGCATGAAACATCAAAGCTCTAGCCACCTGTAACAGATGTTTGTGTTTCCTTTCAATGACCTCATTTTGTTATGGGGTACATGGGCTAGTCTTTTGGTGTTGGATACCTTTTTCCATGAACAAGGATTGACATTCACTACCACTGAATTCGATCCCCTTATCCGTTCTTATGGCTCTAATTTTTGTGGCAAATTAGGTCTCTATGTGATTAATGAACTAAGTCAAGATTTTAGTGGTTTGGGATTTATGGGATAGAAGATATGTCCAAGTAGCCCCGCTGTAATCATCTACTATAGTGACAAAGAAATGAGCCCCAGTTGGTGAATTTAAGTGATATACACCCCAAAGATCTACATGTAACAATTGAAAGGTTTGGGAAGTCCTAATTTGGCTATTAGGAAAGGTAAGTCTTGGCTGTTTGGCAAGTTGACAATCATCACAAGGGAAACATGAAATAATCTCTTTTTTACTGACAAATTCCAAATGTGACATCATCAGAGTGGAGGCATGTCCCAGCCTTTTGTGCTAAAGTAAAATACTATCACTCAGACTTTTATTCTTAGGACAAAGATTTGTACAGTCGTCCAAGTACCCTTTTAATAGCCACAACCTCCTCAGTTTGCAAGTCCTGCAGCACACAATATGTTAGATCAAATGTGAATTTAAGCAAGGAGCATTCAAGAAACTTGTTAACTAACAGTAGGTTGTATTTGAAATGTGAAGTGTACAAACTATTGGATAGGATTAGCTTATCTGTAAGGTGAATGTCACCAATGATTTTGGTTATCTTAATTGTTCCATCTAATATATGTATGGGGGTTCCAATAGGACTTGGTTCTTTCATGAGTTTGCAATACATATGATTTGTGGCCCTTATGTCTATGATCCAACTAGCCGACTTTAACAAACAAACTGTATTGAAGGTGCAATGGTTAAGATTCGTACCAGCAAAATCATGGAAGTATGCCATGTTAACTACCACTCCCACCATTGCGCTCTTTCCTTCCATGATCTTACTTACTTCATAGTGGACGAGGTCTTGAATCTTATTATTCTAATCAGTTGGCAATGCGTTATCCTTCATTTGCTCAAGTTTAGATGACACATCCACTATATTTACCATTTGTTTGTTTCCCGATTTAGCTCTGGCTTCTAAGAGTTCTCTATACTAATCTAGAGTTCCATGCAATTTAAAATAGGTCTCCTTCGTGTGTCCACTGTAATTGCAATGTGAACAATGCAAGGAGGACTTATCCATCCATTTTTGTCCAAGTTTGCCTCTTTTGGATCCTTGGTTCTCATTTCCTATCCTTCTAAACTATTGACTGCCTACTGACATGGCTATACTGTCGATCTTTTCTTCAAATGTGTTATGGACTTGTTGTTTCTCAACTCTCAATACCAATGAATACGCCTTATTTACTGTTGGCAATGACTCCATAACAAGAATCTAATTTCTAATATGATCATATCCATCATTTAATCCCATAAAAAAACTGGATAGGTTTGGTATACGAATTGTAGTCAGCCACTTATTTTGCCACACCACAGCTGCACTCCGGTATAGGAAGCAAATGCTGCAACTCATCCCACAGCCTTTTTAACTTCATGTAGTATTGAGCTACATGTTGATTTCCTTATGAAATAAAGTTAATCTCTCTCTGCAATTGGTATAGTAGCGGAACGTTGCATTCTTTGAACCTTTGCTCTAGCTCCTGCCACAACTCCTTAGCTGTCGTAGTGTACAGAAATGCATCTACTATTTCATTAGATATTAAGTTTAAAATCCAAGATTGGACCATGCAATCTCTATTCCATTGCTTGAATTCCTCCGAATCTGGTTCAGGCATGGCACATTTGCCATTAATAAAACCTAATTTGACCTTCACACCAAGAGTGATCTTTATCGCTTGACTCCATGACAGGTAGTTGTTCCCATTTAGTGGAGTGGAAACTAGGATCATGCCATATTGATCTGGCGACTGGAGGTGCATCTGATTTCTATCTCCTCTATTCTTAGGCAGGTTCCAGACACCTCTCAAAGCTACCATCTAGAAAGATGTTTGAGCGATCGAAGGTGACAAGCAAAAATCTATGTTGATTCGTCTTTTTCTAGAATCGGTATCATGCTGTAATACCATGTGAATTTTCTATGGTTAGGACACAACAAATGACTGAGAGAAGAGTAAAAAACTCCATCTTGTATTCTTGTAAAAAACTTCTAATAACAAACACAACTAATTGGCTATAGATAACTGACTATTGCTAGTTGATTAACTAATAGCTGACAGCATAATTATCTTCTCCACAAGCTATTTATTATGTTGGTTCCTATATTATGATAATAATAATAATAATAATAATAATAATAATAATAATAATAAGAGAGAGAGAGAGAGAGAGAGAGAGAGAGATCTTCGGGTTCATAGTATTTTTTGTATTGCTTGATAAAATAATTTTTTGTAAATACATTGTCTGATATTCTGTGGAATTTTTTTTATTTATTTTTTCTTTTTAGATCAACAACACTAACTCAATGTTCAATTATCGATAGAATGGCACATGCAGACAATTTGGGTATTTTTTTTTAAACACATTCAAAAAAATTTAAATACATTGTCTGACAACTCTATTACTCTATCAATTGAAGCTTCTTTCATATTTATAAACTAGTCATCTATATTTATCAAATAATCAAAGGAATAATAGAGTTGTCTCTAATACCTTTTTTTACTTTTTTTTGTTTTTTCTTCTTTTTTTTTGGGGGGGGGGGGGGGGGGGTATGCAGCCCAAAATCACAAGTTGACATGTGAACTATGGTACAATTGCGTACACCTGTAAGATCATGCAAGTATGCTATATATAAGACCAGTGATGAAAACATGGCTAAATTACTTAATAAATATGAGCGGAGAATGAAGAGATTAATTAACTAATTATAATAAGACCACATAATACTTTCCAAGCCATTTTTAGATAATATTTTCCCTATAAAAAAATTAGGGTGTTAATTACAATCATTTCATAACTAATGCTAAAAATTTGAAACTTTAGCAATAAAATTGATCTAACCTAAATGCTCTCATAATTAATTTTTGTTATGATCAATTCATAGCTGATTATTATTCTTTTATAAATATATATATTAATTTTCTATAGATTTTGCATATCCAATTTATTACACTTCCAACAAATATTAAGGTTATGAATTGATAGCTAATAATTTTTCTTGCTTGTTATTTAAAAAAATTACATTCACTATACAAATTTGTAGCTATAATTTATATTACCACAGCTATAAATTAAATTAATTTTGCAGCAATTTTTTCATAGTGGATACCTAATTTTTTGGTAGTATTTTCTTAAAAAATGCTTAAATTTATCATTATAATTAATACTAAATATTGACAACTAATTGCTATAGAAGCAAACGAATACCCAAGCTTTATTTGCCAATTGACCCAGTGACATCACCCTTACACATATAAATATGAGGGGAGTTTGAACCTTAATGACCCCTTAGCATGTATGTGTGTCTGACTTAAAAAAAGGAAAAAAGAAGCTCAAGTTGTGACCAAAACCTAAAATTTCAAAGTTTTGAAACTTTAATTTTATTTTATAAAAATTTAATTTTTAAATCTTTTCAATCATTGGCTCTTATGAAAAATTTAATTTCATTTAGTAACACCCTCACCCCCCCTCCCACCCCCATCTAACAAGTTTTATCTTTATTAATATTTTAAATTGCAGTGTCAGATAGGTTCTTTAATTTAATTTATCACCATAAATTTAAATTGCAATATAGTTGGGAAAAATAAATAAAATCCCCCAATTACTGCTAAATAAATCGAATCGTCAACTGCACCACACCGGCATTGTCTTGAGTAAAATGGAAAGATTTAAAACCAATTTGACAAAAGGAGCTAGTATGATAATTTAGATAAGATAAATTAAATTCTTGTAAGTTGGAACTTTATTTGGCCCTTAAATGGAATGTAAAATTGCTGCCACAAAACTATAAGTGTCTTTATCCACCAATTTTCAGTTAAATCCACTGTACAGTGACGGATTTAAAGTAATTGGACTTGGTTATATGTTTCTGATATGACAGACATTTCCCACGTCAAAAATGGGCTTGTTCAACAGCACAATTGCCATATAAAATTAAGTTCATAGTTTTCGATCATTCAATGTTTACAAGTTCTGGAAACTGTACAACTTATAGTTGGTCGAGTTGATAAGACAAAGCTGAGTCATCAATGTCTTGAAATTTTTGATCAAATGTTTATTATTTATTTATATACGTGCACACTAAGAATTTATCAACTTTGAACCTTTAATTTCAAATTTTATAAATAAAATTTATGTCAATGAATCAATTTATTTATTTATTTGAATAATAGTGATTAGATGTGATAAGAAATGACGTCCCAACAAGAAAGACTCCAGCATAATTGGTTTCACCAACAATTAATTAGTTTATAAACATGTTTTGTTTTTTAAAAATAAACTTATTTGCAAACTGTTTTAAGAATTGAGAATCGAATACCATCGAAATTTCCACCATGATTGAGATGTTTAGTCCACTCCCTACCCTTTTTGTGGCGATCATTTAATAGAGCAGAAGAGGAAAAGAAAGAGGTCCTCGTGAACTATCACAATTAGTGAATTAAAATAAGTTTATGCTGTTAGACAATATACAGAAATGACTAGATTGAAGGATATATAGACCCTAAAGCAAAGGATGTGGGAATTAGTTAAATTAATATGTTCTAATTTATGATCATATCATGATCAGTAGACATAAATTTTGAGTCAATTAGAAAGTAATACGCGTAAAATAATATACTAGTTATTAGTTTAAATTTTTCTATTTATATTTTGTAAATTTATTAAATTTAATTTTAAAAGATAAATAGTTAATTTTAATTAATACTCTATTATTTATTTTATGCTAAAATTAAATATTACCAAGTATAAAAAATAAAGTGTCACGACTAATCAAATCAAGTTGTGTGGCCTAGTAATTTCAAGCTATTCAAGTTGCGACTTGTGGCATGTCTATGCACGTGGACCAATCAAATCAAAGATATTTGATATTATATTTTGATATTTGATATTATCTTATTGAATAGATAACCATCAAAGAAGTTTAAATCAATCTGAGAGTCTCTCATTAAATATCTATATAAAGGGGGTGATCAAAACTCATTCCACACAATTACAACAACAACAACATAGCAAGAACTCAAGTCATAGCAAGCAAGAGAGACCATCATAGAGTTCCACAATTCTCTCAACCAAATTAAAGGAGATCCATGGCGTTCTAGGCATTCATCACGGAGCTCATCAAATTATGGCATTTGATTTGAGATATCAGTGCGAAGCCCTCGAATTATATTCCAAATAAAATTTAAGGAAAAACATAGTGTTCAAGGTGTTCATCGCGAAATGTATTATATTTCAGTGTTTGATTTAAGATGACAGTGCGAAGCCCTCGAATTAGCATTAGATTTTGAATCGAATTTAAGGAGATCCATGGCATTCAAGATGCTCATCATGGAGCTCATCAAATCCAGGCATTTTATTCGAGATTAAGATGCGAAGCTCTCGAATTAGTGTTATTTCAAATTAAATTCAAGGAGATCCAAGGTGTTCAAGGCATTCATCGTAGAGCTCATTAAATTTCAAGATCATCTTTGGAAAGGAAAAGTTAATGAATTAGATTAGAGATTGAATCCACAACTAATAAACTTCAATTTTATTTTATTTGCATGAATTTTCTTGTCTTGTAATTTTATTTTTGCATACACGAAATTTGCGCTTATATGATCATTAATGAATCATGTTATTTTTGTCTTCTTTTTTTTTTTTTTTTTTTGTCATGGGATATTACAATCAACCCCATTCTTTGTAGTTTTCTTTCCACATTTCAAGTACGTGGAAATGGATTTTCTCTTGCCTAATGAATGTAGACATATCAATTTTTAGCCAATGCAGAAGTGACACATGTAAAATAATAAGCTAGATATTAATTTAAAATTTCTATTTGTTTTTTGGAAATTTATTAAATTTAATTTCAAAATATAAACAATTCATTTTAATTAATACTCTAGTATTTATTTCATACTCAAATCAAATATTGATAAGTATCAAAGATGAAGTGTCTATGTCTATAGACAAATTAAATCCAATATATTTGATATTATCTGTTGATATCTGATATTATTTCTTGATATCTGATATTATCTCTTTATATTTCATCTTGATAATTTGATATTATTTCTTGATATTTGATATTATCTTATCAAAGAGATAATAATCAAAGAAGTTCAATCAATCTGGAAGTCTCCCATCAAACATCTATATAAAGGGGGTGGCTAAAGCTCATTCAACACACAATACAAATCCTAGCAAGTGAGAGAAACTTTGAAGCAGTCCAGCGATTCTCTCCAACAAATTCAAAGAGATTCACGGCATTCCGGGCATTTTTTACGGAGCTCATCATAATTTGGCGTTTGATTCAAGATTAAGATGTGAAGCCCTTAGATTGGCGTTATTTTCATCAAATCAAATTCAAGGAGATCCACGAAGTTCAAGGCTTTCTTCACGAAGCTTATATATTTTTGGTGTGTGATTCGAAATTAAGGTGTGAAGCCCTCGAATTAGCATTATTTCAAATCAAATTCAAGGAGATCCACGGTGTTCAAGGCATTCATCACAGAGCTCATCAAATTTTAAGATCATATTTGGAAGGAAAGAAGTAGAGAATTAGATTAGAGACTAGATCCACAATTGAGAGATTTTAATTTCATTCTTATTTGTATGATTTTTCTTGTCCTATAATTTTAATTTTGCAGACAAAGAAATTTGTGCTTATAAATTTTTAGCACGTCCTGTGGAACATCTCTACCTCTCATCTCTTCCTTTCATCAAGATTAAAGTATCAAATGGGCACCAACAAGACTGCTACATTGAAAATTACTGCCTCAAATTGCTCAAGTGCTGCAGCAAAAAGTATTGGCGTCATCCTAAGAAGTATATCCAAGAAGTTGTAATCATCTTTGCAGGTGGCTCCTTCATTTGCTATGGAAAAGGTGATGCCACATTTTATTGATATGAATAAAGATGTCAAAGACTCAAAGGAAGAATATGCATCATCCATTCCCTACACAACATCAAATTCCTCGAGCATGGTGATGGTGATGGTGACAACCTTGGATGAACAAATTTCAAATTTGACAAGGGCCATTAAAGGACTCACGAAGCATGTCTAAGAGTGAGACCTTCAAATCTCCAAATTGATGAGTAAAGTGGACAATCTTGATGCTAGTTGTATGATAGAGAAACATATTGAGGCTGAAGATGAAGGCGAAACATCCACAAGAAGATAATCAACCAAAAATAAAAAGATTGTAAGAAAAGAACTAGAAGTTTCCACTAGACTAATTCCTATCGACTCACTAAAGGAGTTTATCATGGAGACTATCAAAGAAAAGTTTAATAGAAGTTCTAAGTCACCTATAACTTACTCCAAACCATATACTCAAAGGATTGATAACTTGAATATGTCGATCGATTACCAACCCCCAAAGTTTCAGCAATTTGATAGCAAAGGCAACTCAAAGTAGCACGCGGCTCATTTCATTGAGACTTGTAATAATGCCAGGACATATGGAGGTCATTTGGTCAAGCAATTTGTTCGATCATCAAAGGGCAATGCTTTTGATTGGTATGTTAACTTGGAGGCAAGCTCTATCGATAGTTGGAGGCAACTAGAACAAGAATTCCTCAATCATTTCTATATCATTCAAAGGACAATTAGCATGATAGAACTCACCAACTCTTATCAATGGAAAGAAGAACGTGTCATTAACTACATCAATCGATGGAGAAATTTGAGTTTTAGCTGCAAAGATCAATTATCGAAGGCTTTAGCCATTGAGATGTGCATCCTAGGAATGCATTGGAGTCTTCGCTACATATTTCAAGGAATTAAACCAAAAACTTTTACAGATTTGGCAACTCGTGCACGTAATATTGAAATGAGTATAAATTTTGATGAACAAAAAGACTCAAGTAATATTGTTGCTGATGATGATGAAGATATTGGGGGCAATTAATTTTCTTCTTCAAATATAAAATGTTCCTTAATAAGAGTCTAAACTATCAATAATACTCCCAAATAAGTGTATAAACTATATAAAATTCTCAAGTCCCCAAGTATCTGAATTCAAATTTCCAATTTTCCAAATCTGCAAATCAATTGATCAAGTCTTCAAGTCTCCAAATCCACGACTCAAGTCTCCAAGTCTTTCAAGTTTAAGACTCAAGTCTTTAAGTCTTCAAGTCAAAGGCTCAAGTCTCTAAGTCTCCAAGTCCAAGACTCAAATTTTTAAATCTCTAAATCAAAGATTCAAATCTTCCTGTCTTCAAGTCCAAAGATCAAGTCTTCAAATTCCAAATACTCCTTGATAAGAGCTTAAACTGTTAATAAGGCTCCTAAATATGAGCATAAACTATCTAAATATTCAAAGTCTCCCCATGTGCTCCTTGATACAAGCTTAAACTTTCAATAACGCTTCTAGGTACGAGCATAAACTATCTAAAGTATTCAAATTCGCTCCATGTACTCCTTGATAAGAGTGTAAACTATCTATTAAGTCAAACTTAAGTAAACTCCTTGACATGAGTATAAATTGTCAATTAAATTCAAGTGAACTCCTTGACATGAGTATAAAATATCTATTCAAGTTAAATATGTTCTTTGACACACGAGCCTAAATTATATGTTACTCCGCGCCTACATGAGTATAAACTGTGTATGGCACCCTCCTCAAAATGATATTTACTTTTAACTATGTTATAACTTGACCTATTTATTGGGTACTATAGATCGAGGAATGCTTCGAATATGTTCTTATTGCAAACGCATGTGAAAAATGGAGAAAAAAGGAAAAATTCTCAAATGCATCAAGCCTTGCCTCTTTTGTGGATGATCGACACATCTTTTGCCAAGTCTTGAAGTGGAGGCATTTGTAGACACATCAATTTTTGGTCAATGGAGAAGTGACACATGTAAAATAATATGCTAGATATTAATTTAAAATTTCTATTTGTTTCTTGAAATTTTATTAAATTTAATTTTAAAAGATAAATAATTAATTTTAATTAATACTCTAGTATTTATTTTATACTCAAATCAAATATTGATAAGTATCAATGATGAAGTGTCTATATTTATAGACCAATTAAATCAAATATATTTGATATTATCTGTTGATATCTGGTAGTATCTCTTGATATTTGATCTTCATAATCTGATATTATATCTTGATATTTGATATTATCTTATCAAAGAAGTTCAATCAATCTAGAAGTCTCCCTTCAAACATCTATATAAAGGGGGTGACCAAAGCTCGTTCAACACACAACACAAATCCTAACAAGTGAGAGAAACTTTGAAGGAGTCCAGCGATACTCTCCAACAAATTAAAGGAGATCCACGGCGTTCAAGGCATTCTTCGCGGAGCTCATATATTTTTGACATTTGATTCAAAATTAAGGTGCGAAGCCCTCGAATTTGCGTTATTTCAAATCAAATTCAAGGGGACCAACGATGTTCAAGGCATTCATCACGAAGCTCATCAAATTTCAAGATCATATTTGGATGGGAAGAATCAAAGGGTTAAATTAGGATTAGATCCACAATTGATAGATTTTAATTTCATTCTTATTTGTACAATTTTTCTTATCTTGTAATTTTAATTTTATAGACAAAGAAATTTGCGCTTACAATGGAATTGGCTATACACATATCTATGCACATACAATTTTCTCATATATCACCACAAATTCATGAAATATGTTTACATTTTTTTTAATGGTCTTGCATTTTATAACCACCTCAAATATTTATTTGTAAATTAGGATCACATATTCATGAATGCATGTTGACCTGATTCAAGGATTCTTTGTTTCTGGCAATATATATATTGGGATAATTTTGAGGATTGCATGTGTTTCATTTTGACCTTCACACAGACGCTACTTTAGTTTGGCATAACTAATTGACTGATTTTTAATGAAAGTAGTGCAATGTCTTAAAGTTACAATTCATATAATTTACTTCATTTTAGTTTTGTTATTTTTTTTTTCAGTTCTTATATGGGTCAATTTTATCTACAATTTCATACAAAATAAAACAAAATAAAATAAATAATTAAAACCTATCGATCAAGCTAGTCATAGTATGTTTGGATCAGTTGAATTTATGGAACTAGAATTGATGAAATTATGAAATAAATGTGAAAATTTACATGAGGATTTCATATTTCAATTCCAAAGCTTCAAATGTTTGATGCCGAACAAGAAAAAACAAAGACCATACACCATAATTTGTTTTAATTATTTCATCTATCTAATCTTTGCAAGTAATTTTGATTATTTTTTTTGTTAGCCTTATCCATTAATAACATAGCTCAATTGTGGTGTTACAACATTTTATCCTGATATTAATGATTGGTTTTTGCATATACGTGTGTCTTGTGTGTCTATATATTTATATAACTTTTTGATGGAATAGTGGAAATCAAATTTGTTCGACAAGTTTGTTTCACAACCAATACTTATTTTGAATATCTAAATACATATGTTCCTCGGAGACATTTTGCCTCAATTCCTCCCCAATATTTCAGATCTGCTTCTAAATTCTAAGGAATAATAACATATCAAAATCTTTCCCAACCTATTTATCAAGATTACAAATATCATGACTAATGTGACTTTTTGTGTCTAACTCATTATGAGAGTGTTTGGTTAAACTTATTTAAAAAGTCTAATGAGTTTGTATATTTTATAAGATGTTTTTTGTAATTTATAAGATGTTAGATCTTTTTTAAAAAATAAAAAATAAGTTCTAAAGTATTTTGATAAAATAAGATTATAGAACTTATAAGATGTTAGTAATACAATTTTGTAATTAATATGATTAAAATTGAGAGAGCTTGTTAAAATATTAAAAACAAATAAAGAACCCCTTACTTTTTAAAAAGAGTTTATAAGCTTCTAATATATTATTTTAGGAGCTTATTATAAGTTATTTTTAAAAAAAATTTACTAAACACTTTTTGACATTTTATAAGCTCTCAAACATCTTATAAGATGTTTTGATGAGAAACTTATAAACTCGCCCAAATACCCTCTAAATACTTATTATCACCGAGAAATTTTCCATAGATAAGGAGTCCCTCAGAAATGATTATTTCTATGATAAAAAATTATTAATTTGAAAATGGTTCATGAAATTTTTGATGAAAATCAAAGAAGTCAAGTAAGTTTTGGATGGTATGAAGACAACACTTGTACCAAATGAAACATTCCTTTCTTCCAATATTTTTTCAGTACATATATAAGAGATAAACAACTAAACATAAGATAGAACATGATTTATAATTGAAAAAAATTGATGAGCATATTATATGTATCCCAGAATAAAAATGAGATATATGTATATGATAACAACATTTTTAACCCCTTGATGATTTACAGTGTTTTGATTATGACAAAATTATATTCCTAAAATTATGTGCTGAAAACACACAATCGAATTATGAATATCTTTTTACATTATTTGCTGGAATCTGTCTATGTGCTGGAACTCACTTTCCATAATTAAAAGATCTCTTAAAGATTGTAGCTTGATTCACATCTCTATAACTTAGGAAAGAAATCACATCCTATTGTAACCATTGATACATCCGCAATTTATGGAACTAATGCATGTTTACTTAAATATATTGTTTTCTTATTTGATTCCGATGGACACTTACCTAAATAAGAATTCATAGCCGTTGGACATAAACATATAAATATGAAAATTTGCAGCATTGTTGTGCATGAATCACTTAGTCAGGAAAAGATTGCAATACTCCCATACATGTTTTGTGCTTAAGTGTTGCTAATTCCTTGCTCTACGTGTGTTTTCGAGGGACCTTGCGGTGAAGAAGGTCAAGTGGAGCTTGCCTTTGACAGACCTTGGGGAGACAAGGAAAATGCAGTTTGTGCCTCAAAGGACCTAGTAGTGAAGAAGGATGGGAGTTGTACCTATTCTTGAAGGACACCATGAAGAGAACAAATCGGTACTTCGTTGCTCTAAGGACCTCTAAGTGAAGAAACCAGTAGAGCGGTACTATTTGAAATCTTCTGCAGTGTTCTTGGCTCTGATTTGGAAGTAGAGTCTAGAGCTTACCGTACAGAGTGGCAGCAACTCATGTATCAGTCCATAGAGGTTGTGCAAGTGAATATAGCAGAAGTTCTCTAAGTTTGTTCACAAAGCAGCTGGTTTTGCAGTGCTATAGAATCTGCCATATCCCATATGGAATTTTGATTTAGCTCTTCGCAAAGAGCTGGTTCTTCACCCTGTTAGGGTGTTTATAATTCTTTTACTTTTCTTACTGTTAAATTACTGTGATTACTTGTAAAACATTCTCATATATTAATTAATTTTACAGGTTCAAAATCATAAGTGAAAACTTAGGTAGAGTAGTAAGCTTACCGAACCTCTATAAATACCAATGTCCATTTAGTATTATTTTTATTGCTTTATTTATCACTGGTCTGACTGGTAGTTTAACTAGTACTTACAAATTTCGGTTAATAACTAAAACTGTTTTCTGCAAAAGACTTAAACTATTTGAAAGGCCAAAAAGCATTTTGAGTGATAATCTTCCACTGCGTTAAAATCTCTTAGACCTAATTCACCCCCTCTTAGGCTTATAATCACTCACAATTGGCATTAGAGCATTGATACTCTATATTATGGTGTAAGTACCAAAGTAAAAGATCTTATGGCCACTAACAACTTTGATGCTTTTGTAGAAGAGCAATCACACAACCAACCTCCACTATTTGATGGTTCCAACTACGCTACGTGGAAAAACTGGATACATGAATACATAATTGTCTTGGATTTTGACTTATGGGAAGTGGTGATAGGTGTCGAATCCAACAAAAATAATTTCCTACTCTAAAGATATGATTTGTAATCAGTGGTGAGTAGGGTCGTATTCTATAGAGACTGGTAAATTTTGTTTCCTTCAAGTTTACTAAATAAAATAAAATAGAAAGGGGGGATTTTTGTGAAATGGAAGACTAGAATCTTAAAAGTAAATAAATCACAAATAAAAGTAAAGAATCAATAAGAATGAAAACTAGCCTAAGGTAAAATCTCAGTTTGGTTCACAGATCTGATCATTGATGTAAAGATTAATTCCTCTTTTCTTGAATAGACTGGTTATAGTTACTTGAACACCCTAATAACCAATCTATCCTTACTATTTCGATAACTAAGAGAAGATCGTTAGTTATTTTCTTTGTCAATAAACAACCCTAAAGAAGCACTCCTAGGATTTAATTTATCAATAGCATTAAAAACTAGAGAGACCCAACCCTAGCCAACAAACACACACAAGTGGGGTTCATTTAGACTATATTATTTATCCACATAATATAAATCATGCATGTGGTCACCACACATAACTATGTTATTTGCCACAAATATTAGAACAATGAAACAATTATGGATCTGATGTTCTATTTGACAATACAATTATTCTAAACTATCAAATTTGGGCCCTAAATTCAATGAACCTGAATAATCGCAACAAAAACGGAAGATAAATAAATACTCAAGGAATAAGGAAAACAAATTAAATCAATTAGATATCACAAATAATAAATAACCAAAACTTTGATAATTCTTTGGGCTAGAAGAAAAGTTTAGCAACTCATGTCTAAGAGAAAAAACACAGGAAACTAAAAATATGCTAAACAAAAGAATGAAAAACTCCCCTATGAAAGAAACCTAGTTCCTTATAAATAGCCTATTACTCCTAATGCAACTAGGAAACTAATAAGAGTCCTACCAGAATAGGAAAACTAAAATTATCCTAATTAAAGAAATAAAAATTAAAATATTCCAGGAATATACAACTTCCAAAACATGTCCGCACTCGAATTATTTCCTTCTTCCATTTCTCGTCTCCTCGGGAATGCAATCTTTGCTCCAAGCATGTCAAAAACTCAATTTCCAACTGCATTTAGCTTAAATCTTCAATTTACTTCACAAAACTTAAAAAGAAAGTTAAAACCCAATAATTAAGCATTTTTACTCTTAATCACAAGGGAAAATTATACGAATAAAAAGACAAAAATGCAACTTAACAAATTCCCCCACACTTAGATAATGCGTGTCCTCAAGCATACAACAGCTCCAACTTATCAAACCTTCTCACAAACCCTTCTTCCTATTTCTCAAATTGTCGCCAAATAGTTCAAATCATCACATTTTGGAGGGCATAATCAAGACACAAGTAAGAACATGCACTTCACAAAAAAAAACCCTTATAAATCACACAAATAACCAATCACCCTAGCAGTTTCTTCGAACTTGAAATGTAAAAGGAATTTAACACTTTTTCAATAAGTTCAATTCAAGTCAAGATATAAAAGGACAACTATCAAAAACATGCAACGATATTACATATTCATGGAAGAATAGCAAGTCAAATGCAAGAAAACATAAAGCATGAAAGGGAAAAACCTTATTCGATCTCTCTATTTTTTTTTTTTGGGCACTAAATTCAACGTGTGACCGACCTTTTTATGCGAATACAAGCATTGGTGATGAATGTACCCAGTTACTCAGCCAGCCACAATTTATCTAGCATGTCATCCGACCTTTTTACACGAATACAGACATTGGTGATGAATGCACCCGATTACTCAGCTGGTCACAAACCCATATGGTTATTATCCCTACTCATAATCACTTAATTTTAGTGATTAGCGGAGTAATCAAGTTAGTGCTTTTTTTTAAAGAGAGGTTAAATGGTCAAACCCAGTCACCTTCATTGTCTTAGTACATTCAACTCAACAATTCAACCCAAATATGTTCATCAAAGCAAGTTCAAAAAAAAGTTAACCCGCTTGCATGACAATTATTAAGGTGATATGCATTAATTCTCTCATACATTTTTCATCCAAATCAACCAACACGATAATAAGTCAAAGTGTAATAAATAAGAACTCAACTACTCATGCTATTCTTAAAATGTGTCCTAATTCAACCCAATTATTTAAGTGTTACCTTGGGGACAAGCATCAAAAAGAGACAAAACGACTAAGAGAAAAATTAACTAATCAAGAACTAAAGCACACATTTGAAAGCAAATAAGAAGAATAAAGAGTTATTTCATGCATGTTTGAAGCAAAATGAATCTAAATTTTCCTCCCCCACACTTAAACCAAGCATTGTCCTTAATATTTCAGACTAAGAATGCAAACGTGTAAGAAAAGTGGAAGAAGGACTCCCCTGATGAGATGAGGCCCGCATGGCTTTAAAGATTGTGTGGTATTAGGGGTGTGAAACCAGCAGTGATGGTTGATAGCGGTAGTGGTGATGTTGGTGGCGGGAAAGTGGGGGCTGGTGGTTGAAGATAGTGGTTGGAAATGTAGCGAAACAAGGCGTGGCCATGGGTAGATATGAGAGTACTTCTGTTAAATAATTCTAATGGTGCTAGAAGAAGTCTTTGAACAAGGCGTAGGCATGGCTAGATTGAAGAGCTTTCCTTGTCAAATAATTCCAACATACCAGAAGAAATCTTTGAACAAGGCGTGGGCACAACTAGATTGAAGAGCTTTCCTTGTCAAATAATTCCAACATGCTAGAAGAAGTCTTTGAACAAGGTATGGGCACGGCTAAATTGAAGAGCTTTTCTGCCAAATAACTACACGTACAGGCCAATTTAAAACGTCTCCTACATCAAAGAAAAATAAAGCTAATTAAAGAATTTTTTTTTTAAAATATAAACGACAAATTGAAAGTTTGGGTTGCCTCCCAAAAAGCGCCTCCCTTTAACGTCTTCGGCTAGACGTAGCTATTCCTCATGTCACAAAATTATCATCATTCAAATTCAAGATTTCGTGAGTCAAAGTATCAATATTATCCACAACAGAAACACAAGACTCATCACTAGAATATTTCATGGCATCATAAATATTGAATTTAATCATATTACCATCAAACTCCATAGTGAGTGTACCATCATGCACATCAATTTTCATCCTAGAGGTTCTAAGGAAAGGTCTTCCCAATAGTATTTGTGACGAATTAGGAGAGTTATCTTCAGATATGTTAAGTACATAAAAATCAGCAAGAAAAATCAATTCATTTACTTGTACTGACACATTCTCTAGGACTCCCTTAGGATATACACCAGACCTATCAGCAAGTTGAAAAACTATTCCTGTTTTTTTCAAAGGACCAACATTTAATGAAGAGTAGATGGAAAGAGGCATGATATTAATTGAAGCATATAACCTTTTCAATTCTAACTTTGCCAATCTTGCAAGGGATAGTAAACATACCTGGGTCCTTGCATTTGGGGGCTAATTTCCTTTGTATCACTATCGAAACATTTTCCCCCACATTTATTCTTTCATTACCTTTTAATTTTCTTTTATTTGTGCACAATTCCTTGGAAAATTTAGCATAGTGAGGTATTGACTTGATTGCATCAAGTAAAGGGATATTTACTTCAACCTTGCGAAAAGTTTCAAAATCTCCTTTTCCTCTTCATGCCTTTTGGATTTAGCGAACCTTTTAGGAAATGGAAGGTGTATAACCAATGGGCTTGTCACCTTACCGTTAGGTTCATGCGAATGTTCAACAGAATTTTGAGGCATGATAATCTGTCTCCCCACTTTTTCCACATTAGTGTTTTCTCCTGTCTTCTTGCTAGGTTCCTTCAACTCCTTACCATTTCTTAGAGTAATCGCGCTAACATTCTACTTGGGATTGACAATTGTCTGAGAGGGTAGCCTCCCTTGGGATTCTATCCTACTCACTGAGGTGGCTAACTGACTCATTTGATTCTCCAGGTTCTGAATGCTTGCTTACGTTTCTTGTTGAAATTGTTGAGTGTTAGCTGCAAGGGATTTAACAATCTCTTTGAGAGACATACCTATATTTGAAGAGGATAGTTGATGTGGAGGGGACAACTTTTGTTGGAAGTATTGGTAGTTTTGCGATCTCCCTCCATAACTGAAATTCAGATAATCCTTCCATCCTGGGTTGTAGGTGTTTGAGTAGGGATCGTACTTTCTTTGCGGTGGTCCAGGGAATCCTCCTACTGTATTAGTTTGTTTGCAGGAATTCTCTTGGAGCGTAAGACACATATCCATAAGATGACAAACATTAGCACAAATCCTACAAGCTTTGACTTGTTGCGTATTTCCTACAACCAACTGTTGAACAAGATAAGTTAAAGTAGAAATCTAACGTTCAAGAGATGAATTACTTACGTCATTGATCCTTCTAGGAGGATCCCAAGAGTATCTAAATTGTTGGGAGTTGGAAGCCATTATAGAAATCAATTCTCTAGCTTTGCTTAGAGTTTGTTCACTATGGCTCCTTGATTTGCTGCATCCATCATTCTCCTTTCCATTGGTAAAAGACCTTCATAAAAGTATTGGATGAGAAGTCGCTTAGTAATACCATAGTGTGGGTAGCTTGCACAAAGTTGTTTAAACCTTTCCCAATATTCATGAAGATTCTCCGCGTCTCTTTGTCTTATACTGCTGATCTCTTTTCTAATGCTAGTAGCGTGTGAAGCAGGGAAAAACTTCTCAAGTAACAATCTTGCCATTTCAGTCCATGTAGTGACAGAACCAGGGGCTATGTAAAACAACCAATCCTTAGCTTTATCTGCTAAGGAAAATGGAAAAGCTCGCAACTTCACTTGCTCCTCAAATACTCCTTAGGGTTTCATAGTCAAGCACACCATACGAAGTGCCTTTAAATGATTATGGGGATCTTCATTCTCCAAGCCGTGCAAATGGGTAATGGATGGATCAACCCAAATTTTAACTCAAAAGGTGTTTCCAACTTTAGAAATTCAATACAAAGTGGTTGTTGAGCCAAATTCGGTTCAGCTAACTCCCTTAAAGTTCTCTCTAGGGTCATTATTTCCTCTTGTTCAGAATCGCTTGAACTAACTAAGCTGGATGTATCTAGATCGAGATTCGAAGGTGATGATTCGCCTTTCTTTTGCACTTTAGTCTCCTTCCGCAATCTACGAGCAGTCTTCTCAATCTCCAGATCATATTGAAGTTCACCTATGCGACAAGATCAAGGCATTAAAAAGAAACAAAATTATTTGATACCAGTCCCCGACAACGGCGCAAAAATTTGATGGGTGCCGAATCCAACAAAAATAATTTTCTACTCTAAAGATATGATTTGTAATCAGTGGTGAGTAGGGTCGTATTCCATAGAGACTGGTAAATTTTGTTTCCTTCAAGTTTACTAAATAAAATAAAATAGAAAATGGGGTTTTTTATGAAATGAAAGACTAGAATCTTAAAAGTAAGAATGAAATCTAGCCTAAGGTAAAATCTTAGTTTGGTTCACAGATCTGATCATTTATGCAAAGGTTAATTCCTCTTTTCTTGAATAGACTGATTATAGTTACTCGAACGCCCTAATAACCAATCTCTCTTTACTATTTTGATAACTAAGAGAAGCTCGTTAGTTAATTCTCTTGTCAATAAACAACCCTAAAGAAGTGCTCCTAGGATTTAATTTATCAATAGCATTAAAAACTAGAGAGTCCCAACCCTAGCCAATAAACACACACAAACGGGGTTTATTTAGACTAGATTATTTATCCACATAACATAAATCATGCATGTGGTCACCACACATAACTATGTTATTTGCCACAAATATTAGAACAATTAAACAATTACGGATTTAATGTTCTAATTGATCGGACAATTATTCTAAGCTATCAAATTTGGGCCCTAAATTCAATGAACCTAAATAATCGCAACAAAAATGGAAGATAAATAAATACTCAAGGAAGAAGGAAAACAAATTAAATCAATTAGATCTCACAAATACTGAAGAACCAAAACTTCAATAATTCCTTAGGCTAGAAAAAGAGTTTAGCAACTCATGTCTAAGAGAAAAAGCGTAGGAAACTAAAAATATGCTAAACAAAAGAATGAAAAACTCCCCGATGAAAGAAACCTAGTTCCCTATAAATAGCCTACTACTCCTAATGCAACTGGAAAACCAATAAGACTCATACCAGAATAGGAAAACTAAAATTATCCTAATTAAAGAAATAAAAATTAAAATATTCCAGGAATATATAACTGCCAAAACATGTCCGCATTCGAATTATTTCCTTCTTCCATTTCTTGTCTCCTCAGGAATGCAATCTTTGCTCCAAGCATGTCAAAAACTCGATTTCCAACTGCATTTAGCTTAAATCTTCAATTTGCTTCACAAAACATAAAAAGAAAGTTAAAACCCAATAATTAAGCATTTTTACTATTAATCACAAGGGAAGATCATATGAATAAAAAGACAAAAATGCAACTTAACAAGTGGTCAGTGAAGGGCCGACGATTCCAATGAAATTGGTTGATGAGCAGATGGTTCCAAAAGAGCGACGAGAATTTACTAATGATGATAAAAATAGCATATCAATGAATGCAAAGGCCAAAAAATATTCTATCATGTGCTCTCACAAAAGATGAGTATAATCGAGTTAGTACATGCTATAGCAAAGCAAATGTTGGAAATGTTGCAAGTGACCCACGAAGGTACCAGCCAGGTTCGACAAAAGAGAATTGCACTTCGCATTCAAAAGTATGAAATGTTCTAGATGAAACCTAATGAGACCATAAGTTAGATATACGTGTGTTTCATGGAAATTATAAATCCTATATTCATACTCGATACAACTATAAGTGAGGATGAACAAGTCTGGAAGATTCTTAGATTGCTTCCCAAGGAATAGACTCTAAAAGTTACTGCTATTCTGAAAGCTCATGATCTTAGCAGGATGACCATGGGTGAACTGATTGGATCTCTCATATCCCATGAGATGACGCTACAAAATAAAGATCAAGACTCAAAAATAAAAGTAAAAAAAATATTGCTTTTAATATTGATCATAATTCCAACTCGAAACTTCAAGAAGATCTTGATGAGGACCTAGTGGTGAAGAGGGACTGGAGTTGTACCTGCTCTCGAGGGACCTCATGAAGAGAGCAAATTGATGCTTGAATGCTCTAAGGACCTCTAGGGGAAGAAACCAGTAGCGTGGTATTGTCTAGAATCTTCTGTATGGTTCTTGGTTCCAGTATAGTATAAGAGTTTACAGCTTGTCGTATGAAGTGGCAGCAACTCATACATCAGTCCATAGAGGTTGTGCAAGTGAATCTAGTATAAGTTCCCTCCTACCTATTCATAAAGCAGTTGGTTTCGCAATGCTCTGGAATCTGCCTTATCCAGTTTGAGATTCTAGTTTAGCTCTCTGCAAAGAGCTGGTTTTTCACCCTACTAAGGTGTTTCAAACCCTTTTACTTTTCTTACAGTCAAATTACTGTGATTACTTGTAAAACATTATCACATATTAATTAATTTGACCGGCTCAAAATCCTAAGTCAAAACTCAGGTAAAGGAGTACGCTTACCGAACCTCTATAAGTACCAGCGTCTATTTACTATTATTTTTATTGCTTTATTCATCACTGGTCTTGTTGGTAGTTGAACTGATACTTACAAATTCCAATCAATAACTAAATTTTTTTTTTGTAAAAGACTTAAACTATTTAAAAGGCCAAAAAGTATTTTGAATAATAATCTTCCGTTGCATTAAAATCCCATAGGCCTAATTCACCCCACCCCCCACTCCCTCTTTTCTTAAGCTTATAATCACTCATAAACATTTTACCATTAATTTCAGACTGATTCAACCAAAAAAAAAAAAAAAAAAAAGAAAAAAAAAACCCTTGGCATCAACTACGGCCAATCATACTTAATGCAAAAAATTTACAATTTTAGCTACGAAATTGACCTGATCAAATTCAAAGTAGCTAACCATTGCTACAACCAACTCGTAGCTGATAATTATTGTCTTTTTTATATATATAGTTTCTTGATTGATGCGTAACTAAATTATTTGCGCTTCAAATGCATAAGACTACTTGTTAATTCATAGTTATAATTTGTTTCTATGGCTATAAATTTAATTTTGTAGTATTTTTTTTACAGCGATATTAACTTCAGAAATCACACTTACAAGACATGTTTTGTGTTCGCATTGGCAACTCACCATTGGAAAACTCTCCATTTAAAAGTAAGAACAAATCTAACTCTTGCATTTAATTTCAAGAATTTATACTTAGTTAGGCTTATATCCTCATTAATCGGCCCATGCTCCGCTAATCATTTTTAATTACTTTAATTGATGTGTACATGATTTACTTATACATCTTGTCATTCTTCTTCTTCTTCTTCTTCTTCTTCTTCTTCTTCTTCTTCTTTATTTATTATCGTAAATTACATTCACCTTCCCAGAGGTTTGTGTAATTATCAAAAACCCTCATTTTGAAAATTACGTTTACCCCTCTGAACTTTATTGCCCTCCAACATTTCAACCCCTCCGTTAGTCAACATTAGGGTTTTGACCAACCGCCATTAAAAAATTAGGATGAAATTTCAAAAATGCCCTTAGGGTCATTGACTCCATTTTTTACCCAGTTTGACTTTTTAGGGGACAAGAATACCCTTGGGGGGGTATTGCAAGATTTTTTAATTAATTAATGATGTATTTGTTATTATTTTTTTGTTTGAGGTCTTAAATATAAGAAAACAAAGAAGAATCCAAGGTAAATTTAAAATAATAAATGTATTTAAGATAATTTAATTATATTCAATTGAATTTAATAAGTAAGAAAAATTAAAAATATAAATCAAATCTATCATCTTGGAACATATAATTTTAATAATTGAAATGACATATTCAACAATATTAAAAATAATAATCATATCTAAAATAATTTAATTAAATTTATATCATTAAAATATAACATATTAAATTATGTTAAATATAAATTTATATTATTAAAATAATCTAATAATATTAAAATAGTAATATATAAAAAATATTTTAATTTAATTAAATTCAATTTAACTAAAAAGTAAAATAAGTAAAAAATTAATATAGATTTAATCTATCATAATTATGTAACACCCCTAAAATTCAGTATTTTGAAAAATAAGAATTGAGAAAATCAAGATTTTTATTAGTCAGATTTTAGGGCTCGAAAAATAAATGAAAAGGACTTGATTGCAAAAATTTTGAAAGTTTTGGGGTTGCATGGCTATTATTTTTGATCAAAAGGGTCAAAGCGAGGCACCCACTTAGTTAGGGGATGAATTGAAGTTTGTGGAAACTTTGAAGGGCTTAATTGTTGGCTAAAGAAACTTCTAAGGTCAATCTGCGAATTAGGAACAGTTATTACTATATATAACTTATTTTCATTTTCCTCCCCTATTTTAATTTTTTCCCTCACTCGTAACCCCTCCCCGTCAACTCCATCGAACTTCCACTGGTAATGGCCAAACCTAAAAATAAAACCGAACAAACGCTTCTCCTAACCATCAGCACCACACCCATACCACATGCACCCATAGTTCATGGTGGGCTACTGGAAAACTGAAGCTCAAACCTTACCGCAATGTTGATCAACATTTGATGGTGAAGGTGTGGTGGAGACCATTTTCGGGGCGATAAAAGGTGAAGATTTCAGCTCAAAGAAGAAGGTGGTACACTTGGATTGGAGTAAAGGTGGCGTTGGCAACAAAAATTGAAGAACAACTCATGGCAGCGACAGGTGGGGCAGTAACTTCAGAGCTCAAATTGGAGGTCTTCCCCACGGCGAAATGGTTAATTGAAGGGTGTGTTGAACAACTCTTGTCAAGAAGAGTAGTTTGCGAGTAGTTTTAAGATTTTTCCATGGCAGATAGCAGCGCGGCAGTGGGGAGGTTGGGTCAAAATCTACAGTTCATCCCAAGGATCGAAACTGTGGTCTTGGTTCGTGGTTTTGAGGTCCAATTAAGCAAATTTGTGGGTAAAAAGGGAGTTAAATTATATATGTTTATATATATACATGCGATGTACCATTATTTCTATTGGACTTTGTAATATACCATGGATGAGGATTTGTATAAGATTAATACATATATATTTCCATATATGGACTACAGTGGTTGGTGGGCCCGAATTTGTATTACTTTATGTAATATTAGGATTAATTGAGATAATTAAGTGATATAATTATGATTTATGAAATTGCAGCTTGTGATATGATAATTGAGGGAATTTGAGATGATATGGGACAAGGACTTGGTTTATGCATGTGCCAGTATAAATTTGGTAAACTTGGATTGTATTATTTTATGAAAATATTAGGAATTATCGAGTTAATTAGAAGAGAAACCCCTAATTTTAGGAAGACCTAAATGGTAATAATTGGGTTATTGAGCTAATTAGCCCATTATTGATGATTTGGGATACTAGTATGAGGTTAATTAGGTAATTAAGAAATTGATTATAAATATACTCTCTTGGTTAGGTAATGAAGAAACAGGTCCCACAAAGTAGTAGACTACTAATTGTGGATTGCATTTCTGAGATTACGGAGGTGAGGGTCTGCCATTCTAGCCTTGTTTATATATATCTATTGTTGTGGAATGACCCTTGTGTGGGTTCAACTTGATTGTACTGACTGCTCTTGATTGATTGAAATCACACTCACTTGAGTACTTGTTCTTGCTCGCACGCTCAATTGTTATCTGTTACCTAATACTTGTACCCCTGTGAGAGTTAATTGACTCGTACACCCCTGTGAGGGTTAATTCTTGATCGTATTCTGATATGATTTGTTCTTGTATGTTCTGGCGCCTAGAATGTCTCATCTGTTATCTGTTCGATTTGCTACCTGATCGTCTGTTATATGATCGTTCTGATATCATACTTGTTCTTGATTGATACTTTTTATTGTCTTGTTATCCATTATCGTTCTATTATATGGATATATGCCGGGAATTATGAATTGACTGATTGATATCTGTTATATGTACGGAGATATGATAGCAGTATGTTGGGGGCTTGTACACTTGGGTCAAGTGCTAATCTTAGCGGAATGCTGAGATATACTTGTACATGTTTGCGGTACATTAGGGGCATTTCCTAAGTATCGGCAATACCTTTGGGGCATTTCCCTAGGTATCAACAGTGAGTCAGAGGCATTTCCCTGGACATCAAAAATACTTGTTTGGCTAGAATAAGAGGAATCAGATATGCATATTTTGTTCTGACCTGTTGGATTACATTTGATTTGGGCTTGTATTGTTTGACTGTAACCCATTGTTTGTGTCTTGCTCATGGAGCAATAAGGATGATGTAAATTCCTAGTTTAAGTCAGGCTGTTGTCCGGGCCAATCGAGCCATTTGCATTTCCTCCCGAACTGTGATCAGTTGAGACGCTCTATACCTTCTGAGCAAAATCGGTTCAGACGATACTAGGCCCTTTGAGCCGACAGTTACAACCCCAAGCTATTACCCACTTGAACTCTTGAATTTGTTAACGCTTGTTTATTGACTTGTAATTGCCTATTTCTTGATACGTTCCCGTACTGTATGTTATTTGATGATCTATTGGATTAATTCTTCCTCAATAGATCTCCATTGTTGTTCTTATGTTTATCCCTCACTAAGTCTTCGAACTTGCCCCCCGTATTCCTTTAACTTTCGTAAACAGGTTTAAGTGAAGAATATTGACTCCTAAGTTGGGCTAGAGAAATACTTTTGTAATGGAACAAGTCCTTGTGTATGTTATTGAGCTCTCTTGAATGTTAACTTTGGTTTGGAGATGATGTGATATGTCAGGACTGATGTGGAGGACTTTAGGTCTATACATGTTATGTTAGATATAAGAAGTTGAATCATGCAACGTCTTTAAGTGCTTGTCATGGTAATTAGAGCGGTTTCTGCAATTTTATCCCCCAAAATTCTATGGTGAGCCAGATGACCATAAAACAGAGGAATGGGTGGAAGACTTAGAGAACATATTTGGGACCTTGCACTACCCAGATGAGCAAAGAGTGTGTTTTGTTGTGTTTCTCTTAATGAAGTCTACAAGGAACTAATGGAGAATGAACGACCGCAGATGGATAGCTACGGCAACCCCAAAACCTGGGATAACTTTACCCGGGAGTTTAAGGACAAATACATGCCCCTAGTAGTTAAGCAAGCAAAAGAAAGGGAGTTTATGGATCTGGTTCAGGGAAACCAGTCTGTTAGTAAGTATAAGGCTACCTTCAGCAGACTCTTATAGTATGCTCCCTATCTATAGGAAAATGAGGTCTTGCAAACTCGACGGTTCATACAGGGGCTACGACCAGAACTGAGGTGGGATTTGGCCACATAGGACCTACAAAATTTCAACTTGGCTATAAGTAAGGCGTTACAACTAGAAGCGGAGCTTCATGAGATCAGAAAAATTGAGGACAAGAGGTGAAAAGGAAGATCACTCCTTGAGAAGCAGAATAGCACTAGAGAAAAACAACCATGGTTACAGGTTGAAAGCGCTGCTCCTCGAGCCTGTCAGATTGATGAGACGTCAATTCTGACTTAAGAAAGGCCATGAAAGAAATGGGAATTCTATGGATTACATAACCATGAGGAGTCAGGATGCTGGAGAAAGTAGGGAAGATGTATGGGTTGTGGCAGTGATCAACACTACTTGAAAAATTGCCCCAGGAGGAAAGGTCTAACATCGGCGGGAAAAGAGAAACAGGTGATTGAAGGTTCTAGCTAAGTTCTAGGACGTGGAAGGAAAGTCTGATACTGCATTTTTAGCTTCATAACCCAGACAGAGTTTAAGGAGCAACAGGCGTATAGATTATGTATATACCTAGTATGTTTAGGCTTTTGTGAATCTATATTTAGTTGCTCTGGAATGTATGATAAGTTATGACATCTAGCATGTTAAGTTTGAACTTAACTACTCTTTGATGTAAATAATATGCAAGTATGAACTTGTGATGTTGTTAATTGTTTGTTGCTATAATGGTTTTATAGACTTTTAAATAAGAGCACGCACTCTATCAAAATTGAAATAGAGGATATTTTAAGTATTGAAATGATAGGAGATTTAGGCACCAAAAAACCAGAATGTTATAGGTACTGGTGTCAATCGAGGTTCATCTAATTGAAGATGAGAATCTGGGGACCAGATTCTTTTAAGGGAGGGGGAGTGTAACACCCCTAAAATTTAGTTTTTTAGAAAATAAGAATTGAGAAAATCAAGATTTTTATTAGTCAAATTTTAGGGCTCAAAAAATAAATGAAAAATACTTGATTGCAAAAATTTTGAAAGTTTTGGGGTCAAAGTGCAATTAAGCAAGACTTAATTGGATCATATCTTGAAAGTGTTGGGGTTACATGGCTATTATTTTTTGGCAAAGGGGTCAAAGTAAGGCACCTACTTAGTTAGGGGTTGAATTGAAGTTTGTGGAAACTTTCAAGGGCTTAATTGTTAGCTAAAGAAACTTCTGCTGTCAATCTACGAATTAGGAAAAGTTATTACTATATATAACTTATTTTCATTTTTTTCCTCACTCAAAACCCCTCCTCATCAACTCTAACAAACATCTACCGGTGATGGCCAAACCTTCAAATAAAATTGGCCAAATGCTTCTCCTGACCATCATGCACCCACAGTTCAAGGCGGGCTACTAGAAAACTGAAGCTCAAACTTTACCGCGGCGGCGATGGATGGGTGACAGCAAAGGTGAGGTAGAGACCGGTTTCTAGGCAGTGAAAGGTGAAGATTTCAGCTTAGGGAACAAGGTGGTACACTTAGATTGGAGTAAAGGGTGGCGCCTGCAATGAAAATTAAAGAAAGACTTACGGTGGCGAAAGGCAAGGCAGTAAATTTGGAGCTCAAATTGGAGGTCTTCCCGACATTGAAATGGTTAATTGAAGGATGCGTTAAACAGCTCTTGTCTAGAGGAGTAGTTTGCGGGTAGTTTTGAGATTTTCCCGTAGCGGACAGTGGCACGGCAGGGTCAGAATCTCCAGCTCATCCCGAGGATGGTAACTGTGGTCTTGGTTTGTGATTTTGAGGTCCGGTTAAGCAAATTCATGAGTAAAAAGGGAGTTAAATTATATATATTTTTATATATATGTGTGTGTATGTGTGTATACATGCGATGTACCATTATGTCCATTGGACTTTGTAATATGCCATAGATGAGGATTTGTATAAGATTGATACATATATATTTCCATGCATGTACTTTTTGCTCATATGTTCAATTGTCATCTATTACCTGATATTGGAATTATGAATTGATTGATTGATATCTATTATATGTACGGGGATATATTAGCAATACGTTAGGGGCTTTTCCCTGAGTATCAGCGATACTGCTAGGGGTGTTTCCCTGGGTATTAGCAATTATGTTTCTGCCGAGTGCCAATCTTAGTGGAGCGTTGAGATATACTTGTACATGTTTGCGGTACATTGAGGGCATTTCCTTAGTATCAGTGATATCGCTAGGGGCATTTCCCTGGGTATCAGCAGTAAGTCAGGGGCGTTTCTCTAGGCATCTACATTTAGTGATGAGTTAGAGGTATTTCCCCAGACATCAAAAGTACTTATTTGGTTGGTATAAAGGGAATTAGATTTGCATGTTTTATGCTGACCTATTGGATTACATATGATTTGGGTTTGTGTTGTTTAACTGTAACCCATTGTTTGCATCCTGCTCGTGGAGCAATAAGGACGGTGTAGCTTTTGGGTATAAGTCGGGTTGTTGTTCGGGCCGATCGAGATGTCTGCATTTCCTCCTAAACTGTGATTGGTTGAGACACTTTATACCTCCTGACCAGAATTGATTGAGACAATACCAGACCTTTTGAGCCAACAATTACAACCCCAAGCTATTGCCTACTTGAACTCTTGAATCGGTTAATGCTTGTTTATTGACTTGTAATTGCCTGTTTCTTGGTACGTTCCTGTATTGTATGTTATTTGACGATCTATTGGGTTGATTCTTCCTCGAAAGATCCCCATTGTTGTTCTTATGCCTATCCCTCACTAAGTCTTTGAACTTACCCCCCGTATTCCTTTGACTTTCTCAGATAGGTTTAAGTAAAAGATATGGACTCCTGAGTTGGCCGAAGAAATACTTTTGTAATAGAATAGGTGCTTGTGTATGTTATTGAGCTCTCCTGAATGTTAACTTTGGTTTTGAGACGATGTGATATGTCAGGACTAATGTGGAGGACTTTAGGTCTGTACATGTTATGTTATATATAAGAAGTTGAATTATGGAACGTCTTTAAGTGCTTGTCATGGTAGTTAAGTTTGAAATTTTCACTGCTTTTGATAAGCTAAGTTGAAATGCTTTTAGCCTATTGCTTGTTTGTAGATTAAGATTTAAGTTTGAATTAAGTGGCACCTTAGCTAAGGGCGATCCCGAATGGGGGCATTACAAATAATATATTTTTAATAATTTTTCAAATTAAAAAATAATAATTGCATCTAAATTAATTTAATTAAATATTTTTATTAATTAAAAATAGAGTAAACCAAAAATTAAAAAGATAAAAATTTAAATCTATCATCAAAAAATATAATTTTAATTATATACTTAATACTATTAAACTTATATTTACAATTTAATTTGTTTTATTTATCAATTAAAAATAAAAAAATTAATATATGTATTTTTAACCTATATTATTTATTAATTAAAAAAGATAATTTTTTAAATTTAATTATATTATTTATTAAAATAATAATCATATCTAAATTAAAAAATATTTAAAACATTTATTCAAATAATAAATCTCTCTAAAATAAACTAATAAATTTATTAATTAATTAATTCAAAACACAATAAGTAAAAAATTAAATATATATATGTTAATTAAATTATTTATTAATTAAAAAAGATAATTTTAAAAAATAAAATAAAATCTATCCCACCTAGCCCCTTACCCCCACTTGGTACACCTCTCCTCCCCCTTCTTCTTCTTCTGTCTGTTGCCATGGCAGTTTGGGCAGCAAGCAGCAATTTGCTACCGGTGCAACAACTTGATGCTACTGGTAGGGATGGGTGGGGGTGGCCATGATGATAGCGGTGGGGTGGTACATACACACACACACACACATATATAGTTGATATGGGGTGGCCCAAGTAGCTCGGCACAAACCAAGTTGGCCCAGAGATGCAGCGCCAAGCCCAGTCTTACATCCGAGGCCCAGAGGCACAATCGACCTCGATCAACCTCTTTCTTAACCCGTGCCTCTAATATGTTTCCCAGAACGACGTTTGGTCGACCACGTCAACCAGAGAGGTCGGTACAGTACAACCCTCTGCCGTCGCATTAAATGCACTGACAGGCAGCATGCCTCCGCATTAATGGCGTATGCCGCCCTATTACCATCTGGCGCAGCAGGTACTTCAACAGTGTACTCCTCTGCCTTAAAGCTTGGAAAGATGGCCACCTGGAGGGGCAGAGGGAGGGGAGTTCACCAATTGCCCTTCATGCAAGGACAAAGGCTCTCCCTACTCATCAGGGGCATCACAAACAAATCCCTAGGTGGAGAAGGCTATAAATACCCCCATTTCAACCTTCTAGAGGTATGCTCTCATATATACAAAAAGTCCATACTCTGCTGCTATTATTATCTAGTCAACCCGTATTGACTTGAGCGTCGGAGGGCTTAAGCCGAGCGCTCCTCGGCTAGCCTGACGTTTGCTGGTGATAGTAGGATTCAGCCCACCTGAACAAGTATATCGACCCGGGAGGTCAAGTTTCATCCAGTCTCCTAGTTGAACCATTACACAATGAATCAGACCCTCATCATTTGGTGCCGTCTGTGGGAAACTTTGAATTCGCTATTAATAATGGTAAACACCAGGCGTGCCTCTTCAGGAAGAGAAGAAAGCGGGAGATCCAACTATCCCCCGCCTAAGCCTCACCAAGAGCTAGTAGCACCAAGGGCTAACACCAAGCCAGAGCTAATGGTCACGCTGACCATGCCCCAATTGATGTAGCTTATCAGTCAGCAGATTTCATCCCAATCGATGGTCAATGTCCAGATCACATGGCCATTTGACCAATGAGGGATCGACATAGTTAGATCTCTCCCGAAGATGTCGGGCCAACGTAAGTTTATCATAGTGGCGGTCGAATACTTCACCAAATGGGTAGAAGCCGAAGTAGTTCCAAAAATCACCGACGCGGCCATCAAGAGTTTCATTTGGAAAAATGTAACATGTCGATTTAGGTTGCCTAAAGTCTTAATCTCATATAATAGCACTCAGTTTCAAAGTAATAGCACGAGGAAGTGGTACTAAGCCTTAGGAATTACCTAACACTTCACTTTAGTAAGAAATCCCCAGTCTAATGGCCAAACCGAGGTCACAAATAGAACAGTTCTCGACCACCTCAAGACTCGAATAAGAGGGACAGGGGATAGTTGGGCAAATGACCTCCTAGGGGTTCTTTGGGCTTACAGAACCACACCTCGAACAGCCACAGGCCGCAGCCCGTACAACTTAGTCTATGGATCCGAAGCGGTGATTCTGTTCGAGCTGATCCAGTACACAGCTAGATTAATCCACTATAATCCGATCAGAAATGCATCGGAAAGGATGCTTGACCTAATCACTGTCGACGAGCAGCACCATACAGCCTACAACACGATGCAATGATACCGATCGAAAATGGCAGAACGCTGTAACAGGACAGTACGACCCCGAAGCTTCAAAGTTGGCGACCTCGTCCTCAAGGAAATGGAAGTGTCAAAATGTGGGAAAACTTGACCCAAAATGAGAGGGACCTTACTCAGTGATTAAAGTGTCCAAAAACAATGCCTACCGACTAGCAGACGAGATAGGCCACAAAATACCACGACCCTGGAACGCAGTAAACCTAAAAATGTTCTATGTGTAAAAGGCCATTGGCCCCCTTTGTATATCTCCCCAGCAATAAGATTATAGTACATTCCGACAACATGAAACTTGCAAAATCTCCTCTTCAGTCGACCCCGTAGTCGTCAAATCAGGCTTCATGCCGCCAAGTCGAGGCTTATTAGCCAAGACCAAATAGTCGACCCCATAGACGACAAAGCAGGCTTCATGCCGCCAAGTCGAGGCTTATTAGCCAAGACCAAACAGTCGACCCCGTAGTCGACAAAACAGGCTTTATGCCGCTAAGTTGAGCCTTATTAGCCAAGACGAAACAGTCGACCCCATAGTCGACAAAGCAGGCTTCATGCCGCCAAGTCGAGGCTTATTAGCCAAGACCAAACAATTGACCCCGTGGTCGACAAAGTAGGCTTCATGCCGCCAAGTCAAGGCTTATTAGCCAAGACCAAACAGTCGACCTCGTGGTTGACAAAGCAAGCTTCATGCCGCCAAGTCAAGGCCTATCAGCTAAGACCAAACATTTGACTCCACAGTCGATAAAATTATTTGAATTTTACCGATTCATAATACAAAATCGACTCCATAGTCACTAAGTTTATTTGAACTTTACCGATTCATGATATGAAATCGACTCCACAGTCGCTAAGTTATTCAAAGTTTGAATGCTAATTATTTCGCTGGCATACCAATCACAATTTACTCGACGAAGATCTTGAATGAATCTCACAAAATATAACACTGCGAACATTCGACCATAAATTTGTTCGTGTAAAAGAATAAAGACAATGGAGGCAAAAGATTAGCTAAACTTGCTGAAAACTAAAAAGCATTTGTTTATACATCATCACGAAGGACCTAAAGTGCAAATGCCTCATCAAGGCATGTTCATTACATATTAAAGAACAAAATGAACAAAAACTTCAGCTAGAGCCGGCACCCTCTTCACCAGCCTCTGGAGCACCCTCATCATAGGCCTGCTCAAGCTCGTCACTTAGGGGGATAACTGCCAGTGAAGGCTCGGGCATAGCCACAGCAATGGGCACATCGGCGGTTACCGGTTGAGATGGACCAGCCGCATCGATCAGGAATCGCCTGTTAGGAGTAGGAAAGTATGCTGCTACGTCGACCTCACCTTCCTTGACCTCGAAAGCGAAGTCACCAGCGAACTCAAACTCCTGGACGACGACATTCAGTTTTTGCTCGACCTCCACTTGGCTCCTTTGCTTGTCTGTCAGCGAGTCCAGTGGGGGAGCCTCCTCTACTACAGTGGCCTCGACGCCTAATCCCTCGGCCCCAACCTAGCCCTCTGGATAAGGCTGTAGCTGTTCGTCGAGCAAGTGGCTAATGTGACTCCTGTCTTTCGATCGAAAGCAGTAGCCTAAAAGTTGCAGTTGTTTAATGGCCTTCTTGAAGGAGCTCCGAGTGTCGTCGAGAGCAAATGCGACGCTCGTATCTTGGAATGCCGTGCTTAACATAAACTGCTGCACCGACTCCCGGCGTACCAGTAGCAACATACAATCGAACTCAGCCCGTGCCTCGTCCAGAACTACATTTCGACCCGCAGATCGACCAGAGCTCCAAGCGACCTGCTTATCTAGATGCAATTTTTTCACCAGCTCATCCATTTTCGTCCTCTCCTGGACAGATACAACCAGCTGCCCGTCCTTCTATTAGAGCTCCTTAGCCAGCTCCCCGACCAATTTTTCTAGCTCATCGACCCTCATCTGTGAAGACTCAAGCTGAGCCTTCAGAGTTCCTGTGTCCCCACCAGTCTCTAGCTACTTCTAGTCTGCTAGAGCCAGTTCCAACCTCCGATAAAAGTTATACCCCAGCTGGCCGACCTGAAAGAAAATACTAATAGATACTCTATTAGCATGTAGCGATATGATAATAAGATGGGAAACTTTACCATGTTGGCATGATAAGCCAACGCCCGAAGAGCCGTATCCTGGCTCAGCCCCCTAATCTTTCTCTGGTCAACCACGAACTGACTTGCTAGCAAAATATTCAGTAGGGCAGCTCCCTTCGACCCCGCAGTCTCCATAGAAAGCGAGTTATGCACGGACATACCTGGTTCAGTCCCAAACTAAGAAGAAAGCAACTTTGGTAAGTTGAACAGCATGTCATCCCCGCGAGCTCTGAAGAGATCGTCTCCAGTCTACAGGCTCGACCCTACTGCCTTTCTTTTTCCTTTATCGGTAGCAACTCTCTTCGGAGCAGGTCCTACTTGCTCCACCATCGCCCTCTTACCCTGACCTACGGGGCTGCCACATGCGGCCACAATTGCTCGATCCGGTGATGGTATCGGGGAGGGGGTAGGCACCGCGACCTCCTGACGGGGCACCTCGATCGCAACGACTGCTCGTCGAGCCGCAGTACCTTGTCGACGTTGTTAGTTTCTCTTTGCCCTCACCAAAGCCTCCGCTCTCGACCTGTTCATGATTTCAACGTGATCTGTCGAATAGCAAAATAACAGGGGTAAAATTCGATGGCAGCAATGAAAAAGTAATAAATTAACAGAAGCACCATCTACCTAGTCGATCATTTGCAGGCAAATTTAATGGAGTTGGTGATAACCTAGCCAACACCAAATGCCTCTCCTCGATAAAAATTGAGGCCTCCATCTGGCCAAATTCGACTAGGTCCAGAATGAAGGTATTGGGCCAGGTCGGGGTAAGGTTGCCTGGCATTTCGACATGTCCCATATACCAGCCCCGAGGAATACTGAAAGCCCCAGCGACTCAACAAATAGGTACCATTCTTTCCACTCCTGCCCATATAAGGAAGCAGGGGCTACGAGGAACTTACTAAGCGATCGAGATGTAAAATAATAGAAGCCCGACTCGTCGGCGCTACCCGACTTACGAGACATTGGTAGGTGAAAAAGGTTAGAAAAGTTTTCAAAGCTGGCGGGCTTATTGAATAGATGCATTAAAACAAAGAAACTATAGATGGTGGAAAAATAGTTGGGCAACAACTGGGTTATGCACACTTGAAGGCCCTTAAGCAGGTTAATCATAGTACCACTCAGAGGGAACCTAAGACCACATCTAAAAGCATATTCGAAAATAGTTATACAACCTACAGGAGGACGATGCATTCGACCAGTCTCCTTGGGAGTTAATTGTTCGTATTTAGTTGGAATATGGTATAACTGCCTAAGACGCCTCAGGTCGACAGGGTTTATGGTAGATACAATCTTGCTGTAATAATTTGGTGTAAATAGTCGACCCCACGAAGGAGGAATCTAGCTTAGCCCAACGTCATCCCCCCTACAATTGCTACTCGAGCTACTGGAACTGGAATCATCACTCGATGACTTACTGGACTCCCCAAACACATATCTAGGCCTATCAGATTGGGTGGCCTTACTATTTCCTCATTGACTACCCTCAGAACCAGATAAACCCAACATTATGTCAAAAATCTAAAGGACACGAAGTAGAAATAAAGGAGCACTTACTGAATTGAAGAGCTAAGAGTAGAAAATCTTGAATGCGAGAACGTTTGGATAAGCGGTCGACCAGAAGCTAATGCAGTAAAAGTAAAAATGGCTGGTTTTACTGCGGATATTTATAGGGGTGCGAACACGGGAACCCAAGCGCCTGTAATAATGCAAGTAACCGCCACGCCGCCCCGCGCGTGCCATGATGTAACCGCTCAATAAATGTGCCAAACGCTGGTCGATTTTCGAAAAACCCTAGTTGATTCTTGAAACTAGCCATCAAGCTACTTCCCAACGCTTCTCATCGAATCTTCATTCAGCCTTGGGAAGTGGGGGGACTCATGATATGGGGTGGCCCAAATAGCTCAGCCCAAACCAAGTTGGCCTAGAGATGCAGCGCCAAGCCCAGTCTTACATCCGAGGCCTAGAGGCGCAATCGACCTCAGTCGATCTCTTTCTCGACTTGTGCCTCTAATTTGTTTCTCAGAACGACATCTGGTCGACCATGTCGACTAGAGAGATCGGTACAGTACAACCCTCTGCCGCCGCATTAAATGCACTGACAAGCGGCATGCCTCAGCATTAATGGCGCATGCCGCCCCATTATCGTCTGGCGCAATAGGTGCTTCAACAGTGTACTCCTCTGCCTTAAAGCCTAAAAAGATAGCCACCTGGAGTGGCAGAGGGAGGGGAGTTGACCAATTTCCCCTCATGCAAGGACAAAGGCCATCCCTACTCGTCAGGGGCATCACAGATAAATTCCCAGGTGGAGAAGGCTGTAAATACCCCTATTCCAGCCTTCTAGAGGTATGCTCTTATATATACAAAAAGTTCATACTCTACTGCTCTTATTAGCTAGTCGACCCGCATTGACTTGAGCATTGGAGGGCCTAAGCTGTGGGCTCCTCGGCTAGCATGACGTTTGCTGGTGATTGTAGGATTCAACCCACCTGAACAAGTATATCGACCCCGGAGGTCGAGTTTCATCCAGTCTTCTAGTTGAACCAATACACAACGAATCAAACCCTCATCAATAGTATATATATGTTTGTATATAATATAATATATATGTGTATATATATAAGTATATATATACATTTTTAAAAAATTCAAGGTGATAAAAATATATCAAATAAACCCTCATAAATTCAAAATTATTATAAATAGGTCCAAACTTATTTTTGTCTTTTGATATTTCTATCAATTTTTTTATTTTTATTTTTTTTAATTTTAATGCAAGGGTATTTTGATCGTTTTACACTTTCATCAGCATTACAATTTAGTTTGACAGTTTATGGGGGATAAATGTAATTTTCAAAACAACGATGATTTTTTGGTAATTGCGCCAAACCTCAGGGGAGGTGAATGTATGTAATGGCCCATCTTGGGATAGTACCTAAGCCAAGGCACCACTCAGTTCAATCTTAAATTGAACCTACAATATAAATCAATAGGTCCTTAACAAAACCTCTCAAACTTATCAGAAATAGCAGTAGATTTCAACTTAAGCAGACTTTCTCAAAATATTAACTAAAGGCCTTAGATGATCCCGTAACATACAACACTAGTATTGACTACCAACCATCAATGGTCCCATAATATTCAACATACCATTTACATACCGCATATATTTAATTTAACCTAACATATTCCATTGTCTCTAGGGTATACAAAATGTCTCAACAGAACCCAGAAGCATATACAATCGCTTCCTATTGCAAAATGTGTTCGCCAATTCAAGTCTGGAGTTCCAATTCATCACTTAAATCCTATCTGAGAAAATCAAAGAAATACGAAGGGTAAGTCCAAAGGACTTAGTGAGGGATAATCGTAAAAACAAGCAGTAGGGATCTATCAAGGAAGATTCAACTCAACAGATCTTAATTTACAGTCAAAACAGAACGTATCAAGAGACAGATAATTACAAGTTTAGTAAACAAGCATTAACAGATTCAAAACTTCAAGTAGGTACTAGCTCGGCTTGTTACTGTCGTCTCGAAAGGTCCGGTATCGTCTCAACTGATTCTGCTTGGGAGGAATAGTCCATCTCAACTGATCATAGTTCAGGAGAAAATATAGATGGCTCATTTGGCTTGGACAAAAGCTCGACCTAAACAAGGAAGCTACACCATCATTATTGTTCCATGAGTAGGTCACAAACAATCAGGGTATAATCAAAACAAAGCAAGTCCGAATATCATATGTCGTCCAACGAATTAGAACATGATAGGTATATCAGATTCTCCTTGTACCAGCTAGTCAGTCAGTCAATTGGTCACTCAGTCAATTAGTTATACAATCAATCAGTCAGTCGGTCAGTCGGTCAATCAATCAACCAGTTAGTCAGTTAGTCGGTTAATCAATTAATCAATCAAATATATTCAAATGAGATAACTTGACACACGGGTATCCCTAGCACATTGTTGACGCCCAGAAGTATCCCTAGCACACCGCCGATACCTAGGAGCATTCCTAACATATGGTTGATACCTAGGAGTATCCCTAGCAGTAAAAATCGATCAATCACTCAATTAGTTAAATAATTACATATATCAAGCAAGATCTCAAGCAAGTACGATTTCAATAAACAATAGCAAGTACAGAAACAGGAAACCCTCACATGGGTTTATCACAATAATAGATAAGTAAAAGAAGTGTCAGGTTAGCAGACCCTCATAGGGTTACGAAAAGAATATCAGATATGGTATACAAAACAAAAACCAAAGCAATAGACTCTCACCTCCGTAGTCTCAGAAAACTGCAACCTCAATCAGTAATCTACTGGTCCATGGGACCCACTCCTTCGTCACCTAACCAAAGGAGTAGATTCACTGTCAAAATTCTCATTCAACCCTATTAATCACAATTATATTATTTACCGCCTAGAATCACTAATTACTCGATTAATACAGTAGTTTTAATGGTACTATCAGTCCAAAATGGCTAATAAAGTCATTATTGGCAAAATAATCCCAATTTTCATATCAAGTCTAATAACGAAATATAAACTAGTCCTCAATTACATATTTAGCCTTATATCGGTATCCCAAATCAAAGTAAATGGCCCAAATATCTTAATTGCTACACTTATAAGGGGGAGAGAGAGTGTGCGCGGTGAAGATGGTGAAGAAATAGGGTGGAAATGAAAATTGCCACACTTATAAGGGAACTTTTAGGAATTCTGATTTGGCCCCTAAAACTTTTGGTCAGATTTCAATTAGGTCATTCAAGATTCCCACAAACTTTAATTCAGCCCCTAACTAAGTGAGTGCCTAACATTGACCCCTTTGACCCAAAATAATTACCATGCAACCCCAAAACTTTCAACTCTAATCCAATTAGGTTTTCTTAAATTACGAATTGATCCAAAATTTTCTAATTTCCTTGCAATTAAGCCCTTTTCTTTTTATTTTTTGAGCCTCAAAGTCCGACCAATCAAAACCTTTATTTTCTCAATTCTTATTTTCCAAATTTTCAAATTTTAGGGGTGTTACAAAGTAATTGACCTTATTTATTATCTTATTTCTAATTTGCATGTCATGTGAGGTCATAAGTAGGTTGTAAGATAAACATTCTACTTGTCAACGCCAGTCTTATTCTAATAGTCAAGTTTAGGTTTTAAGATTTTACAAATTAATATGATAAGTTGTTAAAAAATAGACCTTGGGCCTATTTCAATCCCAAAAGCTAGTTGAAGAGGTGAGGATTGCCCAAGATCATATATGGAAACCACAACTTATTTATTTCACTGATGTGGAACACTAATATACCCCGCATACGCCCAGGAATGAACATGTAGAGCATGAAATAATATAAAATGGGTGGCTAACAATACTAGGTAGCCCAACATCAGAAATAAATGGCTCTAATACAATGTTAAGAATGGACTTTAGGCCTAAGTCAACCCCAAAAGCTAGTTCAAGAGGTGAGGATTGCCCATGACCATACATAGAGACCACAATTTATTTATTTCACCGATGTGGGACACTAACATAAGTTTCATAAAATATGTGGATGTATGTTTAACTTACGAGAACTTATTAGTTATCTCACTGTTTATTACAATTCATTAATATTGACGAATATTAATTAATATTTTCATGTAATAATACAAAATTAAAATTCTCTTAAGCTTCCTTGAAAAGGTAAAAATTTTATGGTGACTTACTCTATTTTGCCACATTGCCGTAGTACTAATTACATTTGATGTGCAGACATGGTGTGGGCAATGGTAACATTTTTAAATATGTGTGTAATGAATTTGTTGAAATACTTTTCTCAAATTTTAAAAATTATATAAATTAAATTGAGCTTGAACAAGCTTAATTGAATCGAATATGAGAAAAGTTTGAGTAGTTCGACTTTTTTACATATATTTTATTATATTTCTTATTGATTGAACCAAGTTTAAGATCTTATTAACAGAAAAAGCAATGTATTGATAAAATTTAATTTGTTAACTTTAATGTAAAAAAATATTATTATTTTAATTAGGGTCCTTGTGCTTCACCTACTAACTACATATCGAACCGATAAAAGTACAATAATAAGAGCTTAAATACTCTCCCCCTTCATTTGACATAATTTGATTGGGTACAAAATGTTAGGTCAATATTAATAAAATAAAAAACTTCAATATATTTATAAGATTTCCATACAAAAGTAGTTAAGGATTACTGTTATTACATCATTATTTTAATTGAGGGCCTATTAAAATAATTTCAAAAATTAAAATCTTATTTTGAGATGTTGTGTAGAAAATGAAACTTACTAATTTGGGACAGAGGAAATATTCATAAATAATCCAAAAAACATGAGAGTGAGAGGAATAAATTTCATTTAATGTAGATAGAGCCATATTCGAATCTGATCTGATATCCTATAGTATATTTGTTAGTCAGTACCATATCCAAATCCAATGAATATATGAAATTCAATAAAAAAAATTCGATTCGATTTAATATTTTTTCTTTTTTTTTTTCTCTTTTGGATTGTATAAAAATATTGTATTTATAAAGTAAATTTACATCATAATTGAATTTTTAACAACTTTTTATTATCTATTAATCCGAAAGTTAAATATTTGAATACTAAACCCCTATTTCATACTACATTAATGCATAGGTGAACTATTATACATTATAGTATTTGATATTTTATCAGTAACCCTCTTATTTTTTAGATTAAAGACTCAATATAACATAATATAGATGCTAAAATATATATTACGTCAATATGAAATATAGATTTTATTTTAAATTTTTTATTAGTATTACATATAACAGTATTAATTTAATAAAAAAATATTAAAGTTCGGATTCAAATATTTAACGGATCGGATTGCTTAATTTCATATTCGATCCACTTGTTTTAGATTACGAATATTTATAGTTAGATTTAATTTATCAGATATTTAATTCGAATAAATTTTTTAAAATTTAAATCAATTCAAATCGAATTCGAATTAAAATTCAATCTATTGACAACCCCGAAAATGATATTGGTTTTGTGTGCGTGAATAAGGTTAGGAAACGATTTTGGTTGTTCACCTGTTTGTTTACGGGCCATAGTTATATGTTATGGCCTTGTTCAACAAGGCCCACGTTTTAGAGGTCAAACTCGTTGCTATAATTTTTATCTCTAAATCCGTGACCTTTTGTCCTTGTTTGGTTGTGGGAATTGTTACGTGGCAGATAAATACATATGAATCACACATACATCTATACTATTATATATAGCACAACGTTATGAAATTTGTAATTATGTAATTTTAATTCTAATTGTGTAATTTTAGCTAAATATCAAATTGTTAGAATTTTAAGTTTTTGAATTCAGTTGAAAATTTTTCATTGGTTGTTTATTTATTTTTATAGTTTATTTTAATACGATCAACTTATCTATAATAACTAAAATATCATGTTGCATTTATCAAAAATTGCAATATAGATTTTTGTGTCATAAAATAATTCAAAAAATATCTATAATCATATTTTTATCTTACTAAATAAGTTTATGTTTAAAAAAATATTTTATAAGTATCATATTAATTACTCTTATCACAAAATTTTATCTTATAAATTTAATTTACCACAAGATTAATAGATAAATATTTTATTTATTTTTATATCTAAATTTTATTATTCTACAATTATTATTTTTAAATTTTATTTTTAATTTATTCGTAGTACAATTCTATATTTTTAATTGTAGAACTTCTTTCCCTAATTAGCATAATATAATGATGCTGCTTTTTTCTTTTCAATTAATTTAAAGCTTATTTCGTAGAAAATTTTTAATTTTTTTTTTTGAAATACATCTTTATATTTTCTTTTGTTTCTATTCTAAATTAATTAGATATTTTTCTAATATATTTAAATACTTTATCAATGTTATTACTTTATTATTGCCTCAATATTTATTTAAAATTAAAATTCTTATGTCCAACCTAGGATTGCAATATTTATATTACTTAAAAGTATCAACATGCAGTATTTTTTATTTCAATTATTTATATTTTATAGATTTATTTTCATTATTATTTTCAAATATTTTTTGTAAGTTCATATAAGAAGTTATCTTTGATATTGAAATTTTATTTTACTATTATTTTAGTTGCATCTTTATCGATTTATCTAGATAAAAAGAATTATATATACTAATATTTGAATAATGTACCTCAAATAATGTCAATTTATGAAATATTCAAAAATATTATAATTTTATTTCATTGTTGAAATTATTTCAATTTTATTATCAAATGAATAAAGAAACACTATATATTTTTCTATAAAAAAATTTCACTAAATTTATTAGCACTAGATTTACCCATTTCTAATTTTGTGCATATAAGAAAGAATTTTTTTTTTCTCTCTATGATATCATGTACTTTGATAAGTTTATTTCGATTGGTTGAATCTTTACTTATTTATAATAATTTTTATAAGAAAATTATTTTATTTCTCCTCAATAAATAAATTATTTATAAAATATTATGTATATACAACTAAAACTCAAAATTTCATTGCTAAGTAAATACTTTTACACAATTGATATATTTCATATTTAGTAATTTATATTCACTTTGATAATATTAACTATCAAAAAATTAAATGGATATTGAAGTAATGAAATTATCTAAAAAATATGAGCTCTAATAAATATTAACTTATTTTTTATTTGAAGAGTTAGATTTTTTTAATTTAATTATACATTTTTATCCAATAAAGCTTAAAGTTTATCCCAAAAAGTAGTTGATAACTAAGTTGTTTCAAAACAACTAACAATTTTTCATATTTAATAATTTTTTTATATTCATATGGATACAATCATATTATTTTTAGTAGAAGAAATATAATATTCAATTATTTCTAATAAAAAATATTAATAAATAAATAAATAATACTCAATCATTTGATGAAATAAATTATTTTTATTTATTAATTAAATAATTATTTTCTAGACAACTTCAAAAGTAAAATTAAAATACTTAACAATCATAATTATCTCTTAATATCGTGACTTATTTAAAACAAATTCAACTTATTTGTTGCTTATAAAAGAGATCAACAAATATTTATGTAAATACCAAATTATCACTTCTTTAATAAAGAGTTATAAGTTTGAGAAATGAATAATTATAAATTAATTGATATGCAAGTCCTCAATTTATCAACATCTTTAAAATTCAATTATTTTTAGATATGTAAAATATTTTCATACATGATTATATAGAATATAACAATTAATTTCATTGAAGAATTTGTTTCAAATATAAACAGTTACTTCCTATAACAAATTTAAACTTTGAACTTTTTTTTTTATTGTTAATTTAAATCATTTTAGTTTTCTAGCAATATAATAATGGAGAACTTATTTTCAATTATTTGAAATAAATTCTTTTATATGTCCCATTTATATAGTTGACATAGTTGAAAATTTTCAAGAGTTTGATAAATGACCACTATTTTATAATTATGTAGCATACATTTATTTTAATACTTTTGCTTATAATAATTCATAAAAATATTTTTATATGGATTAATGATGTGAGATAAAAAAAATTTGACTAAAAGTAAATATCCATCTAATTATTCGTAATTTTTATATTCTAATTATAAAGAAACTTATATGAGATTAATATTTTATTTTAAATTAAATATTAAAAATTTACTTATTATTTTTGTAACACCTCTAAAATTTGAAATTTTAGAAAATAAGAATTGAGAAAATCAAGATTTTGATTGGTCGGATTTTGGGGCTCGAAAAATAAAATGAAAAGGACTTAATTGCAAAGAAATTAGAAAATTTTGGGGTCAATTCGTAATTTAAGAAAGCCTAATTGGATTAAAGTTGAAAGTTTTTGCAGCGCCCCATCTCGGGATAACACCTAAGCTGAGGCACCACTTCAGTTCAATCTTCATTCAAGCCAAGGAATAAGCTATATAGTCAATAATCCCATTAGAAATTTTTTTCAAAACTTGTCAAAGACATATTGCAACGAATTTCAACTCACTAACTCTTCAAAACATTAAAAATAAGTCATAATTCAACTTCTCCCATTTAACAAAACATATACAAGCATCACGTCATCGACATCAATCCTGACATACCGCAATGTCATTAAATTCAATTACAGCATTCATGTGAACCCTATTAAACATCTGAGCACCCATTCTATTACAAAAGGTATTTCTTCACTCCAAGTTGGAACCTCATATTCTTCACTTATACCTGTCTAAGAAAATTAAGATAAACGGGTGGTAAGTCCAAAGGACTTAGTGAGGGATAATTGTAACATATAAAATGGGGATTTCTCGAGGAAGAATTCGACTCTACAGATCATCAATCAACACTTAACAAAAATACAACATGATACGTTCAAACAGTTAGGAATAGTTTAACAGGCAGAATACAGTCGGTCAGTTAGATTACATTCGGACAGAATAGTCCCGAATAACATTTACATTTCAGTCAGTCTTATTCAAGCATGACAACTTGGTACACGACAGTCGTCGGCAGACGGTAGATGCCTAGAAGTAGCCCTAGTATATCATAGACAAATAGACGGAAGACAGACGGAAGATGCCTAGGAATCTCCCTAGCACATCACTGACAGACAGTAGACGCCCAGGAGTAGCCCTAGCACATCACAGACAAACAGAAAGTAGATGCCCAGGAATAGCCCTGACACCTCGCCCATACCTAGGAATAGCCCAAACATATGGCTAACAGACAGACGGAAGATGCCTAGGAATAGCCCTAGCACATCACTGATGCTCAGGAATAGCCTTGACACATCACCCATACCTCCATACCTAGGAATAGCCCTAGCATATGGCTAACAGACGGACGGAAGATGCCTAGGAATAACCTTAGCACATTACTGATGCTCAGGAATAGCCCTGACACATCGCTCATACCTAAGAATAGTCCTAGCATATGGTTGACAAACTGAATACCCAAGGAATAGCCCCTAGCATACATAAAATAGAATACTCAAGGAATGGCCTTGACGTATCATACTTACAGACAAGTACTTAGAGAATAACCCCTGACGTATTGACTTACAGACAAGCATAAGTACCAAGTACAGTTGATATAGATGCCTAGGGAGTAATCCCTAGTGTATTGCTAATACTAGATAACAATAATGTCGACATGGCAAACAGTAACAGTATCGGACAGTACAAATATCAGAACAATACAGATAATAAGACAGATAACATATATCAGATAAATGTTGTAGGCGCAGAACAAATAGGAAACAGAATCATAATAGAAATAATCCTCATAGGGGTGTCCAAATCAGATAACAGAATATCAAAGAGATCTTAACATATCACGGATTTCAATAACAGTACAGTCAGTTCAGAAACAGTAATCCTCACAGGGGTTTATCGCAAATACCAAAAAGTGAAACGAAGTTCCAGATTGACAGACCCTCACCTCCGTAGTCTCACAAAACTACAATCGTCATCAGCAGCTTACTGATCCACGGGACCCATTTCTGCGTTGCCTAGCCAAAGGAATAATCCACAATCAAAATCCTTATTCAACCCCGATAACTTTCAATAATTACAATCTTACTATTAACCTTATATCATATCCCAAATCATCAATAATAGGCCAATTAGCTTAATAACCCCAATTATTGCCAATAGGTTCCAAATTCATAAAATTAGGGTTTTCTCTTCCAATTAACTCGATAATTCCCAATATTTTCATAAATAATATAACATTATCCGAATTCACCAAACTTATACTAGCACATGCCTATACCGAGTCTTAATCTATAATATCTCAAATTACCTGATTATCATTTCTTAAGTTCCAATTTCATCAAATTATAGATTAAGCACTTAATCAACTCCATTAATTCCTAATTATCATATAATAATACGGATCTGGTTTCACTACCTCATATATAGTCCATGTATGTATACATAATCCATGATAAACTTAGTCTTGTGAGGGTACAAGGTTCAAATAATTCAATACAAAATATATATATACAAACATATAAATATAACTCCCTTTCCTTTACCCAAGATCTCGCTATCTAGGTGCTGGAATGACGAACTAAAACCACTGTTGTGATCATCGCGTCGAGGAGCAGAATCTGCCTCAACACCACCGCCACCGCCGTTCGCTGCCGCTTACCGTCGTCGGAATTACACAAACTCACCACCAAACTACTCCTTTCCACTAAAATAATCAAACACCCAAGTCAATTTCACCAAACTCCATCAAACTAAAGCCTAGTTTTAGCTCTGATCACCTTTCACCACCACACACCACTGCATGATTTTCTCCAAATTCCTTCACCGGCGTCAACCTGAAACAAAATCCAAGGTTACCATGTTGTTCCTTGAGCTGAGCTATACTAGAAATACCCTTTGTTCACTGTGGAATGTCATCAGGAAAAGAACCCACCAAAAGGCCTGCCATGGTCAATTTTCGAACCAAACTTACTGGTGGTTTCGCTGATGAAAATGAGTGTTTCAATTATAGGTGTGGTCGCGATGATGAGGGGTATAAGTTGGTTGGTTTAGTTTTGAAGTTTGGCTGTCGCCGATGGAAGAACGCCAGAGGTGAGAGAGAAGGGGTGTCGCGGTGAAGATGAGAAGAAATGGGGGTGAAACATAATTATTCATATATATATATAATCATCTTTGCTATATAACCAATTGACCCCAAAAGTTTCCTTTAGTCAGCAATTGGGTTCTTCAAGATTCCCACAAGCTTCAATCCAACCCCAAGTAATAGTTAGTGATAACTTTAACCCATTTGACCAAAATTTATAGCCATGCAACCCCAAAACCTTCAAGATATGGTCCAATCAAGTTTCTAAAAATTGTAAATTGACCCTTAAACTTCCAAAATCTTTGCAATCAATTCCTTTTAATATTAATTCTGAGCCCTAGAATTCAATTAAACAAAATCTTAATTTTGGTCCCAAAATACCAAATTTTAGGGGTGTTACAGTTTTGGGGTTGCATGGTAATTATTTTGAGTCAAAGGGGTCAATGTTGGACACTCACTTAGTTAGGGTTGAATTGAGGTTTGTGGGATTCCTGAAGGACCTAATTGAAATCTGACCAAAAGTTTTAAGGGCTAAATCAAAATTTCTAAATGTTCCCCTATAAGTATGGAAATTTTCATTTCTACCCCATTTCTTCACCATCTTCACCACGCACACTCTCTCCCCCCCTTCCCCAGCAAACCTCTGCAGCGAGCCAAAATTTGTCAAACTAAACCAACCATCTTTCTTCTCTCCTCACGATGAGCACGTTGATCCCACATGTAGCCATAAACCATTGATGAATTGTCGAAAAGTGGAGCTTCAAGTTGCAGCCATGGCAGTGTTGATGTATCTTCATCTCTGGTGACTAAACTTGGGATGTAAGTAGTGCGTTTTGATGGGCTCAGCTCGAGGATTAACATGATGGCTTCAATTTTTGATTCTGACCACTGACGGCAATAAAATTGAAGAAAAACTTCATAGCGGCGAGCGGTGGTGCTAGGTGATCGGAGCTGAAATTGGAGGCCTTCCCGACAGCGAAACTCAAAATTGTTTGGGGTGTTTGCTTAGTTGAGTTGAAATGTGTCTGTTGGTGGTCGTATTGCACTTTTCCAGTGGCAATTTCGAGCTAGTTTCATCGTCTCGCTATGGTAATTCCGTTAGCAGTATTTGTTTGTGATTTCAAGATCTGGTTAAGCAAATATTGGGTAATGATCAGTATTGGGTTTAGGGTTTTCTGTATCGTTTTGATCCATTTAAGTTCTTGTAATTTTTGATGAAATAATTTTAAAGTGTGTCTAACAATGAGAATATTATATGCATGGATATTGTTTGGATTCTTGGACCTAGATTTGTACTGATATATGTTAAATTTGGGATTTATTGAGTTTATTAAGTGAGAAAATGCTAAATTTAGAAATTTAAGACCTAAATGGAAATAATCAGGGTAATTAAGATGTCTAGAGCGTTTATTTTAATTTGGGATATCGATATAAAGCTAAATATGTAATTGAGGACTAGTTTATGTTCCGTTATTAGACTTATATGAAAATTGGGATTATTTTGGCAATAATGACTTTATTAGCCATTTTGGGCCGATAGTACTGTTTAAGCTTTAAAACTATCATGTTAATCGACTAATTAGTGATTCTAGACTGTAAATAATATAATTGTGATTAATAGGGTTGAATGAGAATTTTGACAGTGAATCTACTCCTTTGGTTAGGTGACGAAGAAGTGGGTCCCGCAGACCAGTAGACTACTGATTAAGGTTGCAGTTTTCTGAGACTAAGGAGGTAAGGGTTTACCAACCTAGCACTTCTTTTACTTATATGTTATTAGGATAAACCCATATGAGGGTTTTCTATTTCTGTACCATATTGAATCGTGTTTCTTGAAATCTATGAATTTATTCAGAATTTGCTTGCTTTATATTAATTGACTTGTATACCCCTGTGAGGATTATTTCTTGATCATGCTCTAATTTATTCTATTATCTGTTCATTCTGGCGCCCAAAACTTATGTCTGCTATATGTTATCTATCCGTTCTCTGATCTGCATTGTTCTATTATCCGTCTATTTTGTTATCTGACTGCTTGTTATCCATCCTTTCTGTTATCCAACTGTCTAATATCAATTTGTTTTGTCATTTGACTATTTTGTTCTATATTGTTAACTGTTGCCTTGCCGGCACATTTGTTTGTACATTAAGTTACTATTTTTTTATCTGTTTATTTGATGGCATTTTTGTTCTGTACCAAGCCATCATGCTTGGGTAAGCTATATACCATGTTGTTATGCATAGGTAAGTTATGTACCAAGCTGTTATGCCTGGGTAAGTTATGTGCCAAGCTGGCATGCCTAGGTAAGTTATGTACCAAGCTATGCTTAGGTAAGTGTTGTACCATGTTGTCATGCTTGGGTAAGCTTCATTTGATTGGTGTAAGGTTAAGTTTTGTACCACGCTGTCACGTTTGGGTAAGTTTAGTCTGACTGAAATAAGATACATTTGTTGTATGTATCCGATATGATCTATTGATTGCATCGGTTGATTTGATCTATTTTACCTAATTGATTCCTGATTGTCCGATTATTTCTTGATTGTTCAATTGTTTCTGAACTGCTTGACTGTATCCTAATTTGTTTTAAGTTGACTTTTGATTTACGATCTGTTGACTATATTCTTCCTCGACAAATTCCCTTTTTCTTATGATTATGATTATCCCTCACTAAGTCCTTTGGACTTACCCTTTTGTATTACTTTGATTTTCTCAGACAGAATTAAGTGATGGATGCAGACTTCTAACTTGAACTGGAGGAAATTATGTTTTGTAATAGCACAGGTGTTTGACCGTATATATGGAATCATCTGAATATTTAGCTGGACTTGAGACGTTGTGATAATGTCATGTTGATGTTGATGTTGATGACTTAAGGCATGTAAATATTTTGCTAGATGTAAGAAAGTGAATCATGGAATGCTTAAGTTGGAATTTCCGCTGCTTTTGGTAAGTTAAGATTGAATGTTATGGGTCTATTGATTGAATTGTAGGTTCAATTTAAGATTGAATTGAGTGGTGCTTCGACTTAGGTGCTATCCCGAGCGGGGGCGTCACAATTTTATTCATGTATATAATATATGTTAATTGATAATTTTAAAACAAATAAAATAACTACATATATAAATAAAAATATTTTGCTTATAAGAGTTATATGGAATATCAAGAGATATTTTAGCTTATAAAAATTGTATGTTACAAACTATTTATTGAATTAGTTATCAAATAATTAATAACTTAATTTAAGCTATTCTCTTAGATAAAGTACAATTATATTTTATTTACTCCAATAAAAATATTTAAAATTTAAAATTCTCAAATGTCATGAAAAATGTAACTATGACTTCCACATTATTAGGAATTATACAAAAAAACTTTATATTATTATAAAAATCATTTGCTTATTTATCATATTAAAATATTCATGTTTAAATATATATATATATATCTAATTTAAGAAGCGTATTTAGTAGAATATCCCGTGCTATTTTTATTTTCTTAATTCTTTTATTTATTTTTTTAAATTTTATTATTTTATAAATTTTTGTATAATTTATAAAATTAGAGTGGGCAATGTTTGATATTCTACAACTTATTTAAGTATAAATTATCTTCAAATATAATATTTTTAATTAAACTATTCGTATTATTGTATTTAATTAGTAATAATTTTTTTCATTAAATGCTAAAAACAATTATAATTCATATTTTAATCACATGAAGAAAAATAAATATTATTATAAAATAAATTATTTAATCATATAACTATTTTCAATGTATCGCACTAAGCATATGCTAGTATATGACTATTTGAATACAATATGAGACGGTGACGGTTCCATCTATGAATTTTTCTCTGTATGTGTGTGTTTGTATGTATGCTTATTTATATTTATATGCACAAATATTTTATTATTATCATTGATTAATCAATCAAGTGACACTGTATAAGTGTGAGATTCGAAATTCAAATCAAAATAGCATCCAAGTGTATATGTTTATGTGAATTAGAAAAAACAAAGAAAGTGTATGCATGTTGGATAAGTAACACAATAAAATACTTTATGATTTGTGTCTTTTCTTTTCTTTTCGTTTTTTTTTTTTGGAATTGTATTGATTTAATTCGATCGAACTTGATTTGATCTGCTGATCATTCTTACTATTGAGTAAAATGGCAAGAATTTTCTAAATTACACCAAATCAATATCCCACTATTTACCAAATGACATTACCTTATGAATACCCTCCACTCACTCATATAATTTACCTAATACAAATTTCTCAATTTCTTTATGATTTGTATATGTCAACATCACATTATTTACCAAACGACATTACTTTAAAAATATCTTTCTCGTTTGCATGATTTTGTAAGCGCAAATTTCTTTGACTGCAATAAATAAGAATACAAGACAAGAAAATTCGTACAAATAAGAATGAAATTAAAATCTACCAACTGTGGATTTAATCTTTAATCTAATCCTTTGATTCTTCCCTTCCAAATATGATCTTAAATTTAATGAGCTCCGCAAAAAATACCTTGAACACCGTGGATCTCCTTGAATTTAATTTGAATAAAATAAAACCAATTCTAGAGCTTCGCACTTTAATCTTGAATTAAATGCCAAAATATAAAAGCTCCGCAAAGAACGCCTTGAACGTCTTTGATTTTCTTGAATTTAAGTTGAATAAAATAATGCCAATTCGAGAGCTTCATACCTTAATCCCGAATCAAATACTAGAATATGATGAGCTTCGCGAAGAACGCCTTAAATGCAGTGGATCCCCTTATATTTGATTGAGAAAATTGCTGGACTTCTCAAAGTTCCTCTCACTTGCTGGAATTTGTGTTGTGTGTTGAATGAGCTTTGATCACCCCCTTTATATAGATGCTTGATGAGAGACTTCTAGATTGACTTGAACTTCTTTGAAGATTATCTCTTTGATAAGATAATACCAAATATGAAGAGATAATATCAAGTGTGAAGAGATAATATCAAATATCAAGATATAGTGTCACATATCTTTGATTTGGTTGGTCCATAGGCATAGACACTTTATTTTTGATACTTATCAATATTTGATTTGAGCATAATATAAATACTAGAGTATTAATTAAAATTAACTATTTATCTTTTAGAATTAAATTTAAAAAATTTCAAGATAAATAGAAAATTTTGAATTAAAAACTAGCATATTATTTTATACGGTCACTCTTTAATTGGGCAAGAATTGATATGTCTACAAATGGCCCCACTTTAAGACTTGGCGAAAGATGTGTCAATAATCCATGAAAGAGGCAAGGTTTGAAGTATTTGAAAAGTCTTCTTTTTCTCCCGATTCACATATTTTTGTGACAAGAACATCTTTCAAGCATTTCTCAAGCTATGGTGCCCAATAAAAGGGATAAATCATATCATAATTCAAAGTAAATAACATGTAGTTTAGGCTCGTACGTCAAGGGGCATATTTAACTTGAATAGACATTTTATACTCATGTCAAGGAGTTCACTTGAATTTAGTTGACAATTATACTCATGTCAAGGAGTTTGCTTGAGTTTGACTTAATAGACAGTTTACACTTTTGTCAATGAGTACATGGAGCGAATTTGAAAATTTAGATAGTTTATGCTCGTACCTAGGAGCCTTATTGAAAGCTTAAGCTCATATTATGGAGCACATGAGGAGACTTTGAATATTTAGATAGTTTATGCTCATATCTAGGAGCCTTATTGATAGCTTAACCTCTTATCAAGGAACACATGTGAAAACTTTAATTACTTTAATTTAAAAATTCACATGATTTATGCTTGTGCCTAGGAGTATTTGGAATTTGAAGACTTGAGCTTTGTACTTGAAGACTTGAAGATTTGAGTCTTTAATTTTGAAACATGAAGACTTGAGTCTTAAATTTGGACATATGGAAACTTGAGTCTTGAATTTGAAGGCTTGAAAACTTGAGTCGTGGATTTAGAGATTTGCAAACTTGAGTTTTGAAGACTTCGAAACTTGAGCTTTGACTTGAATACTTTGAGACTTGTATTTGAAGACTTGAAGACTTGAGTTTGAATTTGGAGACTTGAAGATTTGAGTCTTGAATTTGAAGACTTGGAGACTTGAGTCATGGATTTGGAGATATGGAGATTTGAGAATTTTAGATAGTTTATGCTCTTATTTGGGAGTATTATTGACAGTTTAGGCTCATATCGAGGAGCATTTGGAATTTGGAGATTAAAATTAATTGCCCCCAACATCTTTATCATCATCAACATTAGTTGAGTTTTCTTGTTCATCAAAATTCATGCTCATTTCAATATTATGTGCGAGTTGCCAAATCTGTAAAAGTTTTTGGTTTAATTCCCTAAAGTATGTAGCAAAGACTCCAATGCATTCCTTGGATGCACATCTCAACAGCTGAAGCCTCCGAAAATTGATCTTTGTAGTTAAGACTCAAATTTCTCCAGCAATATGTAGTCAATAACAGGTTCTTCTCTCCAATGGCGAAAGTTGGTGAGTTCTATCATACTAATTGTCCTTCGAATGCTGTAGAAATAATTGATGAGCTCTTATTCCAGTTGTCCCCAACTATCGATAGAGCTTGCCTCCAAGTCAACATAATAATCAAAGCATTGTCCTTTAATGATTGAACAAATTGCTTGACTAGGTGATCTGCATATGCCCTACCATTATTACAAGTCTCGATGAAATGAGCCACGTGCTATTTTGGGTTACCCTTGCCATCAAATTGTTGAAACTTTGGAAGCTGGTAACCGATCGGTATCTTCAAGTTATCAATTCTTTCATCAAGCATATCTTTAATAGTCCCCATGATAAACTCCTTCAATGGGTCAATGTGAATTAGTCCATCAGTGAAACCTTGTAGTTCTTTATTTGCAGTCTTTTCATTTTCAGCTGATTGTTCCTTTGTAGATGTTTTGCCTTCATCCTAAGCCTCAATTTGTTTCTCCATCATGCAGCTGGCATTAGGATTGTCCACTTTGCTCATCAATTTGGAGATTTGAAAGTCTCTCTCTTGGACATGCTTCATGAGTCCTTCAATGGCCCTCGTCAAATTTGAAATTTGTTCCTCCAAGATTGTAGCACTTGCCACCATCACCATCGTCATGTTCGAGGAATTTGATGTTGGGTAGGGAATAGATGATGCGAATTCTTCCTTCGAGTCTCCACCATCTTCATTCATATCAATAAAATGCGGCAACACCTTTTCCATAACAAATGAAGGAGCCACATTCGAAAATGATTGCAACTTCTTAGATATACTTCTTGTGATGATGCCAACACTTTTTGCTCCAGTACTTGAGGTATTTGAGACAATAATTTTCAATGTTGCAATCTTGTTGGTAGCTATTTGATACTTCAATTTTGATGAAAGAAAGATATAAGAGGTAAAGATCGTCCCACCGAGCGTGCCAAAAATTTGTAAGCCCAAATTTCTTTGTTTGTAATAAATAAGATTACAAGACAAGAAAAATTGTAAAAATAAGAATGAAATTAAAATCTATCAACTGTAGATTTAATCTCTAATCTAATCCTCTGATTCTTCCCTTCCAAATATGATTTTGAATTTAATGAGCTCTGCAAAAAATACCTTGAACATCGTGGTCCTTGAATTTAATTTGAATAAAATAACGTCAATTCGAAGGCTTCGTACCTTAATCTTGAATCAAACGTTAGAATATGATGAGCTCTACAAAGAAGTCCTTAAATGAAGTGGATTTCCTTAAATTTGATTGAGAGAATTACTAGACTCCTTCAATGTTCCTCTTACTTGCTGGAATTTATGTTATGTGTTGAACAAGTTTTGGTCACCCCTTTATATAGATGTTTGATGAGAGACTTCTAAATTGACTTGAACTTTTTTGAGGGTTATCTCCTTGATAAGATAATACCAAATATCAAGAGATAATATCAAGTGTAAAGAAATAATATCAAATATCAAGATATAGTGTCAAATATCTTTGATTTGATTGGTCCATAGGCATACAATGTAGCGCCCAATCCGGGAGGTACCTGCTTCGGCCAAGGTGCTACTCCAATCAGTCTTAAGTCATTTAGACTTCATATTCGATGGGCCTATAAAAAATTTTCACATTCTTCAAGGACAACAACATGCTTTAAACTTAAAGCGACACCACTAAGATACGATAAACATAATATATACAAACCAGTCATCTAATATTATTCTCCAAAATGTATACATGTTGCAAATCTTCAACTCAACTTAACATATCATAACCTCTCTAAGTCAAGGCTTTATGTCCAAGCAATCGCATAAGCACATTCAAGCACTTATCCCATTATCAAATATATCCTCCAATCTAATCCTGAAGCTTAAGTCCATCATCAAATTCTGTCTAGGGAAATCAAGTAATACATAGGAGGCTGAGTTTTAAGGACTCAGTGAGGGATAATAAGTAGCAACTCACGGATCTGTCGAAGAATCAGTAATTCAACATAGTACTACTAGGATGAAAATAAAGAAAACGTGAATATGCCAGAATAAGAATGTTAACGGTTCAACTATTAATCAATGTTAGTTCAAAAACTATAACAGTTGGCTCATCGGCTTAGTCGTCTTGGCCGATCCTGTACGAGAGGTTTAGGGACATCTCAACTGATCACAGTCAGGAGGGATTACCATTGGCTTATATGGCTCGAAACATCAGCCCGATCTAGATTGGGAAAGCACTCTGGCCTTATTGCTATTTCAGCAGAGTACAATTATGAATAACAATCCCAATACTAAATACATTTCAATTAATTCAAAGATAAAATGCATACCTGATTCTCCTTATACCAAACAATTGATTAAAAGTCAATAGCTCAAGTATAACAGCTTGGCAATAATGGTTCGATAACAAAATAGTAACAAAACAATCAAATAACAGAGCAATCAATTAACAAAATGATCAAATAACAGAACAATCGATAATGAATCAATCAGATAACAGAACAGTTAGATAACAAAATAATTGATAACAATATAGTCGATAACAGAACAGTCGATAATAGTTTCTAATAAAATCAATCATAATAGCATGTCCTAAGCTCAATAGCTGGGATCAACATAACAGCACGTCCCGTGCTTAATGGATGGGATCAACATAACAGCACATCTCGAGCTCAACGGCTAGGATCAACATAACAGGCTTACCATAACAGCACATCCCGAGCATAATAGCTGGGATCAACATATCAAGCTTATCAATTTTTCCTATTTCTATCATTCCACACATGTTCGTACATCCCGAGCTCAACAGTGGGAACAACTTAACAAACTTAATAGTATGTATCAAGCATAACAGGTGGGATCAACTTATCAGCACGATTCAAATAAGCTAACATAGTGAATCAACGATATAGAAACAAATCATGTAAGCCAACAAGGCAAAACATGTAATAGTAGAACGAATTCATTTTGATCAATATTGAATACGATAACGACATGTTCAGGGCATCAGAACGAAAACGATCAATTCGAATCAAGGTATGAATAACTAAACAAACCCTCACAAGGTATAAAAAATTATTAACTGATATAATTCATAAGTTCAAACGAGATTAACCCTTATAGGGGTGCACAAATGATTACCGAAGGGGTAGAGCTTTATAGGGTTTCAACAATCAATAATAGATAATTCAATCGATATAAGTACTGAAGCGGTAGAACCTCACAGGGTTCAGAATTCAGCAATAAATGATAACAGCAGTCAAGATAATAGAACCTCATAGGGTTTGAAAATCAGCAATAAACGATAATGATATTTAAGACAATAAAACCTCACAAGGTTCAGAAATCAACAATAAACGATAATGATAATCAAAGATAATAGAACCTCACAAGATTTAGAAATTAGCAATGAACGATAACGATAGTCAAAGACAAGTATCAGAACAATAGAACCTCACAGGGTTCAATCACAATGCAATTGCTTTACTAAAATAATTACCAGATTGGTGTATCCTTATAGGGTACAACAATTAACAAGTAAGCTGTAATCAAGTCAATTACCAAAATGTAGGCCCTCATAAGGTACAACAATTAACGCGTAAGCTATAATCAAGTGAATTACCAGAGCGGTAGGCCCTCACCTTAAAATCACGAAATACGAGAGCTACTCTGATCTACTAGTCGGCGAAATCTTGCTCCTCGTCACCTAATCAGAAGAAAGAGGTTTTTGTCAAAATCCCCGTTGTCTTCATAATCAAAATCGTACTAATAGCACTCTAAAACTAGTCATTACACTATCGATACTGTTCCTCAGTGATTAGTCTCGACATGATCAATAGGTATTATTCCTAATTATGGCATTATTATGGAAAATATTCTTGGGTTTTGCATCGGTTCCAATAAAGAGATACAATTGGGTCCTTGATTATAGAACTAATCTTGTAACGTTCCACAAAGTCAATTATGTTAACACAAATATTATTAATAGTCCAAATTCACCACTTGGTACCCATTTATACAAAATTAGGACCTACTTACCTAATGAACTTCAATTACCCAAGATTATCATATAACATTTCAAATCCGGGTTCACTAACTTATATAAGTATATACATATCTCAATGTTTTCGATCAAATCACGTGTTCTTCCTAATTATACAAAATGTTGCAAGGCCTGGAATGTATATACATACAATTTAAACCCATTTCCATTTTTACCCAATTTCTTGTTATCGGAATATAATCTCGACGATCAGACTCCGTGCATGCGACCACCACATCGAGATGAACAAACTGTCCTAGCGCCGCCAAAGAAGCTGGTTGTCACCACCAGAAGCTGCTCCTCAGCTCCATGAATCAAACCCCTCAAACAATTTCACGGTTCGCTGCTGGGAAGGCTTCCTATTTCAGCTTTGATGTCACAGCACCACCACTCACCGCCGCCCTATTTTTCTTCAATTTCTCCTTCGTTACCGCGGCATTCTTCAATCTAAAGCTACCAATGCGATCCTTGAGTTGAGGGCTACAAAACCCAGTACCTAAATCCAGGCTTCAGTCACCGAAACGGAGAAACCCATCACCACTGAAACTCGCCGCCGTCGAGCTCATTTTTCTAGTGTTCTGCTGAGTGGTTTTCCAAAAAGAAGGTATGGTTGAGGTCCTAGGAGTAAGGAGAAGAGTTTGGTGTAAAGTTTGGTGGGTTGAGGAAGTGGTTGGAGGAGGAAGGAGCGGCGGTGTTGGTGAGGAAGAAGATGAAGAATGGGATTAAATTGAAATTTTCTTATTTATAAAAGGCATCTTTTCTTATTCGCAGATTGACCCCTAAAAGTTTTGGTCAGATTTCAATTAAGTCCTCCAAAGATTGACCCACTTCAATTTCAGTCCCTGAACTTATATAGAGCCTAACATTGACCCCTTAGACCAAAGTATTTCTAATTGGACTCTCAAAACTCTTCAATATTGGTCAATCAAGGTTTCTTCAACTTGCGATTTGACCCAAAAACTTTTAAAGTTAAATAAAATCCCATAAGAACTTATAAAAATATTATTAAATAAATAATATCAATATACGATTTCTAGGGGTGTTACATAGACACTTTATATTTGATATTGATCAATATTTGATTTGAGCATAAAATAAATACTATAGTATTAATTAAAATTAACTATTTATATTTTGGAATTAAATTTAATAAATTCCAAGATGAATAGAAAATTTTGAATTAAAAATTAGAATATTATTTTATACATGTCACTCTTCAATTGGGCAAAAATTGATATGTCTACAGATGTATCTAATAAAATTTCTTGCTCCTAATTTTCTCTTTTTAATTAATATATATTAATTTGAATATTAAAAGATTTTTATTAGGTTACTCGACAAACCTCAACCCTCATTTGTGCTTATATTTTTAGGATATAAATATTTGCTTTGGATTGACCCAATTGCGAAAGAATCATCCGACTTTTAGTTTGAGGGGAAACTTTCCCAAACTCAAATTATAATATGGAGGGAGAGATCAATTGCTTTCAGAAAGAACAGGGAATCAAATTCAGGACTTCGAACATAATAATAATCATACATTTTTGCAGACCTTAAACCGAAACCCAGATGTCTGGGACTACGAGAAATAAAGATAAAAAATAAATCGTGGTAGCTCCCATACGCACTTGAGTCGTGGGTTCCTCTTGAATCTTGTCTAGTTATAAATGTAAAATATGTCTGGAGTGGTTACATATTTAGGTTATGTTTGGAACGGTCCCTTCTAAGCTTAGCTTCACTAAATGGAGCAACAATCCATGAATTCTCGGAAGGACCTGAGGGTGGATCCAAGCTACTTTCGATTCCCCTCAACGCAAGATAAATTAAGTCACAACTCACTAAAGCTCGTTCGTAAATTGATATTCAAGAAATAATATTACCTTTTAGAGTCAAAATAAAATGAACATTTAAATCATTCTCCAAAAACTTAACAAACATTTCAGCTCTTTTGGTCGGAAAATGAACTCTTTATCCAAGATGCCCTCACTTGTAGTGGGTATTTTATACTTACATACATATGTATCATATATATCTACATATACTACATATAAAAGAGTGTCCTCACACTAAAAAGTGGCGGTTTGGAGGTTGCTACATCAAATTTTTATCTATGTAAAATATCCCTACAGCTACTCGATCCGTAACTCCTTTGTGTGACTACTGCACTTAATAACTTCCTTTCACTCAACCTAGGCCTGTTAATGGATAGTGTATCATCATATCCAAGCCCATACTCTAAAATACCCGAGATAATGAGATTCTAACTATACCCTACCCTAAAATACTCAAGACGATAAGACCCTAACCATACCCTACCCTATCTAACCCAAGACCCGTTGGGTCTAGTTCATTGAATTTATATTTTTAATGTATAGACTAATTTTATTAATATATACTAAAAATATTATTTGACATACGATAAAAAAAATACTTTCTATATTTAATTTAATTTAGTTAATTTTTTTAATTTTTCATTTATTAATATAATTTTTATTAACGAGTTTATTCATTAATAAAATTAATTTTATTAACAAAGTTTTAATTAACAATGTTTATTTTATTGTTAATTTTAATATTATTAATTTTATAATGAAATCTGTTTAACTATTACTATAGCTATTTCAATTACACAAAAAAATTAATAAAAATAAAAATAAAAAAAATAAAAAAGGAAAATCATCCGACAATGTTGATTCCACACCATCTGAAGGAGTATTGATTTAAGTTTCATAGCATGGATACAACATTAAATAGAAATATACATATGCATGTACATACATATACATATATATAAATTTCTTCAATCTTTTACCACAACTACGCAATAGGAGCTCGAATCCACAAACCAACTACGCCACTACAATCGTCTCGACGAAAGGAAGATTTTATCTTCCCGCCGCTGCCAGAAAAGTTAAAATCACCACAATTTTGCTCCTCTCGACGAGAGCTTCCCAACCACGCCTTCGATTTCAAGTTCTGTAGCCTGTATCTCCATCAACGGAGCTCAATAGCTCAAAATCTTCATTTTCTCCGCCGTGCTCCGATCGTCAATTTTCTTCCTCTATATTGCGCTAAACCCACATGCAATCACTTAATCTGCTTCTCCTCGCCAAGAGCTACCCAAAACACCCTTCAACTGCCCAAGCCTTCGTCAAAAAAGCTTAATCCCATTTCGCGCGTTCTTCGATTCCTGGTGGCTCGCCGGTCCTTGGCTGTGCATGGGTGGAGAAAGGTGGTCAAGGGGTGGAGAAGAGTTGTTTGGAGGGGATTAGTGTGGCGGTTGGTGGTTACTAGTGAGAGGGTCGCCGGTGGTGGTTCACGGTGAAAAGAGAAAAAGAAGAAGAAAAAAGAAATGAAGAAGAAGAGAAGAAAAGAAAGAGAAAAAGGACATGAAGAAACCTTCTGCCCGATTTGGGTTTTTTAAAATTAGACTTTTCCAAATTGCAATTTGGTCCCCAATAGTTTAGACAAATTTTCCATTCAGCGCGCAAGTTTGAAGAATTACACTTTTGACCTTGCATACTTATATACTTCCATGCAAACCCCACAATTCTGAGAAATGTATATTTCTACCTTTTCAAAATTACAATTTGGCCCCAGAAAATTTAATTATCATGAAATCAAGTGTATTGGTAATATATATTGATTACAAAATTTCTAAAATACCAAATAATCATGGAAATTCATAAAGTAAATTAAAATGAATTAACTAACAATTATACTATCATAATTCAAGAAAATTAGGGTGTTACATCATATATTTATGGCATTTGATTTGAGATTAAGGTGTGAAGCCCTCGAATTGGCATTATTCTATCAAATTTAAGGAGATCCACGGTGTTCAAAGCATTCTCACAAAGCTCATTAAATTTCAGGATCATATTTAGAAGGGAAGAATCAAAGGATTAAATTAGAGATTGAATCCACAGTTAATTGATAGATTTCAATTTTATTTTATTTATACGAATTTTCTTGCCTTGTAATTTTATTTGTTGCAGACAAAAAAATTTGTGCTTACACTTATTTAATATTCATTTTCAATATGTATAAATAACCACCATCTATTCAAAAACTTCCACTATTTGCCTATTTTAATTATTTAATTTTTTTTCTTTAATTTGGTAATGAATTATAAAAATTATACTTTAAATGAGTTCTATCTTTATAATTATGCAAATCATAAATATGTAGTCAAATTTTAGTATAATGAATGTGAGAATATATATATATATATGTAAAATGATTACTCATAAATATTTTGTGCATGCACGAGCTGCGTGCAAATAGTTGCTAGTTATATAAAAAGAAAAGCATATTTATACTCACAAATGACGACTTTCATACTATTACACCAAAATTTGAAGTACTCATTACACCCTTAAAACTATTTATTCTCTCTTTTATTTCTACACATTCGTTTATTACCCTACACAACTTACAAATGAACCAAATGTTCTTTTTAAGAGCAAACCCACAAAATCAATCCATCCATTGTTTTGTAATTATAACTTTATGAATTTTGTTTATATCGATGCTATCTAAAAAGAAAATGACTTTATACTCACAAACGGTGGTTTTCAAACTGTTACACCAATACTTGATATACCCATTATACCCCTAAAACTACTTCATTCTTTTATTTCTCTATTTTTTTTATTCTCCTACACAATTCATAAACTACTTATTCTTTCTGTTATTTTGCTTTATTTAAATACTACCGATATATGAAATATTTATTCTCAAAATTTCAGGACTGTAACAGAAGCTTACTAAAAGGAATTTTAATTGTATAATATAACTACTTTGCACATAAATTACTTACAATTACTCTTTTTTAATACATGCATTTACAATTTGTTTAGTATATAAATTTTATTTAAATTTGATTGGCGAGTTACGTATTTTAAATACCTTTCCCTCATGGCCGCTAGTAGATTTAAAAGAATCGACTGTAAATTAGTATATTGACATTCATCGGTAAGTAGGACTCATCAAATCTAAGATTTCTTTACAATTATAAAACTTTAAAATCTTAATTTATTCTTTGAGCAAAACTTTAATAGAAAATATGAAGACATTAAACATTTGAACTTGGATTGGTCATTTGCAATGAGAGGACCTGATCCAAAGCAATTAGGGAAAAATTAAGTTTGTCAGTAGAGTAGTTCTTGAATTACAAATCCAGATGAAAAAACCAAACTGATAAATAATGGAAGATACAAAAATTTAACACATAGCCAGAATTTGAGACAAAATGAACCGCATTGATCTCTTTAATTTTCCATAAAACATCTTACAAAAGCATTAAACTTTTCATTTTCTCTCACCATATGGTACTTCTTGGATCACCAGAAATTGCCTCTTTTTGCCTAATTTGCTGCGTCCTTTTCTCATATGTTTTTTCGCTTCTCATATGTTTCTCATACTATCAGGTAACGAGCCCAAAAACTCCTCTCTCTCTCCCTCTCTCTCTCTCTCTCTCTCTCTCTCTCTGTTATTTCTTTTTGGGTATTATCCCACCCAAATTCTTTTTTTGGCCAGTTAAAGATGATGAATTTGAGTTAATCGAAATGGGCTTGAACTAATATATATACTACAACTACCATGTTGTGCAATGCACATATTAAACTAATTAATTATAATTGAAAATATAATTCACATAAATTATTTTAATTTCATATAAAATAATAAAAGTGAATTTAATTTATTATATATTTTTTTCATAATATACATACACAATGCAAAATTGGAAAATTTTCTCCAAGATCATAATATCTGAATATCAAAGAAAATTAAAAGTCATACTTGTTAGCGTACCATCATCTCTATAATTAAAGATAGAATATAGACAAAAATTCTTATATTTTTCCACAAATAAAAAGCAATTTACTCCAATCAAACAATAAAGTATAATACCTGGAAATATAGAAAATGATAAATAGTATTGTATTGAAAACGTTGGTGTGCAGAACGAATAATACAAACATTCACACAAGAGCATGTATCGCAACAACTAATAAAGTTATGAAAAAGTGTTGATCCCATGAGAAACTGATTTATTTGCTACTAATTACTAAATTAAAAAGCACTTGTTTTATTTAAACAATGTTAATTATGTTGGAATTAAAGTTTGATGTTGCTTCAAAATAGAGCAAGATCCTTTTCAAAAAATAGCAAAGTGTTGATTCGTCTTCTCTGAAATGTGCATAGAGAGATCTTTGTTTCTCAAAAGTTCTTTGACTTTGAGAACTTTTGGAAATGATTTCTTATGTTCAATTTCTCTTTGGGTCTTAGTATTTATAAATTTTAGTCTTGATGGACTTAGACTCATTCGATTTTTTTCTACCTCTCTTTATGGGCTTGGCTTGTCCTTTGGGCTCTCTTGTCCTTTTACTCAATTAATTTTTAGGGAGAACCCTTTTACTCCATTAATTTTTAGGTTTATTGCCATTTTTAGTCAATTTACTAAATTATCTTTAAAGTCAATTTTTAGCAGTATCATCAAGTCCCCTATTTTCGATTGGAAGATTTCAATTTCATGTTGAAAATATAATATAAGTGTAATTTTTGATTTTTTTTTCTTTGTTTTATTTATTAAAATAAAATTAATAATTTAATTAATTTTAGTCGATCAAGTGAGGTATGCATGAGCGGGTGCCTATACTTGGTGAATGACTTAGAAAATTTCATGTTGTATTTGTCTCAAGACTTAGTAAAATTTTGAGTTGTATTCAAAGAATTGAAATGTTGAGGAAGAATCAACTCAAGTTATAGCCGAGAAGGAGGGACAGAAGGAGATTGATTTCTCTCATGTTGCATAAGAAATGGCATCAACCACATTTGCAGCATCCGCTTATGGTCTAGCAGTAGATTATTACTTTGCCACGGTGCAGACCCAGTACGATTACTTGTGAGTGCACCTCTTTTTTAATCCGAGCACAAGCACTGTGAGCACTATTGGATTGTCGGGTGCCAGCATTGGGCACCCGAGTTGCAAGTGCTAGCATTAGGCACTCGTGCTATTGGCGCTCATTGAGCACTTGCATTGGGCTCTACATCCACAAAGGAATTAGGCTTTGCACGAAGCTTTTCAAATTTAGAAATTTTTTGGAATTGTCGACAGTATTCTACATTCGGTGGTGGACTTAAACATTTTGTGAAGTTACTGGGAAACTTAGAAAAAAACATTTCTTGTGACTAAGATTAGTATCCTAGAGGATGTTGAGGATGTTCGTTAAGAGTTTGCGATTTGTCAATAATTTAGGAATTTTTATTTGGGCATTTCAAGCTTGAGAGACCTTTTGATGTCATCACACTAGTCAAGTTAAATGTCTAAACTTGCTTTTACTCGACTTTTGTTTAGGTTGAGGTTTTATAGGTCTTCTTATCTCGTTGTTTTTTAGAAGGCGTCGCTCTTATTATCTTGCATTCATCTAAGGACTTAGATAAATTTTGCACCTTGTCTTTGCCTAAGGGCTTGAAAAGATCTTGCATTGCATTCATCTAAGGACTTAGACAAATTTTAAGTGTGTAATAATGAATAGTGTATCTGGTCAACGGTTAAGAGATGAGTTCTCAGGGTGGCATCTTTCCCTCTTTTCCCTTTGTTTTATTTCACTCCAATCTTTGTGAATTTTCATCTATCTCATTAGAATCGACAAAAAAATCTTAGAGTGTATGAACTTGAAGGATGATCATGTCTTGAGAGTAGGATATTAGGAAGTTGCACACGATCTAAGTTAGAGTAAGACAAGGTTGGAATTCATAGGTTCAATACGGGAATAATGCTTGTAGGTATGCAGAGATGGTGTTCGAGGGTGCAAAGAGACAACGCTTATTTGGTCGGTTGCCGGGTAGCGTACTTGGGCATTTGGCACCACACACGGGCACCAGACGTCACACTTGGTCACCCTATGACGTGTTCGAGCATGACTTAGAATGTTTTAGGGAGGTTCTATACTCTAATAATTACTTCAAATTTTGGCAAAGCTTTATGCTTTGTCAATAATTTAGAGTTTTTTGAGGAGCTTAGAGCTCTAAAGATCTCTTAGTATTTTTTGCGAAGCTTTGCACTTAGAGGATGACTTAGAAACTTTTTGGTGGAGCACTGTACTCCTAAAAATCTCTTAGATTCTTATGCAAAGTTAAGTTGTTCTGAGAGCCTTTCAGAAGGCCTCATGGAGGGGTCTTTCCACAGACCTAGGCCTATAAATGGGTAGGGTATTACCCTATCCAGGCCCAAAATGTCATACCCATACCCATACTTATTAATGGTAGTGTAATGGGTATAAGCATGGTCTATATCTATAAATTATCCATATATCTATACCCATAAATTACCTATTACTTTATATTTAAATTTAATCTATAAACTTAAAAATTGTGTATACTTATTAATGATAAACTTTTTATATATAAAAATTACAAATATGCAAATGAATAGTAGGGGTGAGAATAGGCTAGGCTTTGCTGTAAATAGGCCAAGCCTATTGCGTATTTTGTAAGTCTAAGCCTACCCTATTATCTGACATATGGTTTTTTTTTTAGGTCTTGCCTAGCCTTCTTAGATTTTTCCTAAGCCTAGGCCTGGCCTAAAAAAATCTATTTTAGTTAAGATTTTAGGTAGGCTTAAATTTTTATATAGGTTTAAGCTTTTAATAGGGTAAGGCCTTAATAGGCTTAAGACTTTGATAGGCCTTAATAGGCCTAAAAATTCTATAATTTATATTAAACAAAAATATTGGGAGAGCAATTTATTTTAAAAAAAAAATTGGAATAGCAATAGCAATAGTTGAACATTTTTCATTAATAAAATTAATAATATTAAAATTAATAGTGGAATAAATATTTTTTATAAAAATAGATAATAAATTAATTCTTCTAATAAATAAACTTTGTCATTAAAATTTTTATTAATTAATGAAAAATTGAAAATAAGGATTAACTAATTTAAATTTAACAATTAAATTAAATTAAATATAGAATTTTTTTGTATTTTTTGTTATCGTATGCCAAATAATATTTTTAGTATATATTGAGAAAATTTGTATCGACATTAAAAATATAAGTCTAATAAGCTAGACCAATGGGTCTTCGGTTAGATAGGGTAGGATAGGGTTAAGGTCTCATCCTTTTGGATATTTTAAGGTAGGGTAGAATATAAGGCATTTTTTTTGGGTTTTTTAGGGTATGGGTATAGGTAGGGTGATACCCTCCCCATTTACAGGCCTACACGGACCCTTTGGGACGTACAATCATTTTATGTTATTTTATGAAACCGATGGAGGTCTTACTGTGAATATGATACTTCATGCTTTAAAGATTCTTTTGCTCGACGCGGCTATGATTCTTTTATGAGAATATCTCTCAACGAGTATCTTTGAGAGGACTCCTGGAAACTATAGTTTCCATGAGCCCTTGTCTTTCTTTAGATGGCTAAGTATTAGCCAGACACATGGTAGTTTCTGTGTTTGTCGTATTGTTGAATCTTGTGTCTCTATTGCGGGAGTCAGGGTTTCAAAAGATATCAGGTCATTTCCTTTGTGAAATCAGAGCTTACAATTAAGTTGAGGTAGGAGCTTAGTAGGACAAATGTCTTGCTGAGCAGATGGAGCTAAGGAAATGGTGAAACATCTTAAGGATGAGGTTGCTAAAGCCATTCAATAGTTGAGTTAGAAAGAGAAAGGGTTGGGTAAGTTACTTAAGGAACATGAATGCTTCAAGGAAAAGTTCTTAGATTCCTTCACCAAGGAGGATGTTTGTGAGCATAGCTTGTAAGGATGCAATCATGGAGTGCAAAGACTCTGACAAGTTCCTTAAGGCAGCAGAGGTGGACATAATATTGGCAATCTATGAACAGATGATCCAGAGTTGTCATTGTATTTTAAGTGAGATCAAGTAATATCCCATAGAAGACTTGTTGATCCTAGACCTTACTATCCTAATTAACTTTGCTGTTAGAGAGCCTGAGAAAGCACTAAAAGCTAGAGAAGAGAGTATGGTAGAGGAGCCCGCAGATCTTGCTACACGAAGCAAAGATGTTCCATCTAGGGTGGTAGTAGCAAGTAGAATTTATGTTTGGGAATTGAGCACTACTTAGGATTTTCTAGTTAGCTTGAGTAGTACTTTAGCATATTTTTCATTTTTGTATTTGATTTTAATAAAGTTTCTTTGTTTTTGTTTATTTTGCGTTCATGCAAGCATTTAGCCAATTGAATGACTATTGATTTTACGCACTCATACTTTGATAGTTGAGTCACAGGACGCTTGAGGAAGCCATCATCATGTACTCGAAAGGGTACATCTCAGGTGCTCGTGCGGCTTGTGTGGGGTGCCATCTTTTGGGGCCCTCGTAGGGTGCCAACTTTAGGGCGCTTGTGGACGGCGCCCTTGTGGGACTTCTCTCTCATTTTCTTTCTTTCTCTAACAAGCTTATTGGTAGTACAATGCCTTTGTGGGTTGCTTAAGGACTTAGAAACTTTGTTCGGTAGAGTCGAATAGGAATTTTAGTAAGTTTATGAGTTTGAAGTATCTGTCATAGTCGCAAGTGTAACCATGTGGTGGAGTTGCCTTAGAACAGTGTTGAGCCTGCTTTTTTTCAACATTAGTTCTCCTCATACGAAGTGAAGTCCTTCCCAAGGAAGAAAATTAATTCCAAACCCAAGTTAGATAGATTTTGGAATTTAGGTGTCATAAAAAATAAAAATGTGTTTATAGGTCTCCTATCAAACTTTATAATATGCACACAATGAAATTCCAAATCATCGGACTCGGAGATTTTTCTTCATATTTTCTTCAAGTGTTAGGATGACGCTACCCTCCTCTTCATGAGGACTCAACTCAAGGTGGACTTCTTTTACATGATTATGTAAGTATCTTTCAAGGTGTTCCTTAACAAGCTTCTCTAGAGCAGTTAACAAGTACTTCGAGTAGAGCTGATAATGGGCTCTTTAAGCGGGTGCCATGTATTCCTAAGGGGTGCCAATAGTGGACTTTTCTAAAGTGTGCAAAGGGATAGACACCTCCTGAGCGCCCAAGATAGATGCTCAACGAGCACTACAATTAGGCACCACATGAACTGCCACCTCAAATTCCCAATGGGTGCCTGGCACCATTGTCACTGGCAGCCGACTGAACGATTAAGGGGCCGCCACCTTGGCTTCTCCTTTTCTCCCATTCAGTTGATCATTTGAAGATTTCTTTCTCGAACTCAACTTAAAATTAGACTCACTCTCAGACAACCTATGGCTTGACTTAGACCCTAGCATTCTCACTAACTCAAAGGAAGTTGTGATTGGATGCTCAAACAAGGAACTCAAGAAGGAAGAACTAAATCAAGAGTCGAAAGTATATGGAAGATCTTACCTTGAGGACTCATTTGAACAATGTTGATGGAATTTTCTTCCCTCTTTCTCTCCCTAGCCAAGATGGAGCTTTCTCGCCTTTTCACTAACTCCATAGGTGCCAATAAGGCCACCTTTATGGAGAACCTCTTAGAGGACGTAAAGAGTTTGAGACCCAGTCAACTTTAGCTTGGACAATAGTTGAGAATTTACAAATTCCTAATTCAAGAATAATTGTCCAAATTAAACACTTGAAATTCCATATTATCATCACTTAGAATAATGATGTGCCAATATTAATTTTCTTCCACTGTTTAAAAGGCAATAATGTAGAAAAGCTCTATTTTTCCATAATTTAGTATAATTTTTAATGAAAAAAATATTTAGTTGTTATTATTCATTCACATATTTGTAATTTTTATATATAAAAAATGTATCATTAGTATAAATTTAATTTTCGGCATAAATAATATTTAGATTAATAGGTCAAATATAAGTATAAGGTAATGGGTAATATTTGGGTATGGGTATATGGGTAACTTTTTGGTATAGATCTTACCCATACCCATTACATTATCTTTAATAAGCATGGGTATGGGTATTAGTATGACTTTTTGGGCCTAGGTAGGATATTACCCTACCCATTGACAGGCCTAACTCAACCATGTATCCAACTTCATGCTCTTAAAACAACTCATGATTATTTTATGTACGCAGGGATTAGGGTACCCCTAATCAGTTTTAGCCAGCCAAACCGAACGATTCGATCGATAAATTGAAATTTTAGTTTTTCGTTATGTAAAATAAGAATCGAATTGAACCATATTCAGTTCGGTTCGATTAAAACTAGTTTTAATCAATTCAATTTCGATTAAAACTAAAATCGAACCTGTCAAGACTAGTTCTTTTGGCTATTTTAAATAAATTATTTTTGGGGGGAATTTTTTATTATTTTTTTTTGTTTCCATGTCAAGAACAAAATCAAATATACCATTCTATTCCATAACTTCGTCTCAACTACCAAAATAAAAACCAGCATACCCCATTTTCCCTATTCTACTCCCAAAATTCATTTTTCTCAAAATAAATAAATAAATAAATCCCAAAACACTCAATATAAAATCAAAATGTTTGAAACATAATTCCTGCAAAAATTTGCACAAATCTTGAATACACATTAAAAATGGAGTTCGAAGTTATTATTATATGTGCGTTGGGTCATAATTACTAGTTATACAGAATTATACATTAGTGGTGCGCTTAAAATTATAAACCTGATCCAGCGAGAGTTGTCCAACCTCAATTAATCCTTCTCCACAGAATATTTGATCTTGTCACATTCTTGCATATTGAAAATCTACATAAGTAATAAAAGAAAAAAAAAAGGTAGAAGAAAATCGAAACCAATTTCACCAACCAAATTGAAAAATGATTTCAGCCGAACCGATGAACCGATTGAACCTAATAAAGGTACCAAACCGAAGATTGATTTCAACCGAATAGATGAACCGATATAATTTAAAAGATCGGTTCAATTGAAATTGGTCTTTGATTTGGTTAAATCGAACCGAATTAGTTTTTTCAATTTTTGGTTCGATTCAGTTGCACTATAAGAAAATTCATATTTAATGACATTAATTTAGTGACATTTTGTGATATAATGACAACAAAAAAATAATATATTGATAGTTACAAAAGAATACAACTATAATTTGATATTTCATTTGATTATTAAATGAAAAACAAAATAGTGACATTTAATTGAAAATGCAGAGGTAAATATATTTCAAAGACATTTAACTAATACCACTAATTTTTCTTAAAAAAATGCCACAAATATATCGTTATGGTGTCATTAAAAGAAAAAATATCACCAACAATTTAGTGGCATTAACTAAGTGGCATTTTATAGTACAATGACACATAAAGTGATATAATGATAGTTGAAATAAATGCCACTATAATAAAATATTTAGTGGCATTTGATTATTAGATAACATATAAAATAGTGGCATTTGATTACAAAATAAAAACATAATTTGAAGGCATTTAATTAGTGTCACTAATTGTTCTTAAAAAATGTCACTCATATTTATTTATGGTGTCATTTAGAAAAAATGCCACAAAATATTTAGTGGCTAATTTTGTGACATTCTATATTATAATGACATACAAGAGCAATATGGTGATAATTGTAAAAAAGAGTCATTACAATACAATATTTAGTGGCATTTGATTAATAAATGACAAATAAAAATAGTGACATTTGATTGAAAATGCCATGGCCAGCGGAAGAAGGGAGGGGGGAGGGGAGGGTGGCATGGTTTGAATTATTAAAAGAAATATTTTTTAATTAATACATAGTTTAGTTACAATATATATGTAATTTTTGTTTATTTATTCCTAATTAATATTATTTTTAATTTTTTATTATTGTATTTTGAATTAATTAATAAATTCAACTAAGTTTCATTATTTTCTTTATATAGATTTATATATTTAAAATTTTTTTACTTATTTATTCTTAATTAATATAGTTTTAATTTTTTATTTGTTAATTTTATTAATTAATAATGTTTTTTACTTATTTATTGTTATTTTAGATAGATTTATTATTTGAATAAATATTTTAATTATTTTAAATATCTTTAATTTAGATATGAATATTATTTTAAAAAAAATAATATAATTAAATTTAAAAAACTTTATTTTTTAATTAATAAATAATTTACTTAAATATACATATATTTAAATTTGTTTACTTATTTATTCTTAGTTAATATAGTTTTTATTTTTTATTCATTACTTTTATTAATTAATAAAATTTTACTAAATTTTATTAATTATTTTAGATATACTTATTTTTTGAATAAATGATAAATATCTTTATTTTAAATATGATTTCTATTTTAGTAAATATTTTAATTAAATTTAACTAAATTATTGGATATGCTTATTAGTTTAATATTGTCTAATATTTAACTCAACTAATAAATATTTTATTATTTAATATTATTAGATAAATTTAATTATATAAATAGATTATTTTAAATATATATACTATGTAATATAATTTAAAAATATAAATTATCATAACACATAGAGGGGCATTTAGGACTTTACCCATCAGAATTATTTTTAGAACTTTTTATTTTTTTATTATTTTACCGTCAGGGGTATTTTGGACCTTTCTCAATTTTCATCAACATTATAATTAGGTTTGTCATTTTAGGGGGGTGTTTGTAATTTTTGAAAAGGCAAGGATCTTTTCATAATTGCGGTAAACCTTAGGGATGGTAGTTGTAATTCACCCATAAAAAAAATGCCACTATAATATAATACTTAGTGGCAATTAATTAATAAATGTTATAAGAACTTATCTTCTTGAAAATACTAACATAACTATATATTAAAGGCATTTAACTAGTATCACTACTTCTTTTTGAAAAAAAAAAAAAAATACCTCTCATAATTTAGTTATGTCGTAGTATGAAATAAATATTATAGAAGTAGATGATGTATAGGTATATTAATAATTGTAAAATTTATAGATTTATATCTTATCATAATACATTGATTAAATTAACTACTTGACATACTTTTAGTGGATCAACTAAATTAATCATATTTTTAGTGTTAAAAAAAATTGTATTCTTAGAGAAGTATCAAAATTTAAGTTTTGCCCATTTTTCTCTCCTAACTCATGCATTGTGGTTTTTGTGAATAATTTCTATCTCTAAATTTAATCTCCTATACACTTTCATAAGTGTTATTTAATATAATAAGTTTGAGCGTATATTAAATAATTGAAAAAACATATTTTCAAAGTATACAAATAAATTAATATTTTTGACTATATATATTAAACATTTTATGGGTAGTTTGATATTAAACTCATATATTTCCAAATAAATGGTTGCATATTTGAGTTTTATACAGTGCAATTTGGATATATTGGAGTCTCATATATGGGATATTTGATGTAGATTAACATGTCATTCAAAAAAATCTTTTGTGGCATTTAAATTAGTAAGTTAATGAGTTAATTTTTTATGGCATGTTAGTATGTCATCTAAAGGAATCTTTTGCGATATTTTAACATCATTATATGTATTTCTGTGGCAAGTTAGCATGTCATTTAAAATTATCTTTGTAACATTTAACATGTGATTTATTGTATTTTTTGTGGGTATTACCTTGTCATCTAAAGGAATTTTGATGGTGCTTTAATATGCCACTACATATATTTATTTGTAACGGCATGTTAGTATGTCATTTAAAATATTTTTAGTGGCACTTTGACATATTATTTAATACATCTTTGATGACATTTTAATGTGTCATTTGGTACATTTTATTAATGCTACAATAGAGGTAAATTAGTGATATTTATACTTTTAGCTACACTCTTACAAGTGGCGCTTTTAAAAAATACCATTGCACATAAAATTGTCATTATAAAACTATTTAAATGTCACTTTTTAATGCTACTAAATGTTATTTTTCTTGTAGTGTTGGTTTGTTATTTTTTGTACACCCTTAGCAGGACGACATGGTACAATGACTAGTATTTTAAAAATATAATTATATATTAAAATTGAAATTAAATAAAAGTTTCTCTTCACCAATCAAATAAAAAAGTCAATGATTTGAATCTAAAATAAAAATTATCTTCCATCAAATTATAATCAAATATTACTTCACTTCTCAAAATATTCTCTACCTATCATTCAAAACATAAATAAAAATCTATTATATTAACCCCATTTGGCTACCAAAGCTAGACGTGTTTCAATCCCAAGTTGACGTATCTTAAGGAAAAATTTACTTACCTTAAAGAGTTTAAAAAGATAATTACAAAGAAATAAAGTGACGCAAAAGAAACAAAAATTATATTGGGAGCTTATCTCGTATCGCAACAAGGTATACTCCCTGAAAATCCAAACTTGACAAAACTTATCTAAGTTTTGAGGCAAATACAAAGTGCCTAACAAGATGTCTCTTACAAAAATCAAATAAAGAGACCTACTAATCTTCAACTTGATCAACCGTCAAATTATTAAATCTTCCCACAGTCAAAATTAAAAAATAAATTACTAAAATTTAATAAAAATAATTAATTAAGGCAAGATAAAATTAAAATTAAAATTTATAATATATTTTCAATATGTAAATCAAGTTTTCAAATTGAAAGTAACAGTGGTTAATGATATGGAAAGATAAGATTCTAAGGGTAAAAAAGATTAAAAATAAATAAAAAAGTCCAATTAATGGATAACAATTAAGGATAAACAAATAAATCCAATAGATTAATACCCACAAGATATTAATACCAATAAGATGGGCATCCGGATCCAAGTGGGTCAAAGCCCACTAAGCACTTAGTCAATACAGATAATAATTCGCAAAGTCGAAATAGGCACAAAAAGTATTCCTATGAAATTCCTAGCCTCACTCTATGCAAATGCGTTTAGAGCAAAAATCCTCTCAAATTAGTTGACTTCCAGAAAGGAACCTAACTCCACTTTTGAACACCATCAACTACCTATTTTGTGAAAAAGAATGACAAAGAATATTGTTTATATGTTAGGAGATTGTTTTAGACATGTTAAACTTTTTATATCACCCTGATGTTGCTCAAAAATGAAGCTATGGTTCTTTTTGAAAATCACCAAAAATATTTTTGGGTTCTTCTCTCTGGAATGCTTTATATAGAGTTAGAGCTTTTGGTCTTGTGCAAATAATTTTCATCCCCTATTTAACTTTTGGAAGTTAGTATTTATGGTTATTAATTCTTTAATGGGCTTCGACTCATTAAGATTTAAATGTTCATCTTGGTGTTTGATTTCTTGGACTCTTTGGCTTTTTACTTTATCTAATATTTAATTAATTTTAAGTCTTCAATTCATGTTTACTTTTTTACCAAGGACTTAATTAGTCATATCAGTTCCATTTCTAACTAGTAAAACTTTTAGATGTGGTTGTTATATAATAAGATATTAAAGTCAAGTGAAACCTTTTTTAGTAAAAAATTAAATTTTGATGAATGCTTAGTTGTGACAATATATCACTACAACAAATTACACTTTTAGTGGCGAATAATTTCGTTATCATAAGGCTGAAATTCGTTACCCAAAAGATTGGTAACAAATGTTTCGTTACTTAAGTTTAGTGCCCTAAAGCCCATCGCAAAAAGTCTTAGTAATAAAATTTATAGTTCGTTACGAATGATGGACTTATTGCGATGAAATGTATCGTTACCAAAAGTTTCGTATTAGTGACAAAACAATGTTAATTACAATAGATTTCTATAGCATAACGAAATACCTAGTTACCAAAACGTTGACAGTTTTGTTGCCTTTTATTTTTCGTTACCAATACATATTATAATAATATTATTTATTTATTTTAGTTCCATTACAAATTGTTTGTATAACAAAAAATTTGGTTATGATTAGTTTAATAATATTTTTATTTTAATAAGCTTCTCGTTACTAATAAAATACATAACTAACAATTTCGTTACAAAAAATATTAAGAGTTTTGTTACAATTACTATATACAACTAAATGTTTCGTTACCTACGACATGTAAGATGAAAATATCTTGTTACAAATAAGCAATGAATTGGTTACAAATAATTAATTTCTTAATTAAGATTGAGTAATAATTTGTTACGAATTGGTAAATTGTTCGTTACAGATAAATAAAATAGTTTGTACGAAAACGTCAAATTAATTTGTTACGATTAAGAAAAGTGACCAACAAATTTCGTTACCAATAAATTATTTTTGTAACAATACTACTTTTGTTACATAAAGTGTTCATTTTTCCCTATTCAATAGGTCAATATGGATACAAAATTGCAAAATGAATTTAGATTTAAAGTATATCAACATCCTAAATATAGATAATTCATAGTCATTCCTTCAATAAACAAAAGGGTAAGCACATCCATCCATCCATAGACATTACATCAACCAAATTCATATATCTATAGACATAAATATAATTTCAAAATATCAATCCCAAATTCAAACCACAATCACAAGCTATGATAACCAAATTGGTATATCAATCAAACAAAAGTTTTAAGTTTTCAAGAAGTGTTATTGCTCAAGTAACAAAAGATATCTCCAAAATATATTCCTTAATTCTCGTCAACATCATCACAAAGAGGGCTACTTCCAACAATCTGCAAAAAAAGATTCCACAACATACTGTGAATATGAAAAACATCAAATTAGGTATTATGTATGTTAAACAAGTCACTACACATCTATTTTTTCATAGATTGAATAAGTATGATATGTTCAAGAAAGAAGTGTCCATAAGTCATAAAGATGCCCAAATGGAAGATACTAAGCTTGTGTATGTGACTAATATACACCCTAATAGGCATCAAAGAACTTTTTCCAATATATTTAACTGACGTTCTTGTGCAAAAGTTTCTACTAACTGAAATCAATTCTCTCATTCAATTCCCACCCATAATTCCTTGAGTCTTGCTAGCCGAAAAGTACTTTACACATTGTTTGAATGGAAATGTAAATTTTCACAAACCACTGACAAGTAATTGAAATAGTAAATAGAAGGAACAAAGCACTCAAAAATGCAGCAAGTATAGAACTAAATACCTCAAATATACTTGATTCTAAATAAAAACTGGATAATCTATTATATCCTAAAACAATTTAGTAACAAAAGTTTTTCTAGCATCCCATACTTCTCAATCAGTATAAATCAACACAACTAAAAGAATAGTTTTCAGGCATAACTTAAAACTTCCATATTTTAATAGAGAAAATAGGTTAGTGATACTAAAGGTAAGAACTACATATAACTACTTCTCTTCTAAACAAATGTTCAAGTCCAAGTAATATTATCAAAGAAGAAAAACTAGATGATAAATCAGCATAAAGAACGTAAGAAATGGTTGAACATAAATTTTCTAAAAAACAATGCTACCTTATCATCTCTTCATGATTAAGTTAGAATCTCACCTCTAGTTCAGGCCTAAATGAAGCATAATAGACCAAAATCATTTTAGGATCACAACCACGAATGACACACCTAAAATATTTAAATAAAAAAAAGGGGTGAGGGAGACCCAGTAGCAGCTAAGAGCCACCCAGCTATTGTTGGGTCTCCCGATGGGAGGCCAGGCAGCTGGGTCCCAATGCATAGCCTCCCGTCAGGAGACTCAGCAGCCGCTGGGTGGAGGCCTCTCGCTGGGTCTCTCGACGGGAAGCCAGGCAGGTGGGTCTCCCAACGCCTGGCCTCATGTCAGGAGACCCAACAGCTGCTGGGTGGAGGCCTCCCGTCGACTAGCTCCGATGAGAGCTAGCTCCAGCTCTTGGTGAGGAGCATCTCGCCAACACAACCTAGAATGTCAAAGAAAAGAAAAGAAAAGAAAAAAAAAAGAAGGAAGAAGAGAGAGTACCGAAATGGGTGAGTGGGAAATTTATAGTAATTAATTTTTAAAATTTAATTATTCATTAGTTTGTTATATATGACTCTAATTCATATTTTGAAACTTAATATTTTTGCATATTATATATTAATATAATTTTAAAAAATTAAATTTTACGATGATTATTGAATATTGACATTTAATTTTAAATATGTAGATATAATAATGTTAATCAATAAAAATATTCTCTATTATTCATATTTTTGAGGTTTAAAATTTATAGAAGTTGCGAGATTTTAGAATTTAGAGTTTAAGTCTTATGTATAGATAAATTTTATTTGTTTTCTAAATTAATAATAGTACAAATCTACAAAATAAAATTATGAAATAATATATTCATCTTATATTATAGGTATAGAGTATAGTTAGATATTTTAAAACATTTAAAAGTTGTTTGGGTGAGTTTATAAGCTTCTCAAAACATTTTATAATATGTTTGGTAGCTTATAAGATGTAAAAAAGGTTTTCGTAATCTTTATTAGAAAAGATCTTATAAAGATTCTAAAATAATATGTTAGAAATTTATAAGTTCTTTTCAAAAAAGTAAGAAGTTCTTAAATTATTTTAAAATCTTAAAAAACTCCTAAATTTTAATTATATTAATTATGAAATTGTCATTACTAATACTTTATGTGCTCCAAGATCTTATTATCCAAATACTTTGAAAACTTATTTTAAAAAAAAAAATCTAGCATATTGAAAAATATAGAATGTAGGAACTCCAAAAATATCTTATAAGATGTATGAGCTTATAAGACTTTTTAAATAAAATTTAGCCAAACACCTTCTTAATGTCCATTTAGCTAGTTAATAATTTTAGTATTTTACTATTTTATTTTCGAATTAAAAAGTTAATTATTCTCGATTTAGTTAATTTTTTTCTTATTATTAATTTTTTTTAAAATTATTTGTGCAATTAAATTTATTTTTGAAATATTCTTTTATACAATATTTATCTAATATATCTAAATTTTTTATATGAAAATTATTTGTTCCATGATAACAAGATTTCAAAAATAAACTTTTCTTTTGTAAATGGAAAAATAAATATAATATTTTTCAAATATAAATTTACACTTAACATGAATTTTTTTTGTAAATTACAAACTAATACCCATCAACATATTAAATATAAAATAGTTTAAGTTGTGAAATAATTCAATGGTTTTATAAAATTTGAAAATAATTTTTTTTCAAAACAAAATCAACTTTTGTTTAGGTAATAATATTTGAGAAAAAGGTTTAAAAATAGATACTTACTCATTACAATACTACATATATATATATATATATATATTTAAACCTTTTTAATGAAAATAATTCAATTATTAAAATAAGATTGGGGATGAAATTGATATTTCATACTTATCATAAGTTACAATCTTAAGCATCCAGACAATTGATTGTGCTAAAATTACGATATCCAAATTAGTAATCCAAGCAAACAAATAAAGTATTGATATATTTATTAGCTAATGAATCCTACACTTATCAATCACATTCAAACCTATCATAAAAAGCAAATGGGCCCTTATGCAATAATTGACATTAAATTTACCATTATATATTATGTAACACCCTTAAAATTTGGTATTTTGAAAAAATAAGGATTTAGAAATTAAGATATTGATTGATCATATTTGAAGGCTCAAAAAATAAATAAAAAGGACTTGATTGCAAAAGTTTAGAAAGTTTAGGGGACTAATGTGGACAAGTTAGAACTTGGAGGACTTTAAAATAAACCAATTTGGATCTAGTTTCCCAAAAATAGACGTGTTGGGGGCCAATGTGCAAGAAATAGAAGTTGGAGGACTCAATTGAAGGCTAGGGACCAAATTGAAGGTGGTTGAAACATTTGGGGTACAATTGAAGTTGGCTAAAAACCTCAAGAACTTGATCAAGGGAGGTCTAGAAGTTTTGGGGCTAATCTGAAAAGCCCAGAAAAATGTATCTATAAATAAAAATAAGGACAGAACTTCTTCAAATTTTCAAAGGCGACCCCTACTCCACCACAAGCTCTATTTTTTCCCATTTCTGCTCGAAACCAAAAACCAAAGCAATATTTAGATTATTCTCAACTCGAGGAGTATAACCATACCAAAAACTCCCCAAAACAACCAATGAATTGCCGAAATTTTAGATCGCGACGGAGCTCAATGTCGATGGTGGCGGGTTTGACATATCCGGCGATGAAAACTAGAAGTTGACCGGTAGGTTTTGATGGGCTTGTTGAGAGAAGCATTTTGGTACCTTTTGATTGAATTTGCGAAAACTGGTGATGAAGAAATTGCAACAGCAAGATGGCAGCGGCGGTAAGGGTTTAGTGGCGGTTTTAGTCCAAATTCTCCTTCGAGGAGGCAGTGGAAGTAAAAATTGTTTGAAGGGTTTTGTTGGTCTAGCTGAGACGCATCTGGTGGTGGTGTTGGTTTCAGTTTCCAGTGGCGGCTAGCAGCAGCATGTAGCTCGATGATTTTTGAGCAGTTTGTTCAGATTTACATTTCAGACTCATCTAGACTAGTTCCGACGTGAGATTGGATCTCATTTCGACCCAATGTGGGTAAATTTCAATAATCTAATAATGGTTCGATTAAATTGTCGAATGTAATTGGATTTTCAAATAAAGTTGATTGTGACCTAAACTAAGAATGTTAAAGCATGGTTTAGCCTAAGGTTTAGATTAATCTTGTAATTAATATACTATTGAATTTAATCAAATTAGATGAATTATCAGATTGTTGTTGAGACCTTAATAAGATGTTAACAACCAGTTTATCGACTTATTGAGTTAAGGACTATGATAGGTGATTACTTTGCACAGTTGAGTGTAATAGGGAAATGGAGAATTATGATTGAACAGTTAGAGTAATTGAGGAACGTGGCAAGGGTATTTATGTACATTAAGAATTATGATTGAGAAACCATAATCAATGTTGGGTTTAGGTTATGTACTTTGAACTTTAAGTCAATTGGGAAAAGGTTATGTACTCTGAACTTTAAGTCAATTGGAAAACAAGATCATGGGCTGTTTAAACATCTAAGAATTATCAGGACTATGTTGGAATACCCTTAAGTTTGATAATGACATTTATTATATTTATAGTTAAGATTCAAAAGATTTGATTGTGAACTTATTCCTTTGGTAGGCGACGAAAGAGTAGGTCCCACAAATCAATGGACTGCCAATTTTGGTTGCTTTCTGAGACTTTTAAGGTGAGGATCCGCTAATCTAGCACTCTTGTACCTATTGATTTTATTGATAAACCCCTATGAGGGTTGGTGTTGGTTTGATTATCATATTCCATTCATTATTGTTACCCTTGTGAGGGATCTGCCAATTGGTTAATGCTTGTACGAGCTTATTCTGTATCTAACATTGAACCCGTTGGGTTCTATTGATTTGATATCTGTCTTGATTAACATTGTTTGATTATCGAACCCTGTGAGGTTCTCCTGAATTTGAAACTACTTGGTATTTTTTTGTATTTTCTTGAAAATAACTTTTTTTCAGTCGAACTCTGCTAATTCCTCTAAACTTGTAAACTCTGTTTGAAAGCCAATCCCGGCGGAATGCTTGGATTTATATACTAAAACGGCTTTTTTAGCCAGTATACTTGTTAGTTTCTTACAAATATGTTGTTTGTTCAAGTGTATTGTTGATCGCCTTGTTGGCAAAATTGTTAAATTGTTCTACTAGGTTGGCAATTAAAAGTTGAAAATCTTGACCCTTTTAAATATATTGTTTGGTTAGTACTATAAAAATATGTGCCAAGCACAACAAAGAGCCACACTAATTGATAGGGCCTGTCCACTGGGGGGCCTCTTGAGTCTGTTCTAGAGCAAAGAACCACACTAGTTGACAAGGCATGTCCAATAGGGGGGCTCATCTTGAGTCTGTTACAGAGCAAAAAGCCACACTAGTTGACAGGGCATGTCCAGTGGGGGCTCGTCTTTAGTCTATTCCCATTAGCACCTCTGAATTTCAATACTAGACCTCTTCCAGACTTTATTTGGTTATACTCGTGTTTATAGCTTTAAAGGTTAAATTCTTATCTGTTGGCATTATATCTTTTCAACCCATGGAATGCCATGGGCAGTTTTCACCCGGAGGGACGCCACGGGGGGTTTAGGCCCAGGGATTAGGTCCGAAAGACGGCTGGGTGGAACGGACCAATGGACACAAGTCTTACGGCTAGTACCCACCTACGATCCTAACTTACAGCCAGTTGAAGGTAGCAAACTATGAGTGACGAGATCTGGCATGTGACCGGCCATGCCATATAATCAAGTTGTTACCCACCAAGTTGAGTGCTCCAGCAATGGAGTGATAAGGAAATTTTATTCATTCTGTACCGATGCACGGTACTTGCAATTATAATTTGATTTAGGATTAATAAGGTCGAAATGACTGACAGTTTATTAATTTTGGTATCATTTGTGTCATTTACCCTATTGATCATGTTAAAGAAATTCTTGCTTATTACCGAATTTTATTGCTAATTGTTGTATCTCAATAATTTTCTTTCCCATCCTATCATTTTCTTCTCCCTCACTAAGTTCTTTAGACTTAACCTCATTTATTTTGATTCTTTCAGATAGGCATTAAGTGAAGGATTGGACTCCAGGAAGGACATGAATGTTTCGTAATAAATCAGGTGTTGAATATATATGGAAATTATCTAATTGCTAAGTATGGACTCAAGACGTTGTGATATATCATGTTGATGTGGTCGACTTAAGGAATGTAAATATTTTGTTATGTAAGAATGTGAATCATGGCATTTATTTAGTCGATTGAAGAGTCTGTTAAGTTCGAAATTCTACTGCTTCTAATAAGTTGAACTTGATATTTTGTAGCATGTATTTAGTAAATGTGTTGTATGTCGCCGGATTGTTTAAGGTTTGAATTTATTATCGTATGACATGTTTGTTTAATTTGGAATCAGCTGTTATTTCTAATAAGCTTGAAATGTTTGATTATAGACTATTGATTGCTTTGTAGGTTCAACTTAAGATTAAACTAAGTGGCAACTCAGCTTAGGTGCTATCCTGAGTGGGGGCATTACAGGTGGTATCAGAGCCTAGGTTTGTCGATGACCTAAGCATTTGGGTATCACTGGGATTTTTGACTGACTTTTTATCTAGGTTACTTTGAATATTGCAGGATGCTTATGGGATCTTATTGCACATCGTAGAATGATTAAGACTTGTGTATCCTTGAGTTTGGTTTACTCCTATCTAACCCTTTTATTCCTTTTATTCTTGAAAGTCTAGAGGAATTAGAGTTGATGGACTTACTTGAGATTAAGCTTGAATTGGAAACCATTTAGAATGTGAACACTTGAGTTAAAGTATACCTAAGCTATGTAGGGATTCGATTTTTGGAATGTGATTTTAGGCAAGAAAATTTGGTTATGTGGAGATATAGGAAAGGAATCATCGCAAATAATATTATATTTGAGACAGTGTGGAAAATTTGAAGAATGAGAATAAGGTCTAAGAGGAGGAAGAGGAAAAGGAAAATCTTTTAAGATGGTGCCTAGGTCTTAAAGAGAAGTTGCATGATATGCATGAGGCCTTAAAGGATAGAAGAGCATAATCAAGTTATTTAAAATTAGTAGTTGGGACAAAGAGTTATATGCTAGATAGATTAATGGAAAATGTAGAGAAATAGGGGATTGAATGTTAGGAGAAGCAAGGGTACTACCAGCTGAAGGATAGAAAAGACCACGCAAAGCCCTTACGTATGATTCTCAGAGCTTTAAGAGAGGGCATCAGTTGTATGCAAAGTTTGTAGGCACAAATACTGGATAAAGAATGAGGCTTTTCTTGGGCACATAATATCCTGAGATGGGGTAAAGGATTGATCCCTCTAAGATAGACATGGTAGTCAACTGGAAGAGACCAGAAAACTTGATAGAAGTTCGTAGTTTTCTTCGTCTTGTTAGTTGTTGCCGAAAGTTGTGAAGAACTTTTCTAATTAGCTGATACATTAACTAAATTAACTCAACAAGGTCAACCATTTGACCAAAATGAGAATCTGAATAGGAGACATTGCTGATGGATGAAAATTCTAGAAATTACAATTTCCTCATCACTTATCACCCGAAAGGCGAATGTAGTAGCCATGCCTCAAGCTAAAAGGCTCGAATGGCTCACTTATTGGCAATAAAAGCATCAGAAAGCCTAAAAATGGGTGTTGTATTCAAATTAATACAAAGAGTAGGATTGCAGAGATAAGTGCAGTCTGAATCTAGGATGAAATGTGATGCACCCTAAGCTAAAGATATATGGATGTTGAAACAGAAAGAAAGTTTTGGAAGTTTTGGAAAGTCTGACTTTAATGCCAAACCAAGGTAATTTTTCTATTCCATAGAAATGAGATTGTTAAATATGGCACACAAGTCAAGAGACACGATGCATTCGAGAGGCATGAAAATGCATCAGGACTTGAAGAAGTAGTTCTGGCAGAATGTAATGAGAAAAAAAAAGAATGTAGATCGACTGACCGAACCTACTTATTTTTTGCCAGTCGAAACAATACTCAGATGAGAATCTGGGGACTAGATTCCTTCAAGGAGGAAGAGTGTAACACCCCTAAAATTCAGTATTTTGAAAAAATAAGGATTTAGAAATTAAGATATTGATTGATCGGATTTGAAGGCTCAAAAAATAAATAAAAAAGACTTGATTGCAAAAGTTTCGAAAGTTTAGGGGATTAATGTAGACAAGTTAGAAGTTGGAGGACTTTAAAATAAACTGATTTGGACTAGTTGCCCAAAAATGGAAGTATTGGGGGTCAATGTGTAAGAAATAGAAGTAAGATGACTCAATTGAAGGCGGTTGAAACATTTGGGGTACAATTGAAGTCGGTCGAAAACCTCAAGGACTTGATCAAGGGTGGTCCAGAAGTTTTGGGGCTAATCTGAAAAGCCCAAAAAAATGTATCTATAAATACAAATAAGGATGGAATTTCTTCAAATTTTCAAAGGCGACCCTACTCCCCCACAAGCTCAGTTCCTCCCCATTTCTGCTCAAAACCAGAAACCAAAGCAATATTTAAATTACTCTCAGCTCGAGCAGCATAACCATACCAAAAACTCCCCAAAACAATCGGTGAATCGCTGGAATTTTCAATCGCGATGGAGCTCAACGTCGATGGTGGTGGGTTTGACATATCCGGCAATGAAAACTAGAAGTTGACCACTAGGTTTTGATGGGCTTGTTCAGATGAGCATTTTAGTACCTTTTGATTGAATTTTCGAACACCGGTAACGGAGAAATCGCGACAGCAAGGTGGAGGCGACGATAAGGGTTTAGTGGCAGTTTTAGTCCAAATTCTCCATCGAGGAGGCAGTGGAAGTAAAAATTGTTTGAGGGGTTTTGTTGGTCTCACTGAGATACTGCTGGTGGTGGTGGTTTCAGTTTTCGGCGGCAGCGGATGGTGGTCAGGCAACGGTGCGTGGGGGTAGCACATGACCTAATTATTTTTGAGCAGTTTGCTTTGATTTACATTTCAGACTCGTCTGAACTAGTTTTGGCATGAGATTGGATCTCGGTTCGACCTATTGGGTAAATTTTAATAATTGAATTTTGGTTCGCTTAAATTGTCGAATGTAATTAGATTTTCATATGAAGTTAATTTTGACTGGAACTAAGAATGTTAAACCATGATTTAGCCTTAGGTTATAGATTAATCTTGTAATTATTATAGTATTGAATTTAATCGACTCAGATGAATTATCAAATTATTGTTGAGACCTTAAATAAGATGTTAACAACCAGTTTATCGACTTACCGAGTTAAGGACTATGATAGGTGATTACTTTGCACATTTGAGTGTAACGTGAAAATTGAGAATTATGACTAAATAATTAGAGTAATTGAGGAACGTGACAAAGGTATGTAAGTACATTAAGAATTATGATTGAGATATCATAATCAATGTTGGGTTTAGGTTATGTATTCTGAACTTTAAGTCAATTGGGAAACTAGATCATGGATTGTTTAAACATCTAAGAAATATCAGGACTATGTTAAAATACCCTTAAGTTTGATAATGACATTCATTATATTTATAGTTAAGATTCAGAAGATTTGATTGTGAACTTATTCATTTAGTAGGTGATGAAAGAGTAGGTTCTATAGATCAGTAGACCGCTGATTGAGGTTGCTTTCTGGGACTTTTAAGGTGAGGATTCACCAATCTAGCACTCTTGTACCTATCGATTTTATTGACAAACCCTTATGATGGTTGGTATTGATTTGATTATCGTATTCCGTTCATTATTGTTACCTCTATGAGGGATCTACCAATTCGTTATCGCTTGTATGAGCTTATTTTGTATCTAACGTTGAACCCATTAGGTTCTGCGGATTTGATAGCTATCTTGATTAACGTTGCTTGATTATTAAATCTTGTGAGATTCTCTTTAATTTAAAACTACTTGGTATATTTCTGTATTTTTTTAAAAATAATTGTTTTTCAATCGAACTATGTTAATTCCTTTGAACTTGTAAACTCTGTTTGAAAGCCAATCCTGGGGGAATGCTTGGATTTATATACTAAAACAGCCTTGTTGGCCAGTATACTTGTTAGTTTCTTAAAAACATGTTGTTTGTTCAAATGTATTGTTGATCGCCTTGTTGGCAAAATTGTTAAATTGTTCTGCCTAGTTAGCGATTGAAAGCTGAAAATCGTGACCCTTTTAAATATCTTGTTTGGTCAGTACTGTAAAAATATGTGCCGGGCAGAGCAAAGAGCCACACTAGTTGATAGGGTCGGTCCAGCAGAGGCCTCTCTTGAGTTTGTTCCAGAGCAAAGAGCTACAATAGTTGACAAGGCATGTCCAGTGGGGGGCTCCTCTTAAGTCTGTTATAGAGCAAAGAGCCACACTAGTTGACAGAGCATGTTCAGTGGGGGCTCCTCTTGAATCTATTCTCGTTAGCATCTCTGAATTTCAGTACTAGACCTCTTCCAAACTTTATTTGGTTATACTCGTGTTTATTACTTTAAAGGTTAAATTCTTATTTGTTGCCATTATATCTTTTCAACCCATGGGACGCCATGGGCAATTTTGAACTCATGGGATGCCATGGGTGGTTTTCACCCAAAGGGACGCTACAGGGGGGTTTGGGCCCAAGGACTAGGTCTGAAAGACGGTGGGGCGAAATGGACCGACGGACACAGGTCTTATGGCTAGTACCCACCTATGATCATGACTTATAGCTAGCTGGAAGTAACGAACTGTGAGTGACGAGATCTAGCATGTGACTAGCCATGCCAGATAATCAAGTTCTTACCCACCGAGTTGAGTGCTTGAGCAATAGAGTGATAAGAAAATTTTATTTATGCTATACCGACCCCAGTACTTGCAATTATAATTTGATTTGGGAGTAATAAGGTCGGAATGACCAACAGTTTAATAATTTTGGTATCATTTGTGTTATGTACCCTATTGATCATGTTATAGAAATTCTTGCTTATTACCGGTATTGCTAATTATTGTATCTCAATAGCTTTCTTTCACATCCTATCATTTTCTTCTCCCTCACTAAGTCCTTTGAACTTACCCTTGTTTATTTTGATTCTCTCAGACAGGGATTAAGTGAAGGATTGGACTCCAGGCAAGACATGAATGTTTCATAATAAATCAAGTGTTGAGTGTATATATGGAAATTATTTGATTGCTAAGGATGGACTCAAGATGTTGTGATATATCATGTTGATGTGGTCAACGTAAGGAATGTAAACATTTTGTTATGTAATGTGAATCATGGCATTTATTTAGTATATGTGTTGTATGTCGCAGAATTGTTTAAGGTTTGAATTTATTGTCTTATGATAGGTTTGTTTAATTTGGAATCTGCTGGTACTCATGATAAGCTTGAAACATTTTATTATGGACTATTGATTGATTTGTAGGTTCAATTTAAGATTGAACTGAGTGGCGCCTCAACTTAAGTTCTGTCCTAAGTGGGGACGTTACATATTTTGTTAATTATTGTTCAAAATTAATGTACTTAATAATAAATACCATAAAAATTTACTAATGTCAAATAACATTTGACATAATGTTATTCTTATTGATTCTTAATAACATTTTAGATGATATTTGACATAAAAGTTAAATTATTGATTCTTAATTAATGTAATTAATAATTATAATAAAAGTTAACAGTGTGACATGACACTTGAGGTAATGTTATTCCTATTGATTAATCAAGTATACAATTTATAAATTTATATGTTAGTATCTTAATTAATTTCACTTATTCTGTACACCCACACATAAATCATATCTTCATGAAATTTCACTTATAGAATATGAGTCATAAAATATTTAATGAAATAGAACTTATGCTTTCAATATATTTAATTATTTCATAATAATTAATTTGTATATATATTAAATTTACATTAATGAATAACATTAAATTTGCCATACAACATTTACTAAAATAGAAGTTATGCTTTCAATATATTTAATTATTTCATAATATTTTTCGCAATTTTGGTCAATCGAGCTGGAAAATTTTCAATTGGGCCTAATTTTTGGGGATTTTGTGACATGTGTCACCCAGCATCACATCAACGTCCACCTCAGTCGCTACATCAACAAAATGGCTGAAATAAAAAAGAAAAGAAAAGAAGAGAAAAATGTTGAGGAAAAAAATAAAAATAATCAATAGAAGTAAAAATTTATATTATTATATAATATTATAATATTTATATATATACACATATGTATCAATAGATAATATATTATTATAGATATAATATAATACATATATAATATATATAATTTAAATATATATTCTTTTATATTTATCTCCCCCACCCCACCCTCCAAATCCCCCCATCCCAACATCACCAGCTGCCATGGCTATCGATCGCCATGGCAGCACTGGCAGAAAACAAAAGGGAAAACATAAAAAAACCAAAAGCTTGGATGTCGACAGCTATTTTAGATCTAGCCTGATCTAGCTAGATCCAATCAGTATGCATGCTGCATGGTAGCTTGTTAAGGTGTGGGGTTGGGGGCAGGCGTTGGTTTGGGGTGGGTGGGTGGGTTGGGGAGGTCTTCATTTTATATAAATATATATTATATAATTCTTATATATATGTATATATATGTTTCTTATATAAATATGTATTATATAATTTATATATATATGTATATATATATTTTAGATAGATTTATACATCTGTATAAGGATAAATAAAAAATATTATTAATAATATATAAATTTGAAATGAATAAAAGAAAAATAAATTATTTGAAATTATTTTAACAATTGGTAATTTTCACATACTATTATTTCAAAGAAAAATCAATTTCTTTTCCCAGTTGCCATGTTTATTTGGAATTATCTTAATATTTTTGTAATTTTTACTTGTCATTATTTTTAAAAAATTTCAAGTTTTATTAATTGCCACAATAAAGGAATTATCTTAAATATTTTGTAACTTTTTACATGCCAATATTTTAAATTCATTTCAGCTTTTTTTTCCCAGTTGATTCATATTTAAACATTTTGTATTGATACATATGTATATTATATATATATATATATTATACATATATATATATTATTTATTTAAAATCACTACATTATTTTGTTCAAAATAATTAAAAATATTTATTTATTTAAAATTATTAAAATTATATTGTTAGGATAAAATTTTAGATTTTATTTTTATTTAAATTATTTATTTTGATTAATATATAAATTTAATTTTTTTATTTATATATACAAATATCAAGGTCTCACAGGGTTCAACTCTAAATCTCACATATTTTGACTTATTTAATAATTAATAAATTTGATGAAATTAGTTTAAATTAGAGCTTGTTTGTAACGCTCCCACTCAGGACAGCACCTAACCTGAGACGCCACTCAATTCAATCTTAAATTGAATCTACAATTCAATCAATAGTCCATAATCAAACGTTTCAAGCTTACCAGAAATAGCAGCGGATTCCAAATTAAACAAACCTATCATAAGACAATAAATTCAACCCTTAAACAATTCTATAACATACAGCACATATGCTAAATAAATGCTACAAAATCTTAAATCCAACTTATCAGAAGCAGTGAAATTTCAAACTTAACAAACTTATCAACCTACTAAGTAAATGTCATGATTCACATTCTTACACAACAAAATATTTACATCCCTTAAGTCGGGTATCACCGCGTCTTGAGTCCATGCTAGCACTCAGATAATTTTCATATATACATTCAACACCTGATCTATTGCAAAATATTCATGTCCTGCCTGGAGTCCAATCCTTCACTTAAAACCTATATGAGAGAATTAAAATAACAAGGGTAAGTCCAAAGGACTTAGTGAGGGAAAAGAAAATGATAAGATGTGAAGGAAAACTATTGAGATACAATAATCAACAGTAAAATTCTATAATAAGCAAAAGTTTTTAATAGGAATAGAATTCGCTAATAAGCAAAAATTTCTTTAACATGATTAATAGAGTACATGACATACATGATATTGAACCTGACAGACTGTTGGTCATTCCAACCTTATTACTCCTAAATCAAATTATAATTTGCAAGTATCGGGCATCGATACGATATAAACAAGATTTCTTTATCGTTCCATTACTTGAGCACTAAGCTCGACGGGTAATAACTTGATGATATGGCATGGCTGGTCGCATGCCGGATCCTGTCACTCATAGTTTGCTACCTCCAGTTAGTTGTAAGTCAGGATCGTAAGTAGGTACTAGCTGTAAGACCAGTATCCGTCGGTCCATTCAGCCCGGCCGTCTTCCGGACCTAGTCTCTGTGCCCAAACCCTCGTGGCATCCCTCCGAGTGAAAACCACCCATGGCGTCCCATGGGTTGAAAAGATATAATGCCAATAGATAAGATTTTAACCTTTCAAGCAATAACATGAACATTTCAGAACTTTACTACCAGATTTACCATTTACAAGGTAAAACATTTTCCAATAACGACCGGCAAGGCCGATTCCAATGAACAAGGTACATGAACAATTTAAGACAACTTTTGAAACAAATAGGTCTAGTACTGAAATCCAGACTAACGGGGATAGACTCAAGAGGAGTCCTCCACTGGACATGTACTGTCAACTAGTGTGACTCTTTGCTCTGTAACAGACTCAAGAGGAACCCCCCACTGGACATGCCTTGTCAACTAGTGTGACTCTTTGCTCTGTAACAGATTCAAGAGGAACCCCCACTGGACATGCCTTGTGAACTAGTGTGGCCTTTTGCTCTGCCCGGCACATATTTCACACTACTGACCGAACAAGATATTGAAAAGATCAAGATTTTCAACGTTCAGTTGCCAATAGGGCAGAACAATAACAATTTTTCCAGCAAGGCAATCAACAATACACTTGAACAAACATGTTTATGAGAAATTAACAAGTATCGGAGAAATTCACAAAGTTCAATTGAAAAACAGTTATTTTCAAGAAAATACGAAAAATACCAAGTAGTTTCAAATCCAAGAGAACCTCATAGGGCTCGATAACCAAGGAACATTAATCAAGACAAATATCAAATCAGCAGAACCTAACGGGTTCAACGTCAGATACAGGATAAGCTCATACAAATGATAACCAATTGGCAGATCCATTATAGAGGTAACAATAATGTACGGAATGCGATAATCAAATCAATACCAACCCTCACAAGGATTTATCAATAAAATCGATAGGTATAAGAGTGCTAGATCGATGGGTCCTCACCTTAAATGTCTTAGGAAATGGCCACAATCGGCCGTCTACTGATCTATGGGACCTACTCCTTCGTCACCTACTAAAGGAATAAATTCACAATCAAATCTTCTGAATCTTAACCATAAATATAACGAATGTTATTATCAAACTTAAGGGTATTCAACATAGTCCTAATAATTCTTAGATGTTTAAACAGTCCATGACCTTGTTTCCTAATTAATTTAAAGTTCAGAATACATAACCTAAATCCAACATTGACTATGATTTCTTAATCATATTTCTTAATGCACTTAAATATCCTTATCACATTCCTCAATTACTCTAACTGTTTAGTCATAATTCTTAATTCCATGTTACACTCAACTATTAAAAGTAATCACCTATCATAGTCCTTACCTCGACAAGCCGATAAATTGGTTGGTAACATCTAATTTAAAGTCTCAACGACAATTTGATAATTCATCTGAGTCGAATAAATTCAATACCATATGAATTACAAGATTAATCTATAACCTTAGGCTAAATCATGGTTTAACAATCTTAATTCTGATCGCAATCAACTTCATCCAAAAATCTAATTACTTTCGATAATTTAATCGAATCAAAATTCAATTATTGAAATTTACCCAAATTGGATTGGATCGAGACCTAAATTCAAGCTGAAAATAGCCCAGACGAGTCTAGGATCAAATTCTACACAAACTGCCTCAATGACATCGATACGCGCCGCAGCTGAAAATGGAAACCACCACCACTAGCAGACGTGCCTCAATGCTAGGAACAAAGCACCCCAACCAATTTTGGATTTTGACCACTATAAGCCAGTCAATTGGCCGCTCAAAGCGGCGACCAAACCCTATCCTTCGCCGTCAACCACCATCGCTGATTCTCCCACCACCGCCAATCAAAACCCAAAATTAAACCTACCACCAGCATGCCCATCTCTTCGCAACCAAAGCCTATTCAATTCCAATCCATTTTCACTATCGTATACCGGATAAGAGCCAGCCCCGCCGTGAGCTCGCCGTTGAGCATCATTTCTAGGCGATTTCGCTGGTATTTTAGATGAAGCTTGGTATAGTTTTGCTCTTTGAGCTGAGAGGAGCTTGATTATGGTCGTGGTTTTGGGTTTCGCAGTCAGTTTCCAGCGATTCACCTGTGGGGTGAACTTTGGGCCTCTTTTGAGAATTTGACAAACCTTTGTCCTCAACTTTATATATATAAACATATTTTCTAGCCCTTTCAATTCAGCCCCAAGCTTTTCGACCGACTTCAGTTTCACCTTAAAATTCTTTGACCGTCTTCATTTTAGTCCCTGGCCTTCAATTAAGTCCTCCAACTTCTATTTCTTGCAATTTGACCCCCAAAATTCTTGTTTCTGGACAATCAAGTCCAAACTAGTTTCTTTTGAGGTCCTTAAACTTTTATTTCTCTCACATTGACCCCCAAAACTTTAAAACTTTTACAATCAAGTCCTTTTTTTTTTTTAGCTTTAAAATCCGATCAATTATCATCTTAATTTCTAAATCCTTATTTTTTTCAAAATACCAAATTTTGGGGGTGTTACACTCCTCCCTCTTTAAAAGAATCTAGTCCCCAGATTCCCATCTGAGTACTATTCCGACTGGTAGAAAATAAGTAGGGTCAGGCGATCTACATTATTTCTTCGTTACGTTCTACTAGAATTGCTTCTTCAAGTCTCTATGCATTTTCATGCCTCTAGAATGTATCGTGTTTCTTGACTTGGGTACCATATTTAACAATCTCGCTTCTACGGAACAGAAAAATTTCCTTGATTTGGTATTGAATCCAGACTCTCCAAAACTTCCAAATCTTTCTTCTTATTTCAATATCCATATATCTTTAGCTTAGGGTTCATCGCATCTCATCTTATGATTCAGACTGGACTTATCTCTACAATCCTACTCTGCTATATTAATTTTAATACAACACCCATTTTTAGGCTTTCTGATGCTTTTGTTACCAATAAATGAGCTATTCTAGCCTTTTAGCTCAAAGCATGGCCACTGTATTCGCCCTTCGGGTGATAGGTGATGGAGAAGTTGCAATCTTCGAGGATTTCCATCCATCAGTGCTGTTTCCTATCCAGATTTTCATTTTGGTCAAATAGTTGACCTTTCTAAATTAATTTAGTCAACGTGTCAGCTAATTAGGAAAGTTCTTCACGACTTTCGATAATAGCCGACAAGATGCAGGAAATTACAAACTTCTATCAAGTTTTCCGGTCTCTTTCAGTTGACTACTGCTTCTATCTTAGAGGAATCAATTTTTTATCCTATCTCAAGATATTATATGTTCAAGAAAAGCCACCTTCTCTATCCTGTATTTGTACTTACAAACTTTGCATACAATTGATGCCCTCTCTTACAGCTCCGAGAATTATGTATAAGTGCTTTACGTGGTCTTTTCTGGCCTTCAACTGGTAGTACCCTTGCTTTTCCCAACATGCAAGCTCCTCTTTCTCTATATTCTCTATTAATCTGTCTAGCATGTAACTTCTTGCCCCAAGTGCTGATTTTAAATAACTTGATTCCGTTCTTCTATCCTTTAAGGTCTCATGCATATCATGTAGCTTCTTCTTAAGACCTTGCCACCATCTTAGAAGATTTTCCTTCTCCTTTTTTAGGACCTTATTCCCATTCTTCAAATCTTTTAAGCTGTCCTCAAATACAATATTATCTGCAATGATTCCTTTCCTATATCTCCACATAACTAAATTTTCCTGCCCAAAATCCACATTCCAAAAATCATATCCTTATATAACTAAGATATGCTTTAACTTAAGTGCCTACATTCTAAATAGTTTTCAAATCAAGCTTAATCTCAAATAAATCCATCAACTCTGATTCCTCCAGACTTTCAAGAATAAAAGGAATAGAAGGATCAGATTGAAGTAAACTAAACTCAAGGACACAGAAATCTTAATCATTCTATGATAGGCAAGAAGATCCTATAAGCATCCTGCAATACTCAAACTAATCTAAATAAAAGTCAGTCACAAATCCCAATGATACCCAAATACCTAGGTTATTGACAAACTTAGGCTCTGATACCACTCTGTAACGCTCCCACTCAAGACAACACCTAGCAAAGACGCCACTCAGTTCAATCTTAAATTGAACCTACAATTCAATCAAAAGTCCATAATCAAACGTTTCAAGCTGACCAGAAATAGCAGCGAATTCTAAATTAAACAAACTTGTCATGAGACAATAAATTCAACCCTTAAACAATCCTGTAACGTACAACACATATGCTAAATAAATGCTACAAAATCTCAAATCCAAATTATCAGAACCAGTAGAATTTCAAACTTAATAGACTCGTCAACCCACTAAGTAAATGCCATGATTCACAATCTTACATAACAAAATATTTACATCCCCTAAGTCGGGTATCATCGCATCGTGACTCCATGCTAGCACTCAGATAATTTCTGTATATACATTCAACACCTGATCTATTACGAAACATTCATGTCCTGCCTAGAGTCCAATCCTTCACTTTATCCCTGTATGAGAGAATTAAAATAATGAGGGTAAGTCCAAAAGACTTAGTGAGGGAAAAGAAAATGATAAGATATGAAGGAAAACTATTGAGATACAACAATCAACAGTAAAATTCTGTAATAAGCTAGACTTTTAATAGGAACAAAATTCGCTAATAAGCAAGAATTTCTTTAACATGATCAATAGAGTACATGACATACATGATATTGAACTTGACAGACTATTGGTCATTCTAACCTTATTACTCCTAAATCAGATTATAATTTGCAAGTACTAGGCATCAGTATAATATAAACAACATTTTCTTATCACTCAATTGCTCGAGCACTCAGCTCGGCGGGTAATAACTTGATGATATAGCATGGCCGATCACATGCCGGATGCTACCTCCAGCTAGTTGTAAGTCAGGATCATAAGTGGGTACGAGCCGTAAGACCTGTGTTCGTCGATCCATTCCGCCCGGCCGTCTTTCGGACCTAGTCCCTGGGCCCAAACCCTCGTGGCATCCTTTCGGGTGAAAACTGCCCATGGCGTCCCATGGGTTGAAATGATATAATGCCAACAGATAAGATTTTAACATTTTAAGCAATAACATAAACATTTCAGAACTTTACCAGATTTACCACTTACAAGGCAAAACATTTTCCAATAACGGCCGGTAAGGCCAATTCTAATGAACAAGGTTCATGAACAATTTAAGAGAACTTTTGACAAAAATAGGTCTAGTACTGAAATCCAGAGGTGCTAACGAGGATAGACTCAAGAGGAGCCCCCCACTGGACATGCACTGTCAACTAGTGTGACTCTTTGCTTTGTAACAGACTCAAGAGTAGCCTCCTACTAGACATGCCTTGTCAACTAGTGTGACTCTTTACTCTGTAACAGACTCAAGATGAGCCCCCACTAGACATACCTTATTAACTAGTGTGGCCCTTTGCTATACCCGGCACATATTTCACAATACTGACCGAACAAGTTATTTAAAAGGATCAAGATTTTCAACGTTCACTTGCCAATTAGGCAGAACAATTTAACAATTTTGGCAGTAAGGCAATCAACAATGCACTTGAACAAACAATATGTTTATGAGAAATTAACAAGTGTCAGAGAAATTCACAGAGTTTAATTGAAAAATAGTTATTTTCAAGAAAATTCGAAAAATACCAAGTAGTTTCAAATCCAGGAGAACCTTATAGGGTTCGATAACCAAGTAACATTAATCAAGACAAATATCAAATCAGCTAAACCTAATGGGTTCAACGTCAAATATAGGATAAGCTCATACGAATGATAACCAATTGGCAAATCCCTCACAGGGGTAACAATAATGTACGGAATGTGATAATCAACTCAATACCAACCCTCACAGGGATTTATCAATAAAATCGATAAGTACAAGAGTGCCAGATCGGTGGGTCCTCACCTTAAACGTCTCAAGAAGCGACCACAATCGGCTGTCTACTAATTTGTGGGACCTACTCCTTCATCACCTACCAAAGGAATAGTTCACAATCAAATCTTCTGAATCTTAACCATAAATATAACGAATGTCATTATCAAACTTAAGGGTGTTCTAACATAGTCCTAATAATTCTTAGATGTTCAAACAGTCGATGGCCTTGTTTCCTAATTGATTTAAAGTTCAGAATACATAACCTAAATCCAACATTGACTATGATTTCTTAATCATATTTCTTAATGCACTTAAATATCTTTATCATGTTCCTCAATTACTCTAAATGTTTAGTTATAATTCTCAATTCCGTGTTACCCTCAACTGTTCAAGGTAATCACCTATCATAGTCTTTAGCTCGACAAGCCGATAAACTGGTTGTTAACATCTCATTTAAAGTCTCAACGATAATCTGATAATTCATCCGAGTCAAATAAATTCAATACCATATGAATTACAAGATTAATCTATAACATTAGGCTAAATCATGGTTTAACAATCTTAATTCTGATCACAATCAACTTCATCCGAAAATCCAATTTCATTCGATAATTTAATTGAATCAAAATTCAATTATTGAAATTTACCCAAATTGGGTCGGATTGAGACCAAAATTCAAGCTAAAAATAGCCCAGATGAGTCTGCACAAACTGCTTGAACAACGCCGCCACGCACAGCCATCGGCGATGGAAATCGCCACCACCAGCAGGCATGACTCGACACTAGGAGCAAAACACCCCTACCAATTTCGGATTTTGGCCACTCTAAGTGCCAATTGGCCGCTCAAAGCGGTGGCCAAACCCTATCCTCCGCCATCAACCAGCATCGCTGATTCTCTCGCCACCGCCAATCAAAACCCAAAATTAAACCTACCACCAGCATGCCCATTTCCTCATGACCAAAGCCTATCCAATTCCCATCGATTGTTGCTGTCGTACGCTGGAGAACTACCAAGCCCACCGTGTGCTCGCCATCGAGCTTCATTTCCCAGCAATTTCGCCGGTGGTTTGGATGAAGCTTGGTATAGTTTTGCTCCCTAAGCTGAGAGAAGCCTGAATATGGTCTTGGTTTTAGGTTTTGCGGTCAGTTTTTGGCGATTCAAAACTTTGTCCTCAACTCTCTATATATAAACACATTTTCTAGCCCTTTCAATTCAGCCCCAAGCTTTCTGGCCGACTTCAATTTCAGCCCAAAATTCTTTGACCGCCTTCATTTTTATCCCTAGCCTTCAATTGAGTCCTCCAACTTCTATTTCTTGCACATTGACCCCCCCCCCCAAATTCCTGTTTCTAGACAATCAAGTCCAAACTTGTTTATTTTGAGGTCCTTAAACTTTTATTTCTCTCACATGGACCCCCAGAACTTTAAAACTTTTACAATCAAGTCTTTTTTTATTTATTTTTCGAGCCTTTAATTTCGATGAATTATCATCTTAATTTGTAAATCCTTATTTTTTCAAAAAACCAAATTTTAGGGGTGTTACACTATTTGTTTATGAATTGGAATATTTTGTCAAAATATTTTAGCAAAATGGTTTTTCGGAAGTGGGGTTGGGGAATGTGATGGTTGTTTATTTGTATTTTGGGATGTAGGTGAAAAATGAATTGGGAAAAAAAATATTTATCTATTTGTGTTTTAGGATGGAACAAGATATCATATCAATAACGTTTTTATTGGGTTGGTAGAGTGAAATTAAAATTTTAAAATTACTATTATTAGTGTGATATTTTTAGATCTTATTTTTATTTTTAAATTATTTATTTTAGTTAATAAATACTTTTTTATATTCAATAAATATATTCAACTTAATCTAATTAAATTATTTTAGATATGATTATTTTTTAATATTATTGAGATGTAATTTAAAAATAAAAATAAAAGCATATTTAATTAATAGATGGATTTGATTTTGATTTTGATTTTATAATTAATAAATATGTCTAAATAAATTTGATTAAATTACTTTAGATATGTTGATGATTTTAAATTTTTATTTTTTTAATCCAACTTCAATTAAAAAATTATTTAATATTTAAAAATTTTATTTAAATTTATTTTGAGTAATTTAAATAATATTAAAGTTAAACCCCCATGTTAAAGTTACAAATAAGTCCAGGGGTGTTTTTGTTTGAAAAATAATCAAAACTGCTTTTGAAGGATATTTTTTCATTTTAATATAAATTTTCAACAGACGTCTACAAATTTTTTAAGGATGCTAATAGTTCTTCAAATATTTAATTAAATATATGGGGATAAAAAATAATTTTATTAAACTTATAACTATATTACCAAGTTTATATTATGATATCATGAGTATTTCAAAATTTTCAACTATATTAAAGTTATACAAGTTGATCAATTTCAAAACAATTTGCGTTAATTAAATGTAGAAAATTTTCAATAAATGCATGTTCAAACCACATCAATATATTATTAGTACATAATATTTTAATTTTTAAAATGAAATTAATTACACGTAAACGCTAAATTTTTTAGAATTTGTAAACAAATTTTCTAAAATCCTTTTGTTCAAAAACAATGTCCTAATAAATAATAGGGTAAATGTCACTAATAGTCCATGATGTTTCGATTTAGTATCACTTTAGTCCTCAATATTTAAAAATTCATCTTCTAGTCTCTAACGTTAATATATAATTTCACTTTAGTCCCCAAAATCATTTTACGATAGTTTTTGGCTGGAAAATTGACCAAGTTTGACATTTTTAAGGGCAAAATTGTCAATTCATAGTTTTATGTTCCACCTTAGTCCCTATATAAAGTTTTATGTTCCACTTTAGTCCCTATATAAAGTTTTATGTTCCAATATAGTCCCTATGTTACTTTTTTTCTTTTTATAAATATATGTCCATGTGTGTATAATATATGTGTATCTGTAATTGATACTAATATTAGTCACATGCTCATATATTATTATTAATATTTAATAATACATTATTGATATATTAATATCATTTGTGATACTATTGTAATTAATAATATTAGTAATATTATTATTGATATGGGATAACCCAATAGGCTGAATCCAATAACACTCAACTAGGACAGGAGTTGGTCTGACGCTCTCTCAGTAGCTCGACTGCCTTTAAACCCAACTCGTTTGGGACCATGCAGACATTCGACTACCATTCGACCTCTGGATCCCTATCTGTCGTGGTGGATATTAGCATTCTTGATCGACCAAGTTATAGCCGATAGCCTCCGTTAGGTGGTCTCAATCCTTCAACTAGAGTGATGTAGCTTCAACCAGAATGAGCCTAGTGACCAAGATCCTAGTAGATATTCCTGTTGGAGTGCTCATCTTGACTAGAGAGGTCGAGGAGTGATGAAAGCCCTTCGGCCACATTGAATACCTTGCCAGGCGCCATGCTGCCGCATTAATAGCGCGTGCCACCAACAGTACCACATTTTGCAATTGTGTCAGGCTAGGGAACATCTTTGGTGTACCACCTTCTCCTAGGTAGCTGTCTCCTGAAATATTACACAAGCTGGATAAGATTGGAAAGTCCTCAAGCAAGGACAATGGCCCTTCTTACACAATAGGGGCATCAAAGACATATCAATCTTATCCAGCTTGTGTACTGTTTCAGGAGGCAACTACCTAGAAGAAGGTGGTACACTAGAGGCGATCCCTAGCCTGACACGGCTGTAAAATGTGGTATTGTTGGTGGCATGCGCTATTAATGCGGCAGCACGACGCCTGGCAAGGCATTCAATGTGGCCAAAGGGCTTTCATCACTCCTCGACCTCTCTGGCCAAGACGAGCACTCCAACAGGAATATCTACTAGGATCTTGGTCACCGGCTCATTCTAGTCGAAGCTACAACATTCTGGTTGAAGGATTGAGACCACCTAACGGAGGCTATCAGCTATAACCTGGTCGATCAAGAACGCTAATATCTACTACGACAGATAGGGATCCAAAGGTCGAGTGGCAGTCGAATGTCTGCGTTGTCTAAAACGAGTTGGGTTTAAGGGCAGTCGAGCTGCTTAGGGAGCGTTAGACCAGCTCCTGTCCTAGTTGAGTGTTATTGGGTTCGGCCTATTGGGCTATCCCATATCAATAATAATATTACTAATATTATTAATTACAATAGTATCACAAATGATATTAATATATCAATAATATATTATTAAATATTAATAATAATATATAAGCATGTGACTAATATTAGTATCAATTATATATACAGATATATTATATACACATGGACATATATTTATAAAAGAAAAAAAGTAACACAGGGACTAAATTGGAACATAAAACCTTATATAGGGACTAAAGTGGAACATAAAACTTTATATACAGACCAAAGTGGAACATAAAATTATGAATTGACAATTTTACCCTTAAAAATGTCAAACTTGGTCAATTTTCCGGCCAAAAACTACCGGAAAATGATTTTGGGGACTAAAGTGAAACGATATATTAACGTTAGGGACTAAAAGGTGAAGTTTTAAAGATTGAGAACTAAAGTGATACTAAATCGAAACATCATGGATTATTAGTGACATTTACCCTAAATAATAACAAAGAATAGAATTAAATTTTTAACCTCCGTAATAATTTTTGTATATACTATTTATACACAGAATGGATGGAGGAGCAAAAATTTGGAGGGAATAAAAAAATAATAGAAAAATTCATTTTTGGAGGGAAACTTATTTTTTGAAGGAAATATAATATGGAGACCAACTAATTCTTAAAAACAACTTTTTCAGGTCCATGAAATTTAATAATTATTACATTTAATAATATTCTTTAAATTAATATTTTTTTTACACTATATTAGACCACGAAAGTTATCTTCATTTTAGCAAAGTATATAGTAAAACATACACACAATTAACATACAGATATCTATAAGTTATAAAAATCTTTAACTAGCCAATACAACGATTAAAATATAAAATGTAACCTTTAATTATTTATTTTAAGGAGTTTTTAGAATTTTTCTAAAAGAATATTGTAATAAATTATAATAAAAAATTAAATTCTTAAGCACCAAAATTTATAAGTCCAAATTATATGTTATTTAACTATTTTAACTATAATAGAAAGTCATTTAATAATTTTAAAAATTATATGTCAATTCATCATATAATCTAAGATAAAAGAAATTAATTTTGCTATAAATGATTTAAACAAAAAAAAAAAATGGAGGAGCTAAAATATGGACGAATCGAAAAAATGAAGAGAATTCATTATGATTAGAGGGAATCAAATTTTTGGAAGAAATCAAGAAATCAAACTAATAATAAAAACAATTGTTAACATTTTTTATGGGCCAAATTTTGGAGGGAATACAAAGTTGGAGGGAGAAAAAATTGCATTGCCATCCGAATTCATTAAATAAATTTATACATATGTATAAAATAAGAATATATGAAATAATGAGAAATGAGAAATAATGATAAATTTATATATATGTATATGTATATATATACTATATATGTATATAAGTATGAATAAAAAATTATATTATATATGTTTTATAAATATTAAATATTATTTAATTCGGAATGAATAAATAGAAACAAAAGAGATAAAATAAAAGTAATTTAAATTTTATTGATAAAGTTATATATATGTATATTATATATATATATATATATATATATGAATAAGTGTAAATAGAAAAAATAAGTATACATGTCTGAATAATTAGAAAGAAAAAAGATAAAAATAGAAATTATTTAAAATTTTATAGATAAATTTATATATATATATGTATAAAATGAGAAATATATGAAATTATGGAAGAAGGTAGAAATGAGAAAAAAAAGAAAAGAAAAGAATGAAAAAAAGGGGGAAAAATGAGAAATATATGAACTGCTGGAGGGGAAGGGTGGGGATTTTTTTTCTTCTTCTTCTTCTTATAATAATAATAATGATAATAATAATAATAATAATAATAATAATAATAATAATAATAATAATAATAATAATAATAATATTATTATTATTATTATTATTATTATTATTATTATTATTATTATTATTATTATTATATTTGAATTCTTTATTTATATTAATTGAATAATTGAATTATTTTAGAATTTTTTTATTTTAATATTATTATGTAATTTATAATTATATAGTTAGGATGATAGACTTAAAATTTTATTGTTTAAGTTTTATTTTGTTATATCTGAATTAATAAATAAAATATATTTATATTTAATATAACTATTTTATATGTATTTGTCATCTTAATATTATCATGTAATTTTAAATTATATAGATAATAGGATAGACTTAAATTTTTATTGTTTAATTTTTATTTAATTTTTAACTTAACAAATGAAGCCAACAAGATTTACTTAAATTTTTAGATATTTTACGATTTTAACATTATTAAGTATTTTAACTTAATATTATTAAAATTATATGGCCTAAAGTGATAAGTTAGATTTTTCAAAAAATTTAGATGATGAATTCATATGAAATAAAATTTTATAAATTTGAAGGATATTTGATATTTTAAATTCTAATGTTTAGAATATTTTTTATTTTAATATTATTATGTAATTTATAATTATATAGTTAGGATGGAGGGAAACAAAATTTCATTTTGGAGGGAATACAAAGTGGGAGGGAAACAAAATTGCATTGCCATCCAAATTCATTAAATAAATTTATACATATGTGTAAAATAAGAATATATGAAATAATGAGAAATGAGAAATATGATAAATTTATATATGTATAAAATGAAAAATATATGATGAATCTTCTTTAAATTTTATTGAAATTTATATATATATATGTATATATACTATATATGTATGTAAGTATGAATAAAAAATTATATTATATATATATATATTTTATAAATATTAAATATTATTTAATTCAGAATGAATAAATAGATAAAATAGATAAAATAAAAGTAATTTAAATTTTATTGATAAATTTATATATATGTATATTATATATATGTGAATAAGTATAAATATAAAAAATAAGTATACATGTATGAATAATTAGAAAGAAAAAAGATAAAAATAGAAATTATTTAAAATTTTATAGATAAATAAATATATATGTGTGTGTATAAATTGAGAATATATGAAATAATGAGAAATGAGAAACAATGATAAATTTATACATATATGTGTAAAATGAGAAGAAGAGAGAAATGAGAATAAAAAGAAAAGAAAAGAAAAGAATGAAGAAAAAAGAAAAGAAATGAGAAATATATGAAGTGCTGGAGGGGAAGGATGGGTATTATTATTATTATTGAATTCTTTATTTATATTAATTGAATAATTGAACTATTTTAGAATATTTTTTATTTTAGTTTTATTATGTAATTTATGATTATATAGTTAGGATGATAGACTCAAAATTTTATTGTTCAAGTTTTATTTTGTTATATTTGAATTAATAAATAAAATATATTTATATTTAAGAGAATTATTTTAGCTGTATTTATCATTTTATATCATTATGTAATTTTGAATTATATAGATAATAGGATTGACTTAAATTTTTATTGTTTAATTTTTATTTCATTTTTAACTTAACCAATAAAGTCAACAAAATTTATTTAAATTTTTTGATATTTTACTATTTTAACATTATTAAATATTTTAACTTAATATTATTAAGATTATATGGCCTAAAGTTATAAGTTAGATTTTAAAAAACATTTAGATGATAAATTAATATGAAATAAAATTTTATAAATTTGAAGGATATTTGATGTTTTAAATTTGAATGTTTAGAATATTTTTGATTTTAATATTATTATGTAATTTATAATTATATTGTTAGGACGATAGACTTAAAATTTTATTGTTTAAGTTTTTTTTTGTTATACTTGAATTAATAAATAAAATATATTTATATTTAACAAAGTTATTTTAGATGTATTTATCATTTTAATATTATTACGTAATTTTGAATTATACAGATAATAGGATAGACCTAAATTTTTATTCTTTAATTTTTATTTCATTTTTAACTTAATAAATAAAGTCAACAAAATTTATTTAAATTTTTAGATATTTTACTATTTTAACATTGTTAGATATTTTAACTTAATATTATTAAAATCATATGGCCTAAAGTGATAAATTAGATTTTTAAATAATTTTAGATGATAAATTTGTATGAAATAAAATTTAATAAATTTGAAGGATATTTGATATTTTAAATTCTAATGTGCAAGTTTTAAGTTTTTTTTAGGACTCAATTCATTTAATTCGATAATTTAGCAAGTGGGATACATGTATATGTGTGTTTATATATGTGAATATATATATAAGTATATAAATATTTTTCAAGATTTATCTTCTTTTTTTTTATCTTTTTGCTTTTTTCAATTTTTATGTACCTATTTTTAATTTTTTTGTGCAAATTTTCCTTTTTTTTTTGTCTAGTAAAATACATCACTACATGCCACGTAGGAGAGAGGATGTGATGTCGCGCCATGTGGCGCCACACCATGCGCCATATAAAATCGGGCCTGCTGCAAATGAATTCGGGCTAGATTTGTTATTAAATTGCCAAAATTCAAAAGTTAGTGTACCAAAATTGTGACCCGAAAAGATAAAGTCAAAATTTGCCAATATGGTATAGTTACGGGACCAATTTTGCATTTCCCCCCAAAATGAGACTCCTAATTCATTGAATAATTCACAAAAAAGTTATAAAGCCCAATATTTTAAAGAAATTGGCCCAACTAATGGATTATTCACTTCAAATTTCTTCAAGCTCAATCTTTAAAATAAAACTCAGTTCAGTAATAATTCACTAAAAAATTGGTTAAGCGCAATTAACAAATTCTTTACATTAATGTGAAGTCCATTTCTTGAACAAAAGCCCAACCCACAAGCATTAGTAAAAATTTAATTTAATATTCATTTATAATTAGTAATGAAAATCATTGTTAACATATGTGTACAATTGATATTTGGAGGGAATGAATTTTGGAGGGAAGTTAATTAAAGTTTAGTAACTAAAAACTTTGTTACCATATATTTTATTTGTAATAAATATTTTGTTGTTACAAAATGTACCAAATTTTGTTACAAGTATATCTTCTTATATGACGGAGAATGTTATATGTAACAAAATAACATTTTCCGTAATGAATTATTATTTAGTTACAAACATTAAAAATTTAAGGTAAAAAATTTGAGTTAAAGGTAATAAGACTTTTACTTTATTACTAAAGAAAATGTTATTTATAACAAAAACTCAATTTTGTTACAATAATTTAACATATGTAACGAATTTTACCTTTATTACTAAAATTTTTATTACGTGAAGTGCAATTTGTTGTAGTGAATGTAATGTGCTACACAACTACAATAAAAATTAGAAAGTTGAATAAATCAAATTTGCTAATGTTCTCAAACTTAAACTTTTTCAAACGATTGAGTGAAATACAACAAACTAATATATAAACATCCGCATTAAATTAGTGCATAAAAGGGTATAATATATATATATACACATATATCATTATGGAAAAAAATTTGGACAGAGCATCCAATGCAGTTATGAAGTGATATCAAGATTTTTCCTTTTAATCAAACTCCAACCACCAGACCAAGTATCCAAAATGAATATGTGGATAGACTAACGGACGCTAGGTCATGTTAGGAAAAGCTCTCAAATGGTTGGAGACTCAGAAAAAGTACGTTTTCTCATGGCTTGTTTGTTTTCATTTCTAAGCCCCATTTTCATTTTCATTCACGAATGAAAATTGAAAATAAACACTTTCTCACAATTTTTTTTAGAAAAAGTATGATTTTTCTTCTCAAAACCCTTTCTAAACCTGCCATATCATCCTATTACACATCAATCAAATTCAAATTAAATTTGACATAAAGTACCCACTATTATTTTTAAATTAATAAAATATACATATATTTTAAAAAAATAAATCTTTTTAGACATAAAAAAATATAAACTAACATACTTTTCAATCTTATACCTATTCTAATCATTACTTTCCAACATTTTATCCAAACACATCTCAATTTCTATTTTTATTTCTTAACTAACTTTCCAACTTTTAGAAATAGCTGGAAATAGGCCTCGAAAATAAAACCAAACGGGCTGAAACATTTTGGATTTTTTTCGTGTTTATTTTGGTGTATCAACCATCAAATTATTCTGTTTGAAAATATAAATTCTCTATTTATAGTGGGTCCCCTTCAGCTATCATTGTCACTACAACAAAAAAGAGATGTTGTTACAGTTTTTTTCCTTACATTTTTATAAAAGTGTAACTATTAATATATTTTTGTTACACTTTTAAAAAAGTGTGGCCTTAGTTATTATTGCTCAGTTTTGATAATTTTTTTCTCCTAAAAAACACTGCCGTTTGCTCATGGCGGTAAGTATAGTGCCATTTTTTAGGCTGAAAAATAAATTAAAATTAAAAACTAAAACACTCTCTCTCCTAACTAGTGCTTTTTCAACTTCTCCCGGCAAAACCCTCAATCCCAGTTCAGAAATCTATTCTGTCCGTCTTCTTATTGTAGAAACCTTCAAAATCCTCACTTCTGTACGTCTTCTTCTTGTCGAAACCCTCAAAACCTATTTTGATTTAGCAAAGCTTTAAAAATTTTCATCTCATAATAGAGCATAATCGTGCAGATTTCATTCTCCAATATCTCTAAATTTTTTCATTCTTACGGTACCAACTGGAGCTACGATGAGAGTAGTGGATGGCGACAACCAAAATTAGGTAATCTCTCTATCTCTCTCTCTCTCTATTGCTTTTTTCTAGAGTAGATATAGAATACCTTGACATCTCAAAGCCAAATCATGTAGCCCAATATGGAATTCCAACCTGTTTTTTTCTTTAAATGTGAACCATATGGACTTAATAGAAAAAATAAAAATGGAAACTTCAACATTCCTCTATTGTTTTGTTGCTGAATGACACAAGTCTACAATTAAGAGTTGATTTTCTCCTTTGCTAATATTGTCCCTGTGTTTCTGCTTTTGCTTTACTACTTTTCAACTTGTCTTAGATTCTGAAGGAGATTGGGCAGGATTTAAGTGTGGCCTTGCTCATTTTTTTTGTAAGTAATATTATTAAATTATAATTATATGCAATGCCAATTCTTGTTGTTATGCTAGTTACTTCAACTATTAGACAAATTTTGGCATGTGAGTCCTCTTGTGGTTTGATTTGGCACATAAAATGAATTATGTAACTTGGTTAGTAGCTTTCTTACATCTGCGAAAATTAATTTCATGTTTCCCTCATTGTTTGTTGCAAAAATGCATGTAATTATACCATTACATAATTACACCTACTTAAGTTACATTCTACTTAAGTTGGCTTTTCTGGATATATATGTAACTAAGGACTTTTGCACTTTAGCTTGTTGTTGATTTTAGCTTGAAGGCTCATTCATTTTGGTTTCATGCGAATGGTTGTGGTTTTTGCTTGGTAGCTATATGATTGCATGGACAAATGCCAGAGATCTTTCATTTTAAACACAAAAAATTCTCTCAGCTGAAGTCCTGAGTTGTCATTGTTTTCTTAAGGCTGACATTAGTTTTCAAGTCCCTCTTTTGTGCTCCTTTTTTTGCTGTGATCTGAAATCATAGACTAATCCTCACATTTGCATTGGTCCAGTCACAAGCTTCTAAGGTTGTGCAATTGGATGTTTTCTCTTCTCCATCAGCTTCTATTGTAACATGTATAAAGATATAATTGTGCGAACAATATGTATGAGAAGATAATATTTACATTTTCAGTAATCTAATTTATATTGGTTCAAGATGATCCAAGATCCCTCTGAACAAAGTTTCCCATATCCCAGAGAGAGACTTACTATTCTCCCTTATCTTTGAATCTATTAATCGTTACTTTCATGCCCTGTACTTAACAAACTTGCTCTGTTTACATGATAAACCTTAATCTAGCTGGAATTATAACATGAAGAAAGAAACTGCATTTCCAGTTAAGTTTGAAAGGTGATCCTTGCCCTTGCTATTTGTAAATTAAAAAAATTATTTTGGTTCTCATGGCATGTTAGATTTGGTTTTTTGATTTATTAAGCAGGTACTTTTACATATCAGCTTTGAGCTTAAGGCATATGAGAATAATTATTATTGATAAATAATATCTGAAGATCTAAACAATTCTTACCTTGGCTGAAATATGCAGAATTGTGGTGTCTTGAGATAGATTGATGCTGGTTTACCTTGATGTTGCTGGAGTCAGTTCATTTTGCCATGAATTCAGGCAATTTTGTTTCTCTTAAAAAATGTGGCTGGACTTTTGGAAGCTGATTTGAAAATAGGTTCTATGATCAGTCTATTTATGCTTAAGTTCTTGAACTTATTGCAATTTTGGGTGGGTTCTTTTGGGATATTTGTTTCAGTCTAGTTGCTGCTGCTTTTTGTTCATAGGATTTGTTTCTATAGTAATATTTGTTACCCTAGGAGAGACCATTTACCTTCATTTCTTCAATGAATGATGGGAAGCCACCAATTGTCATGATGTCATAAAACCAGATACAAATCCACCACAGGTTGTGATGCTCTCTGTGTGACAGCAACTCTTTTGAACAACAATTCTCTGGTTATCTTGCACTTCTGTTGGTTTCAGTAACTACAAATTTATGCAAGACTTTTCTTGCAGCAAATTTTCGAGGAAAAAACAACAACTATAACATACTAGTTCAAGAATTGTCTTTTCTTGTTGCTCTTCTTCCCTTTTTCTTCATTTAAATGCATTTGAGAGATGACTCTATCCTTTTATGGTGGCCTGGATTTTCATATATTAATGCATACTTTCTAAACATTTTGACAGCTTTTTTTATATGTTTGGCCCAAATGCAGGGAACATTTAGACATATTGGATAACAAGGTGCTCCATAGTCCTGACATAAACCAGAGATAGATATATTGTTGGCATTTCTAGGTATCTAGGGTTAATTCATTTCCTTTATTCTTTCATTTTTTGCATTGGTTTATTTCTTTAGCTTTCTATTTTATTATTTGAAGTATATGTGTTGAATAATATGCTGCATATGTGGTCCTTTTTTATGCGAAGTTCTTAAGGCTTGCAAATGGTATATGTTGCAGTGTAGTCTTAAGGGCACCTCTATTTTAAATTAATTATCCTTTTGGTTCTTGCTTTTCCTTTCTTTGTCCCAATAGCTGAGATACGATGATATGTGTCAATAAGTATTTTTGTAATGGTATTAATTGGAAATTGGTGGGTTATGACTTCTTAACTGAGGAACATAAACATTGAAGGATTCAAGAATTAACTTTAATGTAGCTATGGATGCATTATCCCCTGTCATTTGCTTAAAACTGTTATCCAAAGCTTCTTAATCAGCAGAGAAACTGTATTATGTCCCTTCTTGTCTATATTCAGGATTACAATGAAGCTGGAATCTTTCGTATGTTGAATTCTCCAATTTAATTGACGCATTTGGCAATCAACTAGCTACTACTAAGGTTAGCATATGAAATTTTAGTGTCGTTCCATTTGCTATCTGAGTTTTTCAGACGAGTAGTGTGCATGATTTATTGCTACATTTGACTGCACCATATAGATAAAAAAGTACTACCCTTACTATTAAGTGTCCTTCACATTCTCTAATTTGTTCAACTTGACATGTGGGAAGGAAATTCAAAATCCTGTGCTATACTGCCTTCTTAGAGAGGCAATTCAAAATCTTGAAATCCTCTGAATATTTCTGTCATTGGGGGCCAAATAGAATAGGAGTATCTTTTCTTATATTTTGTTCAATTCCACCTATTGATTAAGAGAAATGCTCTTTGTAATGGTCAGAGGACATTCAGATAAAAATTGTTGCTTCCCTAGTCATGTACATCATTTATAGAAGTATACCATTCCTAAAAGTGACCTCCATTCTGAATTGGAAAAAGTGCTATTTAAGGAATTCAAAATCATAAACATTTATTTCTTATATATTGAGTTGAATCACTATATTCTTTTTGTTTGTCACTATATTCTTTTTTCGTTTCAAGAACTATAAGATCCACATGTTCCAGGGGACAGATGCTTGAGTGTGTATCTATCATTATTAGCAAATGCATAGACACTGTTTTTAATAAAACATTATTTGTTTATAATTGGTTTCATCCTTCTATGTTCTTGTTAAATGCTTTTCCAATAAAAGACTTATATGTCTGTAAGTAGTTTTTACACGCTGTCTTTTGCAAAAAGTTTTCCTTGAAAAAGAAAGAATTATATGTTTGTAAATCATTTTTCCTTCTCTGCATGTTTGTAAGTGGTTTCTTTCTTCTATGTTTTTGAAAAAATATTTTTCTAAAAGCAAATATGTTTGTAAGTGGTTTCTTACATGTTTTTGAAAAATCTTTTTTTTTAAAATATGTTTATACTACACATCTTATATATATATATATATATATATATATTTCTAATTAATATATTATAAAATATTTCGTTGAGCTTATAACCTCAGTCAATTAATCTTCTTTTCCCCCTTTCTTGAGTTTAGAAGTTTCTTATATCTTGCTTTAAGCTTATATGTGTTATTTTAAATTTTTTTATGAATAATCAATAAGAATATCTTATAAATTTCTTAAAATACTTTAAAAAACTTACAACCGCATGCCAAAAAGGGAAAGAAGGTTTGTCTAAGCAGGTAAAGAATTTTATGTTGATATAATCTGATGTTGCTGCTCAATCCACGGGGACTGCTGCCACAGATTATTTTTTGAACTGAAATTTGCACCCAACAGGATTCATTCCCTGCTCAATATTGGGATTTAGATTTGACTCCAACTCTATACTTTTTTTGCTACTGCTGGGTTTCAAACCTTGCACCATGTGGAGAGCCTTAGTTAATTGCTGAAATTTGGGGGACGACAGATTCGAACCCTGGTTGATTTTCTTCCTTTTGGTGCCTGAAATTGGAGCAATATTGCTAAACTTGGGGCTCGATCCTACTACCTTTTAGTGTCTAGGTTCAATTCATGGGCTCCAAAGCTTATTTTGGGTTGGCCTTTTTTCTCTTCAACCAGGCAGCATGCAATTTCTTTTACTGTAATGAATTGAGCCATTAACAAGTTTGGGCTCAATTTCAATTTGCTTGGCAGATTATCTTTGCACTTGTTCTTTATTTTATTTTATTTTGTTCTTAGAAAATTGTAAATGAAGTATACACTTCCTTGTTTAATTGTGCTCAAACTTTCTCGGTGTGTAATTCAGTAATTCTCCTTTTGATCTATAATATTCCTGAACATATTCCAAGTTAAAAAGAAAAAAAACCTGTGTATATAACATTTAAACTTTTGCCACTAATGAAATATTTAAAGTACATAGAGATAAGAAAATCATTGATTGAGAAAAGGGAATAAATCATTTTAAACAAGAAAAAAATTAATGAAAAGAGTTTCTAAAGATATGCAAGAGTTAACATTGCTTTTGCTTCTCCATTCGTAGTTTTAATCTTACACTAACAATTTTTCAAGATATTAATGATTCTTTCTTGTGTTTTCTTTATCATAGATGGTGAGAACTCGAAACTTGAAACGGGCATTGTTAGAAGAATCCTTGAGTCATGAGTTGGAAAATTCTCAATCCAATGGTACCTCAATTTCGAGTAAGTTACAAAATTATTGGTAATTGAACTTTTAGATATTTTCTGTACAAATAGTTGCTGACTTGTATGATATATTAATTGTACAATTTGTTTATTTGTTCAAATTGTATTATAGGTTATATCTAAATTCTTATTAGTTGTTCATAATAACTTTTATATATTATATGAAGTTCTCTTCATTGATGTCGATTTCATGAATTTTTCTAACTATTGTTATATATCTATTTTGTGCGAGTGAACCAACTTAGCAAAGTTCAGTGGACTCATTACTTTTAGTTGGTCTAAGATTATGAAATTCTACATATTGATAGTAATTTGTGTGCCTTCAAATGGATAAGATTTGGATGAACCTTTCTAGGACAAGCAATGCATACAGAGTTGGAGCGAATCGATTTCTAGATTTTTCATTTAGAAACTCAAATATTCCAGGAATGATACCGTGTCCTTGCAAAAAGTGCAAGAATGGAATATGCAGAAAAAGAGAAGTTGTACAAGAACATTTAATTTGTGAAGGTTTCATAAGAGGCTATACCCAGTGGGTGGCGCATGGTGAACTTCATCTCAATAGTTCAGCTTCAATGCATTTTCGCAGTAGTGATCATGCATCAGACGTGAATACATCAGATGACATGCAAGGTCTATTAAATAATGCATTTGGGAGGCTTAATGAAGATTATGCCATAAATGATCTGGGACACTCTGAAAATGAAAGGCCTAGTGCTGAGGTCGAAAGATTTTACAAGTTGATAGAAGATTCTCAACAAGACCTATACCCAAGCTGTAAAAAGTTCTCCGAGCTTTCATTTCTCATAAGAATGATTCACATTAAGTGTCTTGGAAATTGGACAGACAAGTCTTTTAATATGCTGATTGATTTGTTAAATGAAGCTTTCCCTTAAGGTGTCCAACTACCAAAGTCTTGGTATGACGCAAAAAAGCCGTTAAAAGAATTAGGAATGAATTATGAAAAAATTGATGCTTGTCAAAATGATTGTATGTTATATTGGGGGCCTGATGAGTGGAGAAATGAATGTAAAACATCTCATCAATCAAGGTGTGTTGATAAAATAAGAGGCAAAAGTGTTCTATTCAAGTCTTTATGGCATTTTCCTTTGAAACCGAGATTACAGCGGTTGTTCATGTCATCAAAAATAGCATCTTTCATGACATGGCATGCTGAAAATCGTTCTAAGGATGGTAATATGAGACATCCGGCTGACTCTCCTGCCTTGCATACTTTTGACTATAAGAATATTGAATTTGCAAAAGACCATCATAATATCAGACTGGGGTTGGCTTCAAATGGATTTAACCCATTCAGAACCATGAATGTTAATCATAGTACATGGTCTGTGGTTATGATACCATATAACCTATCTCCTTGGATGTGCATGAAAAAATCTTACTTTATGTTATCATTGCTTATTCCTGGCCTGACTCAACCTGGAAATAATATTGATGTGTACCTACAACCTTCGATAGGAGAGTTGAAAGAATTATGGGATGTTGATGTGGTGACATATGATGCAGCAAGAAAGCAAAATTTTCTCATGCGGGCTGCATTAATGTGGACCATCAGTGACTTTCCTACACATGCATATTTGTCTGGTCATACTACTAAGGGTTATTATGCTTGTCCACTTTGCCATAAAGAAGTATCATCTTTACGGTTGCACTTTTCTAAAAAAGAGTGCTACATAGGCCATCATTGTTTACGGTTGCACTTTTCTAAAAAAGAGTGCTACATGGGTCATCATTGTTTTTTGCCTTATAATCATCCCTACCAAAAGGATTCAAGGTCCTTTGATGGTACAAAAGAATTAAGACATGCTCCTCCTCTATTAACAGGTTCTATGGTACTTGATGAGTTGAAGTATTGTGATCCAATTCAATTTGGAAAGCTAGTGACAGGTAATCCTGAAATGCCTAATGGTTGGAGAAAGTAAAGTATATTTTTTGAGCTACCATATTGGAAAGATAATTTGGTTCATCATAATCTCGATGTCATGCATATTGAGAAGAACATATGTGACAGTCTTCTTGGAACTTTGCTGGGTTTACCGGGAAAATCAAAAGATCATTTGTGCACCCATATGGATCTGCAAGATATGGGCAATGGACCAAGTCTTTATCCAAAAGAAGGGGAGTCCAATAAAACTTTTTTACCTGCGGCCTCATTTACGATGAATAAAAAGAAAAAGAGATATTCTTCAAAGTCCTAAAGAAAGTAAAGGTTCCAGATGGATATTTATCTAACATATCGAGATGTGTTAAGTTGAAGACACTCAAAATTTTAGGGTTGACAAATCATGATAATCATATATTAATGCAACAACTACTTCCACTAGCTTTGAGAAAAGTTTTGCCAAAATCGGTGCGCTCTCCTCTGATTCGATTATGTAGATACTTTAGAGATTTATGTTCTAAAGTTCTTCAACCTAGGCATTTGATCAAAATGGAAAGGAATATTGCAGAGGTATTATGCCAACTTGAAATGATCTTTCCATCTTCATTTTTTGACATTATGGTGCACTTATCTATTCATTTGGCTACCAAAGCTAGAATTACAGGCCCTGTTCATTATCGTTGGATGTATCCAATTGAAAGGTACATGCGAGGTTTATTTATTAGTAGTACTCTATTCTATTTCTTCTTATGACTTCATTTTAATAATAGAAAATTCTTGATCTCATTAGGTATTTGTCTACTTTAAAATCATATGTTCGAAACAGAAGTCGCCCAGAGGGTTCAATTGCGGAAGGTTATATAGTAGATGAATGTCTCACATTTTGTTCTATGTATTTATTTGATAATATTGAGACAAGATTTATTGAAATTCCTAGAGAAGGGTTTGATGTCTTTTCAATTCCAGGAAGAACAGTTGGAAAGATAAACACTATAAGATTGGATGAGAACATGTTAGCATAGGCACATAGATATGTATTGTTCAATTGCAAATACATCGAGAAATATGTCAAGTAAGTTGTCTTAATAGATGATTGTTTGGTTTGACCAAGTGATTTGTCATAAATATAGTTTGATATTTGCAGTGAACATAAGAGCATAATTATCAATGGGAATCCTTCTGCATTAGAGCATGAAATCCATCGTACCCATAGTGAAACCTTTGCATCTTGGTTTAGAGACTATGTAAGTTATTAGTGGGGTTAGTTTTTTAATATTTTGATATGTTGAATTGCTTTAAGTTAAAGGATTCATGTTCTCTTTTTTTTTCTTCTTTTTTTGTATTGTTTTTTATAGGTTAAAGGCATGCAATTAGATGATAATGATCTCATTTCTAGAGATTTGAAGTTGTTAGCTGAAGGGCCTAATATGATTGGAAAATGATTTAGTGGATTCATAGTCAATGGATTCAGATTTCACACAAAAGATTGTGAAAAAAAGCAAAAAGGCTCAAAATAGTGGGCTTATGGTAGCAACATGGACTTCAAGTTTTGCAAGTAGGAAAGATAATCATCCTATATTGAGTGAGTTGAATTACTATAGGGTTGTAAAGGATATGCTTGAGCTAGATTACTTAGATGGGTGAAAAGTTGTGTTGTTTGATTGTGAATGGGTTTCAAAAGGTTCGAGATTGAAGCAAGATGATGAAGGATTTACACTGACCAACTTCACAAATGTCAAACGTCATAACGAGCCTTTCATCCTTCTTTCCCAAGCAAAACAAATTTTCTATGTTGAAGACCCTGTGGAGAATAAGTGGCAGCTTGTGCTGAAACCAATAGCTAGAGATTACTATGACATGGAAGAAAAGAATGAGTTTGAGATGGAACAATGGGGTACAGCACAACTATCTGATGACAGCGAAGATATTGTTTTGGTGAGGGAGGACATTGGTCGAACCAAAGTTGATATGCCATTATCAAAGATCCAAGAGTTGATACGACATAGGAAAGAATTAGAGATGTTATAGCCGATGAAGGCCACTAATATAACATGATTTCTGAAGTTATCAGTAGTTGTTAGCTTTTGTTTGTTATTTAATTAGAACTTGAATCATGTAATGGGAGTCCTATTTTATGAGCTCAAGTTTGAAATTATCTTTATGCATTTTCATCCGTTTCAATTTTAAGTATTCTTGAATTAAAATTTGAAACTAAAAGCCTTTATTTAGCTTTCATTTGTTCCAATCTATTTATCTTTTTTCGAACTAAATGAGGTGATGTTACTTATGACTTATCTTTTGTGATTGCAATAGAGAGGACTCAAACTAAGCGTCCCAATAATAGAAACACGTTACCTCAGGCTAACCAGGGAGAGGAAGAATATGAGCATCAATCACATAATTCTCCATCAGATGAAGTTGAAACAAGTAAGCTCCTAATCTGAATGTAGTTTTAGATCTAATAGCAATACATATACCAAAAACTTGCATTATTAATAGGATTTAGATTTCTGTTGTTAATAACAAGGAAAGAGTAAGCTAAATATGCTGCCCAAAACATCTAATGTTGGATAATGTGGACCAAAATTGTGTAGTTCAAGTTGTCAAAGCTTTTTGCCTATTGTATTTAATATGATATATCATATGTATCAAATGTAGAAATAAATTACCGTATATTAAAAAATTTATTATTATTATTATTATTATTATTATTATTATTATTATTATTATTATTATTATTATTATAAAAGTGTATACGAGTGTGAGTACATAAATATATAAATATAATACATATTTTACTATAAATAATAAAATACTAGATATATAGTCTGAATATACAATATATGTATACAGAGATAAGTTTATGTAATATTCTAACACACTTAATAATAAGATATACAAACTTGATAATCTAAAAACTTTAATAAACATTATTTAGTAATATAAAAATGTTAATTTATTCCAAAACTGATAAGTTTTTGTTTTTTTTTTATATCCAAACCTATTAATTTGGGAATCACAAAATTAGTGTAAAGGTTGAGTGGCTATTCCTTTTATTTGGAAATTAAAAGAGTTGTCCATGATGAACCGTAAGGTGGAGTAGTCAAAGTTTGCAGGCAAATGATAGCATTAGCATTAATTATATAGTTTTTTTACTAACTGACAGCTTCATGTGTATTGCTGACTTTAAATAATGTTAATAGAATTCAGCCACAAAGTGGCCAAGCCCCATTTCATTTCAAGGTTAGGAATTCACTAGTAGATGGGCTTCTTTACTTGTTGAAATCTCTATTGCAATCCATAATTAACTTAAAGACAGTGGCATTATGTGCAAGACTTGAGTTGGTTTTGTTGTACCATCCACATCTAATCTATTCTTTGATAGTAATAATATAATGATATATACTTAGTATATCATTCTTTAGTTGATCATTGTAATAGTTGGCTTGCAAATATTTATATCATTATATTTTCAAACAGGTGAAGAAAGCAAACAAAAAAGCACAAGAGGACCTACTTTGATGCAAAAAATTTGGGGTTTACTTCCTGGACAAAAGCTTCAAAGTGAGTGCAATGAACATGGTCAGGTAGTCCATAACCATCGTTCAGAGTATGCTAATTTTTTAGGTGTGTTGGCTAGGATTGGCACATATTGTCCAATTGACATTTTTGATTGGTGAAAAGTGCCACAATCTAACAAAAATGAGCTACTAGGCATAGTAAAGGTAATTTACTACACAATTTCTAAATATCTATTTATTTAAATTTTTAGTTATTGTTCTTCATTATTACATTCAAATGCTAACACTTCAAATTTAGTCAAAGTTTGTATGTCCTCCTGGAATTGATACGGATATCTTGGAAACAATTGGAACTAATTGGAGAAACTGGAAGAAGGAGTTGAAAGAAAAGTACTTTGACTTTAACTTACCATCGGAAGATCTAATAGACATACTAGAGACTAGGGTCATTCGAGAGCAATATAAAGGACTTGTTATGTTTTGGTTATCCGAAAGGGGAAAGGTAAAGTATAAGTTAATATTTTTTCACATATTAATAGTCATTTTTTTTAATTAATATAATTATTTTTACATTTTTCAGAAAGCAAGCATGAGGGGAAAAGAAAGTAGAAAGAAAAAGACACTAAATCACACTACGAGAAGAAAGTCTTTTGCCCAAGTTCGAGCAGATGAGGTAAGGATTACAACTTTATCTTAGAGAAATATAGAGTATGATGTTAATATATTTTGAATCAGGAAAAAAAAAAAGGACATCGTATTTCTTGAGCAGATACATTCAGCTTGTGTTATCCAGTGGAAAAAGAGGGAGATGCTGGGCAACTAAGGGTAAGAGCTATAAAACATAAACTTAAACTCAAATTTTAAAGTTGAGTGGAATATAATCAGTTTGACTTTTACTTTATAGGATCGAATGCAAGCAATCATTAATGAACTTGGAGAATCATAAGATGTTGTTTCCCGAGATGATGTTTATGCCAGAGTTATTGGCCCAGAGAAGCCTGGACGAGTACGAATGCTTGGTCGAGGGGTGACACAACAAGATGTATTTGAGGAGATACCTTATCATAAAAGTTGCTTTCAAATGATTCAAACACTTCAAGAAAGGTTAGATAAACTTGAGCAGAACAAAAATGAAGTTCATGTAACTAGTGGCCCGTCATCCTCTTCCTACGAAGCCTATGAAGATAGAAACTCAACCTCAATTTCAACTAATAACCTTCGACCTGTTCGGGTAAGTAGCAAATTTAAAGATTGAGTATATGCAAATATAAAGTTGATTGTAGATACTTAAAATATGATCATTTCCATAAATTGCATGCAAAATTTTTGTTATAAATAATGTTGCTTTTGGAAGATTATGACTTATTACTTGTAAATTTAATTTTAGGTTAATTGTTCAGTTTCGCTTTTGAGTATCACGGATTGAAATGAAATTGTGGCCAAGGGATATTTGAAAAGCATGGATCCTAGCACAGAGGTTGGTGGACAAGTGTTGGGAAAAAATTATTATGAAGTTCACTTAAATATGGCAGTGAAGGGAGATAAGGATTTAGTGAGACCTTACATGCACTTTAGCACCATTGCAGATGCTCAAGGTCTATCTGTTGCTTGGCCAATAACATTGATAAGTTCTCTAAAATATGAATATTTTCTATTTTACTAGAGAAATATCTTTTATTTCTTTGTTTCATTTTACTTTTGACTCTACCTAGAATAAGTTGTAAGATATGTATATTTGCTCTTCTTTTTTGTGGAACTTTGAATGTTAGTTATGTTATTGGAGTCTTCTTTTGTCTTGGTATTGCTTTAATAATTAGATGGTTAAATGAGCCATGTTGATGTTGTTTATACATTCAAAATTTGTTTCTACTTTTGTTACTTTCACATTTTATATGTTAAGAATAGTGACATAGTGTCTGTGGCATTGTTATGATAAAAATGAATCTGAGATGTTTAAACTTGATACTCTTTCAATTACTAGATGTGATCATGTTTCCTATATAATAATTTTGTTTCTGTGGAACTTTGAAAGAGTACAGTTGGCAAAAATATGATGATTATCAATCTTATTTTTGATATATTTCTTGTTGTAGCTTGTGGAACTTGAATGTATCAGTTGCAACTTGATAATCAATTTCATTTTGTGGGAAATATGAACATGTCAGTGTTCTATGGCATTTGGTGATAAGGATGAGAAAGTTAGGCATATTAAGTTGTTTTAAATTTCATTTTTTTGGTTTACATAGTTATTTTTGCAACATGTTTAACTTGTATTTTTCTGCTTTGCATACAGGTGGTTCGGGATGGTAATGATTAATATGATGAAGTTGGTTCTGCTAGATAAATGAGCGCATATGAGGTTTTATTTGAATGGCCCATCTTCAACCACTAGATTATTTTGTCTAGCATATTGGGCTATTAAGTTAGATGTTGGATTAATTACTTTTTGATGGTATTTTCAAGCAGCTTTTTGTGGATAGCTCCTATTTCAATGAAATGGATGGATTGTTTTGATTAATTTGGTTTGAATGAATGATGTAAACACTATATTTTTGGTTTGAATGCAAAGTTAGTGTTACAATTAAAAAGTGTAAGAATATATATCTATTTTTGCACTTTAATGTGTGGTAAAATTTTGTGTAACAATAGATGTCTACTATTGCACTTTCATATGTGGTGAAAGTTCACAACATTGTAGGACTATATCCTATTGTTACACTTTGAAATGAAGCAGTTTGGTTTTTATTAATAAGTTAAAATCTGGTGATTGCTATTTTATGTTACATATAGGAAGCATAGTAATATGTCCCTGGCATTACACTTTTATTTGTAAGTAATTTTAGTTCTTTTAACAAACTAACACGTGGTGATTTTTATTTTATGCTACACTTAATAAGTGTAATAATATATGTCTTACGTTACACATTAAAACATAAGTAATCAGACTTCTAGTGATAAATTAAAATGTAACAATTTCTATTTTATGTTACACTTAGGAAGTGTGATAATATAGGTCTAATATTATGGTTTATAATGTAATTTTAAGTTTTTAACTAATTTTTCAAAATATTAAACCACACGGGTAAGAGTGGTGTAAGATTTCTATTCTTACATTTGTGTATGAAATAATAGCTTTTACAAGCACCACGCTTATAGGCGTGGTGTGAGGAATAGACCACGGTGGACGGCGCCATGCTTATAAGAACCGTAGTGTATGATTAAGTGTGGCAGTAGGCTATTTATTGTTACACATCAAAATGTGGTTATATCCTATTTTTGTTGTAGTGTGTGTTAGTGGTCAGTCACAGCCTAATCCCAAGCATCGTTCTTGGATGAATTTTATATAAGCCTTGTCCCAATGAGCTTATAATGAATTAAGATCCATATTCTTGGCATTAATGACAAAACTTAGATATCAATTAAAGCATTTATAACGTTCTTATAATAGTTTGATATGAATTAAAAAATTCAGGCCAGAAAATAATTTTTTTCGTTTGATACTCTATGGCTCTGTTTGGGTTGGATATATTAATTATCCAATCCAATTTGATGTTTGGTTGAAACTGATTAGGCCTTCTATTTTTTGTAGACCTGATTTTTAATCCAACTTAGTTTGGGATTATGGATCCCACCTAGGCAAGCCCATTTTAACATGGATGTGATCCCCCATCTTGGCAATGGAGTAAGAGTTGTGGCCAAAGTCGAAGGTGTAGTAAAGTTAGACTTAGGGAATTCTATGATAGTACTCGATCCTTGCTATTATGTACCAAATCTTATTAAGAATATCATTTCAATTCCTATTTTAGATTATGAATGATTTGATTTTTCTATGAAAAATGAAAAATTGATGGCAATAAAGAATGATTCTTTAATTACATGTGGTACATTAAATAATGGATTTTACATTCTAGATTCTCAATCATCACTTATGCACATTCAACAAAACAACAAAAGAAAGAAAGATAACCAAGAAAATGCCTATCTATGGTATGCAAGATTTGAACATATTTTCAAAAATAGAATGAGCAAGTTAGTAGCCTAAAATTCACTAAATGTTAGTGGACTAAAGGACTTACCTACTTGTAAGTCTTGTTTGAAGGGAAAAATGACCAAGACTCCATTTGTTAGACGAATGGAGCGAACTACTAGTCCTTTGAATTTAATCCATATGGATGTGTATGAACTACCATGAGTTAGTGCAAGAGGAGGCTATTCTTACTTCATTTCCTTTACCGATGGTCATACCCGTTTTAGACATATGTATCGTATGAAGGACAAGTCCAATACTTTTGAAAGATTCAAAAAATATAGGAATGAAGTAGAAAAGCAATTATAACTTAGTATTAAGACTCTTCGATCGGATCAACAAGGAGAATACTTAAGTGCCGAATTCTTAGATTATCTTAAAGAGAGAGGGATTCTCTCATAATGGACTACATTTGGCATACTTAGGCCTGTCAATGGGTAGGGTTTTTCCCCTACCCAGGCCAATGTCCAACAAAAACTAAAATTGAGGCCCAATATTATACCCTACCCAACTTTACCTAGTACTTAGGGTTTGTGTACTGGGCCTCTTCCCCAGGCCCACTTCTTATGGGTCGGGTCTGGGCCTAACCCAATTTCTTTTAGATATATATATAACAACAAAAAAATCAAATTTTACAAAAAAGTGTCTTTCAATTAAACAAATGGACTAATTATCCAAAAAAAAAAGAAAAAAAGAAAAAAGAATTAAACAAATGGACGAAACAGTTGTTGAGTCAACTACATAATAAGTCATCCAGTATTACAATTTTTCTTACTGAAAATCCCTCAAACCCATCGAAGCTTTTTCCACCATGGCCATTACTTAAATCTGCCATTTTCTCCATTCTCTTCTTCTCATTAGCTTTCGTCCCCACAAAATCCTAAGAATTTCCAAGGAAACTATCCGAAAAATGAAATGGGCCTCAAGAGGGAAAAGCTTAGCCACATCCTTGTTCTTAACTACCACAGTGTATTGGTCTGTGATTTCTTGACGGCAGGGTGAGGTGAAACCAAGCTAGATTCTTTCTAGAAAGAAGGTTTTTAATTTGAACGGGAGCTCCTACTACACTAATAATCAAATGAGTATTTTATGAGGGATGTGGAAGCTAATCTTTTAGCAGCTTTAGGGTTGAGGGAGAAAAATAGAAGCAATTGGGATGGGAGGAATTGGGCGAGGGTTTTGGTAGAGGAGATATATGAAGTGCTGCTTCAAGAGAGTGTAGGCAGATGAGGGGAGAATGCGAGATCTAATGTTATGTTTGAGTTTCATATTTTATTTTGTAGGGTTATTGTATCAGATCCAACGGTCTTAAAAATTTAGGGTAGATGGGCATTATGTGGGCTCATACCCATTTACGTTTTTTTGTAGGGTTTGGCCTGACAAAAATCTATTGGGTATGGGGATAGGTAATATAATGTTTTTATGGGTCTGGGTAGGGTTTTACCCTACCCATTGAAAGGTTTAGGCATACCCCAATACGATGGAGTAGCTGAAAAGAGAAATTGTACCTTATTGGACATGGTACAATCCATGATGAGCTTCACCGTTGTCCCTATCTCCTTTTGGGAATTTGCCCTAGATACGGTAGTGAGGTTACTAAATGTAGTACCATCAAAATTGGTGCCAAAGACTCCATATGAGATGTGGTATGGCAAAGCACATTTTTGCTCTTATTTAAGAATTTGGTGGTCTCTGGTATATGTCAAGAGACTATCGGAGATAAGTTGGATGCAAAATCCACCTTGTACAAGTTTGTGGGATACCCAAAAGAGTTTTTAGGTTATTATTTCTATGATCCCTCATATCAAAAGGAATTTGTTTCAAGGAACGCTATCTTTTTGGAAAAGAAGTTTCTATTAGATAGAAAAGGCATTACCATTAAACTTGATAAAGTTCAAAATGATCAACCTATCCCATAAGTGATAGAAACAAAAGGGCCTACCGATCTTAATACGCAACTTCTTGAAAGGTCAGACCAGATCAAGAAGCAACTCAAAAGGTTTGGATTCCTTAATGAGATGGGTCAAATGGTTAGTGATCCAAGAACCTATGAGGAAGCCATGTTGGACATAGATTCGGGTCATTTGCTTGATGTCATGAAATCCAAAATGAACTCTATGCACTCTAACAAAGTATGAACTTTGGCAATTCCTCTAGAGGGTATAGTACTCATTGGCCGCAAATGGATCTATAAGTGCAAGCTTGGAGTTAATGGAGAGGTTCCTACCTTTAAGGTTGGACTTGTGGCAAAAGGTTATACTCAAAGACTCGACGTTGATTTTGAGAAATCTTTTCACCAGTTGCTATGCCTAAGTCTATTAGGATTATGCTTGCCATAACCACTTACTACGACTATGAAACCTGGTAAATGGATGTAAAGACCACCTTTCTCAATGGAAACATGGATAAGAAAATTGATATAGAGCAACTAGAATGCTTTATATCCAAAGAAAGTGAGCAAAAGGTTTGCAAACACCAAATGTCCATTTATCGACTTAAGCAAGCATTCCAAAGTTCGAATATACATTTATGTCAATAAAATTTTTCTTATTGGGAATGAGAGAGAGAGATGTTAGAGTGCGCTAAAGCTTGGTTATTTTCATAATTCTCCATGAACGATTTGGGAGAAGTATCCTGCATATTGGGAATATGGATCAATAAAGATAGATCAAGGAAGATGTTGGGGCTCTCCAAATCTTTGTACATAGATAACAAATTAAAGAGGTTTAGTATGGAGGAATTTGAAAGAGGGTATCTTCCTATAGGACAAGGCTTTTATCTCTCTAAGCCTATGGCCTATCAGATGGATGAAGAGAGGAAAAGAATGTCCCATATATCCTATGCATCTATAATTGGAAGCATAATGTATCATATGCTATGTACGAGACCAGATGTAGCACACGTTCTAAGTGTTGTAAAAAATCAGCAACATATTTTTTTCTCACTAATGTAAAAGTTCATGGTCACTATAATATTGACATGGCTGTTGTAGGTATGCATACAATGATCACATCTTTTGGTTGGTAAAAATTGATTCTTTAGCAACAAAATTATTGGTTGCAATGACTTTTAGATAGTTGCAATAGTTGTGTTATTTAACATGTTTTAGCGACCACATTGCGGCGATAAAATATAATTGCTAAAGAGTATGTTTTAGCGACAAAATAACTAGTGGCAATAATTTTAATATTGTTGCATATTTTATGATTTAGTGACAAAAAATGTAGCTACTAGTCGTAATATATTACTTATTAGAAACCAAATGCCGATTGGAGAAATAAATTCAATTGGTTGCTAATGTGTACATTTAGCAACCAAATAGTGGCTGCAAAAGTAGCTTGAAATGATTTCTAATATGAACTTTTAAGCTAATAAATAATTGCCAAATAATTTGAGTTGGAATAGATTCAAGATATATTATAGAACTAAATGGGATTACAAGTGAAAAGTACTTGTGCTAAATAGAAATGAGGAAGTACTTACTTCTCTTACAATATTTTTGGAATAAAGAAAAATTGCTAACTAATCTCCCCTAGAGGAAAACAAGAAAAAGGACAAAACAGAAAAGAGATTAAATTACATTATATTGCAACCCTCCTCAAGCACTTGCACATGATGCCCCAGAGACTAAGAACAAATCTCCATTCCTACAAACAAGCACTGCAAAGTAAGCACTGTGTAGAAGCAAACAAAATCAAAGTCCTAAGCCACACAGTAAGCAAAGCAAGCAAATTGCATCACAATAAAGCAACCAAATCCTGAAATTCCCAAGCCCATGGCACAATCAGATTCCAACTTTCATCTTATTCAAAATTGAATTGCTCATTAGATTACCAAATTACAATTCAAACTTTTCATAGACCAACACAACCAAGAACTGCAAAATGGAAAAAAGAACAATCACTAGCATCCACAAAAAATTGATGCAATCTTCTGTACATCAGCTAAAGAATTTGCTTTACAAAAGAACTTGTAGCAGTAGCTGTGTAGCTCATGTAGAAACAAAAAATCCCAAGGAGCCAACAGTTCAATGTTTCTAAAATTAACATCAAAAGGATCCCAACAAACAAATCAATTCATGGCATCTAGAAGTTTGACTCTAACCTCTTGAGATGATGGTAGACCTGATCCTCTTAACAGTTTCATCAACAATTGGGCGGAAGTATGACATATCATATCCCATTTGTGGGTCATAAGTCTAAATGTAGTAAAAACATGAACAATAAGCACAATATTTGGGCTGATATATAAACTTAAGGCAATTAGCTAACAAAAAGTTATTTAATTCCCTAAGTAGCAAAGAATGAAAACCGGACCAAAACCACAATCAGAAAGAAAATTAAAATGCTATTTGATAACCAATTCAATCAACGAGAAATGAAAATTTGACTCACAGAAAAGCTCGGCAATTTAGAAGTATCATGCTGCAGTAGCAATTCGGAAGTGAATGATGGGATATTATCTTGTACCAGGCTAATACCTGAAAAGTTGTCCAGATTCTGTGGACTTGAAGACACTTTCTTTTCAATTAGTTGATGATTAGACACAGCACTTGGAGCAAGAGAATTGGATCCTGAATTTTGGATGGAGTCATCAATCATCTCTACCTATTTGCTATGAGTACCCTTGTCTCGTAAAGATTTAGGGGCTGAGACTGAAAGACTACAAGAAGTAGCAAGGCGAGAATTATTGAACATCTATAGAACATATCAAATGTAAGTCAATTCTAATGTAACAAATGATTGAACCATTTCAAGTTCATCTTCATTCTTAAAGAGAGGCGGCCTAGGCCCTAATGAATAGACTTGCATTACTATAATCTTTGTTTTCCCCTCATGCTTATCCATTTTTATAGATTGAAATGAGGTGGATTTTTGGTATTCCTCTTTTTTTCTTTTTTTAGTTCAATGCCTCAAAAGTTTTCAATTTGCCTTAACAACGAAGAATCCAGTGAAAGTAACTAGTTAAATTATTCCCCAACGCTGGAATGTGTAATCCAACCGCTAATAAAAAAATGGGATGGGATAAATATTTTAGGAGTCAAATAGGCTCTTTTAAGGGATAGAAGGACTTGAACCCTTACAATTTTTAAAGTCAATGGATTTTTCTCTTACTATAAATTTCATTATTGCTAGGATACAGAACCAGAATACTTGGAGGACTCTTCTAACAAAATAAAGAATATGTAATTGTTAGCAAAGTTGTTTTTTCCAAATGAATAACGGCCCTTGCAGTTTGTAGCTAACTCAACTTTTTGACATAATGTAATATTAGAACAGGTTAGATGGGCAAAAGAAAGCCTTAAAAACAATGCTCAAGTACTTGAGAAAAACTAAAGATTTGTTTTTGGTATACAGTAATGGAGAATTGAAACTCAAAGTGTCTTCAAATTCTATTTTCCAATCTGATGAAGATGACCTTAAATCTACGTTTGGGTTTATATTTTGCTTCAATGGTGGTGCAGTTAGTTGCAAGAGTTCCAAGCAACAAACCACGACTGATTCTACCACTAAGGCGAAAAATATTGTGGCATCAGACATTGCAAAAGAAGGTGTTTGGATGAAAAACTTCGTCCAATAGTTGGATGTAGTGCTTAACATTGCGAAACCCATAGTTGTCTTTTGTAACAACGATGGGGCCTTTGCGCAAGTAAAAAGGTTGAGATCTTATCAGCGATCCAAGCACATACTGAGGTGTTATCATTTGATCCGTCAGATCATTGATGGAGGCGACATTTGAGTGGAGATAGTTGTGTTGAAAGAGAACATAGCAGATCCATTAACTAAACCCCCAATGCAAAAAGTCTTACTTTAACATTTAATAATGTGGAATGGTTAGATGAACATCCTTGAGAACAATAGTTGATCCAAAAATATTTGATGGGCATACACCAAATCTTATACCTCGAACATGTCTTGGGTGCTCTTTTTTGAAGAGTGATGAAAGCATCACTTTCAGAATTAGTCTGAGTTTGCACACATAATTCTTCCTGCTCATTACATTAAATATTATCTAAACACTTAAATCTTATAATATACACCATGAAAATGATAATATACAAAAGAATATACAACATATATTGTACTTACAGTTTTTTGGCTAGCCCCATCATTGACAAAAGAACCATCTTTTTTCTTGTGGGCAATAGCATACAACTCTGCTCTACCACAAGGTCTCCCAATTTGAATTTTCTAATATTTTATACTTAACTATTAACATTTTAAATTAATCAATTTAGTATTTATAAGTAAAAAGAGTAGATAAGATAATACTATTTCATCCTTCTTTCTGGCTAGTGTCTTTGACCAAAAAGTGTGAGGAATTGTTAGCTGGCATCGACTCAAAACATTTCTAGCAGACATCTCCTACATAAATAGAAAAAGTAACAATATCAACAAATGGCATACAGTTGCCATGACTCATATTAAGCTTCTACTTAGTTATGATATTATGTTAAGATCAATATAATGAGGATTTAATAATTTGGTTATCTACACATTATTTTTCTTATTAACTTATAAATGATGTCACATTGAACAAGTGGGAGAATGTAAGGATAGTTATGTTCTATGTGGTATTGCTAATTAGCTTATGATTTAATAATGATTAAAATAACTAAATCTGATAGTTGTCTTATAAAAGAGTTATAACTTATAGTTACATGCTCTTTAAGAATGTGTTGTCATGATCATTCATATGTATAAGGTTGTGATTGTTTATTAAGAGTTTTAATGTAAAGATGAGTTTGATGGAGACACCTTCTCATACTGTACAAATAAGAGTTATGGTCTCTCCATCCATTTTATAATTGTACAGTAAATCCATCAAAATTGTACATTAAAAAAAGGGTTTAGAGAGAGATATCATTAATCTATTTATTCGAGTAATTTAAGTGTCGGTGTCTTCAAATTTTGTATTCATTGAGAAAGGTATGACCACTTGTCATATCATATGTTTATATGTAGAAAACATGAAGTTTTAACTACAAAAAATTGCATTTTAGATAACAAAAAAGTTTGTAACAAAAGTTTAATTTGTCACAAGAACATGTTTATTGTAACAAACTACAAATGTCGTTACCAAACATTTACTTTTTTGTGACGATAATGAAATGGTCGTTACAATAAGTAGTATTTTGTTACAAAAGGTAACTTTCTAGTGACAATTAGAAATTATCCTTACAAAAAGTAAAATTTTGTTACGAAAAATTTATTTTTACGTGACAAAACAAAATATTCGTTACAAATAATGTTGTATCGTCACGAAAATTTTTTCCTTTAGTGACAAATATAAAACTTGTAACAAAAAAGTTCATCATTGTAAAAAAGCATTACTATTTGATTAAAATTAGTGAAGGATACTTGGATTGGATAATTCGAGCCTAACCCAATGTAATAGATATTAGTTAATTTGGGATGATTATCTAAACTGTTATCAAAAGAAAGGGTTTTGTGTCTAAATTGAAAGTTATTTTTAAATTTTCAACTAAAATAGACAATTCAATCCGAAGAGTGAAATGAAAAATTTAATCCATGAAAATAGTTTGGATACCAATGTTATTAATATTCCAAATTTATCCTTTGAATTCTTTTTGCAAAAATATTTTATTAGTAAGGCTGAAATGATATTTTTTATGAAATCCACTAACCCACCAAACTTATAAGAATTGTATCATTCCCACAAGTACTCTCACAAACACTTAGAAAAGCTATACCTCTATTCCAAACCATATATCCATCCTCATTGAAGTATTAGAAGAATCATACATATCATTCTTAAAACTTAAAAGCCATGACTGAGATGTGACGTAATATGTATTTGTTATGAATTAAGTTATAATATAACGAAGGAGAAAGATGCATAAAAAATATAATACTCAAAAAAAATTTATACACATGGAATCGTGTGCAACAACTACTAGTTTGAGGTAAAAGGTTAGATTCTCATTAATTTCATTTGCTGAATCAAAATGAAAACTTTCTCTTTATCAAAATAACTAAGTATTTTTAAATGAAAATAGCCAACATTTAATAACAAAAAAATAAAAATAAAAATAAATACTGTATATGTAAGCCCGTCTCCTTAGGTTTAAGTTTGTACTTGTCTAGTTTATAACTTATGCTGCCTTATATTTTAATTATACCAAACTTGATGAAATTGAAAATATAAGATATTTTTTATTTTCATATATTCTCTTGATATTATTTAGATAAAATAACTAAAAGAATTCTTATAATAAATTTTTATATCCAAAAAATCCATGTAAATATTTTTAATTCAAAAATTTAGCAATTAATTTTTTTTTGGCTAAAATAGAAATAATTTCTTAATTAAGAATTTGTTGAATTGATTTTATAATATAAAATCTTTTTATTTAGGTTGTTCAAATTTATTTTTATTAGTCAATAACGATTAGTTTTAGTATATTAAGGGCATGTTTACTTTGTTGGATGAGGTAGGATGAAAGCCCACATCCTGTCTTATTTCATATTTACTTTTTAGGATTTAGACCCTATAATAACCCATCAGCTCGCAATTGTGCTGACTATTTGTTGGATGAGGCATCCCATCTTTGAGGTGTGATAGTTTTATCACGCCTTTGGTACTGCAACTTCAAATAATTTCTTATTGCGGAGCCAATCAAACAATTTAAAAATAATCAAAAATATTAAATATTAAAAATATATTTATGCTTGGAAATATTTAGTTTTTGATTGAAAATATATTAAAAATAATTTCTTTATGTTTGGAAAAAAGAAGAAATAGTTGGATGTTGTATTAAAATGGAGAAAAATTAATTTTTTTATGCTAAATAGAAAATATTTTAACTATGGGTACTTTAGTCTTTTATGATTTATCCAAGTATTATAATTCGTGTTTATGTAAACATTCTCAATGCAATAATTTAATTTTATCATTCATATCATCCCACAAATTAAACATAATATAAAAAATATAAAATTGTATTAATCCTACTCTTCATCCCTCATTTCATCCTATCACTCCACACCCCATATCATAAAGTAAACGGGTCCTAAATATTTTGAAAAACACTATGATATTTATAAATTAAAATAATAGAAATAATTTTAATTTTTAAGTAAAATAACAGAAATAATTTTAATTTTTAAAATAGAAATAATGAAAAGAAAAATTATATTTACAATACATACTTTGCATAAGAAGACATTTATTACAATAAATTTAACTTTGTCACCTAATCACAAAAATTTGCTTTTGGCGGTAAGATGGGCGCTCATTTTTCTCCCTCTTTTTTTCTCTTTCTTTTTTTTTTTTCCCTTCTTCTTCCCGGTTTTTAGTTTATTGCCCTAACTTTCTTCATTTGTTCATAAGTCTTCATTCTTTCACTTCTCTTGGTTGCAATCGCAGGTACGTTTCTTCCCCCCCTATGTGTGTATGTGTGTTTGTGTGTTGCTTTCTCTTCTCCTCCTTCCCCCTTTTCTATTTTCAAATGGCTCACTCAATTCCTTTCTTGTTTTTTTCTGTTTTTTTTGGATTTTTTCTTCAATCGATTTTAGGTTGGCTCAAATTTGGTGTTTCATTTGGTCAGGTAATCTTTCTATTCCCATTTCCCCCTCATTTTCTCCATGCCTTGCACATTTTAGTTTTGTTTTTTTCTTTTCAATCCATTATAGTGTTTATGGGTTTTCCTTTCTTTTTTTATTTTCTGTTTTTGCTCTATTTTGAGATTAATAATATATCAAACTAATGGGTAGGGGCTGATTTGAGGAGGGATGGGGGTTATTTCTAGATAAGGGATGTTGGGTAGTTTTTAAAGTGATCAAAGATGTGGATATTTACTAGTTGATTGTCTCTGTTTTTGTTAACTTTCCAAGAATGATCTGTTTGTTTTTGAAATTGTGCACCTCAAAGTTAGGCAAGGAAAGAAAGACATTAATTTAGTGCTTTCAATGTTTGAAAGCTCAAAAAGAGTGTAAAATGATATTTTTGTGTATCACATTCAAATCATAAGAATTATTATACTTTCTGCCTCATTATTGGTTTCCAATCCAGTTTCTGGACTGATTTGGTTTCCAGTCCAGAAACAGGACTGTTTTTTTTCTTTTCTTTTCTTTTTTTTCCAGAAACTGGTTTTGGTTTACAGTCCAGTTTCTGGACTGTGAACCAGTTTCTGGTTTCTGTCCGGTTTCTGGACTGTGAACCAGTTTCTGGTTTGGTTTTCAGCAGAAATTTTCTGCTGTTTTCAGCAAAAAAAAAAAAAAATCTGCTATGCAGAGAACAGCATATTTTTGCTGTTTTTTTCTTCTGAAAATAGCAGAAAATCATGTTGTTTTCAGCAGAAATTTTAGCAAAAATTTTAGCAGAAATTTTCTGCTGAAAATAGCTGAATTTTCAGCAGTTTTCAGCCAAAAAATAGCAGAAATTTTCTGTTGAATTTACATTTGAATTAAACTAAAAACATGTATTCGTATCTCAAATTTTTTTTTTTAATTTTCTCTTTACCTTTATGTACGAGCAGGAGATGACAAAGTGGTGCAAGAAAATTGGAGACTTTGTGTTGAGAAACTTGTTTTGCAACTAGGTACTTTATTGCAATTTTATTTTGGACAAGCGTTAACTTTAGCTTTGATGTGATACTCTAAAATTCTTTGTCTCAAAAAAATTTCAACAGCTCTGATATTGTTAATTTTGAAGCCAATCATTCAAGTTCTTAGCATTTTGTTTCTCATCTTTTATTATGAAGTGGATATCTTTGCATAAGTTTTCCATGCTTGTGAATTTTGTGATATGAGTTGTTCAAGTTATCTTGCTTATTTTTACTTATTCTAGGTTCTACCTTTAATAAATTTAAATTTTGGTTATATTTGCAGGTTTTTGAAGTAAATGGTGCAAGAATGGAGAATGCGATATGAATATGAAAACTAGTATATTTTGATCACTCAATGAATACCCTTTTCAAACATGTCACTATATTTTGTCTCATTAAAGCTACAATATTTATAACTTCTTTATATTCTCTTTTGTAACAATTTGGATGATATCTTTAATTTCAACTATGCTTGTGTGATCTAAGTTGTTGCTTTTGTTAGCTTAGCATGACACTTCTTTATTTTGAATTTTATTTTCTATATATTCATGTTTTATATGATATAATGTTTATATGTAAGGACTTCCAGATAGTTGCAATAAAATTTTAGTTCAGGTTTCGAAAATTGGTTTCTAACCCTTTTGATACAAATAAAAACATTGGTCAAACGTTCGTTTTAGTAAGGATTCTATGTTTTGCATTTAGTATTTGTGACAAAAATTAGTATTCATCATAAAATATAAAATATTAATAATTGTGAGTATTGGTGAGGACCATATGTTGTCATAATTAACTATCTGTAACGAACTTACTGTTACAAATATATATTAAAAAATATTTTAAAATTGATTATTGGTAACAAATGCTTATCTTTTGTAACGAATGTCAATATTTTTGTGACAATATAGTTGTCACTAGAACTAATGATATCGTAACGAAATATCCATTGTTACCAATATATTTGTGACGAAAGGGAATGTTTGTTACCTAAACTTTTAGTGTCGAGCTTTAGAGGACAAATATTGTAACGAAGATTTTTCGTTACAAAAAGTTACTGTGACAAAAAAATAACTTATTGTAACAAATATTTTCCTCACCAAAAGTAAAATTTCTTGTAGTTTTAGATTTTGAATTTTGCCAATTTTTGCTAATGTTTATGGTTAGGTTTAATTTAAAGTTTATAGTGACAAGTTGGTGCAAGTTTCCTATCAAAGGCAAGCATGGAGAACCTAGTGGCACTAGGGCTTTTACAGCCTTTCTCATTTTCTGGGAAAGATATATCAAGATTATTGGTAGAGTTATTAATATGAGAAGTATCACCATTATGGATCAGTCGAAAACAAGTGTGCTAAATTTGGATGAAGAATTGAATGACAATAGGAAGTTGTGAACCTATATATGCATATTTCCCATAGCATAGAATAGCATTTATATAAGTTTAGGCTCTATTCTCTACTATTTTCTACAATATTTTCTAACTTCCAAGAAAATTCCAAAATGTATATACATTTTTCAATCCATCTCTCAAAACACAAAAACTTTATACCTAAAAAATCCTTCCCAAAACAATCTCAAAATATGGGACCCTAAAAACCACACTTACCCTCACCTACCCCATCATTTTCTCACTCTACCTTTCACATCGCTCATTTTTTATCACTCTCTTACTTCACTCGTCCATATATATATATATATACGTATATGAAAATATTAAAATTTTACTAGTTATAAAATTCTAAAATTTATGTTTACAAATTTAATTAAACTAATTGCCGAAAAGATTAATTAAATTTAATTAAATATTATTTATATTATTACTAAAAAATTTATTTACTAGATACAGTATTAATTAAATTAAATTACTTATTAATTAAATAATGTATTTGGTTATATTTAATATTTAATGTATTAATTAAATATTATATTTATTCATTTAATAAATAATTTAAGATTTTTTAATTTGATGTAATAAATAAATAAATCTTCAAAAAAAAATTAATCTTCATTAATTATTAATCATCAAATTTAGTTAAAATTATAATAAAAAATTTGATTATAGTGAGAAAACTTATTTAATAATATATTAAGTTTAATAAATTAATATTAATATAATTAAAGTAATTATTGAGAAAATTGATTAAATTTAAGTAAAAATTATCTGATCATTTACTAAGTAATTTATTTACTAAATAATGTATTAATTGAATAATGAGTTAAAGTAATTAAATAATGTATTAAATTAATTTATTTAATTACTTAAATAAGTTGTTATTTATATATTAATTATATTTCATATTTCATGTATAGTTAAATATTATGCCTATTTGTTTAATAAATAATTTAAGATGATTTAACTTCATATAATATAAAATTCTTTATTTTTTTAACTTGATGAACTGTTATAAGTATTATACATATAAATTATTAAATAAATTATTTTATTTAAATCAATACCTAAGTTTTATTTGTACATAAACCAAAAATAATAAATAATTAAATAATTATATTTTGATTAATAAATATCATTTAGTTTATAATGAATGTATAGTAATTAATTTTTTTATATAATAAAATATCAACAATTATGATATCATTATGATATTAACCAATTTTTTATAATTAAAATATAATTATGATTTCATAAATAATTAATATTTATTAATGAATATTTTCTTCCAAGTAATACATCATTTGCTAATCATAAATTTATATAAAAAAAATTCATAATAAATCACCAATTAAATTAATTACACATCATTTTATTACATCCATATATCAATACATTATTTAATTAATCACTTTCATAATACATACATACATTACATAAAAAAATCACTTTCACCCTATAAACCTAATAAAAAAGTAACTAATTTGACATTTACAGTAAAGTTTGTCTCCTCCCAAAACACAAATAAACAAAGAACTCATTATCAATTCATTTTTCCTATTTTCCCAAAACAAAAAGAAATGTTTGACACATTCTCCAATTTTTTTCCCAAAAACCCATTCTCCCAAAATATTTTCCAAAAAAAAACCAAAGCACAAAAGAATAGGCCCTTAATTGTTGTGTGTGTTCTTATAAAAAAAGAAAAAGAAAAGAAAAAATAATTTTTGTGTGTGTTTTCTCCTTTTTGTGGTATAAGCTTTTTCTAGGTCGTGCGCCCATGAATTTAATTTGATGTGATGTATTCATTTTTTAACCATTAATTGATATTAAAATAATTTAATATCCACCCTAGAACCATTATAAATTGAAAAACCATGATTCTCTATAAGAACCATCTTTATCCATAATTAAATTAAACAAAATAAAAATCCATGCCATTCTAATAATTTAAGTCAAGGATGCAAGTTGAGTCAAGTTGGCTTGACTCAATGTGGAAAAGTTGAGTTCGAGTTTGAGGCTACTCGAGCTTTAGCAGAGCCTATTAAGCTCAAGCTTGGGATTGAATGAAGCTTGAATTTTAATGTGGTGGCTGCTTCAAGCCCAAATACTCCTAGATAATAAGTAGACTAATGTATAGATACTAAATATCCAAAAACAATGTTTAAAAGAATGTATACCACATATTGAAGTAATTTAAAAGTTGTAATTCAATTATTCACTTATAAATTACTTATTAAATAATAAATAATAACTTATAAGATTGTAATTTATAAAAAAAAAATAGTATGACAGGTTTGAAAAAAATAAATTTGTTTCCATTCAACTAATTTTTTTTCACAATTTTTGCCCTTTATACAAATCCCCAACTGGAAGCTATATATATATATATATATATATATAGAGAGAGAGAGAGAGAGAGAGAGAGAGACTCAGCAATTCACTAATAGAATTTATCTAATGGCCTTGCCTATTTATTTTTTAATCCAATTGACAGTGAAGCTGGTGATGCCAAGTTGAACTTGCAAAACCAATATTACTTTTTAGCATAAATCAAAATTATTTGTAAATGCTATTTTCACAATTTTTATTCATTTGTAAATATGAAATATTTACTTTTTGAGGCTAGTTTTGTTAACACTAAACACAAAGTAAATTTGTATTGGTAACATTATTACTCTTCATTTGTTTTCTTAATAAGCACTTATAAAATGATGAAGATCTGATCCTTAATTATTTAAATAAATAAATTAAAATCAAAATTTACTTATAAATGTAATGTACTGGTGGATGAGCAATAAATATTCCTAGTTTCGCACTAAAAAGGAAAAGAGAAAGGGAAGAACTGCAACCACACAAGGCTCTCTTTTTTCCTTCCTTTTTTTTTTTTTTTTTTTAACTTTTCGAAACTAAATCTGAAATCAATTTAATTTGAATATATTATCAATTATACAATGTAAGTTATTTATTTTATTATCTTTTTGGGTAGGGAATGAGTAGATTCTTCTTGCTATTTCCCTGTCATCTTATTTGCATATGCATATAATAGAAGGGAATGAGTAACACGCAGATTGTATTAAAGGATTACATAAAGGGTTTCCCTAAAGAATCGGATATGATTTTGAAAACCCCCATGATCAAGCGAAAGGTCCCCGACGACTGTCACGATGTCGTCTTGGTGAAAAATCTTTACTTGCCTTGTGACCTATACATGCGAGGCCGCATGGAAAAAATGGAGGGAAGCTACATTGACTCTTTCACCCCTGGCTCAGTGAGTATTTTCTCAAGTTTTGTGATGGGCATATTTGGGATTTTGTTCCATTGCTTTCGATGAATGTTTCTGCTTTAATGGGTTCTTTCTTATCTGCTATAATTTATTGTTATGTTGAGAATTTGGAAAAGATCAACGTAATCGATGTTGTTTTTGTTTTTTATGGGTGGGGAAAGTACTACTTGTGATGCAAGATGTACCATGCTAAATTATAAATATTTTATCCTTAACACTCCTAAATTTAGCATTTTAGAAAATAAGAATTTAAAAATCAAAATATTAATTTAACAAAAATTGTGGGGTACAAAATATAAATAAAGAGGACCTAATTGCTACAATTTTATAAATTTTGGGGGTTGATTTGTAATTAATTTTGGTCAACCGGGTCAATATAGTGCACTAATTAGTTTGAGGACTTAACTAAAGTTGGGGAAAAGAATTTTGGAGTCAGTGTGAAGCACTTAGAGAATTGAAGACCCAATTGTAAACTGAAGTTGGGGGTTAATATGCGATTATGAAAATTTGCTCTTTAAATATCAAATCAGCCCCCCATTTCTTCTAATTCATCGTATGCAACCCACCTTGATCCCCTTCGGTGGCCTTCCTCCAACGCCGGTGAAACTCGAAAAAAAATCCACCATCCTCTTCCTCTCAGCTTCAAGAACTCGTCGATACCAAGAACACCCAAATTCGACCGATGGAACACCGAAAAATCAAAGCTCAAAGTGAGCTCAAGGCGGAGGTTAGCGGGTCTCACTATTCCAGTGGCTTTCTGTGGCGATCAAAAGGTGGGGGTTTTGATAGGTCTAGGTCAAGGAGCAACATGGTTGCTTCAATTTTTAGATTTGGCCACTGACGGTGATGGAATTGAACAAAAGGTGAGGTAGCGGTGGTGGTGATGCAGCGCGATCTTGGCTAAATTGACTGGCCAAACTTCATCCAGCCATGAAATAAACTTGGGGGTTTTGCTCAGCAAAATAGGGTGAACATTTTGGTGCAGTCAACTTCTATTTTCGACGACGGCACATGGCAGTGGCCGGCGGCTGGTGGCAGCGGTCCAGCGACTTTCGATCTAAATCTCTAGGAAGAAGATCTGGACGCATGCAACAAGGTTTAGGATGATAGATTGGTGCTGAACTTGGTCAATTTGGTAAATTCTTGATTAATCGATTAATTTGGTTCGTGGTTTAATCTGATTAAAATGTTAAGCTAATTTTTTATGTAAATTTAGGTTAATCAGACGAAAATTGTAATTATGGACTAAAAAAATTGAATAGGAATTCAATTGTAAGTGATGTATGGACTCGGATTCGATATTAAAATTATTAACTGAGCTAATTGATGCACTTGAGAAGTCGTAACTGTGAAACAATAGTAAGACTTGAATATTGTGAATACATAAATTAAAATAAATGTGGGCTAAATTTAATTAGTTATTGATCGAGAAATTAATTAAGTATTAATAATGAAAGTAAGTACTAGCCCAGAATCGATAAAATATTAATTGATGAGATTTCACCGAACTGGCATGCTAGGAAAATAAATAGTAAATTAAGTTCGGGGTACAACATTTGATTGCTTGAATGGGCTACATGCATAATGAAGCTAGTGACACGAACTAAGTGATTGAAGAAAAGCAATGTATAGCTAAATACTGTAATGTAAAGACAAGATAGAATAATAAATGAGAAAATAAGTGGGTTAGAGTAATTAAAATGTGCAATTAGCTATAATTGTTGTTGGTAAGTGCTATACTGTAGTATCGATATTCATATGGCATTTTGAATGAAATAGGTAATGAGGATCTAAAATTTCCAAGACTGTAAGATATGATAGCATTTATGTGGAGTTGAGGTGATGGTCTCACCTATCTGTTCTTCTTGGAAGTGATTGTTTCCTAATTTGCTCGGATTTCTTTAATTAACTGAATTCCTTGATTTTGCTTTTGTTAAAACTGATTGTATCCATTCTAGCACCAATAAGATTCATTGGTTGTCTATTATTGTCCAATACAACTTGTGGTCTTGTCGGTAAATTTGTATTGTTCTTAATATAGTTTGATTTCCCCTGTCGGCATATTTGAATCATTCTGTGTTATTATTTATTTTGCTTTGCCGGCATACTAATTGTATTTTGTACAACATTTGTGTGGCCATGTAAACAAATTGTTCATCGGTTGTATCAATAGATACATAAACGGGGGAAGTGTTGGGCCGAGTGCCTATACCAAGCTATCAAGCTTGGATTACTATTACTGTTGAGCTGTCATGCTCAGATTACTATACTGCTATGGAGGGCTAAGGAGAATCTGATATGCATGCTATGCTTTGGGTTTAATTGAATTGCATATTATGCCTTGGTTTGTTTTGTTCTGATTATACTTTGTTTAAGGAAAAATAAGGACAAAGGGGTTTCCATTGTTGTATTTGATATTGTTATGATTTGGCACATTCATATTCTAATTGTAATATCATGTCAGTTGATATTCTATTGAGTTACTGCTTTTTCGACAAACCCTTTTGACTGCTTTTTATATTTCCCCTCACTAAGTCCTTAGGACTTACCCTTTATATTATTCTTTATTTTTCCTAGACAGGATTAAGTGAAGGAAATGAGCTTATAGCTTGGCCTGGAGGTTCTATTTTGTAATAGATTAGGTAATTATATGTGCACATGGGTTCACTTAATTGTTATGCTTTGACTTAGAGATGTTGTGATATGTTAAGTTTGAATCTAAGATCTATGGCATGTATATATTTTGTTTCATGAGATTATGCTTTGGGCCTATACTTAATTGTAGCCTAAAATTGAGATTGTTGATGTGTTGAATGTTATTGGAAGGCTTATGGCATGTAAATATAGCACCCTTATAGTATTTTGTTTTAAGTTGAAGTTTGTTGCTATCTTTGAGACTTATCAATTTTATGGGCCTATTGGTTATTTTGTATGTTATGATTTAAGTCTGAATTTGATGGCATCTTCGCTTAGAGGTTTTTCTAAGTGGGGCACCACAGAGGTGGTATTAGAGCCTAGGTTTTCGATGACATAGATTAACATCGAAATGATTTTTGTAACCAAAATCGATGTATTTCCTAAGGATTAAATTTGAATTAGGAATCAATTAGGATGTAAACACTCGAGTTAAGGAAAAGCTGAGCTGTACTAGGATATGATCTTAGGATATGATTTGCGGATTATGAAATTCTTGGTTAATAAAGACTTAACTTGACGTTGGGAATGTCTGGGATGTGTATACTTGAGTTAAAGAACACTTGAGTTATGACAGGATATGATTCTTAGAATGTGAAATTTTAAGCAGGAAAATACGAGATTTGATTGCAGAAGTGAATGTGGAATCAAATAGGATCTGAACCCTTGGGATAAGGCTCGACATTAAGGAAGTAAACGGTTATGACTAGGGTGGCCAACCAATGTATAATCTCTTACTCCTGGTATGTCAGGCATATAGACTTATGGTTATTGGTAAGGAAAATAATGTTTGGAATTATGGCGTTATGAGAGAAATATCTATTAAAGTTGAATTTGATGAACGGATGACCATATTGGGAAAAATTGTAATTACTATGGAAAGAGTTACTCTGAAATTCAATATTGTGCAAGCAATAAATGTGGTAGTTGTATTTGATGAGTGGAGGATTATTCTGGGAAGATATATAGTGTCGTATAATGATTACCTTAGAATAAACAAATCCCTGTCACGTATTTACAAATGAGAATTAGATTGTATAAATGCACAGGAAAAGGGTTATTTCATGAAAGGGTACCTTTGGGAAATGCATGATTATTAGGGATGAGAGATGTTTGAATTGTGTATACAATCGAAATGTAAATGGTTTGTTTATATTAACAAGGGATATGATGATAGGAAATTGAGACCATATGCTATGGAAATTAAGAAAACAAATAAAGGTGAAAAGATATGTTCCCAGGACGACTAGTGTATGATCTAGTAACCTAGGGATGTCAAGCATGGGACTCTTTGAATTTCAAAAAGGTGAAATTTGAAGAAATATTTCACATTTAGACGTGTTTTGTGAGATTTTAGATTTATAAGTTGAGGATTCTCCTAAACAAAGTTGCATTTGATGATTTAAAAGGTCATATGGATAGGTTAATATTTGATGAATTTGTGTAGTGTCACTTAAACGATGTAATTGTATAGGGAATGATTGTCGATGACAATTGAGTTATGAAGAATCAACTAAACAAGAGTTGGAAAAATATAACGGGATAGAGGATATAGATTAGTGTCATAATGAAACGCAATACCCTAATTTGAAGATATAGAAGGTGTGATTGAGAATGGAACCAATACTTGAATTGGGAATGTGCACCCTAGCATTGACAAGGGAAATCGAAGAATCATGAGGCATGCCAATCAAAGAAATGGTCAAGGCGTGCATATATGCATACGAATGGCTAGTTTAGCTCAGTAAGTTGAATATGATGAACGTTTAGATATAACAATGACATATTAGATTTAGTGAGTTTTACCTTTATCAATCAAATGTTAGCTAGGTCGATTGACAGTTTAAAAATACTTAAGAACTACTAAGTACTAATTTATATGTACGATGATAGTATTGCACGTGAATCGTACATATAAATAAAATTGTATCTTGCATATCATAAATTCTAATTAATATGAGTTCTAAAAGATCTCGGCTAAATCAAACCTGAGCTAGTCTGATAGGTGACGAATCACGATAGGACAGGGTACAACATTGCCAGAGCATCCTAAAAATGTGAAAGTGATCATATATTATCTAAAGCATAGCAATGGTCATCAATCAATGAAACTAACATGCTTGAAAACTATAACGGGGATGCTTGAATTAGAAATATCTCATGGAAAGAGCAGAAGATGACATTTGACCTTATTATTCCTTGCCAGTAGATAAAAAAATAGCAAAACTTGTGGCATAAAACTTATTGCAGTAGGAGGACGGACTATATAACCTTACTGATAAGCGAATTAGGTCAGTACTGTTGGGAGTATAACAGAAACCATATGAAGAATGGACTCGAGGAATTTCTAGAGTTTTACCCCCCCAATCATTGAAGGGATTAGATAAGTAAAACATAAAGGTTTGAATTAAAGAATGACAAGAATAGCGATTGCTTTAATGAAACAAAGATATCATTTAAGAATGGAAAAAGAGAAATTCTTGCAGATTGTGAATGCACTGGTACGTATGATTTGGGTCAATCTAAGATTGACAACACTCTGGGTTTCTAGAGTTTGATCCCACATATTTTTGACTCTCTCAGTAAAACCCAAGGAGCAACAGATGGATTGTTTGTGACTGTATCTAGTATGTAACGTCTTTCTGAGCCTGTAGCTAGCTACATAGAAATGTATGACTTGTCACATAAAAAAAAAAAAAGTATTTCAAGTTTGAATTTGGCTGTTCATTAATGTAGATATCCTGTAAATATGAACTAGTGGTATCAGTAGCCGTTTGTTGTTGTAGTGGTTTTGTGATCCCTTAAAGAACCTTTTAAGTACTGAAATGACATGTGATTGTGTGCATAAGGATTACCTAATAGAAACAAGTACTAAGCACATCATGATATTATGGAATCACTAAAGGTTTAAAACTCCTTTTCGGGATAGTTTAATTTCCTTGAGATCAAGGGAAACTTTAAGTGATGATGGATAATAGAACCATGAATTATAGGGTTAGTAGTCAATCCTAGAAATATAGGATGACACCACATGCCTTGGTAAAAAAAAAATGGATATGTTGGAAAGAATCATAAATGGGAGATTCTTAATATCTTAGAGGGATGAACATCACTAGGGATTTGATGATGTTTATTGTGACAATGGGATGAGTCAGCAATTAATCGAGGCAACCTTGGAGTAAGACCCATATATATGCCAGTATTAATTAAAGTCTTCAAGTTGAAGATTAGAATCTAGGGACCAGATCCCTTTAAGATGGCGAGATTGTAATACTCCTAAATTTAGCATTTTAGAAAATAATATTTTAAAAATCAAAATATTAATTGGACAAAAATTGTGAGGTACGAAATATAAATAAAGAGGACCTAATTGCTAGAATTTTATAAGTTTTGGGGTTCGATTTGTAATTAAATTTGGTCAATTGGGTCAATATAGTGCACTAATTAGTTTGAGAACTTAATTGAAGTTGGGGAAAAGAATTTTGGGGTCAGTGTGAGGTACTAAGAGAACTCAAGGACCCAATTGTAAACTGAGGCAAACTTTTGTGGTTCAATATGTGATTATGAAAATTTGTTCTTTAAATATCAAATCAACCCTCCATTTATTCTAATTCACCGCATGCAACCCGCCTTCATCCCCTCTGGCGACCTTCCTCTAGTGCTGGTAAAACTTGAAAGTAAACCCACCATCCTCTTCTTCCTCTCAGCTCCGAGAACATGCCGGTACCAAGTACACCTAAGAGAAACATGGTGGCAGGTCTCATTGTTCCTGAGGCTTTTTGTAGTGATTAAGAGCTAGGTTTTGACGAGTCTAGCTCAAGAAGCAACATGGTAGCTTTAATTTCTAGATTTGGCCACTGATGGCGACGAAATTGAAGAAAATATAAAGCAGTGGTGGTGGTGGTGGTGGTGGTGCCATGGAAATCTCGGCCAAATTGACTGGCCAAATGATGTCCAATCACAAAATTAACTTAGGGGTTTTGCTCAGCATAGCAGGGTGAACATTTTAGTTCAGTCAACTTCCATTTTCAGCAACGACGCATGGCAGCAGCGGTCTGGTAACTTTTAGTCAGAATCTTCGGGAAGATGATCCAAACGCATGCAACTGGTTTCAAACGGTAGATTGGCCTTGAACTTGGTCAATTTGGTAAATTCTTAATTAATCGATTAATTTGATTCCTGATTTAATTTAATTAGAACATGAAGCTAATTTCTTATGTAAATTTGGGTTAATTGGATTAAAATTGTTATTGTGGACTGAAAAGATTGAATAAGAATTCGATTGTAAGTGATGTATAGACCCAGATTTGATATTAAAAGACTAATAATTGTTAACTGAGCTAATTGATGCACTTGAGAAGTTGGAATTGTGAAACGATAACATGATTTGAATATTTTGAATACACATGTTAAAATGAATGTAGGCTAAATTTAATTAGTTATGGATCATGAATATTAATTATTAATAATGAAAGTAAGTACTAGCCCCGGAATCGATAAAATATTAATCGATGAGATTTCACCAAACCTGCATCCTTAAGAAAATAAATGGTAAATTAAGTTTGAGGTAAAACCTCTGATTGCCTAAACGGGCTAGATGCATAGCAAAACTGGTGACACAAACTAAGTGATTGAAGAAAAGCAACGTATAGCTAAATACTCTAATGAAAGACAAGATAGAACGACAATCGAGAAATAAGTGGGTTAGAGTATTTAAAATATGTGATTTACTATAATTGTTATTGGTAAGTGTTATATTGTAGCATCGATATTCATATGACGTTTTGAATGAAATAGGTAACGAGGATCTAGAATCTCCAGGACCATAAGACATAATAGCATCTTTGTCGAGTTGAGGTGCTCACCTATATATTCTTCTAGGAAGTGATTGTTTCCTGATTTACTTGGACTTCTTTAATTAACTGAATTATTTGATTGCTTCTGTTAAAATTTATTGTATTCGTTCTAGCACCAAGAACATTCATCGCTTATCTTTTATTATCCAGTCCAACTCACGGCCTTTTCATTAAAGTTGCATCATTTTGTATATCATTTAATTTGCCTTGTTGGCATATTTGAATCATTCTATGTTATTATTTGTTTTGCCTTGTCTACATACTTGATTTTATTCTGTACAGCATATGTGTGGCCTTATTGGCAAATTGGTCATTGGTTGTTTCAATAGATGCATATATAGGGAAACTATTTGGCTGAGTGCCTATACTAAGCTGTCATGCTTGAATTGCTGTTATTGTCGAGCTGTCATGCTTGGATTACGATACTGCTATGGAGGGATGCTAAGAATCTGATATGCATGCTATGCTTTAGGTTTAATTGAATTGCATATTGTGCTTGGATTTGCTTTGTTCTGACCGTACTTTGTTTAGGGGGCAATAAGGACAGAGGGATATCCATTTGCTTCATCTGATATTGTTATGATTTGGCACATTTGTATTCTAATTGTAATATCATGCCAGTTGATATTCTGTTGAATTACTGTTTTTTCGACAGATTCTTTTGATTGCTTGTTATACTTCCTCTCACTAAGTCCTTGGGATTTACCTTTTCTGTTATTCTTTATTTTTCCAAGTAGGATTAAGTGAAGGACATTAGCTTATAGCTTGGCTTGGAGGATCTATTTTGTAATAGATTAGGTGATTATATGTGTACATAGGTTCACCTAATTGTTAAGCTTTGACTTAGAGATGTTGTGATATGTTAAGTTTGAATCTAAGATCTATGGCATGTATATATTTTGTTTCATCATATGACGCTTTGGGCTTGTACTTAATTGTAGCCTAGAATTGAGATTGTTGATGTGTTGAATGTTATTGGAAGGCTTATGGCATGTAAATATAGCACCCTTGTAGTATTTTGTTTTAAGTTGAAGTTTGTTGCTATCTTTGAGACTTGTTGATTTTATGGGCCTATCAATTATTTTGTATGTTATGATTTAAGTCTGAATTTGGTGGCATCTTAGCTTAGGGGTTATCCTGAGTGGGGCACCATAGTATATGTGTAGGTTGCAGTTGGTTTGTTGCTTGGAAATGTTCTAGCTATGATATATAAAAATGTCACCCCAATCCAAGAACTCCTATAAAGTCTGGGTAATAGAAAAATGTTTTTATTTCGATAGTGTAAATTACCAAGCATTTTATTATGTATCTCGTTTGAAGATGATATTTGATATTTAGACATCATTGAGGATAAGGTGTTTGATATTTTCTCCAAGTCTTTTTAGTTTCATTTGGCTATAGATGATATAAGAGTGTTTACAAAGACTGGGAATTGAAATTTTTTGATAGTTCTATTACAACATATTATCTAACCAAACTATTTGAATATGCTAAAAAGTTTACTTAATGCATGCCAATGTTGACCACAGATACTTGTAGAATGTTATTGGTTGACTTTGGTAAATGGAAGTATTAGTTGTTGTAACTAAGTTCAATTTCAATTTGTTTCTAATGAGAAGTAATTAATACAATTCAATTGTATATAAATGGTTGAAATACAACTAATTTAAGATGACATTTGTTATAAGATCTATAAATATATTTTTCCTTCTTCATAACGGGCCAAATCTTAACATTTACTTCTTCTATAGCATTGAAACTTCATAATCCGTTATACTATTCCCCCCATATTTTTGAGTGTTAATGAGCATGGGCTTGGGGATGGTTGTTAATGAGGAAGACTGAAAGGGGATGTTTTAAGAATAAGTTTTATTAATGGTGTTAAAGTTTAATAGGAACTAAGGAATCTTTTAGTGGATAAATGTATTATTTTTAATATTTTAAAGCTTACCATAGTATGTGAGGGAAGGTCTTATTGAAGGTTCTTTGATTGTCATTTTAATAATATTTTATGAACTTCTCAATTCAATATAGTTATAGTCTCATTCTTTGGCACATTATAAATGCTAATATTGTATATTATTCTTGAAAAAAGTAACGAAAACTCTTGTTCATTTACACGTTCATAACTTGGTAACAGTGTAGGTGGAATTTTTAAAATTACTTGTCAATAAAAAGTGGAATATAAGAATTTAGCAAGTTTCTTAACGGCTTTCAAATTATTTTTATGTGAAAATTACTCTCATAATCTTAGTGCTTAATAAGTCTGGAGTTGTACATAGATTCTTTTGGGTGAAATGATATGATGTTTCTGTACTTGCTATTTCATTTTTTGGATAACATTTAACAAGTAGGTATGACATTGCAATTTGCTTCCACCTTGGAAGATATGAAAATGGAAGTTATAATAATACAAGTTTTTAATTTCATACATGTTGTTGTCTTCTAGATATATAACTATTAAAAAGCTTGTTAAGAGTTATCAGTACCCTGAATGTGTATCGAACAAATAACAAATGAAAGAACTTTTAAGGAGTGGAACTTGTTGCTTACTTATTAATAGAGAGAACTTAGCTCGAACTTTTATTTCTTGTAATTTGATTATAGCCTATGAATAATATCTTGATGGGTAGTTGTTTAGACTGCATATATTGCCAAAAAATGTTAGCATCATTCTTTTCAAGTTCTAATCCATGGTGAAAGTTGCCCATTCATCATAAGAATTAATCAAATCTCTCAGCTATATTATGATTCATGTTAATTGTACATAGAAAATGTGGAAAATATGGTGTCTGAGAAGTAAGACGGATGGAATTGTAGAGCTACTTATGTGGCCAACATGCTTGAGAAGAAGGGGAAAAAAAAAAGAAAGGAGAATGTGCCTTGCATCGATTTGAGGTAACCAATTGTCAATTGTAGTTTCATATTGTTGTTGATCTTCTCCATATATGCACTATATTACATAGACTATTATTAGATACGAACTGGGAAGAGTACAACCTTCTCACATCTATGTTAAGTTGCGTTTTCGTCTTTTTATTCATATAATTTTCCCTTGTGATTAATAGTAAAAATGCTTGATTGTTGGGTTTTAACTTTCATTTTATATTTTGTGAAGCAAATTGAAGATTTGAGCTTATGCATTTGAAAATTGAGCATTAAACATGTTGGAGCAAAGATTGTATTCCCGAGGAAATGAGGAATGGAAGAAGGAAATAATTTGAGTGTGTTTTGCTTCCCAAGACTATTATGTAAATTTAAATTGGAAGCATTCAATCTATTTTAGCAGTTGTATATATTTAGAATATTTTAATTTTTATTTCTTTAATTAGGATAATTTGAGTTTTTCTATTCTAATAGGACTTTTATTAGTTTCCCAATTGCATTAGGAGTAGGCTATTTATAGAGAACTAGGTTTCTTCCATACGAATTTGTTTTTGGGGGATCTTTTCATTCAGCATATTTTATTTTTCTTGCGCTTTTTCTCTCAAACATGAGTTGCTAAGCTCTTCTTCTAGCCTAAGGGACTATTGAAGTTTTGGTTCTTCAGTATTTGTGAGATCTAAATGATTTAATTTATTTTCCTTATTCCTTAAGTATTTATTTATCTTTCCTTTTCATTACGATTATTCAGGTTCATTGAATTTAGGGCCCAAATTTGATAGCTTAGAACAATTGCCATGTCAATTAGAACATTAAATTTGTAATTGTTTAATTGTTCTAATATTTGTGGGAAATAACATAGTTATGTGTGGTGACCACATGAATGATTTATGTTATGTGGATAAATAATCTAGTCTAAATGAACCCTGCTTGTGTGTGTTTGTTTGCTATGGCTGGGTGTCTCTTGTTTTTAGTGCTATTGGTAAATTAAATCTTAGGAGCGCTTCTTTAGGGTTATTTATTGGCAAGAGGAATAACTAATGAGCTTCTCTTATTAAGGAGAGATTAGTGATTAGGGTGTTCGAGTAACTATAACCCGTCTATTCAAGAAAAGAGGAACTAATCTTTACATCAATGAACAAATCTAAGAACCAAACTGAGATTTTTACCTTAGGCTAGTTTTCATTCTTATTGATTCTTTATTTTTATTTGTGATTTATTTACTTCTAAGATTCTAGGTCTTCGTTTTCATAAAAATCCCCCTTCTAATTTATTTTATTTTGTAAACTTGAAAGAAATAAAATTTACCAGTCCTTGTGGAATACAGCCCTACTCATCACTATTTACAAATGATATCTTTAGTGTAGGAATTCGCTTTTGTTGGATTTGATACCCATCAAATTTTGGTGCCATTGCTGGGGATTGGTGTCAAATAATTTTGTTTCTTTTTAATGCCCCGATCTTTTCGTACAGGTGAACTTCAATACGATCCTAAGATTGAGAAGACTTGTTGTAGATTGCGGAAGGAGACTAGATTGTAAAAGGAAAACAAATCATCACATTCGGATCTTGATCTAGATACATCCAGCTTAATAAATTATAGTGATTCAAAATAAGAGGAAATAATAGTTCGTGAAAGAACTTTAAGGGGGTTAGCTAAATTGTATTTGACTCAACAACCACTTTGCATTGAATATCAAAAGTTGGAAACACCATTTGAGTTAAAATCTAGGTTGATCCATCTATCACCTATTTTTCACAGTTTGGAGAATAGAGATCCCCACAAGCATTTAAAGGCACTTTATATTGTGTGCTTGACTATGAAACCCCAAGGGGTATCCGAAGATCAAGTCAAGTTACGTGCTTTTCTATTTTTCTTAGCAGACAAAGCTAAGGATTGGTTGTTTTACATATCTCCTAGTTTTGTCACTCATGGACTAAAATGGCAAGATTATTTCTTGCTAAGTTTTTCCCTGCTTCACGCGTTACTAGCATCAGAAAAGAGTTCAGCGGGATATGACAGAGAGACACAGAGAATCTTTATGAATAGTGGGAAAGGTTTAAAAAGCTTGCACTTGTGAAAGCTACCCACAACATGGTATTACTGAGCGACTCCTCATTCAGTGCTTTTATGAAGGACTTCTACCAATTGAAAGGAGGATGATGGATGCAACAAGTCAAGCAGCCTTAGTAAATAATACTCCAAGTGAAGCTAGAAAATTAATCTCTATAATGGCTGCCAACTCCTAACAATTTGGATATTCTTGGGACCTTCCTAGAAGGGTTAGTGAGGTAAGTAATTCGTCTCTTGAGTGTCAGATTTCTACCTTAACTTCTCTTGTTCAACAGTTGGTTGTAGGAAATACGCAACAAGTTAAAGCTTGTGGAATTTGTGCTAATGTTGGTCATCCTATGGATATGTGTCTTACACTCCAAGAAGATTCTTGCAAACAAACTAATGCAGTAGTAAGATTTCCTGGACAACCGCAAAGAAAGTACGATCCCTACTCAAACACCTACAACCCAGGATGGAGAGATCATCCAAATTTCAATGATGGAGGGAGATCGTAGAACTGTCAACACTTCCAACAAAACCCACCCCCTCTACAGCAGCCATCCTCTTCAAATACATGTATGTCTCTTGAAGAAATTGTTAAATCACTTGCGGCTAACACTCAACAATTTCAATAGGAAATGCGAGCTAGCATTCAGAACCTGGAGAATTAGATGAGTCAATTAGCCACCTCAGTGAGTAAGATAGAATCCCAAGGGAAACTACCATCTCAGGCAATTATCAACCCCAAGCAGAATGCTAGCACAATTACTTTAAGGAGTGTTAAGGAATTGAAGGAACCTGGCAAGAAGGCGTAAGAGAACACCATTGTGGAAGAAGTGGAAAGAGAGATTGTTATCCCCCAAGATTTGATTGAACACTCGTATGAGCCCAGCAGTAAAGTGAAAAGTACATTGGTTGTACTCCCACCTTTTCCCGAAAGATTTGCTAAATCCAAAAAGTATGAAGAGGAAAAAGAGATTCCTGAAACTTTTCACAAGGTCGAGGTAAATATTCCATTACTTGATGCAATCAAGCAAATACCTCGGTATGCCAAATTTCTTAAATTATGTACAAACAAGAGAAAATTAAAGGGTGATGAAAGAATAAGTATAGGGGAAAATGTTTCAACAGTGCTATAAAGGAAATTGCCCCCCCAAATGCAAGGACCCAGGTATGTTTGCTATTCCTTGCAAAATAGGCAATGTTGGAATTGAAAAGGCTATGTGCTATTTGGGTGCTTCAATTAATGTCATGCCTTTGCCTTTCTACTCTTCTTTGAATGTTGGTCCCTTGAAAGAAATAAGAGTAGTTATTCAACTTGTTGATAGGTCTGTTGTTTATCTAGAGGGAGCTCAAGAAGATATGTTGGTAAAAGTTAATGAATTAATTTTTCCTGTTGATTTTTATGTTCTTAACATGTCTGAAGATGACTCTCCTAATTCATCGCAAATATTGTTGGGAAGACCTTTTCTTAGAACTTCTAGGACGAAGATTGATATACATGATGGTACTCTCACTATGAAGTTTGATGGTAATGTGATTAAATTCAACATCTATGATGCCATGAAATATCCTAATGATGAGTCTTGTGTTTTTGTTGTGGATATTATTGATTCTTTGGCTCACAAAACCTTTGATATGAATAATGATGATAAGTTGAAAGTTGCACTTTGTAAAAGTCTCAACACAGAAGAATTATAGAAGCATGAGGAGGGGCTTGCCATGGATTCTAACCTTGAAGGCATAGTCCACGAATTGGAATCATTACAATTGGCTAAGTCTATTATTTCTTTTATTGAATTACCCCCTTCACATACTAAGCTTCTTTCTTCTATTCTACGGGCGCCGCAATTGGAATTAAAACCACTACTTAGTCATTTGAAGTATGTCTTTTTGAGGGAAAAGGTAACTTTACCAGTGATCATTTCCAATTAACTCAGCATCTTGGAAGAGGAGAAGTTGATTCAAGTGCTTCAAGACCACAAGGAAGCTATTGGATGGACCATTGCTGACATAAAAGGATTAAGCCCTTCGATATGCATGCATAGGATATTCTTGGAGGAAGATTGCAAACCTTTTAGGGAATCCCAACATCAATTGAATCCTCCAATGATAGAAGTAGTGAAAAAGGAAGCTCTAAAACTTCTAGATGTAGGGGTAATCTATCCAATTTTGGATAGTAAATGGGTAAGCCCAGTTCAAGTTGTCCCAAAGAAAATAGGCATAATGGTAGTTAAGAACCCAGTTGGCGAATTGGTGCCCATTCATGCTCAAAATGGATGGCGGGTATAAATAGACTACAACAAGCTGGATGCATCAACTAGAAAGGATCACTTTCTTCACACTTTCATCAATCAAATGTTTGAACGTTTGGCCGATCAAAGCCATTATTATTATCTTGATGGCTGTTCTAGTTTCTGTCAAATTTCTGTAGCACCCGAGGATCAAGAAAAGATAACATTTATATGCCCATTTGGTACTTTCATATATCAACGAATGCCATTTGGCCTTTGCAATGCTCCTACTACGTTTCAGAGGTGTATGGTTAGTATATTTTCAAATTATGTGGAGAATATCATAGAAGTATTCATGGATGATTTTACAATTTATGATGATTCTTTTAATGCATGTTTGACTAACCTTATAAAAATATGTAAAAGGTGCACTGAAATAAATCTGGTTTTGAATTACGAAAAATGCCACTTTTTGGTTAAGCAAGGTTTCATCCTAGGGCATATTGTGTCTGAGAAAGAAATTGAGGTTGATAAAGCAAAAATTGAAGTTATTGAATCTTTACCTTACCCTGCTAGTGTGTGGGAGATTCAGTCTTTTCTTGGACATGTAGGATTCTATCGCTACTTTATCAAAGATTTCTCTAAGATTGCTCAGCCCTTGTGTAAGCTATTACAGAAAGATATACTGTTCGACTTTGATGAAGCATGCAAAAAAGCGTTTGATGAATTAAATAAGCATTAACTTTAGCACCAATTATCCAACGACGTGCTTGGAACCTTCCATTCGAGATTATGTGCAATGCAAGCAACTATGCAGTTGGTACTATTCTTGGACAACGAATTGGCAAATCTCCTCATGTCATATATTATGCCTCAAGAATACTCGACGTTGCTAAGTGCAACTACTCGACAACAGAAAAAGAACTCTTGGCTATTATCTTTGCATTAGAGAAATTTTACTCATATTTACTTGGTACTAAAGTAATTGTCTTTTCTGATCATGTAGCTCTCAAGTACCTGCTTTCAAAAAAATAGGCAAAACCAAGGCTCATTAGATGGATTATTTTGCTGCAAGAATTTGACTTGGAGATACATGATAAAAAGGGTGCAGAAAATTTGGTTGCAAATCATTTAAGTCGCATAATCACCAACGAGGAGCCATCGCCACTATAAGATAATTTCCCAGATGAGCACCTATTTTCATTCCAAGAGACAACACCCTGGTATGTTGATATTGTTAACTATTTAATTACTAGAACACTACCAAAGGATTTGTTTAGGGCTCAGCGACACAAAATCAAAAGTGATGCTAAGTATTATGTTTGGGATGATCCTTACCTATGAAAATACTGCTCTGATCAAATCATTAGACAATGTGTATCTCAGACTAAAGTACTCTCAATTTTAAATTTTTTTCATTCATATGCATGTGGGGGACATTTCGGTCCAAAGAGAACCGCCCATAAGGTATTAGATTGTGGATTGTTTTGGCCTTCTTTATTTTGCAATTCCTACATATTCTGAAATTCATGTGAAAATTGTCAAAAAAAATGAGAATTTAGGACAAAAATATCAATTCTCACTTACCCCAATCCTTACTTATGAAATATTTGATGTATGGGGTATTGACTTTATGGGTCATTTTCTCTTTTCTTTTGGGAACAATTACATTATTTTTACAATAGATTATGTGTCAAACTGGGTTGAAGCTAAAGCGACCCAAACTAATTATGCTAAAGTTGTTGTAGGATTCATCAAATATCATATTTTTGCCAGGTTTGGAACACCCAGTGCAATAATTAGTGATCGTGGAATTCACTTCTACAATAAAGTTGTTGCAGCTCTACTCAAGAAATATCATGTCATGCACCATGTCTCTATAACTTATCATACACAAACGAATGGACAAGCAGAGGTATCCAATAGAGAAATCAAGTCTATACCTGAGAAAATGGTGAATCCAATAGGAAAGATTGGAGTACACGACTTGATGATGCACTTTGGGTCTATCGAACCGCTTACAAGACTCCCATTAGTATGTCTCCTTACAGGCTGGTGTTGGGAAACTTTGTCATCTACCCGTGAAGTTGGAACATAAGGCATACTGGGCCATCAAGCATTGCAACATGAAAATGGATGAAGTTGGAGAACAGAGGAAATTACTGTTGCAGGAGTTAGAAGAAATTCGTCATGAGGCCTATGAGAATTCTCGAATTTATAAGGATAAAACAAAGGCCTTTCATGATCAGATCATTTCCAGAAAAAGTTTTTCAATTGGGCAAAAAGTTTTGCTTTATCACTCTCGTTTAAAACTATTTTCAAAAAAATTACGTTCTCGATCGTTAGGCCCTTTTATTGTTTCTAATGTATTTTCTCATAGTGCAGTTGAAATTCAAAGCATGGACTCTGATAAAAATTTTAAAGTCAATGGGCATCGCTTAAAACCTTTTTATGAAGGTCCCCAAGTGTATCATGTTGACAAAATTCATCTTCAAAATCCATCCCTGGTGCTGTGATGAATAGCTATGTTTAGCCAAAGATGTTAAAGAACGGCGCTTTTTGGGAGGCAACCCAAACTTTCAATTTGTATTTTTACATTTAAAAAAAAATCTTTAATTAGCTTTATTTTTCTCTGATGTAGGAGACGTTTTAAATTGGCCCGTGGGCATAGTTAGTTGGCAAGGAAAGCTCCCCAATCTACCCATGCCCATGCCTTGTTCAAAGATCTCTTCTAGCATGTTGGAATTAATTGACAAGGAAAGCTCTCCAATCTACCTATGCCCACACCTTGCTCAAAAACCTCTTCTGGCTTGTTGGAATTATTTGGCAAGGAAAGCTCTCCAATCTACCCATGCCGACGCCTTGTTCAAAGACCTCTTCTGGTATGTTGGAATTATTTGACAAGGAAAGCTCTCCAATCTACCCCTGCCTACGCCCTGTTGAAGGACCTTTTCTGGTACGTTGGAATTATTTGACATAAAAACTTTTCAATCTCCTCGTGCCCTCGTCTGTTTCATCAACTCTCCTACCATCTAAACTATTTTCACCATTTTATTTATTTATTTTTCATTTACTTTATTTTATTATTATTATATTTTTAATTTTCAAAAAAAAAAAAAGAGAAGGAAGAGTCAAAATTAGAGACTCCAATTTTGATTCAACCTAAATAACTATTCATCTCCATCTTCAAACTTACAAACTCACAGCCACAGTCACATCTTTACCATCACCCCCATCACCCACTACAATCCTCACCTTCAACCATTATCTCCATCTTCATCCGCCACCTTCACCCACTGCTAGCTTCGGCCATCGCCACCACTGAAACCACCCATCACCACCACCTTCAAGCACCATCTCCGCAACCACCTCAAACCCACCACAGCCATCTTCGGCCATCACAAACCCACTACCACCGAAGCACCATCATCACCATCTTCTTCACCACCCTTAACCAACAAATCCATCAACCACCATCCCCACCACCTTCGGGCTCCATCACTTTTACCATAACCCAAACCACAACCACTAGATACCCAAACATGAAAGAAAAATAACTGGTAACACGTTTTCAATGAGCTAAGAGCACTCGGGTCACTCGTCCACACTCAACCATACCACTTCCAGAATCATCACAACCGCCAACCATTTCCACTATTAATGCTAGACCATCTGTTTCATTCGAATTTCGATGTCGTTCTTGACTTGGAAAAGGAAAAATTGTCCTTCCAATCGCAGAATCTGACTTGCACGGTTCTCTCCAGTTCACCACATCTCATGAACAGGATTGATACAATGAGGTTTGCTCTAGATCAATTATCCCCTATAAGTATATTCACTATCGTACTCTTGAGACTTTAAATATTTGTACTGATGTTGGCCGATTAATTGATGGTGTTGGATGGCGCCTTTATTTTTCCATTAGTTATCCGGCATATGTTGAACTTGTGCAAGAATTCTATACTACTTTTAAGTTTAACAAACTATTTGATTTCTCTTTGAATACTCCTAATGTGGTTGTATTTCGATTAATGGGTTAAAGGTTTAGCTTGTCTATCACTAAATTTAACTTAGCCTTTGGTTTTATCACACCTAATTATGCACATTCTAATGAATATTTGAACAGTAGATATGATTTTAATGCTGAGTTTGTGCCTTAAACGCTTTATAGATCTTTGACTCAAAATATAGCTGTTCCTTATGATCCTAGCAAATCTAAAGATACTTTACTTGTCGATCCTGCCTTGAAATATGTTCATTGGTTTCTTGCATTTTTTTTTTCAGATAGGAAGAATTCTATTGGCGTACTGTCTAAAGCTGAGTTTTATTTTCTGTGGTGCATGCGTAACAATGTGAAAGTTAACTTCGGGTGTTGGTTGGCTACTCAGTTTGCTAGTGTTATAGCTAACAAACATATATTAATCTTGGGATCATTCATCATACATTTGGCCATACATGAGCACTTGATCATTCATGTTGATAACATATTATATATTGCTTGTGATATGACACCTTTGTATTTGAATTGTTTAGAAGGAATACGCCTACTTGGCAGATGGAATGGTGTGTTTTATTTTTTCTCTCCAGGACCCAGTATGTCACGGAAGCGTGGGAGGATTTTTGATGATGATGAGAGAACCTCACCTACCTCTGCTGCAGCTGAACCAAGGACTCATGATGATGATCTTTACGCTCTTCGATGTCAGCTTTCACGCATAAAGACCAACCTTATGGCCTATTTTGCTTATGTTGGTTTCTCACCCCTAGTTCTACCCAATCCTTGAAGCCATGCATATCTCGTCTCATTATGAGAGTCCTTCTTCCACCTTTCTTTTGTATTTACATTCTTATTTTGAAACATTAAAGCCAATGTTTGACTTAAGTGTGGGGGAGAAAAATTTGGATTCATTTTGCTTCAAATATGCATGAAATGGCTCTTTATTCTTCTTATTTGCTTTCAAAGTGTGATTTAGTTCTTGATTTATTAATTTTTCTTGTTCACTTTTTGCCTCTTTTTTATTCTTGGCCTTGAGGTAACACTTAAATAATTGGGTTGAATTAGGACATATTGTAAGAATGGCATTAGTAGTTGAGTTTTTATTTATTGCGCTTTCACTTGTTATGTTGTTGGTTGATTTGGATAAAAAATGTATCAGGGAATTAATGCATCTCACCCTAATAATTGTCACGCATAGTAGGTTGACTTTTCTAGAACTTTCCTTGATGAACATATTTGGGTTGAATTGTTGAGTTGAATGTACTGAAATAATGAAGGCGACTGGGTTTGACTATTTAACCTCTCTCTCTCTCTCTCTCTAAAAAAAAGGGCTTAATTACTTCGCTAATCAATAAAATAAAGTGATTATGAGTAGGGATAATAACTATCTAGGTTTGTTATCGGCTGAGTAACCAGGTGCATTCAAGTAACACCCCGAATTTGGGACTACGAATTGAAGTTGATTAAGTTAAATTAATAAAAGTTTGGGTAGAAATGTGGACATTGAAGGATTTAATTGTAAATAAGAAAAGGACTCAGTTGGTTGAAATCATAAAGTTTAAGGGGGCCAATGTGAGAAAAATATAAGTTTAAGGACTTTAAAATAAATCAGTTTGGACTTAATTGACTAGAATTAGGAATGTTAGGGGGGTTAATGTGTAAGAAATAGAAGTTGGAGGATTCAATTGAAGGCTAGGGACTAAATTGAAAATGGTGTAAAACTTTAGGGGTGTAAATGAAGTTGGTTAAAAGTCTTGGGACCAGAATTGAAGAAATCGAAAATATCTTTATATATATACAATAAAGGACATAATTTCTTTAAATTTTCAAAGATGAAACCAACTCCTCCCAAGCTCGGTTCTCCTTAAGTTTAATAAAGAAGTGATATTTATCCTTAAGGTGCATAGGATTGACAAAATGGTAACCCGATTTATCTCATGACTGTGCTCGATTTGACTAAGAAGCTAGAACTTGAGTGACTATAAGATTAAGAATTCCTTTGCATTTTCCAGGTGAGTTTATATTTAAAAGTATGAGACTTTCTTGCTGGGGAAGGAACATATATAATTGATATATATCATGGTTGCTTGATTCCTCTTAGTACACATGTTATAAAAATCACCTCACATCGCCACTTTATACATACTGTTCCTATTGATTTTGATTTATATCGCTTTACCTGAAATTGGCGATTGTGTTGGAAAGGTGAAAGTGATTTCGAAATACGTGTTCTATTGTTGCCATGACTATTATTTGGAAGTAAACTTAGTATTAATTATGTGATTTCTTGATCACCGTGGCAAACTAAATTGTTGATTGAAATGCTTGCCATGTCTATCTTGAAATAAGCTTAGTGCTAATTAAGTGATTTTTTTTTAGCATGGTGAAGTGACATAATAAGTGAAATGTTGTTGGACATATTCAATGATATCAGTGATAATACATAATACCCTCGGGGGTGGGCCCTAGGATCAGCTACGAAAGATGATCAGGTGGAACAGACTGACGGTGATAGATCTTTCGACTGATACTCGTGCACGATGCACACATAATCCCTACTCCGTATGCCAGTTGGAGGTAGCTTCCTATGAGCGGGATCAGGCATGCGGCTAGCTATGCCTAGTGAGTAATTAAGTATCCGAGCTAATCACTTGGTACTTTGGAGGAATAAGAATTTACATGTTTTTGAAAGTGGAGTGACAAGGTAGGAGAACTGCCAATAGCTTAACAGTAAAAATATTTTATTAAATTATGCTTAGTTTATTCGGTATGCCTGACACTTATACTTTGAATCTCAATCATTTGACTAGAATCTAGTGAATGTTCAAATGGCATATTGACCCCATTTTTAATGATAGTTGAGGTTTAAACTTCTGTGAGAGATAAGAAATTCCGTGAAGTCTCATCACTGGTATGGGATGGTGATGAGATGGATCACCTTAAAACTTTGACTAAGACCTTCTCTCACAACTTCTGAAAATATTTTTGCTTCTATTTGTCTCTTATGCTATAATTGTGAAATTATCATTTTGTTGTTATTGCTATACTATCTCACTAAGTCATTCAGACTTACGTTGTCTTAATGTTTCTCTCATTCTTTACCCAGATAGAATTGAGTGGCGAAGACAGACTATCCCAGGTGACACATGAGACAATGAGGGTGATAGAAGTGTATATTTTGATTCAAACTAGAACATCAGATGAAGGTCGTTGTAGAAATTAATTATTTTTAGGATTTTTGAGAAATGTATTTTCTATTATAAAGAGGACGTGTGGTATTGTTTGAGTAGCACCTCGGCTGGAAGCAGACATGTGCTTTCAGATAGTATCAGAGCATAGGTTTGGAAACTTGAGCTACGCTCGGATTTGATCCTCGAAAAAAATAAAGTGTTTGATTAGTGGAAAGTAAGCTTGATCTTGAGGTTTGAATGAGATATGAAGGTTTGATTAGTGGAGATTAAGTATAACTCTGAAATTTGATTAGAACATGAATTTTGGGAATAATGTTTGATCCGAAGGACGTGAAGGGTTATGATTAGGTGCGCAACCAATGCGTAATCCATAGCTTCTATGGTATCGAGCATGTGACTTTATGTGTTTGGGGATGTATAATACCCTCGGGAAATTACATTGAGTGCTAGTATGTTTGGGAACATTTTAATTTGTGTGAGCCGATGACTATTTTAGATAGAGTCAAATTTGATGAGTGAAGAATCTTATTGGATCATTACTTTAGACATAAGAATGTGTTGTCGCTTAAGATGAGGTTATTTGGAAAATGATATGTTAATAACTCGAATCTTCTTAGTGTATGGAATATTGAGATTCACGGAGACTAAGGTTGGCATGAAAGTTTGACTAGGATGTGAACTTTTGGGATATTACTTGATGTTAAAAGAGTAAAGGATTAGTGTTAGAATGGCCAACCAATATCTAATTTGTTGCTCTTCAAATGTTAAGCATATGGCTTCATCAGAATTTGGTGGAACAATACTTTTAGTATTACATCGTTGTGTAGTTGTATTTTGTGATAATAGAACTTGAGAAACGAAGGATCATTTGGGATAGTTAGCATTTTGGTTTATACATATGATTCAGAATCATACGATATTGTTACCTTAAAGGAATTGATATTTCGATAATGGAATTAATCAGTGCAACTACATTGTGGTGATTGCAAGGGAAAAAAGAAATATTTTTATGAGGAAAATTTATTGTGCACGTCTTGTCCTAATTTGTTGGGTTGCACACATACTCGGGTTTGTTGTTTTGATTGTATCCTGATTGTTTGTATTATGCTCATGGAGCAATATAGATGGCGTAATTTCTTGGTCTAGGTCGGGCTGTTGTCCAGGTTGAACGAGTCGTCTGTATTTCTTCTATATCAAATTCGATTAAGATGATCCCTTGCAGTTCGCTAAACGAGCCATCTGTATTTCTTCCTAATCAGATCCGATTGAGATGATCCCAGGCCATTCGTTGAACGATCCATCTGTATTTCCTCCCAATCTAATTCGGTTGAGATAATCTCGTGTCGTTCGCTGAATGAGCCGTCTGTATTTCCTTTCGAGCTGATTTGATTGAGATGATCTCGGGTCATTCGAGTTGAAGGTAATGACTCCCGAGCTAGCACCTACCAATTACCTTGAATTGTTCATGCTTGTATCCGGATATGTACATGCTTTGACTGATATTTTGTGATCTGTTAAGTTATTTCTTTCTTGACAGGTCCTTGCTAATTTGTTGTCTAGATTATCCCTCACTAAATCCTTTGAACTTATTCTCCTGTTTTATCCCTGATATTCTCATACAAGACTAAGTGATGGATATGGACTTCTAGCTTAGACTAGGGGAAATATGTTTTGTAATAGAACATGTGTTCGTATGTATATATGGGTTTGATTAGATAATCAGCTTTAACTCAGAGATATTGTGATATGTTAGGGTTAAATTTGTGATTTGCAATATATACTGTATGATGAATATTGTGGGTCCATTGATAGTATGAATATAGCACTTAAGATAAGGGTTGTTTAAATTGAAGTCCGTTGCCATCTCTGATATATTTAGAAATTTTCCTTCTTATGGACCTATTAGCTATTTTAAGGATTAAATTTAATACTGAACTGGTGACATCTCGGCTTAGGGGTTTTCCTGAGTGGGGTGCCATAGAGGCAGTAAATCTCGCACCTGAATTTTAATTTGATTAAACTACCGAAGGTAATTGAAGTTTTGGATTCAAGTCTAATCTTAATACGAGCTAAGTTTGTTAAATTATGATTTAGCTCGAGTTACAGGTTTGTTTCATAATTATTATAATATTGAGCCCTATCAACTTGAAAGGATACTTTAGAAATTTTGGCTTTAACTCACATATGAAGATAGTTGAAGGTACTGTCTAAGTTTTGAATGTCAATCAAGGACCTAGTCCCCTGTAATCTGGGACGTGTCTCATAGATGGAATGTAAGGATCATAAATGTGCCGCCCATGACTGTACCTAGTATGTATGTAAGTTTTACAAACTGGTAGTGAACTCTATGGAAACATCTGACTGGATACGACAACTTAGGTAGTGCTAACATAAATCATTTTGTTACTGGTTTTCTGATGTACCAAACCTAGTTTGGTTATGTGAAATATTATATATGTAAGCTTGAACTTCAGAGGACTCGTGTAAATATTTATGCTTATGTGGGTTTGATGCTGACGACCACCGTGAACTTGGATTTATTTTGTGTTTTGGGGTTTGTAATTATCCTGAGATAGCCCATGAGACCTAAGTATATGACTCGTTATACTGTTTCTTGTTTTAGGGGAGTTAAGTTTGGACTCCGTCCCTTTCAATATAAGTATTACGTAAGTAGAAAATTATGGTATTGATGATCTTGTGTGAGAGATGGTGATTCTTGAGCACCCTTAAATAGTCACATAGTAACTTCCACATTGTTTATAACTATTTTAGGTTGAACACTATATGTTAAGTTGGCTTAAGCCTGTCTTTTTGAGTCAAAATTTTGATATGCTAGAAACTTATGCTGATTGAAAGTATTAGTTGGACACTAATGCAGGTCACTTGTATCGCATCAAATAATCTCTAATAGATTTTAATATTCTACGGGGAATACTTTAGTGGGAAACATATAGGAACGATAGATGCTAGTGACAACCCCTTATGTCAATTTTAAGAAAAGTTCCTAAAGTAAGCGAGCCAAATATAGGATCTAATGGAGATGACATGATGCTCCTGTGGTTTATTTAAAATCACAACTAGGTCAGTGTGGTTTGGATAGAATTTGGAGAGACATGTGGCGAGAATCTAACTTTAGTGAAACCATGTTTCTATAGGTTAGCGATAAATGCTACTTTCATGGAATAGTGATAAACATAGTTAGGCTAGCAATTTTGAAGGTATTGTAAGAGATCTCATGAAAAGTACTTCAGGTGAATTCTTTGGCTTAATTCACAGAGATTTATAGAAAAGTTAGCAATCAAAATACCAGAACTTGTGGGATAAGGATAGGAACTAAATAAGCTTCATGGAATATGGAATCCTAATACCTTGATTTATGAACACTACTTGGCCCAAAGTAAAGGTATAATTTGTTTAAGATTAGACTAAGCTAAATTGTTCTTAGTCAAAAGTTGGTAGAAAAGGTACACTGGGAATTACCTCTCATTTGTAATGTAGGTATTGGGAAGTGATATAGTGTCATTTAGATGGCCAGATTCCTATAACATTGCAAATATGATATACAGGGTGTTGATTTATTAGATTGGGTTTTGGCAAATCTATTCAGGACAATTAGTGGATCTAAAATTTAGGAAAGAATCATACTACATACATACTCAGTGTTATAAATGCCCATACGAATACCGATTATGCATTAATTTAATTGAGTGTTGATTAGGAAAAAGATAAATTTAAAGGTATGCAACGCCATAAAGCATTATTAGGATGATCTTACCGAGATCAAGATTTTAGTCGATCAAAAAAAGCTAGATGTAATTATGTCAGGGGTGCAGAGCCCTTTTGGCCTTATCAAATTAATATTAAAAGTGTATTTGAAGTATCTTGTGATAATAGATTCATTGACTAATCTAGTTAAAATAATTGGTGGTCTTAAGTGACGAATAAGGACATAAGGTGATTTTTTAAACTAAGGACCAAGATTAACTTATGTTAGTTATCATTCTTCCTACCGAGTGTGTAGGATAGTTTCATACACCTATGCCAAAAAGTGTTAGTCATAAAAAGGGTGGTTGCATGTATCATAAGGAATTTAAGTGATGGAAATAAGATTGTTTTGTTCGGGGTATAGAAGGATTACATTAGAGTTATTTATGTTAATCATGGAATTTCTTGGAAAAATATAGCCATAGTATATCAAGTTAAAGTACCAACATTCGAACCATAAGGAAGAGAAGAAATAGAAGGATTTAAAGGAATATAAGTTATGAGTTTTAGGATAAACCAATCCTTACATTACAAGGTATGAAACACGCAATTCCTAGGGAAAAAAAATGAATCTTCCATTATGTTGAAGTTGGGGTCATAGTAAACTGAAGAAGATTGAAGCATACGTGGGGAATACATGTTTCTTAAGCTTTAACAATACATATCAAATGTGATCTTTTTAAGGCAGTAGACCCATTGATCAAAGAAATTAAAAGGGGCAAATTTTTTAATACATAAAAGGTGTGTTTTAAATGTTGATGATTAACGAAGTAGATTGATTTTTGATTGGTTTATCTTTCTTTGGGAAACTTAAGCAAATGCCAAGTATGCTTATGCTTAACACTACTAAAAAAATGCTGTTTTGCGATGGAAATTTGCGACAGAAAATATCCATCACAAAAAGTTAAAAAATATAAAAAAAATGAAAAAAAAAATTGTGACGGATTTTTCCGTCGCACATGTCCATTTTTGCAACGGATTTGAATCCATCGCAAAACTACAACAGTTGCAATGGAAAAATCCAATGCAAAACTGCAGTTTTGCGACGAATTTCAAATCCGTCGCAAATATTGTAGTTTTGTGATGAATTTATATCCGTCGCAAAAGTGGAAAAATAAAAAAAATAAAAAATCATTTGCGACGGATTTAAATCCGTCGCAAATTATCGAATGGGGGGAATTAAAACCCTCCTTCCCTATTTCCCCACCACACAAATTTTTCAAAATCAAAATCTTTTCTTCCCCTTCCCCTTCCCCTTCCCCTTCCCCTTCTTCTTCTTTTCTTTTTTTTCTTAAATATTAAAGCAGCCAATCGGCAGGTGCTGACGCCGGCTAGCTGGTGCGCACCAGCAGTTGTTGTTGCTATTGCGTGCACCAACAGCAGCGCACTGGCGTACCAGCTTCTGGCTGCCGGCCAGATCTGGGAATATTATTTTTTATATATATATTTTTTAAAATTAGTTTTAATTTTTAAAAATGCTAATGTTGTTGGTTGTTTAATGTTTTAGGTTTGGAGAATTTATATTTTTCTCTATCTCCATGAAATATGGTAATTCTCACGAGTATATTAAAATTTGATTATGTTTGATTATATTTTAGTTAAAATGTGATTATGTTTTAGTTAAAATATTTGGTTACATTTTAGTTATCTCCATTATGTTTTATTTAATTATTCAAGTTAGTTAAAATTTGATTTATGTGTTAGTTAAACTAAAAATGATTTATTTATTAGTAATATAATTTGATTTAACATAAATAATAATTAATATATTAATTAAAATTTGAGGTAAATTTTATATTTGCATTAAATGTTATCATATTTGTTAGAGTTATATTTTTATTTGAAATAAAAATTTCGACCGATGGTGGTGGATCGATGATGGCGGTAGACGGTGGCGGGTTAGGGCTTGGCTGCGATTTTAGGCCAATTGACTGGCCTACAGTGGTCTGAATCAGTAATTGGTTGGGGGGTTGTGATCGCCACGAAGAGGCGCGCCTGCTGGTGGTGGCGGTGTCCATCGACGGCGGTGGCGTGTGGCGGTCTGGTGGCAGCGCATGACGGCAGCTTCTGGGCAGTTTGCTCGGAATCTGATTCCGGACTCATCTGTACTAGTTCTGACGTGAGACTGGGTCTCGACTTGACCTAATTTGGTTAAATTTCAATAATCAAAGTTTGATTTGATTAAATTATCAAATGTAATTGGATTTTCGGATGAAGTTGATTGCGATTAGAAGTAAGATTGTTAAACCATGATTTAGCCTAAGGTTATAAATTAATTTTGTAATTCATATGGTATTGAATTTATTCGACTCAGATGAATTATCAAATTGTCGTTGAGGCTTTAATGAGATGTTAACAACCAATTTATCGGCTTGTCGAGTTAAGGACTATGACAAGTGGTTACCTTGCACAATTGAGTGTAACATGCAATTGAGAATTATGATTGAGAAATCATAGTCAATATTGGGTTCAAGTTATGTATTCAAAACTTTAAATCAATTGGGAAACAAGTTCATGGACGGTTTAAATATCTAAGAATTATCAGGACTATGTTGGAATACCCTTAAGTTGGATAATGACATTCGTTATATTTATGGTTCATATTCAGAAGGTTTGATTGTGATCTAATTCCTTTGGTAGGTAACAAAGGAGTAGGTTCCACAGATCAGTAGACGGCCGATTGTGGTTGCCTTCTGAGACTTTTAAGGTGAGGATCCATCAATCTAGCACTCTAGAACCTATCGATTTTATTGAAAAACCCCTGTGAGGGTTGGTATTGATTTGATTATCGTATTTTTTGAATTATTGTTGCCCCTGTGAGGGATCTGCCAATTGGTTATCACTTGTATGAGCTTATTCTGTATCTAATGTTGAACTCATTAGGTTTGGCTGATTTGATATTTGTCTTGATTAATGTTGCTTGATTATCGAACCCTTTGTGGTTTTCCTGGCTTTGAAACTATTTGGTACATTTCTGTACTTTCCTGAAAATAACTATTTTTCAGTCGAACTCTGTGAACTTCTCTAAAATTGTAAAGTCTATTTAAAGTTGATTGCTTAGGTGTATTGCTGATTGCCTTGTTGGCAAAATTGTTACCGTATTCTGCCCTATTGGCAACTGAATGTTGAAAATCTTGACTCTTTTAAATATCTTGTTCGGTTAATACTGTAAGACATGTGCCGGGCAAAGCAAAGAGTCACACTAGTTGATAGTGCATGTCCGGTGGGAGGCTCCACTTGAGTCTGTTACAAAGAAAAGAGTCACACTAGTTGACAAAGCATGTCCGGTGGGAGGCTCCTCTTAAGTCTGTTACATAGCTAACAGACTGTCAAGTTCGATATCGTTTGTGTCATGTACTCTGTTGATTATGTTAAGAATTCTTGCTTATTATCGAATTCTGTTCTTATTGAAAGATCTTGCTTATTACCAAATTTATTATTTGATTATTGTGGCTCAATAGTTCCCTTTGCATCTTATCATTTTCTTACCTCTCACTAAGTCCTTTGGACTTACCCTTGTTTATTTTGATTCTCTCAGACGGGGATTAAGTGATGGATTGGACTCCAGATAGGATATGAATATTTTGTAATAGATCAGGCGTTGAATGTGTATGTGGAAATTATCTGGTTGCTAAGCATGAACTTAAAACGCTGTGATATATCATGTTGATATGGTCGACTTAAGGAATGTAACTATTTTGTTATGTAATAATGTGAATCATGGCATTTGCTTAGTCAGTTCCCGAGTCTGTTAAGCCCGAAATTCCGCTGCTGTAATAAGTTAGATTTGAGATTTTGTAGCATGTATTTGGTACATGTGTTGTATGTTACAGAATTTTTTAAGGATTGAATTTATTGTCTTATGACATGTTTGTTGAATTTGGAATCCGCTGCTATTTTTGATGAGTTTGAAACGTTTGATTATAGACTTTTGATCGATCTATAGGTTTAATTTAAGATTGAACTGAGTAGCGCCTCAACTTAGGTGCTGCCCTGAGTGGGGGCATTACAGAGTGGTATCAAAGCCTAGGTTTTGTCGATGACCTAGGCATTTTGGTATCATTTGGATTTGTGACTGACTTTTTATTTAAGTTAGTTTGGGTATTGCAGGATGCTTATAGGATCTTGTTGCATATCGTAGAATGATTGAAACTTGTGTATCCTTGAGTTTGGTTTACTTTAATCTGGTTCTTCTACTTCTTTTATTCTTTAAAGTCCTGAGGAATTAGAGTTGATGGATTTATTTGAGATTAAGCTTGAATTGGAAACCATTTCGAATGTAAGCGCTTGAGTTAAAGGATATCTTAGCCATGTTGGGATATGATTTTTGGAGTACGGATATTGGGCAGGAAAAAAAATTTGGTTATGCGGAGATATCGAAAAAGGGGGAATCATCGTAGATGATATTGCATTTGAGGACAATGCGGAATATTTGAAGAACGAGAATAAGGTCCTAAAAGAGGAAAAGGAAAATCTTCCAAGATGGGCAAGGTCTTAAGGAGAAGCCGCATGATATGCGTGAGGCCTTAAAGGATAAGCAAGTGGAGTCAAGTTATTTCAAATCAGCACTTGGAGTAAGAAGTTATATGCTAAACAGATTAATGTAAAATGAAGAGAAAAAGGCGATTGAATGTTGGGAGAAGTAAGGGTACAACCAATTGAAAGCCAGGAGGGCCACGTAAAGAACTTACACATAATTCTCGGAGCCCGACAGAGAGCATCAGTTGTATGTAAAGTTTGTAAGTACAAATACTGGATAGAGAAGGTAGCTTTTCTTGGGCACATAATATCCTGAGATAGGGTAGAGGATTGATTCTTCTGAAAAGGAGATAGCAGTCAACTGGAAGAGCCCAGAAAACCTTATAGAAGTTCGTATTTTCCTGCATCTTGTCGGCTGTTCCTGAAAGTTGTGAAGAACTTTCCTAATTAGCTGACACGTTAACTAAGTTAACTCAGAAAGGTCAACTATTTGACTAGAATTAAAATTTGGATAGGAGACAGTGCTGACGAATGGAAATCCTAAAAGATTGTGATTTCTCCATCACTTATCATCCGAAGGGTGAATGCAGTGGCCATGCCTCGAACTGCAAGGCTAGAATAGCTCACTTATTGGTAACAAAAGTATTAAAAGCCTAAAAATGGTTGGTGACAAAAGTATTAGAAGCCTAAAAATGGTTGTTGTACTAAAATTAATACAGCAGAGTAGGATTGTAGAGATAAGTGCAGTCCGAATCACAAGATGAAATGCGATGAGCTCCAAGCTAAAGATATATGGATATTGAAACAGGAAGAAAGATTTGCAAGTTTTGCAAAGTCTGGCTTCAATACCGAATCAAGGAAATTTTTCTATCCCTTAGAAGTGAGATTGTTAAGTATGGCACACAAGTCAAAAGAAACGATGCATTCGAGAGACTAAAAATAAAAAAGCATTGGGACTTGAGGAAGCAATTTTGGCAGAATGTAATGAAAAAGAATGTAGATCGACTGACCGAATCTACTTATTTTTTGCCAGTCGGAATAATACCCAGATGAGAATCTAGGGACCAAATTCTTTTAAGGGGGGAGGAATGTAACACCCCTAAAATTCGGTATTTTGAACAACTTCCTTATGAGCTATCGCTTGTATTTTGAACAAATAAGGATTTAGAAATCAAGATATCGATTGATCGGATTTTAAGGCTTGAAAAAATAAATAATAAGGACTTGCTTGCAAATTTCAGAAGTTTTGGGGGTCAATGTGGGAGAAATAAAAGTTTGAGGACCTCAAAATAAATTTATTTGGACTTGATTGTCTAGAAACAGAAATTTTGGGGGTCAAAGTGCAAAAAATAAAAGTTGGAGGACTTAATTGAAGACCAGGGATCAAATTGAAGGAAATTAAAACATTTTGGGGTGGAAATGAAGTTAGTCAGAACTTATGGGGCTAAATTGAAAGGGCTGAAAAATACATTTATATAGATAGTTGGAGGACACATTTTTGTCAAATTCTCAAAAATGGCCAAAAGTTCCCTCCATCGGCGAATCATCGAAAATTGGCAGTGAAACTCTAAACAAAGGCCAGGGTTAGCTTCCTCCAGCTGAGGCGAGTAAAACCATACCAATATTGACCTAAGACCACCGACGGAATGGCTGAAAAATTGAGCTCGACGGCGAGATCGCAGTGGGTTGGTTGTTCTCTGGCGTTCGGTGGTGGAAGTAGATTGGAGTTGGATTGGTTTTGGTCGTTGAGCTATGGGTAAGATGATGGTGGCGCTAATTCGGTGAAACGGCGACCAGTGGTGGTGGAAATGAAGATAGCGGTGGACGGTAGTGGGTTAGGGCTTGGCGGCGATTTTAGGCCAATTGACCAGCCTATAGTGGTCTGAATCAGCAATTTGTTGGGGGGTTGTGATCGCCTCGAAGAGGCGCGCTTGCTAGTGGTGGTGGTGTCCATCGACGGCGGCGGCGTGTGACGACGGCTTCTGGGCAGTTTGCTCAAAATCTGATTCCGGACTCATCTAAACTAGTTCCGACGTGAGATTAGGTCTCGACTCGACCTAATTTGGGTAAATTCCAATAATCAAAGTTTGATTCGATTAAATTATGAAATGTAATTGAATTTTCAGATGAAGTCGATTGCGATTAGAAGTAAGATTGTTAAACCATGATTTAGCCTAAGGTTATAGATTAATCTTGTAATTCATATGGTATTGAACTTATTCGACTCAGATGAATTACCAAATTGTCGTTGAGGCTTTGATGAGATGTTAACAACCAATTTATTGGCTTGTCGAGTTAAGGACTATGATAAGTGGTTACCTTGCAAAATTGAGTGTAACATGCAATTGAGAATTATGATTGAGAAATCATAGTCAATATTGGGTTCAAGTTATGTATTCGAAACTTTAAATCAATTGGGAAACAAGTTCATGGACGGTTTAAATATCTAAGAATTATCAGGACTATGTTGGAATACCCTTAAGTTGGATAATGACATTCGTTATATTTATGGTTCATATTCAGAAGGTTTGATTGTGAACTAATTCCTTTGGTAGGTAACAAAGGAGTAGGTTCCACATATCAGTAGACGGCCGATTGTGGTTGCCTTCTGAGACTTTTAAGGTGAGGATCCATCAATCTGGCACTCTAGTACTTATCGATTTTATTGATAAACCCTTGTGATGATTGGTATTGATTTGATTATCGTATTCTGTGAATTATTGTTGCCCCTGTGAGAGATCTGCCAATTGGTTATCACTTGTATGAGCTTATTCTGTATCTAACGTTGAACTCGTTAGGTTCTACTGATTTGATATTTGTCTTGATTAATGTAGCTTGATTATCGAACCCTGTGAGGTTTTCCTGGCTTTGAAACTATTTTGTACATTTCTATACTTTCCTGAAAATAACTGTTTTTCAGTCGACCTCTGTGAATTTCTCTAAACTTGTAAACTCTATTTAAAGTTAATTGCTTAAGTGTATTGTTGATCTCCATTTTGGCAAAATTGTTACCGTATTCTGCCCTGTTGGCAACTGAACGTTGAAAATCTTGACTCTTTTAAAGATCTTGTTCGGTCAATACTGTAAGACATATGCCGGGCAAAGCAAAGAGTCACACTAGTTGATAGTGCATGTCCGGTGGGAGGCTCCACTTGAGTCTGTTACAAAGAAAAGAGTCACACTAGTTGACAAAGCATGTCCGGTGGGAGGCTCCTCTTAAGTCTGTTACGGAGCAAGGAATCACACTAGTTGACAATACATGTCCAGTGGGGGCTCTTCTTGAGTCTATCCCGTAGCACCTCTGGATTTCAATACTAGACCTATTTGCGTCAAAAGTTCTCTTAAATTGTTTATGTTCCTTAGTTATTAGAATGGGCCTTGTCGGCCATTATTGGAAAATGTTTTACATTGAGAATGGCAAATCTGGTAAAGTTTTGAAATGTTCATGTTATTGCTTGAAAGGTTAAATTCTTCTCTGTTGGCATTATATCTTTTCAACTCATGGTACACCATGGGCGGTTTTCACGCAGAGGGACGCCACAGGGGGGTTTGGAGCCAAGGGGCTAGGTCCGGAAGACCGTCGGGCGGAATAGACCGACGGACATGGGTCTTACAACTAGTACCCACTTATGATCCTGACTTACAGCTAACTAGAGATAGCGAACTGTGGGTGATGGGATCCGGCATGTGACTGGCCATGCCATATCATCAAGTTATTACCCGCAGAGCTGAGTGCTCGAGCAATGGAGCGATAAGGAAGTCTTGTTTATACTATATCGATGATCGGTACTTGCAATTATAATCTGATTCAAGAGTGATAAGGTAAGAGTGGCCAATAGTCTGTCAAGTTCGATATCACTTGTGTCATGTACTCTGTCGATTATGTTAAGAATTCTTGCTTATTATCGAATTCTGTTCTTATTGAAAGATCTTGCTTATCACCAAATTTATTATTTGATTATTGTGGCTCAATAGTTCCCTTCGCATCTTATCATTTTCTTCCCTCTCATTAAGTCCTTTGGACTTACCCTTGTTTATTTTGATTCTCTCAGACAGGGATTAAGTGATGGATTGGACTCCAGATAGGATATGAATATTTTGTAATAGATCAGGCGTTGAATGTGTATGTGGAAATTATCTGGTTGCTAAGCATGAACTTAAAACGCTGTGATATATCATGTTGATATGGTCGACCTAAGGAATGTAAATATTTTGTTATGTAATAATGTGAATCATGGTATTTACTTAGTCAGTTCCCGAGTCTGTTAAGTCTGAAATTCCGCTGCTCTAATAAGTTGAATTCGAGATTTTGTAGCATGTATTTGGTATATGTGATGTATGTTACAAAATTGTTTAAGGATTGAATTTATTGTCTTATGACAGGTTTGTTAAATTTGGAATCCGCTGCTATTTTTGATGAGTTTGAAACGTTTGATTATGGACTATTGATCGATCTATAGGTTCAATTTAAGATTGAACTGAATAGCACCTCAACTTAGGTGCTGCCCTGAGTGGGGGCGTTACAAAAACGGACAAGAACAAAATCGATATCAAAGATAACCCTCACAGGTATGTTCAAATCAGATAATGAATAACAAATCAGAATTCTAATACATTTCAGATTTCAAAAAAATAGAGTACGCTACAAAAATAGAAAACCCACATAGGGGCTTATCACAAATAACAGATAGTTAGAAAAGGTGCTAGATTGGAAGACCCTCACCTTCATAGTCTCATAAAACTACAATTGTTGTCAACAGCTTTCTGGTCTACGGGACCCACTTCTGCATCACCTAGCCAAAGGAATAATCCACAATCAAAATCCTTATTCAACATCAACAACTTTCAATAATTACAATCTTACTATTAACCTTATATCATATCCCAAATCTTCAATAATAAGCTAATTAGGTTAATAACCCCAATTATTGCCAATAGGTCCCAAATTCATAAACTTAGAATTTTCTCTTCCAATTAACTCGATAATTCCCAATATTTTCATAAATAATATAATATAATCCAAATTCACCAAACTTATACTGGCACATGCTTATACCGAGTCTTTGTCCATAACCCAATTATCATTTCTTAGGTCCCAATTTCATAAAATCCTAATTTAATCACTTAAATAACTCAATTAATCCTTAATTAACATCCATTAATACATAATCCAGGCCAATTGTGCGATATCCTAAACGATGCATGGCCCAAGCATAAAATGACTATATAAATCCTCAAAATAAAAGGTTGAGGAATATAATACAACATATGCATATATATATATAGACACATAAACATCAACCAACTTCTATACCCTCGATTTGATCAATCGGACCTCGGATTCATAAACCAAGACCACCGCCATGATCCTTGCAATGAGCTGGAGAAACTGTCCAAGCTTCATCGCCGCGCCACTGTCCACCGCCATGCACCACCACTGAAAAACGTCTAAATCATCACAAAAAGATATCTTTCTACTCAACTAAGCAAACACCCAAATCAATTTCGCCAAACACCACCTAATTGAGTTCCAATTTCAGCCTCAACATGTAGCTCCACGACTCGCCACCATGCAGTTTTTTCCTAATTCCTCCTCGCCGCCGCACCAAACTGAAAACCAAGGGTGCCAAAATGCTCCTTGAGCTGAGCACTACAAAGCCAACTACTCACACTTGAGCTTGGTCGCCGAAAAAAGAAACCCACCAACCATCACCAAGGCTGAAACTTGGAGCTCAAATTTCGGCTGATACGCTGGTTAAACTGGGAAAAAATGGGTATGGTTGTGTTCCTCGTGAGGAGAGGATGAAAGTAGTACCAAATTTGAGGTGTTTCCATCGTGGATGGAGGTCACCGAAAAAACTCGTCGGAGAAAGAAAATATAGGGTGAGCTCAGTGAAGAAAGGAAAATGAAATGGTGAAAAAAGGAAAAACAAATCCTATTTTATAAAATCAACAATTGCATAATCATGGATTGGCACCAAAACTTTTGCTATGCTTTCAATCAAGTCCAAAAATGTTTTCTCGAACTTCAATTCGGTCCTTAGACAATGTGGGTGCATGATATTAGGTCCTTTGACCCAAAATAATGGCCATGCAAACCCCAAAATTCTCAAGCTTTGATCAATCAGGTTTCTAAAACTTACAAATTTACCCCAAAATTCTCAAGCTTTAATTCCGAGCCTTAAAATCTGATTAACCAAAAATGTTAATTCTTGTCCCAAAATACCAAATTTTAGTGGTGTTACACTCTTTGCCCCTTAAAAGAATCTGTCCCCAGATTCTCATCTGTGTACTGTTCCTACTGGCCAAAAATAAGTAGATTCGATCAGTTGATCTACATACTCTTTTTACATTATACCAGAATTACTTCTTCAAGTCTCGATACATCTTCGTGCTTCTCAAATGCATTGTATATCTTGACTTGTGTGCCATATTTAGCAATCCCACATCCACTTCTTCCCGCACAAATATTCTCTTACGGAATAGAAGAATACTTTAGTTCGGTATCAAACTCAACCTTCCAAGACTGCCAATCTTTTCTTCATTTCAAGATTGCTATATCTTGGCTTAGGCTCATCGCATTTCATCCTATGATTTGGACTGCACTTATCTCTACAATCCTTCTCGCTGCATAAATTTCAGCTCAGCACCCACTCTTCTATCCTTTAAAGCCTCATTCATCTCATGCAACTTTTCCTTAAAACATTGGCACCATCTTAGAATGTTTTCCATTTCCTCCTTAAAGACCTTAACCTCGATCTTCAAATCTTCCACATTATCTTCAAATGCAATATTACCAGCGACGATCCCTTTCCTATATCTCTACATAACCAAATTCCTACCCAAAATCCACATCCTAAGAATCATATCCCTACATAGCTAAGATATCTCTTAACTAAAGCGCTTACATTCTAAATGACTCCCAATTCAAGCTTAATCTCAAGTAAGTCCATCAACTCAAACTCCTATAAACTTCCAAGAATAAAAGGAATAAAAGAATCAGACGGGGTAACCACACTAAAGGATACACAAGTTTAATCACCCTACGAGAATGACAAGATCCTACAGGCACCCTACAGAACTAAAACTCATCTCCTTAGTATCAACTGAGCAAATTCATCTTAAATCCCCAAATCACACAAGAACCCCCAATATGCAAAAGTACCTAGAAGTCATACTCAAACTAACCTGAATGAGAAGTCAGTCACAAATCTCAATGATACCCAAATGATATTCAACGCCTAAGCCATTGATAACCTATGCTCCGATATCCTTTAACTCACTCACATCTTAAACATTTCCACAATCACACTTAACTCTACTATCTAAGATTTCCATATCCGAAGATCATATCATAGCATTGCTCAGGCCTTCCAAACCCAAGCTATGATACCCCACTCCGGGTAACCCAAATTTGAGATATCAAAACATTCCAATCCATAATTCTGAACCCAAAATACAAGTAATAGCCCATAATTAAACTTTTCAAACTTATCAAAAATAGGAGCGATTTGATCTTAAACAAACCTGTCACGAGACAATAAGTTCAACCTTAAACAATCCAGTATCATACATCACATATACTAAATACATGCCACAAAATCTCAATTCAACTTATCAGAAGCAGTGGAATTTCAACTTAACAAACTCGATAAACCATTAGGCATGTGTCATAATTCACATTTTTACATAACAAAATATTTACAATCCTTAAGTCATCCACATTAACATGGCATATCATGACATCTCGAGTCCATTATTAGAAATCAAATTATTCTATATATATATTCAACATCTGATCTATTACAAAATATACTCATCTAGCCTGTAGTCCAAATCCTTTACTTAGTCCCTGTCTGAGAGAATTAAAGATAAGCGGGGTGGTAAGTTCGAAGGACTTAGTAAGGGATAACTGTAAACATAACAGAAAGAATCTGTTAAGGAAAAATCAGCTCAACAGATAGTAGATTAACAGTCAGGCAGAACATAACAAAATACAGTCAAACAGTCAGTAAACAATGGAACAATCATATATCAATCAATCAAACAGATCATATCAATCGATGCAATCTAACAGATCATACCAAAACAATCATATTAGTCCCTTATTTCTGTCATTCCAAACATAACGACACATCCCACTTTACAGTTGGGAACAACATATCAGCTCGTAACAATTAGGATCAACATAACGGCTCGTCTCAAACTTAATAGTTAGGATCAACATAACGGCTCGTCCTGGGCTTAACAGTTGGGATCAATATATCGAACCGTACAAATAACAAACAGACAGATATCCAATCGAATAGATAACAATACGGACATATGACAGATAACAAATGAGAGTTCTGGGCGCCAGAACGGACAAGAACAAAATCGATATCAAAGATAACCCTCTTAGGGGTGTTCAAATCAGATAATGAATAACAAATTAGAATTATAATACATTTCAGATTTCAAACAAGCAGAGTACTATACAAAAATTAAAAACCCACACAGGGTCTTATCACAAATAATAGTTAGAAAAGGTGCCAGATTGGCAGACCCTCACCTCCATAGTCTCAGAAAACTACAATCGTCATCAGCAGCTTACTGGTCCACGGGACCCACTTCTACGTCACCTAGCCAAAGGAATAATCCACAATCAAAATCCTTATACAACCTCAATAACTTTCAATAATTACAATCTTACTATTAATCTTATATCATATCCCAAATCATCAATAATAAGCCAATTAGCTTAATAACCCCAATTATTGCCAATAGGTCCTAAATTCATAAAATTAGAATTTTCTCTTCCAATTAACTCGATAATTCCCAATATTTTCAAAAATAATATAATATAATCCAAATTCACCAAACTTATACTGCCACATGCTTATACCGAGTCTTAGTCCGTAACCCAATTATCATTTCTTAGGTTCCAATTTCATAAAATCCTAATTTAATCACTTACATAACTAAATTAATCCTTGCTTAACATCCACCAATACACAATCTGGGCCAACTGTGTGAATTCCTAAACCGTGCATGGCCAAAGCATAAAACAACTATATAAATCCTCAAAATACAAGGTTAAGGAGTATAATACAACATTTGCATTTATATATATATGACACAGAAACATTAACCAACTTCTATACCATTTATCTGATCAATCGGACCTTGAATTCACAAACCAAGACCACTTCCACAATCCCGCGATGAGCAAGAGAAACTGTCCAAGCTCCATCACTTGGCCGCCGGACACCTTGTCCGCCACCGTGCACCACCATCGAAAAATGCCCAGATCACCACAAAAAGATAGCTTTCAACTCAAATAAGCAAACACCCAAATCAATTTTTCCAAACACCACCTAATTGAGTTCTAATTTCAGCCTCAACCGTGCAGCTCCATGACTCACGGCCATGCAGTTTTTTCCTAATTCCTTCCCGTCGCCGCACCAAACAGAAAACTAAGGGTGCCAAAATGCTTCGTAAGCTGACCACTACAAAGCCTACTACTCACACATGAGCTTTGGTCACTGAAAAAAGAAACCCACCAACTACCACCAAGGCCGAAACTTGCAGCTCAAATTTCGGCCGATATGCCGATTAAACTGGGAAGAAATGGGTATGGTTGTTTTCCTCGTGAGGAGAAGATGAAAATGGTACCAAATTTGAGGTGTTTCCATCGTTGATGGAGGTCGCCAAAAAAACTTGCCAGAGAAAGAAAATGGAGGGGGACCTCGGTGAAGAAAGGAAGAAGAAATGGTGAAAAAAGGAAAAAAAATCCTATTTTATAAAATCAATAATTGCATAATCGTGGGTTGGCCCCAAACCTTTTGCTATACTTTCAATCAAGCCCAAAAATGTTTTCTCGAACTTAATTCGATCCTTAGACAATGTGGGTGCACGACATTAGGCCCTTTGACCCAAAATAATGGCCATGCAAGCCCCAGAATTCTCAAGCTTTGATCAATCAGGTTCCTAAAAATTATAAATTTACCCCAAGACTTCAAAAATCTTTGCAATCGAGTCCTTTTTTTAATTTTCTAATTCCGAGCTTTAAAATTCGATTAACCAAAAATCTTAATTCTTGTCCCAAAATACCAAATTTTAGTGGTGTTACACTCCTTGCCCCTTAAAAGAATCTGTCCCCACATTCTCATATGTGTACTGTTCCTATTGGCAAAAAATAAGTAGATTCGATCAGTCGATCTACGCTCTCGTTTTACATTATGCCAGAATTACTTCTTCAAGTCTTGATAAATCTTTGTGCTTCTCGGATGCATTGTATATCTTGACTTGTTTGCCATATTTAGCAATCCCACATGTACTTCTTCCGGCATAAATATTCTCTTATAGAACAGAAGAATACCTTAGTTTGGTATTGAACTCAACCTTCCAAGACTTCCAATCTTTCCTTCATTTCAACATTGCTATATCTTGACTTAGGCTCACCGTATTTCATCCTATGATTCGGACTGCACCTATCTCTACAATCCTTCTCGTTGCATAAATTTTAGCTCAACACTCGCTCTTCTATCCTTTAAAGCCTCATTCATCTCACGCAACTTTTCCTCATAGTAATTTTGTTAAGCTAGTTGCAATTTACCCCCCAGTGATTTGTGAAATAAGTATCAAACTCTCCTATGAAAAAAATATATATACAAAATATGTAACATCCCTAAAATTTGGTATTTTAAAAAATCAAGATTTAGAAATCAAGATTTTGGGTTAATCGGATTTGGGGCTCGAAAATAAATGAAAAAGACTTGATTGCAAAGATTTTGAAAGTTTTGGGGTCAATTTGCAATTTTTAGAAACTTGATTGACTAACTTGAAAGTATTGGGGCTTTGCATAGAACCAACTTTGGGTTAAACGGGTCAACAAAGTCATGCACTATCTATTTCTTGGAGTTGAATTGAAGTTTTGCAATTTTCTGTAGGACCTAATTGAAGGATGAGGAAAGTTTTGGGGGTGAAATTGCAATTTCCAAAATTTTCATTTTATAATTGCAGGTCAACTTTCTTCTTTTTCTTTCATTTTTTTTCTTCCCCATTTTCTTCTTCATTTTCTCCTTTCTTCTTCACTAATTTTCTCCCTTTTTCTGGCAACCTCCACGGGCGACGAAAACACCTCAAATTTGGTACCATTTTCATCCTCTCCTCACAAGGAACACAACCATACCCATTTCTTCCCAGTTTAACCGGCGTATCGGCCAGAATTTGAGCTCCAAGTTTCAGCCTTGGTGGTGGTTTGTGGGTTTCTTTTTCTGGTGACAAAGCACAAGTGTGAGTAGTGGGCTTTGTAGTGCTCAACTCAATGAGCATTTTGATACCCTTAGTTTTTAGTTTGGTGTGTGGAGGAGGAGGAATTAAGAAAAACCACACTACGATGAGTGGTAGAGCTGCGCGGTTGAGGTTGAAATTGGAGTTGAATTAGGTGGTGTTTGGCAAAATTGATTTGGGCATTTGCTTAGTTGAGTTGAAAGGTATCTTTTATGGTGATTTGGGCATTTTTCGGTGGTGGTGCACGACGATGGATGACGGTGGGCGGCGGTAGAGCTTGGACAATTTTTCCAGCTCGTCGTGAGGATCGTGGCGGTAGTCTTGGTTTGTGAATCTGAGGTCCGGTTGATCAGATCGAGGGTATGGAAGTTGGTTAATGTTTATGTATATATATATGCGTATGTTGTATTATATTCCTTAACCTTGTATTTTGAGGATTAATATAGTTGTTTTATGCTTTGGCCATGAATGGTTTAGGATATTGCATAGTTGACCCGGATTACATATTAGTGGATGTTAAGTAAGGATTAATTGAGTTATTTAAGTGATTAATTTATGATTTTATGAAATTGGAACTTAAGAAATGATAATTGGGGTTATTAAGCTAATTGACCTAATGTTGATGATTTGGGATAGATATAAGGTTAATAGTAAGATTGTAATTATTGAAAGTTATTGAAGTTGAATAAAGATTTTGATTGTGGATTATTCCTTTTGTTAGGTGACGAAGAAGTGGGTCCCATGAACCAGTAAGCTACGGACGACGATTGTAGCTTTTTGAGACTACAGAAGTAAGGGACTACCACTCTGGTTTTTTTGCCTTGTATAAGCTATTTTTTGTTTGTTGAACCCCAGTAAGGGTCTGCCAATCTGGCACATTTTCTAACTATCTGTTATTTGTGATAAACCCCTGTGTGGGTTTTTTGTTTCTGTACCGTACTCTATTTGTTTGAAATCTGAAATGTGATGGAATTTTGATTTGTTATCCGTTAATCTGATTTGAACACCCCTGTGAGGGTTATCTTTGATATCGATTTTGTTTTGGTCCGTTTTGGCGCCCAGAACTCTTGTTTGTTTTCTGCTATCTATCCATATTGTTTTTTGTTCGATCTGATATCCGTCTGCCTATTATCTATACGATCCTATATATTGGTCCCAGTTGTTAAGCTCGAGACGAGCTGTTATGTTGATTCCAGCTGTTAAGCTTAGGACGAGCTGATATGTTGTTCCCAATTGTAAAGTGGGACGTGCCATTATGTTCAGAATGACAGAAATTAGGGACTGATATGATTGTTTTGATATGATCTGTTAGATTGCATCGATTGATCTGATCTGTTTGATTGATTGATATATGATCGTTCAATTATTTTTCTGATTGTTTGGATATGAGTATATTTTGTAATAGATCAGGTGTTGAATGTGTATATGGCATCATCTGATTGCTAAGTATGGACTCGAGATGTCGTGATATGTCATGTTGATATGGATGACTTATGGAATGTAAATATTTTGTTATGTAAAAAGGTGAATCTTGGCATTTACTTTGTGGTTTATCGAGTCTATTAAGTTTGAAATTCCGTTGCTTCTGATAAGTTGAATTGAGATTTTGTGGCATGCATTTAGTATATGTGTTGTATGATACAAGATTGTTTAAGGTTGAATACTTGAATTTATTGTCTGTTGACAAGTTTGTTTAAGTTGGAATCCGATGCTATTTCTGATAAGTTTGAAAAGTTTAATTATGAGCTATCGCTTGTATTTTGGATTCAGAAATATAGATTGGAATATTTTGATATCTTAGCTTCCGGTTCACAAAATAACTTCCTTATGTTTTATAAAACTATGCACACTGCCTCCCCCTCCACATTTGTTGCCCATTTAACATAATTTTACTATAAAAAAACTAATTTACCCTTAATCATTTCACATATATACAATTCAATTTAAATAACTTTTTATTATCATCTTTTCTTTTTTTTCTTTTTTTTCATTCTTTTCTTTTCTTTTTATTCTCATTTCTCTCTTCTTCCGTTATTTAATATATTTCTCATTATATATATATATATTTATTATTGTTTCTCATTTCTCATTATTTCATATATTCTCATTTTATACATATATATAAATTTATCTATAAAATTTTAATAATTTTTATTTTTATCTTTTTTCTTTCTAATTATTCATACATGTATACTTATTTTTTCTATTTATACTTATTCACACATATATAATATACATATATATAAATTTATCAATAAAATTTAAATTACTTTTATCTTTATCTATTTTTTCTATTTATTCATTCCGAATTAAATAATATTTAATATTTATAAAAATATATATAATATAATTTTTTATTCATACTTATATACATATATAGTGTGTGTATATATATACACCAGAAAAAATAGGTTAATCGCGGCATATATTTTGGATGGTTTTCTTAACTGCTGCAAAATATTAATTTGACGGTGGTTAAATGGCAATTTATCCAAACCGCAGCCGAATTCATAATAAATGGTGGCAGATAGTGTAACCGCCACTGAATGAATAACTTCGCGCTGGTTTTTCTAAACTGCCGCAATTAATAATATTGTTTCTTTTGCTTATTAGATTGCCCTTTGTTTTTTCCTTTTAAAGGTTTTGTCCATAATTTTTTAATATATATATGTAATGCCAATTATTTTTGATAAATATTTTTTCTATAAATTTCTAAAATAAAGTGTTTTATATTATAAGCTCTTCTACAAAATGTAAAGAGGTATTCACTTATTTTAAAATTTGAACATACTTCTGCAATAATTTAGACTGAATGAAATTTAAGTTTTTATTTTATTCATACATTGCAAGGCTTATTTTAAAAGATAAAATCTAATATTTTTATAAGTTTAAAAAATTCTTATAATATCTTTTCATTAGAAACTTAGCCAAACACCCACTTAGTCTATATTTCTACTTGTCTGTTAATATTATATATTTTGATTAATGAAATGAATTATTATAGTATTTTCTTTATCCTAAACTCACAATGCAAAAATATTACTCCTCTACCTAACAATTTATATATACATATATGCAATAAAATTTCTTTGCTCCATGCAACTATGTTATAAAATTATCCCACACTTTTTGTTTATTTCTTTTAGTTCACTATTTGATGTTCTTATTTTATTTATTCAAATGACAATTACTACTTCATTTTAAAAAATAATAATGTTATTCTAAAATATTCTAATAAACTAATTATTCATATCACTAATTTTCAAAACTTATTTTTAATAGTGCAAAAAAATGTACACCTTTTACTCTTCCAACTAATATTTTTTATAATTTTATTTTATTTACATTAAGAACTAAGGGTATTAATGAGATGAGACGTTTTGCGAACAGTTCAAGTTTGTCAGTTAAACGAGCCAAGCCAAGCTTAATAAGTATAAGTATCTATGCACATATCTATATTAACAAATATCAGTCGTAGCCAAGTTGGTAAGCTTCTTGTTGCAGGGCACGGGCAAGTACGGGTTCGAGTCTTTGTGGTAGTAGATTTTGAGTTTCCATTTCTGGCAAGCGGGCGGGTGCGCCGGTTTCCATTTTCAATAGGTAGGCGTGGGCGGGCTAGGTGTATGGGTCCTTCCAGTCCAAAAATCGTTGGGCCTAGTGTTTTCCAGCCTATTTTCCGGCGCCCCATCGTGCCATTGCCCAGCATGTCTAGGTCCACCAAAATTTTTAAATTCTTTCGTAAAACTCTTAGTTATCTATTCCATTAGTAACGAAATGCTTATTTTTTAATTAAAATATTATTTAACTATTCCTAACCAAATTTTTTGTTACACAAACAATTTGTAATGAAACTAAAATAAATAAATAATATTATTATAATATGCATTGGTAATGAAAAATAAAAGGCGACAAAACTACCAACGTTTTGGTCACTAGGTATTTCGTTATGCTATAGAAATCTATTGTGACTAACATTGTTTTGTCACGAATACGAAAATTTTTGTGACGATACATTTCGTCGCCATAAAGTCATCATTGGTAATGAACTATAAATTTCGTTACTAAGACTTTTTGCGACGGGGCTTAGGGGACGAAACTTCAGTAACAAAAAATTCGTTACCAATAGTTTGGGTAACGAATTTCAGTGTTATGGTAACGAAATTATTCGTTACTAAAAGTGTAATTTGTTTTAGTGATATTTCCAAAACAAAAATATGATTTTCGAATTGAAAATATGGGGCTTAATGATATAAATAATTAAGTCTACAAGGGTAAAATAGTTAAAAGAAACTTGAAAAAGGCCCATGGATCAAACTGATTAATTAAATAAAAAGTGCTAAAGAGCCCTAAACCAATTAAGCCCAGGGAAAATGGCAGTAAAACCTTAATGGGCCCAAGCCTAATAAAAATAAACTATAAATACTATGCCCCAAAGGAAACTTTGGTGCAAGAAATCATTCACAAAAAGTCCCGAAACTTCAAACCTTCAAGAGCTAGAATTTCTGTGCACACATTTGGGAGAAAACAAACCAAAGTTGTCTATCAGAAAAGGTTCTACTCCATTTTCATGAAGCATCACATAGTTATATAACTAATGTACAATTTTTGTAATTCCCATAATAGCTAATTAGGAAAATTAAGTTAGGAATTCTTATTTTGGGTTCCAATTCAAGAGTAAGTATTTGTTTATTTGCACTTTTGAGCCTAACAATATACGTACTTGTGAACTCTATTTTGGAGACTGAAATTATAATGTTTTCAAAGTATATATGTGATATTGCATGAACCGGAAAAATATGTTAATTAATAATTTAACATTTTCCATGTTGCGATGGTACTTAAAAGTCATTGCACTAAGATTTTATTTCGCCCATTGAGCTGAATGCATCAATTGTTTTGATTTTTAGTAAGCCTATTTTCTATATTAATTGACTTCAAAAAATCGCAATTGCAATCTCTAAAATAGTAATATATAAAAACATTATACTATTATGTAGTGTTGGCTAGTTTAATCAATCTAATATCATTTTTTATCAACGTAAGTTGTTGAATGTTGGAGGCCTTTTCACCACTACCATTTCGAGTAGCAGATCCTACATTCGTTCTTGTGACCTAAAATTTACGATTCAATTTTTCCACACATAAGTCATGTTTTAAGCAAAATAGTTCAAAGTTTTATTACTGTGAAAACTTGGTATCCAAGAAATATTAATAGGAGTTGTAATGTGTATAATTGTGAAATTGACAGAAGTACCTTTCAGAGGAAGTAAAACTACCAAACAGTCAACATAATGTACATATTTTTGATCGGATTGGACTAGGACTCAACCTGAGGCCCTCTTTTTACCCGAAACACCAGTCGTTGGATGGATCCATGTGAGGTAATTAGATGATGCTTCAACTATGAATACCACAATCACTTGACAGAAGAAAAGGAAAAAAAGACAAGGAGTATCTCCTAAATACCTTTATACTATTCTCGAGGACTTTCGACCTCCGCGTAGTCCACTTATATAACACTATTCTATATATGAACTTCACCGCTGAGGCTGTCGAATATCCATTGAACCGCTATCCGCAAGATATGACTGACTCCCAATGTTGTTATATTTATCGATAAGTGAGGATAAAATTTTTACTAATGTCAGATTGTTCGACACCAAGTTGTATATCTCCATCTTAAATTGTTAAGAGTTGGTGTTCAATTGAGAGAAAAACCTTTAAATTAAATCATTATAAGCTACAATATTTTTAAATCAACTACCAATGTTGAATAAGTTAATAGTGAATGCACCATTTCATATATATGGATTAGATTAAATGGAAAGGACTTGTAAGCATTGTTAAAAGCTTCAGTAGGCAATAGACTAATTTTTTATTGTACTTGATAGGCTTAACGGGTTCACATGCTCAAGGTGTGAAAAATGATCATATTAAAGTCGATAAGGGTACTAACGTACGAACACTCAAGGTTTGGTCAAATGTTGTTTGGGGTCGGGGCAATTCTTGGATTGTGAAATAAAATGCAATGAAAATGTTATTATCCGATAAGGGGGATTATAATATCACAAATTGGTTGTCAAAGGAAAATTAAAATGGTTATATAAATAAATATAATTACTAGCGGAACCTATTGTCACTATAAAATAAAATAAAAATATTAGTGACAAAATAATAAAAGATAAAGTAAAAGTTGTTACTAATAATGTATTGAGTGGCAGTAGCTTTTATCTTGTCATTAATGATAATCTTTCAGTGACAAGAATTTTTATCTTGTCACAAAATAACTCAATAGTCACAAAAATTAATATTTTAAATTATCACAATTAACAATTAGTGACACTCCTAAGGTGGCAACTTGGTGACAATAAAAATTGTCACTATAATTCGTGACAAGATTTTCATTGTCACCATATATGTGTCACTAATTGTCTATGATGGCAACTTTAACACTATTTGGCTTGTAAAAATCATTAAGGTGACAAAACTAAATTTTTTATCACCTAATGTACGTAATTAGTGACAACTTTCGTATTATTACTTACTATTTTGTCATCAATTCGTCTTTTTCTTGTGGTGTGCATTGAATTTTACACTCCCCCTCCCCCCCCCCCCCCCCCCCCCCCCCCAAAAAAAAACCGGCCGCCGCATTCACATATGTAGGACAAGACCATATTTGCTAAAGTTGAGTGGATGGTCTACAAAGTAATCAAGTAAATAGTTGAAAATCTTAGGAAGAAGCGTGCGTGTGAAATATGTAAGAAAATACTTAGATGATCATTATGAATGTTGTACTAGTATTTGAATTGTTAGCTTAAATCAACGTTAAATTAATTTGACCGGTTAAGTTTTATGTTCCTACGTTACCTTGTAATATTTTCAAGATATTACCAGATTGTGCATGCACCAATACTTGGATTACCTGTTTCCTTTTTGTCACATCATACGTGACTAGTCAATTTGCCTGATTGTTCAACAACTATAAATATATTGATTAGAATTTGCATTCGCCTGCAAGATCCGCCAATACATGTACCTCAATTATTAGATTTCACTATAACTCATGCCCTAGTGATAATGAAATGTAGGAATTTCTTATTGTTATATTATCATTATAATAAAAGATTCTTGTCTTATTAATTTATCTTTACAATCTAGTCTATGAGGATGACACCATAGATATAGGAAATTTTTAAATTTTTCATGATTAGTATCTTCAGAGATACTGACATCTAAACATTTAATTTTTTTTTTTCAATAGTTGAAATACTTCACGCAGAGATTGAATCTTAAAACAGTACTGTTTTTTAATGTCTACACCTCTTATCTATAATGCATGGATACAAATATGGACATGATGATATAGACAAAATGTAATACAATTCTCCTCTAACATTCCCACATGATATGAATATGTATTTTATAAGCTAAATAAAGAAAAAGACATTCATTTCGGTGATGGTATACAATAATGACCATGTAACATGTAGACAATGCAATGGTGATCCAAAAAGGAAAAACGAAAATCTTCTACATGAGGTAATTCTATTTATCAACTTATGACTCATACAGCTTTAAAAAAAAAAAAATGAAAAGTGGTTATATATATGTATATGAAAGCAGTGGAGATAAAAAAACTTGCATGAATTCTCCATTAATTTTTACTTTTATAGTAAATGATAATAAATCCATTCAAAAGTGTATAAGTGAGAATCATGTCATTAAGTTAAATGATACGGACACGATATAGAGATACATACAGAGATACTTTAAGAAAAAATATAACACATCCATAATAGTTATAGTTACAATAGTGTCTTTATGAATTAAAAGATTTATTTGTGATAATTAATCAACAACAAAATATGTATTAGTATTATGACATAAGAAAACATATTACTACAAGTATTTGATGTGTGACAACTATATATATACTGTATTATATCATTATAATGTAAAACTAATATGAATTAGACAAATAAATATTGAATAAATAATAATACAAATTATTAATCATAAAATAATAAGAATTAGACAAATAAATATTGAAAAAATAATACAAATATTGATGTGATTTTGGAGCATCAAACACATACCCGCATAGAGTACACAAGTGTTCAAGTATCGGACACTCACACTACAATAATGTTTTTTTTTTTTTTTTTTTCACAGTACAATAATGTTACTGGCAAGTAGTTTATGGGTTAATCGTCCCTCGCGAAATTCTAGTACACCGCAAAAGAGAAGGAAAGAAAGAAAATGGAGCAATTAAAAACTAAAAAACTAAAAATAGACATATAGAACAATTAAACTTCTATAGATGTTGCCAAGTGGCCTTTGGCCTAGTGGCATTAGATGCATGCATAAAATATGAGCTTGAGGTTTTAAACCTAACAGACCCTCTCATGCGTGTGTGTAGATAAAAAAATAAAATAAAACTTGTATAAATGCTACCCTATTCTCTGAAAAAAGGGCATAGCTTCACAACTTCCTCCTCTCAATTACCACACGTATTTCCACCTGATCCACAATGATGCTTCTCTTATTAATAACTTTACCAATAATCTTCATATATCTTCTCCAGAAAAATAGAAAGGCTGTAAAAACCCTTGTGCCACCAGGTCCTCCTGGCCTGCCTTTGATTGGAAACCTGCACCAATTTGTCACAGCCAGCAATATCCATATCTATCTATGGAAACTATCCAGGAAATATGGTCCCCTTATGCACATGAAATTGGGTTCTGTACCATTACTTGTAATTTCTTCAGCAAAATTGGCAAAAGAAGTGATGAAAACACAAGATCTGGCATTCTGTAGCAGGCCAAAACTTCTTGGGCAGCAGAAGCTGTCCTATAACTGCATGGACATAGCCTTTTCACCATACAATGATTATTGGAGGGAGGTGAGAAAAATCACAGCTATTCATCTCTTTAGCCTCAGAAAGATTGAATCTTTTCGTCCCATTCGCGAAGACGAAATCTTTCGTATGGTTAAAAAGATTTCAGGTTGTGATGGAGTTGTCAACTTGAGTGAGATAACCATGGCTATGACTAGCACTTTGATATGTAGAATTGCTTTTGGTAAGAGATATGATGAGAAAGGATCCGAAATGCAAAGATTCGACGAGCTTCTACATGAGGCTCAGGCCATGATGGCCGCTTTCTTTGTATCTGATTATTTTCCTGCATTTAGTTGGGTCGATAAACTTACCGGACTGATCAATCGGCTCAACACAACTTTCAAGAACTTGGATTCGTTCTACCAGGAGCTCATAAACGAGCATCTTGACCCCAACAAGGTGAAAAAGATGGAGGAAAGTGATGATATTCTTGATATATTGATCCAGCTTAAAGAACAGAAATCATGTTCAATCGACCTCAACTGGGATAGCATCAAAGCATTGTTGATGGTATTGCTTTGATTATGTTATCTTTCTGCTATTTCAAATATATTGATTTTATTCATTTATATCTCTCCTAACATGCACTTGCAGCAAGTAAAACAAAAAAAATGTTAGTGAAAAGAATGATTTTAAATTATCACTATCAAAGAATTAGTAACATCAAGTGCTACAAAAAATTAGGGCGACAACTACGGTCAATCCGTATCTAATGCTAAAAATTTGTAGCTTTAACTGGAAATTGTCCTAGGCAAATCCAAAATTAATGCTCTCTAGCTAACTTCCACTATGACCAATCTATAGTTGATGATGATCGGTCTTTTCTTTATATGTATATATATTAATTTTTCTTTAGATAATGCAAATTAATCTCTTACATTACAAACATACAACCTACTATTGATAATTAATATTTTTTGTTGATTATAATTAAAAAAATTACATTTGCTATGAATATCCATAGCTATAATTTGTATCTATAATTACGAAATTAATTTTATAGTAATTTTTTTGTAGCAGATGCTTAGTTTGGCATCACTATGAAAGGAAATATTATCCTACTAATGAAATAATAAATGACAATATAAAAATTGTCACTAATACATTTATTAAGTATGTAGCAGTAGCTTTTATTTGTCACTAATAATATTTTTTAAGTGACATTAATTTCCATTTGATCACAATATGACTCAGTAGTGATAAAAACTAATATTTTAAGTTGTCACAATTGACAATTAGTAACACATTTATGCATGATGACAACATAGTGAAAATAAAAATTGGCACTACAATTTGTGACACTATTTTCATTATCAGTAGGTTATCACGAGGTGTATCACTAATTGTGAATTGTGACAATTTAAACATTATTCTTGTCACTTTTTAGTTTCTAAAAATCATTAAAGTGACAAAGTAATTTTTTTTTTATCATTTAATGTATATAATTAGTGATAATTTTTGTATTGTCACTTAACTAATTTATCTTTTTCTTATAGTGAATGAACAATTAATTTTGTTATCAATGGCCGTATTAGAAAAACATTTTTGTTGTTGAATTGCAGTGATGCATGTATGGCTTTTAGTGTTGATAATTTAAACAACCCCTATCAATAATAAAGTTTTTTAACTACTATTCGGATAACATTTATATGGTGTTGGCCTAGATCAGTTGTCAATATATAAGGTCTTTAATGGTCTAGTAGGATGGCTGATCTAACTTAAAATTAAAGACAAATTAAAGATTGTTAGAGAATCGCAGGGAAAACGTTTCTGAACTTATATCAACAGAGGCCGATCGTGGGACAAAGAAAAGGTCACTAGCTTAAATGGTTTGAGATAATAGATTGTTTATCTTTGTCACTTGATGATTGAAAGTATTTATGAAATGACGTTGACATTTACTTATTATGTCCAGCTTTTGTACGTGGCGTCTTAAGATGCTGCCACGTGCATATTATGGAATATTCAAATAATGTGTCATATTTGAGTCATGATCGCAGGTTAAACCGGACCGCATAAAAAGATGCAAAATCCTAAAGTGATATTTATGTCATTTAATCCCTACATGATAATTGTCTCTTAACGTGTTCTTGCTGAAGATTTTGGCAGTGAGTGTGAAGTTCGACTATATGTAGGAAATCACAAAATGTTCGAAACATTTAGGTTAATATATCAATTATTTAGTAACCAAATAAGGGGTTCTCATAATTTGTACTATCTTTTTCATTTTCTTATTGCTCTTTGTAGAATATATTTATCGGTGCAACGGATACAAGTGCAGCCTCAATAGTTTGGACCATGACAGCCCTGATGAAGGCACCCAATGTGATGAAGAAACTGCAAAGGGAAATAAGAAATTTGATAGGCAAAAAGGGTAAAATAGATGAAGATGACTTGCAGAAACTTCTCTACCTAAAAGCGGTCATATATGAGACTCTTAGATTGTATCCTGTAGCCCCATTGCTAGTACCAAGAGAAACAATAGAAAGATGCACTCTAGAGGGCTACGATATTCAACCGAAAACAGTTGTTTATATTAATGCATGGGCCGTGGCAAGAGATCCTGAATACTGGGGAAATCCAGATGAATTCTTGCCTGAAAGATTCTTGGATAGCAATATTGACATAAAAGGGCAAGATTTTGGGGTGATTCCATTTGGATCAGGCCGGAGAATCTGCCCAGGAATGTATATGGGACTTGCAACTGTGGAGCTTACAGTTGCAAATCTGCTCTACTCTTTTGACTGGGAATTTCCTCCAGGGATAAAGGCGGAAGATATTGATACCAATGTTTTGCCTGGAATCACAATGCATAAGAAAAATGCCCTTCTCCTCGTACCTAAGAAGTATGTTGTTTGATTTTGGACATTTGTGATGGTCTGATAGCATTACTTATTCTCCTCTATGTGTGTGTATGCATTCTCTTAGCATTGCTAAGTAGTGCATGTGTCTTTTGTGCGTTTGGTCCAAGCATATGCCGCAGAATAAATATATAGGCATTTTCAAGACACTGATTTTTTACTTATTTTAATGATGATTGCATTCCTGTTGTTTTTATAATATTAAATTTTGTCTTGTTTGTTTAAAACGTAGTTTAATAAGGATGATATCAGATTGCACTACACTTATATATTCTCTGCAGCATAAGAAATAATCAAACTGCATTCACTGTGTGAAGATTAAGAATGTAGGAGTGCATGCATTTGTGTGGCGAATGTTTCATTTTTGGCTAATTTGAAAAAATATGGTGAAAAAAGAAAAAACTTACAAAACTACCGTAAATTTAAAAGCTTTACAAAATTATGGTAAGGCGTGGCTACTTATCCTATTTTTTTTATTTTTTTTTAATTTCATAATTAAGAGGGCCACGCCTCTTAATTCATGTATTTTTCCCTCTAGAGGCCACGCCTCTTTGGGATTTTTCCTTTTTTTTATTATTTATTATTTTTTTATTTTTAGTATTGTTTTATATATATATAAATATATTTTAATTTTTTAATTTTAATGTTTGATTTTTTTTTCTTTTGGGAATAATATTAGGGTTGACATAGTATCATTTGTTTTATTTTTATTTTATGTAATTTAATATAGAATATTTTATCTTATATTTAAAATTTTAATTAATTGATTTTTTGAAATATTAAAAATAAGCCATAAAATATAGTATAAATTTTAAATTTTTTAATAAATGTACTATTTTATAAAATGTAAGTGATTGAAACATGTTTTTATAAATTTACTATACTCTATGTTTTCTTCAATAGATGCAATATATTAATTCGTGAAGGAATGCTTGTAATGTTTGAACTTTGGCCAAAATAAGTATGTAAAACCACAGTATATGATTATATATTAATATATTAATCAAACATTATTATACTTTTTAATCATAAGTGATGCTTGTAATTTCAAGATATGTTATTATTTTGGGCTAATTTATAAAAATATTGTGAAAAAAATAATATCTGCAAAATTACCTTAATTCTTGAAAGTTTCTAAAAATTATGGTAAGGCGTGGCTATAGCCACGCCTTTATCTATGTTTTTATTTTTTTTAATCAGATAATTAAGAGGCGTGGCCACGCCTTTATCTATGTTTTTATTTTTTTTAATCAGATAATTAAGAGGCGTGGCCACGCACGCCTCTAAATTCGTAATTGCTGCAATACAATTGCATTGAAGGCCACGCCTCTTTAGAAATTTCTTTTTTTTTTTAATTCCTTTTTAAATGTTTGAATTTTTTTGCTTTTAGGAATAATATTAGGGCTGACATCAACCCTAATATTATTTTATGTAATTTAATATAAAATATTTTATTTTATATTTAAAATTTAATTAATTAATTTTTTTAAAATATTAAAAATGAGACCATAAAAATGTAGTATAAATTTTAATTTTTTTTATAAATATACTATTTTATAAAATGCAGTGATTGAAGCATGTTTCTATAAGTTTACTGTATTCTATATTTATTTTAGTTGATGTAATATATTAACTCTTGAATGGATGCTTGTAATGTTAGAACTTTGGCCAAAATAGGCATGTGAAACTGCAGTATATGATTATATATTAACACGTTAATCAAGATTTATTATTTATAAATAATATTTTATTTGTAAATGACTACTCGTATATCTTTCATTTGGATAAGGAGACTCGCATATCAACAATCATGCAAGTGAAAAATGACATTAATTTGTCAAAATTATTGGATCCGAGGGTTGGCATAAGTAGTGTGGAGTTGTTCATCGAAGTTGAACCAGTACGCCCTAATAATATGCAGGACATGTTATTGCGAGGGGAACATGGATCCTACATGTCATTTTTGATACAATATCATTTGGGCAGTACTTTTACATCTCAATAAATTCCCTTGGGAGGAAACCAATATGCCATTTAATTTAGTGGCAAATATGGACATACAATTTCACACACATAGGTAGGGATTCCTGACTTGCCTACCAAAACAGATGGCTTTACAAATTTTGAAATTCGTGATATTTATGATGGTGGTTCTACATCTCATCAATATTCCAACGTTGGTCCTTCTACTTTTCATCAAAATTTTTTGAAGCCGACACCTAAGCCCAAGCACATGTAAGACAACAAGCCTACCGTCAAACCCAAGCCCGACAACATTGATTCTTCCAACTTTATAGTTATGTTTTATGTTTTATGTTTTTCCTTTGTATCAAACTTCAAGAATAATAAATTTGGTTGAGAATCTCAAAAATTTTATACAATTGTAATATGTTATATTTCACTTACATACTTAAAGAATAAAACCCATACATTATTTTTTAATTAAATAGTAAGTGTTACATATTAAACGCATAAAAATTAAATATACCTAAACCCTAAACCCTAAACCCCAATATTCTGGCTTTGTCTTACGGAATAGTTGAAATGCAAATTTGGACTTTAAAATTAAGAATAAATAAAACGATACATGATATTAATCATTTTCATTCAAGATATATTGGCATTAACAATGACCATTTTTTTCTCTTAATAACCATGTATATCCATGCTAAAAAAATGAATCATCTCCCATTTGAGTTTAATTCTAAAAGACAATATATAGAAATATATATATATATATATATATGATAAAGTTATGTGAATGGTGGATTTTATAAGTGGAATAGATAAATAGAACCGATTAGATAAAGCTATTATGACATTTTCATGTGCCAAAATAATAACATACCTTGAAATTACAAGCATCACTTATGATTAAAAAGTATGATAATGCTTGATTAATGTATTAATATATAGTCATATACTGTGGTTTTACATACTTATTTTGGCCAAAGTTCAAACATTACAAGCATTCCTTCACGAATTAATATATTGTATCAATTGAAGAAAATATAGAGTATAGTAAATTTATAAAACCATGTTTCAATCACTTGCATTTTATAAAATAGTACATTTATAAAAAAAATTAAAATTTATACTATATTTTATGGCTCATTTTTAATATTTCAAAAAATCAATTAATTAAAATTTTAAATATAAGATAAAATATTCTATATTAAATTACATAAAATAAAGATAAAACAAATGATGCTATGTCAACCCTAATATTATTCCCAAAAGAAAAAAAAAATCAAACATTAAAATTAAAAAATTAAAATATATTTATATATATATATATATATATATAACAATACTAAAAATAAAAAAATAAAAAAATAAAAAAATAAAAAAAGGAAAAATCCCAAAATGGCCACGCCTCTAGAGGGAAAAATACATGAATCCACGCCTCTTAATTACGAAATTAAAAAAAAAAAAAATAAGGTAAGGCGTGGCTTGTATTTTGTAAATTAGTTTTGTAAATTTTTTCTTTTTTCACCATATTTTTTCAAACTAGCCTTCATTTTTCGAATGGAGTAGGATCAGAATATCTTATTCAGTGATGTTTTGTACAAGCTTTCTCTTTTAAATATAGAGTGGATTTTTCCATTATCGGCCTAAGGATTTTACTAATTTTCCATTGCTTTGGTAACAGACTGACAAGATCGCTTGCTAATTAAGCTATGACTAAATAAACGGTTTAAATCTTCTATTCTATTCCCTATTTCATTTCCTATTTTATTTCATAAATATATAACACGTATATTAAATATTTTTTTATAAAAATAATTAATTAAAAATCAGATACACTTGGCATAAATACAGTAAGTTGAAATAGGAGATAAAATAGAAAATAAAATAGAGGATCGAAAATGCTAAATATTAGAGATTGGCTATTTTTTTATGGAACCAAACTTTCTAAATATCCAAATGAGAGTTAATAGCCACGTGGAGAGTACGAGGATTTTCCATATACAGTATTAAAATTGACTAGTTCTTTCACTTTTGTATGAAACTTACAAAAAAATACCTCATATTTTGGAATCAAAAGTATATTTTTCCATAAATTATCCGAGTACTCAAGAGGATCGCACGCATGCCACTACAAAAAAATAATAAAATATTAATGATAAAAAATAAGTTTTAATATGAAAATTATCACTAATAACATACATTAAGAGACTATAACTTTATCATACGGAATATGTATGCTTTTTCAAATTATTTTACTATTGAAAGTTGGCTATTTTGCTTTGCTCCCAGAAAAACAACTTTTTTCTTATGTTTTTTTTTTTTGGTATATTACATGGGTAACTTGCCCAAATTTGATAGAAAGCCAAAATATATTTATTAGGTGACTTATCACTCATACCCCTTTATAAATATGTTGTTAGACATAATTAAACCCAAGATTCATCTATATCTATAGAATTAAAATACTATACAATTAATTAATTCTTGATACCTATTTGAGTCATGAGATTAATGATCAATGATTCCTACAATTTCACGATTGATTGCTAAGTTTTCATTTCCTTCTCACATAAACCACTTGACAGCTTTAATGGGATAACAATATCAAAACGTGGACTAGATAGGGGACCTACCCACAATATATATATATATATATAAAAGATAAAACCCTAGAGAGCCTTCCCATCATGGGCTGCTAAGATTGGGCATACACTAGCAGTCATACCAAGTTTGATAAGCAAATGCCTTAATAATATTGTGTCAAAATAATAGGCCCTATGAGTCATGTCTCATTAACCGTATTAATTTAACCCATTTTTATTTTATTAGCATACAATTCCAATTAATAAAAGTCCATATATTGGAATAAAATTCCTACATGTTTTTGCAAAGGACTTAGTTGAGACAAAAAGGACAATCAATTTTAAGGCTGGAAAGAAGACACTAAATTACTGCTTAATTTTGGTTCAAGTTTGATTTATCACTTTGAAATTTTTATTGTTGTTTAAGATAGTTTTCGAAGAATTTTAATAGTTAGAATTGATTTTAAATTTAAGAATTTGAATTATTTCCCATTGCGATAATTTTTGAAGTTCTATAATAATATGTTATGAATTTTTGTATATCCAAATCTCTACTGTGGCATAGTATTTTTGAGTTCTTTGGACATAGAAGTATTATCGTATTATGTTTTAAATTTGGGGTGTGACAACTCATCTCTTTTGTCAACTACAAAATAGCCGAAACTAGGGGTGGCAAAATGGGTTGTAAACCATGGGTCCAACCCAACTCATATGATTTTGGGTTGGGTTGGGTTCTAAAATTTTAAAATGGGTTGAGGTGGGTTGGGTTGTTGTGGGTTGTATTTGATTTTGGTTCAATGCGGGTTTAAGTGGGTTAAAAATGGGTTTAAGCAATTAATTTAATAAATTAAAAAATAACTTCAAATTAATAATAACAAATTTATATTATTTTTATTTTCTCATTTTTGTCAAAATCTCGCAATTTTGGATCATTAATAATATTTAAATTGAAATAATAATCTTGGACTTAGGTTAGTTGTCTTGAATTTTTCTCAAAATATAAATTTTAATATATGAAAGTGATCATAGGAATAAATATTGTATCTACTAATTAAAAACAAATTCTAAATTTAATTTGTTGCTTAACTAATATTGCATGTCAATAGTAAGATTGACATACAACTTATATATATTAATTCTTGAAAAATGAAAATTATACAAATTCTTTATTGAAAGTTTAATATACATTTATTGGTGTGAATTTAGGAGTGGACGTTTGGATTGGGTAGTTCGGATTGAGTACCCGATTTTTTGGATAGTAATTTTAACTACCCCATACCAACCTGAAATTGTCGAGTACCCAACATTTCGGATATCCGACACTAAATACTATTTAAAAAATTTTAAATTTAAAAAAAAAAAAAAAACAGGAATTGAACGTTGGCCTCTGTTAGTCAGAGGACTAACAGAGGCCAAGGCCAAAGTTTGGCCACTGTTAACAGCGGTCAAACTTTGGCCTCTTTCATATATATATATATATATATATATATAAAACTGACTAACAGAGGCCAAGGCCAAAGTTTGGCCACTGTTAACAGCGGTCAAACTTTGGCCTCTTTCATATATATATATATATATAAAATAAGTATTCTATGTATTTAATATATATAGATATATATATCCATTTATATACAAATTGAAGTCAGGTATCCAAACTACCAAATCGGGTAGGACCTCCTAGCCGATATCCAATCCAAAATTTTATTCGAGTATTGGGTACCTGACCAGCAATTTTTTTAAAATAAGAAAAATTCGACTCGATCGGATATTATCCAATCGAAATGTCCACCCCTATGTATGATAATGGTGTCATTTTCTTCAAAATGATCAATTTTTTTTACAAAATAACTACTAGAATTGTAATTAATTATGAATATAATTACATATGAAAAATTAATAAAATAAATATATAATTTAATAAATCTTCCATTATATTGTAAAATTTCATATTGAATATAAGATATGAAAGATATATTAATATTACTATTATTTTTGAATTAATTTTTTTGATTAAGTAAAAAAAAAATTCTTCATTTGAACCCATTTTCAACTCAACCCAACCCAAACAATTTTCAACCCACCTCCTTAAAACCCATATTGAGCCCAACCCAATTGAGTCCAAACCATACCCAATCCAACCCACTCATTTGCCACCCCTAGCCGAAACCGAAGAGTCATACAATGACCAATCAACAAACATCCTGGCAGGGGAAAGCCATACTCTTACGCCGACTCAGGAAGCTCATTTATTTGATATCTCAATATAGACCAACTTTTTGATTATCTTGTAAAAGATAAGCAGATCATGCTCCCTGGAGTACAGCAAGCAGAGGCAGGGACAAATCCAAAAATAAGAGTGTGGGGGATAAAAATTATAAAGCTTAAAAGTTTAAGTACAATTTTTATATTTGTGAATTCAAAATACACATTTTTATCAAAAAGGAGCCGATGCCCTTTATATCAAAAAATTTGTAAATGAATCAAATCAATATCAAAATTTTCAGTAATAGTTTTTTTAATATAAGTAACTAAAAAGTTGAAGAAAATGTTCTAAAACATGTTTTCATCTTATTCTAAAATATGTTCTTGATAATATTCACAACGAAAAAAGTTCTTCAATTTGTAGTTGTTGAAACACAAAGAAAAATATTGACTCACATTTATTCTTATCTCAATCTTATTAAAGTCAAAATGAGAGATTTTAATTGTTTTGCAAATCCCTTAAAATTTAATCGGCTAAACTCTCGTAATGCTTTCTCAAACAAATAAAACAGAAATGCCTTAACTAGCCTACTTAATAGTCTTCACTTGATTACTTGATTGTAAATATGGACTTAAGAATTTGTTTTGGATTTAAAAAAATAAAATAGATAGATATTTCATTAATTAATTTTTATTTTTATTTAATTTTTATCTTTAATTAAAAATAAATTCAATTCAATTCAATAAATCTAGAAAAGTAATTTTTAATTCAAGGCCCATAATAAAAGTTAATTTTTTAAAAAAGTTAATGAATGAAAATTAAAATTAGTTACTTTTAATTAATATTAAATAACTTCTTTTTTAATATATTCTTTAAATTAATTATAGTAATATATATATATGTATTGTAATAAACCTGGGGGGTGCAATGGCCCCTGCTTCCCCCCCCCCCCCCCCCCCCGCCCCCGTCCCTAGATCCGTCCTTTAGCAGAGGAGATACAAAACAAAAAGTACTTACATGTGACAGAAGTCCTTTAGTAATTCCATTAACAACTGCATTATTTTTGGAAGTGCTACGCAGAAAGCATTGAAAGAAGGATGATTCAAGGTAGCCGACAAGGGCTAGCTGGACTTAGCTGATCAATTCACCAGCAGTGCCAGTGTCCTCCAGAGATTGCAGTTTCCCAGAATATTACTCATGTTTAAAATACAAATCGATTCATTAATTAAGATAGCAATATAATACAATCAACAAAATCTTAGCTAAAGCGCGAGTCGGTTTTTGCCGCAATCGAAAAGGAAATAATTTATTTTTTTTAGGGGTACCCTTTAACAAAAATACTCTAATATTTCCAAGTAGGAATGAGAATCTCAACCCCAAAAACCAACAATAAGAGAAACTCAAATCTAAATATTTATATTTATGTCTCTTTCTTTTGCCAAAAATCCCTAGAAAATGCTAAAATACATCCATTTTCTTTTTCTTTCTTGTTACCCGATGCCAATGAAAATCTCAAATCAATTAAGATTTGGTATATTAGTCATTATCGAATGTAAGCTACTTTGTAAGCTACAATGACTTAGTGGTCCACAACAATCCACCACAAGAGGAAAAACACGTTTGTACTGGCTGGGTATGTTCCATCATTATATTGTGGAGCTCATTAATAACAAGAGTATATTTGACTAAATTTATTTAAAAAAATTTATAAATTTTTACATCTTATAAGATATTCATTTTTAGAGTTTGTACAATACTAAATCTTATTTTTAAAATAAATTATTAAAGTATTTGGATAAAATAAGAATTTTAAATCTATAAGATGTTAGTGATAGCATTTTTTTGTAATTAAAGGAGTTTAATAAGATTTTGAAAATAAATTGGGATCTCCTTACTTTTTATAAAAGAAGTTATAAGATTTTAAGATCTTATTTTAGGATATTGTATTTTCTGAATACAGTCTAACATTTATAAAATTTTAAATATTTTAATAGATATTTTTATGAGCTTATAAGTTTACCCAAATACCATCTAAGTATGAAGTTATTGTTACATTTTTCTAATTATTTCTAAACGAATGCATGATATTTGGCTTTCTTAAAAAAAATTGTGAAATATTTTTCCAAAAATACCGTGAATTGGGAAAAGTTACAAAATAATGACTATTGAAAGTTGCACTCACCGAGTGCAACTTTCAATAATAACTGTCAATAGTAACTATTGAAAGTTGCACTCACCGAGTGCAACTTTTAATAGTAACTGTTTTGTTAGCTAATTGTGGCCTTCACAATTTATTCACGTGAAGGTTGTAATTTGCATGCAGCCTTCATGTGAATATATAAAAAAAATAAAAAATAAAAATTTGAAGTATTCTAAAGATTGTTGGCTAAATATTGACCAACACTCCTTATAAGTAGAGGTAGAGAGAAATGGAAAAATGGAGGAAACAAAGAAAATAGGAAGAAAAAAGAGAGAAGAAAACAGTCCACTTATAATTATTGTTTCTTTGTGTCACTTGGAGAAATTTTATAAAAGTTGCAATTTTGGCTAGCACGCATAACTTAAAGCCTGCAGCCTTCACGCGTTTTGTGAAGCCTATAGGATTCATAATTTCCATGTAGAAAGGAGAGGAAAAAAAAGAGATAAAAGAAAAACGAAAAAAAATTATTGTAGTAATTGTTTGATTATTTAGGGTGAACAATTTTTATTAAAGTAAAAATTTAAATTTTGAGTGCTAATGTAAAAAAATTTGCTTTAATAAATATATATTTATTATTTTTATTTGCAGTTTGTGTAGAACGAAAAATTGGAAGGAGTTAAACAATATTATTATTCAACATTATTTTCTACCAATACTCAGATTAGTGTATTATTTTTATATTTTTCATTAGTATTTTTATTCACTCATATGTATAGTGTTAATCAATTGTTATAGAATATCTATAAAATATTTGAAATTATATTTAGGGGGTCAAATTGAAGAAATCCAAAAATACTTTTACATATATACATATGGGGACAAAAATTCATCAAATTTTCAAAACTTGCCTAATCTCTTCCCACCTTCGGTTCTTCTTCGTTTCACCTCCAAATTAGAAAGTAAAACCATGGTTGGATTCCTCTCAACTAAAGGATCACAACCATACCAAATGTGAACCAAATCAAAGGTGATTTTGCCAGAAAAATTTACGGCGAAAGAGCAAGGAGGTTGAGGTGGCGGGTTGCTGACTTCCAGTGGCGGAAACGGTAAAAGGTTAGGTGGGTTTTGACAGGCTCGACGAGAGGAACACGTTGGTATGCACAATTGCTGGTTTTGACGGCTGACGGCAGAGTAATTGAGGTGGAAAAAAGCGGCAATGCTAGGGTTTTAGTGGATGTTCTTGTCCAATTCATCGGTGAGGAGGCGGCGGTCAGCAAAATTAGTTGAGGGGTTTTAAGGGGTAGGTGAGGCGCACCATCTGGTCCAGACGGCTTGCACACAGGCGGTGGGTGGCGACTCTGGCAGTTCTTGGACAACTTGCTCCAAATTTAATTTTGGATGCGATTGGACTAAATTTGGGACGTGATTTGGACTCAGACTCAATTTAATTTGGTAAATTTCAATTTTATCATATTATTAGCCCTAATTTGATACGATTGAGATATATTATGATGAAATTAGATGCATAAGTTAATGTTAAAGGACATAAATGGTTTATGAAGATCTTGTTATGGGTTTAAGCATTAGTCTTAAGTGGATACAACTTTCGCTGAAAATTATTAAATTGGATTGATATAGATAGGGAAGTTGAAGAAAAGAATATTGAACCCAATGCGACTCAACCAAGAAATTAATGAGTATATTAATAGTTTCCAATTGAGTTACTGATGTGAATATATAGGTAGGTTTTGGAAATATTAAGTGTGATTTATGATATTTTGGTCAGAAGTCAAACTATTAATGGATATTACTTGTGGGAATTAAACATTTGCTTTTTAAAAGACTTATTTTCTGTAGTTTAGAGAACTTGTGATATTGATTTGAGTAGCACCTCGGATGGGAACAGGTGCTCCCAATTCAAGCACTACAAAATTAATTCAAAATAAAAAAAAATTGTTAAATAGTTAAAAATATTTAATATATTAATCAGTTAAAAATAATTAAATTAATTAACTAGAAGAGTTATTAATTACCTTATTAATTTTTAAATAAAAAATTATTTAAAAAATTCTTTCAGAAGAAATGTTAGTTTATTAGTAATAAAAATGCACTAAAAATGTATTAAAATATATTTAACTCGTATTAGAATTGAAATTGTAATTTGTATTGTAATTAATAATATAAATTCATAAATTGTAAATAATTACTGAAGGCGCACTCTAGGAGCTCCATAATGATTAAAGATGCACTCACTGAGTGCGCTTTTGTGCAAATTTGCATTACCCTAAATTAGGGCTAGTGTAAAAATTGAAAATAATTTTATATTAATTATTTAACTATTTTGGAACATTTAAAATAATAAAAAATTAAATTCATATTTTTGTCAGTATCTATAATTTATATTCATGAATTGTTTATTTTTTGTAATGTATAACTAGTGAAGAATGTGAATATTAATATTTTGTTAACTTCTATGATAGTTATTAATTATAATCATCATGTACGTAGCATCATTAGAGTATCATTACAATATCTCGGATGTACCTACTTATAGTTATTTTTATTTTTTCTGCAAATATTTCAGGATGGACATCACAGATATATATGGTCTACGTGATCCCAGTATGTTATACATGCAAGATGCCCATCGATCAGAGGGTGAATTAACTGGAAATATAAATGATACTTTGGTTGTGAGATGAGGAGATAGAAGATTTTGGAGAATTATAGGACGCGATGCTCTACACCCTTGTGTATTATCTTTATTAAATGAGATGGGATTCTATGGTGTCTATAGTTGTAGAAATATTGAGACTGATGTTCATATAATTATGGCTTTGGTCGAGAGGTGGCGCTCGAAGACTCACATATTTCATTTACGTGTGGGAGAGGCTACAGTTACATTGCAGGACATAGCAATTATTTGGGCATTGCCGATAGATGGTATTGCTGTTATAGGTAAAGACCATGTTCATAGCCTCCCACAGTGGCAGGATTATTGTCAGCATTATCTTGGATTAGTTCCAAAGGAGCGACACTTTAGGGGATCACAACTTCATCTTACTGCTCTTACGGACCACATCCAGAACAATAGAATTATAGATCATAGCACAATTTTAGAGGTCCAACAATACGCACGTGTCTATATGTTGATACTTCTTGGAGGTCTGATGTGCCCAAGCTCACCGGGTTCTGTAGTATCATTAGTTTACTTACAACGTATGGAACAAATATATGAAGTCCGTAACTTTAGTTGGGGTAGTACAGTTTTATCGTTCATGTATCGTAAGCTTTATATGCATCACGTAGAGGGAAATCAAATATTGGTGGAGCGATGCAGTTGCTACATGTGAAGTAGTATTGTTTATAATTATATTAATTCTTGTCATAAGATATGACTTTTGAAAAATTGTTAATTATAGATTTGGGCATGGTCTCGCATTACAACATTGACCCCTATAAGATTAAGTTCTCGTGTCGATGACAATGAAGCACCAGTAGTAGTTGATGGACTTCCAATTGCTCCGTATGGTGCTCAGTAAGATATTATATGATAAAGTTTATTAACATTTTCATGCAATTGATTTGTGCGTATATGGATAATACGATTTTTATTAATATCACTTGAATGGGTTTTTAGGTGGTGGCATTATAATTCTTTCACCCAAACAGCAAGTCACTCTATATGAAACACAAGAGATATGCTTGATAGAATGTCGGCAAATGAGGTCAAAAATTTTATAATATAATAATAGTTTTCACATCAAATCTTCTGATGAGTTATTTTTGTATATAAACATGGCTCAATTCTTTTATATGCAGTTTATATGGCAACTATATGACCCGGTCCAAGACATTCAAACCTTGCCAGTCCAATATGCCCCGAGACTTTGGACAGCAGCGTGTCTATTAATCAATTTTGCTATAATTGAGCTGTATCATCTAGAACAAGTCCCACAGAAATTTGGGATGCGGCAGCATATTCCTCCCCCACCGACTGAGAGAGGTTCAATATTGCATGACATATCATGTAGAGGTCATCCTGGGCAAGATTAGTCTATTTATCACATGGATTATATTTCTTAGTGGGCTAACATAGAGTAGCTTGTTGTGTATGGACCTCCTATTGTCGGATCAACCACTATGGAAGATGGATACATGTTATGGTATGATCGAATTATACGTCGAATCATAGGACCATCATATGAGAACATACAAACAGGGTACCATCCAGAGGAGTCACGTGCTTGGCAAGATGTGGTATGTATATAAGCATACAATACATCCTTCAATGATTTAAATGATATTTAACATTATGTTGTCCATTTCATTTTTTCTAGACAGATCAAATGTACAATTTGATGGTTAGTTGTAATTTTGTTGCCAATGATGCCGTGGTTATCTCATTTATTCAGATAAGGGATCATCATAAATTAATTGCTGAAAACGTTCATCAGTTGGCATCTAAACAACGATTTCCAATCCATGTGCCTCAACAACAACCGTCTTCTCCACAACAAAAAATCAGTGGGAGCAGACATACGAGGAGGAGGAGATGCAGCATTAGATCCAACAACACGACTAATGATGATAGCATTCATGGGGCCACTGACAGTGCTTCATTAGCTTATGAGACTCATTCTTTTAGGTCAAGTGGTGGTATTGATGTGGGAGGTCCCTCTAATAGGCATCTTGACTTGTATACCGATTGCTACGTACCTCAACCACTAGAAGTAGATGAGTTAACACCTATACCACAATATATATCGGCTACCAATCAATTAGTATCTGAACTAGTGGATACTAAACTTGGTCTAGGATGGGTATCAACGGAGTATGATTGTTCAGCACCAGCACGACACTCATTTCATTTCTCGCCAGTACCTTTCCTAAGTATTATGGAGTATCGTGATCAGCATGAAGCTGGTCCAAGCCATCATCAATCACATAATGCTGTACATGATGAAAGGGAGCGATGACGACGACGACAACGACGAGGTTGTGGCACTGGAGGACATTATTAGGGCTACCTTTTACTTGTGTATGTAAACTATTTTTTCAAATTTCACATATATATGTACTTTTTAAAGATCTTTTAACTACGAATATATATTTCATAATTAAATGAAAAAAATTAAATATATTAAATACAAATATGAAATTCTAAACATTTAAACCCTAAGAAAGGAAAAAACGAAAAATGTTCAAGATTTGAATGCACATAAATTAACGCGTCCAAAAAAAACTGCTAGAATAAAAATTACAAAATTTAAGACATAATAAAAGAAATTCTAATGATTCTCTTCATATGACATATTAACATCTGATCGATAAATAGGACCAACGCTAAGTGCCCACCGATCTCTTGCTTCATTGATTAATCTTGATGATGCATAGTCTCTCGATATTTGTTGAAAATTATGACGATATATGTGCATAGCCATCCTGTTATTTTCTTCATGTATGTGATTGAGAGCTAATGTTTTCTCTTCAGCTGTGTTTCGAGGCTGGGTGATAGCTTTACGTCGAGGATAAGGAATATCAAGATCACGACTATCTATTATAAGTCCTTCTTGTTCTTGCACACGGTGTTGCCATTCATCTCCCATTGTTGCTAAATATAAGGTAGAGTATCTTTGATTTGGATCTAATGAATAACAATAATTATCGTCCAAGAGCCAACTACGACCAATGGCGCGAACAATAATTTCAGTGCTTTGAATGGTTCTGTTTTGACAAGTGAATAAAATTTTATCATCCTACATATTTATAGACAATTTAAAATTAAAAATGTGGTACACTTTGCATTTATTTCAATAGATATTACTATTGAGGCATGCAAGGACGACAAAAACTATACTCTGCACTAAAGGCATGCATCCACTATCATCAGTCTTGCACAAAATCAGGCACGTGAAGTGTCAGAAAATAATTATATAATGCCAACTAATGATGAATAATCAAAGTCCACAATGACTACATTTTGCACTCATTGAAACGGCATATTACTACTGAGGCAAGCAAGGACGACAAAAACCATACTCTGCACTAAAGGCATGCATCTACCATCATCAGTCTTGCACAAAATCAGGCACGTGAAGTGTCAGAAAATAATTATATAATGCCAACTAATGATGAATAATTCAAAGTCAACAATGACTACATTCTACACTCATTGAAACTTCATATTATTACTGAGGCACACAAAGACGACAAAGACTATACTTTGCACTAAAGGCATGCATCCACCATCATCAATCTTGCTCAAAATCAGGCACGTGAAGTGTCAACAAATAATTATATAATGCCAGCTAATGATCAATATTTCAAAGTCCACAATGACTACATTCTGCACTCATTGAAAATACATGTTACCATTGAGGCACGCAAGGACGACAAAGACTATACTCTATGTAGATATCATTTTGTATTTCCACAAGTGTAGATATCCCGTACTGGTTATCCAAATAGAACTTTGCTTGAATATTTAGTTGATAGCTACTCCTATCAATGGTTGTCGCTCCATAGATTTTGTAGCACAAATCATAATATGTTATTTCACAAGATACTCTAATAATGCTACATACAGGACGATCATAATCCACTAAGCGAGAATCTTTAGTAATTTTTCCACCAAAGTATATTACAACAACAATAGTACTCGAAGTAGACTTACCTTCCACAAATACACACATAATTTATATTAATTAATCAATCTAATTAATAACTATCATAAAATCTAATAAAATATTAAGATTTACATTGTTCAATATTTCTATAGTACAAAAATAAATTAACACTACATATAATAGTGAACAAAAATATTATTACAAAAGATAAAAGAATCAACCCATAGAAATTATACACTAACCTGAATATTTGTAGGAAAGAAAATTGAATCGAATTGCTCAATTCCTTCCGAATTTGCGTTCTACACAAAATGCAAACACAATAACTAAATAATAATTATAAGTGGACTGTTTTCTTCTCTTTTTTTTCTTCCTATTTTCTTTTTTTCCTCCATTTCTCTCTACTTATACTTATAAAGAGTGTTGGTCAATATTCAGCTAACACTCTTTAGAAGGATGCAAATTTTTAATTATATATATATATATTCACGTGAAGGCTGCATAAAGGCTTATGCGAATTGTAGCATTCACATGAATAAATTGCAGTCTTCACTTGTGAAGGTTGCAATTAACCAACAAAACAGTTACTATTGAAAGTTGCACTCGGTGAGTGCAACTTTCAATAGTACTATTTCTTCTTTTCGGTGGCTGCAAAAATGTTAGGCGGACAAAAAATATTATTACTGTTGAAAGTTGCACTCGGTGAGTGCAACTTTCAATAGTAACTGTCGGTAGTAACTGTTGAAAGTTGCACTTGGTGAGTGCAACTTACTATAATTTTGTAAACTTCCCCAATTCACGGTATTTTTGGAAAAAAAATTTCACAATTTTTTTTAAAAGCCATGATATTTCTTATACAACAAAGTAAAATGTATGAACAATATTTTATAATGAGACAAGTATTCGGTTGACAACCATGATGGGTATCACATCACTTATGTGGCAAGCATCCAAATAACTGTCTAATCTGGAACGGGATTGAAAATAATAACTCGTGGTTGCACAAAAAAAAAAAAAGGGCCTATAATTTCAATTAGACAATTTCTAAAATTGCATAAAATGAAGAACCAGAATTCCTCAAATTCCAATCTTATGGGACTGAAAAAGCAATTCAATCACTACAAAAAAAAAGAGATTTTGTTACACTTTTTTTCCTTCCATTTTTGTAAAAGTGTAAGTATAAGTATATTTTTGTTACACTTTTAAAAAAGTGTGGCTTTAGTTATTATTGCTTACTTTTGGTAATTTTTTTCTCCTAAAAAACAGTGTCGTTTGCTCATGGCAGTAAGTATAGTGCTATATTTTTGACTGAAAAATCAATCAAAATTAAAAACTTAAAAAACTAGCTCTCTCCTAACTAGTGCTTTTTTGACTGCTCCCCGCGAAACCCTCAATCCCATTCAGAAAACTACTCTATGCGTCTTATTCCTATCAAATTCCTCACTTCCTCTATTGTTCATAAAAAAGTTTGATTTAGCAAAGCTTTAAAATTTTTCATTCTCACAACCGAGCAAAATTTTCAAATGATTTCATTCTTCAAAGCCCAACTGCAGCTGTTGTCCGATGAGAGTTGTGGATAGAAACAACCGAAATTAGTTAATCTCTCTTTTTTTGTTGCTTTTTTCTAGAGTAGATATAGAATACTTTGCTCTAAATAGTTGCGAATGGTGTGACTCCATACATAAACACCATATAATATGTAGGAACACACAAAGAAGCACATAACATACAAACAATACGTATCTATAAGTGTAGAAAGAGAGGAGCAAATGACCTGGGCAACTGTGACAGGAACAGAAAATGTTGTAGCTATGGATAAACCTAAATTCAAATGAGGTAAAACCCATATCTACAAACCTTGATTAGAATAAAAAACATAAAGAATTACTCCCAATCCAGATTCAGTTTGACTATTTACATAATTCTTTTATCAAATTCAAGCACCCCCTAGTATACACTTACTCTCGTTCAACTGATAAATCTTAGGGAAAGCTGGGATGAGAATTTTTATGGCTGATTCTATTGGTGTAACAGGTGGAATCTATGTCTGATTAAAGTTTACAAACATACACACCCCCAAAAAAAGGAAGAACGAGCTTCCTTTTTTAAGTATGAGATCAAAAGCTTACAAGGCTTTATGTGGGATAAATGCGCTGAATTTAGTTGTTCCTTTTAATAGTAAAAGAAACTGAATATTGACAATTGTTTTTACTTATATATTTCTATACTCTCTTATTTATCATATGTATCATAAATGATTACCTTTTTTTATGTTCTCTTTTCTGAAAATTGAGTTTCTTGAGCAAGAACATCTATAAGTGACACCATGACCGTGTATTCAACTTTTGTAGCTTGAGCATGTAGCATATCAAATTGCTGCTCCTTAATGTGTCTATTAAGCACATGCTCATGGTTTTGTTGTTGTTTCGTGTTTTCTATGAAAATCATTTTGTGAATCTGATTGAATATATATACATACTTGGTTAAGTGTTTCTATTCAAGTCAAATGAATAATTTAAATTATGAAAACTCCATACAAATTGAGATGTCTCGAACTGCAGCAAGCGATGTTTCTGAAGTTATTCCAAGCTTGAAAAAGTTTTGTGTGACGTTCAGGAGATGACATTGAAAAACATGAACTTGTAGACTTCAAGTTAATAAATGTTTTCTCTTCTCTATTAGAACTTCTAGCTTTCCCTAAGAATCATTCAGTGCTAGGGAGCAAAAAGCTTTGCAACTAGCTTGCTTGCTACATGTATTTCTTGCAATTTGTTTCTAATCTTCTAGACTACATTTTGTAGTTTCTAAATGTTCAACAATAGGAGATCCAAGCCTAACAAAGTCTATCATGATTATGCCATTATAAACTAATGAACTACAATTTTTTAACAAACACTTGATATGTCGAGTTGTCAGAACATAAGTCACATAGGTTTATCTTCTCTAACCAGGGTTGTTGTCTTATCATATGCTTCTCGTGTGAGTTTCCAAAATATTTTCTCCTTTCCCCTTGTACTAAATTTTCCTATTTAACTCTTTTTCCACTGATTTTTTAGGTTGATCTTTCATTTCCCGATAGTTTGCAAAAACTTTCTATGTGCACACTCTTCTGTTGACGCTGTATTACAATATAAAGACCACTAGTTTTCAGATGTCTTTAGATTAACATATTAGTTCTTATTGCCACTAGTATTTTGATAAATTTTATACAATCCTGCTGGTTAGTCTTCGGATTTTGAGGTTTCATCCCTTCCAATTTGGTACCATGGAAATATAGCACAACTTTAGGATTTCTTATAGGATCATATTTGTGATATGTGAGGAGAAACTGAGGTATATCAGGACAAAAATTTTTGAAAAATTTTCCAGCGTAGCTACTATATGTGCACAAACATTAGCCTTTTGGAGATATATATATATGTATATATGTATTTACACACTTTTTTATTTATTTTTGAAAAAATTCAACTATATACAGATGAGCTTGGATTAATAACATTTGAGAGTTGACTTTATCCTTGTATAGTGGCCGGGAATTTCATATATTAATGCATACTTTCTGGTCTCAACATTTTGACAGCCTTTTTCATATGTTTGGCCCAAATTCATGGAACATTAAGACACATTAGATGCAAGGTGCTCCATAGTCCTGACATCAACCATAGATAGTTAGATTGCTGCATTTTCCATTAACAAAATTTCCTGTGAGGTACATTTAGGACATCCTTAAATTGTTCCATTTTCATTTAAGATAGTCATACATTTGAGCAAACGAGAATCTATCTGTAGATTTTTGTACCATGACTTTTAAATCATCTTCTCCCAAGTTTTTGAAGTTTCTTAATATGGTCTAGTTTGTGCACATAATTGATATTTTAACCATGCATTTAATTTAATATAGCTGAAATCAGTACTTTATAATTTTGAGCATAACTGATTATATGACTACATAATCATACATTTAATTTCATCACAATTGGTTATCTGACTATATATAATAAAGGATATAGTCATATATATAGTCATATAATTTAAGCGCTCAATTTTGATCGCATCAATTTAAGACTGTATTTATAATTAAATATAGGGTATAATTTTGAGGCAATAAATGTAGTCAGTAATTTATAATTTTGAGCTTTGATTCTTATTTTTTGGTTAAGTAGCTAAACTTGATCGTTTCTTAATATTATGTTCTTGTGTGCCCGTGAGAAAGAGGATAATTTTTTATCCTTTATTGTTTCTTGATAAATTTTGGCAATATTTGCATTCTATTTCTAACGTGATATATAGTATTGTATATGAGCAAATCTTCTTCTGAAATTTTGCTTAACCAATTATGTTAGTTTTTGGTTTTTGAGAACGAAGTTTGCAATTAAAAGATTTTTGTTTTAATTTAATAAATCTTTTCATCACATTTTATATAATTAAGTTAGTATTCTTGTTTACTATTAGTAATATCTTTATAATTGTTGAAGAAGTTTCTACCTTTTAAGGCTCAACTTTGCATACAAGCAATTCTTATTAATGATGCTATTTTAATTTTTGTATTGTTCTCAATTAAAGTTATTTGTTTGATTTAGGTTTCCTTTTGTATGTAATTTACTTCAAATTGGTACTCATGGGCAATCTGATATTCCATGGGTTTGGAACAAAAGTTAGAAAATATTGGGCAATTTTTTTTTTTTTTAGTTATTTCTAGGTATCTGTGGTTAATTCATTTCCTTTGTTCCTTCATTTTCTGCATTAGTTTATTTCCTTAGCATTTAACCAATTATGTTAGTTTTTGGTTTTTGAGAACGAAGTTTGCAATTAAAAGATTTTTGTTTTAATTTAATAACTCTTTTCATCACATTTTATGTAATTAACTTAGTATTCTTGTTTACTGTTAGTAATATCTTTATAATTGTTGAAGAAGTTTCTACCTTTTAAGGCTCAACTTTGCATACAAGCAATTCTTATTGATGATGCTATTTTAATTTTTGTATTGTTCTCAATTAAAGTTATTTGTTTGATTTAGGTTTCCTTTTGTATGTAATTTACTTCGAATTGGTACTCATGGGCAGTCTGATATTCCATGGGTTTGGAGCAAAAGTTAGAAAATATTGGGCATTTTTTTTGTTTTTTAGTTATTTCTAGGTATTTGTGGTTAATTCATTTCCTTTGTTCCTTCATTTTCTGCATTAGTTTATTTCCTTAGCATTCTATTATATTATAAAAATTAGGGAAAAGAAAAAGAAAACAAATGAAAAACCTATCTTTTTTTCCATTCTTTTTAAATTTGTAAACTCTTCATGTTTGGATATGCTAGAGCTGGTAAGGATATGCATGTAAGTATCAAAAGAGTGATTTAGCATAGATACTTAGAGCATGCAAAAAAAAAGGCACAAAATACTGTCATTGTCCTACATAAACTATTTACTTTTTTATCAATTAAATTATATTTTATGCATAACTGATACAAGGGTACAAGAGAGGATATTGTCATTATCTTCCAAAGTTTATTTTACTTTCTTAATAATCAAATACTATACAATCAAATAGAGTATACAGAATACCACATCAAATAGTACATTCTTATACCTTCCCTTCAAAGGTTACAAAGAAAATAAGATTAAAATTCGGGCTAGAGTTAACATTGCTTTTGCTTCTACATTCGTAGTTTTAATGCTACATTAACAACTTTTCGAAATATTAATGATTCTTTCTTGTGTTTCTTTATCATAGATGGTGAGAAATCGGGACTTGAAATGAGCATTGTTAGAAGAATCCTTGAGTCATGAGTTGGAAAATTCTCAATCCAATGGTAGCTCAATTTCGAGTAAGTTACAAAATTATTCGTAATTGAACTTTTTGATATTTTCTATACAAATAGTTCTTGACCTGTAAGATATATTAATTGAACAATTTTTTTATTTGTTCATATTGTATTATAGGTTATATCTAAATTCATATTAGTTGTTCATAACAAGTTTTATATATTATATAAAGTTCTCTTTATCGATGACAATTTCATGAATTTTACTAACTATTGTTATATATCTATTTTGTGCGAATGAACCAGCTTAGCAAAGTTCAGTGGACTCGTTACTTTTTGTTTGTCTAAGATTTTGAAATTCTACATATTGATAGTAATTCGTGTCTTGTGCTTTCAAATAGATAAGAGTTGGATGAACCTTCCTAGGTTGTTATAGAAGTTATAGTGGATGAAGGCCGCTAATATAACATGATTTCTCTTGTGTTCTTATAGAAGTTATAGCGGATGAAGGCTGCTAATATAACATGATTTCCCTTGTGTTCTTATAAAAGATAGATATTTTTGTTGACTTTTCTGAAGTTGTCAATAACTGCTAGCTTTTGTTTGGTATTTTAGAACTAGAATCATGTAATGGGAATTCTATTTTATGAGCTGAAGTTTGAAATTATCTTCATGCATTTTCATCTATTTCAATTTTAAGTATTCCCGAATTAAATTTTGAAACTGAGAGCCTTTTATTTAGCTTTCATTTGTTCCAATCTATTTATCTTTTTTAGAACTAAATGGGGTGATGTTACTTATTACTTATTTTTTGTGCTTGCAACAGAGAGGACTCGAACTAAGCATACCAATAATAGAAACACGTTACCTCAGGCTAACCAGCAAGAGGAAGTACAAGAGCATCAATCACATAATTCTTCATCTGATGAAGTTGAAACAAGTAAGCTCCTAATCTCTATGTAGTTTTAGATCTAGTAGCAATACATATACCAAAACGTTGTCTTAACCAATTAGAATATGCATTAAGAGAAGACCATATTAATAATAATAATAAAACAACTTGTGATTTATTACTTTTGACACAAATTGCTCACAATTAGATTTTAAATGTTAGTATACATATACCCAAGCATGAAAAGAAAGCCAACCACCAGTGAAATGCATGTTTCTTCACTCATTTTCGATTGAAACTACTTATTTATATTTTATTTGTACAACTATAATTGTTAGACAAGAAAGCCAGAGTGTCTATTCCTCCAACTAAAATCAATTTCATGAATTCTTGAAATTTGACAATCAAATCATTATCAAATAAATGCTTTCTTTATGAGTTTAAGCTCCAGTTCTTAATCATTATAGCTAATCTATTCTTTGATAGTAATAATATAATGATATATATCAGTTTATCATTCTTTACTTGATCATTATAATATTTGATTTGCAAATATTTATATCATTATATTTTCAAATAGATGAAGAAAGCAAACAAAAAAGCACAAGAGGACCTACTTTAATGCCAAAATTTTAGGGTTTAGTTCCTGAACAAAAGCTTCAAATTGAATGCAATGAACATGGTCAAGTAGTTTATAACCATTGTTCAGAGTATGCTAATTTTTTAGGTGTGTTGGCCAGGATTGGCACGTACTGTCCAATTGACATTTTTGATTGGCGAAAGGTGCCACAATCTAACAAAAATGAGCTCCTAGGCATAGTAATGGTAATTTACTACACAATTTCTAAACATTTATTTATTTAAAATTTCAGTTATTGTTCTTCATTATTACATTAAAATGCTAACACTTCAAATGTAGTCAAAGTTTATATGTCCTCCTGGAATCGATGTGGATATCTTGGAAACAATTGGAACCAATTCGAGGAACTCGAAGAAAGAGCTTAAAGAAAAGTACTTTGACCTTAACTTACCATTGGAAGATCTAATAGACATACCAGAGACTAGGGTCATTCGAGAGCAATATAAAGGACTTGTTATGTTTTGGTTATCCAAAAAGGGAAAGGTAAAGTACAAGATAATATTTTTTCACATATTAATAGTCATTTTTTTTAATTAATATAATTATTTTTACATTTTTCAGAAAGCAAGCATGAGGGGAAAGGAAAGTAGAAAGAAAAAGACATTAAATCACACTACATGAAGAAAGTCTTTTTCCCAAGTTCAAGTAGATGAGGTAAGTATTACAACTTTATCTTGGAGAAATATAGAGTATGATATTAATATATTTTGAATCAAGAAAGAAAAAGGGACATCATATTTCTTGAACAAATACATTCAGCTTGTGTTATCCAGTGAAAAAAGGGGGAGATGCTGGGCAACTAAGGGTAAGAGCTATAAAACATAAGCTTAAACTCTAATATTAAAGTTGAGTGGAATATAATGAGTTTGACTTTTACTTTATAGGATCGGGTGCAAGCATTCACTAATGAACTTGGAGAATTAGAAGATGATGTTTATGCCAAAGTTATTTGCCCATAGAACCCTGGACGAGTATGAATGCTTGGTTGAGGAGTGACACAACAAGATGTATTTGAGGAGATACCTTCTCGTAAAAGTTGTTTTCAGATGATTCAAACACTTCAAGAAAGGTTGAATAAACTTGAGCAAAACAAAAATGAAGTTAATGTACCTAGTGGCCAATTATCCTCTTCCTATGAAGCCTAAGAAGATAGAAACTCAACCCCAATGTCAACTAATAACATTCGACCTCCTCGGGTAAGTAACAAATTTTAAAATTGAGTATCTTCAAACATAAAGTTGATAGTAGATACTTAAAATATAATCATTTCCATAAATTTCAAACAATTTTTTTTTATAAATAATGTCTATTTGTATAAATTATGATGTATTACATGTAAATTTAATTGTGTTAGCTGTTCAGTTTCACTTTTGAGTATCATGGATAGAAATGAAATTGTGGCCAAGGAATATTTGAAAAGCATGGATCCTAGCACAGAGGTCGGTGGACAAGTATTGGGGAAAATTTATTATGAAGTTCACTTAAATGTGGCAGTGAAGGGAGATGAGGATTTAGTGAGACCTTACATGCACTTTAGCACCATTGAAGATGTTCAAGGTCTATCTATTACTTGGCCAATACCATTGGTAAGTTCTCTGAAATATGAATATTTTCTATTTTACTAGAGAAATCTCTTTTATTTCTTTGTTTCATTTTACTTTTGACTCTACCTAGAATAAGTTGTAAGATATGTATATTTGCCTTTTTTTTTGTGGAACTTTGATAGTTAGTTATGTTATTGGAGTCTTCTTTTGTCTTGGTATTGCTTTGATGATTAGATGGCTAAATGAGCCATCTTGATGTTGTTTAGACATTCAAAATTTGTTTCTACTTTTGTTACTTTCACATTTTATATGTTAGGATTAGTGACACAGTGCATGTGGCACTGTTATGATAAAAATGAATTTGAGATCTTTAAACTTGATACTCTTTCAATTACTAGATGTGATCATGTTTCCCATATAATGATTTTGTTTCTATAGAACTTTAAATGAGTACACTTGGTAAAATTATGATGATTATCAATCTTATTTTTGATATATTTCTTATTATAGCTTGTGGAACTTAAATGTATCAGTTACAACTTGATAATCAATTTCATTTTGTGGGAAATATGAACATGTTAGTGTTCTATGGCAGTTGGGGATAAGAATGTGAAAGTTAGGCAAATTAATTTGTTTAAATTTCATTTTTTTGGTTTACGTAGTTATTTTTGCAACATGTTTCACTTGTATTTTTCTGCTTTGCATACAGGTGGTCCTAGATGGTAACGATTAATATGATAAAGTTGGTTCTTCTAGATAAATGAACGCATATGAGGTTATATTTGAATGGTCCATCTTCAACTACTAGATTATTTTGACTAGCATATTGGGTTATTAAGTCAGATGTTGGATTAATTACTTTTTCATGGTATTTTCAAGAAGCTTTTTTTGGATAGCTCCTATTTGGATGAAATGGATGAATTCTTTCGATTAATTTGGTTTGAATGAAAAATGTAAACATAAACACCATAATTTTGGTTTGAATGCAAAGTTAGTGTTACAATCAAAAAGTGTAAGAATATATATATATATATATATATATCTATTCTTGTACTTTAATGTGTGGTAAAACTTTGTGTAAGAATAGATGTCTACTACTTTCATATGTGGTGAAAGTTCACAACATTGTAGGACTATATCCTGATGTTACAGTTTGAAATGAAATAGTTTGGGTTTTATTAATAAATTAAAATGTGGTGATTGTTATTTTATGTTACATATATCCCTGGAATTACACTTTTATCTGTAAGTAATTTTAGTTCTTTTAACAGAATGAAACATGGTGATTTATATTTTATGCTACATTTAATAAGTGTAATAATATATGTCTTACATTACGAGTTAAAACGTAAGTAATCTGACATCTATTGATAAATTAAAATGTGACGATTTCTATTTTATGTTACACTTAGGAACTTTGATAATATAGGTCTAATATTATGGTTTACAATGTAATTTTAGGTTTTTAACTAACTTTTCAAAATATTAAACCACACGGGTAAGTGTGGTGTAAGATTTCTATTCTTATATTTGTGTATGAAATAATAGCTTTTACAAGCGCCACACTTATAAGCATGGTGTGAGGAATAGACCACGGTGGACGATGCCATGCTAATAAGAATCGTGGTGTATGATTAAGTGTGGCAGTAGGCTATTTATTGTTACACATCAAAATGTGGTTATATCCTATTTTTGTTGTAGTGAATCCCTATTTTGTTCTTCTAAAATATAATGAACCTCATTCGTGCTCGTCAATTTCTAACATCAAGAGGAAAGGTAAAATGTGCATGAGTTTTCCAAAAATTGGTACTAGCTAGCTATTTCCAGAATCCCATAAAATCGCAAACCCTATCATATTGGACTAAAATGCAATTTTGCCTACTTTCAAGAGCAGTGGTTGAAATTCAATTATGTTACTTCATTACATTAGTTAAAGTGATATTTTCGGGAAAATAAATAAATATTAAAAAAAAACCTTATTATAAGTTTTTCAGAAAAAGGAAATATGTATAAGATAATCATATCAATGATTTCTTTGATATAATAACACTACACAAAGATTATTTTTTATGCAAAAACTCACATGTATTTGAACCTCAAATCTACAATACTACTTGATCAGCTGACCAATGATTATTAACACACAAACTATATATATATATATTGCAAACATATCAGTGTGATTTCTCTATATGTCAACATGATTTTTATTTTTCCTTCAATATCTATATGGGGCGCTGCCATCCTTAGCCAACACCGGTGTAGCCTTAGTGTAATTTAAATGCAACTCTTGTTTAAGTACTCCGGTATATATATATATGTATATATATGACTTATTAACACAAACTTCAATCAAATTTGAAATTTTAACATTAGATCACATCTCATCATACTTCTAAAACATAAAATCCAAGCCTCATACACTATCAACATGATCTAAAATCTAAATTAATGTCAATGGCCCGTTGTTTATATCCTAAGGAAAGTGGACAAACTTACAGCTGAACTGGGTTAGGGGCCAACCTCAGACACTTACATTCAGTTGGTGATGGAGAATTCACAATTAATTGTAAAGGTTGGGGAGCTTCGTCGGGAAGTGGTTAGGCTGAGAGGTGTAGCTTAATCTACCAAGGCATGAGGTTGACACTAAGGGTTCAATCAGGCATTTGATGATACTCAGGCCTGCCATTAGACTCATCTGATCGAGCAAAGGATGAACGCTATCATTGACTTTGTGTTTTTTCTGATGTTTGTATGTAGTTGGGAGGCAACGACGCCCTATGTGGATACAAAAAGGCCTTTCACCAAGGGAAGTCTGTGGGGCTTGAATTTGATGCGAGCCAGCTCGACATTTCTTTAGATAATAATCTACAGCCTATCCCGAATCTTTCGATAAAAAAGTCTACGTTTTTAGGTTTACTGAGTATAACTATGTTTTCCCCATCATAGCGAAGATTAAGACTGAATGGGTGGCTGGGGAGCCAGGGCATCTGTGAAGTTCTTGGTGACCTAGAGGTTAAGGTCATTATGGGCCCTTCCAATGCTGTTGAACATGGGGAGGCAGGTCTGTCCAGTGCTATTAACCCCAAAGAGGAGGTCCCATCCAACATTTTCGACCCTATGGAGGCTTAAAAGTTCCCCTTCCTCCGAAAGGTGCATGCTATGCGAAGAAGGATTTCAACTTAGCAAAGTACTAAGAGATTGATGTATTAAATCTCTTGGTCATAAAGCTTATGTAGAACCTTTCTAGGGGTTAAACTCTTTCTAGCCATATTTTATAGGAAATGTTACCATTTTTATTGTGCTTAGTTATATTGGCCTTTTGCTTTGGAACTATGATGTACATTTGTAATGATTCTTGGTTGAAGTTGCAATGAAATATTTATTTTTTTACCTTATAGTTCTTCCTTCTTTGCATACACTCCATTCTACTCTCCCTGCTCCCGTTTGGCACTTTTTATAAAGCAGTTGTATATTGCAGTTGATACTTGTGTGATAAATTAATTAGTATGCAATGGAACACTTAAGTAAATAGTTTGGTACCTACTTTAATTTTTGATAGCGTTTGTCGAGCTTGACAGGGCTTAGAATATTGTCAAATATTATCAATCTGGAGGTGAATGGAGTTTGATTTTGTGAAGCTTTTGGTGTAATTATTGTCGCCTTGAAGTAATTCTACTTATAGCTCTTTGCTTGTAAATTGTCATTGGGAGTTCGACCTAAGGATGGCATTAAAGCTGTTGAGCTAAAGTCGATCAATTATTGGGTTTGACATGAAGGCGGTCGATCTTTGTGCAAAGAATTCTAGCCTTGAAGACGACCTATTTTCTCACAAGGAATTTGGGGCCTGAAGGCGGATTTAGTGTCGTTGATCTAAAAGCGATTATTTGTGCTTTTCGTCCTAGAGTTGATTGATGCTTGAGTAGGGAATGGGGCTTGAAAGACAGCTTTATGTTGAACAACTTTCTTTGTAATATAGTTTGAAGTTGATTGAATTGTTGATGGCATGGGTGACTACATCATACATAAAACTAGCACAAGTAGATAGCATTCCAAGGTCTTGGTAATTCTCGTCCATCCATGTCTTGTAGCCGGTATACATTATTTCTTGCGACCTTGATGACTTTATATGGTCCTTCCTAATTGGGCTTCAGTTGGCCAACGTGCTTAGAGGCTTCCACTTTCTTTAGGACAAGGTCTTCCAGTTGAATTCAATGTCAGATTGTTTTGTTATAAGCCCTGACTATTATTGCCTTGTAATTCTGTGTTTTGATGTATGCTTGGCTCATTTTTCTCATCCAATGTGTTGAGGTCCATAGTTCTCACTTCTTAATTGGCTTTTGGTTGATAGAAGATTATTCTAGCTTTTTGGGTTCCTAGGACATCATCTGCCGACTTACTTTTTTCACCATCTAATATTTTCTTGAGGTAATATGCGATTGTTCTGTTAGTGACTTTCATCAGTCTGTTGGCTTGTGGATTTACCATTGATGTGAAATGTTGTCAAATTCCTAGTTGAGAGCACCATTCTTATATCTTTTTGCTCTAGAATTGGGAATCGTTGTTTGAGATTAATATTCAAGGAATTTCGAAGCGGCGGATAATGTATTTCCATATGAAGTTCTTAACTACAGTATCAATGATTTTCAGCATGGCTTCTGCTTCTGCACATTTTATGAAGTATTCAGTTGTGACTATGATAAATTTTCTTTGCCCTGAGGTCAAGGGAAATGGTCCAACGATGTCTATCCCCCATTTGCCGAATAGCCAACATACCAGTATGGGGTTGAGGCTTGCAACTAGTTGATGAGGTGTGTTAGACTGGAATTGGCATGACTTGTTGGAATAGTACCTCATAGCCAATTGGATTAGCATGTAAACTATTTCACTTGTGAGATAATCTTAATTGAATAATATTCATATTTTAGTGGCCATCTTCATTTATGCTTATTTTACATCACTAGCATTTGGTTGAAGCCCTTAGATTACACAAGACTATGGGACTTGGCCACGCATTAGGTGGTGATCATGAAACAAGTCTTACACAGTCGTGATATTAAAATATTTCAAGTCATAGAATCTTATGAGATATGATATCTAAGATTCGGATAGACTTACATAAACGATGCATAAATCCAAGGGGTTGGATATTGTTCCATTTCATTTGCAATCCATGTTAAACATGGGTGCATGTTAGTGGGTACTTGTTAGAGAATAAGTTCACTGAAGGCTTGCCTAGAGAATCTACTAGATAGCCGTATTGGCAAGTCGGTAGTGGCAAGTTTTCGAGCTTACGCAAGTGCATATAATTAGTTCTTAGACACGAGGATCCATGGTAACCTTGTGTTTAGGTTCTCATACTTTGACTCTTCCTTAACCACTTGCAGTTCATTTGGGTTGAGCTTGGGTATGAGTTGCTTAGATATGGAGGTTTGTGATATCCAAGATGGGATCCATCTCTTTGTTTTTGTGAAAGGCAAGTACATCTCTTAGATATTTTATAATGATCGATTCCACAAAATTATTGCGCAAGGTAGTATGAAAATTTGGAAAATGATATTTCTAAATATAAAGTTATAAAGGGGAATCAAATATTGGGAATAGAAACATAGTTATCGAGGCTATTAGGGAGCTGACAAATATCTTGCCCTAGGCCTCTTTCAGGAGATAGAAGATGGAAGGACCATATTTGCATGGCAAGTGTAAAGCTAGAATGGTTCACCAAGAGCATATTCATTTCGGCCAATTAGTTGGACTCCATGGGCCTGATGTTGGACATCAACCATGGAGATTGGGTATTCTTCAATTAATGGAGATTAATTGAATTGAGTTTTTAGTTTAAAGGAGTTTAAACTAATGTGAATATTTTGATATTCTAAATATCACAAGAGTTTTTGAGCCCATGTCCAATGAATAGTATAACCTAATGGGTCACACCAAAGCCTAAAGGAAGTTCTATTTGATGAAGGGAATTTTCTAAGTCTTAAAAAAGTTCCTAGTGACCGATTTTTTGGAGAAAACGGTTGGCTAATATTTCGTTATTTTGGCTTGATTAATTTAATTGTTAAATTTATCAAAAGAATTTAAGGAGTTAAATTAGACTAATTAAATTAAGGAGTTAATGTAATTGGTGCCATATGACAATTTATTAGTCACTTAAAGGGTTAAGTTTAACACCTTTTAGCTTAAGGAGTTAAGTCAAGACCAATTAATTAAATTAAGGGGTTAATTTAATTAATGAGAAGAATTATTTTTGGAGGGAAATTCAAACGAAGGAATTCATTTGAGATGCATTTAGAATTGATTTGGATGACATTTCATAAGATGAAATAAAAACTCGAAATGAAATTCAAATGCAAGTGAAATTTAAATTTCACGTACAAGTTGTCTTGCTTCGTTGGCACCCTACCTCATGGGAGGTGTGATGCCCATTTGCATCACACCTCCTCATCTATATATAGAAGAGTGGGTGGCCACAAGCAAGACTAGCATGCTAGATTATCTTTTTCCCTCCAAAAGTGTGATCCACTCATGTGTTGAAGTTTCACACACTTTTCTTCTCCTTCCCTCCACTTTTCAGCCTTCATCATCTCTTCATACCTTGGTGTTACAGATCAATAAAGGTTTATTGGAGCTTGTCTTGGGTGTGTGGATCATTTCATTAGAGGCTAGACATTTGGATAGCTTTGCTCTTTAGAGATCCATTGCAGGGCAGTTCTTTTGGAGGCAGATTTGGAGCACTTTCCGATTTCTGATTTTGGTGAAATTTTTATTGGACATTCTCCAAGGTGTTGGAGAGGTTCTGTCCAAATTTCATCCAAATAAGATGTGGTTTGATAGGGCAAAAGTTTCCAGAATTCTGCTGCACCAACTGGATACAACTTTGAAGTGTTCGAGCTTCTCTTGATTCTACCTTGGATTTTTTAGAAATCAAGGTATTTATCCTCTCCCAAATTCTTATTAATAGTATGATTTTATCTTTGGGAGGTGTGTAATCAAGTTTTGATTTTGCTTTATTTGCTTTATTTCATTGATCCTTATGCTACACACTCCTTCAAGTGGTATCGGAGCCAATTTCATGCTTTAATTTGGATTTTTTATTGATTGATTCATGTGATGGATTGATCTAGATCTCCAAATACTTGATACAATCTATGGACTGGAGTGTTTGGATGATTATGCTTGTGGCTCCTTTGATGATGAATTGAATTATGCTAATATGTGTTTTAAGAGTTAATTCATATGTTACTATGTTTTTTATTCGTAGATGATGATGTTAAATTTTGATTTAGCATTGGATGATGTTATATGTTTATATAGAGTGTTAAATTTGGCCTTATGGTGTTTTGATCATTTTGGATCCAATTGGATTGGTTTTAATTGGAGATTTTTGGAGAACGTTGATTCTCACTTAAACTTCATTTTTGAAGCATGTTTGAGCACTTGAATTTCCATTTCTAAAATGTGTTTTAGATTTAGAAATTTGTCTATAATATATGATTTAGTGTTTAGGAGGTGTCCTAGATTTTTTGGTGCACAAAAATTGAGCCAAAAATACAATAACTCGGTCAAAATCTTGAAACATGGCATTCTGCCAGCTTGGTCGAGCATTGGACGAGTAGCGAGCGCACTTGGCACACACTTGCCGCATGGTTGTGCACCCTGGTTGGGCAGCAGTGGCTAGTTTCAGTTTTAGGCGAGTTTTGATGAATTTTTGTGTTCTCTTTGTGACCAAAATTGATCTAAATCATGCTACATCGATGAACAAGTGTTGTGCAAGTTCTCAAAACTATGCTTGACTTTTCTAATTGCTTTTAAAATCTTGTTAAAGTTAATCTTTAATATTGGTGCAAAAATGAGATGCATAATTGTTAGGCTTATTTTTGCTAAATGATTAATTGTTTATGAGATAAGCTGGAATTGAATGTCAATTCTTAATTTATTGTTCACTTAATTGTTGAGTGAATGATGAATGAGTGGGGATTATCATAAGCCTTTAATAATGATTTTATTTTTTTCAAGTTGTTGAAAAGGGTTGTATTAAAGTGGGGCTTGCATGCCTCTTAATTTCTATCTGGTAAATGTTATGAGAGTAAAATCACTAGGAGTGAAGATTTCTTTCTCATGTAAATGTTGCAAGGAAACAAGAAAATCATTGGAGGCATGAAGACCCTTGAATGTATGGGGATACATTTATGTAATAACTAGATTTAATCAACCCACTTAAAATCAACTAAATAATGCACCTATAGCTCTAAGTGTACTACTTGGTTAAGGCTCATGGTCATCCCACCCTAGGAGCATGCTAGGCGCATTTATTTATTTATGTTTTTCATATCCTATTGATGTATGAGATGCATGGTTAGGATATAGAAAACCTAAATAAGAAGATAAAATTGATGATATCTTTGCAAGCAAGAAAATCCCTCTACTTAGAAGAGTCAACGTGCTTTTCAAATATTAAGTCAGAATGGATATAAATTAAAAGGATTTTTAATTAATCCATGCCTTCTACCAATAGTATATGATATGATTGTGCTACTATCTTTGTGTGATATCACTTATCACATGGGTCACACTTAGGTAAAAAGTTGTGATCATATACTTAGCATATGATGCACATTTGATTTTATGTTTCCCATGCATTGGTTCACGTCATGTGCCATGACATAGAGCGGTCTTGAATCAAAGTTTGATTGATAGGTCCAACTTAACACCTAGTAATGTAGAGGGCGCACACCATGTGGATCTATATGAAAAGTGAGGCAAAATATATCAAGGATTGCATAGAGATGCAATTAGCAAAAGTTGCTTACCTTTTGATTGTTTGTGGATATCATTCATCACAGGGGTCCACTTACAAGTCCTTAGGGCCTTGATTCTCACTAGGAAATGAGATTTCCCGAATTCTTCTAGAGTGTGAGGAATTTGATAAAATAGTGGGAGAAAAACATGCTTGAAAATCCATAAACATGTTTTTAATACCAATATTCAACTGCATTCTTATACTCTCTTTTTCACTTTTTGTAGATTTTTGAAATCTCAAACAAAATGCCTAAGAATCCACTCAACATTATTTTGGAAACCAATAAACTCACAGGGCCTAACTTCCACGATTGACTTAACCTCAAAATCATTCTAGATTCCAAGAAATGGATATATATCTTATGTCATGGTGCTTCTAATCCCATTGGGATCAATGTAGATCAAGAGACATGTGAAATGTTCACGAATTGGGTTAAGGATTGTCCTATCCCATTGTCTTATGATGGCATCTATATACTTCAAAATGTCTCAAGGACATATGAATAATACCTCAATTAAAGCTTACAAGAGTTGTAAAGCAAACAAGGTATAAGAGTTTCATGTTATCAAAAGAGATTTTTCAAGCTAGGATGGAAGAGAAGTCATATGTCATCGACTACAGTCTAAAGATGATTAGGCTTGTTGAAAAGCTCTTCAACTTAGACGTAGTGAGTACAATGATCTCCATGAGGATTTGATCCTCATATCCTTGTCGAGTTTTATTTATCAAAGTGTTGGTCTAGATAGAGACTACCATGACAAGGAAAAACACTTGATACTTGCTTCTTCCTCCAATTCTAAGGGCCCTAGGGGTGCTAGAAAAGGAGGTAAAAGGACGAAAAGTTCTTCCTCTAAGGGAAAGCAACCATTAAGATCATTCGGTGGAGTTAAGAAGATTATAGAGGATATAGTCAATATTACTTGGTTCTACTTTGGCAAGAAAGGCCATTGGAAGCGGTATTGCAAGGAATACCTTGCAGCCCTTGAGAAGGGTGTGTACTTTATTGAAGTACATTCGAAGATAAATTCTTCCTCATGGATATATGATATCGCATGTGGTTCTTATCTTTATAATTTGTTACAAAGAATAGAAAAAAGAATAAAACTTAGTGATGCGGATATGATCCAATGCCTTGGTCAAGGAGAAAGAGTTGTGGCCAAAGCCGAAGGCATATAATAAGTTAGACTTAGGGAACTCCATACTTGTATTGGACCTTTGTTATTATATGCCATATCTTGTTAAGAACATTATTTCAATTCCCGTTTTGGATAGCGAAGGATTTGATCCTTCTATATTAAATAGGGGATTGAAGGTATTAAAGAATTAGTTCTTCAGTTGCTCATAGTACACTTGACAAAGGATTATACATTTTTTGGATTCTCAACCATCACTAATGCACATTGAACCAAGTAAGAGAAAATTAGATATCCAAGAAGATACCATGTGGCACGCAAGACTTGGACATATTTCCAAAAATAGGATGAATAAGATAGAAGCTCTCAAAGTCTAAGGGCCCTAGGGGTGCTAGAAAATGAGGTAAAAGGAAGAAAAGTTCTTTCTCTAAGGGAAAGCAACCATTAAGATCCTTAAGTAGAGTTAAGAAGATTATAGAGGATATAGTCAATATTACTTGGTTCTACTTTGGTGAGAAAGGCCATTGGAAGCGGTATTGCAAGGAATACCTTGCAGCCCTTCAGAAGGGTGTGTACTTTATTGAAGTGCATTTGAAGATAAATTCTTCCTCATGGATATATGATATCACATGTGGTTCTTATCTTTGTAATTTGTTACAAAGAATAGAAAGAAGAATAAAACTTAGTGATGCGGATATGATCCAATGCCTTGGTCAAGGAGAAAGAGTTGCAGCCAAAGCCGAAGGCATATAATAAGTTAGACTTAGGGAACTCCATACTTGTATTGGACCTTTGTTATTATATACCATATCTTCTTAAGAACATTATTTCAATTCCCATTTTGGATAGCGAAGGATTTGATCCTTCTATATTAAATGAGAGATTGAAGGTATTAAAGAATTAGTTCTTTAGTTGCTCTTAGTACACTTGACAAAGGATTATACATTTTTTAGATTATCAACCATCACTAATGCACATTCAACCAAGTAAGAGAAAATTAGATATCCAAGAAGATACCATGTGGCACGCAAGACTTGGACATATTTCCAAAAATAGGATGAATAAGATAGAAGCTCTCAAAGTACTAAATGTTAGTGGCATTGAGAAACTTCCTACTTGTGAGTTTTGTTTAAAGAGAAAAATGACCAAAGCTCCTTTTGTAGGATAAATGGAGTGAACCACAAGTCCTTTAGATTTGATCCATACGGATGTTTGTGGACCACTAAGAGTTTGCCCGAGAGGAGGCTATTCATACTTCATCACCTTTGCCGATGATCATACTCGTTTCATACAAGTGTATCTTATGAAGTACAAGTCCAAAGCCTTTGAAAAGTTCAAAGAGCATAGGAATGAAGTTGAAAAGTAATTAGGACTAAGTGTTAAATCTCTTCGATTGGATCGAGGGAGAGAATACTTAAGTATCGAGTTCTTAGATTATCTAAAGGAAAATGGGATTCTCTTTCAATGGACTCTGCTCGACACACCCCAAAATAATGGAGTAGCCGACAGGAAAAACTGTACCTTGTTAGACATAGTGTGTTCCATGATGAGCTTTTCATATGTACCTATATCATTTTGGGAATACGCCTTACAAATGACGGTGAGGCTACTTGACATAGTACCCTCAAAGTCGATGTCAAAAATACCGCATGAGATGTGGTATGGCAAAGCACCTTATTACTCTTTCCTAAAAGTTTGTAGGTCTCCCACTTACGTCAAGTAGCTAGTGGGAGACAAGTTTGATGCTAGATCCACCTTATGCAAGTTTGTGGGATACCCAAGAGAGTCTTTAGGTTATTTATTCTGTGATCCCTTGGAAAAAAAAGGTGTTTGTTTCAAGGAACGCCTACATTTTGGAAAACAATTTATATTAGATAGAAATGACATTGTTGTTGAACTTGATGAAGTTCAAGATGATCAACAAATCCCACAAGCGGTAGAAATAAGTGAACATTAAGAGCCTTGCACACAAACTTCGGAAAGGCCGGACCAAATCAAGAAGCAACCCAAAAGGTTCTGATTCCTTCATGAGACGGGCCAATCGAATAGTGATCCAAAGACCTATGAAGAAGCTATGTTGGACATAGATTCGAAACAATAGCTTGACGCCATGAAATTCAAAATGGACTCCATGTACTCTAACAAAGCATGAACTTTGGTAGATCTACCAAAGTGTATAGTACTCGTTGGTTGCAAGTGGACCTAGAAGTGAAAGCTAGGAGTCGATGGAGAGGTTATGACTTTTAAGGCGCGACTAATGACAAAGGGTTGTACTTAAAGACCTAGTATTGATTTTGAGGAAACCTTTTCACCGGTCGCTATACCTAAGTCTATTAGGCTTTTACTTGCCATAGCTATATATTATGACTATGAGATATGACAAATGAATGTGAAAACCGCTTTCCTCAATGAAAACATTGAAGAAGAAATATATATGGAGCAACCACAAAGTTTTACATCCAAATATAGTGAGCAAAAGGTTTGCAAACTCGAGAGGGCTATTTATGGACTCAAACAAGCATCCCAAAGTTGGAACATACATTTTGATTAGACAGCCAAATTGTTTGGCTTTGTTAAAAATTTATATGACCTTATGTGTACAAGAAGGCTAGTAGGAGTAGTATACAGTTTATTGTGCTTTATGTCGATGACAGCTTTCTCATTAGGAATGAAAGAGAAATATTAAAGTGTACTAAAGCATGGTTATCTACACAATTCTCCATGAAAGATTTGGAGAAGCATCCTAGATATTAGGAATACGTATCTATAGAGATAGATCGAGGAGAATGCTGGGGCTTTCTCAAATACCATACATTGACAAGATACTAAAGAGGTTTAGTATGGAATAATCTAAGAAGGGATTCATCCTTGTAGGACACAGTCTTCATCTCTCCAAGTCTATGGCCCCTAAGACTAACAACAAGAGACATAAAATGTCCCACATACCTTATATGTTCGCTAAAAAAAGCACAATGTATGTCGTTCAATGTACAAGGCCGGATGTAGCACATGCTCTAAGTGTTATGAGCCACTCTCCAACCCTAGTGAATGTCACAGGAAAGCCATTAAACAAATCCTTAAGTACTTGAGAGGGACTAAGGATTTGTTTTCGGTATACGGTAATGGAAAATTGGAACTCAAGGAGTTTTTGGATTTTAGTTTCCCATTCGATGTAGATGACCTAAAATTCACTTTTGGATTTATATCTTACGTTAATGGCGATGCGGTTGGTTGGAAGAGTTCCAAACAAGATACACGGCAGATTCAACCACAGAGGTAGAATATATTGCAGCTTCGGAAGCTGCAAAGGAAGGTGTTTGGATAGAAACTTCATCCAAGAGTTGGATATAATGCCTAGCGTGCATGAGCCTATGGTTGCCTTTTGAAGACAACTTAGGACTTGAGCCAAGATCTCATCAATAATCCAAACCCAAATAAATGTGTTATCATTTTATATATGATATCAATTGATAGAGGCAACATCTGAGCGAAAAAGGTTGCCTTAGAAAAGAATATAGCAAAATCACTATCTATATGCCTAAATTCAAAAGATCTTTGAAGGATATCTTGAAAAGATGGGCCTTAAGACTATGGGAAATTGGCTTTAGGACAAGTGAGAGATTTATGGAGCAGTGCCCCATAGCCAATTAGATTGGATGTAAACTATTTCACTTATGAGATAATCTTGATTGAATGATATTCATATTTTAATGGTCATCTTTATCTTATGCTTATTTTACTTCACTAGCATTAGGTTGAAGCACTTAGATCACATAAGACTACAGAACTTGGTCATGCACTAGTTGGTGATCATGAAACAAGTCTTACACGGTCGTGATCTTAAAATATTCCAAGTCGTAGAATCTTATGAGATAAGACATCTAAGATTCGGATAGACTTTCACAAACGATGTATAAATCTAAGGGTTTGGATATTGCTCCATTTCATGAGCAATCTATGTTAGACATGGGTGCATGTTAGTAGGTGCTTGTCAAAGATCAAGTTCACTGAAGGCTCACTTGGAGAATCCACTAAATAGCCATAGTAGCAAGTTCTCCAACTTAAGCTAGTGTATATAATTAGTCCTGAGACCTGAGGATCCGTGGTAACCTTGTGTTTAGGTTCTCATACTTTGACTCTTCCTTGATCGCTTTGCGGGTCATCCGGGTTAAGCTAAGGTATGAGCTACTTAGACATTGAGGTTTGTGAGGTCCAAGATGGGATCCACTCTTCATCATTGTGAAGGGTGAGTGCATCTCCTATGTATTCTATAATAATCGATTCCACGAAATCCTCTCACAAGGTAGTATGACAATTTGGAAAAGGAGTATTCCAAAGATAAGGTCGTAAAGGGGAATCGAACATTGAGAATAGAAACATAGTTATCAAGACTATTAAGGAGCCGACAAATATCTCATCCTATGCCTCTTTCGGGAGATAGGAATGAAAGGATCGTATTTGCATGGTAAACATAGAGTTAGATTGGTTCACTAAGAGCATATTCATTTCAGTCAATTAGTTGGGCTCCATGGGCTTGAGGTTGGACATCAACCATGGAGATTGGGTACTCTTCAATTAATGGAATTAATTGAATTGAGTTTTAGTTTAAAGGAGTTTAAACTAATGTAAATATTTTGATATTCTAAATATCACAAGAGTTGTGAGCCCATTTCTAATGAATGGTAGAACCTAATGAGTCACACACAAAAGCCTAAAGAAAGTTCTATTTGATGAAGGAAATTTTCTAATAGTTAGAAAAATTCTTAGTGACCGATTTTGTGGAGAAAATGGTTGGCTAATTTTTGGTCATTTTGGCTTGATTAATTTAATTGTTAAATTAATCAAAAGAATTTAAGGAGTTAAATTAGACCAAATAAATTAAGGAGTTAAATTAATCAAAAGAATTTAAGGAGCTAAATTAAACCAATCATATAATAATTTATTAGTCAAGTTAACTTAAAGGGTTAAGTTAACACTTTTTAGCTTAAGGAATTAAGCTAGTTGACTTAAGGAGTTAAGTCAAGACCAATTAATTAAATTAAGTGGTTAATTTAATTAATGAGAAAAATTAATTTTGGAGGAAAATTCAAATGAAAGAGTTCATTGGAGGTGCATTTAGAATTAATTTGGATGACATTTCATGAGATGAAATGAAGACTCCAAATGAAATTCAAATGCAAGTAAAATTTAAATTTCACATTCAAGTTGTCCCGCTTAGTTGGCACCCCACCTCATGGGAGATGTGATGCCCACTTGCATCACACCTTCTCATTTATATATAGAGGAGTGGGCGGCCACAAGCAAGACTAGCATGTTAGATTCTTTTTTCCCTCCAAAAGTGTGATCGACTTATGTGTTGAAGTTTCACACACTTTTCTTCTTTTTCCCTCCACTTTTCGACCTTCATTATCTCTTCATCCCTTAGTGTTCCAGCTCACTAAAGGTTGATTGAAGCTTGCCTTGGGTGTGTGGATAATTTCATTCGAGGCTAGACATTTGGATAGCTTTGCTCTTGGAGATCCACTACATGGCAGTTTTTTTAGAGACAAATTTGGAGCACTTCTTGATTTCTGATTTTGGTGAACTTTTTACTGGACATTCTTCAACGTGTTGGAGAGGTGCTCCAAATTTCATCCAAATCGAAGATAGTTTTATAGGGCAAAAGCTGCCGAAATTCTGTTGTGCTGACTGGAGACAACTTTGAAGTGTTCGAGCTTTTCTTGATTCTACCTTGCATTTTTTAGCAATCATGGCATTTATCCTCTTCCAAATCCTTATTAACAGCATGATTTGATCCTTGGGAGGTATTTAGTCAAGTTTTGACTTAGCTTATTTGCTTTATTTCGTGGATCTTTGTGCTACATACTCCTTCATGACTCGTATTTCCTAACGAAAGATGCAATGTCGGTTATTATGGTGGACTAAAAATATCCTTAGTGTAAGATCTTGTGAGCTGAGGAGCGTTCTCCTAAATAGTTGTTGCAGCTGCCTATGTGTATTTGTTCCAAGATTTCGGAAGCTTAGGAGCGAGTTAGATAATGCAGAGGTGGTCCTCCAAAATATTTTTTGAATAAGATTCCATCTTGAGACAGTGAGTATCAGGATACTCAGAGACATAATTGACAGGTTGTTGTTTTGTTGTATGGCAGTGTTCTGTTTGATATATAGTTTTGAATTTCATCCTACTAACTGGGCTGGTGGTGTAAGTGATTATGTGTTTGGTGTGTTTTGGGTGAATTCTAGGATTTTTGGCTGATTAGCTACTAAGAAAGTTATTGTTAGATTTTTTATGCCCTTGCTGGTGCTAACGAATTGAGACAATGCATCGACTCTTTTGTTTTCTGAGTAGAGGATTTGACAGAGAGTGAAACCTTTGAATTGTGATTGTAACCTTCTTACTGTAGAAAGATATTTGGCCATCATCGTTTCTTTTGCCATATAAGATCCATCGAACTGTCTTGGGACCAACTAGGAGTGGGTCACTACTGATAGGTGCTTGACGTCATTAGCAATGGCCATTTTTATTCCTATAATAAGGGTTTCATACACGGTTTCGTTGTTTGTGGTCAGAAAGTTGAGTTTTAGGGAAAAGTTCAATTCTATGCCTTCAGGCGAGCAGAGTGAAATCCCAGCTTTTCCATCGGTGGAGGTTGAAGATCCATCAATAGCTATCACCCATGGGTCAAGCGGTCATTCTCATAGGGGAGTCCAATCTGTTCGACCAAGAAATTAGCTAGGGCTTGTCCTTTGATGGCTATTCGTGGCTAGAAATTGATGTTGAACTCTTCAAGCTCAACTGAACATTTTGTCAGTCTTCCAAATATGACTGATTTGGCAAGGACTTGCTTGAGTGGTTGGTCGATTAAAACTGGATTGTATTTGAATGTAGGGACATAATTTCCTTGTTGTTGTAACTAATGCAGGTGCAAATTTTTCCACCGCTAGGTAGTTTGTTTCAATGCCATGCAATAGTAAGTTCACATGTGATGATACAACTAAATATAGAAATAGAGTTTTGTTGAACATAGTTTGGCAAGCAACAACGAACAAGAAAGGTAGTCTTTAAGGCCGATTAAGGCTTGGTTGTACTCTGGTGTCCACTGGAAATTTTTGGAGCTACACAATATTTTGAAGAAGGGTAGACTCTTGTTGGCAAGTTTGGAGATAAAACAACAGATTGCTATAATCCGTCCCACTAGGCTCTGCACTTCTCTTATAGTTTTTGGGATCGTTATCTTCTACAAAGCTTGAATCTCTGGGGGTTTGCCACGATGCCTCTTTCACTGACCATATACCCTAAGAATTTACCTTGTTGGACTCCAAATGTACAATTTGTTGGATTAAGTTTCATGCAGAATTTCCTCAGGATTGAGACAGTGTTCTGCAGGTCTGCTAAATGGTCGGCCTCAACAACACTTTTGACGATCATGTCGTCAACATGTTTCTCCATGGAATTGCCTATTTCCTCACTAAAAATCTGATTTACTACATGGCACTTGCATTCTTTAGGCCAAATGGCAAAACTAAGAAGCAATATACGCTATTATGCATAATGAAAGAGGTTTTATCTCTATCTTCGGGTGCCATGAAAATTTGATAGTATCCCTGAAAAGCATCTATCTTATTTAAATAAAGCACAATCAGCTGTTAAGTCCATTAGTAAGTCAATTCTAGGAAGCAAGTATGGGTCTTTCAGACAGGCCTTATTGAGGTTAATGAAATCGTTGCACATTCGCCATTTATTTCTTCATTTGTGGACGAGGACTACGTTACAAATCTAGTCTATAAATTGTATTTCCACTATGCATCCTACATCAAGTAACTTCCTAACCTCTTATTCAATTATTCTATTTCTCTCATCACAAAATATTCTTTTCTTTAGTTTGGCAGGTTTAAATGACGGTCGACATTTAGCCTATTCACTATTATGTTGGGGTTGATGCCTTGGAGATTAGAAGCTAGCCATGTGAAGACATCTTTGTTTGCTCGTAGAAATTTTATCAACTCTTGTTCTATGTTTGGTGGCAATTGCATGCTAATTCTGGTGACTTTTTCAGGGTTCCCTAATTCCAGCTTGATCTTTTCATATTCTTCAACTGGCTAGAGACTGGTATCTTCTAGCCTTTTTTTTGTGTGAGTTTTAGGTAGCTCAGGTAATGGCATTTTGTGTTGAAGAAGTGATTGTTTTGGTTGGTCATATGCTAGTTGCGTCGACAAGGAGAGTGTGTAACACAGGCTACTTCCTCTTTATCAAAACATACCACGCCCTCCCCAGCTGGGTGGGGAATTTTATTTGCTAGTCAAAGGTATGTATTATTACCTGGAATGCCTTGATGGCTGGAATGCCGAAGATGATGTATTATGGTAGGGTTGTGGTAACAATTATGTACTTTATCATTCTTGTTCTTGTGCGTGGATGGTCACCTATAAAAGTGTGGAGTATGATATGGCCGGCTGGAAAGATCATCTTACCGGTGAAATGTTGCATCGGGGTTGCAACGTGTAAGAGGTGGAGTTCACTGAACTCCATTTTTTGTAGGGAGGTAGAAGTGATGATGTTTTGGAGCTAGCCATATCCAGGAAAATTCTTTTGACTGTGTAGTTAGCTATACTGGCTTGGATGATCATTAGAAGTTGCTTACTGCTAATTGCGCATATGGTTGTTAGGGTTTGTTGAATGTAGTTGAAAGATATTGTCGTTAGAGTGAGAATGCTTTGCTGGGTTCTGTTTCAGAAATGGTCTCGATTTTGCTGCAACCATCGAGATAACCATTTCCTATCTACTTTAGAATCTTCACCAGTTGATCCTTCTAGTATGGTGGTAACAAAATAGCCTTTTGAGCCTATATTTGAAGCGGGTGGGTTGGGTACCAAGTCTTAGTTTACTGGCAGTGTATGCTTGGGGTTATCCATTTTCTGTTAAGTTGTAGGGTCCTTTCCAGTAGATGCACCACAATGATGGGGTAAATAGGAGATGATTATAGTGAAGAAAACAGGAGATGATGCGTGTTTATGAAGTCGGACTCAGGTTTTTCGGTGAGTGTAGAGATTGAACTTGCAACCAAAGAAGCCTTGTTAGGCTTGCCGAGGTGGCCCTTAGCTAAAACCTTCCGATGCTTAAGTTAGCAAACTGGAGATAATAAGAGGAATGTTTAGCCAGGTTAGAATGCAAAAAATGGGAGATTACCTTTTGCCAGATGCTCTGAGACTTACTTATATGTGTTTTGGTATGTATTCCCTCTTCTAACCTTATGGATCCTCGTACGGTTGTGGGGAGGATGGAGCAATATGGCCCGTCTCTTCAGATGTCAGTTTGCTAGGTTCCTAGCCACTTTTGTACCCTAGGTAATTTAATGCTTCTGTACTATGCGAGTATGTTTTTTGGGAAATGGAGATTCTTTTTAGCATCCGAATGAGACAAGTTTGTTGGAGGATAGGTTGTCATTAAGATAGCCGCATTCCCTCGGGGTTGGGGAACGTAGATCCCCATCATTGTGAGATGCAGTTTTCCTAATTATTCCTAAAAGGAGGTCAAAAATAGAGGAGGGGTCAAATTTTGCTCACATCAATGTTTCTTCAAGTTCCTGATTGATGTCTTACTATAAGAATTTGGAATTTGTGAAGGAGGAGTGTTTGTCCTTTATCTCCACGTGAACTTTAACTTAATTTATTGAGAGGGGATAAGAGGCAGAGATATATTGTCCTACTAGCTCATCGTGTCAAAATATTGGAATATAAAGTTTGTGTATACAAAAATATAAAGAAAATAAATATGGACAAATGTTTTAAAAGAATTGGAGTACAATCTCTCAACTAAATAGATGCCAAATAAAACCAACTGCAAGCTCACGAAAGCGAATTGAGTGCGTACATGGTACTGATTGAACTGTTTGCACTATGCTTGTATCTCTGCATCAGCTAAAATGTCAATTGTACTATTTAATTTTCACAAAGGTGTCCTCGCCTTTTCGGGTAAATCATTTTTGCACATGTGGTGCATAATAACTACATGGAGTAGAGTATCCCCACTTATAGTGTCTATATACATTTACATGTATAGTTATTTATTCACATACACATATAAGATATTAGTCGTGTTCAAATTTTAGACTTCAAACATACAAATGAGAAAACAGTATCATGCAATTAATTAATTAATAACTTATATATATATATTATTACTTAGAGAGAAAATACATACATACTTCTTATGTTTTTTATATCTAAGCGTGAAATTGTCATTAGCTAATTATTGGTCAAATCATATTGTCGTCATATTTATATGCATGAGACTCGAGGTTTAAACTTGAATAAATTCAAGATGTGCATGCAAGTACAAAAGAAAAAATATTTAAGTTTGAATAGTTTCACTTAATATGGAGTTTTAAATAAGAGTTGAAAATGAATAAGTTTTAAATAAGTGCTATTACTTAAAATCAGAGATATTCCGAAGACAAATATGCATTAAGAACATAGTCTTATTATGGGATATTCTTTCAAAAAAAAAAGAAAAAAGAAAAGAGTTGATAAATCTAGAGGAAGAGAGAGCTTTATAATTGCTTGACGAAATATTTGATGGGCACCGTATTTAGTTTGATAAATGATTAGTTAGTTCGACACTGTTTTCTCATCTTTTTTCCCTTTTTTTTTTTTTTCTGATTTACAAATTATTGATTGCCAAATACATTCAAGTAAATTAATTTTAATATTTCACGCAAAAATTAGGGATAATTATAAAACAATGAAGAACAACCAACATATATAGGATATCATAGCTCCTTCAGGATTCCCATAATCATATATACGATCTATCTGTTCCAAATTTATCATTCTTTTTTTTTTTTTTTTGTTGGAATGCCTCAAGCAAGACTTTATTTTTTAAAATAGCTCCTTTTTCGAAATGTCCTTTCAAATTATAGCAATGATGTAAGGGCAATAACACAAAAGTATGCAAAAACTACGTTTGGTTACATTTTGCCAAAATAATATGGATCACTTTTTTGTCAAAATAATAATTATCAATTTTCAGAATACTCCTTCAAATTAATTGGCTTATTAAAAAATCCATATACATACTGATGATGGTATGACCTGCTTGGTGATGAGCTGGGCTTTGATCCAATGCAATTGACCAAAAGGGAGGCCGGAAAGGGGTACTTATGTGAAGTTGGATCGAGTCCTGCAATCAACAACACACTTTATGCTAGTCGAGGTGCTATTGGCTAAGGCACTCAAACGTTCAAGTCAATACTTAATTGACCAAAAGATAGAGGGGCAGAATGTGAGGGCTTTGAGTGATAATGAACATACATTGCGAAAGGATGACAATAGAATATTGATAGCTTCTCTTGAGAAGTTGATATGACAATGATGCCCCTACTTATACAGAGAGGGCCTTTGTTATTAGTTGAGTACCTTTAGATCTTCTCCCTTCTAAGTACTATTCGAGATGGTGCCTCCTTCTGCGCATGCTCTTCTCCCTTCTATGCTCTTCTGCGATACGGTTGAGACGCGCACTATTCTGGTTCTGCAACATAGTGGTACATGAGGTGGCACACATTATTAATGTGGAAGCACGCTGCTTGTTAGAGTATTTAATGCAGCAGAGAGGTGGTTGTAGCGCATTTAATGTAACTGTGACTGGTGACGCGGGATTGCTCTACACCACTCTAATCGACCCCCTAGGGTCGAGATGTCTCCTCATCTATCAGTCATCTATGCATACTTTGGTCGAGGTGATGGAATTCTACTAGATTCTAATGTCTGTCTAGTTGAGGGCTAAGTGGTTATTCTCAAGCTGATTGACCATATCCTGGTTGACTGAGTAAGGTGTCGATACTAGTGCTGGTGAAATGGTCCAACGAGGACTTAGGCCTGGTCACTTGGTTGATCACCTGGTGGATTGTTGATAGATTAGGCCTGAATGTTGGTGAGTTGTTGGGCTATCCCTTGTCATGAGTTCTCGTTGGGCTATCCCATGTCACATGTATATACATATCATAATATTTTATCATTATTTTTATAATTAAAAAATCATATCCAATCATCCCATATACATATTATATATTTTATTATTATTTTTACAATGAAAAATATTATTCAATTTCATTTTCACCCCAAAAACCGAACAAAAAAAAAAATTGATTTGACAGCTACAGTAGAAATTGTTTCCTCCCAAAACATAAACAAATATACTAAAACTCCTCAAAATAATTTTCTAACTATTCCCAAAATATAAACAAACATACATCACATTCCCCAATCCCTCTTCCAAAATGCATTCTCCCAAGACATATAATTCAAAACATACAACTCATATCCAAACATTACCCATACTTTTGCCAATTTTTTATCTAAAATCTATATTGACACCTGGTGATTTTTTATTTTTTTTTCCTTTTCCTGCAAAAATTGAAAAAGAAGCAAAAAGAACGAGAGAAAAATGGTGAAGGATACCTTCACACGAGTCAGTCCCTCTTAATAGCCATTTGTAGTCAATCTAAAAAAAAATTGCAAAAAAACTATTTCAATCCTCTCCTGTCCAGCTTTTCAAGCATAACTTCTTCCATAGTTAGTAAACTTCATCTACACACATCCATAATGATACTTCTATTACTAGCCCTAACTCTGCCAATATTCTTGATATACCTTCTCCACATAAACAGATCAAAGGCAGTAAGAACTGTCAGTCTTCCACCAGGTCCTCCAGGCCTGCCTTTGATTGGAAACCTTCACCATTTTGGCACAGCCAGCAATATCTATATCTATCTATGGGAACTTTCCAGGAAATATGGTCCCCTTATGCACTTGAAATTGGGTTCTGTGTCATTACTTGTAATTTCTTCAGAAAAACAGGCAAAAGAAGTGCTGAAAACGCAAGATTTGGCATTTTGTAGCAGGCCAAGACTTCTTGGGCAGCAGAAGCTGTCCTATAACTGCATGGACATAACCTTTTCACCATACAATGATTACTGGAAGGAGGTGAGAAAAATCACAGTTCTTCATCTCTTTAGCCTTTCAAAAATCCAATCTTTATTTGGCCAGCACTTTGATATGTAAAATTGCTTTTGGTAAGAGATATGATGAGAAAGGGCACGAAATGTGAAGGTTCGATGAGCTTCTCCATGAGGCTCAGGCGCTGATGGCCACTTTCTTTGTATCTGATTATTTTCCTGCATTCAGTTGGGTGGATAAACTCACAGGACTAATTAATCGTCTCGACTCAAATTTCAAGAAGTTGGATTTGTTCTACCAGGAGCTCATCGACGAGCATCTTGATCCCAACAGGGTGAAAAAGATGGATGATATTCTTGATATATTGATCCATCTTAAAGAAGAAAAGTCTTCTTCCATTGACCTCAATTGGGATCACATCAAAGCACTATTAATGGTATTGTTTTAATTAGTAGTTCATATTTAATTTGATATTGATTAATGTGATTATATATATATGAATGCAGGTAGGGTAAGCATGAAAAGAATTAAAAATAAAAGTAACAGTAAAAATTAGAAGGATATCTCCTCAGGATAGCCGTTGAAATTAATTTGGATTTTAGATCATGTTGATAGTGTATGAGGCTTGGATTTTATGTTTTGGAAGTATGTTGAGATGTGATCTAATGTTAAAATTTCAAATTTGATTGAAGTTTGTGTTAATTAGTCATATATAATCTTTTCATTTCTTTGTTGCTTATTTGTAGAACATATTTATCGCTGCAACGGATACGACTGCAGCCTCAATAGTTTGGGCCATGACAGCCCTGTTGAAGGCTCCCGATGTCATGAACAAAGTGCAAACAGAAATTAGAAATTTGATAGGAAAAAAGGGTGAAATAAATGAAGATAATTTGCAGAAACTTCCCTATCTAAAAGCAGTTATATGCGAGACTCTGAGACTGTACCCTCCAGCTCCAATGCTTGTGCCAAGAGAAACAATAGAAAGATGCATTCTAGAGGGCTATGAAATTCAGCCCAAAACAGTGGTTTATGTCAATGCGTGGGCGATTGCAAGAGATCCTGAGTATTGGGAAAATCCAGATGAGTTCTTGCCAGAGAGGTTTTTGAACAGCAATATTCATGACATAAAAGGGCAAGATTTTGGGGTGATTCCATTTGGATCGGGCTGGAGAATCTGCCCAGGAATATTTATGGGACTTGCAAATTTGGAGCTTAGAGTTGCAAATCTCCTATACTCTTTTGACTGGGAATTGCCTCCAGGGGTTCAGGCAGAAGACGTGGACACAGATGTTCTGCCTGGAATCACAATGCATAAGAAAAATGAACTTCTCCTTGTACCTAAGAAATTTGTTGTTTAGGTCCATGGAATTCTTGCTTGAATAAATATATTTATCCATTTAACTTGTGATTTCACCTTCAAATTTTGGATGATATTCTAAACTTTGATTTTGGCCATTAATTTGTGAGGGTATTATTTCATAGATTTATATTGTGAGACAATTTTGATGAAGAAAGTATCATTTTAAATTTCCCAAAGAAAATAAGCAAGAACAACTTTACTTGAAAAGGAACACCATGTTGGAAAACCAGAGTGTCAATTTAAAGTAACAAAATAATCCACGTTAAGCTATATATATATATATATATACTGGAATACTTAAACAAGAGCTGCATTTAAACCACACTAAGGTACATAATAATTAGAAAAATGTAACAATAATTTCATACTTAGAGGGTGTTTGGGAAAACTTATAAGCTCATGAAAATATTTATTAAAATATTTAAAAATTTATAAATGTTGGAATGTATTTAGCAATTTTTTTGAAAAAGGATGTTACAGGATTTTAAACTAAGATATTAAGATCTTATAAGTTCTTTTATAAAAAATAAGAAGATCCCAATTTGTTTTTTTTTTTTAAATCTTATCAAACTCCTTTAATTGCAAAAAATTGCTATCACTAGCATCTTATAACATTGTGCAGATAGTCATGCTTTAGTACACTCTAACATTCCTACCTCATTCCTAATGAGAAGGATGTCATCAACATAAAGCACAATAAACTGTATCGAACTCCCACTAACCTTTTTATACACACATGTTTCATACACATTTTTGACAAAGCCAAACGATTTGATTGTTTTGTCAAAACGTATATTCCAACTTCGAGACGCTTGTTTGAGTCCATAAATAGATCTTTGGAGTTTGCAAACCTTTTGCTCACTCCCCTTGGATATAAAACCTTGTGGTTGCTCCATATAGATTTCTTCTTCAATGTCTCCATTGAGGAAAGTGGTTTTCACATCAATTTGTCATATCTCATAGTCGTAATATATGGCTATGGTAAATAGAGTCCGAATGGACTTTGGCATTGCGATCGGTGAAAAGGTTTCCTCAAAATCGATATCGGGTCTTTAAGTATAACCCTTTGCAACTAGCTGCGCCTTAAAAGTCACCACTTTTCCATCCACTCCAAGCTTTTGCTTATAGACCCACTTGCAACTAGCAGGAACTATTCCCTTTGGTAGATCTACCAAATTCCATACTTTATTGGAGTACATGGAGTCCATTTCAGATCTCATGGCTTCAAGCCAACGTCCCGAATCTAAGTCCAATATAGCTTCCTCATAGGTCTTCGGATCACTATCCGATTAGCCCGTCTTATGAAGGAATCCAAACTTTTCGGGTTGCTTTTTGATTCGGTTCGACCTTCTTAGAGGTTGTGTATGAGGCTATTGTTTCTCATTTGTTTCCACTGCTTGTGGGATTTCATGATCATCTTAAACTTTATCTAGTTCAACAACAACGTTATTTCTATCTAATAGAAAATTTTTTTTCCAAAAAGTGGGCGTTCCTTGAAACAAACACCTTTTGTTCCGAGGGATTATAGAAATAGTAACCCAAAGACTCTCTTAAGTATCCCACAAACTTGCACAATGTGGATCTACTATCCAACTTGTCTCCTACTGTCCGTCTTACGTAGGTGGGAGACCCTCAAACTTTAAGATAATTGTAAGAGGGTGCTTTCTCATGCCATATCTCATATGGTATTTTTGGCACCGACTTTTGATGGTACTATATTTAGTGGCATCGTCGTTGTGTCTAAGGCATACTAGAATTTAAGCATACAATTTATTTGGGGCTCGATCAACATTTAAGGGATCTTAATTGAAAATAAATATGAGATATAAATTGAATTCTTTTTGGGATTGTTAAGGATCCTATTTTAGTTACTTACTTAAATTTTACTTGCAATCTCGATGACATAGACTTTACATTATTAATAATTTTGTAAAGATTGCTTGATTGTTATTGAAGAAGTAGGATTTATGAAGTCAATTATTTGATGGGAACTTTATATATTGAGTTTTATGTTAAGGATGAAGCTAACTACTATGAATACCAATTTATGGCGAAGAAAATATTAATCTTTGGTCCATATTTAATTAGTGACTTGAGATGTATTAGTTAACCCAAATTATTTAATTCATTTTAAATTGTTTAGCCCACAACTAGTGTAAAAATAACTCCAAAAATGGTATTTGTGTTTTATAGATTAGGTTAGGTGTAATAACAGCCCAAACTATTTAATTCGCAAATTATTAAGCCCATGAGTAGTGTAGAAAATAAACCCACAAATTATTATGAAGTAATTACGGGTTTAGGTCCATGATTATTAAAGATGACAAACATCAATTTTTATGGAATTTTCGGATCCATTGATAGATGGATAATTCTAGAGGTCTTCCCATTATTTTAAACCACTATTTAGATAGTTTTTAAGCATCTAATCATATTGATTAGCTAAAACCATATAAAAATAGGTGATATAAAATCTTAGGACCTCCTTTTTTGTACCGCTATATTTTCATGGGAAAATTCATCATAGACATTCCCTATTATTTAATTACTAAACTATGGTAATAGTTAGCTAGAATCCAGAATAATTAAATAATGAAAAGTTAGGAATTCGGATACTTAGTTATGAGCTTGGGAATTTTAGAATTATCCAATCTTGATAAGTTAAAGATTCTAGGGATTTTAGTAACTATCTAATCTTGATAAGGTTAGGATTTTAGAAATATATCTGCAGTTTTGAGCTATTGTTATATGGGATTGATACTGATCAAGTTTGGTGAAGTTAGGAATTAGAGTTATCTTCTTATCTCAGTAATATGAATTCTAGTTTATCCAGAATACCTAGTCCAGTAATATAAATGCCCATACAGTACGAAATAGAGAAGCTACACATTGAGGAGAGAAAATATCAATTTTTCTATTTGTTCTTTAAAAATTCACAGGAAATTTCATTATGGGGTACTAACATGCTATTTTTCTATCGTAGAATTAGTGGGGAACGCTTAAGTGGTAGATCAAATCTGAGGGAAACTTTGGGTTTTAAGATTTTAGCATAAGTACACTTCTTTCTTCCTTCTATTGAAAATATTCTCTTCACATAAATGCTTTTTGCATGAAATAGTAAGTAAATGTCTATTCTCTTTCTATTGAAAATATACTTTTTGCATAAATGATTCCTACATCAAAATAGATAATTTTGCATATTGAATGAAACAAAAATTTTCTCAATCTTGAATGAAACCTAGTATTCTCTATTGAAATAAAAATAATAAAAAGGATTTATGCTTTGAATATTCGAGAAATTGTTGATAGTGCTACAAGTTTACAATAGCAAAAGATTTCTGAAGCCATTAATAGCGTTGTAGTTAAGATTTCTGAAGCCACTTAACGATGGTGTAGTTAAGATTTCTAAAGCCACTTAACGGAATTGTGGTTAAAAATTTTGAAGCCACTTAACAGAATTGTAGTTAAGATCTCTGAAGCCACTTAACGGTATTGTAGCTAAGATCTTGACCAAGATAACCAATTAGAATCCTGATAGTTCATGAGCATGGTTAATTAATGAATTGAAAGTTTTTAATAAGTTATGTAGCTTTTGTTCTCAATTACTCTGAAAGTATGTCTTGAAATTCTAATAAGGTAATTCTTGATTTTGCATCTAATTGTTATTTAAAAAAAAAGTGAATATTCTTGTTTTCAATGGTTTCTTTTCTTCTGTTTGATATTTATATATGCTCAAATCCGGTAGGAGGAGAAGGGGATTTATTTACTGGGCGAAGTGTCGCTCATAAGATATTGATTCACCATTTTGCAAGTAACTTAGTTTAAGACGAAGAAGATGAGCAGTTTTGGGGATGATGATAAGATATTGGTATTTTTAGAATAGGTTTATTTGATATTTAAAATTTCTAATTAGATTGATTGAGAATTTTTTTTTGAAGTCTTGGGTACTCAAGTTTGATTATTAAGACAAGTATTTGTATGCATGGGAATGGGGTGGGTTTGGCCGGACTCGGACCCACCCCACGTGGAAATTGTTGTAACCAAAACCCGCCCCACCCCACCCCACCCCAACCTGGTGGGTCTAACCCGTTTAACCCGATTTTTTATTTTTTTATTTTTTATTTTTTCCACTTTTTTCACTCATTACAATAGGAAATCTAACCAAAATTAGTTTATGGAATGTCAAACTTGGATGAAGATTCCATGAAAAGAGTCCTAAGTTTTTAAGTTTTAACTAAATTTATATGTATATTTTTATATATTTAATTATTTATTGATTAAACGGGGCGGGTTCGGAGCGGGTTTAGTAAAACCCTAACCCGCCCCGAACCCAGCCGGGTCCTGAATATTTGGATCTTGTACCTGCCTCGAAACCCATTTAATTAGCCCCAAACCCGTCCCATTTGGGGTGGGCCCCTGGATTATCCTGACCATTGCCATGCCTAAGTATTTGAATTATCTGTCATAATGATGATTTATTTTTTTGGGATTGTTTAATACAATTCTTTGGAATTTAGCATGCTCTATTGAATTTGAGGCTTAATGTCTCTGAATCTTTGGACTTAGGGGCACTACCGTATTATGTTCCAAATTTTGGGCGCCACAGATAACATGGCTTGTTATCTTTTAAGAAACCTTGACGATGTCTGTCATTTTTCTTCTTAACACAATTGAATCAAGTTAGTTTAATATTTCTTATTCTATTATTTTTGACGCATAAGTAGGAGAATGACTATGCCAGTTAGGTATTGGCTTACTCTTTAAAGTCGATCTTCCTCTTCAAAAGCTTTTCTAGCCAGAAAAGTCTACTGAAAAATTACTATTTTAATGGATTTTTGGAGATAAATAATATTATAATGTTTTGATAATAATTGAGATACATGCTTCGATGGGATCGAGCTGGAGTGATTACCACTATTAGTTTTTAAAGAACAATAAGGAAATATCAATAGAATTTCATGGATATCTTTTTGACTTAAAAAGTCCACTTACAAAAGAATAATTGGTAAATGAGATTGAACTTCTGCTGCTTTTACACTTGCTCCACTTTTACAGTTTTTTCCTACTTAAAAAGTTCATTCCTACTTTTATAGTCTTTTCTAGAGCTATAAATAGATATTCCAAAATTCGTTTATCATTCACATCCGAATTCATTTATGAGGCATATTATCCGTATCCATTTAAAATGAATATTATCCGTATTCGATTAGTAAATATCTGATTGTAAATGGATACGAATATAGTAATTGCCTATTCGATTCGTTTAATATCTATTCCGAATACATATCTGATAAATAAAATTTTAAAAATTATTATATATAATATATTATTATACATAATAAATTATTTTTATTTTATCAATATGAAATCTCATAATTTATATATAAATGAATATAAGTATAAATTAGTAATTAAAGAATTAATAAGAAAAAATTAGTAGTTAAGGATTATGAAGAATTGATAGATGATAGTAATGATAATTAAACACTACTAAATCAAGAAAAAAAAATTGAAAAATCAATGTATGAATGATAAAATTGATCAATATAAAATTATTGTTGCTTGACTTTATAATTAATTTATATTAGTGTCATTTTATTAATATTAATTAATCATAAAGTTAATCATTAATTTAAAAATGTAACTAAATCAAGAATAATTAATTTTTTAATTCTAAGATAAAGTAGTAAATTTTTTTTCAATGAAATTTATTAAAAAATATGTATTTTATTACAAGTTAACAAATTCGGATATTCGGATATTTACAAATGGATATTCGAATATTTATAAACGAATGTATCCTAATAAATATAATCGGCTATGGAAATATCCGAGTTCGGTTAATATCCATAGGATACGAGTTCGGATGTTATTAAAAAATATCCTTCGGATACGGATACGAATATTGTAAAATTTAAATAGATACAGATACGAATATCACATATCCGTACCGTTTAATATCCGTTTACAACCCTAGTCTTTTCTACGTTTTCACTTGCTCCATTTTTTATTTGTTGCATCTTTAGTTCTTTAAACTATTGAAAAAAATAAAATTCAATCACATAGAAATACTGTGAATTCGGCATATCTGTCTATAAGATTTAAATTAAGACTCTTTAATTGATAGGTATAATTCTTCTATGGAACAATGTTTAGAATTTATGATTCGCCTCCAATATATAATGATTTATTTTATTTGTTATATAGTACGTAGTTGTAAGATGTAAACAAAAAGATTATAATTTTAGGTTATCAAGTCTAACTAAATAAGACAAAATTAATATGAAAATAAGCTAAATGATTAAAAAAACTTATTTTCAAATTTATTTTAAAAATTTTACTTATAAATAATTTGAAGGATGAAGACTTGGAGATATATAAGCATGCTACTTGCATGTGATATGTTTTGTAACCTATGATATAATTCTACAAGGCATATTTCTAGATGTTTTAAGAAATTTTTAACTGTTTAACACTACCTAAATTTGGATTTTGAATTTTAATGAGGAAAATACAAAGAAATAGGTATGATGTAATTTTATGCTTTAATCTTTGCACATTTGTATTTTCTTTTTCTTTTTCTTTTTTCACTAATTTCCTTGATCAGATCGTAGCATAAGTGCGTGTATGCATTTTTTTTTTTCTTTCTTTTTCTTTTTTTTTTTAAGTAATGATTATTGAAACATCAAGGTATCCAAGGCTAATTAAATAAAAATAGAAAATTATCGAAAGTAAATTAATATTGAGACTTTATGAGATTGAGATAAAAACCTCTTAACCATAGGATTTTAAATCTAGCTGCATGCTTGTATGTCATATGTCGCATATGAATACACTCCAAATATTAATTTGTGAACTCATTCTAGTCCAAAAATGAATATTAAGAGTGTGTTTATCAGCATGGAACTACGAGGGTGTTTGGGTGAGCTTATAAGTTCCTCAAAATATCTTATAAGATGTATAAAAGCTATAAGTTGATAAAAATATTTGATAATTTTCTTTAAAAAAGAGCTTATAAGATCCTAAAATAAGATGTTAGAAGTTTATAAGCTCTTTTAAAAAAAGTAAAGAGATCCCAACTTATTTTTAAAATCTTAACAAATTCCTTCATTTTTAACCATTTTAATTACAAAATTGTCATTATTAACATCTTATAAGCTCAAAAATCTTATTTTATTCATACGCTTCAACTTATTTTAAAAATAAAATTTAACATCTTATAAGTTTCAAAAACATCTTATAAGATATATCTTATAAGATGTTTAAAATAAGCTTAGCCAAACACCCTCTAAATTTGAGAAAGCTCCCAAACCATGCCAGTTCTACCCAAATTCTCTAGATTAGCCATATCAGTAAATTCCCATTGAGATGCCAATCTGCAGCCTTGTCCAAATTCACAGTTCAAACATTGAATATGTTGAATATGTAACTAAGTTTCTAACATTTAATTGTTTATTTCATGTCATATCACATTAGTTGTCATGTTCAAAATTACTTCCTCCTGTGTTTTTAAAATGTGCTTATCAGAATCATACTACCCATGATATATATATATATATATATTTAAATTATTGATGACCATCCTATACTTTTGAAATAAGTCAAACTAATAAAGTTAGGTCAATCACATAAGTTGGAGTGAATATAGTATGTAGAGGACCTTTGATCGATCACACGGCATATTCTATCCTTACCCTTTGTGAATTCATGCTATTGAAGGTCGTCGGTTGGTTCATCGAGTACATCAGCATATTCTATGTTGGGTGTGGTACATAAAGCGACTAATAAAATTAGATATAAGTCCTCAGAATGCCAAAATAACTATGCCGCCTTCACTAGATTGGAACATGAAGCTTACCAACATTTAAGTACTGTTCCATTAGAAAAGTAAAGAACCTTTTCAGCTGGTGCGCAAAAGACTATAATAAAATATCAGCTAATTCCTCTTTTCATCATTCACCTCATTCTCCAATTGGAATGATGAGATATCATTACTTTTATGAAATTATCATATTCATGCCACAAAATTTCCAAACTGCAAATATTCTAAATAATGGCCGTTTGGACCGTCGTTATTTCATACCTATTTTGTGTCGAAACAAAGTCACATTGCCCAAGCTAAACGGTGATTTACACAAAAGAGTCCGTCCTATTCTGGGAGGGTTAGAAACAACAATGACCACCTATGCGAAAAACATACCACAAGATATATCAAAATGACATTATAACTAGAGCTGCACTATATGAAGATCTAGTGACTCAAACGACAGAAACGAACGGGGTATCTACAACCTCTCTCACACTCCCAACATAATCCCTTCAACAAAGAAAACAACGAATTGGAACTGTTCTCTTTTCTTACCAATAGTTACAAAGAAGCACAGTTGAAAAGACCAGCCACAGAGCACATGAAGAAGCATTGTCCAATCATAATAACTCAGAGTTGCACCTCTATCATATATCCAGCTGAAAGGAATCCTTGGTGCATTCTTGGCCCTTCCTTGAGCTCTGTCCTCCAACCTTCTAATTCTTGGAAGCAACCCACAAACATAGCCCTGAGCTTTCTGCCCTTCTGCAGATAATCCCGTTAGATTCGCCACTTTCCATCTACCAACCAGGTGTTCTAGTATGTCGGCATAGTCTCTTGCTGTATAGACACCAAGACGCTGGGCAACATCTGAGAAGTGTTCAAAAAGGTTATCGTCACGCCCATCATTCATTAAGTGGGCTGGCATAGAGATCTTTTTCCTCATCATATCGGCAAAAGCTAGCACTGTTCCCTCAGGATCAATCTCAAATAACTTTTCGACTATCTTCGTGTATGCAGTTTCATGACGTTTCTCGTCTGACGCAATAGTACCACATATTTGAGCCAGCTTCATGTCACCATGCTCCCTCGCGAGATGGGCGGTGTTGCCGTGGGAGATGAAAGTAGCCCTTTCTTGGAAGGATGTGTATATAAATCCGAGGTATGGACTGTTTTCCGTCCTTGGATCCCGAACAAGTTTGGACGGACACGAGAGATCGAAAAGAGTCAACATCACATGTTGCCAAAATCCTAATTTTCTAACTCAAATTACAAGTGCCAACCAAATCAGTTTTTAAGAAGTTGAGTGCATATCATAATAGCAATAAGAAAAGAATTCCAATAACAGATTATAGAACTCAACACTTAATAACAAAGAAAACATTAATAGTCAGATAATCAAGCAAGACTCACCATTCCTGACCCAATCAGATACTAGATAGTCTTCTCAATTTGTCTCATGTCTACCCGTCCAGATAGGTAGAGATATTTATTAAGAAGGTCTCCGTGCCTATTCTCTTCAGCAGTCCATGCCCTTGTCCAAATCACTCAGGAAGTCGGGCTAGCCCCTGTTTCATCTCGCACACCATCTAAGGTTATGTGGGAAGGGCTTCTTTGGTGATCATATCTCCAACTAGAACAACAAAATAATCATCTGGAATCTCCTAGGCTTTTTCTCTCAATTCCTTGACCTGATCCTGAAATCCATCAGAAGCAGGATCTGGCAAGAAATCCTGAGGTTGCCAACATTTTTCTACAGGCTTAAGGTGAACCAGTATATTATTCTCGGCCCACTCTTCCATAGCTTTGAACATCCCAATTTTTTGAGGTGGCATAGAATGTGTAACTTGAACATGAACCTCACGCGGAGGACTAAAAGGTTTCTTAACAGTCTCAACCTCCCTGTAACAATTAGACACGCAAGAACAGAAGAATCATAAAGTTTATTGGCCTTGATTATTACAAGGACAGAAAGATAAAAATGTCAAATTCCAGCATAATCTAGCCATCAGTTTCCAGAATAAGCACATCTCTGAAGAAGCTTGATGAAGAATACAAGCCAACAAAAAACAACCATAACCTGTTCACACAGAAAAAAAGTTTCTAAATATACACAAGCCTTTTGTCATGCTCCGGTTGATTATGTGTATAGGAGCAACACGACGGAGGTTCTAGGAAGGTCCTAGAAGGCTTTAGAAGTTCCTGGAACACTTTGGAAGGTCTTGAACACCTTGGAAGATCCTGGAAGACTTTGGAAGGTCCAGGAAGAGTTTGGAAGACATTAGAAGTCTTTGGAAAATTGTACACACTTGTAGAAGTCTTTAGAACTTCATAGATATTTGTAGAAAAGTTGAAGACTAGTGTAGTCTTATCTAGAAACTTGTGGACACTTGTCAAAATGTGAGGGCTTGTGTGGAGTTTTGTGGAGTTGTGTAGAGATTTCTAGATAAGTTTCTAGAATATTGTACTTAGTTGTAGAAATGTGTAGAAAAGGTGTAGAAAAGTGTAGAAACACATAGAAAGCATTGGAAAGTCCTAAATTTAGGAAATATCTAAACTTCTAAATCCAGACCGTAGAATGAAATCAATCTCCACCGTCCATTTGGAAAGGAGATTAGTATAAATAGGACTGAGGGATCATTTGTAAAAGTATGTGTGTATGGAATGTATGAAAAGTAAGAATTAAGTAAAGAAAGTTTACTACCATTTTCTTGTAGCCTCTCTCAACTCTCTCTCGTGTTCTTGATGCTTGGCTAATACTCCTAGCGAACACACAACACTTAAACTCCAAAGGGTGAGACTGACTTAGTTAGTGTCGCAAGGGGCGAACGAGGGCCTAAGTGTCGCACGGGTGCTTGTAAGGGACAAGTCCGTGACAGGTGATATCGGAGCACGGTTGTGCAAGGTGCTATGATAGAGTAGTATGGCCGGCGAGAACATTTCAGCTATTACCGAGGAGAGAGGCAGGGAAACTGTGCCTACCCACAAGAAGAAACAGCGGGACCCGAGCAAGTCTTGTGAGGGGGCTGCTTGGGAAGGTGCTGTAAGCGAGTTAGGTAGAATGGTGGAACGAGTCGAGCATACTATCAAGACGTTGGAGGAGCACGTACTCGGGTAGCTTGATACGTTCAAAGGAGACCTTCAGACTAACCTTAATGCCAGCACTTTGATAGAAGAACGGGTGGCACAACTTGAGACGAAAGTAGAAGAACATTTTGCCGTATGGATGAGGAGATCCACGGCATCGTTCAAGCACTCCACGCAAGCATCGAGGGCATGCACGAGGAGATAACCTTATGTCGACGTGCAATAGCTAATAAGACTGCTGCTACGGGGGTCGTCACTATGAGAGTGGACCACCTGAAGCCGAAGACGTTTGATGGAGAAAGGAACGCCTAAGAGGTTGAGAATTTCTTGTGGCAAATGGAGACTTACTCTGAGGGTCTCGACCTTACCGATGAACTGGCAAAGGTAAGAACAGCTTCTCTCTACCTCACTAGTATCGCTACACTGTGGTGGCGAAGAAAACAAGCCAACGTGGAAAGGGGCGAGTCAGGTTGATACTTGGGAAGACTTCAAACGGGAATTGAAAAAGCACTTCTACCCAGAGAACATCATGTATGAAGCTCGGAAGAAGTTGTGTGAGTTAAAGCAACGGACGTCCATCCCTGTGTATGTGAAGGAGTTCACGACGCTCATGCTACAAATACCCAACATGGCAAAGGAAGACTTGATGTTCTACTTCATCGATGGTCTCCAAGGTTGGGCAGGGCATGAAGTGCTTAGAAGGAACGTGACGTCCTTAGATGAGGCCATTGCCGCGGCAAAGTCTCTTGCCAAATTCCAAAGAAATGTCAACCCCTACAAGCCTAGGAACGAGAAGGATAACTCGACTAAAGGTGGGGGAGAGAAGAAGGACTACAGGGGTAGTCATTAATCTACATGTTTAATCATTTGATCTACATGCCTAACTGAATATGAATATAATTCATCTCAACTGATGCCTAATTGAATATGAGTATCATTCCTCTTAATTGGTATCTTCGACTAGTAGTTTCTGCTTCTCTATTATGAATTTTGTTATATCATGGTTTTTGGATAAAAATCCTGCATCGAGACAAGGAGAGCATGAGGATCTACCGCGACATACAAACAGGGGGAGATTAATGATATATTTCTACTTTCATGCATCAAACTTCATTGCCATCATAAAAAATGGGGAGATTGTTAACCCTTTGATGATTTTGCATAAGTTCTAGAGTTTTGATTATGACAATATTTGTTACATGATTGATGTGAATTATTCCTAGAAATCTACTGGAACTTGTCTTATGTTGTTCGAAATCTATATTGTGCTGTCTGGAACTTATCTTTCTTTATATTAATCTTGACAGCACATCTATATATTTGATTTAGCACATCAAATTATTTATTTATGGAAGGAAAATCATGCTGTTGATCTTAAATTTAAATATGTGCTCATCATGGCTAGATTCAATCAACGTAATAAATGGAATGAAAGACTAATGGCTTCTTTCTTACGTAATATATGGAATGATTGACTAATGGCTTCTTTCTTTTTTCTATTATCTTCTTCCAAGTTGATAAACTTTTAATGATTTAAGGAAAGAGCATTTTTCTTCATGGACATATTAAATTATCATCAAATAATTTGCAGAGAATTTATAAATCTCGTTTGGAATCTTCTTTCCATAAATAACTGGATTTTAACTTCCCTTTTTCATGGAAATAGTCTAGATTGATTCTCATATCTTTCATACTAGGAAAGTTTATCCTTCTTGGCTCTAAATCTTGTATCTTTAGCTTAATGAATATATTCATATGATTTAGATGCAATAATTATTTTAAACTATTCTTTCCTTATTTGTCTACTGGAATCTATCAGAATGTGCTGGAATTGACTTTTTTTATTTAATTTGGTCACTTAAAGATTCTAGCTTAAAATTCATATCTTCATTAAAAACAAAGAAGACCAGTTTTGTAAAATCATTAGTTGAGTTTGCAATTATGTTTTGATCATGACTCTAATTGCTTCTTACCTTATGGGTTGTTTCCTTATTTGTATCTAATGGTCAATTGCCAAACTGGAACTTATAACTGTTGATAGTACATCTATATAATGGAAAATATGTAATATTTTAAGAGTGAATCACTAAGTCGGGAGAGAAATTAGTTAAGAGTCTTGAGAAATTGTGTGATACTCTCTTACACGTTCTTGTGCTTAAATGTTGTTAATTTCTTACTCTACGTGTGTTTTCGAGGGACCTTATGGTGAAGAAGGTCAAGTGGAACTTGCCTTCGATGGACCTTGGAGAGATGAGGGCAGGATGGTTTATGTCTCGAATGACCTAGGGGTGAAGACAGACAGGAGTCGTAACTAGTCTCGAAGGACCCCGTGAAGAGAACAAATCAGTGCTTGGTTGCTCTAAGGACCTCTAGGTGAAGAAAGTAGTAGAGCAGTACTATTTGGAATCTTCTGCAGTGTCCTTCGTTCTGGTCTGGAAGAAGAGACTAAAGCTTACCGTACAGAGTGGCAGCAACTTGTGCATTAGTCCACAGAGGTTAGACAAGTGAATCTAGCAAAAGTTCCCTCAAGCCTGCTCACAAGCAGCTGGTTTCACAGAATTCTAGAATCTGCCTCATCCCGTCTGGGATTCCGATTTAGCTCTTTGTGAAAAACTGATTGTTCTCCTTGCTAGGGTGTTTCTAATCCTTTCACTTTTCTTACTGTCAAATTACTCCGATTACTTGTAAAATATTATCACATATTAATTGAAAAGTTTAAAGTTCTAAATAAAAACGTAAATAGAGGGTGTAGGCTTGCCGAACCTCTATGAATACTACTGTCATTTTACTTTTGTTTTACTACATTATTTATCACTGGTCTAACTGATAGTTTAACTAGTACTTACAAATTTCACTTAGTAACTAAAACTATTTTTCTGCAAAAGACTTAAACTGCTTTGAAAGGTCAAAAAGTATTTTGAGTGATAATATTCTGCAGCATTAAAACCCCATAAGCCTAATTCTCCCCCCCCCCCCCCCCATCCTCTTTAGGCATATAATCACTCACAGAGATAAGCTGTCACACCCTAAATTTGGGACATAACATGACAATATTCCTATGTCCAAAGAACTCAAAAAATCAAACCACAATAGAGATTTGAATATACTAAAATCCATAATATATTATTATAGAACTTCAAAAATTATCAAAATGGGAAATAATTCAAATTCTTAAATTCAAAATCAATTCCATCTATTAAAATTCTTGGAAAACTATCTTAAACAACAACAAAAATTTCAAAGTGATAAATCAAACTTGAACTAAAACTAAGGAGTAATTTAGTGTCTTCTTTCCAACCTTAAAATTGATTGTCCTTTTTGTCTCAACTAAGTCCTCTACAAAAATAGTTATAAAAGGGTATGAGTGATAAATCACTTAATAAATATTTTTTGCTTTCTATCAAATTGGAGCAAGTTACCCATGTATTATACAAAAAGAGACAAAAAGTTATTTTTCTGGGAGCAAAGTAAAATAGCCAACTTTCAAAAGTAAAATAGTTTGTAAAAATGTACATATACCATATGATAAGGTTGTAGTCTCTTAATGTATGTTATTAGTGATAATTTTTATATTATAACTTATTTTTTTATCACTAATATTTTATTATTTTTTTGTAGTGGCATGCGTGCGAACCTCATCGGTACTTGGATAATTTATGAAAAAATGTACTTTGGTTTAAAAATATGAGGTACTTTTTTATAAGTTTCACGCAAAAGTGAAAGAACTAGCCAATTTTAATACTGTTTATGGAAAATCCATGTACTTTCCACGTGGCTATTAACTCTCATTTGGATATTTAGAAAGTTTGGTTCCATAATTTTAAAAATAGCCAATCTCTAGTATTTAGCATTTTGGATCCTCTATTCCATTTCCTATTTCAGCTCCTATTCCAACTTGTTGTATTTATGCCAAGGATGATGTGAACTCGGGGAAAGCATGGTTGCATCAAAAAGTGAGCTATTTACCTCTTTAGTGTTGAATAGGATAAAAGTATGACCAATTGGGCCATGAATATGCCACATGAAGTCCTCAGATATTAGCATTCCATATAGAGAAAACAAATTAAACTAGAGCAACTCTACAGAAATTTGAAGATAATGATTCTATCGAGGCCACTGGCCGATAGAACTATATAGCCAAAAGAACTGCAAGCATAAATTGCTGCCTTACTATGTTATCCCGAGATCAAGGTTGCCAATATATTATCATGGTTTGCCAGAACGTTGATTAATCGACTAGAATGGGCGTTCCGAAACTGGAACGAACACCGGCATTCTATTATTCTAGTGGGGAATGATTGTGACTTGGAACCATTTCACTAGGTCGATGGTGCGACATTCCAATTTATGGGCTTGGAACAATATTTATTGCGGTATGTTGGAACGAAATTTTGGCTTGGAACGGTGATGTTTTGAAGGATAATGGTGGTGGCAGGATGGTTGCCGGTAGAAGGGTTGGTGGCCTTGGATGGTGAGATTGGAATGGGATGCTTGGAATGATGGTGTTTTGAAAGGTGATGGTGGTGGCAGGATGGTTGCCGGTAGGAGGGTTGGTGGCCTTGGATGGTGAGATTGGAATGGGATGCTTGGAACAATGGTGTTTTGAAGGATGATGGTGGTTGCGGGATGGTTGCGGCGGGAGGTTTGGTGGCATTGGATGGTGAGATTGGAATAGGGTGCCTGGAAATAAAGAAGGCAAGGAGCTGCTGAAGAAGACAATCTTTTGCTTTCCTTTTTTTCTTTTTAATCAAATTTTACATATTATCTTAATTATTTAGAAATATATTTAAATGTTTATTCTAGTTTCTAAATATATAGTTTTATATTAATTCAAAATATAATACATTTATATTTTAAAATATTTTATTTTTTGTTATATGTAAATTTGAATTTTAAATTTACAGAAGAATAAGAATATATAAAGAATTAATATATAACATGCCTTCTATTTTGTTTATTTTAACAAAAAGTTAAATCACATTAAGAAAAATATAATACTTAATAAATTATAATTTATATAGAATGATGGAAAAATTTTAACTATTTGTTTACATGTCAAAAAATTGAAAATCATTACAATTAATTCCTAAAATATTTTTGTATTAATATATTTCATCAAACATGCGCTAAAGGATATGATGTTACAAAATTTTGTACATTATTATTCTACACTTGCTATTAGTAATGTTATAATTTTATTCTATCAAATTAACTTTCATTATATTGTTGAATAATTGAATGAACAATTTAAAAAACATTATCCTCAATACTCTTATAAGAAAGCTTTATGCCATCTAAATCAATTTATAATGCATAACATTATGTTATTGTCTAATATAAATACTATTAGGCATTTTTATGTGTTTTAATATTTTTTGGATTGTTTTCAAAAAAATTTAATGCTTTAAATCACAAAATGTGCGGAACGTCTGCGACCGTTCCACGACATTGCAATGGAACTGGAATGATAGTCCCCATTCCATTCTCCACGACTGTTCTTGCGAATCATGTGTATTATCATGCTAGCAAATGAGACATTAACCTCTGGGTGTTAAAGAGTGGAGCTTGTGCCTAACTTGCCCGAAAAACTAGCTCATGAGGTGAGAATTGCACAAGACCATATATAGAGACCACAACTTATTTATTTCACTAATGTGAGATACTAACACACCCCACGCACGCCCAGAAATGAACATCTGGAGTGTGTGGCCCAACAATACAGGATAACCCAACATCAAGAATGGGTTACTCTGTTGCCTTAGGCCTAACTCAATCTCAAAAGCTAGCTCAAGAAGTGAGGATTGCACAAGACCATATATAAGGACCACAATTTGTTTATTTCACCAATGTGGGGCACTAACATGGAGTTCAACAAACTGCAAACAAAAGGTCGACAAAGAACTGCTCAAAAAGCATGAAGCCAAATGAAATTCCCAAAAATTAAAAGTTTTGCATACAATGAGAAGCAGCTCTTTATAAGAACTGTATGCATACCTTTACAATTACAATCCTCTCCTCTATCTAGCTTTTTCAAGCTTAACCCCTTCCATAGTTAGTAAACTTCATCTACACCCATGCATAATGATACTTCTATTACTAGCCCTAACTCTGCCAATATTCTTGATAAACCTTCTCCATATAAATAGATCAAAGGCAGTAAGAACTATCAATCTTCCACCAGGTCCTCCAGGCATGTCATTGATTGGGAACCTCCACCAGTTTGGCACAATCAGCAATATCGATGTTTATCTATGGAAACTTTCCAGGAAATATGGTCCTCTTATGCACATGAAATTGGGCTCTGTGCTATTACTTGTAATTTCTTCAGCAAAATTGACAAAAGAAGTGCTAAAAATGCAAGATTTGGCATTTTGTAGTAGGCCAAGACTTCTTGGACAGAAGAAGTTGTCTTATAGCTGCATGGACATAGCCCTTTCACCATACAATGATTAATGGAAGGAGATGAGAAAAATCATAGTTCTTCATTTCTTTAGCCTTACAAAAATCCAATCTTTTCATTACATACGAGAAGATGAAATCTTTCGTATGGTTACAAAGATTTCAGTTTCCGCTTCTTCTTATTGAAATTGGAGAAAAACAACTTCAACAATGCTCTGGCGGAGGGCATCACCATCAGGACCCTTAACTCTCAGCAGGTGCAAATTGAGGCCTCTTTCCTGTACGACGACTGCATGATGCCAAAACATAGCATAAGCTATCTATGTGGACTACAAGAAAATAGCAAACGGATAAAAAGGTATGGTAGCATATTCAATATTGTTAAGAAACTAGACTCACCATGTTGTGATAAAAAGCTAATAGTTGAATAGATTTGGAGCTCAGCATGAACATCAATTCATCGATGTCTCAACGGAACAGCTGCCTTCCAATTGGACCCTCGAGGATGAACATTGTTAGTTATGCTCTCATCATTGCTTATAGTGAAAAAGTGAGGTTCCAGGAAAGAAAGAAGATGCACCATATCCGTCGGACTCAACTATGACAACCTCTCGTTCAGGTCGACAAAAAATTGAAGTTCCGCAGGTTCTAATAGAGCCTCACTAAGATCAACTCCCTCGGGCTCACAAGTTGCAACCTTTTTTCCTCCGGAGCTAAAGAAGTGTCGTCTCCCACAAGCCTCTTGGCCATGGACCTTTGTGACGGAGGGAGAGAAAGTGGCGGGAAAGACATACAAAAGTCACTGCTTGGTGCCGCCGAGGACGAGATTGGTGGAGGAGTCGCTGGGTAGCAAGAAGACAATATTGTAGGGCTAAGCCCAAAGAGCGAGCCATTAGGGGAGCCATTTACCTATCATGGTGAGAAATTGTGTTGAGGATAAGGGACATGTGGCCTAATAATCACTGAAAGTTTAGAAGTCTGCGACAAAGATACCGGATGATAAATAAGTTTATGATAAGTTAGAATAAGAGATGTGAGCTTTCGCTCCCTATTTAACCTTTGGAAAAGACACTTGACATCTCAAAGTAGTGTAACTAAAGGGTGTGAAACTACCTGTCATAATGTTTGGCATCAAGAATGTCCCTAAAAACTCGCGCTATGCACTCCATTCTCCCAACTCATGCTTCAGGCATTAAATGCGACTGATCATGTCCCTTATTCAAACATTAATGGGCGTCAGTGGCCGAGTCGAATTTGAGCAAGGTCGATCAGTATATAATACCCAGTGTAGCTGAACAAAGTTTCCCCAGCCAAACTAGGGAGTTGGGGGGCTAATGACGTGTGGGAAATCCAACCTCTCCTTTATTTTCGAACTCTTCCTTGGAATAATTAGGAAAATCATGCCTCATGATGATGGGGATCTATTATCCCTGACCTCGAGGGAATGTGACTCTCTTAATGACAAGTTGTCCTCCATACCACTTGTCTTATTCGGATGCTTAAAAGAATCTCCACTTCCCAATAAATGTACCCATACAGTATAAAAGCATTAAATGAGCTAGGGTACAAAAGTGCCTAGGAACCCTTCAAACTGGCATCTAAGGAGATGGACCATATTGGGCCATGCTCCCCATAGCCTTACGAGGGTCCCTAAGGCTAAAAGAGGGAATACATACTAGAACACATATAAGCAAGTCTTAGAGCATACGGTGAAAGGTAAGCTCTCATTTTTCACATTTTGCCATGGCTAAACATTCATTTCATTCTCTTGAGTTTACTGATTCAAGCATAAGAGGATTTTAGCCAAGGGAGGCGACAACAAGCCTAATGAGGCTTCTTTGGTTGTAGATTCTACCTCCACGCTCACCAAAAAACCTGACTCCAACCCCATAAACATGCATCATCTCCTATCTCCTTTACTATAATCACCTCTCGTAAAATTTTACCCTCAAACTTATGTATATTTACACATATATATTAGCATGTGTCAATGTGACGCCCAAAAATAATTTTAATATTAAATTAATTTATCTTATAATAATATGCATTTTACTTAATGTTATTAAAATATACACTACAACAAATTGCATTTCTTGTAACAAAAAATTTGGTAACAAAGGAAAGATTCATTTCAAAATCATGATTTTTCTTAATGAGACTGGAATTTTGTTACTAAATCACTCATCTTGGGTAACCAAGAAAAATGTTTGTTACCTTTAATGAATATTTGTTACCCAAAATTTTTATTCTTTCGTAACTAAAGAAAAATTCATTACGAAAACTAAAGTATTGTTACAAATAATTTTTCCCACCTTTTAAGATGACATATTTGTAACAAAAATTTCTACTTTTTGTTACATTGACAATTTTGTTACACCTAAGTTTTATAGTAACAAACACATTTCTTACTATAGTTAATATTTTACCCTGTAAAAATTTTTCCCTCCAAAATTTTGTTAAATGAAAATGGTAACAAATACTTTTGTTACTAATTTTAAATCACAATTAAATAAAGTCCCACCTAAATTTTGTTTCACTCCAAATTTGCTCCAAAGTTTCTTCCTTCAAAATTTTGTTCCCTCCATAAATTAATTTAATTTAAAGTGTAAAAAATATTTTAGTTATTAATATATACATCACGATTAAAAATTTCCTCTAGAAATTGACACCTCCCTATATGCCCATATCACCCTTCACTATAGTTAAAAAAATTAAAAATTAAATTAAAAATCTAAAAAGTAAAAGACAAAATTATTCTTTATTTGGATCTACTTAGATTTACCTGTCAAACCATTAACCGGTTTAACAAATTTTACAACTAAATTAAGTACAAATATTAAGAAAACCCAAATCGCACCCCCTCCTTCTCAAACCACCCACACCTAGCCCAACGAAAACCTCAATTGCCACATTGGCGAGGTGCTGGGTTAATTATATATATGTATGTATATCTGTATTTATTAATAGGTATATGCGCATATATATTTTTTTATATGTTTTCCTTTTTCTTATATTTATTTTTTATTTTTTAACTTATATTTCATATCATTTATTTTTTCACTTTTTTATTTAATTTAATTTTTTTATGTGTAAATATCTAATATTCTAGAAAATTTTAAGTGCAAACATACCAAAACTCTCCAAAACAAATCTTAGCTATTCTCCAAAATATAAACAAATATTCATCATATTCTCCAACACAACTATCACATTACCCAACTCTACTTCAAAAACTCATTCTCCCAAATACATGATACAAAACATAACCAAACACTACATTAGCAAAAAGAAAGAAAAGTAAGAGCTCCATTGAAATGGTATCAAGTTTATTTGATACTTGTTCTATATAATGAAGTAATATAATTCCCTCCAAAAATGAATTCCCCCAATTTTTATTCCCTCCAAATTTTAACTTCTCCTGTTTATAAATAGTTTATCCAAAGTTTATTTCCTTTATCTTATATTATATGATGAATTAAGACGGATAAATTTTAGTGGTTAAGAATTTGATTGTTTCCCTATTATAATTTATTGTAATATTTTTCTCAAAATAAAATATTTTGGAAAAATTATTTATGAATTTTAAAAAACTTTGATTTTCCTGTTTAATGAATTTGATTTTAAAAAATAAAACTTCTTGTATTATATTGTAATTTGTATAGATGTAAAAATTCTAGAAATATATTTATCCAAAAATTATAATTTATTAAATTTAAAATAATCGTTCATTAAATATTTATATTAAAAAACCTACATGATTATTGACATTGCTTAATTCTCTATATCAGTGTAACCATCCAAGTAAATAGAAGTTTATATGTTACAACCAGGGAAAATTGCTTTTTTAGTCCCATAATATAACTGCATTTGCACTGTTGGTCTCAGAAACTGGAACTTGGCTTCTTTAATCCAAATTTCATAATTTTCTTAATATTTTGGTCCTGCTCTGTTAAATATTAACGAAAACTGTTAAAATACAAAAGACTTACCCAAATACCCCTAAAATTTAGTTTATTTATGAAAAAAAACCCAGAAAATATGAAATGCCTATTTAACAATCACTAAAAAAAATAGAAAAATAATAAAAAACCAAATTTTAAATTAGTAAAAATTCTTTATAAAAACTATTTTAAAATAATATATAGTTAGATATATTTACCTTAATATTAGTATAATATAAATACACACATATATAAAACTACATAAATATATATATATGTATAAAACTGAACAGTAGGCCTAATTGCTGGGCCATTGCACCGGGCCTAGACTCTAGCGGGCGGGCATGCAGAGGACTGGCGAGCCCTAGGTTGTGACACTGAATTGGGTTGGAACGGGCCACAACACTTTGGGCCCCTGCGTGAAGGATCTGAAGGTTGGAGAATAAACTTCAATTGTGCACGGAGTGGCACTCGAACCCACACATGTGCCATCCTGCAACATGCCTCAAACCAACTTGGCTACAATCCACATAAGCTAAGATACAAATGTGCATAAGTACTTATACCCTCTGCTGGCAAAACTTGATATCTGAAGCCCCATCTCATGTGCTCTTTGCTTGCAAGACTCCATTGCATTGGTTATATGCCTAAGACATTGTAATTTTCCTGATTTGATTTCAATAAAATTGGATAGGGGCAGTTTAGGCCTCTATTATTTCTTAAATATATTTGTATATATACATATGATAAAACCCTATCCCTAACCAACCACGCTAAATCCCCCACTTGACTTCGGGCTACCAGCCATAGCTAGATCGATTGACCATGGCCAGCGACCAGCGTTAGGCTAGTCGCTTTCCGCCTAGCGCCGTCCATGGGCTGATGGGGGTGGAGGTGGAGGGCTCGCACCGGGGAAGGGAGAGGTCGGCTGGGAGATTTGCGTGGGGCGGGGGGTTGGGGGTGGGAGAAAGGAGCCGACCATGGCAGCCACTGGCCATGGGCTTGCGGGGGTTTTGGAAAGGGAGGGGGCGCTTGTTTGTGTTTGGGGAGGAAACAAAAAATTCTTTTTTAATTATTCTTTTATTCTTAACTAATTTATGGAGTATTAACTTAGTACTATTAAATATCAATTTAAATACTATTAGGTACTAATTTGATTAGTTATTTATTTATTTTATATAACTTAAAAATACTAAATTATATTATCTAAAATGAGTTAAGTATATTACAATTATATTAAAATGACTAAATCATCAAATTACTTAATTAAAATTATTAAAATTATATTATTAATTTTAAATTAATTAATTGAGTTTTATCAACTTGCTTTCTATTAATTTGGATCCATAAATTTTTCAGGAAATTGGTATTCATTGTTTAAGAATTAGGTTGGCATTAACTTAAAGAATTGGTTAATTGGTTTAATCTAATTTATTTTTAAAAATTGAGCTTCACCATAATTTATAGTGAATTTGTTAGTTGAACTTTTTTCAAGAATTATTATTATAATAATTTAAAAATTGGTTATTGTGCTCTTTCAATTTTTTTAATTAATAATTGTGCTTGACCAAATTTTTTAATAAATTGGTGAATTATACTTCAATTAAGAATTACTTTATCAATGTTTTTAATTATAAATTAGTGAACTTGACTTTATATAATAGTTGGTCTATTTCTTAACTGAAAGAGTTGGTTAATATGGCTTCACCCAATTACTTCTTTTTTATAATTGGGCTTGACAACTTTCAAGTGAATTGGGCTTCACATTAATTTACACTTCAACAACTCTTTTTTTGTTTTTGAATCAGGCTTTTGTAATTTTTCGATGAGTTAGTAAATTGGGCATTCTTAATGACCTAGTCTTAACATAATTTATAAATTCGGTTAATTGGGCTTCACCAACATTTTTTTTTCCTATTAAGACCAATTTTTTAGAATATTAGTAAATTGGGCAGGTGGGAAAGGAATGAGGTGGGCTGGCCGGGTGGGAGTTGTGGGATGATGTGAGTTTGGGGATTGGGGGGGGGGGGGGGGGGGGGGGAGTGGGGCTTGTGGTGTTAGTAGCTTGGGGAGGAAGTTTGACTTTTTCTTTTTCTTTTTTTCTTTTTCTTTTCTGTATACTATTTTTTAATTTTTTACTTATTTATTTTTAATTAAATATTAATTTAGTCAAAGTATTTTAAATACATCTATATTTTTATATATTATTAAGTATTAACTGAAAAAAATTATTTTTACTTATTTTATTTATTTAAAATTTATTAATTTATATTGCTCAAATTGATTTAAACTATATTTGAATTATCTTGAAATGATTAACATTAATTAAGTGCTTATTTGAAATTAAATTATATTGTTAGGATGATAGGTTTAGATTTTATATTTATTCTTAAATTTTTTATTTTAGTTAATAAATAAAGCTAATTATATTTAACTATATTATTTAAGATATATTTATTATTTTAATATTATAATATATATAATTCAAAATTATAAAATTATGTTATCTAATATAATAGATTTGTTTTAAATATCTTTCTATTATTTTTTTAAAATAATTACCAAGTACTTAATATACTAAAATTGTAAAATGCGAATCAACAACTTGTTGTAAAATTAATGATAACCTATTGTAGAAAAACATATGTCATTTAATTTAATGATACTTCATATAAGGTAAATACACTACAAGAAAAATTCACTGTTTTGATCAAATAATTATTTATTTAAAGAAAATAAAAGTTCTTTAATATTCTTTTATTCAGTTTATTTAAATATTAATTTTTCTTTATCTTAATTAAATTGAATAAATGTTAAAAAAATTGTCAATTGAATATACACATTTTACTTGCATCATACATGACAACATTGCCCTTAGACATGCTCACAAGCCATCGTTTTATATAATAACATAAAAGAATATTTTTATTGAACCGTAAACATCTATTACAAATATTATTGCATACATTAAAGGAACATATATATTTATGTATGTGTGGGTGTGTGTATATATACATATCATGTGCTTATATATAACTTGTGAAGGAAAAAGATCTGAAACATTAAGGGCTTGTTCTTTTGGTTTTTTTTAAAAAATTTCATTCTCCCAGGACAATTACAAAATAGGTACATGTTCTTCAATTCTTCTTCTAAAAAATAAAATTTCAATATCCAAAAAACCCTCACAATTCATTTACAAAACACCAACAACCATATTTCAATCACTACAAATATATATGTATATATATAAATCATTATCACCCTATAAACCCAACCAAAAAGGAATTGATTTGATATTAATAGTAAAATTTGTCTCCTCCCAAAATAGAAAAGAACAAACAACTCATTCTCAATTTATTTTCTATGTTTTTCCAAAACAAAAAAAAAATAAAAAAAATACATGACACATTCTCCAAATTTTTTTTCAAAAATCTCATTCTTTCAAAATATTTTCTACAAAACACCCAAAAGCCAAAATAATACGCCCTAACTTTCTACAAAGAGAAAAAGGGATAAACTTAAAAATATTAATTTAAAAAAATAAAAATACAACCAAAACAATCCATAAGGCGGTCCCACCCATTCTCAATCTCCATTATTTACAATCTTTGTGGCTTAAGAAATTACCATTATCCCAACTTCTTAATAATTTTTGGCGGAATGTGAAAAGAAATGCCGCATACCGCCAAAAACGAGTTGTTTTTTTAATCCATCTTGTCTTCGCATGGTGCATGCTACTAATATATTTATTTAAATTTATAAGTGCGTAACATTTATTCCGGCATTGGGTCATTTAAGGCTATTTGGATATGTTTTCATCTTGCACCCATAATTATCTAGTTAATTCTTTTTTCAAATATATTTTTTAGTAGTAGTAGTAGTAGTAATAAGATTTAAGTAAACGTAGCACTTTTTGTAGTTTGGTTGACAAATTAAACAAAATCAAATTAAAAACCCTAGCAAAAACCGCATAAAAAACACACGTGTCCTTATGTTTAGATGTTCAACAATCCCATTATGCAATAGGGTGAAGAAAACAAAATAATAAAGGCTATGTTTGGTTACATTTTGGGAAAACAAAATTGTTTTCCCAAAATGTAACCAAACATATGAAAATTTCCCTTCCAAAATGTCAAATTAAAATTTTCAAAAATATCCTCTTCTATCTTTCATTATCTCCAAAACTTGCCCATTTTTCAATATATACATACATGTATTATATTAATATATCATACATATTTTATTATTATTTTATAATAAAAAAATCACTCAATTTCATTTTCACGCCAAAAATCGAATAAAAGGCATTGATTTGACTGCTACAGTAGAATTTATCTCTTCCTAAAATATAAACAAATATACTAAATTTCCTCAAAATAATTTTCTTACTATTCTCAAAACATAAACAAACATATAGGGTAAATGTCACTAATAGTCCATGATGTTTCGATTAGTATCACTTTAGTTCTCAATCTTTAAAACTTCATCTTTTAATCCCTAACGTTAATATATCGTTTCACTTTAGTCCCCAAAATTATTTTTCGGTAGTTTTTGGCCGAAAAATTGACCAAGTTTGACATTTTTAAGGGCAAAATTGTCAATTCATAGTTTTATGTTCCACTTTAGTCCATATATAAAGTTTTATGTTCCACTTTAGTCCCTATATAAGATTTTATGTTCCAATTTAGCCCCTACGTTACTTTTTTTCTTTTTTTTTTTTGTTTTTATAAATATATGTCCATGTGTGTATATATATTTGTGTATAATATATGTGTATATATAATTGATACTAATATTAGTCACATGCTCATATATTATTATTAATATTTAATAATATATTATTGATATATTAATATCATTTATGATACTATTGTAATTAATAATATTAGTAATATTATTATTGATATGGGATAGCCCAATAGATTCAGCCCAATAACACTCAACTAGGACAGGAGCTGGTTTGACGCTCCCTAAGCAGCTCGACTGCCCTTAAACCTAACTTGTTTTGGACCACGCAAACATTCGACTGTTACTCGACTTCTGGATCCCTATCTGTCGTGGTAAATATTAGCGTTCTTGATCAACCAGGTTATAGCCAATAGCCTCCGTTAGGTGGCCTCAATCCTTCAACCAGAATGATATATCTTTGACCAGAATGAACCTGGTGACTAAGATCCTAGTAGATATTCCTGTTGGAGCGCTCGTCTTAACCAGAGAGGTCGAGGAGTGACGAAAGCCCTTTGGACACATTAAATGCCTTGCCATGCGCCGTGCTGCCGCATTAATAGCACGTGCCACCAACAGTACCATCTTTTGCAGCCATGTCAGGCTAGGGAGCGCCTCTAGTGTACCACCTTCTCCTAGGTAACTGCCTCCTAAAACAATACACAAGCTGGATAAGATTGAAAAGTCCTCAAGTAAGGACAATAGCCCTTCTTACACAATAGGGGCATCAAATTGGAAAGTTCTCAAGCAAGGACAATGGCTCTTCTTACACAACAGGGGCATCAAAGACATATCAATATTATCTAGCTTGTATACTGTTTCAGAAGGCAGCTAACTAGGAGAATGTGGCACACTAGAGAAGATCCCTAGTCTGACACGGCTGCAAAATGTGGTACTGTTGGTGGCACGTGCTATTAATGAGGCAGCACCTCGCCTGGCAAGGCATTCAATGTGGCCAAAGGGCTTTCGTCACTCCTCGACCTCTCTGGTCAAGACAAGCACTCCAATAACCAAGACTCATTCTGGTCGAAGCTACATCATTCTGGTTGAAGGATTGAGGCCACCTAATGGAGGCTATCGGCTATAACCTGGTCGATCAAGAACGTTAATATCCCCCACGACATATAGGGATCCAGAGGTCGAGTGGCAGTCGAATGTCTGCGTGGTCCAAAACAAGTTGGGTTTAAGGGCAGTCAAGCTGCTTAGGGAGTGTCAGACCAGCTCCTGTCCTAGTTGAGTGTTATTCGACTGAGCCTATTGGGCTATCCCATATCAATAATAATATTACTATTATTATTAATTATAATAATATCACAAATGACATTAATATATCAATAATATATTATTAAATATTAATAATAATATATGAGTATGTGACTAATATTAGTATCGATTATATACACACAAATATATATACACACATGGACATATATTTATAAAAAGAAAAAAAAAGAAAGTAACATAAGGACTAAATTGGAACATAAAACCTTATATAGGGACTAAAGTTGCACATAAAACTTTATATAGGGACTAAAGTGGAACATAAAACTATGAATTGACAATTTTGCTCTTAAAAATATCAAACTTGGTCAATTTTTTGGCCAGAAACTACCGAAAAATGATTTTAGGGACTAAAGTGAAACGATATATTAACGTTAGGGACTAAAAGATGAAGTTTTAAAGATTGAGGACTAAAGTGATACTAAATCGAAACATCAAGGACTATTAGTCACATTTACCCAAATATATATCATATTTCCCAACATAAATTTCACATTTTTCAACCTTACTTCAAAACTCATTCTCCCAAAATACATAATCTAAAACACATAATTCATATCCAAATATTACCAAAGCATTTAAAAAATACAAAAAGTAATAAAAAGATAAAAACTGATGTTGCATCCTGCAATGAGACAGTCTGCTATAGGGCAAACAAAGATAAAATTAGATTTAAAACATCTTTGGAATCCGGTACTGTAGTGAAATCCAAGCTCAAACTTAGTGCATTTTTTTTATTTGTCCCATTTTTCTTCCCCCATTTCAATCTCACTCACTGCCCGAAGAGTAGTTCGCTCTCATTCACCCTTCACTGCAGTTGCCTAAAATCCAATTTGCAACTGCTCACCGGCGTTGCTGGCTCGACACTGATAGTTGACTGTTCGCCGAAGCTGGCTGCTCGCTCATCGCAGCATAAAGGTCTTTCACTTCTTTTTCAAAATATCATAGTACTTAAAGAAAAGACGCAACATACTGTTAATTAGCTTTATTTTGTGATGTCTGATATTGGGTGAATTGTATTTTACCCCCTGTTATTCATAAGTTGCAAAAAAATTTCTTATGAAAAAAAAAGAGCCAGTGACACTCTTTATACTTTTAAAAAAATAGCACATTGTTTCCTCCTCCTTATTTGATGTAATTTAACTCTAATTTTTATATATAAAGACTATATTACCCTTACTCATTTCATCTATTTTTAATTTATTTATTTTCATTCTCTAATTTATTTATTTATTTATTTATTTTGTATATATATATATATTTAAATATAAATATGTAAATATACAAATATATAAAAATTATTTAATAATATTTATGGATATATTTATATTTTTGTAATAAATATAGAAAATTTATACGTAATATATTATATATATTTCATTTTTATTCATATATTATATTTCATTTTTCTAATTTAGTTATTTTTTATTTTTGTATATATTTAAATATAAATAAATATATATAAATTATTTAATAATATTTATGTATATATTTATACATTTGTATAGAGATATACAAAATTTATATGTTATATATTATATATAAATGTAAACATAAATATATTTATACATAAATATTCATATATTATATTTCATTTCTCTAATTTAGTTATTTTTTATTTTTGTATATATTTAAATATAAATATATAAATGTATAAATATATAAATTATTTAATAATATTTATGTATATATTTATATTTTCGTATATAAATATACAAAATTTATACGTTATATATTATATATAAATGTAAACATAAATATATATTCTAATTTATTCTATTTTTTTCACTTATATATATTATATACAAATATATAATATACTATAAGTATAAATATAAAATATGTAATATAATACATTATAACTACATAATATATTTATATATATATTAATAAATAAACATAAATATATAAATATATTATATTTACCTAACCCATCCCCCACCCCATGTTAGCACCCCTACGCAGCACCCAACCCCCCCCCCCCCCCCCAGCCCCATTAGCTTTAATGGCTGCCAAGGCAGCAAAATAACCTGCCACACATGGCCAGATCTGGATAGATCTGGCCAGGTCTGACCACCAGCGACCATGGCCGGCCGCATCTAGCCATAGCGGCCGGTGGTATTTTTTCTTTTTTTTTTTTTTTTTAAATTATATACATATATATGTGAAAAACAGCGGCCATGGTCGGCCGTTTTCCTCCGACGAGGGGCGACCACAGAGGCGGCCATGGCCGCCACTTGAGAGGTGGGGGAGGGTTGGTGGGTTGGGGAGGGTGGGTTACGTATATATATATATATAAATATACACACATATATTTGATTATGTATAAATATTGTTATTTACAATATGTCTATAATAACTATATATTTAATAAATATATACATATATGTATTGTATATAAATATATTTATATATATTATATTTTTTATAGGTAAAAATAATCTGAGCCATCCATTTTGTTTAATACATCCAACGGTTGATGTTTATGGGCAAAATTGTCATTTTAGCAATAAAAAATCCAAAATAAATTGCATTTACAGCGCGTGAACTACACCGCCGGATGGAGGGGTGTAATTTGCTATTTTTTCAAAAGTATAAGGGGGGTCACGGATTATTTTTTTTTCATAAGGGAGTTTTTGCAACTTATGAACAACACAGGGGGATAAAATGCAATTCACCCGTCTGATATTATTACCAAACTGTGTTTTATTACATTTATACCACTAGTTTGCCCAAGTATGCTAGCAAAAATGCTGTTGCAGTATCTGGATGCTAAGAGACAAGAAAATGAACCATCATTGCCAGCCGAGGAATTTCTTTTTTTAGTCCAAAAAAAAGAGAACTCAACTTTAGTGGTATTAGGTAGAGAAAGCATGGTTGGAGGTTGCGGCAGAAAAGTTCTGACGGGGATGAGTTCTTAGATTATGAATTACCACAACATTTTATTAGCTTTTGGCAGAGTGGGAATAAGTTTCTCAGGCGGTTATAATGAGATTGATTGATCAATTTCATGTCTAAACCATAGTCAGCTACGCTTTGTACTGGACCTCTGGGTTTGTCAGTCCATTGCCAATAGCTAATCCCTGCTTAATGAAGGTGGAACACATAAATCTAACAGTTGAGTAGCATAAAGTTATAAACGAAAACAACACTTGAGGCTTACTTTAATATTTAAGTAAGTTGATTTCTTATTTTTGTTTGCCTGGTGAATTCGAACAGAAAAGGCTGGAAGTTGAAATCTACATATTTAATATTTTTATTTAAAATACTTATCCCATAATATTTGAATTCATTTGAACTTTTTGGTCATTTTGTATTCATACTGTTCATTGTTTCAGCATTAGGTGTTCAATTCATTTTGTATCACCTTTTTCACTCAAATTTACTGCTTCATTTAGATTGTGTTGGTCATCTCTCCTAGTTTCTATTCTGTTGCAAGAGATTGAGTTACTTTCTATGCGGCCAAGAGTTGCTTCACATTCTTGCTTACCTCATGATTAATAGTTTGGTTGCTAGGCATCATGATCTTGCCAATATATAAAATTGATGTGTTAATCCGAAATGCACAAGCGTAGACTTTTCCATTTTTAAGTGAGTGGACAACTGGACATATTGTTCAATCAATTTATAAACATGGCATAGGATGTTGTGAGATCTGATAAGGAGAAGTAAAAATACGATTTCATGTTTTGCTCTGCTATCCTTATTGTCTTGAAAAAGTACACACGGTGGACTCACAGATGATTGCTTCAATTTTAATTGAAAATCGTTGCCATTCTACCTCTGAGGCCTTACTATAGTGTACCAAAATATTGAATATTCAAATCTCCTTCTAGCTCTATAATTAAGCCTTGCATCAATTTTGTTGATCAATCATAAGTGAGATGTCAAAATGAGAGAGACAGCAATATGGTATATATCTATTTGAAGGAAGTTTCATGCCCACTCATCTAAGTACTGCCCAAATGGGTATATTGTTTACATGATCATGTCATAAGTAAAATGACAACACCTTCAAATCCAATTAAAAGATTTGATTAAGTTAGTTATTTTACTAAAGCTGCCATAGGTATAGAGGTATGAATATGTTAATAATTTGTTAGTTCAAAATGAATTTAGAAGTTAGGAATTAACTGTTCGCAAAATGAATGTTTTAGCACAGTTCAACTTTTATGACTGGAGCAATGCCCCTTTAGTTTAGCATATGACTGAGTCATAAGAAGTTAATATTTGATACATTTAGAAGCAGAGATGATGTACTCTATGCATATTTTAGCTTGTACCTTTTTTTTTGGGGGGGGGGGGGGGGGGGGGGGGGGTGGGGGGGTGCGTGTGTGGGGTAGGGAGGGTTGGGTTGAGGGGCGAGCAGTGGTGTTTTCACTGGCTACGTAAGAGGAGATTGAAATATTATATCCACAATAGACAACTGAAATATTATATCCACAATAGACAACGAAAACATGTATAGTAAGTCATTTAGCGAATCAATAGTCTATAATTGGTCCAATTAGTATTATTACTATGAGAATGTTCACCCAATTGTTCTTCCACTTTCTTCTTTTCTCTACTCCTAATTTCTGTGTCAATTATGTAAATTTTCAGAGGCTTTAAGCAACCAAGGAGTTTTTGCCTATCCCTAACGTCAGCCAATTACTTAGGCTTGTTCTAGCTGAAGAGATTAAAAACACAGCTCAAGCCTCTTTGATAAAGGTTGAATTCACACAATTTCTATGTTCTATTGCTTTACTCTTTTAATATATGCAATTGTACCTTTTATGCCTTAATTTCTATTTCTAGAGCTATGTGGAATAGTATTAAGGTGCAATTAAGCGAAAGTTCACATGCTACATGATACGAGATAAATTTTTGAAAGCTAATTGAACTAATTTTAAGTTGAAAAATGAAAAGTATTTCGAAGTATGTATAGTTCAATTCTGTTTGGTGAAACATACATTACGTATGTTTTGTACACAGTTAACCTAATATTTTATAATATTACTTATAATAATTAATGACACATAAATTTAAAAGTTGTTGTATATATTATATTTGCACGACAATGACTACCACTCTAATATATGTTTTTTGAGGATTGTCAGGATTGATTTTCCATGATTTTTGAGGTATTGGTTTCTGAATTCATTTGATTCTTAGTTAATTTTTATATTTAAGAAATTGATAGTTAACTAGTTAGTTTTAACTAATTGGCTTTGTTGTGTTCAAAATTTTTGAATATCATGCATATCGACAAAGACTTAAGTCTTTATTGTGTCTTCATTTAAAAGTATTTAATAATAGTTAATTTGAAATTAAAATTTAAAAGAATATATTATTTAATATTAATTAAAATATTAATTTTGTAATTAACATCCATTAATTTTAAAATATTTAAATTTAATTTTCTTGTTGGACTTTAAATAAAAAAATTAATTATGTGCATTTGTTGGATTAAATTAATTAATTTTTAATTAATGTTAAAATTAATTTAATCTTATAACTCAAAATAAAATTTTAAGTCTATAATCACAATCAAGTAGTCAAATGAATGTTGTAATTAGGCTAAACCCATTAGAGTGTTTTCTAATAGTATTTGTGTGAGAAGAATGTATAGTTATTTAGTTAAAAGAACCTTAAGGACTTGGAAAACAATTAAATTCATCGTTTTGACTATAACAATATTGACACAAATGGACCAAAATAAGTGAATATATTAAAAAGATTTTTTTGAATTTTCTTTGTCTTTGAGTATTAATTTAATATAACTTTAGTTATGTGCTTTACAAAAAATTAATTAGTGTCCCTCATTGTTGTTCCCCTTATTTGCCTTGAGTTTCTTTTATGTTGTCATATTCATGGTGAGCAACCCCACTTGATGTTTGTTTTAAGTTTTATATTCATTTTCATTTTTAGTTTTTGTTTTATTTTACAATTTATAACTTTAAAATGTCATTCTTTTTACCATTTCCAACCAAAAAAACATTTTTTTTTTAATTTTCATACATCTAACTGTCATTTTGAAATCTAGGGCACCTACTTGTCAACTAATGCATATTTAACTAACTCAAATAAATTAAAACTTATTAAGTAATTGTATTGTAATTTCTTTTATATTCTTATTAAAGTTGCAATAAATTTTATCCCAACATAATTTCAACGGAGGGACGTAAAGAAAATAGAAAGATCCACAATAATATCACAATATTATTTGATTGATTTGATGTAAAAGAAAATATTTAGATTAAAAAGTTGTCACTCTTATATTAAAATATCACTTTTAATTCTATAAGTGAATATTTTTAAATCATTGATCTAAACAAATGTTATTTCCATGTCAGAATTAAAAACCAAATAAAATTAGGTATTGAAATATAAAAAGGTGGAGATTAAGCTCCTTAAAATAAGAAGTAATGATTCACATAATCCCAAATTTATTAATGTATTGCAGATGTGGATAAAAGTTGGATAGATGAGAAAGATAGACTTAGTTTGAAGCTCATTGTTGACGTTGACTCATTTATTGAGTTTGTAAGGGAAAATGCAATTGACTTAGACAATAAAATTCTACGTACATTACTAAATATTAAAAAAAAAAGTCTTGTTGAGGTTAAGAGAGATTTGCATATAAGGGGTTTTTATGCATACTATCGGCACTGGATACATCATGAGGAACATGAATCAGATCGACTTGTTTCTTGTAGTCAAAGTACTCATAGTAGCAGTCCTCTTGAAAATGATAGTATGCGGTCATCTCAAGAATGTGATGAATGTGATATTGATGAGAATGATGAACCATCTGAAATGATAGGGGAAATTAGAGATGCAGAATTTCTGAAGCTTATTCTGAATCAAGCGAACAAAATTTTGATAGGCTACTTCATGACGCCACTCGTGAACTATACCCTAGTTGCAAGAAACATTCTTTGTTGAACTTTATTGTGAAATTGATGCATATCAAAGTAATAGATAGAATATATGATAAAACAATAAACATAATACTTGAATTGTTCAAAAAAAAGGTCCTACCAGAAGGAAATGTGGTTCCAAAAAATCTTTACATGGCTAGAAACCTACTTTCAGGAGTAGGATTGGGGTACACAAAAATAGATGCATGCAAATATGATTGTGCTTTATTTTGAAAAGACAATGAAAATGAAACATGTTGTAAAGTGCCTCATTGGAAACTTCATGAAAGGAAAGGAAAACTAATTCCCCAAAAGGTGTTGTGGTACTTTCCTTTGATTCCAAGGCTCCAAAGACTTTATATGTGTTCTAAAACTGCTTCTGATATGTGGTGGCATGCTTAGAAATGTTTGGATATAGAAGGCAGTATGAGTCATCCTACAAATTCACCTGCTTAGAAGGAATTTGATCTTCAACATCCAGATTTTGCCTCAGACCCACGCAATGTCAGACTTGGTCTTGCTACAGATAGATGGGTTCAATCATTTCGGAAACATGAGCAATTCATACAGTATATGGCCTGTTGTAGTAATTCCATATAATATGCAACTATACAAAGGCATGAAAGATGACCTTTTTATGATGCTTTTGCTTATCTTTGGTCCTCGGGCTCCTAGAAAGGATATTGATATTTATCTTAGACCACTGATAGAAGAGTTAAAAGAATTATGGAAAGGGGTCGAGGTATATGATGTCTCTAGTAAGCAATCTTTCCACATGTGCGCAACAATTTTGTGGACAATTAATGATTTTTCCGCACTCAGTAATTTGGTGGGATGGATCACGAAAGGATACGCAACATGTCCTTATTGTCTCTATGACATGGATTCAAGAAAGATTTGTATAAAGTTTGCTACATGGGTCATTGCCGCTACTTGGATAATGCCTATCCCTTTCGTAGGAGCAAATTATTTGATGGTAAATTAGAAAGTTGTTCTACACTTGTGGAATGGACTGGGGATAAAGTGCTTCTACACTTGAACAACATCGAGCATATGTTCGACATACTTGGGAAACACCTAAGTAATCCAAAGAGAAAACGAAACATGGAGGAATGGAATTGGGTATAGAAAAGTATCTTTTTTGAGTTGCCTTATTGGCATAAACTCAAAATTCGACATAATATTGACGTCATCGTATGGAGAAAAATATTTTTGATAGTGTGTTGGGGACATTATTGAACATTAATGGAAAAACAAAAGACGCAGAAAAGGTACTAGACGACTTGCGTGATCTTAATATAAGAAAGGAGATACACATACAAAGACATGGAAATGTAACAATAAAGCCTAAGGCATGTTACAAACCTTTCATCCACAAAGAAAAAGGCCATCCTTAATTTCCTTAGATCAGTCAAATTCACCGATGGATATGCTGCAAATATTTCTAGATGTGTGAAAGATGGAAGGATATTGGGATTAAAAACACATGATTGCCACGTACTCTTTTAGCGTTTGGTACCTGCGGGCATTTGCGGCTATCTTCATAAGTATGTCAATGAAGTGTTATTTGAATTGAGTGAATTTTTTAGCATCATAATTGTTGATATTGGGAAAATGGAGAGAAGTATTCCTCTTATTTTATGCAAGTTAGAGAAAATATTTCCTCCTGCATTTTTCGACATCATGGTCCACCTAGCAGTTCACCTATCTCAAGAGGCAAAAATTGCTGGTCTTGTTAATTGTCGTTGGATGTATCCAATTGAAAAGTAAAAATAATCCTATATTTTTATTACATCCAAAAATTCCTATTCAAATAAATCCAAAAAGAGGGTATTAACAAAGATTCTTTATGCAACATTTTATTAGGTTCCTTAAATCTTTTAAGGGTTATGCAACAAAACTTGACTTGAAGGCTCTGTTTCTGCAGGATACGTAGTCAAAGAGTGTTTAATATTCATGTCAATGTATCAGAATAACGTTGAAAAAAGGTCTAATAGTGTTCAAGAAACAATGATGGTGCCAACCAACCAAATGAATGCGAGCTTTCCATCTTTGCACTAAAAGCCCATATGTTTAGACCCCTTAAACATGTTGTTCCACTATCCCAAACACAGCTTCAAGTGGCCCACAATTTTATATTGAATAACTGCAATGAAGTGGATCCTTACAAAGGGTAAGACAAAATTCATCTTAAGCTTGTCATATAATATTTTGAATTTAATACTTCTCATAACCTAAGATAATTGTATGGTTTAATTGAAGAGGTTGAATGCGAAAGACATTCAAAAAACACATCAAGAAGAATTCCATTGTTGGCTTAGGGAACATGTAAGTTGTAAATGATACCAATACTAGTTTAAATCTGAATTGTAGTAGCACTCACCATTTTACATCTATATTTATTTGTAGGTCAACAAAGTCTATCACCAACACCATGAACAAGTTTCTAAAGAATTGTGGTCACTGGCAAATAGTCCTCAATCATACTTAACAAAGTCTTATTCTGGTTGTTGTGTCAATGAAGTTCGATTTCATGCAAAAGATTGAGATGATCGCCGAACCACACAAAATAGTAGATTGATTGTGGAAGGGGTGCACAATAATGAGATGGTAGAGTTCTATGGCTTCTTAACTGAAGTATTAGGACTCACATATCTTTGTGGATATAAAGTGGTATTATTTCAATTTGAGTGGTTCAATATTGGTAGCAAAACCATCATAAGGCAGGATAAGCATTTTTTCAGTATTGATATAAGATCTTGATGGTATAAAGATGATTCTTTCATGTTGCCAAACCAAGTGCAACAAGCTTTCTACATCCATGACACAAAGTTTGGTGATAATTAGCTAATTGTGCAATGTATACACCATCGACATCTTTGGAATCTTTTTGAACATGAACAACCAGATGTAGTAGATAAGAGTAATGTTGAATTGAGGGATCAAATTGATGCATTTCAACATCATGATTCAAATGGGGATGCAACAGTATGGGTAAATGATGACATTGATTTGAACTATTTAGCTAGAGAAGATATTGAGCCTGATGTTATAGATGAAGATATTCTGAATGGCGTTAGAGAGCATGGATATGATGTCGAATATGATTTATGTGATGAGGAAGATGAAACATGAAATCAATATTTTGATGAAGATGAAGATGATATTCATACTTCCTCATGAAAAGTAACTACAAAAACAACCATTTAATTTAACATAACATAGGTTTAAATGTTATGCATTCAATAGAATAATTTACATAAGTATTTGTTAACATAGTTGCATTCATTTCTATTGTTTGACTTTCATGCAATATAAAATATACTTCTTTTGTTCATTTTCATTCTAACTTGAGTCTTAGTCATGTTATATACATTTTGTCAAATGTTATTGAATGTCATGTCTTGCATTTTATTGTTTAAATTCTTAAGCTATAAATTTTTTGTTTTGTCGAATTTCAAATTTAATAGAATATTATTCTTACATTCCTACATTTTCAATTTTGTTTGAATACTTTTGCTGCAATGTTTATCTCATTTTCAATTCTTTGATGTTATTATTGAAATGATTAATTTATTTTATTTTTTTTTTTCCTTTTTTGTAGTGAAAATGCCGCCTAAGTGAGTTGTGTCGCATCGTCCAATAACTAGGAATGCTCCATGAAAGATGAATGAAGGCACTCAAAATCCTTCAACCACAAAAATTGCTAATCCCACACCTCTACACAAATCTCTACGTTTCACAAGAAATCAACTTTCAACTTCTGATGTGCCCACAACTAAGAGTATCACCAATATAAGTAGAAAGTTGTTTCCTCTACCTTCAAAGCCTATGCTAGTTGTAGATCCTTCCTCATCTCCATATATGACTACGAGTTAAGCTTCTTTATCTGCAAACCAACAAGAATATTCTCCAGCTATCATTCTGATTGACCCTATAGCTACTCATCGCCAAGTCACTCCATATGTTACTAGGAATGCTGCAGCTAATCAACATGCATCTCCAGCTATTTCAAATCCTCATACCATGCCATTACCATCAATAGATGCACCATTGATTCCTCCATCATCAGGTACTCAGCCACAACAAGAGACTCGGTCTTTAGGAACTCTACTCCCCGAAGAGGGTATTGGAGAGATTGGAACTACAAATCCTACTCCGACCACAAGTTAATACATCTACATCAAATTAACTTTTTTTAATTCATATAATTTAGAACTGTGTCTACTATTTTTATACTTGTATATTGGCAAATAAAAAATAGGTCCTACTAAACAAAGAGATTGCGATGCAAACACAACAAGGCAATAGAGACAGAAATTGCAAAAAATGTAAGTGTTAGTACCTTTAATATGTTATGTGCATTATTTCAATGCGTTCAATTAAGTCTTCTTATTTATGATTTTATCAGGGGGTAAAGTGTTGGAAATTGAATTTTCTGAGGGCTTAAAGAGGCCGATCAAGTATGCTTCCCATTTGTCTAATGGGATTGGTATTATTGTTCGCCATAGTCCTAAACTTGATTGGAAAATGTCATGGAAAAAAGTTTCAGAACATGATAAATTGCCCGTGTATGCTGGACTAAATGTAAGTTCATTGCCTGTTTGATAAAATTTTAAGTTCTCCATTTATTATATGCACATGGATATTCGTTATCTTAATAATTGATTTAGTGTCTAATTTAATGTATTCCTAGCAATGGTTTTCAATCAAAGGATGGCAGACCGATGTTGTGGTCACAATGTATGTAGAAGACGTGCTTGCGGAGAGCTACTAGCATTATAAGGAAGATTGAATGAGATATACAGGAAAATGGTCCAAAGTGGTGTGGATCCAAGGAGTGAGGTGCCTTTTGATTAGATCCCACAAGACAAATGGTTGGGATTATGTGATGTCTTTGGAGATGCTAAGTTTCAGGTATTTGGTTACATAATAACTAATGTTCGCAATGTTGGATTTTCTATTTATTCCATGTTGATGAAGAATAATTACCTTTTCTTTTTAGTTGCTAAGATTTTGTTCTTTTTATTTTTTGGATGTTTATGTATTTCATTTTTACAAGTAGATGGGATAAATGCTTGGGATAAATGCTTGAATTCTAAATGTTGGTTTGGTTTTGATTGTTATATGATGTCATTTTTTGTTGCAAATTTTTGTTATTTTTCTTTTGTTAGATGCTGGTGTATTTGATTTTTTTGTAAGTAGATGGGGTAAATGTTAGTAGGGGTTTCAATTCGTGCGGATTGGGTGGGTTTGGGTTGGTTGCAGTAGGGATGTAACATAAAAATACCAAACCCAAACCCAACCCAACCCGATGTTAAACCCAAAAAGCTCAACTCTAACCTGACCCATAAAATTTCGTGTCGAGTTCCAGTTGACCTGATTTTTAGTCAGGTCACCCAACAACCTGATAAACCTGACCCAACCCATCCCAACTTAATCTATTTATTTTATTTTTCATATTTATAAATTCCAACATCATAATTGAGTAGAAATTTGATTTACAATAAAATCTAAAATTTGGCACAATAATTAAGGTCTAAGAAACACAATAACTTGTCATGTCCATGAGTACTCCAAATATAAAAAAAATAACAAACCATTGTTCAATTAACAATTTGGATGACAACCATCAAATGATTAAAATGCATAATTAACTACAAAATAGTGAAAATTAAAGTCGAACAAAAACATATCGAATTCAATCATCTTTGATTTGGAAGAATGGAAGTGTTATTACTTATTTGTTAATAATGTTGTTGTAATTTGTAAATTTGTAAATTGTAATTAAATTTTCAAAATTTAGATTTTTGGATATATATATATGTATTATTTATATTTTATTTTAATTAGTTAAATTTTTTGGGTTGGGTCGAGTTAGGTCAGGTTTATTGGGTTATTGGGTCACCCACTTATTTTTTCAAGTTACACGGGTTGACCCGAAAACAACCCAACCTTTTTTTTTTCTCGCGTCATTTTCGGGTTTGACCCAATTTGACTCGAACCCAAAAACCCCAAACGCAAACCTGATTTTTTTCAGGTGGGTTATTGTCATGTCATTGGGTTGGGTTTGATTTTGACACCCTTAAATGTTAGTTTGCTTTTATTGGTTATTTGATATAATTATTTGTTGCATAATTTTTATTATTTTTTGTTAATTGGATGCTGATGCATTTTATTTTTGTAAGTAGATAGGTCAAATGTTAGGATTCTAAATATTGGATTAATTTTGTTGGTTATTTCATATAATTATTTGTTGCATGTAATTAAGATCAATTGAAGTCCTATTTTAGCATGAAAGCAATCCTAATTTTGGCTTGAAACTTGGCTCAAACTCTATTTAGTTTCACCTCAGTTTCAGGATGGCATTAAAGTGTAGGTTCAAGGTTAAATTGACCTTAAACTAGATGGATTTTTAGCTGAACTTTGAGCTAAAAATGAGGGTAGTTTTGAGGGCAATTTTAAACTGAAACTGACCTAAGTGTTTAGCTTGGTCAGTTTGAGCTTGAAATTGAGATTCAATTTTCAATTTCAAGATGAAATTTGCTATATTTGGGCTTTAAGTCGAGGCGCACTTTAAAATATATCAAGTTGAAATTGACATAAGGTTGTTTTTCTACATCTTTACATAATTATATTTAAATACAGGAAATGTCGACGATCAATGCAAGAAATAGAGCACATATGTCATACTCTCATACATCCAATTCTAAATTATTCACTGTACGATTAATAGAAATGGTAATATATCATTTTAACTTTCTTTTATTTATATTTTCTCTCGTCATTATATAAAGTTCTATACTAAAACTTCTACTTACAATTGCAAAGGAAAATCAAAGCGCAGTGGACAATTTTGGAGCTACTCATATGAAGAAAGGGAGCGGAGAGTATGTGAATGCTATAGTTGCGAACAAGCATGTGAGTTCATGTTCTGTAATAAAATATCCCTTATATTTAAGTACGTACTTATGTGTGTATATATATATATTTATGCTCTTGACATAATGAAATGAGAACGAGGAGGGATAAAGCACTAGAAGAAGGACTCCAGGAAGTTTCTGAGATGGACATTATTAAGGAGTCATTGGGCACACGAACGGGATATGAGAGACGCATGGGTCATGGAGTTGTACCGTCTAAAGGCAGCAAGAAGACGAGACTTCAAGCTATAGAACTTCAAGCAGTGAAGGAGAAATTGAGCAAATATGAAAATCACTTAGACAGTGCATTGGATCTCATCAAAACTCAACAAGAGCAATGTCAACAACAAGCCGTGAAAATAGCAAGCCTTGAAGACAGTCAGACCGTGCTGAAGCAACTCTTGCTGGCGTTGCAAGACAAACTTACTTGAAGGTAAGTATGTCCTTATGATGTAATATGATTTTACTTGAATTTTTCATATATGGAATTTTGTGACATGTGATTATCAAAATTAACAAATTTAGAGTTATGAACATTGAGGCCTTATATTGTTGTTTTATTTGATTGTTTGCCACTTGTCATGTGTAGAATAATTAGATGAGTTGAATTAAGTTGCAAGAATTATAATTTTCATAATTTTACGTGTTTTATTTTAATATGTGAGTTCTCATATATGTAAATAATCAGGAGAACTTTTAGTTTGGAGATTATTATGGGCTTTTCCATTTAAAGTCGTGTTATTAGAAAACAAAAAAAAATGCTATGTTACATATTGTTTAAACTCATTTGATAATATAGCTAACGAATTAAATGAAATGTCTTTTTGTGTTCAATATTATCTTCTATGATATTTATCGTAGTTTATGTTGGACAAGAGATGATATCATACAAATCTTTTATTAGGTATTGCAACTTCCTCCTAAGAATTGTTCTATTATTTTTTGCAGCTTTTTTGATGTTATATTAAACTTTTGTTTTTCCTATGTACCATACTTATCCAATCTAAGAAAAAATAGATGTATAGTGATTGGTTAAACATATGTAATATCTAATTTGATGTTCTTCATATTCACAGTATGTCATGCAATCATTTTTTGCAGATTGTTGGAAGTAGCTCACCTTTTGATGAAGTTGACGAGCATTAAGGAAGATGTTTTTCAGATCTCTTTTGTCACTTGAACGATAATACTTCTTTAAAACTTAACACTTTTGTTTGATTCATATACCTATTTGGTTATCATGGCTTTGGTATCTAGCTTGAATTAGGTATTAATGTTTTGAAATTATATTTATGCCTGTGGATGGATGGATGTGGTTAGTATTATGTCTATGGATGGATGGATGGATGTACTTGCTCTTTTATTTACTGGAGGAATGATTTTGAATTATTTATATGTAGGAAGTTGGTATACTTTACATTTTAATTTCTTCTACAAATTCATATCCAAATTTAGCTATCGAAAGTATATTGTTACAAAAACTATTTATTGGTAACAAAATTTGTTTGTCACTTTTTTTAATCGTAACAAACTAATTTGATGTATCTGTAATGAATTATTTTATTTATTTGTAATGAATTATTTATATTCATAACAAATAATTAGTCAGTCTTAGTTAAGAAATTAATTATTTGCAACCAATTCATTGCTTATTTGTAACAAAATATTTTAATCTTATAAGTCATAGGTAATGAAACATCTAGTTGTATATACTAATTCTAACAAAACTCTTAATATCTTTTGTAATGAAATTGTTAGTTATGTATTATATTAGTAATGAGAAGCTTATTAAAACACAAATATTATTTAACTAATCATAACCAGAGTTTTTGTTACACAAACAAATTGTAACGAAACTAAAATAAATAAATAATATTATTATAATATGCATTGGTAATGAAAAATAAAAGGCGACGAAATAGCCCATGTTTTGGTAATTAGGTATTTCGTTACACTATAAAAATTTATTGTAACTAACATTGTTTTGTCACTAATACAAAATTTTTTGTGATGATAAATTTCGTCACCATAAGGTCATCATTTGTAATGACCATAAATTTCGTTACTAAAACTTTTTGCGACAGGCTTTAACACACGAAACTTCAGTAATGAAAAAATCATTACCAATTGTTTGGGTAACGAATTTCATCGTTATGGTAACAAAATTAATCGTTACTAAAAGTATAATTTGTTGTAGTGATATATAAATTGTAATTATTTTTAATATTTAAAAAAATTATTATTAACCAAAATAATGTAAATATTTAAACTGAAGATAATTTGTACTTGAATAAGTTATTAATTTATATTCATGCTTATCTCTAAAATACCTAATTCCTTGAAAGATAATGTGCAATTACACCTATCTCCCTGAAAGATAATATAAAATTTGATTATCTAGAAAGAAAAAAAAATTCTAAAAGATTAAACTTCTTATCTAAATGTTAGGCATCAAATATTTCCCATGTGCAAAAAATCTTCGAGAAGATCACGTCAAATACTTCAATTAAGATTATCCCTAACTCCCGTACAATTATTGCCTCCTAACAAAATAACTCATCCTCAGGTTATCATCATCTTTTGGATACAAAGAGTCATTAGATAGATGATAAGGACAAGATCAACTACCAAAAAGGAAAAAAAAAATTAGAAATCTGCATGTTCTCTTGCAATTCTACCATATTGGCATTGTCATTGATATTCATCAAAATATGATATGGCGCATATTTCTTTGGTTGAAACTTGTTGCAAGTATATCTACTTGGAATACACTATTCCTCAAGAAAATGGTAACTTGAACTTCTTCTTCAAAAGTTAGGAAGCATCTATGCTTATTGATAGTTACTTGGTGTTAACTTCTTTAAGTTTTTACTTGACATTTTCTTGAACATCTTCCATTTGTGATAATTTTGCAGACAACTCCTAAGCTATAATATCCTTATCTTCAAACAACAAGTGTATGCATTTAGGAAATCATTTCTCTAGTAGATCATTTGTAATAGTCAATGCTCCCTTTACTACAGATTAATGAATTAGGTTAGTCTCTCTACAAGCACTCTCGAATTCCTTCCTTGAATGAGTTATTGTTAGGAAAGATTTAGCTTGAACTTTAGAAGTTTTGGCGTCAGAAGTCTTATTCAGCGGCGACATGGTCATCTTTACTCCATCTTTCTTCAATGTGTATATGTTCACCCATCCAATTTGATGAACATTTTTTTCAAGCCGCCAAGGTCTGCAAAACAATAACTAACAAATTTCTATGTCTACCACGTCACAGTACACTTCATATTTATACTTTCCAACTCAGAAAGTAACTTTGCAGCATTCAATCTCTTAGATGTTTCCTAAGGTCTTGATCTTCCAATGCTATGATGATCGATTTGAATGCTTCTCCACCAATAGTTGTATCTTTTCAACAGTACGCTCCCCAATAATGTTCTTCGGACTGCTACTGTCAATAATTAAGTCATAGATGTTACAACTAATGGTATATCTAGTTCAAAAAAGTTTGCGGTGCTGGATTATATAACCTTTCTTTGGTGCTAACATTATCTTTCAAACTAACAAAATTTGGCCATCCTCTGAATCTTCTCTATCATTGTTACCATCAGTTTGGATATCACATCATCTTAATCTTCAAGTTCTTCTCCAAAATACCATGCACAACGTTGTTCATAACGTTTCTTCTTGAATAATCATTAGTGTAGTGTCTAAGTTGGTTACAATAGTATCACTTTCTAGGAATTTCCTTGATGTATGCATATGAGTCTCATTCACAACGTTGTTCATAACGTTTCTTCTTGAATAATCATTAGTGTAGTGTCTAAGTTGGTTACAGTAGCATCACTTTCTAGGAATTACCTTGATGTATGCATGTGAGTCTCATTTACCTCCATCAAAGTTTACATGTTACTTTATTGTGCACCCTTTTTCAAATTTATCTTTTCAAGTTGCAAATTGATGTATTTTGTTCTATACTTCTTAATGTTGATTGAAGTTGATTCCTTCCAAAATATTTCATCTTCTTGTGTTGTATCATCATCTCAATGCTTAGCACTGTGTTTCATGCTTCAAACACATTTGCTAACATTTGCGTGCCAACCCTATCTTGAATTGCAGGACTCAGACTACTGAGGTATATATATTTCCATTTATTGACTATTCGACTTCATTAGGTTGTTTTACTCAACAAGCTACAAGAATTCTATGGTATACATTACAAAAAGTCATGTCATCTTTGATGAAATTTTTTGACAAAATCTATTTGCAATTCGTCCGAAAACTAAAATTCTGATAGATTTTGATGGCATATTTTTTGATAGAAAAATAAGCATTAAAAACACTTACCAATGAAAAATATTATGGTCCTTCAATGGAATTTCTTTCTTTTTAATAGTAATTATAATTTTTTTTGATGGAATTTTCTCATAAATCCATGGGAAATTTATTTTTTAAAATAATTTTATTTTTTTATTTGATTAAAGTTCTAACCTATGTATACAACATATATATATATATCAAATTCAATAAAAGTATAGAACAATAAGTTTACGAGTAAATTGAAATTATAAATTTAAAAAACATAATTTTATTATAACACCCCAAATTTCTTATTCGTAATTATAAAGCATTATATCAATGAAATAAAATATGGATAAAATAAATTAGGCTTGAATTAGTCTCAAGTTAAACTAAGCAGAGTCTATGTATGATTATTAGAAGTTAAGTTGCGAAATTATAAATAAAGTGAGGGACTAATTGACTAAAACGCATGATATTCAATAAAAGGGCGAACACCATCCCATCATGGAATTAATTGAGGGGTTTGCTTCTCCTTTTTGAGGCACATCTTTTGATTTGGTTAGCTCCAAGTTTCGGTGGTGGCTGAGGGTGGTTCGACAATGTACAATGATGGTGTTTAGATATCAATTTTGGATTCACTCGAGCTACTTTTATATTGAATTCATGCTTGGTTTGGCCAAATAGGTAAAATCCTTTTAATCGACTCTTTATTCAGTTAATTTTTAGAATTTTAATCAAGTTGGATTGTATGATTAAGGAGTATTAATCTCAAATAAAATTTGGACTTAATTGACTCAGATGTAAGAGTTGGATATGGAATTATAAAACTTAAAATTCTATTTAAATACTTACGAGAATTGAATATTTGAATTAGGAATAATTGAGAAATTTTGAAATTTAGGTTAAACTTTGACTTGATATAAAATAAGAATTGGGTTTATGAATAAAGTTTAGTTGAATGGGTTGTTCATGAATTAAATAAGTTAAGAATAAAGCCTACTTTACAATTACTAATACAGGTACTTAATTTTAAGGGGTTGGGATAAGTCAAGAGCAAGACATAATTAATTAGAACTAAAATTGACATGTGCAATGCATAATGGACCTATGATTAAGATTAGATGGATTCCCAAATAACAAATGAATTATAACATTGTGATAAAGGTTAATCTAAGGAACTTGAATAAAGTCAAATAAGTAGGAAAGAATCAAAATAATAGCAAAAAATATGTCGTTTAGGCCAAACGAGCAATTTGAGCTTCAGTTTAAAAATTAAGATAGGGTCAAATTATAGTACAAGATAAAATTGTTACTATTTGGACATATGATTATTGGGTAGAGAGTTCGACATATTTGAATGTCATTATATTCAAACTTGGAATTAATAAAGATTATGAAAGGAAAATAAATTACCAACCTATTGGGCATAGCTAAATAAATTAAGAAATTAAAATAAGGTTATCTTAGTCTCTCTAATACTATATTTTGGGATAACAAAGTAACAAGAAGAGAAGCTACCAGGCTTATTGAGGAAAGCTTTGCTATCTAATATTGTCAAGTGAGGTTTATAATCAATAGTATGAGATATCCTTGCTGGGGAAAAATCCTATATTTAGTACATATGATATCCTTGCTTGTTCGTTCTTGCATTAGATTTAAAAAATCGATTCATTATACCATATTGTTTTATTTCTAATATATTTATATCTGAATTCTTGCATTAAACTCTAAATATTAGCCAAATATTCTGGATGGCTCCTTTCTCAATGGTTATCCCTAAATCTTGATTTGAAAATAATGTCTTCTAAGTAACAATGTTCTCATCTAAAAAAGCTTTGAAAGTATCATCTGAAATTTGGAATTTTTTAATGATATCATTTGAACTGGATTTTAAGTCCATTAATTGAACTATAAAACTTCAAAATGTTTGAAATTATGATGTAATTACTTCATTCTCGACTCAATTGTCATATTTTATGATTACATTTGTGAGGCAGTATTGCTAACTAGCTGCTATTAATCCATATCGTTTGTGAGGCAGTCTTGCTGACTAACTGTTACTGATTTATACTAATTGTGAGGCTGTCTAGTTGACTAGTCGATATTGTTTGTTTGTTTGACTAGACCACTATTCATTTTACAGTAATTCTGCAATGTGTTTTGAAATTATTCTGTTTCATATGACAATTGTGGCATATAAATTGTGTTAGCTGTTGGGACTCACTTGCTTATATATGTGAATAATACCTTTGGTACATCCTTCGGAAGTTTTGGGCCCATAGGATTGTTGGCACGAGGACCAGGACAACATCGGGCCATTGGTGGCTGGTCTACTATCCAGGACTCAATTTCCAATCCTGACTTTGGGGCAGTCGAGGGTTGGCTGTTGTTTGAAGCTTAGTCAGTGAGGATCGGTCCTACTGATTCATATTGCAATGGTTGTTAACCAAATTGGCTGCTTGGCGAGGTGATAAAAGGTATTGTATACAGAATGTTGGTAGTCATATGGAGGGAGACCATCCCACAGTCAGTTTCGTGAAATGTGGTCGTATAGTCAGGTTATAAAATGTATTTGTACAGTTAATTCTCTAAAACTAATTGAATTCTTGAATTTTAGAATCTAAACTTTTCTATGGAATGATCTTATATTGCCAGTTTTATAAGACTTAGTGATTCTTGAATTTTAAATCTATGTCCTTTTATGAAATGTTCTCATACACTCGATTCTATAAAACTGATCCACTCTCTGAATGTTAAAATATGGGACTATCTGCAAAATGCACTTGAAACTTGAGAGGTCTCTTCACTGGTATGGGATGACGTTAAGGCATCTCATGATGCGTAATACAAAAGAAACCATTCCTCAATTCTATTTCGTGGATTCCATGAAAACTATCTATTGTTTAACAATATGTTCTCTTAGCATGTTCTTATAGCTATTCATAGCTAGAACGAGTGTTTTTCTATAATGGATTTTCATTGTTATTTGTAACCTCTCATCTTGATCATTACCTCATTAAGTCATTTTGACTTATCTTTTTTGTATTGTTCCTTTTGTTCTTCACCCCAAATTAAAAGAATAGAAAGCACCATGAGCTTGGCCACACTATCCATAGCATAAATAATGTTATTAGGGTATCTATGAATGGTAAAGATATGACCTGCATTCTTGTATGTAATAAGTGAATGTTAGGTCATCCTCTTTATCTGCTGATGAGATGTAATAGGTTGGAGCTATGAATTTTAATGTGGGCATGTAGTTTAAAATTGTGAGCCTTTGAGCGATTGTATATTGTGGAAACTCAGGTTTGGCTTTGCACCATGACTAGTTGATAGAACATTTTATAAATTGATACAGATATTACTTATCATTTTGGGTTGTTATAAAATCATTTAAATCAAAAAATTTGGCGGTAAATTTAATTTGTTTTGAACTTTTGAGATAATTGGAGTGGCACCTCAATCTGAAGCAGGCACCTTTCAGGTGGAGTGTTACATTTACAAATATTTTACCATAAAAAGTATTTTCATTACAAAGTAAATATTAAAAAAATCTCTCATATTTGCTAGCCAAAAGCAACAGCAACATCATAGTTAATGTAGTCATCATCATCGTCATCACCACGGTACTTCTACTCAATGTTATGCTAATGCGGACGTTGATGCTCAGTGCCTTGTTGCTACTAATCTAGTGGCTACTAATAGGGTTGGAGTTGTGTAGAGGATTTGAATGGAGTACCCTACTGCCTGATCAGCTGAGCAATCATACTTTGCATCACGTATAACTATGACATGATATCATGCTCCATCCCTATAAATCTAACTTGTATCTCCTCTACCTAGGCCTCCAAATGGGCTACCGTTATTACATTCGATAACTCCACTACAGGCCTACAAAAGTTGGAAGGTGACTATTGATAGCAAAGCTTATACGTGGCCCTTCTTATTGGGGCCACCAGTAGACTGTGTCCATAGCTCAGCTTGAGACTGTTACGTCTTGGCACTACTCCTAACACAATCTAACTGAGTTTGGGACTGTGATAGCACCTGCTGGAAGCTCTCTTATAGGATATCAATTAAATAATTAAATGCACTAGTAATGCAATGTAAAGCGAATATCTATAATATGTTACAAACTTAAAGTAGCTCTGCTCACCCTATTGTCTATCCAGCCCTATAGGACCACCTCTTGTGGTTACACGCGAAAATCTCCTTCACCATCCGTGTCTTCTACAACTCTCACGCCTACAGTCATAATAGAATTAAAATAGATGTTTTACATCTACATATTACAAAATTGCAATGAATAAAAGAAAAAAAAAATTGACGCTCTCTTCTTAAATCAGTCTATACCTAAAAAAGACAAAAGCTCAACAAAAAAATAAAAAAATAAAATAAAATACATTATTAAATAGGAAGGCCTCCAACTATTCCCCATATCCCATCTCATGTAAACATTATAAATATAAATTAAGGTAATCATAACCTTAAGAGTCCACTAAGTTTACTAAACACTAAATGTTTGGAATCTTACTAAGAACTTGGTAAGTGTTCTGACGGATATACTACCTCCAATATGGAGGATCCAGTGGTCTCAAAAGCTTGGTTCATTTTGGCGAATGCAGACTTCATTTGAAAATCTTAGGATTGCTAGTACTGACAAAAGGTATCTTAAGTATCCTCGTCAATCCATTTTGGCCTCTTAGGTACCGCGACACACATCACTCGAGCCCTCGTACTAGGGAGCCTAATAGATGTCTCTATCAAAGAAAATAAAATAATTCAGTACTTTGAATGCATAAATATACTTAATTTGTAAAAATAAATATATAACATGTGTATACCTTCCACTCCCTGAACATATGCTCTCGAAGACTTTCGGGGATATTCGACCATGTCTTCTATGACTTATGTACCTTGCTCTTGATGACCCTTGTCAAGAACTTGGTACCATCCAGTGAGTGCATGTACCTGCATAAAGTTCATAACATTAATAAATAATGATTAAAATAATATTTATATAATGAATATGGAATAAAAAATATTTATATAATTTTTTATTTACTGACAGCGCCCCTTGGGATGCAACTGAAATAAGAGTAGCATTAGGATCCATAAATCAAAACTTCAAAAGCTTGAAAATAACTAAGCTACTCAAGTAACTAAGGATCTAGACATGCTATAAACTTGGATTAGAAAGAAGAATTACCTCTTGTACCTCAAAAAAAATTAGCAAATCAAGTATCTCTCTCGAATCCACAGACTATCTCGAATTGGCACAACAGAAATGCGGCAATCTTTTTCTCAATTAAACTACTCCAAAAATCACCAAATTAAATTTGGAACACCTCCATACACTAAGGAAGCCACTATGAAAAAATCGAAGCAAAAAACCTTCTGTATCGCTCCATTAAAATTCGCCAATCTAGAGCCACTGCAAGTAAATCTCCAAAATTTAGCAAGTCAAATGCCTTGCCTCTATTGATATGATCCACACCCCAATCAATATTCTAATTTCCCCTCCCTAGAAGCTAGAGTTGGAGAGGAGAAAATCAGGTAGATGAGGCCAATTTTTAAGTTGGGGAGAAGAAGGAATGCAAAGCTCAACACATGATGCAGTGCATGGAGAGAGAGAGTTTTGGAAGGAATGCAAAGAATCTAATCTTCACACTTTCAGCAATGTGATGATCGAATTTGTTCACCCTCTATGTCTATATATAGAGGGTGGAAGGTGTGATGCTAGTTGGCATCACACTTTCCTCAAGGTGACTGCCCATGTGGCATGCCAAGTTGGCAAATTCAAATTGAAGTCTTACTTGAATTTCATGTGCATTTTAATTACATTTGGAATCTAATTCCAAATTAATTAATATGCTAATTTAAATGAACACTTTATTTAAATTTTCCCTCGAAAAAGAATTCTTCCCATTGATTAAATTAAACACTTTGATTTAATTAATTAACTTTTGATATATCTCTTAAATCAAACAAGCTTAACTCTTAAGCTTAAACTAGTCAACTCAACCCTTTAAGTCAACTTGACCAATTGATGGTCAACATGGCACCAAATAATTAACTCCTTAATTATTTTTTTAATTAACTCTTTAAATTAGTTGATTAATTGAATGCTTAAATTAATCAAACTAAAATTGACCGTTAATTTGGATACTTGAAAATAGGTCATCAAAGGGTGAGTTTTTCTAACATTTAAAAAATTGATCTACCAATTTTGGAAGCTAATTGATTTTTGTGTGTGACCCAATAGGTTCTACCATTCATTGGACATGAGCTTACAACTCCTTATGACTTTCGAATATCTTATATTCATTTTAGTTTAAAACTCCTTTTAAACTAATAGACTCAATTCAATTAATCTCATTAATTAGAGAGTACCCAATCTCCATGGTCGATGTCCAACCTCAAGCCCATGGAGCCCAACTGATTGGCCAAAATGAATATTTTGGAGAACCATCATAGTTCTAGTGTACCATGCAAATACGGTTCTTTCATCTCCTATCTCTCGAGAGAGGCCTAGGGTAAGATATTTGCCGTCTCCTTAATAACCTGGATACTATGTCTCTATTCCCAATGTTCGATTCTTTTGTGTGACCTCATCTTTGAAAAACTTCTTTTTCAAATTGTCACACCACCTTCCACAAGGATTTCTTGGAATCGATCATTATAGAATACACAGGAGATGCACTCGCCCTTCACAAAAGGGAGGAGTTAGATTCCATCTTGGATTTCATAAACCTCTATGCCAAGTAGCTCATACCCAAGCTCAACCCAAAAGACCCGCTAAGTGGTGAAGGAAAAGTTAAAGCATGAGGATCGAACACAAGGTTACCATTGATCCTCAGGTTAGAGGACTAATAATAAGCACTAGCGTAAGCGGGAGAATTGACCACTATCGACTTGCCACTAAGGCTAATGGATTCTCCGGAGGGTCTTTAGTGCCTTGTTCTCTAACAAACACCCACTAGCATGCACCCATATCTCAGACAGTTGCTCAGGAATGGAGCAATATCCAACTCTTGGATTTATACAATGTTAGTGCAAGTCTATCTGGATCTTGGATGCCCCATCTCATAAGATCCTACAACTTGGAATATTTAAGATCATGACCGTGTAAGACTTATTCCATGATCACCATCAAGTGAACTGACCAAGTCCTGTAGTCATGTGTGATCTAAGGGCTTCATCCAAATGCCAGTGAAGTAATAAGAAGCATAAGATGAAGATGGCCATATAAAGAATATAATTCAATCAAGATTGTTTTACAAGGAAATAGCTTTTACAAGGCTAATCTAATTGGCTTGCCGGGTACTATTCCAACAATCTCCTACTTGCCCTAAAGCCAATGCCTCATGGCCTTGAGACCCATCTTCTTAAGATGTTCTTCAATGACCTTTTGCGTTAGGGGTTTTGTCAGTGGATTTGCTAAATTCTCTTCTGAGGCAACTTTGTCCACTCAGTTGTCGCCGCTATTAATTTGATATCATATATCAAATGATAATGCATTTATTGTGCTTGGATTACTGATGAGATCTTGGCTCAAGTCCAAAATTGTCTTTCAAAGACAATTGTGGGCTCATACACGCTAGGCACTACATCCAACTCTTAGATGGAGTTTTTATCTAAGCACATTCTTTTGTGGATTCCAAAACCACAAGTTATTTCATCTCAGTGGTGATCTTGACTGTGGTTTCCAGTTGGAACTCTTTCAACTCACTATGCCGCCATATAAATGGATTTTAGGTTATCGACATTGGATTGAAAACTTGAATCCGAAAACCCTTCGAGTTTCCATTCTCCATTGCCGTATTCTTAAAATAAATCCTTAGTTTTTCTCAAGTACTTAAGGATTGCTTTAACGGCAATCCAGTGACTCTCACTGGTATTAGATTGGAACCTACTCATAACACTTAGTGAGTGTGCCACATCCGGTCTTCTACATTGAATTGCATACATTATGCTACCAATAGCGAAGGCATAAGGTATGTGGGACATCCCTTGTCTCTCATCCTCCATCGTAGCGGCCATAGACTCGGAGAGAAGAATGCAATATCCCATGGGAAGAAATCCCTTCTCGGATTCTTCAATACTAAACCTCTTTAGTATTTTATTAATGTACGGGGTTTGGAAAAGCCCCAACATCCTCCCCGATCTATCTCTATAGACACGTATTCCTAATACGTAGGATGTTTTCTCCCAAATCCTTCATGGAGAATTGTATATATAAGTATGCTTTAGTATACTCTAACATTCCTACCTCATTCCCAATGAAAAGGATGTCATCGACATAAAACACAATAAACTGTACACTACTCCCCCTAGGCTTCTTATATACACATGGTTCATACACATTTTTGACAAAGCCAAACGATTTGACCGTTTTATCAAAACATATGTTCCATCTTCGGGATGCTTGTTAGAGTCCATAAATGGATCTCTGGAGTTTGCAAACCTTTTGCACACTCCCCTTGGATGTAAATCCTTGTGGTTGCTCCATATAGATTTCTTCTTCAATGTCCCTATTGAGGAAAGCGGTTTTCACATCCATTAGTCATATCTCATAGTCATAATATGCGACTATGACAAGTAGAATCTGAATGGACTTAGGCATTGTGACCTATGAAAAGGTTCATCAAAATTGATACCGAGTCTTTGAGTTTAACCTTTTGCCACTAGTTGCACCTTAAAAGTCACCACTTCTTTATCTACTCCAAACTTTCGCTTATAGATCCACTTGCAACCAATGGGAACTATTCCCTTTGGTGGATCTACCAAAGTCCATACTTTGTTTGAGTACATGGAGTCCATTTTGGATCTCATGGCTTCAAGCCAATGTCTCGAGTCTATGTTCAACATAGCTTCCTCATATATTTTTGGATCACTATTCGATTAACCTATTTCATGAAGGAATCCAAACTTTTTGGGTTACTTTTTGATTCGGTCCGACCTTACGTCTCGAGTCTATGTTCAACATAGCAACCTTATATGTTTTTGGATCACTATTCGGTTAGCTTATTTCATGAAGGAATCCAAACTTTTCGGGTTGTTTCTTTATTCGGTCCGATCTTCTCATAGGTTGTGTGTAAGGCACTTTATTATATATTCATTTCTATGCTTGTGGGATTTGATGATCATCTCAAACTTCACCTAGTTCAACAACAACGCCTTTTCCTATCTTATAGAAATTCTTTTTCTAAAAAGGTGGCGTTCCTAAAAACAAACACCTTTTGTTTTGAGGGATCATAGAAGTAATAACCCATAGAATCTCTTGAGTATCCCACAAACTTACACAAGGTGGATCTACTATCCAACTTACCTCCCACTGTCCGTCTCACGTAGGCGGGAGATATCCAAACTAAGATATATTAGTAAGAGGGTGATTTGTCATGCTATATCTCATATGATGTTTTGGGTACCGACTTTGAAGGCACTACACTTAGTAACTTCGCCATCATCTTTAAGGCATATCCCCTAAAGGATGCAGGTACATCGAAGAAGCTCATCATGGAACGTACCATGTCTAACAAGGTACGATTTTTCCTCTCGGCTACTCCATTAAATTGGGGTGTGCCGGTTGTAGTCCATTGTAAGAGAATCTCATTCTTCCTTAGGTAATCCAAGAATTCGGTGCTCAAGTATTCTCCTCTTCAATCCGATCGAAGAGCTTTAATACTTAGCCCTAATTGCTTTTCCACTTCACTCTTATACTCTTTGAACTTTTCAAAGGTTTTGGACTTGTTCTTTATAAGAAACACGTGTCCGAACCGACTATAGTTATCGGTGAAGGTGATGAAGTAGGAATAGTCTCCTCTCCCACTAACTCTTAGTGGTCCACAAACATCCATATAGATCAAATCGAAAAGACTTGTGAAGCCCTCCGTTTGTCCTACAAAAGGAGCCTTGGTTATTTTTCCTTTTAAACAAGATTCACAAATAGAAAGATCCTCAATGCCATTAACATTTAGTGCTTTGAGAGCTTCTAACTTATTCATCCTATTTTTAGAAATATGTCCAAGTCTAGCATGCCACAATATGGCATCTTCTTGGATATCTAACTTTCTCTTACTTTGTTGAAAGTGCATTAGTGATGGTTGAGAATCCAATATGTATAATCCTTTGTTAAGTGTACCATAAGCAATTAAAGAACCCGTTCTTTAATGCCTTCAATCTCCCATTTGATATAGTAGAATCAAATCCTTCACTATCCAAAATGGGAATTTAAAATAATGTTCTCAACAATATACGTCATATAATAGCAAGGTTTCAATACAATTATGGAGTTCCCTAAATCCAACTTATTATATGCCTTCGACTTTGGTCATAACTCTTGTCCTTAGCCAAGGCGGTGGATCATATCCACATCACTTAGTTTTGTTCTTCTTTCTTATTCTTTGTAACAACTTACAAAGAAAAGAACCACATGCGATATCGCATATCCATGAGGAAGAATTTATCCTTAAATACACTTCAATTAAGTACATACCCTTCCGAAGGGTCGCAAGGTATTTCGTGCATAATGGCTTCCAATGGCCTATCTAGCCAAAGTCGAAACAAATAATATTGACTATTTCCTCTATAATCTTCTTGACTCCTCAGGACCCCTTTAATAGTTATTTTCCCTTGGAGGAAGAATTTTTCTTCATTTTACCTCCCCTTCTAGCACCCCTAGGGCCCATAGACTTGGAGGAGGAAACAAGTGTTAAAGGTTTGCCCTTGTCCTGGTAGTCTCCTTCTAGATCAACACTTTGATCAATAAAACTCGACGAGGATGCGAGGATCGAATCCTCATAGAGACCATTATCCATCACTACATCCAAGTAGAAAAAGCTTCTCCAAACCTAATCATCTTTAGGCCGTAGTCGATGACACATGGCTTCACATCCATCCTAGTTTGAAAATTTTCCTCTGACAACATGAACTTTTCATACCTTGTTTGCTTGACAACTCTTGTAAACTTTAACCAAGGTACTATTCATGTGTCTTTGAAACTTTTAAAGTTTGTAGATGCTATCATGAGACTATGGGATAGGATGATCCTAAACCTATTTGTGAACTTTTCACGTGTCTGTTGATCTACTTTAATCCCTATGGGATTAGGAGCACCATGATAAGACATGCATCCGCTTTTAGGAATCTAGAACGATTTTTTTGAGGTTAAGTCAACTGTGGAAGTTTGGCTCAGTTGGTTTTTTGGTTTCCAAAATAACATTGAGTGGAACATTAAATCATTCTTGAGATTTCACAAATCCTCAAATGCAAAAAAGAGAATAAGCATGTGATTGAATTTGATATTAAAACATGTTCATGGTCTTTCAAGCATGTTTTCCTCCTACTATTTTATCAAATTCTTCACCCCCTTAGAAGAATTCAAGAAATCCTATTTCCTAGTGAGAATCAAAATCCTAAGGACTTGCAAGTGGACCCACGACTTGTGAGACATCCACGAACAATCGAAAGGTAAACAACTTTTGCTAATTGCATCTCATGCATCTGTTGATATATTTTGCTTCACTTTTCATGTGGACCCACGACTCGTGAGATATCCACACTATTAGGTGTTAAGTCGGACCTACTAATCAAACTTTGATTCGAGATGGCTCCACATCATCCCACAACTCTAGTGCCAATGCATGGAGGTTCTCAAATCAAAGGTACATCTTATGCTAAGTATATGTTCGCAGCTTTCCATTATAAGTGTGACCTACGACTCATGAGATATCACACAAACAACGTTAGCATCGTCATGGCATGTACTATTGGTAGAAGACATGGATTAATTAAAACTCTTTTAATTTATATCCATTTTGACTTAATATTTGAAATCACTTAGACATTCTAAGTGGAGGGTTTTTCTTGCTTGCAAAGATCTCATTATTTTTACCTTCTTATTTAGGTTTTCTATATCCTAAACATGCATTTCATACATTAATAGGATATGGAAAGCATAAATAAGTAAATGCGCCTAGCATACTCCCAGGGTAGGATGACCATGAGCCTAACCAAGTGGTGCACTTAGAGCTATAGGTGCACCACCTAGTTGATTTTAGGTGGGTTGATTAAACTTAGCTATTACATGAGTGTATCCCATACATTCATGGGTCTTTAAAAGTCTACATGCTTCCATGGCATCCATTACTCCATGTAACTTTTATATGAGAAAAAAATCCTCACTGCTAGTGATTCTACTCTCATAATATTTACAAAGTAGAAATAAAGAGGCATGCAAGCCCCAATTTAATACAACCCATTTCAACAACTTGAAATAAATAAAATCACTATTAAAAGCTCATGATCATCCCCATTCATTCATCTCCATTCAACAATTAAACGAACAATAAATAAATCTAGAATTAATAATTAATTCTAACAATTAAATGCTTATCTTATAAACAAATAATTGAACAAGCATAACATTTATGCCATAAATTGGAGATTAACTTTAACTAGATTTTAAAAGCAACTAAAAATGTCAAACATAATTTTGAGAACTTGCACAACACTTGTGCATCCATAACACACCATTTAATGCCTTTTCCAACCACTCAAGGAACCAAAAAGAAGCTCAAAACTTGCCCAATCCCAAACTGGGCGCTGCTGGCCAAGCTTGGCACGTGGCTAGGTAGTAGCTCTCGGCCATTGCTCAGCCAGCTTGCACCATTGCTGCCGGCAGCCTCTGTTTTGGGGTCAAAGGCTAGTCGAGCCTATTTTTAGCTTAACTTTTGTGCACCAAAAAATTGTAGAACACTTTCTAGACATTAAATCACACATTATGGACCAATTTCCAGATCTAAAACTCCTTTTAAAAGTGAAAATTAAAATGCTCAAGCATGCTTCAAAAATTCAAGTTTAAGTGAGAATCAAATTCTCCAGAAAACCTCCAATCAAACTCCAATCTCATTAGATCAAAAAATGACCAAAATACTTTTGATCAAATATCAACATGCTATATCACCATATAACATCGATTAATGCCAAATCAACATTCAACATTAATAATTATAAATTGAAACATACAAAAACATGACTCAACACTTAAATCACATAAAATCATGCTTTCAATTCATCAAGATATAGAGCCATAAGCATCATCAACCAAACACTCCAATCCACCACTCGGATCTACTATTTGGTGATATTAATCAATTAATCACAAGAATCAACCAAACATAGCATGAAAAAAGCTCCGATACCAATTGAAAGCAAGAGTAGCATTAGAATCCACAAATCAAAACTTCAAAAGCTTGAAAATAACTAAGCTACTCAAGCAACCAGGGATCTAGACATGCTATACATCTAGATTAGGAAGAAGAATTACCTCTTGTAGCTCAAAAACAAGGAGAAAATCAAGTATCTCTCTCGGATCCAGAAACTGTCTGGAATTGGCAGTAGCTCCAAAAATCACCAAATTAAATCTAGAACACCTCTACATACTGAGGAAGATATTGGGAAAAAATAGGACCAAAAATCCTTCTGGATCGCTCTAGAAAAATTCTCCAATCTGGAGCTATTGCAAGTGGATCTCCAAAATTTAGCAAGTTAAATGCATTGCCTCTATTGACATGATCCACACCCCAATCAATCTTCCAATTTCCCATCCTAGAAGCTGGAGTTAGAGAGGAGAAAATGAGGTAGATGAGGCCAATTTTCAGGTTGGGAAGAAGAAAGAATGCAAAGCTCAACACATGATGCAATGCATGAAGAGAGAGAGAGAGAGAGAGAGAGAGAGAGAGTTTTGGAGGGAATGTAAAGAATCTAATCTTCACACTTTCAGCAACGTGATGATTGAATTTGTTCACCCTCTATATCTATATATAAAGGGTAGAAGGTGTGATGCTAGTTGGCATCACACCTTCCTCAAGGTGACCGCCCATGTGGCATGCCAAGTTGGCAAATTCAAATTCAAGTCTTACTTGAATTTCATGTGCATTTCAATTACATTTGGAATCTAATTCCAAATTAATTACGATGCTAATTTAAATTAACACTTTATTTAAATTTTTCCTCCAAAAAGAATTCTTCCCTTTGATTAAATTAAACACTTTAATTTAATTAATTAACCTTTGATTTAACTCTTAAATCAAACAAGCATAACTCTTAAGCTTAAACTAGTTAATTCAACTCTTTAAGTCAACTTGACCAATTAATGGTCAACATGGCACCAAATAATTAACTCCTTAATTATTTGTCTAATTTAACTCTTTAAATTAGTTGATTAATTTAATGCTTAAATTAATCAAACCAAAATTGACCGTTAAATTGGATACTTGAAAATAGGTCATCAAAGAGTGAGTTTTTCTAACATTTAGAAAATTGCTCTATCAATTTTGGAAGCTAATTGGTTTTTGTGTGTGACCCAATAGGTTCCACCATTAATGGACATGGGCTCACAACTCTTTGTGACTTTCGAATATCTAATATTCATTTTAGTTTAAAACTCATTTTAAACTAGTCGATTCAATTCAATTAATCTCATTAATCGAAAAGTACCCAATCTCCATGGTCAATGTCCAACCTCAAGCCCATGGAGCCCAACTAATTGACCAAAATGAATATTCTAGAGAACCATCATAGCTCTACGCGAACCATGGAAATACGGTCCTTCCGTCTCCTATCTCAAGAAAGAGGCCTAGGGCAAGATATTTGCCGGCTCCCTAATAGCCTTGATACTATGCCTCTATTCCCAATGTTCAATTCCTTTGTGTGACCTCATCTTTGGAAAACTCCTTTTCCAAATTGTTACACCACTTTGCGCAAGGATTTCTTAGAATCGAGCATTATAGAATACATAGGAGATGCACTCGTCCTTCACAAAAGCGAGGAGTCGGATTCTATCGTGGATCTCATAAATCTCCATGCCAAGTAGCTTATGCCTAAGCTCAACCCGAAAGACTTCCTAAGTGGTCAAGGAAGAGTCAAAGCATGAGGACCGGACACAAGGTTACCATAGATCCTCAGGTCAGAGGACTAATAATATGCACTAGCATAAGCGGGAGAATTGACCACTACCGACTTGCCACTACAGCTGATGGATTCTCCAAAGGGTCTTTAGTGCATTGTTCTCTAACAAGCACCCACTAACATGCATCCATATCTCATACAGTTGCTCATAGAACGGAGCAATATCCAACTCTTGGATTTGTGCATCGTTAGTGCAAGTCTACCCAGATCTTAGATGCCCTCGTCTCATAAGATCCTACGACTTGGAAGATTTAAGATCACGACCGTCTAAGACTTATTCCATGATCACCACCCAGTGAATTGACCATGTGCCGTAGTCGTGTGTCATTTAAGGGCTTCATCCAAATACCAGTGAAGTAATAAGAAGCATAAGATGAAGATGGCCATATGAAGAATATCATTCAATCAAGATTGTTTTACAAGTAAATAGCTTTTACAAGGCTAATGTAATTGGCTTGTCGGGCACTATTCCAACAGCAACTATACCTTACAAGTACATTGAGATGGGGGTTCTAATCCCCTTTCACTCAAATTCTGGCCTAAGTTGGGTGTCATGTGGAGTGGTGGGCGGCAAGGAATAATATGTAGGTGATATAAGTTATGGCCGAGAAGGGGATTGCTACTGTGATAAGGCTAGTTGTAAGGCATGGAAGGTGGTTGACCTCACAACAGTTGATGAGGTCTCTAGTTATGATGATGAAGAGGAAGTGGGCAATTAATTGTGGGAATGTACATGTAGGCATAGTCTTAAAATGAGCTATTTAGGTGGGACAATGGTGGGGTAGAACCAATGTTTGAAAGGCTGAGGGAACATAATCCATGCCTTGGCTGGTGCCCCGACCTCGATCGTTGGTATGGGGTCAGATGGTCTGCCATGTATAAAAATTAAAACAAACATTCATCAGAATTCAATACATCGATAATAATATTATGACAAGTTAATTATGTGAATGTGATAAAAGCAAACTTAATCAGAAACACATTACTTGATGAACGGAAAAACAAGCATCATACCAACCATAATTCAATCTTTGTCAGGGTATTCAAATTCATTAATTAATGTCATCATACTTAATCCTGTTGTCCACTAGTTTATGTACTTTAATCAAATGTATAATCATAAGTTTCTATGTTAGGATCTAACTCCACATGATCTGATTAGTAATAATAGTTTAGCCTAAACCCTATCGATAAAATTGTACCTTAACTTCATTGGGCTTCAACAAACGACATTTCATTCGGTATCATTTGACACCTAATTGTCCCATCTCTTACAAAATGTGGCAAACAACATGCATGATTTATAAATTCCTCAATCACATCTGTAAACTCCTACCTAATTCCAACACGACCAGATCCATCTACATCACTAGAAAGATTTGGTTATTGATATTGAGTATTAATGTATGAGTGGTTTAATTCTTTGAATTCATAGAAATCATATATCACTTTTCTACGACTATTATCTGGTGCATTTTGTTATTTGGATTGTTTATTTTCTATGACGATTGGACTTAGAGGGTGTTTGGGTGAGCTTATAAGTTTCTTAAAACATCTCATAAGATGTTTGAGAGCTTATAATATGTTAAATAATGTTTCGTAAATTTTTTAAAAAAAAGAGCTTATAAGCTCTAAAAATAAGATGTTAGGAGCTTGTAAGCTCTTTTTAAAAAAAGTAAGGAATTTTTAACTTATTTTGAACATTTTAACAAGCTCTCTTAATTTTAATCATATTATTTACAAAATTATCATTACTAACATCTTACAAGCTCTAAGAAATTATTTTATCCAAACACTTTAAGAACTTATTTTTCAAAAACGATCTAGCATCATATAAGCTCCAAAAATATTTTATAAGATAGAGGAGCTTATAAGACCTTTTCAATAAACTTAGCCAAACACCCTCTTAGTGTTATGCTCCTGCTGGAACTAAGATAATTGATTGCTGTTAATTCTAGTTCCACAAAAATTTAACAAGTCCTATAACTAAGGACTCATACTCCTAGTAATATTATAAACTAACCAAGAAGACCAAAATTTAACTAAAGTTTTAATATTGATATAAGTTAAGATCGAATGTGATTGTTATTGATATATTTTTAGGAGGGATTTTTTTTTTGTTTTCTAATTTTTTAATATATGTATATAATCTTAAAAAACATGGTATCTCATGCGTTACTATATCTTAAATTGAAATACTAAAAAAAAAAAAAGTAAATAAGGTGCGTACTAAAGTATTCCATTAAATACAAAACAAAATTTTAAGGCGTTACAATTATTTTGCCAACTAATCATCAAAAAGAAGATTATAAATCACATTTTAAATCTAAATGTTCAAATTAAATATATTTGTACATTTCTCATGTACAATCAAGTTTGCATCATAGATTATTCTTTGAAACATATAACTTGAATATTCACACTCTCTATATACTCTCTATATTCATTTTACTTCTCTCCAAGATTTCTTGGAGTATTACTGAGTTGTATCTGAGGGTTTAAGATGTGTAAGCTTGTGAAAGCTCCTGTAGCAACCCTATGAGGCGAGTAGAGATTGAAGAAGCCATTAGAATTAAAGAACTTGGAGTTTATTCTTGGGAGATGTTCGAATCATGAAATTTGGAGTCCATATGCATTCAAAGGCTTATAGGCGAGCTTTGATCCTGGATGATTTTTGTGCAACTTTCGCTGATCAAAAAATAACATCAAACCATTTATTTTTCTATGTGGATATTAATTATTTATGTATAATTATTTCCAACAGACACTATAAAAAAACCAAGTATCCCCTACGAAAATTAATTTCGTAGCTAAGACTACAAATTTTAGCTATGAATTTTCTATAGCAAATGTGATTTTTCAAAATAATAAATAACAAAAATTATTAGCTATGGTTTCAAAGCTATATTTGTTGCAAGCGCAAAAAATTAGCTATGAATTATTTGTAGCAAAATTAATATGTAAAAGAATAAAATAAAACAGTCTATTGTTATTTTTTCTTTTTGGTTTTTATAATTCTTAATTATTCTTTTTCAAAATAATATAAATTTATAATATAATCCACATTATTCTTCATCATTTTTTTTTATATTGGACAAGACCACTGTATACATAGTAATTTTAGCCAATGGAGAAATGACACATATAAAATAATATGCTAGATATTAATTTGAAACTTCTATTTATTTCTTGAAATTTATTAAATTTAATTCCAAAAAATAAATAGTTAATTTTAATTAATACTCTAGTATCTATTTTATGCTCAAATCAAATATAGACAAGTGTTAAAGATAAAGTATCTATGTCTATGGACTAATCAAATCAAAGATACTTGATATTATTTCTTGAATTTAGATATTATCTCTTGATACTTGATATTATCTTTTGATATTTGATATTATCTAATTAAAGAGATAACCATCAAAGAAGTTCACATCAATTTGGAAGTCTCCCAACAAGCATCTATATAAGAGGGAGTGATCAAAGCTTATTCCACACATAACACAAACCCTAGCAAGTGAGAGAAACCTTGAAGAAGTCCAGCAGTTCTTTGTAGAAAATTCAAGGAGATCCACAAGGCGTTATTAGCAAAGCTCACATATTTTTGGCATTTGATTAGAAATTAATGTGCAAAGCCCTTGAATTGGCGTTATTTTCTTCAAAGCAAATTCAAGGAGATCCATGGTATTCAAGGCATTCGTCGCGGAGCTCGTCAAATTTCAAAATCATATTTGGAAGGGAATTAGAAAATTATATTAGATATTAGATCCACAATTGATAGATTTTATTTCATTCTTATTTGTATAATTTTTCTTGTCTTGTAATTTTATTTATTGTAGACAAAGAAATTTGTGCTTACAATCACAAACAAATTTTTTCATCTAACAAATGTTGTCATTAGGTCCATTATATAAGGCTGTTGGATATGTTTGAGATAAGGTCCGATGCATAAATACAACAACTATTAAATATGTTTGTGAGAAAGTCCAAAATACAAATGTCCACTGAAAGTCCAGAATATTCACTTAAAGTCCAGTACATTAGCTTACAAATTTTGGCATGCCCAGTAGGACTATCTCTACCTCTCATCTATGTCCTTCATCAAGATTGAAGTATCAAATAGGCACCAACGAGTCTGTTGTATTGAAAATTATTACCTCAATTTCCTCAAGTGCTGGAGCAAAAAGTGTTGGTGTCGTCACAAAAAGTATATCCAAGAAGTCGCAATTATCTTCAGAGGTGGCTCCTTCACTTGTTATGGAAAAGGTGTTGCCACATTTTATTAATATGAATTAAGATGGTGGAGACTCAAAGGAAGGATTCGCATCATCCATTCCTCACTCAATATCAAATTCCTCGAGCATGGCAATGCTCATGGAGACAAGTGCTGCAAACTTGTTACAGGTTGAAAGTGCTACTCCTCAAGCCCATCAGATTGATGAGACGGCAACTCTAATTCAAGAAAGGCCACGAAAGAAATGTGAATTCTATGGATCACCTGGCCATGAAGAGTCAAGATGCAAGAGAAAGCAAGGCAGATGCTTGGACTGTGGTAGTGATCGACACTACTTGAAGAATTGCCCCAATAGGAAAGGTCCAGTATCAGCGGGAAAAGGGAAACAAGTGGCTAAAGGTTCTAACTAAGTTCTTGGATGTCAAATGAAAGTCAGATACGACATATTTTGGCCTCATAACCTAGACGGAGTTTGAGGAACAATAAGCGCATGGGCTATGTATATACTTAGTATGTTTAAGTTTTTATGAATCTGTATTTAGTTGCTTTGGAATGTATGATAAGTTATGACCTCTAGCATGTTAAGTTTGAACTTGACTACTCTTTAATGTAAATAATATGTAAGTATGAACTTGTGATGTTGTTAATTGTTTGCTGCTATAATGGTTTTATGGTCTTTTAGATAAGAGCATGCACTTTGTCAGAAAAGAAAGGAATTTTAAGTATTGAGTTGACCTGCGATTAAGGCAATAAGGACTTGAATATGAGACAGCGTGATGGATGGAAATTTTGGGAGGTTCTAGAGATCCCAGTCTAATACCAAAATCAAGGTGTTTTCTGTTTCGTAAGAAGATTGTGTGTATCGGAAGAAATATTGCTAGATGAGGCACACAAGTCAAGATACGATGCATCTGAGAGGCACGAAGAAGTATTGAGACTTGAAGAAACAATCCTAGCAGAATGTAACGGAGAAATAATGTAGATCGACAGACTGAATCTACTCATTTTCTGTCAGTCGGAACAGTACTTGAATAAGAATCTGGGGGCTGGATTCTTTTAAGAGGAAGAGTCTATAACACCCCTGAAATCTGATATTTCGATAATAATGAAACAAAGGCTTAATTGCAAGGAAGTTGGAAGTTTTGGGTTCAAAAATACAATTAGACAAGACCTAATTGGATCACATTCTAAAGATTTTAGGGCTAAACTGCAAATTCTAAGGACTTGATTGCCCAAATGGGAAAATTTTGAGGTTTGCATGGAAGGGCCTAAGTCTGCGGGGTCAGAAGTGGAATTCTTCAAACTTGAGGGCTGAATGGGAAATTTGTCTAAATTATTGGGGACCAAATTGCAATTTGAGAAAAATTAATTTTTAAAACACCAAACAAGCAGCAACATCTTTATTTCCTTTTTCTTCTTCTTTTTCTTTTCTTCGTTTTTCCTCTTCTCCTTCATTGTGAACTACCAACCGGCGAACCACCACCGACGACCCTTCTTCCTCCAAGCCAACCACCCAAACCAACTCTCCTTACCTCCAGCACTCTACCTATACCCCCACATGTGGCGGAAGACCACCGGAATCGAGCAACGAAGAACGACCGAAACACCACCTCACAGCGAGCAACTGGGTTACTTACTTTCTAGTGTCAAATGGAGCATCTAAGGGGTGGTTTAGCTAGTACTCGACGAGGGGAACAAGGTAGTAGCACTGCATGGCGGAGATGCATGGTGGAGACAGTAAAAAATCAACGGCGAAGCTTTGAACCACGAAGGATTCGGGACAGGTTTTAAGGGGTTTTTCAGCAGCTATTTCAGAAAATAAGGGTACCATTGGAAAGCTCTCGGCGAGAGGATTCTCCAGGTGGTTCCATCTCACTTTCCGGTGATGGTGGATGGCGGCGGCAGCGGAGAGGCAGTTTCACCTCCTCGACGCAACGAACGCACCTGTGTTATCAGTTTGTGGTTTTGATTTAGTTGTACCTTTAATATATATGTTGCATGTGTTGTACCTTTCCTAATTTGGCGTTGTACCTTACCAAGAATAGAAATTTGGGAAGAGATGATATGTTTATATACTGTATGTTGATCCCTATGCAAAGGGTATGGAATAAGTAGACCCGAACTTATGAAATGCCAAAACTTGGATTTAAAATAGTCTTAAGAAGTATATTATAAGATTAAATGGCATTTGATTAGGAATTGATTATGTAAGGATTAACCATATTGTGTGATTTAGGATTTTGACCATGACCTTGAAATAAGAATGAGATACCGTATTAATCGATAAATTAGTGATTTTGGATTATTAACGGTATAATTGTGATTAATAGGATTTAGTATGGATTTTGATTATAAATATTACCTTTTGGTTAGGTAACGATGAAGTGGGTCCCACGGACCAATAAGTTGCTAACTGTGATAGTACTTTTGAGACTACAAGAGATGAGGTTTCCCACTCTGGGTTATTGTTTCGATTACAGCTATTCGTTAATCGTTGAACCCTGTCAGGTTCTCCCACTTTGGGTTATTGCTTTGTACAAGCTTCTCATTAATTATTGAACCCCTGTATGGGTATGCCATTTTGGCCTTGATATATCTATTTGTTCTTGTGGCATAACCCCTGTGAGGGTTTAATTTGTTTGATTGTACCTGCTCGTAAATTGCTTGATTGTACTTGTTCGTAATTGTTTGACTCGTACTTGCTCGTTACTTGTTATTGACTTGTATACCCCTGTGAGGGATCGCACTTGTTCAATCGTACTGGTTCAATCATTCTTGCTTGTTCTTGTTCATTCCGGCGCCCAGAATTCCTGTCTGTCGTGTCTGGTACTTGTTTGATCGTCCTTGCTTGTTCTTGTTCAAATACCTTGCTGGCACACTCGCTTGTTGTATCCTGATATCTAGCCAGTTGGCTTGTATGTACTTGATTAGTACTTGTTGTACTTGTTTGGAGATTGTACTTGGGCTGAGTGCCAATCCTATGTGGAATGCGGGGATACTTGGGACACGCCTTACAGCCCGTCTGGGTATCCAGGGTACGCTATGCGGTCCGCATAGGTATCCGCGATACACTAAGCAGTCCACTTAGGTATCTGCTATGCGCCATATAGTTCGTATGGGCAGTGTGCCATACAGTCTGTATGGGGACACCAATTGTATACCAAGCTATCACATTATGAAAATACTTGTTTGATTGGTATAAAGTGATCTAATATGCATGTCTTACTCGTTTCGTTGGAATGCATATTCTGCAAGGGTTTGCTTGTTCGTACTTGTATCTTGATCATTTGAAACTTGCTCTTGGAGCAATAAAGATGGTGTGGTTCCTGGTCTAGTTTGGGCTATTGTCCAGGCCAAACAGGTTAGCAGTGATACCTCCCAAAGTAAACCGGTTGAGTTGGCCGATGGCGATACCTCCCGTAGTAAAGCGGTTGAGCTGGCTGCACCGTTCGAGTCGGCAGTCATAACCCCCAAGCTAGTACCTACTGAAAGTCTTGAATTTGACAACGCTTGTTTACCGAACTTGTTAATGCCTGTATTCTGAAATGTACCCATTTACTTGATAAATTTTGAACTGTTGAGTTGATTCTTCCTCGACAAATCCCTATTGCTTATGGTTATTATTATCTCTCACTAAGTCCTTCGGACTTACCCCCCGTGTTATTCATGTTTCTCAGACAGGTTTAAGTGAAGGATATGGACTCCTGATTTGGGCTAGAGAAATACTTTTGTAATAGAATAAGTGCTTGTGTATGTTATTGAGCTCTTTTGAATGTTAAACTTTGGTTTTGAGATGATGTGATATGTCAGGACTGATGTGAAGGACTTCAGGTCTGTATATGTTATGTTAGATATAAGAAGCTGAATCGGAGAACATCTTTAAGTGTTTGTCGTGTTAATTAAGATTGAAATTTTCATTGCTTCTGATCGGTTAACTTGAAATGTTTTGGGCCTATTGATTGTATGATGAACTGAGATTTAAGTTTGAACTGGAGTGGTGTCTCAGCTTAGGTGCTATCTCGAGATGGGGTGCTACAATTGAACTCACCAACTCTCACCAGTGAAAAGAAGAGCCGGTCATTGAATACATCCATCGCTGGAGAAATTTGAGTTTTAATTGCAAAGATTAATTGTTAGAGGCTTCAGCTATTGAGATATGTATCCAAGGAATCCATTGGAGTCTTTGCTACATACCTCAAGGAATAAAACCAAAACTTTTGAAGATTTGGCAACTCGTGCATGTAATATTCAAATGAGCACGAATTCTTAATGAACAAAAAGACCCAAGTGATGCCGATGATGATGAAAATGTTGGAGGCAATGAATTTTCATCTTCAAATCACAAATGCTTCTTGATAAGAGCCCAAATTATCAATAATGCTCCTAGATAAAAGCATAAACCATCTAAGTTTCGAAGTCTTCAAATTTGAAACTCAAGTCTTTAAATCTATAAATCCACGACTCAAGTATCCAAGACTTTATATCAAGGCTCAAGTTTCCAAGTCTCCAAGTCCAAGAATGAAATTTTTAAATCTCCAAATCAAGGACCCAAGTCTCCAAGTTTTGAAGTCCAAAGTTCAAGTCTCCAAATTCTAAGTGTTTCCTGATAAGAGCTTAAACTGCTAATAAGGCTCCAAAATACGAGCATAAACTATATAAGTATTCAAAGCCTCTACATGCACTCCTTGATAGGAGTCTAAACTATCAATAAAGCTCCTAATTACGAGCGTAAACTATTTAAATATTCAAAGTCTACCCATATGCCCTCTGATACGAGCTTAAAATATCAATAATGCTCATAGATACGAGCATAAACTATCTAAAATTTTTGAGTTAAAGTCCCTCAATGTATTCCTTGATAAGATTGCAAACTATCTATTAAGTTAAACTTAAGTAAACTCCTTGACATAAGTATAAATTGTCTATCAAATTCAAGTGGACTCCTTGACACAACTGTAAAATGTCTACTCAAGTTAAATATGCTCCTTGACGCACGAGCCTAAATTGTATGTCACTCCTGGCCCACATGAGTATAAATTGTGTATGACATTCCCCTTAAAAGGATGTTTACTTTGATCTATGTTGTGATTTGATCCCTTTATTGGGCACACAGGCAGATGGAAGGACTTTATTATAAAAATCTCCACATTAGCAATCCACAAAGTTTATAAAGGTCCCACAAAGAGATGATAATTCTTGATGGTGGTATAGTTTGAGGAATGCTTGGAGGATGTTCTTGCCACGAATGTATATGAAAAAAATGAAAGAAAAGAAAAAATTCTCAAATACTTCAAGCCTCACCTCTTTCGTGGATGATTGACGCATCTTTCGCCAATTCTTGAAGTTGGGTATTTGTAAACATATTAATTTTAGCCATTGGAGAAGTGACACATGAAAAATAATATGCCACATATTAATTTAAAATTTCTATTTATTTCTTGCAGTTTATTAAATTTAATTCCAAAAGATAAATAGTTAATTTTAATTAATACCCTAGTATCTATTTTATGCTCAAATCAAATATTGACAAATGTCAAATATGAAGTATCTATGTCTATAGATCAATCAAATCAAATATATTTAATATTATCCCAAGTTATTTTATATTATCTCTTGATTTTCGATACTATCTCTTGATACTTGATATTCCATCAAATCAAGTTAATCTGAAAGTCTTCCATCAAGCATCTATATAAAGGGGTTGGTCGGAGCTTATTCCACTCACAACACAAATCCTAGTAAGTGAGAGAAACCTTGAAGGAATCTAGTAATTCTCTCCAACAAATTCAAGGCGATCCACGGCGTTCAAGGCGTTCTTCGCGGAGCTTATATAGTTTTGGCATTTGATTCGAAATTAAGGTGCAAAGCCCTCAAATTAACATTATTTTCTTCAAAACAAATTCAAGGAGATCCATGGTATTTAAGGTGTTCATCGCAGGACTCGTCAAATTTCAAGATCATATTTGGAAGGGAAGAATCAGAGAATTAGATTAGTTATTAGATCCACAATATATAGATTTTATTTCACTCTTGTTTGTACGATTTTTCTTGTCTTGTAATTTTATTTATTGCAAACAAAGAAATTTGCGCTTACAATCACAAATAATTTTTTTATCTAACAAATGTTGTCATTAGGTCCAATATACAAGGTTATTGGATATGTTTAACATAAGGTCTAGCGTACAAATACAACAACTATTAAATATGTTTGCGAGAAAGTCCAAATTACAAATGTTCACTTAAAGTCCGGAAATAATTCAGCCCAATGACATTAGATTTTGTCTTCTATCTCTCATTTAGCTTATCTGAGCCGCCAAAGTTAGCTTTCTCTATCCGAAGTTTCCACCATTTCCACCACCACTAAGGTCATCCGTGCCACCGCCGTCACCTTCTTCTTCGCCTCAGTGCCGCTTCATTACTATCAAAGATTTTCTATATCAAAAGTGCATAAAAAGTGAATGATATAGCTTCTTTATCAGTGGAGATGAATTGAAGCATGAACTGAATATTTTGGGAGCATGAAGAATGTATTGATTGAGATGTTTACATGGTTTATATACAGCTAGGATCATGCTTACATGAGCTAAATAAATTTGGAATGTTCCTATAACAAACTCGGCTAACAAGAAACTAATTAGGGTTTTATCTAACTAACTATACAAATATCTAAAAACTTACTTTACAAACTAGCTGTGCTTGTTGCTGTGTTAATGATCCCCTTCAAGGTGTCTGGAATATGTCAAGAACAGCCATCTTGGACATATGAAGACAAAGAAGAGGGGCGGAGAGAGGTTTAGTGAACATGTCGGCAAGTTGATGCTTAGTCTTGACGGGCAAAAATTTGATGGAGCCAGCTGTGGTCTTATCGCAGATGAAGTGACAATCTATTTGAATATATTTCATTCTTTCATGGAATGTGGGATTAGATGTAATTGTACAGAAGGTAGATTGCCACAGTAGATAATGGCAAGTGACGGAGATGGATGATGAAGATTGTAAAGAAGTTGCTGGAGCCAATTGAATTCAGAAGCAGTAGCGGCTAAGGCTCGATACTCAGCCTCTGCTAAGGAGTGTGAGATAGTGGCTTGCTTTTTGGATTTGCAAGAAATCAATGAGTCACCTAAGAATATGCAGAAACCTGTCATTTATCTTGTAGTGTCTAAGCAAGCTCCCCAGTCGGCATCTAAGAAAGCTCGAAGCTAGAGGTTGGAAAATGCTGAAAAGAAAAGTCCTTGGCAACGGTGGGATTTCAAATACCACAGAAAATAGTGTGCTGCTTGGAAATGATGTTGCTGATGATTAGCTACATAGGGCTTAATGTGTGCACAACAAAAGTAATGTCGGGCTGGGAGTTTGTGAGATATAACAGGCATCCAACCAGATACTGAGTAGGATCTGAATCACATGCACTAAGATTGGACTTAGGATCCATGCATGGGAGTCTGAGCTGGTTTACAATTGAGAAATCCAGTGCCATCCAACAATTGCAAAGTATATTGTCTCTGAGATAGGTAGATGCCAAATAGTCCATTGAAGGAGTTGATACTGTTGGAACGAGCATTTTCCACGGCCGGGCAGAGAGGGAAGACATAAGAAAAACAATGGAGAAAAAGGATGATCAGAGTAGAATCAAAATAAGGATATAAAACTGGAGGTAATTGCAGCAGAGATGTTTGAGAAGCTGTCTTCCGATACCATATCAGTGGAGATGAACTGAAGCATGAACTGAATATTTTGGAAGCACGAAGAATGTATTGATTGAGATATTTACATGGTTTATATACAGCTAGGATCATGCTCAGATGAGCTAAATAAATCTCGAATGTTCCTGTAACAAACTCAGCTAACAAGAAACTAATTAGGGTTTTATCAAACTAACTATACAAATATCTAAAAACTAACTTTGCGAACTAGCTGTGCTTGTTGCTGTGTTAATATGCTTCGAGTCTAACTAATCCTATTGACTTGAGCAATGCTGATTCCAAGAATTACCTGCTGCTGCTATAAGTTCAGCAAATTCAAATCAGGTACTACATTTTCTTTTTTATTTCATCTTTCAGTAATTTTCTCATTCTGCAAAAACTGATTAAATTTAGGGCTTTAGGTGATATTACATTTGCTCTTCCACAAATCACTTGGAAATCTCCCTGAAATCTATTGTTTCCCTGCATCTTCGTCTTCAATGTTCATCTCTTGCAGAGGAACATTTATCCACTACAAACACCAGCAGGAATCAAGCCAAGGCAGTTTCTCTTCACTGGAAAATCTGTATGTGCACGATGTTTTGGTTAATTTGTCCAAGCTTTTTCGTCTCTAAGGATTAATACCAGGGAACGTCAATAAGAATTAAACCTTTATTTTATTTATTTATTATGCCCGAAGAAATTAATCTATCCAGACAACAAAAAAAATAAAAATAAAAAAATAAATTTTTTTATAGATCTAGTATATCTGCCATGTCTTTAGTTTAAAAGTGTTTTGAGTACTTTCATGGAGGCTTTCAGGTTGAGAGCTTGTAGATCTTTATGATCATGACTGACGTGGCTTTATTAGTTTTAGGAAATTGGGGAGTTTTACGATCAGGGAACAAAATTGTGACCAAGTAATAACTTACTTTGAGCAGGCTGCTGAAATTTATCAAACTCATGAGGAGGTTACAACATCTGCAAGTCAGTTCTTTTTGCCTTTGTGTATTTGAGACCAATTGTTTTTCATTCTCTGCTTGGAGCCAAGTTTGGAAATACTGACTGCTTAGGTAATTATTTCGAGCATAAATCATGAGTTTAAATGATAGCAGGAAATTAATGTTCAGGAGTAGTACGCGAACCAGCTATCTGATGGAAATTAATGTTCTGGAGTAGTACACAATCCTAATAAAATTTACCTGCTTAATGCTGTGTGTAGCCATTAGGGTGCTATGCTTTGTGTTACAAGGATAGGTCATGTTTATCTCTCTGAAACTCACAAACATACAAACTCACAGCTAGACCTACATCTGACAAATATGCATCTGCAGCTAAATTAATTGTTACTAAGGTGTTGATATCTTAGAAGGCTTAATTGTTAATATAGAGAACTATGATATTGAGTAGGAAATGGACTGCCTTACGTAGATTGATATGCAGGTTGTTTTCTTTACCAATTTCGGAACACAAGCAAATCAATTAGCAATGATGATGCCTTGGTTATATATAGGTTCTCATGCTGTCATATCACTAAGAAATGCGTATCATGGAAATGCAACAGGGACTATGGAGGCCACTGCACAATCTAACGGGAAATTCAACATTGCACAGGTGCAAATTGTTGAATTTCTTTTGAGTTCTTTGCGAACAACTGAATTCTTTTTGACTCCTCAGATAATTGTAGACAACTGAATTTCTTTTGGGCCTGTCCTTGTATACCTAATCCATATCAAGAACTATTTTCTTGAAGAAGCATAGGATAGGTTTATACATTTGAGTTCATCTTACAAGACCTGCTTTTCGTAGTTGCTTTCCCAGCTCTTGTTCTAATTGTTGCTAGTTATATTTGTGATTCATTTTATTTGGTTTTCATATATTTCAGTATATATGTCCTGTAGCTATAGAAGAAATTCCTTAGCTACTAAAATTTTCTAGGCATGTAAATGAAACTGCTATGGAATTTTGGTTTCAATATAGAAAGTATGGAATAGGCATGCCAATAATATAGCTACAGATTTTCTATAGCCATGAGATAGCTACAAATTCAGAAAATTCGGTAGCCATAATTAGCTATGGGTGTATCCGCTTTGAATGTGGCTACGATCAATTTTTGTATCTTGGGCTACGGATTTTTTAGCATCAACTACGAATTGGTCGTAGTTGATGCATTAGTTTTTTGTAGTGAGAACCACATAATGGTATGAACTCAGTTTGGATACTTTCTTTTATTTTATATTTCATCTCCGGTTTCATTTCATGGATGCCTTAGTTTTTGGTAATCAGAACCACATAATGGTTAGGTGAACTCAGTTTGGATCTTTTATTCTATTTTATATTTCATTTCTTGTTTCATTTCATGGATATATACCAAGTGTATTGAATATTTCTTCATAAAGCTAGTTGATTTAAAATCATACACACTTGGCATATATTTATTAAATAAGAATAGGATATGAAACATAAAATGGAACAAACGAACAAAAATGAAATAAACCTCGGTAGTTCAGAATGCAATATCACTGTGTAAGGCAATATTCATGGCAAGATTGGTCTCCCACACTATCTATACTCTATTTAATTTCTTTTTAAGTAATTAACAAATTGTTCATTAGTTCTGAGATATTTTATTTTTTTTCTTAAATCTTTAGTTCCATTGAAATAGCACCAAAGATAAAGCACCTAATGTGCAAGAATTAACTTCATAAATTATTGAAGCAAGAGTGAGAACTTCATGTATAAGATCAAACTTCATAAATAAGAGACAACTGGATAATAGAAAGAGTGACACCTAAACAATATATTTCTTAGGTATAAGCAAAAGTGCATTTTTCTTATGCATTATGATTCCCGGCATAACATCAGTATCCATTTCTTCTGCCTGAATCCCTGGAGGCAATTCCCAGTCAAAAGAGTAGAGGAGATTTGCAACTATAAGCTCAACATTTAAAAGTCCCATGAGCATTCCTGGACAGATTCTACGGCCTGATCCAAATGGAATCACCCCAAAATCTTGCCCTTTTATGTCATGAATATTGCTGTTCAAAAACCTCTCTGGCGAGAACTCATCTGGATTTTCCCAATACTCAGGATCTCTTGCAATCGCCCACGCATTGACATAAACCACTGTTTTTGGTTGAATTTCATAGCCCTCTAGAATGCATCTTTTCATTGTTTCTCTTGGCAGTAGCAGTGGAGCTGGAGGGTACAATCTAAGAGTCTCACATATAACTGCTTTTAGATAGGAAAGTTTCTGCAGATCATCTTCATCTACTTTACCCTTTTTGCCTGCCAAATTTCTGATTTCTGTCTGCACTTTCTTCATGTCATCGGGTGCCTTCATCAGGGCTGTCATCGTCCAAACTATTGAGGCTGCACTTGTAGCAATTGCACCAAAAAATATGTTCTGCAAAAAAAAAAAAAAAAAAAAAAAAAAAATGAATAGTTTATCATTGAAAACTTTCTATATATTTTTCACCAAATTAATGTATGAAGCAACTCTTCTCTAAGTTTTTTTTATTAGTTTGTGATCCCTAGAGGCTAGAGAGTCAGGCTTAATTGGCATAGGTAATATCGCAATAAAAATTTTAGCAAGAACGTATGTTAAGAGAATATTATCAAATAATTACTAAATGCCCACAAGTTATCAACATATATATTGCCAATTCAAGGACAGTGTATATTGCCAATTCAATAATAACTTTTAAATGGGCCATTAATGACAAATTCTATTGTCATTGAACTTTTGCAGTATATAGATATTACCAATTAATTATTCACTACTAAAAAAATAGCTTTTTGCAATGGATTTTGCTAAAAACCATTAGCATGTTGCTGGGTGCACCAACTTGCTGGTGCGGCTTGCTGGCTGCGATTGACTGAGCACTATAACAAAGAAGGACAAAAAAAGGGAAAAGGGAGAAGACATACCTTTGAAGGAAAATAGATATCCAATGAAATGGATTTTTTTCCGTTGCAAAATTTGCTTAGCCATTTCAAAAATTAGCGACATATTAATCCGTCGCTAATATATAGATTTGCGATGGAATTTTCCGTTGCAAATTTTTTTATATTTTTATTTTTATTTTTTTGCGATGAATTTTTTCATTGCAGATGGCCAAACTTAATTTGTTTAAAATTTGTCATTTTGCGATGGATTTTCCATCGCAAAATCCGTTGCAATTTATGATGATTTTTTTCCATCACAAATAGCAATTTTTTTAGTAGTGATTTATAATGTCAACTTAAAATTAATTTTCGTTACTATTATGAGTATGAGTCTATGAGAATATTTATAATTATGGCAAGCTAACATTATTGTACCACAAACTACTCCATATATATTTGCCCTTGCCCATAAAAATAACCCCCCATACTCCAGCCTTTCGAGCCCTTTATTATGGGGCAAACCCGACTCACTTGGAGCCGGAGTATGACCGGTAACCTAAGCCACTCATAGGTTACATATGGCATTATTTTAGCGGACAATCGAATTTGACATGTCAGGCCTATATTAGACACCGACTATAAACATCCTCAACTAATTCTATGATCAAGTGATTACAAAGGTATAATTTCAGTTTATTACTTTGCATGCACCTTTGCTTCAATCTCGCAACCCTAACTGACATAAGTTTTGGAGTCAGCTCACAAGTCTTTCTTAAGACAAACGGGTTCACCCTTGTGATCCTAACCCTATATTATTTGGGGCATAGAGCCCCAACTCCAACCCAATCGGAAAGAAGATTAGTGCTCGACCAGAATAACAAATAGAGTACTATTGCATCTAAAACCAACCGCATATCACTAATTAATATATCTTATCATTTTATTTATTGTAGCAAGTGTGTATGAGAGATGTTAAATTAAAACCAATATACTTGATATATAATAATCAAAACAATACCATTAACAATGCTTTGATGTTATCCCAGCTGAGGTCAATGGAAGATGATTTCTGTTTTTTAAGCTGGATCAATATGTCGAGAATATCATCACCCTCCTCTTATCTTTTTCACCCTGTTGGGATCAAGATGCTCGTCGATGAGCTCCTGGTAGAACAAATCCAACTTCTTGAAATTTGTGTCGAGACGATTAATTAGTCCAGTGAGTTTATCCACCCAACTGAATGCAGGAAAATAATCAGATACAAAGAAAGTGGCCATTAGCGCCTGAGCCTCATGCAGAAGCTCATTGAACCTTCGCATTTCATGTCCTTTCTCATCATATCTCTTATCAAAAGCAATTCTACATATCAAAGTGCTGGCCACAGCCATGGCTATTTTACTCAAATTGACAACTTGATCGGAAGAAGAAGAAGAAGCAGCACAACCTGAAATCTTTGTGACCATACGAGAGATTTCATCTTCCCGTATGTGACGAAAAGATTGGATTTTTCTGAGGCTAAAGAGATGAAAAACTGCGATTTTTCTCACCTCCTTCCAGTAATCATTGTATGGTAAAAGGCTATATCCATGCAGTTATAGGACAGTCTCTGCTGCCCAAGAAGTCTTCGCCTGCTACAAAATACCAAATCTTGTGTTTTCATTATTTCTTTTGCCAATTTTGATGAAGAAATTACAAGTAATGGCACAGAACCCAATTTCATGTGCATAAGGGGACCATATTTCCTGGAAAGTTTCCACAGATAGATATGTATATTGCTGGCTGTGACAAATTGGTGCAGGTTTCCAATCAAAGGCAGGCCTGGAGGAAGATTAACAATTCTCACTGCCTTTGATCTGTTTATGTGGAGAAGATATGTCAAGAATATTGGCAGAATTAGGGCTAGTAATAGAAGTATCATTATGGATGGGTGTAGATGAAGTTTACTCACTATTAGGGGTGTTCGCGGTTCGGTTTGGATCGATTTTGGAACAAAAGCGAACCGATCCAAACTATATAATGTATATTGGATCGGTTTGGATCGGTTGGACTTCTATTGTAAATCCGATCCAATCCAATCCATTTTAAATCGGTTTGGATTGGATTTGTTGATCGGTTTTTCAATTTAAATATTTAATTGAAATATTTGACAAATTACTATTGATAAGTAAACTAATTTAATCAATCAATTTGTAAATTTTATTTAGCTATCATATCACACTAATCTTGTGAAATTAAGTTAAATTATGTAAGAACACACAACTATAAAGTTATAAGTCCACAATAATTATCCCTATATATTTGATTTTTGAAAGTGAAAAAATCCTAAGTTTAGTTTATTTTAGTTTATTTGTGTATTTTACAATTAAGATTTATATTTTTTATATTATTAGTATATAAATTTTGGTTCGGTTTGGATTGGATCGGTTTTTTAGATTAAAACCGAAAATCAATCCAATCCAATCGGTTTTAAGAAAACAAATCCAATTCAATCCAAAAAAGTTCAGTTTTCATCGGTTTTCGATTTTTTGGATTGGTTCGTCGATTTTTTTTTTGGATTGGATTGGATTTGAACACCCCTACTCACTATGGAAGAAGTTATGCTTGAAAAGCTGGACAGAAGAGAGGATTGAAATTGTAAAGATATGCATGAGTTTCTTATAGAAGGGAGTATGTTTTGATCCACCGGGGGCAAGCAGGGGCCAAACCTCACCCCCCCCCCCCCCCCCCCCGCGGGCTTATTCATTCATTTAAAAAAATATATAGCTTTTCTTGTTGGGCATTAAATGAGTAATTGATTATTTAGATTTATTAAATTAAATTAAGTAATTTTTAATTAACAATAAAAATTAAATTAATTTAATCTTTATGTTTTTTTAATTTTGTAAAACTCAAAACAAATTTTTAAGTTCATATTGACAATCAACTAATCAAATGAAGACAATTAGATTCAGCTTGTTAGGATATGTTCATTCTATTTGCGTGAAAAAATGTTACAGGAATTTAGTCAAATAGAACGTTAAGGAACGTACAGAATAACCAAAATTTATCTTTTGGAATTGATTGAGATTGGGATAAAGAGACAAAAGTAAATGAATATTTAAAAAAAATAGATTTTCTTTATTTTTCAATAGGTACAAGTGAAAAAAAAAACCGCTATAAATATTGTGAAAAAGATGCTTAAATAATAAAATGAAAGATAATTTTTTAGCCAATTGCTTAGTTACTTATATTGAGAATAATATTACTAAAAGTTTTGATGTTAATTCGATCATTGATGAAAATTTATAGTACAAAAGATTGTTGTACCCAACTTTGATGAAAATCATGTATTTCGAATTTGTAAATCGTAAAATATAGATTATTTTAAACTTTTATATTTTTATAATTTTTGACCCAGCACATTCTTATTTTTGGATTCGTCCCTATCCATATAAGTTTGTTAATTTTTTTTAAAATTAAAATTATTATTATTATTAGATTGACTAAAAATGGGGATCGACTCGTGTGGAAGTATCTTCTCCATTTCTCTATCTCTATTGAGAAAAGTATAAATTTTTGTGTACTTTTGTGTTATTGCCCTTACATCATTAATGTTAGTATTCCATATCAATAAAATAAATAAGTTGTGGCATTTATCTATAATTTTGGGCAATCCACATGCATTCAGACAGTCAATAATAAGCGCTTCCTCCTACTAAATACTCATGAATTAAAAAGCAAAAGCAAACACTCCTCGTAGGCTCTCTCTCTCTCTCTCTCTCTCTCTCTCTCTCTCTCTCATATCCCCTTTTCTCTTGTTGTTTTGCCACCATTTGCGGGAATAAACACCAAAATCCCAGAACTCTACAATGGTATTTCTTTTCTCAATTTTGTTATGCTTTTAAGCCACAGGGGAAGAAATAGGATACTGAGAGTTAAGAACTTAGATACCCAATTGAGAAAAGGCAATTAGATTTTAATGCACCACTTCTATCTGCAAGGAGATACTCATCACCCTCAAAATCTACCGAGTTAGCTTTTGGGGTGAGTTAGGCCTAAGGTCCATTCTTTAACATAGTATTAGAGCCACCCATTCTTGATTTTGGGTTATTCAGTATTATTGGGCCACCAATTTTATATCATTCCACGCTTTATATATTCATTTCTTGGCTCGCCCAGGGTGTATTAATGTCTCACATCGATGGAATAAATAAGTTGTGGTTTCTATACATGGTCTTGGGCAATCTTTTTCTCTTGAGCTAGCTTTTGGGGTGAGTTAGGTTCAATGTTTATTTTTTAACATGGTATCGGAGCCATCCATTCCCGATGTTGGATTATCCAGTGTTGTTGAATCACCCATTTCATACTATTCCATATTTTAGATGTTTATTCCTGGGCGTGCGTGGGGTGTATTAGTGTCCCACATCGATAAAATAAATAATTTGTGGTATCTATATATGATCTTGAAAAATCCTCATTTCTTGAGCTAACTTTAGGGAATAGTTAGACTTAAGATCTATTCCTTGACACATTACTATAATTTGAAAGAATAGTTCGAAAAAAATGCTATTTTAAAAAATATTTCTTGTTTGAGGCATCCCCAAAAGAAAAGAAGTGATAAATATGAAACAGGTGGATCATATATATATATATATATATATATATATTAATATGATTATGGGAATTCTGAAGGAGCTATAATATACTATATATGTTGGTTGTTCTTCATTGTTTTATAATTACCCCTAATTTTGGCGTGAAAATATTAAAATTAATTTACTTGTATTGTAAATCAGAAAAAAGAAAAAGAAAAAGAAAAAAGATGAGAAAATAGTGTCGAACTAACTAATCATTTATCAAACTAAATGTGGTGCCCATCAAATATTTCGTCATGCAATTATAAAGCTCTCTCGAAGACCTTTGCTTTGTTCAAATGAGTAACTGACCACTACACCACATGCATTTTCATACATTTGTTTCAACAATATAATATATATATATAATATTTATAAATTAAAAAGTAATTATAATATTCTTATGTATAAGTTACTATTATTTTGCATTTTAAATTTTAACAAAAATAGCAATTATTCATTTAATATTTGTGTAATATTTATTCAATATAATAACATACTGTATTTATTATTTATAACTGTTACTTTTAAATTTTAGGCATATTTTATCATAATATATTATAAACACATTAAAAAATAGTATATACATACTAATATTTATAGTAATAAATAGTTTTTTTTCTTTTTTTTATATAATAAATACTAATATTTATTACTATTTATAGTAATAAATATTTTACACATATATATGGCAATATGTACATATTCTTATAAATATAAATTAATATATAATATTATTAATTATATTATAAGTATTTATTTACTCATAATACATGTATATAATATACATATATATTATTGACATGTATATATTAATTAATTCTTATTTTTTTCTTTGTATAAGAATATTATTCTTGTTTATTTCTTTGTGTATCTATATATACATTAATAAATTAATGTTCAAAATATGGATATTATATAGAAATATTTAGTGGTTATATATTTATATATGTACGTATATTTTTATATTTTTCATATATACATATATTATTGTCAAATATATATGTATATGTTTATAACAAACACAATATTTTATTACTTATATAGGTGTTACATAAATTGTATGCTTTCATATTACAAGAATATGCAAAAAATATAATTTTATATTTGTGGCCGCTTATTGATCAAAAGACGTGGTCATTAATTACTGATCAAATTAGTGACCGCTTTATACGATCACTAATTAGTGACCACACAGAGTTCGGTCACTAATTAGTGATCTCTTTGTGTGGTCACTAATATTAGTGACTGAAAAAAGAGCTCCGTCACTAATTAGTGACAGAATAATCGGTCACTAATCAGTCAATCAGTCACTAAAGCTTATTTTTTCGTAGTATCCTCTAAAATATTTGTCAATTTTTTTTTTTTTTGAAAGAATCTCCCATAATAAGACTATGTTCTTAATGCATATTTGTCTTAAGAATATCTCTCATTTTAAGTAATAACACAACACATAAATTTTTAATTACTACTTGTGAGGTTAACAATGTGAATATATACAAAATTTATTATTTTTCAACCATTATTGAAAATTCTATATTGCGTGAAACTACACGCTTGAGTCGCATTAGTTACTCTCAATTATATGTTTGAGGCCATTAATGTAAATATATAAAACTTATTCCTTTTCAACTCTTATTTAAAACTCCATATTAAGTGAAATTACTCAAACTTAAATACTTTTTCATTTATACTTGCATGCGCATTCTGAAATTATTCAAGTTTGAACCTCAAGTCTCATACATATAAATGTGACAACAATATGATTTGACCAATAATTAGCTAATGACAATTTCACGCTTAGATATAAAAATAGAAGAAGTATGTATGTATTCTCTCTCTAAGTAATAATATATATACATATATATTAGTTATTAATTAATTGATTGAATGATACTATTTTCTTATTTGCATGTTTGAAGTCCAAAATTTGAACACGACTCATATCTGATATGTATATGTGATTAAATAATGATACATGTACACATATATAGACACTATAAGTGGGGATACTCTACTCGTAGTTATCATGCACCACATGTGCAAAAAGGATTTACCACGAAAAGACGAGGATACCTTTGTGAAAATTAAATAGTACAATTGATATTTTAGCTGATGGACAGATAAAAGCATTGTGCAAACAGTTCAATTAGAACCATGTACGCACTCCATTATTTTTCGTGAGCTTGCAGTTGGTTTTATTTCACATCTATTTAATTGAGAGATTGTATTCCAATTTTTTAAAAACATTTGTCCATATTTATTTGTCCTTATATTTTTGTATACACAAACTTTATATGCAAATATTTTGCAAGTTGAGCTAGTAGGACAATATATCTCTGCCTGCTATCTCCTCTTTATAAATTAAGTTAAATTTCACGTGGAGATGAAGGACCTCTATTTAAAAAATTGGATCAGATCGGGCGATCAGATCGGTTGGACTGTCAACTGCCCTATGAACCTGATCCAGTTTTCAGTAAAAATCTGTAGATCAAGAAAACGTCCCATTTTTTGAAAACCGTTTGAATCGGTGATCGAACCATTTGAACCGTTGAACAGTTCACAGTTTATTAAAACCATACTGTTTTGTTTATTTTCTTTTTTTCCTTTAATTTTTGGCATAATTAACACTTTTTTTGAATTTTTTTGTCTAACATGCGAACATCCAAGCCAAGGTACATATTAGAAAGCTAAAATCCTAAAACAATTAAGAAGATTTACAAAATAAAGCCCCAAATCAAATCTAACATTCTAATTTTTAAATTTTTTTAGATGATGAAAACCCTTTGTTCCTTACCCAGCTCATGCGCTCTTGGCTGTCTCTTCTAAAAAATTCTAACTTATGAAGTTGAACAATATAACTTAGGCTCTTTATGTTTTATACTTGCTATATTCTCAAATTTTAGTAATATATAAAATATACAACATATATTACATAATTCTGATGTCATGGTTCAATTACGGTCCGACCAATGATTGAACCAGTAAATCGTAAATCAGTAAATTTTTTGATTCAATAAATGATCTGATTTTTTGAACACTATAAAGGACTAACACTCCTTCACAAATTCTAAATCCTTATAGTAAGACATCAATTAAGAACTTGAAGGAAACATTGATGTGAGGAAAATCAGAGCCCTCTTTTTTCAACTTCCATTTCGGAATAATTAGGAAAACCGCACCTCACAATGACGGGGATCTATGATCCCCAACCTCGAGGAAATGTGGTTGTCTTAATGACAAGCCGTCCTCCGTACCACTTGTCTCATTCGATTGCTGAAAAAATCTCCATTTCCCAATAAACATACTCGCATAGTACAGAAGCATTAAATGACCTAGGGTAAAGAAGTGGCTAGGAACCAGCAAAATGACATCTGAGGAGATGGACCATATTGCCATAATTAATAAAACTCTATGTTCTAAATGCATATCTGTCTTCAGAGAATCTCCCTCTCTCTCATTTTAAGTAATAGCATGACATATAAATTCTTAATTACTACTTGTGAGGTTAATAATGTAAATATATACAAAAGTTATTTTTTTTCAACTATTATTGAAAATTATATATCAAGTGAAACTAACCGCTTAAGTAACACTATTAATTCTCAATTATATGTTTGAGACCATTAATGTAGATATACAAAACTTCTTCCTTTTTAACTCATATTTAAAACTCCATATTCAATGAAACTACTAAAACTAAAATATTTTTTCATTTATAATTGCATGCACACCTTGAATTTATTCAAGTACGAACCTCGAGTCTCACATATATAAATATGACGACAATACAATTTGATCACCAATAATTAGCTAACAACAACTTTAGGCTTAAATATAAAAACATAAAAAGTATATATATATAAATATATCCCTCTAAATGATATATAAACATATATATATGTATTAGTTATTAATTAATTAATTAATTAATTAATTGAATGGCACCGCATTTTCATTTATATGTTTGAACAAGTACTCCAAAATTTAAACTCGGCTAATGTCTGGCATGCGTATGTAAATAAATAACTATACATATACATATATATACATATAGACACTGTAAGTGGGGATACTCTACTCCTTGTCAATTATTATGCACCACATGTGCAAAATGATTTACCACGAAAAGGCGAGGATACCACTGTGAAAACTTAATAGTACAGTTGATATTTTAGCTGATGGACAGATACAAAGCATAGTGCGAAGAGTTCAATGTATGCATATTTTTTTCGTGAGCTTGCAGTTGGTTTTCTTTCATACCTATTCAATTGAGAGATTTTACTCCAATTCTTTTATAATAGTTGTCCATATTTATTTTATCTTTATGCTTCTGTTGGCACAAACTTTATATTCAAATATTTAGTAGGACAATTATTGCTTCTCATCTCCTCTTTATAGATTAAGAGGGTGTTTAGTTAAATTTATTTTAAATATCTTATAAGCTCCTACATCTTATAAGATGTTTTTGGAGCTTATAAGATATTAGTTTTTATTTTTAAATAAGTTGTTGAAGTGTTTGGATAAAATAAGATATTGGAGTTTATAAGATGTTAATAATGACAATTTTGTAATTAAAATGGTTAAAATGAAGGAGCTTGTTAAGATTTTAAAAATAAGTTAGGGTCTCCCTACTTTTTTTAAAAGAGCTTATAAGCTCCTAACATCTTATTTTAGGATCTTATAAACTCTTTTTTAAAAAAATTTACCAAACACTTTTTATCAACTTATAAGCTCTTAAACATCTTATAAGATGTTTTGAGGAGCTCATAAGCTCACCCAAACACCCTCTAAGTTGAAGTTCACGTGGAGATGAAGGAGACAAACACTCCTCCTTCACAAATTTCAAATTCTCACATTAAGACATCAATCAAGAATTTGAAGAAACATATGCATATTTACAGATATATTAGCATGTGTTTGACGTGTTGCTCAAAAATAATTTTAATTAATACTAAAATAATTTCTCTTATATTAATATTGATTTTGTTTAATATGATCAAAATATAAATTGTAATTATTTCTAATATTTAAAACAAGAAAAATTATTATTAAGACAAAATGAATATTTCAATCAAATATATTAAATTTGAAGATAATTTGTACTTTAATAAGTTGTTGATGCATATTCATGCTCATCTCTAAAATATCTAATTCCCTAAAAGATAATGTGAAATAACACCTATCTTCTTAAAAGATAATATAAAATTTGAAATTACAATAAATGTAATGATTATCTAGACATAAAAAAATATAAAAAACAAAGCTTCTTATCTAAATGTTAGGCATCAAATATTTGAGAAGATCGGTCCAAATACTTCAATTATCTCTAACTCCTGTATCAATACTACCTCTCTTAAGAAAATAACTCATCCTCAAGTTATCAACGTCTTTCATATACAAAGAGTCATTGGATGGATGATAAGGATAAGATCAGCTACCAAAAAGGTAAAAAACAAAATTAGAAATCTGCATGTTCTTTTGCAATTATACCATATAGGCTTTATCATTGGTATTCATCAAAATGTGATATGGCGCATATTTCCTTGGTTGCAACTTGTTGTAAGTATCTATTTGGAATCTGCTCTTCCTCAGGAAAATGATAACTTCATCTCCTTCTTCAAAAATTAGGAAGCATTTGTATGTATCGATAGTTACTTTATACTTGGTGTTAGCTTCTTTAAGTTTCTGCTTGACCATTGCTTGAACATCTTGCATTTGTGACAATTTTGTTGCCAACTCCTAAGCTATAACATCCTTCTCTTCAAACAACAAGTGTATGCCTTTAGGAAGTCGTTTCTCTAATGGATCCTTTATAACAGTCAAGACTCCCTTTACTACAAAATAATGAACTAGGTGAGTCTATCTGTAAGCGCTCTCGAATTCTTCTCTGAGCAAGTTAGTGTTAGGAAAGAGTTAGCTTCCACTTAGAAGTTTTAGCCTCAGAAGTTTTATTCAGCATCAACAAGGTCATCTTTATTCTATTTTTCTTCAATGTGTATATGTTCTCCTATCCAAAATGATGCACATTTTTGTCAAATTGCCAAGGTCTACAAAATAATAAGTGAATAGTATCTATATGTACCACGTCAGAATACACTTCATCTTTATACTTCCCAACTAAGAAAGGACCATTGATGTATTCTCTCTTAGATGTTTCCTAAGGTCTTGATCCTCCAATGCTATCAGGATCGATTTGAATGCTTTTCCATCAACAGTTGCATCTTTTCAACGGTACTCTTCCCAATAATATTCTTCTGACTGCCACTATCAATAATTAATTTATAAATGTTACGACTAAAGGTACATCTAGTTCAAAAATGTTGGTGGTACTGGATTTATCTCCTTTCTTCGGTGCTAACATCATCTTTCCAACCACAAAAATTTGGCCATCCTCTGAATCTTCTCTATCATTGTACCATCATGTTTGCATATCACATCATCTCCATCTTCAAGTTCTTCTCCAAAATGCCATACACAACATTGTTGATAACCTTTCTTCTTGAACAATCACTAGAGCGGTGTCTAGGTTGATTATAGTGGTATCACTTTCTAGGAATTAGCTTGATGTATGTGTTCTTTGTGTTTGCATCTACGTCTCATTCACCTCCATCAACATTTTACCTATCACTTTATCATAGGCCCTCTTCTCAATTTGTCTTTACGAGTTGTAAGTTGATGTATTTTGTTAAGTGCTTCTCAATGTTTACCGAAGTTAATTCCACCCAAAATATTTCATCTACTTGTCTTGTATCATCATCTCAACTTTTAGCGTTATGTTTCATGCTCTACAGACATTTCCTAACATTTGTATACCAATCTTGTCTTGAATTGTAGGCCTTAAACCATTGAGGTATCTTGCCATTTGTTGTTATGGAAATTTCCAATAGAATCAATTGTTAATTCATTGGAAAACTAAAATTTCAACGGACTTCTGATGAAATACATTTTGACGAAAAAATGAGCATCGCAAACACTTTTACAGAGTTTCAATGGATAATTCAATTAAAAAATTTCCGACGGACTTCAGACAAATTACAATGTAGCTTGTTCGTTAATCACTAATTGCTGGATCTTTTTCTAACAAAGAACTACTGGAAAATTCAATGAAAACTAACTATGAAAAATCTGTCGGTCCTTCAATGGAATTTCTTTCTTTTTAATACTAATTATAATTTTTTTTGAACAAAATTTTCTCGTAAATCTATGGGAAATTTATTGTTAAAATAGTTTTATTTATTTCATTTGATTAAACTTCTAATTTATTCATACATCTTGTAAATCTAATTCAATAAAAGTACTGAACAATAACTTTGAGAGTAAATCAAAATTATACGTTCAAAGCATGTAATCTTATATTTATTTTACCATAAAAAAAATCTTCATTACAAAAAAAATATTAAAAAAAAGTCTCTCCTAATTACTGGTCAATAGTAACGTCTTCATAGTCAAAGTAATTATCGTCATCACTACAATATTTCTACTTGGTGCCATACTGATGTTGATGCTCAGCACGCTATTGCTACTGATCTTGCAGCTACTAATAAGGCTGGGGTGTGTAGAGTATTTGGACAAAGTACCCTACTCCCTAACTAGCTAAGCGATCGTACTCTGCATTGTGCCCAATTGTGATATGATATCATGCTCCATCCCTGCAAACGTAACCTATATATCTTCCATCTAAGCCTCCAAATGGGTTGTCATTGTTGCACTTGGTGACTCCACTAAAGGTGCATCGAATTAAGAGGGTGACTTCCAATAGCCATGCCCAAAAAACCTGTCTCCTCTTCTCAGGGCCACCAACAAACTGTGCCAATAACTCAACCTGAGACTGTTGAGTCTCTACACTACTCCCAACACCATCTGGCTGAGTTTGGGAGTGTGATAGTGCCTAAAAGTTCTTTACCATATAGGAATTAAATAATTAAATACACTAGTAATGTTAGTAAAACGAATATCTATCATATGTTACAAACTTACAATAGCTCTCATCATCATAGCATCTATCTAATCCTAACAAACTGCCTCTGGTGGTTATACGCAAAAATCTCCTCCACTGTTAGCGGCTTCCGCAACTCTCGAGCTTATATACATAACAGAATTAAAATAGGTGTGTTACATTTACATATTACAAAATTGCAATGAGCAAAAGAAAAAAAATTGGCAAACTCTCCTCTTAGATTGGTCTATGCCTGAAAAAAATAAAAAGCTAAAAAAAAGAAAAAAAAAACTACCAGCAATACATTATTAAATGGGAGGGGCACCAACCAATCCTTATATCCTATTTCATGCAAACATTATAAATATAAAGCAATGTAATAACAATCTTGAAAGTCTACTAAGTTTAATAATCTTAGAAACGTACTAAGCACTAGGCAGTGTCCTGTCCTGATGGATATACTGCTGCCAGTATGGAATGATCCACTAGTCTTAGAAACTCACACCACAAAAAGATAGTTTTTTGCTATGGTCACCTAACCATTGCGAAAAAGTGCAAAACGTAGGCAATAATATATTAGCGACAGTTTTGCAACGGTTTAGCGCCCGTAGCATTTGTAGCTGGGGCGAATACTTTGCCATAGTTTGGAAACCGTAGGCAAAGCTTTAGCAATGGTTTTGCTTCACATTGGTGATGGTTTTGCAAAGGTTGGCGAAATCCTACAAATAATGGTTATGGAATGTAAAATCATAGCTATTAAGTCTATTGACTACACTTTGGAAAAACCATAGGCGATACCTTAATTTATTGGCCACCCCTATTGGCTACATTGATGAAATGTGTAGGCAATATATTATAACTATCCTTTACGGTCCAAGCATGAAGTGGGGAAAAATTGGTAGCATTTTGCCTACGATTTGCCAATAGTAGCTAATACTTTAATTAACATTTTAAACAAATTTTCCTCATTTTGATATTATAAAATATTATTTATACCTATTTTCACATATACATTCAAATAATAAATTTCAAATATATTAATACTCAACATTCAACGCCAACTAATTCAATAAAATATTTGATATTACTATCCATTAAAATTTTTGTTAACACATAGAATTATAGCTAAAGTAGTTCATCATCCTAAAATCCCCTCAAAATCTAAGAATATATCCAACAGTAAACTGACAAATCCACGACCATAATAGTATAACCAAAAATATATTACTAATCAAACTCATCAGACAACCATCTCATCACATCTGTTTATAATTTCTTCCTGAAAATTCGAGCATCCTTGTCACAAATTCCCATATCCTCGTCAGGAAACAAGCACGAGCTACCTGAAATTGTGTACAACAATTTAATAAATCAACTAATATGTCAATTATTTTGATGAAAATAACATTAGGGAGAAAACAAAATTTTCACTCGCTAATGTAAAAGTAATCATCAGGTCCTTGGCAATCACAATTAAGCACTAATTAAACAAATTGCATATTACAAGTTTATACTAACATATATAATATTATAATACAATTTAAAAAAAAATGTATTATACTTAACACAATTACCTAATCACCATGGCTATGGTCGGGTGTCGCACAAAAACTATCATTGCATTCCAAATGATCACTAGATCCAAACGTTGCCTACAAATGATAAAGTATAAGTATTTTATCTTTTTCTAACTAATACATGGAAATAATCAATATATATATATATATATATATTTATATATAATGCTAACCTAAGCATTAGATGCACATGTAAGAGTTGATCTTTCATAAGGGGGGGATGCAGAACCAACTCCATCAATGTTGTTACAAGCTACTTGAAATACTTGTAATGCAAAGGGATCTAACTAACTTATCAAAATATCCATCTTTTTTTTCATTATATCTATCTAGGAGCGAACTTGAGTTATCTCAGCCTTCACTTCATTCTACACCTCAACACGAATTTCTTCATAAAGCTCTTCCAGCGTACGAAATCCAAAAGCAAAAGAACTTCTACTAAATTATGTAGGTGCAATCCCTTTCCCCATACACCTAACACGTCCATGTCCATCAACTCCGATAGCATTATCAAACAAGTCATCTTTGAATTTTTTCATCCTGTAAGTTTCAGGCACTTGATTGACTAGTTCCTTTGTCTCATCCTAATTCAATAGAAAAATTGAAGATAGTATATTAAAAAGACATTACATATACAAGAATTGATATGATGATATAAACTTTATATAATTCTCACAAATAAATCAGCAGTCTCATGGTTTGCATTCCTCTCTTGCCCTCTTGAACGGGAAGCCAACCATAAATCTAACTTCGTCGAATTAGACATCCCTACTTCTTTAAGTTGATTATTCAATGTTATAAATTAGCAAATAAGATATATAAAATTCCCTATAAAATAGTGTGTAATTATTTATAATTTGATACTTACCTCTTCTCTTAGCAAAGGAAAAGATGTTCTGCCCGTTCTATGTGGATGTTTCTGAGTGCTCCTAATCTCTATTTTTCGTTTTGCTCGTTCCTGCAAAAATTAAATATCTCAAAGTAGTAATATTTTTTAATATCAAATTTCAAATAGATATACTACTAGAAATTTTATCTTCTAATAAGTATATGAATAGTATAAACAAACTTAAAAAAATCTTAAATTAGGATTTCTAGATTTTCAAAATACCCGCACATCCGTTTTTTTCCAATACTCCACAAGTGCAAACCGTTGCCTAGGCTCTAATCGCTCATCTGGCACCACAACAAGATACTTTGGGACATCCTTATATGGCTCATAATCAGAAGATTTCAACTAGAGAATTTGGACTTGTCAACACATGTTTCTTTGCTTCTGGGAGCAATGTAGTGTTAGCCTACATAGATACCAACTATTAATGTGAGTAATAAGGAAAAGAATAAAATACAAATTATAATAGACCGCATCATATCACAATGTTTATTACTTGAACTTCATTCCACATATCATCAAGTCTTGATTTTGGCATATAAGACCACTTCTCATAGTTTAAAGGTAACAAATTCCCCATTTTTGCAAGGACTTCCAAAACCAGTGCTCAATTGTGCTTGGTCCTAGCCAACAATTTGATGAAATTCATTAAGCTCTACCTCCAACAGTGTACTACTATTCCACTTAGCTGGGAAGTGTGAGGAACCTCTACCTTTTCTCTTAGATGATCCTACAGAAAGAAAATGTATCGTTAAATATATTAAGAACATATTTACAATATGTATATGTATTTATTATTAGTAAATTGAACCTAGCGTGGTTATGGCTAGTCTAGTAGATCCATGGGATTCACTTTGTTGTTGTGACTCTATGGGCTGAACAGACTGAGATGATGAAGTATTATTGTTTGTACCACTTAATCCAACAACAACATCAATATCTCCACCTATCATGGTCCCACACGGATGCTTTCTTGGTCTACCCATCACAACACCTAAATACCAAGAACTTTATACATGGAACATGAAAATTCTTAACTCAATTTCCAACTAACATAATTTAAGAATGAAAATGTAAAAACTTCCGATCAAATACGAAGTATTATATACATATATCGAGTAATGAAAAAACTTTAAATAAGCAAATACATTCCATCCATGTCAAGAAAGAAATACATAAAATTTATTGACACAAACCTTTATGATGCTCCTAATCTATTTCATCATAATCATCATTTTCATCAAACTGCATGTTATCATGCACATCAACCAAAGTTCCTTCAAATCCATTTGGAACCCAATTGCCATCCTCATCATTTAGAGGGATACGGTCATCTAATTCTTGGTTGTCATAGGGTTCTGTTTCATACATTGTGATTGTACATCAAAATCATCCCTTTTTGTCATTGGTACTGCAATCTTCCACTTAGGATTCACGGGATCGATGACATACCACACTTGCTCAGCTTGATTAGATAAAGGGCTCATCACTAGGAAGATTGTCCTTATACATTAACTGGTTAAAGTTCACAAGCTTGAATTTATGCAAATCTTTTATCAAACCTCCCTTATCATTATCAATCCAATCACACTTAAATAGTACGAACTTTAAATTGTAGGCATAATAAATTTCAATCAGTTAAGATGTCGTAATAGGAGACTTCACCTATGCGAGGATTTCTATCCTTTCCACTTCATAGCGACTCGTTGCAGCTCTAAGGATAACACCTGAGTTTTAAGTTGCTTTCCTTTCGTCATGAGATTTAGTATAAAAGCAAAAGCTATTTACAATGCATGCATTATAACTCTTCCCATGTGCCATAGGACCACTAGCCAACCTTCTAATTTCATCTGAAAATGAAGTTGTATTTTCCCTATCATGTATCTGATTTTAAGAAAATTGAATGGTTAAACCTTTGAAATTTATTAAATAATAATTATAGTATGGAACCTGTATAGTCCAATACTTACATGGGATTTAAACTACTCATGAAATGTTGCATTGTTGATACTATTAATTTTCCTTCATTATGTTATCCGTCTCTCCTTTGCAATAGAAGCAATATGAATACTGCATTAAACATTATGTAACTTATTAAATCTTTATATAAACTTATAGATTATTACCGTTACATAAACAACATAGCTTATGATTTGTATGGAGCAACAGATTCAACATGTGCAAGAACCTACTGATATGCTTGAATTAGTGTGGCATTAACAAATATCCTCTACTTTTCCTTTCCTACCATCGATATGCTTGAATTAGTGTGGTATTAACAAATATGCTCTACTTTTCCTTTCCTAAAACTTGGCTCATAGGATTATCTCCAGCCCAATTTTGCAAGGGCCGAGTTTCTTTAGTTTCGATGTCCCCAAGGTATCTTGCACAAAAGTTCATGCACTTATCCATCAAGTAACCTTTAACCATAGATCCTTTTGGTTGTGCTCGATTATGAGCATACTTCTTCAAAGCAAGTAAGTACCTAAAATAATTGTATTCGAACATTTAAAATGATATTGATATGCAACTAAAATTTATAGTAAAATAAAATTATAAATTCTCAACACACCTTTCGATCGGATACATCCATCGAAATTGAACTAGGCCATCTTTTGACACCTCATCGACCAAATGGATAGGAAGATGCTCCATAATATCAAAGAAAGATAGAACATATATTTTCTCTAGATTGCACAGTATAAGAGCTATACGATCTTGTAATTTGTCCAAAACAGGTGTGGTAATAGCTTTAGAACACAACTGCTTCCAAAGATCTACTAATTCAATCAACACACTACATTCATTGGTAGTGCTCTGCAAGCTGCAATAGGAAGTAATTGGTGGATTAAAAACTGATTATCATGGCTTTTCAATCCATTTATAGTTCTAGATGCAATGTTAACATGACGTGCGATGTTAGATGCATATCCATCCGGTGCTCTAATGCTCTTCAATATTGTGCAAAATATATCGTTTTCTTTCCTACCTATTGTAAATATAGTAGGAGGAAGATTATCTCTCCCAGAAGGTCGTGGTTGTGGCCATATAGGTTTGTGGATATTCATTGATTTCAATTGTATGCGAGCCTATTGATGATTTTTTGATTTCTTTTTATCACATAATATGTTCTAAAGAATATTGTCGCACACATTTTTCTGTACATGCATAACATCAAGATTGTGTCCAATCAAGTTATACTCCTAATATGGCAACTCAAAGAAGATACTCTTTTTTTTCCAATTATGCTCATCTAATTTTTCCACACCAATTCTAGGCACCCTCTTCACACTACAACAATTTGCACTTCACGTAACAAAAATTGTGGTAACAAAGGTAAAACTCGTTACATATGCTAGATTTATTGTAACAAAATTGATTTTTTGTTACAAATAACATTTTCTTTAGTAACAAAGTAAAAGTTTTGTTACCTTTAACTCAAATTTGTTACCTTAAATTTTTTATGTTCGTAACTAAATAATTATTTTTTATGAAAAATGTTATTTTGTTACATATAACATTTTCCGTCATATAAGAAGATATATTTGTAACAAAATTTGATACCTTTAGTAACAACAAAATATTTGTTACAAATAAAATATATTGTAACAAAGTTTTTAGTTACTAAATTTTAATTAACTTCCCTCCAAAATTCATTCCCTCCAAATATCAATTGTATGCATATGGTAACAATGATTTTCGTTACTAATTATAAACGAACATTAAATTAAATTCTTACTAATACTTGTGGGTTGGGCTTTTGTTCAAGAAATGGACTTCACAATAATGTAACGAATTTGTTAATTGGGCTTAACCAATTTTTTAGTGAATTATTATTGAACTGGGTTTTATTTTAAATATTGAGCTTGAAGAAATTTGAAGTGAATAATCCATTAGTTGGGTCAATTTCTTTAAAATATTGGGCTTTATAACTTTTTTGTGAATTATTCACTGAACTGGGAGTTTTCATTTAGAAGAAAAATGCAAAATTGGTCCCGTAACTATACTCTACTGGCAAATTTTGGTACACTAACTTTTGAATTTTGGCAATTTGAGGACAAATCTAGCCCGAATTTATTTGCAGCAGGCTCGAGCCACATGGCGCCACATCACATCCTCTCTCCTACGTGGCATGTGGTATGGCAACCCCTTCTTACCATGTATTTTACTAGATAAAAAAAAAAGGATATTTGCACAAAAAATTAAAAATAGGTACATAAAAATTGAAAAAATCAAAAAGATAAAAACAAAAAGATAAATCTTGAAAAATATATATATATACTTATATATATATATATTCACATATATAAACACACATACACATGTATTCCACTTGTTAAATTATCAAATTAAATGAATTGAGTCCTAAAAAAAAATTTAAAACTTGCATATTAGAATTTAAAATATCAAATATTCTTCAAATTTATAAAATTTTATTTCATACAAATTTACCATCTAAATTTTTTTAAAAATCTAATTTATCACTTTAGGCCATATAATTTTAATAATATTAAGTTAAAATATCTGATAATGTTAAAATAGTAAAATATCTACAAATTTAAATAAATTTTGTTGACTTTATTTATTAAGTTAAAAATGGAATAAAAATTAAACAATAAAAATTTAAGTCTATCCTATTATCTATATAATTCAAAATTACACAAGAATATTAAAATGATAAATACATCTAAAATAATTCTGTTAAATATAAATATATTTTATTTATTAATTCAAATATGACAAAAAAAAAATTAAACAATAAAATTTTAAGTCTGTCATCCTAACTATATAATTATAAATTACATAATAATATTAAAATAAAAAATATTCTAAACATTAGAATTTAAAATATCAAATATACTTCAAATTTATAAAATTTTATTTCATACAAATTTATCATCTAATTTTTTAAAAAATCTAACTTATAACTTTAGGCCATATAATTTTAATAATATTAAGTTAAAATATTTAATAATGTTAAAATAGTAAAATATCTAATAATTTAAATAAATTTTGTTGACTTTATTTGTTAAGTTAAAAATGAAATAAAAATTTAAGTCTACCTATTATCAATATAATTCAAAATTTCATAATAAAATTAAAATGATAAATACATCTAAAATAATTCTATTAAATATAAATATATTTTATTTATTAATTCAGATATAACAAAATAAAACTTGAACAATAAAATTTTGAGTCTATCATCCTAACTATATAATTATAGATTACGTAATAAATTAGTTTTACTATTTAAATTATAACTTTCATGGTTTAATATAGTGTAAAAAACATATTAACTTAAAGTATATTATTAAATATAATGATTATTAACTTTCATAGATTTGAACAAGTTGTTCTTAAGAATTAGTTGGTCTACATATTATATTTCCTTCAAAAAATAAGTTTCCCTCCAAAAATGAATTCCCTTATTATTTTTTTATTCCCTCCAAATTTTTGCTCCTCCCTCCATTTTGTGAATAAATAGTATGTACAAAAATTATTTATTTTGTCTTATATTATAAAATGAATTATGATGTATTATTGTGGAGCTTAAAAATTTAATTCTATTTTTTGTTATTATTTATCAGGACATTGTTTTTGAACAAAAAGATTTTAGAAAAATTGTTTATAAATTCTAAAAACTTTAGTCTTTAGTTGTAATTAATTCCATTTTAAAAATTAAAATATTCTGTACTAATAATCTATTGATGTGGGCAATTTGAACATGCATTTATTGAAAATTTTCTATACTTAATTAACGCAATTTTTTTTAAAATTGATCAACTTGTATAACTTTAATATAGTTGGAAATTTTGAAATTATTTTAAAATACTCACGACACTATAATATAAACTTAGTAATATAGTTATAAGTTTAATAAAATTATTTTTTATCCCCATATATTTAATTAAATATTTGAAGAATTGTTAGCATCCTTAACAAATTTGTAGACGTCGGTTGAAAATTTATATTAAAATTAAAAAATATCCTTCAAAAGTTGTTTTGATTATCTTTAAGACAAAAATACCCTTGGACTTATTTGTAACTTTAACATGGGGGTTTAACTTTAATATTATTTAAATTACTCAGAATAAATTTAAATAATTTTATTAATAATTTTTTAAATATTAAATAATCTTTTAATTAAAGTTGGATTAAAAAAATAAAAATTTAAAATCATCAACATATGTAAAGTAATTTAATCATATTTAATTAAACATATTTATTAATAATAAAATTAAAATAAAAATCAAATCCATCTCTTAATTAAATATTATTTTATTTTTAAATTACATCTCAATAATATTAAAAAAATAGTCATATCTAAAATAATTTATTTATATTAAGTTAAATATATGTATTAAATATAAAAAAATATTTATTAACTAAAATAAATAATTTAAAAATAAAAATAAGATCTAAAAATATCATACTAACACTAGCAATTTTAAAATGTCTATTTCACCCTGTCAACCCAATAAAAATATTCTTGATATGATATCTTGTTCCCTTCTAAAACACAAATAAATAAATAATTTTCTCCCAGTTCATTTTTCACCTATCACCCAAAATACAAACAAACAACCATCACATTCTCCAACCCCACTTCCAAAAAATCATATAGCTAAAATATTTTGACAAAATGCTCCAATTTATAAACAAATAAGCCCTAATTTAAACTAATTTCATTAAATTTATCAATTAATAAAAAATAAATAAGTCAAAATGTGGGAGATATAGTGTTGGAACCTTGCGAGACCTTAATGTGTGTGTGTATATAAATAAAAAATTAAATTTATTTATTTATCAAAATAAATAATTTAAATAAAAATAAAATCTAAAATTTTATCCTAACAATATAATTTTAATAATTTTAAATAAATAAATATTTGTAATTATTTTGAACAAAATAAGTAATGATTTTAAATAAATAACATAAGTAAAAAAATTTAATTTAAGTTAATTTAATTAAAATTTATTAATGTATAATAAATAAATAAGTAAATATATATATATATATATATATTTTCTCCTTCTTCCACACCCCCTCACCTACCCCTGCCTCTTCCAACTAGCCCCCCCACCGCGCCAACCCCACCCCAGGCTTGGCCATGGCCGGCCGCTGGTTGCTGGCCATATTTCCATGGCCAGCCACCGGCCATGGCCAAACCCAGCGGCCGGCCATGTTCAGGCGGCCTCTGGCCATGGCCGACGGTGAGGGGTTGGGGGAGAGGGGGTGAGTGTTATATATATATATATTTATGTATATTTATATGGTATTTATTTTATATATATTTATATTGAGATATAAATTTTTTTATGAGGATTTTGTTATATACTTTTAAATTTTTTATTAATTTTTTAAAATTTTTTAATGAAGGTTGATTGGGAAATTCAAATTTTGAGCTGTTGGGTAATTAATTTTTTTTAATTTAACAATTTTGCCTGAATACTAATGGAAGTTGAGGTGCTATCCCAAATGTATTAAAAAATTTAGAGTTTTGGTCCAATAAGTGTCAACTTAATTACCGAAAATGCAAACCCCCCATCCAATGAGACCAAAAATATAATTTTTCCAATATAACCAAACACTACATAAGCAAAAAAAAGATAACTAAGGGCTCCATTGAAATGGTAATAATTTTATTGGGCTAGTTGCAATTTACCCCAATGTGATTTGTGAAATAAGTATCAAACCCATATGTGAAAAATATATATATATATATTTATATACAAAACAACTTTTTTATGTTTTATAAAACCACGCACACAGCCTCCCCCTTGACATTTGTTGCCCATTTAACGTAATTTTAATATAAAAAGATCAATAAACCCTTAATCATTTCACATATATGCAATTCAATTTAAATAACTTTTTATTATCTTATTTTATTTATTTTTTCTTTTTTTTTCATTCTTTTCTTTTCTTTTCTTTTTATTCTCATTTCTCTCTTCTATTATTTCATATATTTCTCATTTTATACATATATATAAATTTATCATTGTTTCTCATTTCTCAGTATTTCATATATTCTCATTTCAAACACACACACACACACACACACACACACACACACATATATAAATTTATCTATAAAATTTTAAATAATTTTTATTTTTATCTTTTTTCTTTCTAATTATTCATACATGTATATTTATTTTTTCTATTTATACTTATTCACATAAATATAATATACATATTTTTAAATTTATCAATAAAATTTAAATTACTTTTATTTTTATCTATTTTTCTATTTATTCATTCCGAATTAAATAATATTTAATATTTATAAATATGTATAATATAATTTTTCATTCGTACTTATTTACATATATAGCATATAGATATATGCCACAAGAAAATAGGTTAATCGCGCCATATACTTTGCGCTGGTTTTTCTAAATTGCGGCAATTAATAATATTATTTCTTTTACTTATTAGATTGCTCTTTGTTTTTAACTTTAAAGGGTTTTGCCCACAATTTTTTAATATTTATATATATGTAATGCCAATTATTTTTAAAAAACAATCTTATTTAATTTTAATTTCTGATTAAAAATCAATTAAGTTAAGACAAAACTATGATAGTAAAGACAAAAAAAAGTAAAATAAATCAAAATAAATATATAAAATAATTATAAAGTTAAAATCAATATTAGTATATAAGTTAATAGAAACCTTTTAATTTGACTCATAACTTAGTTATAGAATAATTAAGTGAAAAAAAGAGTTTGGCATTAGTCATATAAAGTTAAAACTATAGTAAATTGATAAAATAATTATAAACTTAAAATTGATTTTAAAATATGAATTAGTGACAAAATATGAGGATGAAATTATAATGTAAAATAAAATATAGAAAAAACAAATTATTGTATTCATTCTCAATTTTTTGTATAAATATAATTGGATATTCATATTATATTTTGAAAATAAAAAAAAAGTTGTTAACCTTTCAAATAATCAAAATCAAAATTTCTCATTATTTCATATATTCTCATTTTATACATATATATATTTATCTATAAAATTTTAAATAATTTTTATTTTTATCTTTTTTCTTTCGAATTATCCATACGTGTATACTTATTTTTTCCATTTATACTTCATATACATATATATAAATTTATCAATAAAATTTAAATTACTTTTATTTTTATCTATTTTTGATATTTATTCATTCCGAATTAAATAATATTTAATATTTATAACTAAGTATATAATATAATTTTTCATTCAAATTTATATATATAGTATATATATACACACTACAAGAAAATAGGATAATCGCAGCATATATTTTGTTACGATTTGTCTCAACCGCTGCAAAATATTAATTTGACAGTGATTAAGCAACGATTTATCCAAACCGCAGCTGAATTAGCCATTTAGCGGCGGTTTTATTCATAATAAATGGCGGCGGTTAGTGTAACATTTCCTAAATGAATAACTTCGAGCTGATTTTTCTAACCGCTGGAATTAATAATATTGTTACTTTTGCTTGTAAGATTGCCCTTCGTTTTTTACTTTAAAGGGTCTTGTTCACAATTTTTTAATATATATATATGTAATGCCAATTATTTTTTATAAATATTTTTTTTATAAAGTATTTTATATTATAAGCTCTTCTACGAAAATATTAAGCTTTTACCTAACAATTTATATATACATATATGTAATAAAATTTCTTTGCTTCATGCAGCTATGTTATATAATTATCTCACACTTTTGGTTTATTTCGTTTAATTCACTATTTTATACTCTTATTTTATTTATTCAAATGACAATTATTATTTTGTTTTTAAAAATAAAATTATGTTTGCTTGATAACATGTGAAATTGATTGAGAGCTCTATATGGAAGAGACGAATAAGTAATTGAGCAAATGCAAATATTAACTTTTGGACGTGCAACCAAGATGGTTAGGTGCATGCTTGAAGGTGGGCATGACACGGGATCAAAACCTGCTGCTAGCAGTTTGGGAAGAATTTGCGGCTAGGCCTACGGGTGCGCTGGTGTGGCACTAGGCTTGCTGCTAGCTTGTGGGTGGGCCGGCCCTGCGGCCGCTCCTGCTGGCGGGAGCTAGGCGTTGGGCCTGAGCTTGGGTGGGACGGTGTGGGCGCTGGGCCTTGCGGGTGGGCTAGTGTGGGTGCTGGTGCTGGGACTTATGGATGGGCGTTGGGCACTGATGGGCCGGTGTGGGCGCTGGGCCTAAGCTCGAGTGGGCCGGTGCTGCGGTCGGGGGAGGGGGGCAGGGCCTGGTGTGCCAGTGTGGGCGTTGGGCCTGAGCTCGGGTGGGCCGGCCTGTGGTGCTCTTGTTGGTGGGCTGTGGGCCTGAGTGTTGGGCTTGGTGGGCTTGTGGGTGCTGGGTTGAGCACAACGGGGTTGCTTGCGAGTGGCTGGGCCCTGTTGCGCTCTTGCTGGTGGGCTAGTGAGCGATGGACCGGGTTAAGCCCAAGGTTCGGCGGCCTAGCAGGTGTAGGCCCGATGTCAAATGGCCCATCCATATGAAGCAACCGAAACAGGAGCCTATGTGCACACATTTAGTAACAAAACTTTTAGTCATTTATTCCATTAGTAACGAAATGTTTATTTTTGAATTAAAATTTTATTTAACTATTTGTAACCAAATATTTTGTTACATAAACAATTAGTAACTATACTTAATTAAATAAATAATATCATTATATTATGCATTGGTACCGAAAAAATAAAATGCAACAAAACTACTAATGTTTTAGTAACTAAATATTTTGTTATGCTATAAAGATCTATTGTAACTACTACACTTTTTTGTTACTAATATCATATTTTGGTAACGATACATTTCATTGCCATAAGTCCATCATTTGTAACGAACCATAAATTTCGTTACTAAAACCTTTTGCAACGGGCTTTAGGGCACTAAACTTAAGTAACGAAAAATTCGTTACCAATATTTTGGGTAACGAATTTCATCTTTATGGTAACAAAATTATTCGTTACTAAAAGTGTAATTTGTTGTAGTGTCAATAGGTCTTCTTTATTGTATTGAGTTAATATTTGATATTTATCTAGCTCTTGCAATATTTGTGTTCCTATGAATAGGAGCCCTTCCTAATTCTCTTTTACCATCAAATGACACAATATCTCTTCAAAATCGATGACTTGTAGGGAAAAAACGACGATGACCCATATAACAATCTTTACGACAATCATCTAATCTTTATACTATATCTTCCTTCCACAATAAGGGCATGCAAGTTTGTCCTTAACACCCCAACCAGGTAACATTGTGTAAGCAGGGAAGTCACTAATTGTCCACAATAATGCTACATGCATTTGAAACATTTGATTGCTAAAAGCAACAAAAGTTGGAACCCCAGCCCTCTCATAAATCTCTTAACTCCTCAATCAGTGGTTGCATGTATACATCATTCTTTTGACCAGAACTTAATGGCCCATCAATGAGTATTGACAAGATAAAATAGGGCCATTTCATGCAAAATCATAGTGGTAGATTATATGGCATTAGAATCACTGGCCAAATAGTATAACTTGATGTCAAAGTTCTGAACAGGATGAAGCCATATATTGATAGACCAAGTCTAACATTGCGTACATCATTAGCAAAAGTTAGGAATTTCTTATCAAATTCTTTCCACACAAGAGAATCAATAGGATGTCTCAACATACCATCATCTTTTCAATTTTTCGCATGCCATCTTATGTTAGATACAGTCTTACGTGACATAAATAATTTCGGTAGTCATGGCTTTAATGGAAAGTGTCTCATTTGCTTTGCTGCCAACTTTTTCACTTCATCTCGATAATGAGAAACGCCACAAATTTCATAAACATGCTTATCTTTATCTTTCCCTCTAAATAACACGCAATTATTAGGACATGCATCCCATGTCTCATATGAAAAGCCAAAATCACTAATTAGTTTCTTCACTTCATAACATGATTGAGGATTTTTTGCACCATTAGGAAGTAAATGCTCCAATAGCTCAAGTATAATATCAGTCTACCCACATAATGCCTTAGCTTGAAGAATACAAACAATAAGAGACAACTTAGTAAACTTTTTATTCCTTGTATATGCCTCTACCTTTGCATCTTCAAATAACTTGAACAACTTTTTAGTTTCTTCATTTACTTTATTAACATGTTTATTTGTATATAATAATTCATCTATCTCATCAGTCTCCATATCAAGAAAGCCCATTGCGCCATGCACCATGCACCATTTGACTGACATCATTACTTGCATCATTCAAACTTAGGTTCTAATCTATGCTCTCAGTATCATGACTTTGCAAATTCAATGGTTTCCCATGAGAAACCCAATTATTGTAGTTTGTATAAAAACTATTCATCACACAATTGACTAAAATATCATTTCAAGACTTGTAAATCGATTTCTGCACGTCTTACAGGGACAACGCACTATGGCATATGTTGTCTTATCCTTGAATGCAAAATCAATAAATTTGCCAACACCAGACACATATTCTAGATCATATTTCGACAAACTAATCCAACTCTTATCCATTATGTATTATGACTGCAATAATTACAAAGACAAAAATCATATTTGTAGGTTATGAATGATGTAATTTGTTCTGACCGGTAAGGTCTCCGAGTCTTTGTGAACTATGGAACCGTGTAACTGAAGGGGAATACTTATACTAGAAAAGGTTTCATTTACTTATTTCTATTGGTTATTCTTTTGTAGACTTTGTATTCTGCATTTCATATTTTATCTATTACTAAGAAATAACAAAGTTGTACTTGAATAAACTCGTCAGTTATATGAGAATTTTCTCAAATGAAGAAATAATACTTGCATGATCTTTTACGTTACTGGCTATTGAGTTTGAGTTGCATAGAAATTTTGTTATTGACTGATTTGGGGAATCCCATGATTTTTGCACTATTAGCAAAATAAAGACGACAACTGCTCAAATTCTCTACAATTTCCCATATGTTCCTTTCAGTATGGTTGCTTGGTTATTTCAAGATCAGAAGCAATTCTCATAGGCGAACTGCGCAATATGTAGAGGAATTGTAGGGCATTGTTTGAGGATTAACCTACGGACAAAATTAAAAATAAAAAAGATTCACCAAGCATAACTTAGGCAAAAGGGATAACACTTGACTAACTGATATACATTGGCCACCTGAATGGGTTTTCCCTAAATCTAATCATCTCTCAACATCATCATGAGCTATATAGTGCTATCAGATTAGGCATTTGTCAGTGGAAAAGGAGCAAGAATGAAAATAGACTTCAAATGCATCTCTTTAAAACTAATTGTGAATAATATGTCAATGGTTTGCTTTGTCACTTTTGGTAAAAATAAATATCTTATCTTAAATTTATGATAGTTTGGTGTTCATTACATTAAATTACAAGTCATGGATAAAAATGAACAATAGCCCATTTTAGCGTTCTATCACAAAATCATCAAAACTCATAAAATCATCAAAGCTCATAAGCAAAGCCTAAACTATATAAAATTTCAAAAAATAGACTTCGGCAGCTTACCTAAACTAGGCAAAGTCCAATAATTGATATAAAATTTCTGAAAGAAACATAGAAACACAAATTAAGAAGAAATTGAGAGAAGAGGAGAGAAGAGAAGTAACCAAACTTAGAATCAATGACATGAAGGGAAAAGTTGCTAGAAAACCAATTTTTTTGCTTTATCCCAAAACTCCTTTCCGTTTTAGACTTCCATCGATTTTTCTTCTGCAACATTTGAAAAAGTAAAATTTTAAACCCTTAATTATTTAGAAATTGGTGTAAACAAAATATCCTTATGGTGAAAATAATGGTGATGGCTTGGCAACAAGCAGAAGTTGGTGGTGCTATGGTTGAAGTTTGAAATTGACGAAGAATTTGACAATGGAGATTGAAATTGGGGGTTTTGTGAAAGTGAGGGAAAATAGGGGTTTTTAATAACTAAGTAAAGGATTTAGTTTTTTACCAATAAAATATAATAAGTGAAAATATTTCATTCTTACAAAATTAGTAGGGGTTTAAAATCCCACAATTTTAATTTAACTTTTCTCAAAATAATTAAAAATTTATAAAATATGAACATAGTCGTTGAGGGGGTCAAAACCGCCACTATATGCTCATAACCCCCATTATATATTATTAATTTTTGTAGACTATTAAACCCCAACAAAAAAAAATAATTAGTAGGGGTTCACAATGACCCTTACTAAATAATTCCCACTAATATGCTTATCTTTTGTAGTGTAATTATTACTTACTATCATAAAATCATAGGTAATAATTAAGTATTACCTACGATTTAATTCTTAAGCATAAGCAATTTAAAATTTTATTCTTTACGGCTGCAAAAGCATAAGTAATAAGCACATAATGCTTGTGGTTTAATCTTAACCATAGCCTTTGATAAATTTTAATGCCCACGCAATTTAAAGCATGGGTAAAAATTTATTCCCTAGGTTTAGCAAGAGTAAGCAAAAATGGGGTGGAAATTAACACACTTTTTTGTGGTGTGATCAGTTCTTCCAGGCCTATGCAAACTTCTACTGAAAATCTTAGGATTGCTAATGCTGATAAATGGTATCATAAGCATCCTTGTCAATTGACTTTGGCCTCTTCTGCGTCTTCCAGGCATGCCATACAAATCGCTCATTAGTAATCCCCTTTCGTATCGAAGGCCCTCTATATATGGCTCTCATACTAGGGGATCCAATAAACATTCCTATGAAAGAAAATAAAATAAGTTAGCATTTTGAATACATAAGCATACTTAATTTGTAAAATAAAAATATTAGCAACATGCATATACTTTCCACTACCTGACTCGAAGACCTTAGGAAAAATCTGATTAGATTTTTATATGACTCCTATACCTTGCTCTTGATGACCCTTATCCAGAAGTTGGTACCATCCAGCGAGGGCATGTACATGCATATAGTTCAAAACTTTAATAAATAATGTTTAAAACAATATTTATATAATGAATATGGAATGAAGAACATTTATATAATTTTTTACTTTCTCATAGTGTTCCTCAGGATGAAAGTTGTAACACCCCAAAATTTTCATGATTTATAGAATTTAAATTTCATAAATCTTATGTTATAATGGCTAATTTATGATTTTATTAAATTTTGGGGGTTAACTTGATAACAATAAAATCTCAATTTTTAGAAATTTTAAAAGTTTGGGGTCAATTTGGAATTAATTTAGACTTGATTTGACCATATTTGAAAATCAAGGGATTTGCATGGAAGCTTTTAAATTGCTAGGCTTAACTCTTTTGTTTTTTAAATTGAAGGGCCTAAATGAGATGCAACAAAAGTTTTGAGGGCCAAATGAAAATCTGAAAACTTACCCTATTTAAATACCTAATTTTCATTTCTCTCCCCCTATTTCTTCTCCTTCTTCCCCTGTGTCGAACTCTTTTCCCCCACCTGCGACTCCCTTCTCCGGTGACCTTTTCCCCAAACCCCTCCAATCATCTTCTTCCCCACTTTACAAGAAACCTTCTGACATCTTGCATGCGGCATCCAGGTAGTGGATCACCAAAATCGAAAGTTTGAAGAAGACCCACCTTGATGGTCTTGGCAGGCGACAACGGAGCAGCAGTCGGAATGGGTTTATGGGCAGCGTTTTTGGAAGCTCTTAGCTAGAGGACCACAGTGCTACTTTTGTATGTCCGATTCAGTTAGCGGTGGAGGCAAAAATTAGTGAAAACTTCACGACGGAGCAAGGTGATTTTTGGGTTTTCAAGGTAGCAATTGAGGCTTTTTCTAGTAGAGAAACAAAAAACAAAGTTGAGAATTGGAAAGCTCACGGTGAGAGGCATCTCTAGGTGATGGCGTTGAGTTTTTCGGCGGCGGTGGCGTGATGGCAGCAGTAAGACAATTTTGTCTCCTTGACGCGACGATCGCACTCGTGTGCTTGGTTTGTGATTTCGGATATCCAATATCGCTCTTGTGTTGGAATTGGAATGCTTTTGGATTATATAAGTATATATATACACACATGTATATTGTATCTTGTTTATTGTTGTATTGTATCAATTTTGGAAGGACATGTGACTTGGCATACATATATATATACCCCATGCTTGGACTTATTATACTTAGTGGCCCTAAATTGACATATTATATACAATTGGACTAATTAAGTACATTAAGTATATAAACCACTTGGGGATTAAATAAATTGGGACCTAAACATGGATATTGAAATTTATCTTGTTGAATGGGTTGTTAATGATAATTGAGACTATGTATTAGGAATTATGATTCAAGGGCTTGATTTCATTCTTTTATTGGGATCGACACGATTTCATAATTATTTCTGTAGTAATCGTCTTAATTAGAATACCTCATACTGATAGATTTGATTAGATCCTAATTTCTGTATTGGTTGGTTAATTAGAGGTTTTGGGGACTGTTAATAGTTTAATTATACGTATCAAGAATCAAAGGAGGATTGTAATAGTAAATACCCTTTTCTTTAGGTGACAACGAAGTGGGTCCTGCCGACTAGTAGGATTGCTGACTGTGGTTGCTAATCTGAGAACTACAAAGGTGAGGGTCTGCCATTGTGGCCTCGATTATTATTTATCTATTCTTATGGAATGACTTGTGTGAGGGTTCCTTTTTCTTATATGTATTTTATTTTGTTAAAATCTGAGAATTGTGAGTTCTCGATTGATATCTGTTATCTGATATGTATATCCTTATGTGGGTTATTGTTTGATACCAATTTTGAATTATGGCACCCAAAACTCTTATTTTCTATCTGTACCGATCTATTATCTGCTACTGTCTGTTATTTTTTCCATTTTGTTCTGTTATCTATTGCCTTGCTAACACATTTGTTATTCGTTACATCTTTAATTGGCTATGTTGGCTTATATGAATTGTTTACTGCTATCATTCTGTCTTATCGACATTTTTGTACTGTTTTGAACTGTCTGTACTATTATAGTTGCCTCGCCGGCACATCTGTTTATCTGAAACTTGCAGTGCGCTATACAATCCGTTTGGGTACTTGCACAATTTGTTATCTATATAGCGAATTGTTGGGGTACTTGCACAATTTGTTATCTGTACAGCGAATTATTGGGCTTGAGGCCAATTCGAGCCAAATGTTTGGTTATGTGGGGCACGCCGTGCTGTCCACATGGGTGTCAGCAATATGGTAGGCGGCCCGTTTAAGTATCCATAGTATGCTATGGATTTCCCCGAGGTATTAGCGATGCCCTTAGGATTTCCCCCTAGGCATCAATGGTGCGCCATACGGTTTGTATGGGCATCTGCCATATACCAAGCTATCACGCTTTGGTGAATCTATTTGACTACCTATTATATTCTATTGAAATGCATATGCCTTGGGTTTGTATTATTTGACTGTATCCTGATTGTCTGAAAGCTGTTCTTGGAGCAATAAGGCAAGAGAGTTTCCTGTTTTGCTATTGTCACTGTCTGATTCTGAACCTATCATGTTCTAACTGTTTAATTGATGATCTGTTGAGTTGAATTGTCCTCGATAGATCTCTACTGTTATTCGTAAGTTTATCCCTCACTAAGTCTTTAGACTTACCCCCCGTATCACTGACTTTCTCATATAGGTTTTGGTGATGATCTCGTACTTTAGGTTTGGAAAGATGTACATACGTTTTGTAATAGATAGGTGTTTAACCTGTGTACGAATTACTTTTATGTTAAGTTGAAATTTGGAGATGTTGTGATACGCCAGATATGATCTTATTATTGAAGTACGTATGAAATGATGAACGATGGGATCGTCATGGCATGTAGTTCATACTTTTGTTAAGAGTTGCTTAGGTTGAAGCGAGTTGCTATCTTTGATGATTTTGAAAATTTTTTTCTAATGGGCCTGTTATTTGAATTATATATGAGATTTACGTCAGGACTAAGTGGTGCTTCAGCTTAGGTGCTATCCTGAGTGGCAGCGCCATAGAGGTGGTATCAGAGCCCAGGTTAGCGATGACCTAGGTGTTGAACAGTAATGGGATTCATAACTTGCTTGTTGTTTAGATTAGTTAGGTTATGAACCTTAAGTGTTTTAAGCATTTGTGGATTTTTATATGACCCAGGAAACTAGGATATAGATTTTATTGTGTGATACTAACGAAATAGATTTTTGTGTTTTTCCAATTGTAGCAGGATGCCTGACGATCGCAATAAAGGGAAGGAGCCTATAGAGGGGCCAAGCAAGGAACCTTCGGATCTTACGATCAGAGTCTTAGAGGAGGAAAAGGCGAGCTTGCTGAGGCTGTGTCAATCACTAGAAGACAAGATAGGTGACCAGCGCGAGTCACTTATATGAGACTGGGCAAAGGCGTACCAGGTCGTTGCTAGGAGCTAGAGATTATCTCGTGGATCGACTAATGGGGGATGCAGAACGAGAATGAGTGCGGATCAGCATAGCAAAGGCGCAGGTACAAGGACTTCGTACCATAAGGGAACAGATGGATGCTATGTTCCGAGAGTTATAGATGAATTATTGAAGGACTATAGAGGTACCCTACCCCGTGATAGACAAGATAAGCCAGATGATAGCCTATTATGTTAGGTTTATCGACCAAGTTATAGGAGGGATTGACGCCGGAGCAAGACCTTCGAGGATTCATCCAGCTCCAGAGCCCGGGCACGCACAGGAAGCACAGATTGAAGAGGACCTGAAAGAGGACCTAGATGATGTTGAGGAGGATCCAGAAGAGAACCTGGATGAGAATGCTGAGGAGGATCCAAAGGAAGTTGAGGAGATCCCGAATGCAGATCCTATCCCTGAACCCCTAGTGGTAGCACCATTGGAGATTAAGGATGAGGACAACGGTGATGATGTGAACTCGAACTTGATGTGGGATGACTTCAATAAGTGGCACGACAACAACGAGGAAGCTGAGTCCGACATTACTAATGAGGAGGGTTAGGTTAGATGATTTGGTGCCGTGATGGCATTCTGCATATGTATTTGGCATAGTAGTAACTTAATAGAACTTTTAACTATTAGGCTTGCATAACGTTGGCTAATATTTTCATTTTCTTTTCCTTTCGCCTAATCATTTTAAATCCGATCATGTGAATAGTTAGCATGGCTATTTTTGAAAACTTTAAATTTCGTACATACTATTGTAACTTTGCTATTGCTATGCTAATGAAGTTATCTTTCATATATTGTTGTCGGACTTTCTCTCTTTCCTATTTTAAGAAATTGGAACTTTTATTAAATTTACTTTGCTCTTTTTTAATTTTGAAAGCTCAAGAAATTCTGAAGGATTCTTGAAGGCTAAGGTGCTAATTTGCAACTTATAATCGCTGGCTTGAGACTAGATCATAAATCTTGAAGTAAGAGATGACGTCTCATGGTAGTGCTGCTAGACCCATTCCAGTAAGAGCAGGTCGACCGATTAATGCACTGAGAATCCCCAGGCAAGAAGCACATGCTTATAGCCACTTGAACTAGAAGAAGAGATTTCACAAGCCCCTTCTGTGGGTCAGCTAGCGGGCCCCATGAATCGGAGAAGGCCTAGAGCTAGGCAAGAGGCTTAACAGCTGGGTGGTGAAGCAAGAATGGTTAATGAGATAACTGAAGATCGGGCACTAGAATTGTTCATTCGTTTCCAGCCCCCAAAATGTTTTGGGGAACCAAACGACGGCAAGGTGGAAGAATGGGTAGAAAACTTGGAGTTCATATTCAAAATCCTGCAATACCTGGATGAACAAAAGGTATGGTTTGCCACATTTCTCCTAACCGAATCTACAAGGAGTTGGTAGAAAATGATCGATCGCAGATAGACCGTTTCAAGGACTCCCTAGACATAGGATAATTTCACTAGGGAATTCATGGACAAATATATTCCCCTAATAGTCAAGCAGGCGAGAGAAAGGGAATTTATGAATCTAATCTAAGGAAGCCAATCAGTCAGTTAGTACGAAGCAACTTTTAACCAGTTAATACTGTATACACTATACATCCTGGAAGATGAAAGTCGGCAAATTTAATGATTTTTTAAGGGACTGAGATCAGAGCTTAGATGGGGTCTAGCCATCTTTGACCTATCGAATTTCAACTAAGCAGTGAGCAAGGCACTGCAATATGAATCAAAACTACAAGAAATTCAAAAAATTGAAGACAGGGGTCGGAAATGAAGACCACCCTTGGGAGGACCAAGTGGCACTAGCAAGAAACAACCTAGGTTACAAGCTGGGGGCACACCCCATTGAGTTCCTAGGACTGATGAGACAGTGAATCGGGCTCAAAAAAAGGTATCGATGTAATGTTGATTTTGTGGGGCACTCGGCCACAAATAAGTAAATTGTTGGCGAAAGCAAGGCAAGTTGCTGCATTATGGAAGTAGCCAACACTTTCTGAAGGATTGCTCAGGAGCGAAAGGCCTAGTATTTGCAGGAAGAGAAAAATAGAAAGTTTGGGCTCGTGTTTATATCTTAACCGAAGAGGATGCACCGAACGCTAATGAGGTGGTTAAAGGTATGATTACTAGCTCCAAAAATCTTGGTAATGTATTATATGATCCTGTTGCTTCTCATTCATTTATATCTATTGATTTTTCTCAAAAATTAAATGTTCAACCCGAAACCATGGCCTACGAAGTTGTAGTGTAGACACGCTTAGGAGTAGGGTTAGTCACAGATACTATGTATTCGGATTAACCGATAATGATCGAGGGCTGAGTGTATCCAACCGGTCTAATATGAATACCTATCCAAGGGTATGGCGTAATTCTTGGGATGGATTGGCTATACCATCATCAGGCATTGGTGAATTGCTACACCAAGTTCATTACACTCGGGGAAGGGATCTCAATATCTTCCCATACTTTGGCCGATAGCGCTTCTCCAATACCGATCATATTAGCGTTAGAAGCTAAGCAGATTTTGAATTAAGGTGGGCAAGGATTTTTGGCATACCACATTAACAAACCTCGGGACACAGTCAGGATCGAGGAAGTAGAAGTAGTACCAGAATACCTGAAGGTATTTCCTAAAGAATTAAACTTACTACCCCCTGACAGAGAGATAGAGTTTGTCATTCACACTCTACCAAGGGCTACGCCATTCTCCAAGACTCTATGCAGAATAGCGCCTCATGAGCTTAAGGAGTTGAAAAGCCAACTGTAGGAGTTTCTAGAAAAGAAGTTCATTAGACCCAACACGTCCGTTGGGAAGCCCCAGTGCTATTCGTTAAGAAAAAGGACATTTCTTGAAGAATATGCATCGACTATCGAGAATTGCACAAGGTCACTTCCAAAAATAAGTACTCTCTGCCACATGTAGAGGAGTTATTTAACCTATTGTAGGGGCAAGAATGTTCTCCAAGCTAGACTTAAGACATGGGTATTATCAATTGAAGATCAAAGAAAAAGGTATCCCTAAGACAACTTTCAATTCTCGGTATGGTCACTTTGAGTTTGTAGTAATGCCGTTTGGTCTAACCAATTCCCTAGTAGCATTCATGGACTTGATGCACTAGATTTTTAGGCCGTACTTGGACCAGTTTGTGGTCGTCTTCATCGACGACATCTTGGTATTCTCTAAATCTAAGGAGGAACACAGAAAGCACTTACATAGTTCTAAAAACTCTGAAAAAGCATCATATATATGCTAAGTTCAGGAAGTGTGAGTTCTGGGTTGAGAAAGTAACCTTTCTGGGTCGCGTAATCACTCGAGGGGGCCAGAAGTGGACCCCTCTAAAATGGAAGTGATTGTCAATTAGAAGAGGCTCGGAATCGTTACTGAAGTTTGGAGCTTTTTGGGATTAGCCAATTACTATTGGAGATTTGTTTAGGATTTTTCCAAAATAGCTGGTTCGTTGACCAAGTTAACCTATAAAGACCAACCCTTTGATTAGAATGAGGAATGTGAGAGGAGCTTCTAAGAGTTGAAGAACCGCCTAACTAAAACTCCAGTTTTAGCCCTTTCGGACGGATTAAAGGATGGGTGTTGATGCAAAGAGAGTGTGCTATCACTTATGCATCTAGGAAGTCAAAGCCTCATGAGGAGAACTATCCAAATCATGATTTGGTGCTAGCAGCAGCTGTTTTTGCATTGTCCAAATGGAGGTATTACCTCTATGGAGCTACATTTGAGGTATATACAGATCATAAAAGCCTCAAGTATCTACATTTGCAAAAAGATCTGAACATGAGGCAGCGTAGATAGGTGGAGTTTCTAGGGGATTATGACTTTTCTATCGCCTACCATCTAGGAAAAGCGAATGTGGTAGCCAATGCACTGAGCCAGAAGGCGAGAATGGCTCATTTGCAAGGGGCAAGAACATCAAAAGGATTAAGTACGGGTGTTGTGCTAAGGTTAAAACATCGAGCTTGGGTTGCGGGAGTAAAAGTACAGCCTGAACTACATGATGAAATTCGACTGACCCAAGCCAGAGATAAATGGATGTTGAAATAAAGAGAATTGGCTGGAAGTTCTGAAGGATCCGAGTATAGTATTGATGGTCAAGGCACATTGCTATTTTTTAAGAGAATTTGTGTGCCTGAAGAAGTGAAGGGGAGATTATTAGAAGAGGCACACATAGCGAGATATGTAGTACAAGATTTGAAGAAACAGTTCTGGTGGAATGGAATGAAGAAAGATATAGCAAATTACGTGCAAAAATGTCTAACATGTCAGTTAGTGAAAGCAGAACATCAATGACCATCATGGTTGTTACAACCACTTCCCATCCCTGACTGGAAATGGTAACAAGTGGCCATGGACTTTTTGATCAGTCTACTAAAGGCTAGAGGATGTTATGATAGTATCTGGGTGATAGTGGACCGTTTGACAAAGTTTGCACATTTTCTACCAGTCGGAATGGACTACAAAGTTGAGAAACTAGCAGAATTATACATCAAGGAGATCCTCATATTACACAAGATTCCAATTATTATTATATTCGATCGGAATCCAAAGTTCACATCAAGATTTTGGAAGAATTTGTAGAGACATTTCAGAACAAAGTTACAGTTTAGCTCAGTCACTCATCCTCAGACTGACGGACAACCATAAAGGGGGATTTTGGAAGATATGTTAAGAGCTTGTATCCTGGATTTCGGTGACGGTTGGATACGACATCTGCCTCTGGTTGAGTTTACCTACAATAACAGCTATCAGTTTGTTATTTAGATGGCACCGTACGAAGCATTGTACGGACGAAAGTGTCAGTCCCCAATGTATTAGGATCTAGCAGAGTATAAAGGTACCATTAACATGTCTTCGGGAATTATGAAGCCTGAACTGATTCAAGAAACTATCAAGAAGGTACAAATTATTAAGCAGTGAATGAAGGCTGCTTAGGATTGACAGAAAAGTTATGCAGATAAGTGGAGGAAGGATTTGGAGTTTGAAGTTGATGATGAGTGTTCCTCAAGGATCCCCGAGGAAAGGGATCAGAAGAATTGGCAAAGGCAGAAAGCTGAGTTCGAGGTATGTTGGACCTTATGAAATAAGTGAGAAAATTAGACCAGTGGCTTATCGTCATGTGCTGCCCCAAGACCAGACAAGGATACACGATGTCTTTCATGTATCTTAACTCCAAAAATACTATCCCGATCCTTCCACATCATATCACCTGAGCTAATGCAACTGAAAGGTGATCTGACATACGAGGAACAACTGGTTCATATCTCGAACAAAATATTTTGGGAGCTTAGGAATCGGAGGATTCCCCAAGTAAAAGTGTTGTAGCACAACCATAATGTGGAGGCAGCAACCTAGGAGCAAGAGGACCTCATGTGCTAGCAATATCCCAAGCTCTTCCAATATTCATGATCTGGGGACCAAATTCTTTTTAGAGGGGGAGATTTGTAACACCCCAAAAATTTCATGATTTATAGAATTTAATTTTTAATATTTAATTTTGATGAATCTTATGTTATAATGGCTAATTTACAATTTTATTAAATTTTGGGGGTCAACTTGATAATAATAAAATCTCAATTTTTAGAAATTTTAAAAGTTTGGGGTCAATTCAAAATTAATTTAGACTTGATTTGACCATATTTGAAAATCAAGGGGTTTGCATGGAAGCTTTTAAATTGTGGGGCTTAATCCGTTACTTTTTAAACTGAAGGGCCTAAATGAGATCCGTTAAAAGTTTTGGGGGCCAAATGAAAATCTAAAAACTCACGCCCTTTAAATACCAAATTTTCATTTCTCTTCCCCCCATTTCTTCTCCTTCTTCCCCCGCGTCCAACTCTTCTCCCCCCCTGGCGACTCCCTTCTCCGGAGACCTTTTCCCCAAACCCCTCCGATCATCTTCTTCTCCATTTCACCAACAACCTTCTGACACCTCGCAACTGGCTTTCCGAGCAGCGAATCACCGAAATCGAAAGCTTGAAGTAGACCTACCTTAGCGATCTTGGCAGGCGACAGTGGAGCAATGACCAAAATGGGTTTCTAGGTAGCATTTCTGGGACCTCTCAGCTAGAGGACCTTGATAGTGCTACTGCATGTCCGATTCACGTGGCGGCGGAGGTAAAAACCGCTAAAAACTTCATGGTGGAGCAATGCAATTTCTGGGTTTTTAGGGAGGTGGTTGAGGCTTTTTCTGATGGAGAAATAGAAAACAAAGCTAAGCATTGGAAAGCTCACGACAAAAGGCATCTATGGGTGTTGACGTTAAATTTTTCGGCGACGGCAGTAGTAAGACAGTTTTATCTCCTCAACGCGACGATCGCGCTCATGTGCTTGGTTTGTGATTCCAGATATCCCATATCACTGTTATGTTGGAAGTGGAATACTTTGGGATTATATAAATATATATATATACATGTATATTGTATCTCGTTTATTATTGTATTGTATCTTGTTCATTAATTGTATTGTATTGGATCAATTTTGGAAGGACATGTGACTTGGCATACATATATATATATATACTGCATGCTTTGACTTATTATAGTTAGTGGACCCGGTTGACATATTATATACAATTGGATTCATTAAGAGTATTAAGTATGTAAACCACTTAAGGATTAAATAAATTGGGACCTAAACATGGATATTGAGATTTATCTTGTTGAATGGGTTGTTAATGATAATTGAGATAATGTATTAGGAATTATGATTCAAGGACTAGATTTCATTCTATTATTGGGATCAAAATAATTTTGTAATTATTTCTATAGTAATCATCTTAATTAGCATACCTTATACCGTTAGATTTGATCAGATCCTGATTTTTGTATTAGTTGGTTAACTAGAGGTTTTGGGGACTATTAATAGTTTAATTATGCATATTAAGAATCAAAGGAGGATTGTAATGGTAAATGCCCTTTTGTTTAGGTGACGAAGTGTGTCCTGCCAACCAGTAGGATTGCTGACCGTGGTTGCAATTTCTAAGAAGTACAAAAGTGAGGGCCTGTCATTCTGGCCTCGATTATATTTATCTGTTCTTGTGGAATAACCCCTGTGAGGGTTCCTATTTTTGATCTATATTCTGTTTTGTTGAAATTTGAGAATTGTTGAATTCTCGATTAATATTTGTTATCTGATTTGTACACCTCTGTGTGGGTTATCGTTTATTACCAATTCTGAATTCTATCTATTCTGGCGCCTAGAACTTCTATATGATATTTGTACCGATCTTTTATCTATTACTATCTATTATTTATTCCGTTCTGTTTCGTTATCTGTTGCCTTGCCAGCACATTTGTTATCCTTTATAGCTTTAATTGGCCATGTTGGCTTATCTAAATTGTTTACTGCTATCATTCTGCCCTGTCGGCATTTCTGTACTATTCTGAACTGTCTGTACTGTTATAATTGCCTCACCGGCACATCTATTTATCTAAAACCTGCGGTGCGCTAAACGATCTGTATGGGCACTTGCACAATTTGTTATTTGTATGAAGAACCTGATGCTAATCCGAGCGAAATGTTTGGTTATATGGGCATGCCGTGCTCTCCGCATGGGTGTCAGTGATACGCCAAGTGGCCTGCATAGGTATTCATGGTACGCTAGGGATTTCCCCCTAGGTATCAGCGATGCGCTAGGGATTTCCCCCTAGGCATCAACGGTGTACCATACAGTCTCTATATGGGCATTGCCATGTACCAAGCTATCACAATTTGGTGAATCTATTTAACTATCTGGTATAAGGCGAATATGCACGCCTGTTATATTTTGTTGAAATGCATATGCTTCGGGTTTGTATTATTTGACTGTATCCTAGCTGTCTGAAATCTATTCTTGGAGCAACAAGGTAGGAGAGTCTCCTATTTTGCTATTGTCACTGTCTAATTTTGAATCTGTTATGTTCTAACTGTTTAATTGGTGATCGGTTGAGTTAAATCATCCTCAATAGATCTCTTCTGTTATTCATAAGTTTATCCCTCGCTAAGTCTTTGGACTTAGCCCCCTGTATCACTGACTTTCACAAATAGGTTTTTGATAATGATCTCGCACTTCAGGTTTAGAAAGATGTATATACGTTTTGTAATAGAATAGATGTTTAAACCTGTATACGAATCACTTTTATGTTAAGTTGAAATTTGGAGATGTTGTGATATGCCAGATTTGAACTTATTATTGAAGTAGGTATGAAACGATGAACAATGCGATTGTCATGGCATATGGTTCATACTTTTGTTAAGATTTGCTTAGGTTGAAGCTTGTTGCTATCTTTGATGAATTTGAAAAAAAAAAAATTGATGGGCTTATTATTTGAATTATATATGAGATTTAAGTCTAGACTGAGTGGTGCTTCAACTTAGGTGCTATCCTGAGTGGGGGCGCTACACAAGTATACATTGCCAGTACTTTAGGATAGAAGTTTTGATCCACTCTCATCTAAAGTCCAGTATACAGATGACGAATCTGTTGCTGGGAAAGAGTGTAGTGGAGCAGCAGTAGATGGATGGGTGCCATGTGGAGTGGTGGATGGCGAGGGAGTATGTGCTGATGATGTGGATGGTGGTGGATCGAGAAGGGGACTATCTAGAAAAATATCCATCTACATTACTAGAAAGATTTTGTTGTGATATTGAGTAATAATGTATGAGAGATTTAATTATTTGGATTGACAGAATTGACAAACATATTTCACTTTTCTACTATTATTATGTGGTGCATTTTTTCTATTTAGATTATTTATTTTCTATGACGATTGGACTTAGTGTTATTCATACTTTACTGTTCTATAAAAGTCATCCTATTAGATCAAGTGAAAACTACTAAGAAACTAAAATTGATCACAACCATGGGGCAAAGTCATTTAGGTTCTTTTCATGGATTGAACACTTATTGATATAACAATAATTAGGTTAAATTGTGTCTATCCCAATTTATAGCTTAGATGAGATAAAGACTATACACTAAAGTCTTTGATGTACTTTATATCAAACTCTAGGTGCTGTCAAGGCATTTAGATTCTTTTTATTGATTGACACTTATACATACACCAATAATTTGATTACATTGTGTATTTTACAAAAGGATATATGCTCTATATAAAATAAATGACACTTTCTTCCTTTTCACTGTATTAGAAGAAAAAAAAATAGAGAGATATTCCCTTGTGCACCAAAATTTAAATTTTCCTTTATATTATCAATCACATAAGAAAATATTTCCTTTCTTTGTTTGTTTAAAGCTTTTGATATATTTTCAGAAAAAGGTGTATTCTACTACATACATATTTTTTCTATATCATATCGATTTTTACAAGAAAGTTATACTTTAAAGCTCAACATATGTAAAAATTATATTTTAAAACTGATAGTTAAACATCATAATCAATGCCTATGAATGAATTGTTACTATTACTTTTACCATTACCATTACCATTACTGTTAGTTGGATCTAATTTTGTTTGCATGTGCGAAAGATTTCACCAAGTGGCAGCAGGCTTGCGGCAGCAGGCTTGCTGGTTGGACCTTAAGCCCTCATGGCTCGATGCTTCCCAGCACACAATAGAAACTATTTGTGGCCAAGGCGGATTGCAGGATTTCCTGAGAACCTAAGCTATATTCGTGCCTTACCTAGAGCGATAAGGACTGTCATGGTGGGAGTCATTAAGAATGACTAACTTCAGCAACTACTAGATTGATCATTATTATTTAAATGTCTAGACCATAACTTACTAACTGATTTATTCCTTGTTTACTAATGTCTATTGCTCAACTATCATTTGGTCATTTCTTTTGAAATTTTATGAATTGTCCACACCATTTCTTTGTGAATTCTAAGCAAAGCATTTTATGAACCCATGTTGCACACACATAGGCATTCACTAAGTCCTTTACTTGCACTCCTTGTATCTTCAATTTCCTTGTTGCAGACTTAGAATGTAGCCACGTTAAGGTTGTGGAACTGCTTTCAATGATGAATAAAGCTTAATAGGTTCTTTAGATGAGGACTTTGCAGTAATTATTAGAAGTTTCATTGTGTTGCCAACTAGTTTTTCTTTTAATAGACTTCTAATTAAAGATAGAGTATTAGTTAGAATATTTTCTGAGTTGTAAGATTTCTTTAGATTATTATGAATGTTTGTAGTTTATTTGTTTAAGGTCATGACTTTGCATTGGTGATTTATTTGGAATTGAGTTTCGCACCTCGCGACTAGATTGTATGGTTTGTTTTCGAGGTGTGGCAACCATTGTCTTGCAATAAAATATTGTAACTTAAACTATAAAGTTCCATATATTCTGCTAAGTTTAAGAAATTACTAAATAAAATAGAAAGCAAATAATAAGCAGCTGTTGTTTTGTTCCACATCATATAAAATTAGGAAATTCCACAAAAAAACTGTTTCTTAAGGAAAATAAATTTAAGCAATCCAATGAATATCAAAGTGCCTATTTCTTCACTCCTTGGTCATACCCCAAGGAATAATAAGGTAATAGTCATGATTCATCTCTATCCCACTTGGATTAAACATATGCATATTGTATGTTCAAAAGCCCACTTTAGTGTACAAAACTCTTTTTGCTTCTGTTTTGTAGACCTCATAAAAAACATACTCAAAATTTACCTCCCTAATTCTTTCATCAAAATAAAGCTTTAGCAATAACAATTTCTTATCTAAAACCACAACTTCGTGAAGGTTCAACTTCAAGTTTTTGCTTCAGTTGTGCTGGCACCTAGTATTAATTGTTGTGCTTAGTTTTCATGAAGAAAGATAAAAGATGTATCATTAAAAATTTTAGAAATAGAATTTTCATGTTGCGCTTATTTTTTTTGTAGTGTTATACATCCTTGCATAAGCATACCAATTATTAAGGTGCAGATATATACAAAACCACTCTACAACATGAAAAATAAATATTAAGTGTCAAGGTCTATCAATATGATTTATTTAATACATAGCATCGATATTATAAAAATTACATACATTACTAATATGGAGTGGGGTGATGGGGTATTCAAAATCATCGAAATTAATAGATAAGTGTCTGCTAGCATGTGGATAAGAAAATTGATTTGTACTTGCTTGTTGGGCAAACTCCAATTTTCATATCTCTTAAACATGGGAAAAGGTAAAAGATGCGTTTGGATATAAGGTGATCTTATGTCTAAGAGTTTTATCTCAAAATCCCCCCCCACCCCCCCCACCCCCCTCTCATCGCACCTCACTTTTCTGTCTCTTTCTCTCTCTCATGCCTCACCAAATTCCTCTCTTTCAATCTTATTAAGTAATTACAACTTGAATGTAATTAATTAATATATGTTAAATTAATTAAATAATTTGAATTAAAATGTACAATTATTATACAAAATTTAAAATAACAAACAAGACTATAAATAAATAATTGCAATGAAATTATTAAGGAATTATTTTAATATCTAACGAATTATGATACAATTCTAACTAAATTTTAATTACACGAAAATACAAGTCTAAGGTATTATACGAATATAAATTATTATATTTTACTAATTGACAAAGTAAATTAGTATAAAAAAAATTAAGTTACTTCAAAATAAATATGTTAAACTGCACTAATTAAACTTTAAATCTAATTTTCTTCTTGCAATTTTCAAACTTATCATTATATTTGTATCTAGATTTGATGTTTTTATTTGTGTAAAATTTATTTTTTTGCATTTTTTAAAGTATATATTTAATTAGATTTTTTCTAATTTTATCCTCAAATTAAAAATACAGTACATATATATATATATATATTATTTTTTTAAAACTTAATCTAAACTAAATGATAAAAAAAAATTGGCCAAAAAAAAATTTGGCAAAGAAAATTAAGTTTTCCTACGAAAATAATTTGGAAAAATAATTGTTTTTCGTAATAATACAAGATTTTCTTCTTTTTCATTTTTTAGATTTGTAAAACATCATTTGAAAAAGAAATATGCATAACAGGAAAACACAGACACACACACACACATGCACACAATGACAAATTATGTGATACGCACATTTTTTTTATTATTTTATGAATAAATAGAAAAAAAAAAACCAAAATTCTAACTAATTCAATTAATATATTTTTTTCCAAAATATAATGCATGATAGTGAATTTTTTTTTTTGTTTTCCTAGTTTTTGATTTTCCTTAATTAGTACTAGAAAACCCAATCACAACCCATTATTAAATTTGTATAAAATATAATTTATAATGCTTTTAAATGAAATATATTATTAAATCTATTATTATAATGATTCACAAAAATATTTCGGGTAATACATTTTAAGGTATAGTTGTGAATATAGAGTGAGGTCATTTTTGGTACACAATAGTGTGTTAGTTCATTTTTTTCTAGAACGCGTGCAAAGAGATTCTTTGCTCTTGAATGTTCTTTAAGTTTCACGGTTCTTTTGTGTATGATTTCTTCTGACCAAGTTCTTTTTGGAGCTTAGCATTCATAGTTCTTTCTTACGAGGCTTAGGACTATAGGATTTTGTTGACCTTCTTCATGGATTTAATATGTCCTTGCGCTCTTAGGTCTTTTTACTTAAGTAATTGGTCAATATAAAAAATACTATTTATCCGATGAAAATTTCTGAGAGAAAGTCTCCCTCTAAAATGTTTGAAAGCTTTTCGATGGATTTGCATGGATAAATGGGTCCATCGGACATTTGATGGCGAATTGACGAAAAATTGCCTATAAATTAGAGGGGATTTGATGGGAAACGAAGCAAACATATATAATGGATATTCCATCGGAAGGCCATCGGAAACATTTTCGATGGAAGTTTTTGACGGAATATCCATTGTAAACTTGAACTTTTTTGGTTCTTAAACTCAATAAAATCTTATGTGGGCTCCTCTTCCCCATTTCTTTCAGTTCTTTCTCCTTCTTCCTCCCTCCTCCATCCCCCCAAATAATGTTCATCTCCTTTCGTAGCCAATGTCCACCGCTGTTATGCCATTGCCACCCCTCTCCATGATTGCTGCCACTATTGCCACCTGCCCATGAGCTGATTGCACCATCGTCATTCCTCCGTTGCATTCGTGAGTTGTTTTTTTCCTTAATTTTTTTCATATCTTTGTTTATTTAGTTACTTTTGTATTGTTAGTATGAATTGTTTGATTATGCATTTTAATTTTATTTATAATTTGATATTGTTAGTATGATTAATTTGGAATGGTTAATATTCAAGCTATTATTTAAGAATTGTTGGAAATGGCAATTTGGAGTGGTTATTATTTAAGAATTGTTTGCATTGTTTGAATTATATTATGAATGGTATAATTGGTGGTTTAGGTTAATTTTTTGAAATTGCTTGGTTTAAATGATTGAAAATGGTTAGTTTAGGGTTGGTATTTTGGTTAGTTGGTGCTCTAGGTTAGATGTTTTAGAATGATTTGGTTGGAATTTTTTAGAATGGTTAGTTTATGGTTGTTTTTTTTGGTTAGTTGGTACTCTAAGTTAGATTTTTTAGAATGCTTTGGTTGAAATTATTGAAATTGGTTAGTTTATGATTATGAACTTTGATTTATATGATATAAGTATTCGGGGATTTATTAGGCATTATTGAGATCTTTTTGAGTATGAAAGACCAATTGTTTGTATGAAATTTTCTTGAAAATCATACTCAAAAAACTAATAAAGATTTTCGGCCCAATTGGCACCATGATAGGCAAGCGCCTTGGTGCTAAAATGAATAGTTCATAAATAAAGTCTTCAAAAATAGCATTACCTATTCCAGCTACCATCTGCTTAACCCACAGGCATTTCATCACCATCCACCACTCTATTTGGCACTTAGCCATCACCTGCTACTCTACTCAACCATTCCACAATAGTAGCATCATCACCAGCAACCAATTCTTCAGCTAGCCAAACATTAGGCGAAGGGGGATTAGAGTCCCCATCCTACAGTTCTGATAGGGTTTACTTGCATCACGAGGGACACTATGACTGAGTTCCAATTACTATATAAATGTTATTTTACTATTATTTTAATAATTATATGTTAATGTTAAAATTTTGATATAGGTATACGCCCTCGCTAGACATTATAAAGTTGTGGACGAGGGTGATCAAGAGCAAGGTACAAGAGCCCTATAGGACCTGGTTGGATATCCCCCATGTAATCTGAGATTTGATGTTCAAGAAATGGAAGGTATATGAATGCTACTAATATATTTACTTTTACAAATTGACTATGTCTTTGTATTGCAAGGATACTAATATATTCCATTTTCTTTCATAGAAATATGTCTGTTGGGACCCCCATAACGAGGATCACTTTAAGAGAGTCATCGACACTAAAAGGGGTCACCGATTGAGTGACATGTATGGCCATGCCCAAAAGACGGGCAAGAGGCCAGAGTGGATTGACGAAGACACTTGTAATGCCATATTCAGACATTGGTAATCTGAAGATTTAGTAAGTTTCCTAACTTTTAGTCTTTAATAAACTTAGTCTACTTTTGGAATATTTGGTATTTTGTCTTATAATTATAATCTTTGCATGACATGGTTGATGGGGAACGGTTGGTGCCCTTCCCATTTTTTATTCATTTATTCGGTTGATGGGAAAGAATTGGTGCCCTTCCCAAATATAATATGTTAGCATTTATTTGGCTGTTGAGCTTTCATTTTTTTTTTCTTTTTCGAAAGACCAATTTTAGGGAAGACTCTGACGAATCACTCTCTTATATTCATTGTAGTTTAGCATTATGTATATATACACACTTATGTTAATTTTTGTTTTCTATGTAGGCTCGGGAGTTATAGAGGACCCTAAAGGTGGAGGAGATTTTTGCATATACCTACCAAAGATAAGTCGATAGGAGCTGGGTGGACAAGAGGGCAATGAGAGTTATTGTAAGTTTATTACAATGACATAATCTATTTTTAGTTACTTTATAATGCATTCATTTATTAATTTTTCATCTTGTAGGAGAGCTTCAACAACCGCTACAATCTCAATCTCAACCAAAGGGCTGTGGAAGCAATGTAGAGACCCAACAATTTTAAGCTGAGTTGTGGACCCTGACTGTAGGTGGCCCCAACAAAAAGAGGTGGATGTACGGGCTAAGCACCAATAACCGCCCTCCTGTAGCAACGTGCCTTGAGAAGAACCTCTAACTGCATCAATTGCAGCCTAATTGGAGGCCCGTTTACAGGCAAGTATTCATGATATGCAGAGCATGTTCTCATCGTGGTTGAACAAAATACATGATATGCTCTCTTAGCTGGTCATGTAGAGGGATGCTGCGTTTGGATCGTCTGCCCCACCCTACCAACAACATCTTCCATTGCAACATAGAGACAATTATGACAAGCAGTAGCATGACACCGAGCAGAATGACTGTTTCAACTTTGGTGATGATGTTGCTGGCCAGTAGATAGGATTTTCTTTATGCTTTTGTAATTACGAATTATAACCTTTAAGACTTATACTTGTAAAATTATGTTTTATATTAAATTGTTGTTGCATTTATTCGTAATTTTGGTACATTATAATTGTATGTTATTTTATATATAAAATGTATCAATAGGTTTGTAAACATATTAAATTTTTTACCAATTGAAAAGTGACACATGTAAAATAATATATTAAATATTAATTTAAAATTTTATATTTAAATTTTGGGATATATTAAATTTAATTTCAAAAGATAAATAGTTAGTTTTAATTAATAATTTAGTATATATTTTATATTAAAATCAAGCATTAACACGTGTTAAAGACGAAGTGTCTGCATATATGGACCAATCAAATCAAAGATATTTAATATTGATATTATCTTTTGATGTTTGATATTATCAAATTAAATATATCTATTATTATCTCTGGATATTTGATATTATCTTATCAAAGAGATAGTCGTTGAAGGAGTTCAAGTCAATCTAGAAGTCTTCCATCAAGTAACAATATAAAGGTGTGATCCCGCCCATTTGATAACACACAAATTCTAGCAGACGAGAGAAACTTTGAAGGAGTCCAGCAATTCTCTCAAGTAAATTCAAAGAGATCCACGATGTTCAAGGTGTTCTTCACAGAACTCATATATTTCTAGCGTTTGATTCGAGATTAAGGTGCGAAGCACTCAAATTGGTGTTATTTTTATTCAAATCAAATCTAAGGAGATCCACAACGTTTAAGGTGTTTTTTGCGAAGCTCATTACATTGAAGATTATATTTGGAAGGGAAGAATCAGAAGATTAGATTAGATATTGAATCCACAATTGATTGATTGATTTTAATTTCATTTTATTTGTACAATTTTTTTTGTTTTACAATTTTAATTATTGCAGATAAGAAATTTGTTGTTACAAATTTTGGCACGCCCAGTGGGACCATCTCTGCCTCTCATCTCTTTTCTTCATCAAGATTGAAGTATCATGGCCACTAAGAAGACTGCTGCATTGAAAATGATTATCTCAAATTTCATAAATGCTACAGTAAAAAGGGTTGGCGTCACCACAAGGAGTATATCAAAAAAAGTCGCAATCATCTTTGGAGGTAAATCCTTCACTTGAAGCTATGGAAAAGACATTACTGCATGCTATTGATACTAATGAAGGTGGTGGAGACTCAAAAGAAAAATCAACAGCATTCACTCCTCACTCAACCTCAAGTTCCTCAAGCATAGCGCTAGTGATGGTGACAAGTGCTACAACTTTTGAAGAACAAATTGTTAATTTGACGAAGATTATTAAAGGACTAGCAAAGCATGTCCAAGAGCCGGATTCTCAAATCTCCAAGTTAATGAACAAGATGGATAATGCTGAGACGATGGAGAAACAAATAGAGGATCAAGATAAAGGTGAAGCATCTACAAAGAGACAGCCAGTTGAAAATGAACAGCCTGCAGCAAAGGAATTGCAAGTTTCCACCGATGGACTAATTCCTATTGACCAGCTGAGGGAGTTTATCATGGGAACTATCAAGGACAAGCTTGAAGGAAGCTCTAAGTCATTTATGACTTATTCCAAGCCATATACTCAAAGGCCTGACAACTTAAAGATGTCAACTGGTTATCAGCCACCAAAATTTTAGCAATTTGAAGGCAAAGGCAATCCAAAACAGCATGTGGCTCATTTCATTGAAACTTGTAATAATGCTGGGACATATGGAGATCACCTAGTTAAGCAGTTTGTTCATCTTTGAAAGGCAATGCTTTCGATTGGTACACTGACCTAGAAGTATGCTTAATTGATAGTTGGGGGCAATTGGAGCAAGAATTTCTCAATTTACAGTACTCGAAGGATGGTTAGTATGATTGAACTTACAAATTCTCACAAATGGAAAGAAGAACCAGTCATTGACTACATCAATCACTGGAGAAACTTAAGCTTTAATTGTAAAGACCGATTGTCTGAGGCTTCAGCCATCGAGATGTGCATTCAAATGATGCATTGGGGACTCTGATATATGCTGTAAGGAATTCAGCCCAAAACATTTGAAGAGTTGGATACTCGAGCCAATGATATGGAGTTAAGCATGTTTGCTAGTGGAGTAGAAGAGACACCAATTCAGGAGCCATATAAGTCTAAGGAAAAGCAAGAATTAAAGAAAGGGGCCAAACCTCTCGCTAAGACGCAAAGTAAAAAAGTTATGACGGTGAATGTAACACCCATCAAGTTTCGTACAAAGTCAAAAAGCACAAAGGATGAAAAGAACGATGTCTCCCAAGAAAGAGGACAAAGAAAATTAACTTTAAAGGATATGCAGGCTAAGACATACCCATTCCTCGATTTTGATGTCTCTAGAATATTTGATGATTTGCTAAATGCAAATCTCATCGAATTACCTTAAATGAAGTGAGCTGAAGAAGCTAGGAAAATTGATGACCCAAAGTATTGCTAGTACCATCAGTTGGTGGGTCACCCAATTCATGATTGCTTCGTATTAAAAAATAAAGTGATGCAATTGGCTAAACAAGGGAAAATCTCACTTGAGAAAGATATTGCTGCCTCAAATCATGCTACTATCAGGATTGAAAATGATGTACTTGGTGATCACGATAGTGACATTATGTGTTACATGATGGGTGAAGAAAAGATCTCCTCTAGTGAAGCATGCTTATCTTATGAAGAAAATCATGATGTAATTGAGGAGTGTATGTCAGCAATAACTTTCATTGATGAATACTTGTTTCTTAGCTCTAACCCCCACAATAGGCCACTGTTTGTAACTAGCTATGCTCGTGAGCAGAAAATAGATAGAATTTTGATTGATGGAGGCTTTGTAGTTAATATTTTGCCATTGCATGTGATGAAGGATTTAGGAATCTCTACAGATGAATTGACAAATAGTCGCTTGATGATCCAAGGGTTCAGTCGAAGAGGGAAAATGGCTCTTAGAATAGTAATGATAAAGCTACTAATGGATGATATGTTGTCAATGACATTATTTCATGTCATAGATGCCAAGACATTATACAATATACTTTTAGGCTAAACTTGATTACATAAAAATGGTGTAGTTACCTCTACTTGGCACCAATGTTTCAAGTATTGTCGAGAAGGTATGGCAAAGAAAGTGCTTGGAGATAGAAAACCTTTCACTAAAGTTAAATCACACTTAGCAGATGCCAAATACTACACCAAAAGTATGAAAACTGCCAAGGCTAAAGAATAAGAGGAATACAGGCAACAAGATGATCTTGATGAAGGAAACAAAATTAAAGACTTGACTCTAGCATGCAGCGGTAAAGATCACATAAAGAAAGAGTCACCTCTAGTAGGATCTGAATCATTGAAAGAATTGAATTTCCTCTAACTAAGCTTAATGTGAAGAAACCATCCCCTTACCTGCTGAAAGGGTTTGTTTGCGCAACTCAAGGAGTCGAGAAGGAACATGGAGAATCTCTGCATCTTCAAAATGAAAATTACTTTGATCCAAAATCTTATAAACTAAGCCGAATATAATCCATAAGAATGTTTTATTTTGGGAAAATTCCTTCCTAAGGCTTCTGGAAAGCAAACGTATGGACTTAATACTATCTAAAAGATGTTGAAGGAAAAAGTTCATGGTGTTCGAAGCTTTCAAAAAAGACTAGGATTTGTTCCTCAAAATCATATCACATTGCAATTTGGAGAGCCAATACTAATCATATAGTTGGAGAGGAACTTTCCTCAACAAATGATATTTTCAATGAAAATGGGAAAAAAGTCCCGCGAATCTCAATTTTTGATAGACTCAAAAAGTGGTGGCATAAAAGAACCTATAATCAGAGATTGAATTAATCCAAAATGCCAAAGTACTTGAAGTGGGTTAGCGAGCCGAAAAAGTTTAGGAATTCAATTCCTTCACACATGAAGCAATGCTCTATTTTAAATATATCATGTGGTAGAAATTTGAAGGTTAAACTACAAACCATTATCTTCACACGAACTCAAATGGACGAAGAAGGCTATAGAGAAAGTGTAGCCTCTTCATATCATATTGTTGATAATAATAGTCAGCAAACTCGTTAAAATGCTATAGATAATCTTTTCAAGCAAATCTCCAAGCTTGCTAGCAATGGTTACATAAGTGAGAAAGTTGGCGTCATGTAGATAGTCCATATAAGAAGAATGGATGGACAAACAAGGGCATGTATGGAATTCAAGAAGATTGAGCTCGTGGAAGAGGATATTGCGCCAGCATACCATATTACTTTGAGTGAAGAATTTTTAATTGAAGAAAAAGATGCTAAAAATGCTCCTCACGAGTTTGAAGAAGGTGTTAAGGCCACTGTAAATGAATTGAAAATGATCAATTTAGGTGATGCTAATGACCCTCAGCCTATTTACATTAGTTCTTCGTTGACTACTAAGGAAGAAGAAATATATATTGAGTTATTACATGAATTCAAAGATGTGTTTGCATGGTTGTACCGAGTGATGCTTGGATTAGATCCAAAGGTAGCAGTCCATTATCTATTAGTAAAGAAAGGAATTCGACAAGTCAAACAAGCTCAACGGCGTTTTCACCCAGAATTGGTTCCTTTAATTGAAGCTGAAGTAAACAAGCTCATCGAGCTTAGGTTCATTCGAGAAGTTAAGTATCCAACAAGGATTTCCAGCATTGTCCTGGTAAGAAAGAAAAATGGCCAAATTTGAGTTTGTGTTGACTTTAGAGACTTGAATAGTGCTTGTCCTAAGGATGATTTTCCATTGTCCATTGCAGAACCCATGATTGATGCTACCACAGGGCATGAAGCACTATCATTATGGATGGATCATCTGAGTATAATCAATTACATATGTCACAAAAGATGAGGAGTTGATGGCGTTTCATACTCCTAAGGGTATATACTTCTATAAAGTGATGGCGGTGCCACATATCAAAGAGCTATGTAAAAGATATGATGTGCTTCACAAGAATATTGAATGTTATATTGATGGCGTGGTTGTCAAGTCCAAAAGGTGAGAAGATCACGTCCAAGATTTGAGACAAGTCTTTGAGCGCCTGAGAAAATATCAACTCGAAATGAACCCATGAAAATGTGCATTTGGTGTTATATAGAGGAAATTTTTGGGATTCATTGTTCGTCATCGAGGCATAGAAATTTAGCAAGCAAAGATTGATGCAATTCTGAAAATGCCTGAACCTTGAGACATCCATGAACTCACAAGTTTGCAAGGAAAGTTAACTTATTTATGGAGATTTATATCAAATTTAGCTGGTAGACGTCAACCATTCAGCCGTCTCTGAAGAAAGGCATTCTATTTGAGTGGGATGAAACATGTAGTAATACTTTTAAGAACCTAAAAACTTATCTGATGCGGCCTCCTGTGTTGGTTGCACTAGTAACTGGACGTCCACTAATTCTTTATATTGCTGCTCAAGAACATTCCGTTGGAGCTTTATTGGCACATGAGAATGATAAAGGAAATAAAAATGCCTTGTACTACTTGAGCAGGATGATGATGCCAAATGAGGTGAAATACTTGCCAATTGAGAAAATATGCTTGGCTCTAATTTTTACAATTCAAAAGTTGAAGCATTACTTTCAAGCACATACTATTCGTCTTGTCTCAAAAGAAAATCCACTAAAATACGTTATGTCAAAACCTATCCTCTCTGATAGACTTGCAAGATAGTACCTTCAATTGTAATAGTTTGAGATTATCTATGTTCCGTAGAAGGCAGTAAAAGGGCAAGTTTTGGCTTACTTCTTGGCTTACCATCCCATCTTTGCAGAGTGCAAATTATCTAATGACCTACATGATGAAGATGTTTTGGTAGATGAAATTACACCTCCTTCGAAGATGTACTTTGATAAAGCATATCACAGAGAAGGAGCTAGTGCTGGAGTGGTATTCATCACATCAAATGATGAAGTATTACCATATTCCTTCACTTTAACTGAAAATTGTTCCAACAATGTTGCTGAATATCAAGCTCTTATTCTTGGGCTGGAGATGGCGGTTGACATAAAATAGTTGTACCTTAAAGTTGATAGAGATTCTAAGTCGGTGGTCAACCAGTTGCTTGGATCATATGAAGTCAAGAGCTTGAATTACTCCCATACTTTAATTATGCAAAAAGACTCATTGGATGGCTTGGGGATGTAGAAATTGAACATGTGCCAAGGAAAGAAAACAAGCAAGCTAATGGATTAGCTAAATTAGCCACTTCACTTGCTATACCTGAAAATGAAGTGCAAATTCCATTATGTGAAAGTTGGGTTGTATCGCTAATTTTTTAGAATGAGGATTATGAAGAAGGTTAAAGCAATGTTGTTCAAGCATTTGAGATAGAAAAAGAAGATTAGCGCCAACCAATCATTGAGTATTTGAGGTACGAGAAGTTACTTGATAATCCATGCTAAAGAGTTGATATCCGACGTCGTGTGGATCACTTCATTTATTACAAAGGTGTACCTTATAGGGAATCATTTGATGGAGTCTTTTTGAGATGTTTAAGTGATGATAAGCTATCCAAGCTATGGAGGAAACTTATTCCAGAGTTTGTGGCGTTCACTAGTCAGGTCCAAAATTACATTTTCGAATAAAAAGAATGGGCTACTACTAGCCAACAAGGGTGAAAGATTGCATGGACTATGCACAAAGATGTCAAGCTTACCAATTTCATGCAAATTTTATTTACCAACCACCCAAGCCATTGCATCCGACTGTTGTTTCATGGCCATTTGATGCTTAGGGATTAGATATGGTTGGAACCATAACAAAGTCTTTTTCTAGGCACTTGTATATATTGGTTGGAACAGACTATTTCTCTAAGCATGCTAAAGTAATACCCTTCAAAGAAGTAATGAAGGAAAATGTTGCTGACTTTATCCACATTAACATTATATATCGCTATGGGGTTCCTCGATACATAATCAATGATAATGGAAAGCTTTTTTATAATAGTCTGATAGATAAACTTTGTCAGAAGTTCAATTTTAAGCAGAGGAAATCTTAAATGTACTATGCCTCAGCTAATGGTCTTGCTATGGCATTCAATAATACTATGTGTAATTTGCTGAAGAAAGTAGTCTCAAAGTCAAAGAGGGATTGGCACAAAAGGATTGGAGAAGCTTTATTAGCATATCGAACTACTCATAGAACACCTACACAAGCAACTCCGTATTTATTGGTTTATGGTGTTGAAGTTGTTTTACCTCGAGCATCACATTTCTTCACTAAGGATAGCCATACAAGAAGGATTGACTAAGGAAGAAAATGCGCGCTTACGTCTTGAAGAATTGGAGGCCCTTGATGAGAAAAGGTTGGAAGCACAACAAAGACTTTAGTGTCATCAAGCTACGCTCTCGAGAGCATTTAACAAGAATGTGCGATCACAATCTTTTCAAATTAGAGATTTGGTGCTCACTGTGAAAAGGCCCATCATCATGACTTATCGAACTGGGAATAAGTTCATATCAAAATGGGATGGTCCTTACATTGTCAAAGAAGACTATTCAAATGGTGCATATTAGTTGGTTGCAGAAGATGAATTAAGAGTTGGCCATATAAATGGGAAATTCTTGAAGCGCTACTATGAATAAAGTTGGCAGAATGCTCCTTGATGCACGAACCTAAACTGCATGTTACTTTTGTCCTGCATGAGTACAAACTATGAACGGTACCCACCAAAGGTAGTACATGTGGTTAAGATTGCTAACTTACTCCACCAAAGGTAGTGCATGTGGTTAAACTACTAACTTACCCCACAAAAGGTATTTTATGTGGTTAAAATATTAAATACCCCACCTAGTCCAAGGCGGTTAAGCAATGGATACTCCTGGCCCCCATGAGTATAAACTATGAATGGAACCTCCTCTAAAATGATGTTTTCTTTGAACTACATTATGACTTGATTCCTTTATTGGGTACGTAGGCATCTTAGATATTCTCTAAGTTCAATCATGAGTTTATTTTAAATTATATTTTTTCCTTTATTTCATAAAAAAAGAAAAGTAGTTTAGTTGTTTTTTTATTAAGTTTGAGTTTTTAGTTAAGAAAAAAAAAGTTTTAGTTGTTTAAGTTAATTAGTTTGTTGAGTAAAAAAAAAGTAGTTTAATTGTTTTTTTCATTAAGTTTAAGTTTTTAGTTTGTTAAGTTTAAGGAAAAAAAAATTTAGTTGTTTGAGTTAATTAGCTTGTTAAAAAAAAGTTTAGTTGTTTTTATTAAGTTTGAGTTTTTAGTAGTTTAACTGTTTTTATTAAGTTTTAATTTGTTAAATTAAAAAAATATATATTTTAGTTGTCTGAGTTAATTAGTTTGTTGAATAAAATAAAATAGTTTAATTTTTTAATTAAGTTTTAGTTTTAGTTTGTTAAGTTTAAGGGAAAAAAAGTTTTAGTTGTTTGAGTTAATTAGATTGTTGAATAAAAAAATAGTTTAGCTATTTTTATTAAGTTTGAGTTTTTAGTAGTTTAATTATTTTTATTAAGTTGTAGTTTGTTAAATTTAAAAAAAAAATTAATTGTTTGAGTTAATTAGTTTGTTGAGGAAAAAAAAAGAATAGTTTAATTATTTTTTATTAAGTTTGAGTTTTTAGTTTGTTAAATTTAAAAAAAAAAAAAAGTTTTAGTTGTTTGAGTTAATTAGTTTGTTGAGTAAAAAAAAAAGTAGTTTAGTTGTTTTTATTAAGTTTGAGTTTTTAGAAGTTTAATTGTTTTTATTAAGTTTGAGTTTTTTTAATTTGTTAAGTTTTCTTAAAAAATAAAATGGTTTAATTGTTTTTATTAAGTTTGAGTTTTTAGTTTGTTAAGTTTTAAAAAGAAAAAAGAAAAAAGAGTTTTAGTTGTTTGAGTAAGTTAGTTTGTTGAATAAAAATAAATAAATAAAAGTTAGTTGTTTGAGTTTTTAGTTTAAAAAAAAATCAAAAGATTGCAAGATAAAAAAAATTATTATGTAATTTAAAATATATATATATATATAAATAAATAAATGCAACATAGTTTATTAAAAGGGGGGAGGGGGTGCAAAAGGTTCTAAACAAATTTCAAGTAAAAGGACTCAAGTTCTTCAATTATTCCTTAACAGCCTCCAAGTGTTCCATTGAAGTTTGCAAATTGTCAACTACTTTATTACTCAATGGAGGAGTACTCATGATAGCAACAATTTCCTCTTCAATCTCATGAATTTCAGCTTGAGCACTTTGAAGAAGTTGTTGTTAATATTTCAATGACGAAGTCAAATTCTTCTTGCATTCCTTCAAATTATCAAGCTCCTTCCCAGCACATTCTATCTCTTCTTGGGTGGATTGAATTTAGTTCATTTATTTGCTTTCTCTAGTTTGAGCATTATGGAGACGACTTTTGGCCTCATCTAGTTGTTGTGCAAGAATTTCATTGGATGCTTTCTCAAAAGATGCTGACTTTGCTTCATCATAAGCTTTGGCCTTGTCAAACAATACTTGCAATAATTCTTCCACATTGAAGATGTCAAATTTGCTGAAGTTCCTAATTGATTCAAGCACAAATTGAACACTATCTTTGATAGATGAGATGGAATCAAGTGGAGTATTTACTATTTCTCTTGCAAAGGCCATCCCACAACATTTGAAAATATTCTTTTTGATGATTAAATACAAAATTTTCACCCTCAAATATTGAAACTAGAGCAGAAGGAGATGGTTGTCTAGTTTTCATACTGTGGAGTACCTCATTTTGCATGATTATGTCAATTGGAGCGCTCATGGCCAACAAGTTAGGTCTCATGATTAATCCTCGGCCATTTTGGGATGTCTCATCTTCATCAACATTAATAATTTCATTTTCCAATTGAAATGTTACATGATTTGAGTTAGCAAATGACCAAAATGGGGCTTATTTAAAGAAGAAAAAGAAGATGAAGAAAAGAAAATGACTTCTTTGGCAAAGTTCTCTGTTGGCGAAAGATCACATGGCTTTGGAGATTTGAGACCCTTTTTAAGCATTTTCCAATAACAATCTGCATTACTAATGCTACTAATTTCTAAAGAATAAGGATTCCTTATCTTTTCTTTTGGAGGCTCGATGTCTTCTAGGTTGAGAGGATTTTGAATAGCTTTAGCAAATGGTCTATCCCCTTTATTAGTATCTTTGTCCCTAAGGAAAATTTTGATTGGCCTCATGTTGATCAATCTTACAAAATTTTCCTCAAAGTAATCTCCATAAATTTTATTCCACCACTTCTTGTAAGCATCCGAAGAGACTTTTTTTGCATTTGGGGGCACACAAGGAAACCATGCTGTAGACATAGAATTATGCAAAGTGCATAAGCGCCAATGGCGAAGTCCTTCATTCAAATGGGCTGTGCAAATGTCATGAGCAAGAATTCTAGGAACTTCTTGATAATATCCAAATTGATGACTGAAGCGATGAGGACTATAAGGTTCAATAATAAAGTAGTCACCTTGCCGCAAAGAAAGATAATTTGAGCAAATAGCAATGAAATATTTTTGCTCCAATTCTCTAGCCTTTCCATTATCAACATATGAAAGTCCTTTGTCTTTAGTAATCATGGTGCAAGTCCAAGAAACAAAATCCTATTTTTGAATTCTCTTGCAAGCCTCTTTTAGATCATAGTATTTTGCGCCTCCTTTGCTGGAATAGATTACAATATTTGGGCCACACATTCCTTGCCAAACTGGACAATATGTTTTGAAGTAGTGCGCCAACCAAGCATAGACAAAGTGGATGGGAAAAGAAAAATGGACATGACTCAACCTTGGGGAACCTGAAATTTTATTTAAACCATTATAGATTCTGGATAAAACTGGAATAGCAAGATTTACCTTCCTACATGTGGCTATGATGCATTCTATCTTGAAAGTGCTAGGGTGATTAAATTAACATCATTGGTTGGAAGAACAAACGAGCAAAGCCAACAAGCCAAATATTCCACCAAATAAGTTTCTTCTCTCAAGTTATCAGGAATTCCGAGTTTTAAAAACAATGCCTCCTCTGGAGTGGACCATTCTCCATGAACACCAAAATCGCTAAGAGGATTATGAGTTGATTTGGGCCAGACCATCTTTTTCTCCTTGCGTTGTGGTGGTTGATGGTATTTTATGACTTTCCAAGACCAATACTTTACCCATTTTTCCATAGTTACTTGAGAAAGTTGATCTCCATAGGAACTCCTTTGAAGTAAATAATAAGGTTGAAATAAATATTTGAAAGAATTGGGGATAAAGTTACTTCCTATCTCATCAACACCGGTAAGCTCCAAAGTACGAGGAATCACTTAATCATAAAAAATTTATGTTATAGGGAGGCCTACAAAGTTGTGCAAATCCCATAGCGATATGGATAATTCTCCAAAGAACGATAAAAGAGTATTTGTAAGTGGACACCATGCCTCAAAAAATGCTTTGATAATCTTAAAATTTCTATCATATGTAAATAATGAAGCATACACTGGATCATATACTTGTTCGGCAATCAGCTTGTGCTTGCATCGGCCACTCCCAATATCCCTTGGTGTAGTGGAATTTGCCATCAAATTGAAGAGTTTCTCCCCACTTGGTTTTCCCTTCAATAATGCCATGACCCAATATTGGAAATAGAATTGATTCGTTTGATTGTTAACGATGAATTAGTTCGTTTAGAGGACAATGATGAGGTGCCCTTAAAGTCCACACCTTGAAAGTTTTGATCTTCCGGGACCACTCCTCGGTATGAAGTGAGTTAGTCAATCTTGACCACTTTGTTGCGTATCTACCAATAAGTAGATTATAAGTAGTCAAAAGTGTGTCTTTCTCCATAGGTTGATTCTCTTCATCAAGAATAATCAAGTGTTGCACTCCGGTGGTAGATGAAATATCTTTAAAGTGAACAATGGAGCAATCTACGAGGATACGAGAAAAGTTAATCAAATTATTGAGCAACAAAAGAAGAAGAAGAAGAAGGAGAAGGAGGAGGAGGAGGAGGAAAAGAAAAAAATAAAAGTATACAGAAGTTGCAATTCAAAGTATCCGGACAATCGATATTGCTGATAGACAATTCAAGAAACTCTTTTAATAGTTTACGTATTGAAAATCTGAGCATGAAAAGATATTAGGTTCTTTGAGGAAATCTGTCAAACAGTTAACATGCATAAACAAAATAAATGAGGAATGCAAGCAAGGGGAAATGAGCATACCCAGCAATCAGCAAACTAATTTCCAATGTTCTTTTGACCTTCGATCAAGTTGTTTTTATAGGTGTCTATTGACACTGCGTGTTCTAGTAGGACTCACATTTTTACTGATCACCAAAGTCCTCTATTTTGATTAGAACATAAGAGTTTTGAGATAAGTGAATTGGCACCAACAATATCCTCAATTTTTTCCTGACAAGTGTTCTGATAGGAATCAAGGAGAAGTTAGAAATTGTGCTGAATAGCTTTCAGTGGGCTAAAGGAGTCTTGTTGAATGCAATTCACGAAAATAATTTAAGTTGGTGCTTGAAGTAAACCCAGGAGGATCAAATTTTAAATGAGATGGATCTCTTGACTGAGTAGCATACAAACTCCACCATCAATAGGATTTTTTACAAAGTTGAAGAAGTTAAAATTGTTCTTTTGGAATAGTGGTGGGCCATGTTAGTAAAGATTGTCTTTATGTTGGAATCCTTTTCCTGATGGAGTTATCTCTTGGCTTGCAAATTGAGAGGAATGAATATACTTAAATCTTTATGGTGGGCCACACTTGTTTACATACATATATATATATATAAGACCCAAGAGTGAGACTCCTTACAAATTACAGTAGCAGAGGGTTTATGTGCAGTAGCAAGCTTTGTGTAGCGGGGTCGGCACTCGGCAATTGAATTTTTCAAACAGTAATTGGGAACAACAATTGAATTTTCAATTGCAGATGAAAAGGAAATACATAATGATTGATTAGCAATGCATTTGAGGGATGGAATTTTTAATTAAAAGTCAGCTTGGCCACAGCAGCGTGATGCTGGGTTTTGCTCCCCTCTCTCTCTCTCTCTCTCTATATATATATATATATATATATTAAAGACTCATGTGGTATATATATATGTATTTAAATATGTATATATATATTAAAAATTCATATGTTGTACATGTATGTTCTCATATACTTCAAGTCTCATCTCTTTTGAGATTGATTTGCACCCCTTCGTCAAGCCTTGAAGTAGGGACATTTGTTAACATATTACATTTTTGAGCAATTGAAAAGTGACACATGTAAAATAATACATTAAATATTAATTTAAAATTTTCTATTTAAATTTTGGGATAGATTAAATTTAATTTCAAAAGATAAATAGTTAATTTAATTAATAATTTAGTATTTATTTTATATTCAAATCAAGCATTAACACGTGTCAAAGATGGAGTGCCTGCAATATGAACTAATCAAATCAAAGACATTTGATATTGATATTATCTTTTGCTGTTTGATATTATCAAATCAAATATATCTAGTATTATCTCTTGAAATTTGATATTATCTTATCAAAGAGATAATCATTGAAGGAGTTCAAGTCAATCTGTAAGTCTTCCATCAAGTGCCTATATAAAGGGGTCATCCCAGCTCATTTGACAACACACAAATTCCGGCAGACGAGAGAAACTTTGCAGAAGTCTAGCAATTCTCTCAAGTAAATTCAAGGAGATCCACGACGTTCAAGGCATTTTTCACGGAACTCATATATTTTTGGCGTTTGATTCTAGATTAAATGCGAAGCTCTCAAATTGGCATTATTTTTATTCAAGGAGATCCACGACGTTCTAGGCATTCTTTGAGGAACTCATATATTTATGGCATTTGATTCGAGATTAAGGTGTGAAGCCCTCGAATTGGCGTTATTTTTATTCAAATCAAATTTAAGGAGACCCATAGCATTTAAGGCATTTTTCACAGAGCTCATTAAATTGAAGATTATATTTGGAAGGGAAGAATCAGAGTATTAGATTAGAGATTGAATCCACAATTGATTGATTGATTTTAATTTCAATTTATTTGTACAATTTTTCTTGTTTTGTAATTTTAATTTTTGCAGACAAGAAATTTGTTGTTACAAGGTTATAGGTGTAATTAAATAAAATTTATACAAATTATTTAAAAAAACTAAATTTTCGACAAAAATCCAAGGACCTTCCTATGGAAATAATTATAAATATATAATAATTTTGATAACTATCCAACGAAAATACATCTATACTCCGTCAAAATATAATAAAAAATAAATAAAAACAAAAATTCCATCGAAAATCTGACAATAGGCTATCGAAAAAATTTCTGACAAAACTCACACCATTGAAAAATCAATGAAAATTTTGTTGTTTCACATTATTAAATTTCCATCACAAAATCAACAAAATTTTATCGAAAAATGTTCCGATGGACAATTTCAATCGGAAAAGGGACGAAGAATTATTTGCTACGAGGGTTTTTCCAACACGAAATTTCTATCAGAGACTCGTTGGAAAATTTTCATTTCCTCAACTGTTGGAGTCTGTCAAAAATGATGAATTTTTTGTTGTGGATTTAGTCCATTGGGCCTTTTTCTTTTACTAAATTCCCTTGTAGTCTTAGTAATCCACATAATTGTGCTCCTATATTTTACTTTGAAAATTTTTATTTTCATATTGAAATTATAACATAAAGCCTAATGTAATGTTTACTTTAGTTCATAAAAATAAGATTTTTAGTTTGATTAATTTTCACCAACTAAATTAAATTAAGTGTATAATTGCATTCGTTTAAAAACTTTACAACATTTTTGGTCGTGTTCACTCATGAACTTAGATAGATTTCAGGCATTGAATGTCTGAAGATTTAGGAGAGTTTGAAGTTGTAGTCATATAAGGACTTGGAGAATTTCAATCGTGACTATAAAGAGTGGGGAGTTAGGGAGTAGGACCCAAGTTAGATTGTATCAAAGTTGAGTCAGACGCAGAGAGAGAGAGTAGTAGTTGCGGCAATCTCACTGTTGGGGGGTCGTTGGCAGTCTCAGGGGGGCCAACAAGGTGACCTTGAGTTGGACGCATGTGCTGGGCATCCACACTAGATGCCTATAGTGGCGATCTTGTTTGCTTTTATGGGGGGTTGGCCGGATTTTCTCAGAGTTATGGGGTTCTACCAAAAGTTTGTGCTCCATAAAGGACTTAGAAACGTTTTGCTTAGAGGCTTCATATTGGAAGATCTTTTGAGATCGTTAGAAGGGGTCATGATTTTAGCAACGACTATCGCTTCTCTTAGATAGTGTTTCATTTATCATACACCTTAAGGAGCCTACCGAGCCTTAGGTGTTAAAGGTTATTTTTCAAGGCTTGTAGGGGGACAATTTTCTCCAAAAGACTCAAAATCACACTAATTTCGAGGACTTACAATCTTATAGTGATTAAGCCAGTGTCAAACATAAGTATATGGACTTACATGTCGCAATAGAGTCAAAGCATGTCTGGCATCGTGTTCACCTAGAAGGTCCTTTAGGATAGCTCGCGGAGTTTTGTCTTCTCCAAAGCACTTAAATGTTTTTTGAAACTTGTGAAGTTGTCTTCAAAGAAAGCATAAATTTTGAAGATAACTTGTTATCATTTGCCTCAGGAACTTACAAAGCAAGCGTCTCTACAGTGGGCATTCATAATAAAGCTGAGTTCATTTATGTTCACGAGGACGTTCTAAGTTTAAGAATTTTTATTTGATGTTGGCAGCTTTGCTACTTTTGTTTAATTTTCTGAAGTCATTCCTTTGTTAAGTTAGAGTCTACAACTGAGTCAGGATTGGAGTCCTTAGATTCAACACGAATGTGGTGCTTACTAGGTGCAAGGAGACAACGTTTGCTTGGTCAAATATCTGGCAACAAGATTAGGTGCTAAGAGACGTGCTCAACGCACTCGAGAACCCAAGGAGGTGTTTGGTTGCTTGACAATGTGTTCGAGCATAAATTAGAGTTTATCATAGAGGGTGGTACTTCGAGATTCCTTAAAATTTTTGGCAAAGCTCTGCACTCTTTAAATGACCTAAAAATTTTGTTGGAAGTGCTCTATGCTTATTTTGCCATATAATTAGCTAAGTCATGCTAAACTTCACCTTGACAAGATTTTCCTCATCCTCCAGTACGCCCCAAATAACAAATTTTATTTAATCATTCACAAAGTTATTTGAAATATATAAATTGTATATATATTTCTATCCTATTTTCTTTTCAAAATAATTATTGAAAGACAATAATATCACATCATTATTATAACCAAAAGTATTTCATTTAAAAAGATTATTTGAAGAAATAAAATTTTATCTGTTATTTTCACATAGCTTCTAGTAGTGCTATCAACTATATTTTTACTTTCTTTCCTACTATTTGTCTCCTGACTTAAATAAATAGGATTATTAATTTTTTTTTTTTAGATTTTTGACATAATATGAAAGCATTTTTTACTATTAATTTTCAAAATGAAAAAAATGTTGACCTCATCATATATAAGAATTGACCAAAATATGTTTCGTTAATATATAAATATATAAATAAATTACAAAAAAATTGAATAAGAATTTATTTTATTTATGTTTTTTCATTATCATATTAAATATACTATTACACTTAAATTTGAAACTTTTTCTATGTATACATTTTTTTTCTTCATATTTCAGGAAGAATCCTTATTTGTTACAAATACATATATGAAATACATTCTTTTTTCCTCATCAATTAATTTTTTTTTCTTATTCATATGATTATAAGACTTAATGTGTTTTTTATTATCATATTTGTTATTACATTTGGATTGAACATATAAATAAAAATATTTTTCTCTTTTTATTTTGAAGGAGAACCCAAAAAACGTATCTATGCAATGTTTATGATTTAAAAACATTTTTCATCAATTGAGCTTTTCTAAACTAATTTCAATGTAGTTATTATTTTCTATAAGTTCAATTACAACAACTTTAATTTGGTTGTAATTTATTATTAAACCATTCATACTGAATGTGATAGTTATAGTCTCATTAGATAAAGGTATACTTTAATTAATTAATATTAATTTGTTGTTATTTTCTATGAGTTCAATTAAATAAGTACATAAAGGATAAATTTCAATGCATATAATAGGTTTTTAAGTAGAAAATTTTGACTTAATTAATTTAATATAATTATTATTCTTTAAGTCAAATTAAAAACACATTTGATTTGAAATAAATTAAATAAATATAATTGAATTTGTTTAAAAGTACAATTGGTAAGTTGCAAGACTTGATTTAGCTAATTTTAACGAGTTGTAACACCCCTACAAATAATATTTGGAGAAGTTTACTTAATGTTATTTTTGTGAATTTTATCAAATTTTGATTCAATTTTTTTTAAAAAACTTTGGGGGTCATTTTGTAAATAAGGAAGACTTAATTATATCATCATTTAAAAGTTTTATGGGTCAACATAGAATTATTTTAGGTCAAGTGGGAGAATTTGAGGCACTAACAAGTTGTGGGGTTGATTGGAATGCAATTGCAACTCATGGGGGTTTAATTGAAAGTTAGAATAAATATTGGGGGTCAAGTTAGGATTTCCAAAAATTATTCTTTACATAGCAATTTTGCCACCCCCCTTCCCAAATTCTTCATTTTCCTCCCGCACACCACTCTCTTCTTCTCTGGCAATCATCACTAGCGATAGCCCGAAAAAGAAAACTAAACAAACTAATGTCTTCCTTTCCTCCTTAGGAACCCATTGATACCACATGTAAACTGTTCTAATCGATGGGCCACTGAAAAATTGAGACCCAAAATTGAGTCATGACGGCGAGTGGAATACGGCGGAGCGGCAATCGAAGCTTAGGTTTAGATTGTATTTCTTGAAAGGTAAAGCTCAAGGAACAATTTGGCATAGCTGGTTCTAGGTTTGGACCTCCGATGATGGCAGAATTAAAGAAAAACTATGTGGCGGAGGTGATGGCACTGCACCTTTGAAGCTTCAATTGGCAATTCTCTCAGCAGCGAAGCTTAAAATTGATTTGGAAATTGGACTTGTGGTGTTGAGATACATCGGATAGTGGTGGTGGTGACCAACTCTAGCGGCGGAGGACAGCGGCTCATGGGCGGCGGTTCAGAGATAATTTTCTCTCCTCGTCGCGGTGAACGCATTGGTAGTGTTGGATTGCAGAGATTAAGCTTCGATAATAAGATTTTGGGTAAAAAGTTGGAATCGGGATTAAATCTCTCGTACTATATTTTACTTTTACAACTTTTGTATTATGATATGAAATGATATGGAAGATATGATATGGGACCAAGAATTGAGACCTGCATGTATAATTATATGAGCTTAGTTGTCCCGGATTCATAATATTAAATGATAATCTTGGTTAGTTAAGTTAATTAGATTATTAAGACCCTAATTTTATTATTTTGGGGACCTAAGTGACAAAATTGGATTATTAATGATAGTTAGACTATTATAATCGATTTTGTGTAACATTGTTAGGGTAATTATAAATAGGAATATGATTTTATCGAAGTAAAAGTGATGCTCATTAATATTATGGTATTAACGACATAATTAACATGTCACCTCTCGATAAGATCAAAATAGAGCCCTAAAATATAGTATTAAGTGTATAACGACTGATAGTAGAATGTTACTCGTTTAATTACTGTTATAAGGGTCAAAAGAAAGATTTTGATAGTAAATCCATTCTTTTGGTTAGGTGACGAGGAGCTAGGTCCTGTAAATCCATAGACCGTGATAGCATTTCGGTGGCTATTGAGGTGAGGGCAAAACCTATATTTTTCTAGGAACTAATTGTCTTTGATTCTTCGATTCTCGTGATTATTGAATTCCTGGATCATTTTTCCTTGATTAACTGAATTTTCTTGATCTCACCTGTTATACTTGAACATGTTCCTTCTGGTGCCTAGAGCTCTAATTTCTTTGATCTGTTATTGTTCTGCGTAATCCACATCCTTGTCGGCTTTCTGTTTATCTCAGTAATATCTGGTTTCATCGACTGATTCGTGTTAGATTTTCTATTTGAGTTCGTTCTGTATAATGATTGTTAGCCTTGTCGGCTTATTTGAATCGCTCTGTATACAATTCGGTTGACCTTGCCAACTCATTTGAATTGTTATGTATATAATTTTTTAATCTTATTGGCAAATTTGTTATTGATTGTAATGACATTTATACATGTATGGGAAAAATTTCTGTATAGGCCGAGTGTTAATCCCAGCAGAATGCTTGGATAACTGGGACACGTAGAGCGATATGCTTGGGTGTTTGTGATACGCTGAGCGGTATGCTTAGGTATCAGTGATGTGTTGAGCGGTATGCTTGGGCATCTGTTATGTATTGAGATGTCATGCTTGGATTCATACTCTGTATGGGAGGAATAAAGAGAATCGGATATGCATGCTATGCTTTACGTTTGTTTAAATCACATATTATACTAGGGTTTGTTTGATTCTGTTTATACTCTGGTCATGGAACAATAAGAATTGAGAGATTTCCATTTGTTGAATCTGATAATGTTTATGTCCTGATATATTCATGTTTTGATTGAAATATCCCGTTGGTTAATAATCTGTTGAAATATTATTTCTTCAACATGTCCCTTCTGGCTGTTTATTGAATTATCACTCATTAAGTCCTTAGGACTTAACCTGTTGTTACTCTTTTATTTCCTTTCTACACAAGTATGAAAGTGGAATGAAGGCTCATGATTTGGCCGATGCGACTATTTTGTAATAGTGTTGGTGAATATATGTACATATAGGTTCACCTACTAGTTAAGCTTTGACTTAGAGATGTTGTGATATGTCAAGTTTGAATCTAAGATCTATGGCAAGTATATATTATGTTTCATGAGTTGACGCTTTGGGCTTGTACGTAATCATGGCTTAGAATTGAGAATATTGAATGATGTTGGAATATTTGGCATGCAATATGATACTCTGTTAGTGTTACTTTAAGTTTGAAGTATGTTTTTATCTATGAGTCATGTTGAAATTTTATGGGCCTAACGATTATGTTGTACATATGATTTAAGTTTGAATTGGTAGCATCTTCGCTTAGGGGTTATCTTGAGTGGGGTGCTATACGAGTCAAACTAAAAATGAATATAATTTAGTTGTGATTACCATTAAACCCTGTGTTGAATATGATAATTTTATTAAATAGGGATATTTTCGCCATCACATAAAATGGTTGAGAACACTACCCATTCATATTTTTATAGGTAGTATAAAAGCACAGATAGATATAGATAGAAAATATAATGCTTTTTCCTAATTTGTTGTTAATTATTTGTAAAGGCTGGCCATAATCGCCTAAAGAAGGGCTCGAATGTGTACTGATGCAAAAGGGACAAGTTATTGCCTATTTATCCAAAAACTTTAAATCCAATGAGCTGAGTTACCCAACTCATGATTTGGAACTAGTTGTTGTAATCTTTGCATTGTCAAAATGGAGACATTATCTCTATAAAGCCACATTCGAGGTACTCACGGGCCACAAAAGCCTCAATTATCTGTATTCGCAGAAGGATCTAAACATGAGACAACACAGATGGATGGAATTTCTTGAGAATTATAACTTTTATATCACTTACCATCCAGAAAAGGCAAATTTAGTGGCCGGTGCTTTGAGCCGAAAGGCTGGGATGGCTCACTTACTGGGAATAGAAGCATCAAAAAACTTAAGAATGGATGCTATATCAAGATTGAAACTACGAGTTTGGATTTTAGGAGTCAATATACAACCTGAGTTGTATGATGAAATATGGAGAGCCTAAGTTAATGATAATAAGATCTTGAGACAAAAAGAAGCAAGAGGGAATTCTGATGGTTCTAAGTTCAGCACTGATAACTAAGGTATTCTCCTACTCTGAAAAAGAATATGTGTGTGGGAAGAAATGAAAGAGAAACTACTAAATGAGGCACACAAGTCAAGATATACGATACATCCGGGAGGCACAAAGATGTACTAGGATTTGAAGAAACATTTCTGGTGGAACGGGATGAAAAGAGATATAGCAGGCTATGTGTGGAAGTGTTTAACCCGGCAGCTAGTGAAAGAAGAACACCAGCGACCGTCAGGGTTGCTACAACCAAGTCTAATCCCTAATTGGAAATGGAAGCAGGTTACTACGAACTTTATAATAGGTCCGCCAATAGCTCGAGGAGGATATAACAGCATCTGGGTAATAGTAGACTGATTAACCAAGTCCGCTTATTTCCTACCAGTCAAAATAGAGAACAGGGTTGAAAACTGACAGAGTTGTATATCAAAGAGATAGTCAGACTGCATGGAGTCTCAAATAGTATAGTGACAGACGGAGGTTTGTAACACCCCTAGATATCATATTTAGAGGACTTTTACTTAATGTTATTTTTGTGATACTTTAGTAGTGTTGCTTTAAATTTGAAGTATGCTGTTATCTATGAGTCTTGTTGAAATTTTATAGGCCTAACGGTTATGCTGTATGTATGATTTAAGTCTAAATTGGTGACATCTCAGGTTAGGGGTTGTCCTGAGTAGGGTGCCGCAAATGTGGTATCACAACCTAGGTTTATCGATGACCTAGGCGTTGAATATCATTAGGACTTATAACTAACCTTCTATTTGGGTTAGTTAGGATATGAACTTTTAGGTATAGTGATCGATACTAGGAGGCAAGAGATTATACCTGGGATGGCCGACCAAATTGTAATCTTCGCTTCTAAAAATCGAGCATTGAACTCTAGATTGAGATTGAACTCGGAGTATTTTGTGCATATTGGAAAGTTTCTATATGATTTAGGGAATTAAAGATGAATCTGATTAGTTTGACATTAATGAAATAGACTTATATATTGCAGGATGTCTGGCAATCATAGGAAAGGGAAAGAGCATGTGGAAGAAGAGAATAGGGAGTCTTTGAAAGAAAGAATTGAGATCTTAGAACAGGAGAAATCAATTTTGTTAAAGTTATGTCAGAGACTTGAGGATAGGCTTTATGATGAGCATGAGTCACTCATCTAGAGACGGGTAGAGACATGTTATCTTAAATCAATACTGGGTGCCAGAAGCTATACCATAAATAAGCTGATGGAGGATATAGAAAAAGAGGGTAAGCGAGTAAAGATAGCAGAAGCTCAGGTAGAGAGAATCCATGTACGAGCACAGATGGAGGAGACTTTCCAGACATTAGAGTTCGATCATAGAAGGACAGTTGATATGACCCACATGGTTATGAATGAGGTTAGAATGATGATAGCTCATTATGGCAATGTCATAGATTAGATTATCGGAGTTGGCATTGGAATTGCCACGAAGGCAGAACCCTCGGGAGTTCGCCCCTTCCCTAAGCCGGGGCATTGGTAGGGTGTTCACATTGACGAAATACCAGATAGAGAAAGAGAAAGAGAATTTATGGATCTAATATAGGGGCATCAATTTGTCAGCTAGTACGAGGCTAGCTTTAGCCGATTAATTCAATATACCCCCTACATACTGGAAGATGAAAGCCAACAAACCCGCCAATTTGTACATGGACTACGGCCAAAACTCAGATGAGGTTTGGCCCTTTGTGAATTATTGAGTTTCAATTGAGCGATAAGTAAGGCATTGCAGTTAGAGTCAGAACTGCAGGTGATCAAGAAGATTAAGGACAAAAGCCGAAAAGGTAGAATGTACCCTGGTAGATAGAGTAATACCAGGAGAAAGTAACAAAGGCTACAGATTGGAGGCACTACCCAATGAGCACCCCAGGCTAGCGGGAGTGCAAATTTGGCCCAGGGAGTAGCACCAAAGTAATGTGGATTCTGTGGGGCATCTGGCCATGAGGAGTCTGAATGCTAGAATAAGTAGGGCAAGTGTATGGGTTGCGGTAGTGACCAACACTTTTTAAGAGACTACCCTAAAAAGGAAAACCCAACACCTATAGGGAAAGGAAAAGAAGTGGTAAGAGCTATTATGAAGCAAAAAGTGTGCTCTCGTACCTGTGCCTTAATAGGAGAGGATGCACCAGACCCCAATGAAGTGGTTGAAGATGCGATTTCTATCTCTCGAATTTATGGTAATGCTTTATATGATCCTGGTACTTCCTATTCTTTTATATCTACTGTATTCTCTCGTAAATTGAATATACAACCTAAAACTATGGCTTATCAAATAGAAGTACAGAACCCTTAGGAATAGGGTTTGTAACAGACACCTTACTACGGGCTTGCCCAGTTATGATTGGGGATGAGGAATATCCAGCCAATCTCATACAAATGCCTATTCAAGAATATGATTTGATACTTGAAATGGATTGGTTGTATAAACATTAGGCATATGATACTAATACAAACGTGCCATTTTGCAGATGATACTTCCACGATACTGATTATATCTGTGCTAGAGGCTAGAAAGATTCTGAGGGAAGGAGGGCAAGGATTCCTAGCGTATCTTATCAATAAAACTTGAGACACAACCAAATTTGAAGAAATAGAAATAGTTGTTGATTACCCAGAGGTATTTCTTGAAGAGTTGAACTCTTTACCCCCTGACAGAGAGATAGAATTTGTTATTCATACTCTATTGGGAGCCACGCCTCTTTCCAAAATTCCCTATCGGATGGCGTTTGCAAAACTAAAAGAATTGAAGGACCAACTTCTGGAACTATTAGAGAAAAAGCTCATAATGTCTAGCACTTTTCCTTGGGGAGCTCCAGTATTGTTTGTCAAGAAAAAGGATAGATCCCTAAGGATGTACATTGATTACAGGGAATTGAATGAAGTTACTATCAAGAACAAATACCCTCTACCACATGTGGAAGAATTGTTTGATCTTTTACAAGGATCTACAGTCTTCTCAAAGTTATATTTGAGACAGGGGTATTACCAACTGAAAATCAGAGAAGAAGATGATCCAAAGACTGCATTTAATTCAAGATATAGCTACTTTGAGTTTGTAATAATGCTATTTGGTCTGACCAACACTCCAACAGCATTTACGAATCTGATGCATTGAATATTTAGACCATACTTAGATCAGTTTGTGTCATATTTATTGATGGCATTTTGGTGAATTCGAAATCCAAAGAAGAGCACACCAAGCACTTACACATGGTTCTAAAAACCTTAAGATAACATAAATTGTATGCGAAGTTTAATAAGTGTGAATTCTGGATAGAGAAAGTGGCATTTTTGGGACTCATCATACCCCAAAATGGGATAGAGGTCCCCTCTAAGATAGAGGCAACAGTCAACTAGAAGAGACCAGAAAACATGATAAAATAGCTAGCCTGTTGACCAAAATGACTCAGAAAGATCTGGAATAAAGATTGTGAAAGAAGTTTCTAAGAATTAAAGAACATGTTGACTTCAGCTCCAATTTTGCCCCTTCTAGAAAATTAGAAGATTTTGTTGTATACACAAACGCTTCTAAAGAAAAGCTTCGATGTGTACTGACGCAAAAGGGGTGAGTTATCATCTATACATTGAGAAAGCTTAAGTCACATAAAGAGAATTACCCAACTCATGATTTGGAGCTAGCTGCTGTAATCTTTGCATTGTCAAAATGGGGATACTATCTCTATGGAGCCACATTCGAGGTATTCACGGACCACAAAAGCCTCAAGTATCTATATTCGGAGAAGGATCTAAACATGAGATAACACAAAGAGATGGAATTTCTTGAGGACTATGACTTTTCTATCGCCTACCATCCAGGTAAGGTAAATGTAGTGGCCGATGCTTTGAACCAAAAGGCTAGGATGGCTCACTTACTGGGAATAGAAGCATCAGAAAACCTAAGAATGGATGTTTATCGAGATTGAAACCGCAAGTTTGGATTGCAGGAGTTAAAGTACAACCTAAGTTGTATGATGAAATACGGCGAGCCCAAGTTAACAATAATAGGATCTTGAGACAAAAAGAAGAAGTAGGAAATTCTGATGGGTCTAAGTTCAGCACTAATAGCCAAGGTACTCTCCTATTCTGAAAAATGGTAGAAATGAAAGAGAAATTGTTGAATGAGACACATAAGTCAAGATATATGATACATCCAAGAGGCACAAAGATGTATCGAGATTTGAAGAAATAATTCTGGTGGAATAGGATGAAAAGAGATATCATAGATTATGTGTGGAAGTGTTTAACCTGGCAGCTATTGAAAGTAGAACTCCAGCGACCGTCAGGGTTGCTACAACCATTTCCAATCCTTATTGGAAATGAGAGCAAATTACTATAGACTTTATAATAGGTTTGCCAATAGCCCGATGAGGATATGATAACATCTAGGTAATAGTAGTTTGATTAACCAAGTCCGTTCATTTCTTACCAGTCAGAACACAGTAGAGGGTTGAAAAATTGGCAGAGTTTTATATCAAAGAAATAGTCAGACTGCATGGAGTGCCAAACAATATAGTGACAGACCGAGATCCGAAGTTTACCTCAATACTTTGGAAAGGTCTACAAGAACATTTGGTAACGAGGTTGTGGCTTAGTTCTGCCGCCTATCCTTAAATGGATGGTCAGTTAGAGAGGGTTATCCGAATATTAGAAGATATGCTAAGGGCCTGTGTCATGGATTTCAACGAGAGTGGGGATCGACACGTTCCTTTAATTGAATTTGCTTATAATAATAGTTACCAGTCTTCTATCTAGATAGCTACATATAAGGCATTGTATGGAAGAAAGTGTCGATCTCCGTTGCATTAGGATCTTGAGGACTACAGTGTGATAAGTTATTGGGAATTGTAAGACTAGAAATTATACAGGAGACTATTGAGAAAATACGGACAATTAAAATGGACAAGCGAATGAAGGATTTGGAGTTCAAAGATGGTGACCGAGTGTTTCTCAAAGTATCCCCGAGAAAAAGTGTCCGAAGGATCGGTAAGGGCAGAAAGCTTAGGCTAAGATATGTTGGTCCCTACAAAATCTATGAAAGAATCAGACCAGTAGCGTACCATCTGGTACTGCCTCAAGGCTTGATAGGAATCCATGACGTTTTTCATGTATCACAACTTCGGAAGTACTATCCTAATCCTTCTCATGTCATTTCAAATGAGCATATGCAATTGCAAAGTGATCTAACTTACGAAGAACAATCGATACGTATCCTAGATCAAAAATTTTGAGAACTTAGGAGTCAGAGGATTCCACAAGTATAAGTGTTGTGGCGCAACATAAACGTAGAGAAAGCAACTTGGAAACAAGAAGATCTCATGCGCCAACAGCATCTCGAACTCTTCCAATACTCAGGTAGGAATCTGGAGGCCATATTCTTTTAAGAGGGGAGGTCTGTAACACCCCTAGAAATCATATTTGGAGCAATTTTACTCAATATTATTTTTGTGAATTTTACCAAATTTTTATCCAATTTTTTAAGAAAAGTTTGAGGGGTCATTTTGTAAATAGAAAAGACTTAATTATATCATGATTTAAAAGTTTTGTGGGTCAACATTGAATTATTTTAGATCAAATAGGTGAATTTAAGACACTAACAAGTTGTGGGGTTGATTGGAATGCAATTGGAACTCATCGAGGTTTAATTGAAAGCTGGAATGAATTATTAAGGGTCAAGTTAGGATTTCCAAAAGTTGTTCATTATGTAGCAACCCCCCTTCCCCAAAAAAAATTCTTCATTTCTTCTTGCGCATTACACTATTCTTCTCCAGCGATCATCATCGGTGATGGCCCGAAATAGGAAACTAAACCGACCAATATCTTTCTTACCTCCTCAGGAATCTATTGATACCACATGCAACTTGTTCTGACCGGTGGGCCACCAAAAAATTGAGACCCAAAATTGGAGCGGTGGATGAAGCTTGGGTTTTGATGGTGTTTCTTGAAGGGTTCAACTCAAGGAACAGTTTGGCGTGCTTGGTTTTGGGTTTGGACCTTCGTTGACGATGGAATTGAGGAAAAATTGTGATGGCGGAGATGGTGGCACTGGAGATTTGAAGCTTCAATTGATGATTCTCTCGGTGGCGAAGCTTAAAATTGATTTGGGAATTGGACTTGTGGCGTTCAGACCTGTCGGATAGTGGTGGTGGTGACCAACTCCGGTAGCGGTGTAGCGATAGTTCAGAGATAATTTTCTCTCCTCTTGGTGAACACACTGGTAGTGTTAGATTGTGGAGATTGAGCTTCGACAAAAAGATTTTGGGTAAAAAGTTGGAATCGGGATTAAATCTCTTGTACTATATTTTACTCTTACAAATTTTGTATTATGATATGAAATGATATGGAAGATATGATATGGGATGAAGAATTGAGACATGCATGTATAATTATATGAACCTATTTGTCTTGGATTCATAATATTATATGATAATCTTGGTTAATTAATTTAATTTGATGATTGAGACCTAATTTTATTGTTATGAGGACCTAAGTGACAAAATTTGATTAATAATGATAGTTGAACTATTATAATTGATTTTGTGTAATGCTAGTAGCGTAATTATAAATAGGAATATGATCCTATGAAAGCAAATGTGACTCTCGTAAATATTATGGTATTAATGGCATAATTAACATATCACTCTTGATAGGATCGAAACCGAGCCCTAAATATATTATTAAGTGTATAATGACTGATAGTACATTGTTACCCATTTAATTACTATTACAAGGGTCAAAACGAGGATTTTGATAGTAAATCCGTTCTTTTTGGCTAGGTGACGAGGAGCTGGGTCCTGCAGATCCGTAAATCATGATAGCATTTCAGTGGCTATTGAGGTAAGGGCAAAACCTATCTTTTTCCGAGAAGTGATTATCTTCAATTGTTCGATTCTCATGATTGTTGAATTCCTAGATCTTTTTTTCTTGATTATCTGAATTTTCTTGATTTTACCTATTCCACCTGAACATGTCCGTTCTGGTGCCTAAAACTATAATATGTCTTATTTGTTATTGTTCTGCATAATTCATATCCATGTCGGCTTTCTGTTTATTTCAGTAATATTTGGTCTCGTCGATCAATTCGTGTTAGCTTTTCTATTTGAGTTCATTCTGTATGATGATTGTTGGCCTTGTCGGCTTATTTGAATCGCTCTGTATACTATTTTTTTGACCTTGCCGGTTCATTTGAATTGTTCTGTATATCATTTTTTGGCCTTGTAGGCAAATTTGTTATTGATTGTAATGACATATATACATGTATGGGGAAAATTTCTGTACGGGTCGAGTGCTAATCCCAGCGGAATGCTTGGATAACTGGGACACATTGAGCGATATGCTTGGGTGTTTGTGATACTCTGAGCGGTATGCTTAGGTATCAGTGATGTGTTGAGCGGTATGCTTGGGCATCTGTTATGTACTAAGATGTCATGCTTGGATTCCTACTCTGTATGGGAGGAATAAGGAGAATCTGATATGCATAGTATGCTTTAAGCTTCTTTGAATTGCATATTATGCTAGGGTTTGTGTGATTCTAATTATACTCTGGTCATGGAACAATAAGGATGGAGAGATTTCCATTTGTTGAATCTGATAATTTTATGTCCTGATATATTCATGTTTTGATTGAAATGTCTTGTTGGTCAATAATCTGTTGAAATATTATTTCTTCAACAGATCCCTTCTGACTGTTTATTGAATTATCCCTCACTAAGTCCTTAGAACTTAACCTATTGTTACTCTTTTATTTCTTTCCTAGACATGTATGAAAGTGGAATGAGGGCTCATGATTTGGCCGATGGGACTATTTTGTAACAGTGTTGGTGAATATATGTACATATAGGTTCATCTACTAGTTAAGCTTTGACTTAGAGATGTTGTGATATGTCAAGTTTGAATCTAACATCTATGTCAAGTATATATTATGTTTCATGAGTTGACGCTTTGGGCTTGTACGTAATCGTGGCTTAGAATTGAGAATATTGAATGGTGTTGGAATATTTGGCATGTAATATGATACTCTGTTAGTGTTGCTTTAAGTTTGAAGTATGTTGTTATCTATGAGTCTTATTGAAATTTTATGGGCCTAACGGTTATGTTGTACGTATGATTTGAGTCTGAATTGATAACATTTTAGTTTAAGGGTTATCTTGAGTGGGGTGCCACACGAGTCAAACTAAAAATGAATATAATTTAGTTGTGATTACCATTGAACCCTATGTTGAATATGATAATTTTATTAAATAGGGATGTTTTTGCCCTCACATGAAATGGTTGAGACCACTATCCATTCATACTTTTATAGGTAGCATAGAAGTATAGATAGATATAGATGAAAAATATAATGCTTTTTCCTAATTTGTTGTTAATTATTTGTAAAGCGTTGGCCATCATTATTTAGTTTTACATAACTACTCAACTCATAATGTGCTAGAACAACAACTTTTGTCGTATAAAAACACTATTACAACAAAAGCGGTAGAAATTGAACCAATATCTATACTATTAATAATTTCTATATCCCTTATTGGTGTGCTTTTAAATACTTTTCTAAAATGCCCTCATTTTTATTTTTTATCCCCATAATTATAGAATAACTACCACATCATTCCTACCCTATTACTACCACTTAGTTCCACAATAATTCATGAATATTATACATATTTTTATTTCTCCATAAGTCTTTTGTTCTTTTCAATTTTTCTGCAACTATGTTATCTTTTATTTATATTATTTTATTATTTTTATTTATTAATAGTTGCACACACATCGAGTGTGCCTCAACCACCAGTCTATGTAAAAACACTGTATTAATAAATATGAAATTCAAACTTTTCCATGGAAAATAGAGAGTGGGATTTTCTATAGTCCTATTTAATTTGTTCTATTTATTATTATGTAATCACTTTGTATTGTGCCAAGTATCCCTTTGCTTTTGATAAAGAAAACAAAACAAAATTTAAACAATTACCCCTTTTTAGATTAAATACCCTAAATACCCTTTTTTATTTATTTGATCATTTATTCAACATATAATTTTATTTAATCTCTCCCATATTTTATGATAATATTTTTTATTTACATTTTAGTAATCAACTAAATTATAGTAATTCTAAAACTTACAATTACAAATCGTTCTTAAAAATTAATAGAAAAAATTAATCCTTATTAAAAAATTTAAAAATAAAAATTAAATAGCACAACAATCCTTTTTCAAATATGTATTTAAAATATTATAAATATTTATTTGTATTTATATATACATGTATGTTAGACACACACACATATATATATACATACATCTATATCCCACTCCCCCCCCCCCCCCCCCAAAAAAAAATACATCTATATGGCCGAACGGCCGGATCTACCATGGCCTATCTGGGTTGGGGTTGCTGGCCACTGGATGGTCAACCCGACTACGGCCAGGAAAGGGGGTGGCGGGGCTCGGGTGGTCTATGGGGGGGTGGGGGGGGGGGGTTCAGTTGGTGAGGGGGGCGGTTTTGGGGAAGAAGAACTTCTTCTTCTTCTTTTGGTTTTTTGTTATTTTGTTTTTAATTTTTTGTTTATTTTATTTTTAGTTATTATATAAAATTAGTTAAATTATTTTGCATATATTTGTTAGTTTCATCTTATTAAGTATATATTTAAAATTATTAAATTATATCATTAAAAAATGATTACTTAAATTTTTATTATTTTAGTTTTTTATTTAATTTGTATTTACTTATGTAATAAATTTATTAAGTTATTTTAAATATATTTGCTTTAATATTATTGAGGAGATAAATTAAAATTATTAAAATTATACTGTTAGGAAGATAGATTTAAATTTTATTTTTAATTTTTAATTTTTATCTTAATTAACAAATAAATTCAATTAAATCTATTACATATTTTAGATATGTTTATTATTTAATATTACAAAATATGTAAAATATAAACAATTCAGGATTTTTTTTTATTTTGCTAAAACAAAAGGTATATCAAATAAAAAAAATTAAACAAAGGGTAAATTAGGCATTTAAAATAGCTCAAAATAAATATCAAATTGTTAGAATTGAACTATATACTTCAAAACAAAGATATCATACGGTGGAGATTTAGTTATTTGTAAATTAACAATTACAAAGTGTAAACATGACATGAAGTAAAAACGAACAATTAGGATAATAGAAAAGCCCACATAGAGTGTGCCAATTATTAACTCTCAGTGGCAACAGCAAAAAGAGGAACAAGTCTATGGACTGTAACCCCAGGGCTTTCATTCATGTCTAAATCTTTCCCTTCTGCTCCATCAGGCAATTTCCAGTTAAATTTCTGCACAAGATTTGCTAGCAAAAACTCAGTTGTAGACATGGCAAACACAATCCCAGGACAGCGCCTTCTCCCAGCCCCAAATGGAATCAACTCATAATCCAGGCCCTTAAAGTCTATCGAAGAGTTCAAGAATCTCTCCGGCTCAAACTTTTCGGGTTCATCCCAAGACGCAGGGTCCCGGCCTATCGCCCAAGCATTAGTCATCACCAGTGTTCCTGCTGAAATGTCGTACCCCTTTATTTTCACATCTGCGCTTGCTACTCTGGGTACTAATAATGGCACTGGTGGGTGACAACGAAAAGTCTCCTTAATCACTGCTTTCAAATAATACATTTTTTCCAAGGCATCATCCGTTATGTCCTGTTTGTCCTTAACCACTTCTCTTACTTCGTTTTGCAATTTTTCCATCACTACAGGCTGTCGTAAAAGTTCTGTCATGGTCCATTCCAGAACTGTGGACGTTGTATCAGTCCCACCTGTAAATATATCCTGTTGAACAGATAGCATGCATTATAAACAGGGTGCAAAATACTCTACGTCATGATTGCAGAAAATAATTTTAGCTTTATATAATTGTTCAAGCAACAAAAGTTATCAATTCTTCTGAAATGGATTGAGAAACTAGTTAGAACTAGCTAGTCCTAATAAATGAATTTAGATATATATATATATATATTTATATAAAAGAAGAAGAAAAAGAACAAAAAATCTTGAAAAGTAAAAAATTGCGAAGATACGGAACTATACTCAGCACTTACCATAATTATTGCTTTGACAGTATCTCTGTCAATGGAAGTCTCAGTAATGTTATCATTGTATATACCAAGCAAAACATCAACAAAGTATTCAGCATTTTCAACCAGGACAGCCCGCTGTTCCAGGCGCTCTTGAATCACACCCTCCAGGAAATCATCCAATCTTTTGGCAACCTTATCCACTTTCTTATCAAAACCATTAAAACGAGTAATCCAACTAAGACATGGAATGAAATCTCCAATGCTAACAGTCCCTAACAGCCCCATAAATTCATTCAACGACAGCAGGAATTTCTTCCCATTTTCCGAGTCACTGTACTTCCGACCAAAAGCTGATCTACAAATCCCATCACTAGTGAATTCAGAAAACATCTTAGTCAAATTCAGTGGACCTGAAGATTCTCTGATCTTTCTGACAAAAAGGGCAGTTTCTTCTTCCCTGATTGAACGGAAAGATTGAACCCTTTTGTTATTCAGCAGCTGGAGAACAAAAATGCTCTTCGCCTGCCTCCAGTATTCACCATAAGGGGCAACTGATACATTTTTACCGTCATAGAGAAGTTTCCTGAGAGCTTTAAAGTTGGGCCTGCTTGAGAAGGTGAGATCATGAGTTCTCATAATTTCTCGGGCTGCATCTGCCGAGGAGACGATAAGCACGGGGACACTGCCGAAGCGAAGCAGCATGAGTGGCCCATGTTTCTTGGCCAAGGATTGGAGATTTTGGTGGGGCAAGGGACCCAGTAGATGGAGATTTCCGAGTATTGGCACCTTTGGTAGGGAGGGGGGTAAGTTTTGGTTTCCAAAACATTTGCAGAACCATTTGGTAATAGACCATAACAAGAATAAAGATATAACAGCTGGGAATATAAAAGGATGTAATTGAATTTCATCCATTCTGTTGCTCTATAGAAGGCAGGAATTTCGACAAAGTTCGACTTTTCTTGTGTTTTGCCTTTGATTGTATGTCTTTAATAAACTCAGGTTAAATAGTCCGATGTATGGGGCCTTTATGGATTAATAATCGTTACATGTGCCTAGATTGGAGGATTGAGAACTTGATGCAAACCCCTATGTAATTACTGAATCTTAAAAGCAAGTCAACTACTGGAGAAAAGAAAATTTAGAATGAAGAGAAAAGTATTTAAATCGTCGCTACTGATAATTAATCACACATATACAGTAATCACACCGCAAAACATCATCATAATAATATAAAATTTCCATACCAGCGGATCAAGTTGAACTAATTAATCATCCAGTTTCTGATGGTCGGTTAATGTTATTAAGTGATCACTACATCTTCGCATGTGCCTTGCTTCCACATCTTCTTCCTATATTCTGCCATTCCTATATATGGCTCATTTATGGATTAATAATGGTTACATGTGCCTAGATTAGAGGATTGATCACAACTTGGTGCGACCCCCTAAGTAATTACTGAATTTAAAACTAAAGCAAGTAAACTCCTCGAGAAAAGGAAATTTATAATTATTCACATATGCAATAACCACAATTATTGTCCCAAGTCGTCGTCGTCATCATCATCATAATAATAATAATAATAATAAATTTCAATACAGGGGATCAAATTGGACTAATTAATCAATAGTTTCCAATGGGTGGCTAAAATTATTAAGTAATTAGTACAATTAAGTTTTTGACCAAGTAAACATGTTCTTCTAAGATGTAAAATAAAAAATGCCAAATGTTTACATAATAAAAGTCACAACTATCGTTTTAGATCAAGAAATATAATTAGTGTTCTCACGCATTATGGTGTGTATATATTGTACATCATGCAAGATAATCAATTTTGAAAGTAATAACAGGGGTAAATCGCCAACACCCCCCCTGAGATAAGAGAAATAGACAAAAAAGCCTCCTATGAAAATAAAAAATACAAATAATTTTCTAGTATTGTTGAAAATCATGCAACAAGCATCCCTGAAAGTATTGGTGTAACTCAGGCGTGGGGCATGTGACTGGGTGTGAGATTTTATGTATAAAAAGATGATTATACCCTCATTTATCAGCCGTTGAATTTTTTTTTTAAGATATCAACGGCTCAAATTAAATTTTATTATTTTTTTATAAAAATATTAAAAAATATATATAATGTATATGATATAATACATATGTATAATATATACATATATATAATATTTATCTCTCACCACCCTCACCCCCCAAATCCCCCACCCCACACCACCGGCTGCCCTGCGGAAACAAAAGATTAAAAAACAAATAAAAAATAGCCTCTTATGGTTTGGGGATAGGGGCGGAGGTTGGGGTTGGGGTTGGGGGTGGGGGTAGGGAAGGGGGTCCCGGCAACTATTTGGCCGCTGCAGGTGGAAACAAAAGATATATATATATATATATATATATAAGCTTGCCATGGCAGTCAGTGGCTGGATCCGACCAGTATGCATGACTGCCATGATAGACTATTATAGTTTGGGGATAGGGGCGGAGGTTTTTTTGTTGGGGGGTGGTGGGGCGTATAATATATATGTTATATATAATTATTATATATATGTATATATATGTTTTAGATAAATTTATATACATATATGTATATTATATGTATATAAGTATAAATAAAAAATATTATTAATATATAAATTTGAATAAATAAAAGAAAATTTGTATATATATTAAATGTATAAATCAAAAAATATACATGTATATATTTATAGGTAAATTTATATATATGTGTGTATATATTTTATATATAACAATAAATAAAAAAATTTATTGTTTATGTAAGTACTAAATATTATTTAATTTGTAATGAACTGAAGGAAATTTGTATATATGTATATATTTATACATGAATTTATAAATAAAAAATGTATTATATATTCTTATAAATATTGAATATTATTCAATTTGGATAAAATAAAAAGTATGCATACATATTTTATATTTATAAAAATATATATATATTATATATTCTTATAAATATTGAATATTATTTAATTTGGATCAAATAAAAAATATATATAAATAAATTCTTTTATATATATACATATATATTGTATAATTATAAATTAAAATATGTTATATATCTTTTTATAAATTTTAAATATTATTTCATTTGAATGGATAAGAAATAATTAAAAAGTGTTAAAAGTAATAAGTAAAATTAAAATAAAAGTGATGTAAATTTTAATTTTACTTAAGGGCAATGTGTCTTTTTGATACTCAATGGGCTGTGAGCTTGATTTTCAAAAATATAAGAAGCCTTTCTATATATATATATATATATATTTTATAGGGGGGTATTATACCCATTTCGCATATCATAGAGAGGTAAATTGCAATTAGCCTGTAATAATAGTATTTGAGAGTTCTAGTTATTAAAAGTTCAGCACTTACAGTGTCCAAATTGCTGCAGATGCAAGGGACACCATTTATGGTAGAGAAGGCAAAAGGTGTGGCTCATCGCGTGCTAGTATGGCGCGCAGGAACCCTGAGAAATCCACAGCAACGATCTTTGGGTTTCCACCGCAAAGGAATGGAACGATCTTAAGCTTGAAACGGAGACTTGTGTTTGGTACAATCCAAGTAGATATTTAACCCACTGGATTATATATGATAATATCATAGTTTTACATTAAAAAATCATTATATATAATTCAAAGGCTCATAATTATGCATTTACATCCTCTAAGAAAACTTACGTACTTATAAATGTTGTGAAAAAAATGTATGATATAAAATGCATGTAGGTCTATTAATGTACCATTTATTTATTTATTATGAATCATTGACTCTTGAAGTCAATTATACTTTGTTCCGTACGTGTGTGTGTGTGTGTATGTATATATATATATATTTTCAAATTCTTAGGTGTAGTTTACTTGACAATCTCCTCTAAAGAAGAGAGAAGATATTGAATTAAATGAAGATCCTTAGAAAGAGATAGCTCAGACATTGAGAAACTAACCTCGCACGACTTGCAGATGCAACTAGGAATATCCAAATGACAACATGTAAATGGACAAAAATGATCAAGAAAATGACACATTTTTCTGATATTAATAATAATAAAAACAACATTAATAATACATTACTAAAAGATTAGGTCTTGTTACAGATAAATTGCAATGAAATTAATTTCATAGATATAACTATATATTATAGCTATAAATTTTCATTGCAAATATAATTTTTTTAAGTAACCATTAATAAAAATTATTAGCACATCATTCCGCACAAAAGCCAGCGCAAAACGGTCATACATGTCTCGTGTCTCAATTCCATCCAGATTCCAGACTAAGTCTCAGCCAACATCTTGTACCGCACCAAGCTGGCACCCTTTTGAGCATCGTCGCCTTAACTTGCCCCACCAATGTGCAACCAACGTTTAGAGGGTCTAATAGTAGGAGAGTGGGACGAGTAAGGAGTTTAGTTGAGAGTATATGATTACATATTTGTGTATGAAATTGTTGAGATGTAAATTATTTTAAAAGTATTTTGGCAAATCATATTTTTTTGTAAAAATTCCCAATTAATGAGTGTAAAATGCCTTCTCTTTAACATAGATGATTTCAAGCTTATGTCTTTATATTTTCATGTAAATATGAAAAATACTATTTTATATTTTCATAAAAATGAGCAAACAAATAAAAATAAACATGTATATGGTATGTACAAAGTCATAGAAAATAAAGCATCTCATTAAAAAGTACCAAATCCTATTTGCACTTTAAGAATTAGTTTCGACCCATCACTTTCTTAGTTTTAACTCTCCATCTCAAGTTTGATTTTTGAATTCACTCTTCAAGCACATAAATTGATGAAAATTTCCTCATTTTAGTTTTTCTTTTATTCCTAAAACCATGAACAGATTTCTTCCTGACAACTCATTCCTCTCTCTCATCTGTTTTTTATTCCCATCCCGCTAGAATGAAGTGCATTCCTCCTTTTTTTTTTTTGCAATAATCAACAATGAATATCTTAGCATAAAGGGCCTTATTTCCTCTCCATTATTGCACAGTAAAGTAGCATTTTACTCTTCGTGAGCAGCAGTTCTTTAATATCTTTTTGAGCTTAAAAATGTCGAGTAATGGGGAAGAACCTTAAATTCAATAGATAAGGAGTTGTATGTATAATGAGGAGCTCTATATCATATCCATTTTTTAAAGCATGACTCTAATGGAACCGTATTTCTAACTTGGGAATAGATGGTTTGAAATTCGCCGTCAATTCCATATAGTCCAATACCTTGCTCCCTATACAAAAATGTATGTGAGTTCAAATGTTGATGATGATATGTCCAATATGTTTCACCAGCATTTGTACTTAAAGATGGTCTTAGTTGACATGATGGTTCTCTAGCAAAGTGATTTTAATGGATGAGGAAGGCAAAGTAGCTATATCTCTAGGTAAATACTTTATATTTTCAATTTTGTACAGTATTTATTGTTTAGTATACTTCCAATGTCTCAAGTGGTACTTCTTTGCATTATTAGTTACACGTAGTTTATTTTACAAAATATTTGATCTCTATATTTATGTACTTGGCTTTTATATGTTAAATACTGAATTTGTTCATTTTAATACTTAGCTCTTCTATGTTGAATACATGATATTTTTATTTTTCAATACTTCACCCTTCTATATTAAATATTGGATTTATTCATTTCAATACTTAGTTGTTTTTATGTTGAATACCAAAATTTTATATTTGAATACTTAGCTCTTCTATATAAAATACTAAATTTGGTTACTTAGCTCTTCTACATTAAATACTGATTTTGTTTATTTTAATACTCAGCTTTTCTACATTAAATATTGGATTTGCTAGTTTTCTATTACTTAGTTCTTCTATGTTAAATACTAGACTTGTTCATTTTAGTACTTAGCTCCTAAATACTAGATTTGTTTATTTCAGCACTTACATAGTGATATTATGGCATTTTATTATCAATTATTATGTACTAGCATTATCCTCGTGCTATGCATGAATTCTTTAAAATTACTATATATATTAATATAATTATTGAATTATAAATATGACTAAAATAATAATATAAAAATAAAAATACTGCAAAAATATCAATTAATTAGTAAAATTAATTTTAAATTTTTAAAATTTAGTATTTAAAAGTTTGCAAAATATAAGGCCATCTCATATACATTATGTCTTAAAAAATAATTTTCAAAATTATTCAACGAGAAGATAAAAAAATTTAAAACATCCAAAAATAAAAATCTATGAATACGATTATGTACTTTATTGAAAAAAATAAAATATTATGCGATCAAAAGCTAACAGATAGTTGCATTAAAAAATAAAAATATATGAGAATGATACATAACACAAGATTGATGGCTTGAAAGTTAATTGAAAAAATTTAAAATTATAATACTTTAAGATTATTTTAGACTTAAAAGAGGATGAGTATATATTAAGTTAAAACTTAAAATATAAAGTATTAAATAATATATTAGTTGCCAAGGATTAGAAATTTTTTATTTAATTTTAATTTTTGATTAAAAATCAATTAAGCCAAGTCAAAACTATGATAGTAAAGATAAAAAAAATAAAAAAAATAAAAAATAATTACAAAGTTAAGATTAATATTAGTATATAAATTTATAGAAACATTTTTAATTTGATTCATAGCTTAGTTATCGAATAATTAAGTGAAGAAAAAAGTTTGATATTAATAATGCAAAGTTAAAATTATAGTAAATTGATAAAGTAATTATAAGCTCAAAATTAATTTTAAATAGGAATTATTGATGATAGGATATGGGGATGAAATTAGAATGTAAAATAAAATATGGAAAAATATAAATTATTATGTTCATTCTCAATTTTTTTTGTATGAACGTAATTGGATCTTCATATTATATTTCGCAAATAGTAGAAAAAAAAGTGAATAACAAAAAAATTGTTAACCTGTCAAACAATCAAAATTTTAAAAAAATAAAATTATATATATATATTTGATAGAGTAAATAATGTGTAGAGTTATAAACATAAAGGGTTAATAGATGTATTTTCTATTGAAATAATGATCTCATATATTTTTTTAAATATATAAAAAATTATCTAAGAATATATATTGATGTAGTATATAAAATTTTTAGAAAGAGTTCGAATTATACATATTTATACATACATAATTACAAATATATGAATATAAAATAAAATTAAATGACATATTTTAAAATTATAAATATTCAAAAGTGGAATAAATTTTAAAAATATCAAAAAGAAAAAATAGATCTCTTCCTATAAAACTATAAACTTAGATGAGCGAAAAAAAAAAAGAAAAAGAAAAAGAAAAGTGAATTGAAAAATAAATTACAAAATTTAACAATAAATTAATAACTTGATTCAAAAAATGAGTAAAAGGATGCTAAATGTATAATAATTTAAATAAAATAAAAATTAAATGACAAAATTTATCAATAATTAAGGAGAAAAATGTAACTAATAAAAATAAAATAAAATAAAAAATATTAAGCACAATTAATAAATCTCATAATAAATGAATTGATAACATAAACTAAGTAGTAAACAAAAAACATATAGAAATTTACAAATTTAATAGAAATAAAAGCTAAATGATAGACTTTATTTAGGTTGAAAAGAAAATTATAGCATTAAAATCCAAAAAATCTCTTCCATCATGTAATATACTTAAAATAAATCAAAAAGAAAAATGAAAACAAAATAAAAAAGGTGCACAATAAAGTCAAATAAACAATAAACACTTTGAATAATGAATTAAAGATGCACACAAAGAGATAGAAGGAAAAAAATGCTAGAAAATAAAGAAGACACAAAGAATAGAGTGAAAAAAAATGCTAGGACATGATAATATAATGAAATGGCTTTTGAAAGACTTTATACATAGTGGTATAGATATAAATTAGTTATTAAAGATAAGAGAAGATCTTGAAAGACTTATCAAACTATAGAGTTCAAATAATTAAGGAATCTTCCACATATTGAAAGTAGAGATGAAAAAGATTTTGTAGATAAAATGCAATTATTTTTTTATATTAGATATAAATAAAGTATTGTTCTAATCAAGAAAATAATTTCAAAAAATAAGATATATTTAGAAGGAATAAATAATATCAAATTTAATAACTAAAAATCAATTTTTAAATCTAATTAAAAAACTCAAAATTCTAAGAATTCAAATTTTGGTCAAAATTGCACAATTATGGGTTTCACATTATTGTGCTATATATAATAGTATAGACAAATCAATATATTTTAAATTTTGAATGAAAGAAAATTAGAGATAAGACAAAATTATATCGGTTAGAGATAATAATCAACAAATAATAATTTTTTTTAATTTAATTAAAAAACTCAAAATTCTAAAAAATTTCCACTTGGCCAAAATTACAATCAAAATTGAATAATTGCGGGTCCCATACCATTGTGCTATATATAATAGTATAGATTTGACTATGTTAATTCTTTGCAACGAACACCCACTTAATAAAATAGAGGAGGACATTCCCTCCACAAGTCAGCCATATAAAATAGAGGAAGACATTCCCTCCACAAGTCAATCATAATATGCTTTAGCATTACAACGAAATTCAATTGATACTTAGAGTCATCGCATCCGTGGAGAGAGCCAAACATTCCAGAATGACTTGTGACAATAATTACGATGATTTTTGAAATCTTATAATACAAGTTGTGATTCAAAAAATACAAAATAATAAGTAAATATAATTTCATAATGTTTGGATCAAGGGTTTGATTGTTAGATTATTCAATTTGAGCTTATGGTTTGAGAAATAAAATTTTATTGGACTAGATTCAGGTACAAAATGAATAGTATCTCCAATGTATTGATTTATTGGATAATAAATGGTAACTTTATATGATTGTCAATGGGTAGAAATATTACAGAATTCGAACCGACTATATAAGTTCTTTAATTAATATTTTTTATGTATTTATACATTTTTATCCAAATATTGTTTTTTTATTATTTATATAGTATGAATTAGATAAATTTTTTATGATAATATTTTTGTGCAAAAATTAAAAAAAGAAAAGAAAAAGAAACTAAAACTAATTCTATTAAAATTAATTTTATGATTTTCATTGGTTTCTAATTGGGGCACCCGGGGGGTAGGTGTGGGGTTGAAGAAAAAACATATCTTCAAGTTGGAGTTCAGCTATGAATTAGATTTTGACAGTGATTGAATTTTAATCAAACACTACTATTTAAAATCTTTAACCAATGTATTCGTAAATATTTTTGTCGATTATAATTTTTCTTTGTCATAGAGAATTTTATTAGTAAATTTTTATTGGGGTACTTTTTGTATAAAACTGGAAAAATAACTAATGATTATTTTATGATCCTGCTTTTTTTTATTTCGAATTGATGCCTAAAAAAGACAAACGATATTTCCAAATTAGAATTTTGGTTATAAATCAATTTTTGACTAGGTCCATTTTTTTTATTAGATTTGGATCAGACTATTTAAGATTTCAATCAATATACTATTAGATACTCCGACTACATTTTTTAATAGAGAATGATATTAATAAAGTTATTAATAATTGTGTCGAATAGAAAATAACTAAAAATAATTCTATGATCTTATCTTTTATCGATTTTAAATCAGAGTATCAAAGAAAGAAAAGTATTCTTTATCGTCATATCTATATCTATTCTAATCTGCGTGCCTAAGAAAGATAAAAAAAAGATTATGAATTTAATATAGATATAGTGAAACTTTTATTAGAACCTGACCTCATTATTTGTGAGGTCTTTAACCAATGTATTAATAATATTTTAATTTGATTATAGTTAAAATGCCATTGATAAAGTTTAAATAATAATTTAATTTAAAGTATCATATGGTTAATCGAACATCATCGATCAAATTAAATTATATTAATTGTGAGGTTGATATATTATTCTGACATTTTCAATTTTTATTTTAAAAAAAAAAATCTTATTTATCATGTAATTTATCCAACTTGATAAAAGATAAATTGTATCTTGTATTGAATTTAGTTGGTAGATTTATAAAATATAGTTAGTGCTAAATGAAAAACTATTAAGTTTTTTAAAGAAGGAAAATACAAGAAGTAACATAAATACGGTTTTGCATAGAAAATTATATTTTAATAATTTAAATGATTGTTTAATATTTTATATTTTTGGGTGGGGGAGGAGAATATTTAGCAAGCATTTAATGTATTAAGATTTTGAAATACAAATCAATGGCTTATTGTGAGATGTACAATAATTTATTGTATAAAATTTGTGTCATTTAATTTGAAGGTATCTCATATTAGTGAAATGCAATTTCACTTTACCGTAGTCATGTCCAATATTATATCTATATATATTATATATAAAATAACCAAGACTGATGCTCAAAAATATAATAACAAGGTACGTATGTTCTCTTTACTCTTCTGTCTCTCACTTTTTTCTTCTCCAATTATTTATTTTCTACTTTTAATTTTTTTCAATTATGTTAACTTCATCTTAGCTTTCTCCTTTCATTTATCCTAAAAGTTAAATAAATATACTGAAATTATCAAAAAATTATAATATTATTTTAAAAAATACATGCATATTTATACTTCATTCACGCTATAAAATTTTTAACACACATATCTAATATGTAAAACATACTAATTTATTACTAAATATATGTAATAGACTCAACCTGTTGAAGCAGCTTGTTTGCTAGAACGTCTGGCAGTTAACCACGAGATTGAAGGTTCAAGCCCATCAGTTAGCGTTTAAAAAAAAAAAAAAAAAAAAAAACCGAAGTATAAAAAAGTGTCTATAAGAAACTTCGCCCATTTGGATTCATGTTCCGTGGGCATTTTTTTTTTAACTATTTCAAAATAGAAAATCATCAACTCTTCCATTTTTATTGAAAATATCACATCTTTTCATTTTCAACCTTTCATAAACTTGCCCTATCAACCTATTACCATATTAATCAAATTTAAATTCCATTTAATATAAATATCTGTTAGAAAATTATAGGAGTGTACATGTGTGCTAGTGTGAGTTGAACCAATTAAAATAAGCTAGAATAATAATAATAAAAAAAAAAACCAAGATAACATATAATGAGCTATAGCAAATAAATTGAGATTATCATTAGGAATTACAAATTTAATTAACACTGAAAAAGGAAGGATCCTACTTGTTGAATTGAACTAGAATATGTTAAAACAGAATCGAGGCCTGTGGAACCATAGTTTCCTTAAGACTTATCAGTAGGAATTACAAATTTAATTAACACTAAAAAAGAAAGGATCCTACTTGTTGAATTGAACCAAAAAATGTTAAAGCAGAATCGAGGTCTATGGAACCACAGTTTCTTTAAGACTTTATTCGTCCCCCAACTGGTGCTCGAAGGACTCTGACGAACAGCCCCCCAAGATACAACGATTCTTCCACAGTCAAAGGCAACACTCCAATTGAATGTGACACCCAACCTACTGACTTCAGACTCTTTCTTTGCAATGATACTACAATGTAATATGTATGCTAGAATCCTTGTAAATGTGTGTTATCCCCCCTTCTAACTAGTCCTATTTATGAGTGTTATATGGCTACATGAAGAGACATAGTTTAATTAGGCCACACTACTCCTTCATAATGAGTAATTAATCGAGCAACCCAAAAGGCTAAGAGTGAAGAGACACTCTTTAATAAGGTAATTAATTTGACAAATGAAGAGGCACACCAGTCAATTCATAGGTAAAATTAAACTGGTCACACCTGCACTCACACAGCACCCAAGCTATATAAAACCTATCACTTAGACATAAGATAGCTTGGTTTGCCCACAAAATTGCCTTTTCAAGTGGCTCGCTTTAAACTTCATTTCCTCATTCAATCTTTCATTAATTTGGCATATAAATACACTATTAACACCTCCTCATTAAGATGAATACATTAAACATATGTCTCTTTGAATTTAATATTCAAAACTACCTTTTCGTTTCACACCAAATTGATGGTTCACATGCTACATGCTAAATTCTACAGTCCCCCACGTGAATTAGAAAATCGCCTCTTCAGATGTGCAAATGAATGCAGATACACGAAAGACTCTTAGCTCAATAGATGCTACATCAGGAGAGGTAACTTTTGGCTTTGAACCTTTCTTAATGAGAACTATTGGATATACTTGTGACTCAGTGGACATGATGTTTTAAACTGTTGGGCTTTTGTGAATACCAAGAAAATAAAACTACACACTATACCTTTGATAGTCAGTATTTTCGTTGTGTTCATTTCGGTCATGAACAGCTCTTAGTATTCATGAGTACTCTTTGCAAATTCAGCCTTAAAACTCTCGTAGGATCAACCCAGTCCTTATTCATTAAAAGCAATGCTTAACCTCAAACTTTTGTAGGTGGCATTGTCTACTCATCATAGGATTTTTTACCTGCACTTATATTAAATGGAAGAAGATATACAGAAGACATAATATAGAAAATCAAAAGCAATAAGCAACTTCCTTTGTTGACAGAAACACCTAACATACTAGTGATGGAAGGCAAAAGCAAACTTCCAGATTAGTATTACTATAGTACTCTATATACGAGAAATGGCTAAGTTCCTTTTGACTCATTCCTTTACTCCTTTAAATAATTGAAGTTCATTCAGGATCTTTTCCATCTTCTAGACATGTCATGTTGCCACATAAAGTTCCAACCGTAACTTTCCTTTCTTGAGTCCAAATTGCCATATAAAAATTCCAGCGAAAACTTTCCCTTTTTCCTTTTTTTCTTTGAATAAATGGAATTAACTATGATCATGTGGCTAAGTAAATATCTAATAGTAACTTTCATTCTTTAATTTCAAGTTGACATATTGAAGTTCCAATAGCTACTTTCCTTACCTATTGCTGGAAGATTATACAAATTTTCCTTTCTTCATGTTGGGCATGAATTAGGCAATTATCTTAGATATTGATCTAGCGGCCATCTTTCTTTAAATAATTCTTTCTTGATTGCAAGTTTCCATGTGAAGTTCCAACAAAAACTTCTCTTCTTTATTTTCAAAAAATCATGTAGATTTTCATTGCTTTCTATATGCCTAAATTGGGTAATTATTTCATAGATATTTTAGTATTGAATCAACAAATTTCTTACTTTAACTAGCTTTGCATCATATATCAAAAATAGAGATTATTAATAAAAATCATCTAACAAATAATCATTATCAAAACCAATGTGAGGAGATCCCAACATAGTTAATAGACACTTAAGCGATCAAGGAAAATATTACATTTTGTGGGGTGGTGTTCTATGGAGAGTAGTAATTATCATGAAAGGAATTGAGGCAAACTAAGTCTGTTGTTCTCCAACCTTTATCATTCCTTCCATATTAGCATTGCTGAGGCCACAGCAGAAGGGCTACACTCATACAACTTGAGCATTTTAAGCATTGGAATATCTCCGATTGCAGAAGGGATCACCGCTAAGTTGGAGTAAAAAATGAGACTTAAGCGCTCAAGGTGGGGGAAGTGTGTGTTCTTCGCCCTCTAATGCCTCAAAGAGATCTTTTACATAAGTAAAAACTTTAATCTACTGAATTCTCCTTCATTTGGTTCCCATATTGAGCTTTCAAAAGATTGAACTTTAAGTTTTAGTACTTCAAGATTGGGGAATGAACCAATAACCATCATTTTTTCTCAAGAAATTCTACAACCACTGAAGGTCAGCCTTTTGAGATTAGGAGGGAAATCAAAGTTTATTAGCAAACTATATGCCTCTAGGTAAAACTTAGGGTAGTTTGGTTATGTTTTATTTTCATTTTCAACTGTTTTTACTATTTGAAAATGAATTATCAACAACTTAACATCATTTTTACCAATATTTCAACTAATTTTCATCTCAAAACATATTTTCCAATAACCTACATATCTTCTCCCAATAACCTATATATCTTCTCTCGCTTGTTCATTATTACTATATCTCTCCACCTACAACCTACTAAACCCTATATAATTATTACTTTCCCAACAAACTATCCAAATACAAATCTATTTTCAACTCATTTTCTCGAACTAACTTTTCAAATTTTAAAAATGTTGAAAATGAAAGTTAAAAATAAAAACACAACCAAACTCCTATTAGGAATTAAGAGGCATTTCAACATTTTAAGTTGGTTTAGATAGAGAAGATTGTTGAGTTCATGAGATGACCATTCCATGAAATAATAAAAAAAATATGAAATTCCCAATCTCTTCAGATTTGTCATGATCTCAAAGACTTCCTTAGTACATCTAAAATATGTTACTTCCAAAAGTGTTTGCAAGTTCTCTAAAACAACAACAGAATCTTTCACTTTAATTTGTGTACAAAAAGGGTAAGGCAGGAAACTTTTCTCGATCAAGAGATGCCTCGGTTGTGGCATTTCCCAAATGTTTGGTGTTAGATATGAAGTGCCTAGCTTTACAATTGATGTGAAAAAATTCCTTTGATAAACAATTAAAGTTTGAAGATTCTGGACTCCATATATTAATGCAAGAAAATTGCTCTTGCCTCTATAGATGAAAGCAAGGTACCTTAAGTAAACTAGCTCCAAATTTCAATTGGAAACTCATAGAACCATATTGTGAGCACGTCCAATACCCTGAGCAGTTTAAAACTTAAAGTAAAAGATATTAACTTATTAGTTGAGTGGCACCTAAAAAAATATAGAAGAGTCATGGATAGACGACTCATGAATGTTTGTAAGGCAATCAACAATATTTGAATAAGGTGATCAACAATATTTGAATGAACACTTACTCTATGCTAATTATTTTTGCCTTGTAGGAAAACATGAACATTCTAATTCATTATTTGAAGAAAATTCTCATTTGAACTTTCCTCACGCACAACTCTTTCAATAGGCCATGAATGATGCAGGTTTTAATTCCACCATGATGATTTCTCTTATATATGAGAATGAGACTTTTGTTATTGCAATCCTTCAGATAATCCTCTCTTTCGCCGACTACTATTCTTATGAATCCTTTCGCAATCCAGAGCTTGATGAGCTGAGAAGCAAATATCACATAATCTTAAGGGAAAACACCCATATAAAGGAAACAGGCTTTCAAATGATAAGGTAAGGAATTATAACTCAAAGATAGAATATCCGTGAACTGATTATCATTTTCAATTATTGCTGGCTTTACATTTTAAGCAACATACTCCCAGTAGTCCTGTATCCTACTGCCTTTTGAGAGGAGGCCTCCCATCACGACTATTGCAAGTGGAAGCCCTTTGCTTTTTTATGCAATCTTTTTTCCAATTTTCTCCAATGCAAAAGGGCAACTTTCTTCTCCAAATACCTTCTAATGCAGTGAATTCCAACTTGCTTCTAAATTTACAAGACTCATGTGATGAATAGAGCTATAAGAGTTGGCATAAATAGCCACTTCTGATAAATGAGTAGTTAAAATTATTTAGTTGCCATTATTGTCTTCTGGAAAGAACCTTTTGACATCATCCCAACCTTTGGTATCCTAAACATCACCCATCATGATGAGGTATCTCCTACCCTTCAAACTTCATTTAGATACTCTGCTAATTATTTAATGCTCTTCTGATGTAATTCATCACCAAAATGTCTTGTGGAATCAACAAGACTACTAAGCACTTCTTGTAGATGACATTTTTGAGATTCAACCACCCAAGCATGAATGTCAAAATAACGTTCAACAAGTGGTCATTATAAGGATTTTTCACGAGAGTGGCCTTACCAATACCATCCATACGAACAATGGAAATAATGCTGAGTTTAGATGGTGATCCAATTTGCCGATCTTTAATTTGTATCAAGTTTTCATCAAATCCCACAAGAGTGCTTTTGTTGGGAAAATTGCAATTTTGGTCCTTTAACTATTGCCAACTTTTTAATTGGTCCATTTTCTATTACAACTTGCATATTTAGTCAATTATCTTAAATTTGCCATCATATTTAAAGTGCAACAGCCCTAGAATTTGATATTTTTGGAAAATAAGGATTTAGAATTCAAGATATGAGTTTCTCATATTCTAGGGCTCGAAAAATAATAAAAAGGATTCAATTACAATAATTTTGAAATCTTTGGAGTTAATTTGCAATTTTCAAAAATTTAAGGAGCTCCTATTAGATTAGGGGACTAGTCAATAGATCTGCCATACATAGCACCCCAACTTCCAACTGCTTGGATGACATTTTCAAATTTTGGGGGTTGCATGGCATTTATTTTGGGTCAAAAGGTCAACTATTAGGCACTAAGATTTTCTGGGGGCCTGATTGAAGGAAGACCAAATCTGGTGGACTTAATTGAAGGATGCTGGAACTTTTTGGGGGTAAATTGAAAAAGTTAGAAAGTTTAATTATATATATTGAATTTTGCAATTCCACCCTTATTTTTCTTCATCTTCGCCACCGAGAACCCCTTTTCCCCCTCCGAGGATTTCTCCAGCGATAGCCCTTTTCCCATATCTGCTCTAATAACCTTCTTCCTCTCTTTTCCAGCTTCACGTTGATACCACATGCACACACAAACCACCGGTGGGTTACCTGAAAAAGAAGCTTGAATGTGGACTACAGTGAAGGTGGCGGGCTGAGGCTTGCTAGCGATTTTCACGGAGGACCTAAGATACCATTCTAACAAGCTCAACTCAAGGATTTCACTGGTAGTTTCACCTTCTCAAACGGACCACCAATGGCAAAGTAATTAAAGAAAAACCGCGGCGGCAAAGCTTGGTGGCGCTGAGCATTCGGAGGAGAAATTGAAGGCTTTCCTGGTGGCTTTTGATAAAATTGATCAGGGATTTGGATTTGTTGAGCTAAAACAAAGCTTATAGTTGGTTTGTGATATTTTCCGGCAGCGTCGCTCCGGCAACCCCAAGAAAGTATTTTCAGCTCATCACGGTGATCGTGGCGGTGCCCTTGGTTTGTGATTCCGAGGCCTAGACAAGCAATTTGGGTAATAGAGGGTTAAGAATTAAGCTTTAATTGAAGTTGTACCTTGATATATATATACATATGTTGTACTTTCCTAATTTAGCTTGTATTTATGCCAAGAATGAGAATGTTGGAATGATTAGTATATATATATATATATATGTGTGTGTGTGTGTGTATAATTCCCATGCAAGGAGGAATATTCAATTTGTGGACCCAAACATGTCATGCTAAATGCCAAAATTGGGATTTAATAAATATTAACTAAGGATTATGTAATGTGAGACTAAGTGGCATTTGATTAGGATTAATTATGCAGGAATTGAGGACTAGTTTATGTTATGATATTGGAATTGATATGAAAATTGGGATTATTTTAGCAATAATTTACCTTATTAGCCATTTTAGGCCAATAGTTACGATTAAGTCCTAAAACTATAATGTTAATCAAGATGTTAGTAATTTTGGATTAATGATAAGCATGATAGTAATTATTACGGGTTATTAGGGTTGTATGAGGATTTCTGATTCTGAACCTATTCTTTTGGATTAGGTAACGTGGAATTGGAACCCACTGATTCATAGGCTACAGATCGTGATTTGCATTTTGAGACTACGAGGTGAGGGTTTGCCAATCTGGCACCTTTTGTACCTATCATTTTGTTAATAAACCCCTGTGTGGGTTTTCTGTTTCTGTATCGTACTCTATAAGTTATTGCTTTCCCCTATGTGGGATCTACCGATTGGTTATTGCTTGTATGTGTTATTCCATGATATCATTGAACCCGTTAGGTTTTGCTGATTTGCTATTTGTTCAAATTGTCGTTATCATTGTTAATTATTGAACCCGGTGAGGTTCTTCTGATTTGAAACTGCCTGATATGTTACCATTTTTCAAAAATGATCTTGATATTTATAAAAATGATATTTGAAATGGTTTGGTAGACCTATTTATGTCAAAAGTTCTCTTAAAATTATTCATGTACCTTGTTTACTGGAATAGGCCTTGCCGACCGTTATTGAAAATTATTTTGCCTTGTATATAGCAAGTCATGTAAAGTTTTTAAATGTTCATGTTATTGCTTGAAAATTCAAATTGTTACCTGTTGGCATTAAACAATTCAACCTATGGGGATGCCCTTGGGAAGTTCAACCCAGAGGGACGCCACGGGAAGTTAGCCTGGGGCTAGGTCCGGAAAGATGGCCGAGCGGAATGGACCCTCGGTGACAGATCCCCCGGCTAGTACCTACCTACGATCCTGACTCAACAGGGAGCTGGAGGTAGCGAACTATGAGTGGCGGGATCTAGCATGCGGTCGATCATGCCAATAAAAAACAGTTATTACTTGTCGAGCTGAGTGCTCAACCAATAGAGCGATAAGGAAATCTTGTTTATACTGTACCAACGTTCAGTACTAGCAACTATACATTGATCTGGGAGTAATAAGGATGGAATGACCAACAGTCTAAAATAGTTGATACCATGTGTACTTTGCACAATGTTGATTCACGTTGAAACTTTTATTGTTATTGAACTGTCCTGATTGTTGTCTATCATTTTCCTTCTTGTTGTTATTAAGTTGATCATCGATAGTTGTACCTCATTAACTTTCCTTTTAAATCTTATTATTTTCTTTTCCCTCACTAAGTCCTTAGGACTTACCCCCTTGATATTAATTGTCTTCAGACAAGTCAAATTGAGAAGCAGAGGCATGTTTTAGACAAGAGTGATTTTGTAATAGATTAGGTGCTGCTGTCGTTCATATAAATCACCTGATCAAGACAACTACTTGAAGAGTGTTATGAGAATGTTTGTATGGAACTTAAGATACTAGATATGTACGTATTTTATGTTATGAAGTAATCTTTTGGGATAAATGATTTATTTTTTGTGGAGTTGGATTCTGGTACTTGGGTTGCATATATTATGCTTTTTGGAATGATTCTTTTGGATTAGTGTTACTGTTTTACCTTTGAGATGATTAAATTACAGGCTTCATAGTTATTATTTGAACTGTATTTAAGATTGAATTGGTAGCGCCTCAACTTGGGTGCTATCCCGAGAGGGGGTGCTACATAGAGGATGTTTGGGTGAGCTTATAAGCTCCTCAAAACATCTTATAAGATGTTTAAGAGTTTATAAGTTGATAAAAAGTATTTGGTAATTTTTTTTAAAAAAGTGCTTATAAGATCATAAAATAAGATGTTAGGAGCTTATAAGCTTTTTTAAAAAAAGTAAGGAGACCCTAACTTATTTTTAAAATATCAACAAGCTCCTTCATTTTTATCAATTTTAATTACAAAATTGCCATTATTAACATCTTATAAGCTCCAACATCTTCTTTTATCCAAACGCTTCAACAACTTATTTTAAAAATAAGATCTAATATCTTATAAGCTCCAAAAACATCTTATAAGATGTTTAAAATAAGTTTAGCCAAACACCCTCTTAGTCCATTTATTTGCAAATTTAGTCCTTCGAGCCACTTAATTTGAAATCAAGCTCGAAACATGTCCAATCCCTTTCATCAAGCAAAATTTAGGATTTTTTTACTGTGTTTTCAGGTGCCACATCTTTGCTGCATCAACTTAAAAATTTAACTAAATCTTAAATTTGAGGATGTGATTTAATAAATAATCGCTGCACTTATTTTTTTTTTAGATTAAAAAAGATAAGAAAAAAAGTCGGCCACAATTTTCACCTATAAATATTCATTTTTATTTTTAACTTTTCATATATATGTACTTTCCTAAATTACATTTTAAATAAATATCTTTCTTAATATCTTTTTAAACTTTTGTTTCTTTCAAATTAAAAAATAATTGTAGCAATTGTTTCCTAAATCACGTCTTCAAATTCAAGATTTAGTTAAATTTTAAGCTAATATGGCACATGAGTACACGTGTCCAAAAAATCCCAAATTTTGGTGTAATAAAAGGTGATTGGATATGTTTCGGGCTAGATTTCAAATTAAGAAGTTCGAAGGACTAAATTTGTAAATAAATAGACTAAATGTGATGACAAATTTAAGATAATGGACTAAATATGCAAGCTACAATAGAAATTGGACTATTTAAAAAGTTAGCAATAGTTAAAGGACCAAAATTGTACTTTTCCCATGCTTTTGTTGCTGGCAAAAGATCTTGATGAACCAGTAGGTAAAGAATTCCTAGGCTATAGATCTTCTACTTTCCCATCCTTGATCTTGAACAGAGCTTCCAAAATGGAATCAAATTCATTTAATGTCTTCTCTAAGCTTTTGAAATCAACCAACTTTTCACATAGATGAACGAAAGGAATCATATTTTGGAGAGTTGAAATCATCTCCCAAAAACAACTACTAATTCCACAATTCATAGATATTGAAAAAACTTGTCTTGATATATGAAATTCTATGATATCTTCTTATTTAAATGATGCATCTCTGATTTGTCCTTCCAAATGACTAACTTTTAAGCTGCTTTTTTGTGAAGAATCTTCAAGAATTACTAGCAAGCGACTAACCTTCTCCTGGAGAGATTTAGAGGGTGTTTGGGTGAGCTTATAAGCTCCTCAAAATATCTTATAAATTGATAAAAATTGTTTGGTAATTTTTTTAAAAAAAGAACTTATAAGATCCTAAAATAAGATGTTAGGAGCTTACAAGCTCTTTTAAAAAAAGCAAGGAGACCCCAACTTATTTTTAAGATCTTAACAAGCTCCTTCATTTTTAACCATTTTAATTACAAAATTGCCATTATTAACATCTTATAAGCTCCAAAATCTTATTTTATCCAAACACTTGAACAACTTATTTTAAAAATAAGATTTCACATCTTATAAGCTCCAAAAATATCTTATAATATGTAGGAACTTATAAGATCTTTTAAATAAGATTAACCAAACACCCTCTTAATCTGTTGGACAGGTTAAGGGATCTGCTCTAGTGTTTGTATTAGTGAAATTAGAGCAACATAAGCCATCTCTAATCTCTTCCACTGCACACAAATTTAGACACAGTATGGGTTATTGAATCCTATTGGAAGTTATCAGGCTTTTCCATTTATCTTTAGCAATTTCATAGGCATTGTTAAGGGAAGAAATGGTAGTTACTTGGGATTATTTTATACATGTTACTGGCATTAATTTGTTTATTAGACTCCATATATATGATCCATATATGATAAGTTATTTTATGAAAATAGTCAAAGAGGGGGAGAGAGAACAATTCATATATTAAATCGAAGCTTATGATGTTTGAAGATTCAAGAAAGAAAAAAAAAATTGCATTTTGAAACTACTTGCCTTTCACAAACAAATAATGGACAGTTCATAATACTGTGCCATGTGGACAATGTTTGTTGTCAAGTCAAATCCCTCCACCTAATGACATAAATAAAGTTGGAATGTAAGGGCCTATTTTTTTTATGTTTTGGCCATTTTCTAGAAATTTTTTTGAAAGAATGAGTTTTTAAGAGAAATTTTGGAGAACGTATTAAGTGTTTTTTTTTGTTTTGGGGAAATATGGGAAATGATTTGAGAATGAGTTATTTGTTTCTTTATATTTTGAAAAAAAACAAACTTTACTGTAAATGTCAAATCAATTGCATTTTTGTTGGATTTGTAGGATGAAAGTGATTTTTTTTTATGTATTTTATGTATGTATATTTATAGTCAGATGAAGTGTTTGTGTGTGTGTTTATATATTTGTAATGATTGAAATATAAGTGTAATTGATTTAATTGATTATTTATTTTGAAATTTATATTTTTAATAATTTAACATTAGTAAATGATGTATTATTTGGAATAAAATATATATTAATAAATATTGATTATTCATGAAATCATAATTATATATTAATTATAAAAAATCAGCTTATATCATAATTGTATCATAATTATATCATAATTGTTAATATCACTTACAAAAAGATTAATTACTTTACATTAATTACAAGCTAATTATTGTTTATTAATTAAAATATAATCATTTAACTATTTATTACTATGATTTACGTATAAAAACTTAGTTATTTATTTAAATAAAATAACTTTTTAATAATTTATATATATAAGACTTAATAACGATTCATCAAATTAAAAAATTAAATAATATTATATTATATAAAATTACATCCTATTAAATTATTTATTAAATAAATAAATATAATATTTAATTATACATAAAATATGAAATGTAATTAATATATAAATAATAAGCTATTTAAATAAATAAATTTAATTAATTTAATAAGCTATTTAATTACTTTTAACTCATTATTTAATTAATACATTATTTAATAAATAAATTACTTAGTAATAATCAAATAATTTTACTTAAATTTAATTAATTCTCTCAACGATTATTTTAAGCATATCAATATTAATTTATTAAGCTTAATAGATTATTAAATAAGTATCATCTACAATCAAAAATTTTATTATAATTTTAAATAAATGTGAAGATTAATATTTAATGAAGAATATTTTTTTGAAGAAGATTAATTTATTTATTATATCAAATTTAAACATCTTAAGTTATTTATTAAAGAATAAATGTAATATTTCATTAATACATTAAATATTAAATATAACTAGTACATTATTTAATTAATACGTAAATTTAATTAATTTAATATGCTATTCAATAAATGAATTATTTCGTAATAACATAAATAATATTTAATTAAATTTACTTCTTTTTTTCAATAATTAGTTTAATTAAATTTGTAAACATAAGTTTTAGAATTTTTTAACTAGTAAAGTTTCAATATTTTCATGTATGTAAATGTGTGTGTGTGTGTTTGTGTGTGTGTGTAGATGAGTGAAGTGAGAGAGTGATAAATAAATGAGTGATGTGATAGGTAGAGCGAAAAAATGAGGAGATAGGTGTGATTTTTAGGGTGTAGATTTTTTGGGTGAATTGTGAGGGACTTTTTGGAGATCAAATTTGAGTGTTTTGGAAAAAAATTCGAGGAATGTGCCTTTATTCTAAAATTTTTCTGGGGGGTTGAAAAATATTTCTAGAAAACGTAAAAGAACAGAGCCTAAGAATTTCTTGTGTTGTAATAATTTGTGGAGTTGTCTCTAACATTATGATGCGCCAATTCTATATGAACTAAACATTAAAAAATTGAATATCTTATAAATTTGGGCTAAAACAATCCATATATATATTCATTGAATATCTCTTTTAAGAAAATTATTTATAATCTTGATATATCACACTATAATTTTTTGGGCAATTCTTGAGTCCAACTACCTTATAGGCCTAAAATGTAACAAATTGACTCTCTTTCCATCAACAAGGGAGCACTCTATAGTTTATATTCACTTACTAGTTCAGGTGTTGGAGAACTCTCTCGGAGTTTAGACAATCGTAAATAGAGTCTTGCATATATGTCTTTGTAACCACAACAAGCCTAAAAAACTAGCATAACAATTTTCTTTAGCAGCACACTCTTTAAACCTTGCCCATTTCTTGTTTGAAAAAAGAAAAAGAAAAAAGAGAGAGAGAGAGAGAGAGAGAGAAAGAGAGAACTTGCACCCTGGAAAACTCTACATAGTAATCTGCATCTACATATTTTTTATTTCTTATCATTGAAGTTCTCTTACTTCCGCTTGCACCCAACATTAAGGAAGATATGTTTCCTTGGAGGAGAAGGAAATCCTTAATTCCCTCAAAATATTTTGGAACATTATGCTATTTTTTTTTTCTCCAAAATAAGAAACAATAGACTTCCAAAAATACCCTCAAAATGCCAATCCTTTTACTAAAACCCCTCGAAACTTTTTATGTTCTTTTTCTCATTGCATAGACAGACAGACAGATAGACACACACACACACACACACATACACATATATATATTTATTATATATTTTTTTCATATTATGCATACAAACAATAAATAATATTTAATTTAAATTTCTTCCCATTGATTAGATGAAAAAGCAATTGATTTGATATCAAACAATAAGAAATTTCTCTTTAAACATAACCAAACATACAAATATATCCAAAATATTTTCTATTTTTTTCCTAAAGCATAAATAAATATACATCACATTTCTCAATCCCAATATCATATTCCCCATTCTCACTTCCAAAATTTATTTCCCCAAAACATTCCCACTCCCAAAATTCATTTCCCCAAAATCCAAAAATCAAGACACTACAAAATATAACCAAACATTCCCTATTAGTCATTGAATCCTGGCCATGTTTTGGCCACCATGATTAGAGGGGATTTCTATGCATTTTAATGCCAAAAACTTCGATCATGTCAAGATCCTTGGCTTGAATACCAGGAGGAAGCTCCCAGTTAAAGCTATGAAGCAATTGGAATGTAATAGCCGGATAACTTGTTCTACCAGCACCAAAAAGTATTAGCTCAAAATCTTGTCCCCCGAAATCAATCTCCTTATCCATTAATTTTTCTGGTTCAAATTTGTCTAGATTAACACTCCAAGATTTAGGGTCCCTACCTAGTTCCTACAGTTGGAAGTACAGATTATAAACAATAGTTTATAAAGTAATTATTAAATAATTTATAATCACGGGGCAGTGTTTGTAAAACTAGTATTATAAATATTTCAGAAAATGGCAAACAATAGTATAGATATTCCAAAATTATTCAATTGCAATTCAGTTTAACATAAGCATAAACCAAACATACCAGTTTGGAATATAAGAACAAAAATACAAAAACCGATATATATAAATCGAGAATTTATCTCAAAGTTCTGTATCATAACAGAACTTAGACTGAATTACCAAAATATGATTTTCCTTGAAGAAATAATCGCCCCTACTAGTGCAAAGGGTGTAGCGAAACTTCCTTTAGGATAAGATAATCTCATAAGCCTTTTGGTGCACTCCAAAAAGCTTCACCTCCACCACCACTCAATTGCTAGAAAATGATAAATAACACTATTGAATATAAGATATGAGAGGAATAAAAGATGATCTGTTGTTTTGCCTTTAGTCTACACTCAGCAGACTAATTTATATGCGCTTGGAAGGGAACACTTTTGAAAGGAACTCCTATGTGGGACACATTAGTTAGAGTTTTTATGCTAGTATAGTTTGCCTTCCTTTTCTTTTATTTTCAATGGGGGACAATTTGGTTGGTATTTTATACTACCAAGTTTTCCCACATTTTTGTTCCACTTTCAATGTGGGACACTAACCAAATTTGTTTTTATACTCCCACAATTCCCCACATCTTTATCTTGATTCCAGTGTGAGATAAATCTCACTTATAGAATTTATGTTTGTTATACCGCTCTTTCATGCTTTAAACATCTATGAATTCCAGCCAATAATTGACACTAATCCAAAGAAATAAAACATCTCTTTATCATGTAATTAGCCACAAATATCAATAAAATGGGTGTCAATTACAACAATCCCCCACAAATCCATAGTATTAGACTATCAGGATTATCGTAACTTGTTTTTAGTAATGGTACCTTCTAGTTTGATCCACTACCTAAGTTGTCCAACTTATGCCACCATAGGGACAAATGGATCTAAGCCTTGAATTTGGCCCTTGGATGTGTTGGCGTCCATTGGTAACAACAAGCTACATAGTTATGCAATGATCTTTAGGTTTGACACATTACGACCATATGTCCAGATCCTGTATCATGAATGTTTTCAAGGAATAACCATTTTCCTCTAGTTGCGGCCAAACGACTACATACACTTAGTTGGGCATCTCTAGGGATGCAATGCTTGCATCTCATCATTATGACTTGATCCCATTCAGAGTTAGAACTCTTACTTTACTTGCAGTTAACAACACCTTCCAGGTATGCCAAGGGATAGACTCAGATATTAAGGTATCAATCAAGTTTTGGTACACTTCGACACACTCAAGAACTTGTTTATACGACATTGAACCTTCCTTGTGGGATCTCCACTTGGTAGGTTCGGTTGCCACTACAGGTGCATCACTAATGGGTTTTCAGTCCCATCCCTAGCCTGGATATTTGGAATAAGGACAACTCAAGTCCTTTAGTTAAAGGATCGACCATGTTGTCTTTAGATCCAACAAAATCAATGGCCACAATCCTATTAGATACAAGCTCCCTTATAGACTTTAGTCTAACTTGGATGTGTCTCTTGGTCTTTTGATTATACTATGAGCTTTCAATCTTTGCAACTGTGGCTTGACTATCACAATGCACTGCAATTGTAACCAAGGCTTACGAACCATGGGTAATTGGACCATCAGCCTATGTAGCCACTCAGCCTCTGTTCCAGTTGTGTCCAAAGCACATAACTCTACCTCAAACATAGACTGAGTTATCAAAGTCTGTTTAGTAGACTTCCAGGAGACAACGCCTCTACCCAAAACAAATACATACCCTATACATTTATTACTACTAGAGTTTTTGGCTATCCAGCTAGCATCACTATATCCCTCAAGTACTGTAGGGAATCTGCTATAATGCAAAGCAAGTGATGTTGTGCCCTTAAGACACCGAAGTACCCTATCCAAAGCCTCCCAATGGGTTCTATTGGGACAACTTGTATACCTCGCCAGCTTTGAGAATGTGAATGAGATATCAGGTCTTGAGCCATTTGCAAGATATTGTAAGCTTCCAATAATCTGAGAATACCTCAATTGAGACACAAGAATACCACTTTCATTCTTGAAAAGAGGTACAGAAGGATGATATGGTATCTTCGTGATTCTACAATCCTTATAGCCAAATTTCTCAATAATTTCTCAACATAATGAGATTGAGAAATAGCTATACCCTTGGTTGACCGAATCAACTTGAGTCCAAGAATCGCATTAGCTTCACCCACATCCTTCATTTTAAACTTACTTTTCAAGTATGATTTTGTCTCGTTGATAATCTCAATAGTGGAACCAATCAATAAGATATCATCCACATATAAGCATAGTACAATACAATCATTACCTTTAACCTTACTATAAACGTGCTTATCATTATCATTTATGCAGAAACCAAATGATAAAATAGTTTTATCAAACTTCTCTCACTGCTTAAGTGCTTGTTTCAATCCATAAAGGGATTTAATAAGCTTACAGACCTTTTGCTCATTACCAGGAACTACAAATCCCTTAAGCTGGTCCATATAAATCTCTTCCTCGAGATCACTATACGAAAGGCTGTTTTCACATCCATCTGGTAAATTGGGAAATCATATACAGAAGCAAGTGCTATAAGCACCCGAATTGTAGTCAATCAAGCAACTGGGGAATAGGTATCGAAGAAGTCTATGCCCTCTTTTTATCTAAAGCCTTTGGTAACTAATCTGGCCTTAAACTTATCAATAGTTCCATCATATTTAAGTTTCTTTTTAAAAATCTATTTGCATCCAATTGTAGTGCACCCCAGAGACAGATCGACTAATTCCCATGTCCCATTATAGACAATGGAATCCATCTCACTTTTGATAACTACCTTCTAATGCTCAGCTTCAGGTGAGGCCATAGCATCCTCGAAGGTCATATGATCATTCTCGATATTGTAAGTGATGTAATCACTTCCAAAATCCTTGACGGCCTTAGCTCTCTTACGCTGTCTAAGTTCATCTGGTTTTTCCACGCCAATGGATGCTGAACTAGAACTACTTGGATTAACCCCTACATTAGACATCTTTTCCACATGATTAGGAATAAACATCGATGTAAGAGCTTAATCTAAAGAAACGTCATGAGGTATTCCAGTTTTGATTAGAAACAAGTCCTAAAAAACATGGCATCACAAAATTCCACCATTGTGTTAACCTCTATGCCTGGAATTTTGGATTTAATTACCAAAAATCTCAATGCATAGCTTATTTCCACATAGCCAAGAAGAGCGCATCAATAGTTTTAGGACCAAGCTTTTTCCTTTTATGTTCTGGGACTAGAAATTTTGTAAAACAACCCCACACTCAAAAATAATTTAAGTTAGGTTTTCTACTTTTCCAGACTTCAAATATAGTGCTTTCTTTATGTTTGAAAGGGACTCTATTTAGAATATGGCAAACCGTTTTGAAAGCCTCTCGCCACATATATTTAGGTAGTCCATAATTCAAAAGCAGACTGTTGATCATATCTTTAAAGGTTTTATTCTTTTGTTTTGCTACTCCATTAGATGAGGGAGAGTAAAGAAGAGTCTCTTCATGAATAATGCCGAAGTTTCAATAATATTCAGCAAATTGATTTGACTCATACTATCCGCATCTACCTGGTCTTAACCGCTTAAGTTTCTTACCAGTTTGATTTTCTGCTTCATTTTGAAAATGATAAACTTTTCAAGTGCTTCATCTTAATATTTTAATAGATAAACATAACAGTATCTACTGCAATCATCTATATGGTAATGAAGTATCTTTTCTGGTCTTAACCGCTTAAGTTTCTTACCAGTTTGATTTTCAGCTTCGTTTTGAAAATGATAAACTTTTCAAGTGCTTCATCTTAATATTTTAATAGATAAACATAACAGTATCTACTGCAATCATCTATAATGATAATGAAGTATGTTTTCTGATCTTTAGTTAAGATTCCATTGAACTGACAAATATCTGTGTGGTATTTTAGAATTCCTTTCAACCGATTGGTAAGGTTTTCTTACTTGTTTAGCTTCGGCACATACTTGACATTTGTTACTACTTTTAACATCATGTTTAGGTATCAAATTTAAGTTCATCATGTGTTTAACAGAACCAAAATTTAAATAGCCTAAACAATTATGCCAAATAGTGAAACATTCAACAGTATTCACAAAAGAAAGATCAGAATACTCAATACTTCTTTTATTTGAACCAACATTTTCAACTCGTACCTTAAATAATTCATCATACAAATAACCCTTTCCAGTAAACAAACCATAATGCAAGATTACAACTTTATTGAACTTAAAAGTAAGTTCACAACCTTCCCTAACTATTACAGAACCACTTATTATATTCCTATGAATCGTTGGAACATGGTGTACCCTTAGCAGAGATAGTATATTCCCCAAAGGAAACTTAAGGTCCACGTGTCCTATCCCAAGCACTTTTGAGGCACTTGAGTTCCCAATCGTTACAAATTTTTCATCAATTGACTGGTAAGACACAAATAGAAATTTATCAGCACAAGCATGCACATTTGCCCTAATGTCAATTAACCAATCGAAAGGTTCATAAATAGAAAGGAGTTCAGGTTTCAAAGAAACATACCTATCATCAATCATTTATGGAGCACTAGCTTCACAAGCTTCCCCCACAACTATGTTAACCAAAGCTGGCCCAACAAACTCAAGTTTAGCCTTGTCTTTCTTGGAGGGGCACTCCTTAGCTCGGTAGCCTATCTATCCACAATTCTAGCATGGTTTGCTTTTGGTTTCTTGTTGGCCTTGGTTTTGCCTTTATTTGTGATTTTATAGTTTGAGTTCATTTGGTTCATTCTATTGAACTTTTTCTTCCCTACAGTAACCATATTTGCCTTAGTTAGGTGCTCAACCAGAACTTCATGAGTTTAATTTTGGTGTTCTTCCTTAATGCTTATGGCAATCATAAGATCATCTAGGGATAGCTTCCTTTTCTGATGCTTGAGTGTCATTCCAAACTTTTCCCAAGACTTGTGAAATCTACCCACTATGGACATGACCAGAAATTTCTCAGGAAGTTTCATCTCAGCATCAGCAAGAGCATGCTCAATATTGATCAGTTCATGTGTCTGTTTAGTCACATACTTTGCCTCAACCATCAGATACTTCATGAACTTGGAAACAGAATACTTCTCAAGCTTTTGCTCTTCAATATTATATTTTCGGTCTAACTCATCCTACAGTGATTTAGCGGTGTGCGAGTCCGAGCAATATACATTGAAGATAACATTTGATAATTATGACAAAATTATCCCTCAACCTAACTGATCTTTCTCAGTCCACTGAACTATTTCAGTTATTTTGGGGTCAGTATCAGTTGGTTCAGGTTTAGTCACCTGAATCACCGAAATGAGATCTTTCATTATGAACCAACTTTTCATTCGTTGTTGCCGACGTTTGAAAATAGGCCCGTAAAGTTTTCTAGCAAGCCATAAAGGTCCACTTTTGAGGACAACAATGAGCCAAGACTAGAACCACTTGCAGATAAAGAAGTCATTTTCAAATAACTAGTTTAAATAAACACTGAAAATAATTTCTTCAAGATTGTTGGAAGTACAGATTATAAACAATAGGTTACAAAGTAATTATAAAATAATTTATAATCATAGGACAGTGTTTGTAAAAATAGTATTATAATATTTTAGAAAACAACAAATAGTAGTACAGATATTCCAAAATTATTCAATTGTAATTCAGTTTAACATGAGCATAAACCAAAGAAAATATACTAGTTTGAAATATAAGAATAAAAATACAAAGATCCATATATATAAACCAATAACTTATCTCAAAGTTCTGTATCGTAATAGAACTTAGATTGAATCACCAGAATCTGATTTGCCTTGAAGAAATTATCACCCTTACTAGTGCAAAGGGTCCAACGAAATTTCCTCCAGGATAAGACGGTCTCAGAAGCTTTTTGGTGCACTCCAAAAAGCTTCACCTCCACCAGTACTCAATTGCTAGAAAATGATAAACAACACTATTGAATATAAGATATGAGAGGAATGAAAGAGAATATGTTGTTTTACCTTTAGTCTACACTCAGTAGACTAATTCATAAGTGCTATGAGGGGAGCACTTTTGAAGGAATTCCTATTTAGGACACACTGGTTAGTGTTTTTATACTAGTATAGTTTTTCATACTTTTCTTTTATTTTCAATGTGGGACAATTTGGTTGGTATTTTATACTACCAAGTTTACCCACATTTTTGTTCCACTTTCAATGTGGGACACTAACCAAAAAATGATTTATACTCCCACAAGTCCCCGCATCTTTATCTTGATTCCAATATGGGATAAATACCACTTATAGAATTTATGCTTGTTATACCCCTCTTTCACGCTTTAAACATCCTTGGATTTCAGCCAATAATTGGCACTAATCCAAAGAAATAAAACATCCATTTATCATGTAATTAGCCTCAAATATTAATAAAATGGGTGTCAATTAAAATACCTACTGCCCAAGCAATGATGAAAATCCTTATTTTTTTAGGAATTGTGAACTCACCAATGGTAATTTTTTCCATAGATTCTCGTGGAAGTAGCACCGGTGCAGGAGGATGTAGTCTGTAGATTTCTTTGATGGCAGCTTTCATGTAATGCAAGTGAGGCAAATCACTTTCTGACTCAAATTTCTTTTCTCCAACCACGCTTCTTGCCTCAGCTTGTACTATTTCTAGTACCTTTGGATTTGTCACTAGCTCTGTCATCCCCCAGTCCAGGGTAATGGAAGTTGTATCAGTTCTTGCAGCAAACATGTCCTATGGTGGAAATAAAAAATCAAGCATAGACACTATATATAAGAGTATAACAAAAGTATGGTGGAAATCAATGAATCAATCTAAAGTGCTAAAGTGGGGATAAAATTAAGGACTTGTTTGGTTTTATTTTCATTTCCATCATTTTTAAAATGTTGGAAATTAGTTAGTAGAAATGAGTTGAAAATGAATTTGTATTTGGATCGATTGTTGGAAAGTAGTGAATGTTTGGTTTTAATAAGTTGTAGGTGTAGAGAGATAGAAATAATAAAATAAACAAAAAGAAAAAAAATATATAGATTATTGGGATAAGATATATAGGTTATTGGGAATTGTGTTTTGAAAATAAAAATGAAAATGATGTTGAGTTAAAATATATAAAAAGTGATGTGTTTCATTTTTGGAATAGTAGAAAATATGAAAATAAGCTTTGAAAATGAAACCAAATGAGCCCTAACCTCTTTAAAATATCTTATAAATGTTTGAGAACTTATAAGATATCATAAAATGTTATGTGAATTTTTTTGAAAAATGAACTTATAAGCTCTAAAATAAAATATTTGGATCTTATAAACTCTTTTTGGAAAAGTAAAGAATTTCTAACTTGTTTTTAGAATTTTAATAGACTCTTTTATTTTTAATGACATTAATTATAGAAATTTTATTTCGGGTAAGATGAAATAAAGTTTATAATTTCTTTCCCCACGTAGATGAAAGGACTATGATGAAAGGAAAGTTGACAACTTTATCCCCATGTAGATTTTTCCCCAAATTAATCACTTAGTAAGAGGATTGCTTTGACATTATCCACGGTGAGTAGAATTTCAGCACATCTATCTTGATGTACTTTGAGTAAGATATTGACAAAATCTTTGTGGTCTTTTGTGTTGTGGGAATTTAGTCCGTCTCTAATTAGATCATCAAAAAACCAATCAAATCGGTTAAACGCGTAAACAAGTCTAGACTTATACTAGTCAAGGTATGCATAAATTCCATGGAAGGGAAGAAATCCCCAAGGGAAAATCCTCCAGGTAATTCTTGATACTCATCAAGCATCTCTTTGAACCCGAGGCGATCGTACTCTCCACCGCTTCCCAAGAAATCCCTTTTGAATACAATGCGGCAGAGGACACCATTCGCATATAAATTTAGCAACTTCATCAAGTTTGTGGCACCAGGGGATGACTCTACAACCCGAAGAACAAGTCTAGCAACTTCTTTTACTCTTATAAAACTATAGTACTAGACTCTCTTGGCGCTGAGTAGCTCCAGCGTGCAAACTTCTCTTATGTGTCCTCAGTATGGAGCATAGGTGATATCAGTGAAGTTGTAGAAAAGGTATTTGGCAGCAAATAATGGGGGGCGGGTTGCGAGTGCAAGGTCATAGGTTTTTAGTGCTTTTCTAGCCATTTCTACTGAGGAAATTAAGAATCACAGTTAGGATTTCACCAAGATGAATGAGGTTGCCTATGATGGGTAGTTTTGGAGGGCCTAGAGGGTAGTGTTTACCATTTTTAAGTTTGAAGTTCTTGTTTGATAGATATTTGAGAAGCAGCAACAGTGAGACCGATGCAAGCGGTATAGAGAGTAAGAAGCTCTCCATTGATATTTTTTAGGGGTAATTAAGTGGAGAAGATTGTATTTGTGTGTCCCTCATTGTTGGTTACCTTCATTTTATATACGAAAGCACTAGCTGGCAACATGGGACCTTATGAGGCCTCACAATTCTAATTGCCAACATGAAAAAAAATCCAAAGTTGGCATGCAATTTGAATCATCGATTTCAATTCATGGCAAAAATGTAGTTTTGGTCCCAAACTTTAGGGACAATAGAAAAAATAGCCAAAATAAGTCCCATAATTAACCATATAGTTGCATAAATAGTCTAGCCATCAAATTTTTGACAGATTTTATACGTGAGGAGCACATGCCCATAAAATCTGCTACTGTGTACAAATAGAAATTAGAGGGAATCTAACGTATCCAAGTGGAATTTGTATGGAAGCCATGTTGGATTAAATATCAGAAATCGGTCAAAAGCCCTAATTTTCTTTTTCTCTATTTCACTTTTCTTGTTTCTTTCTCTCCTATTTCTTCTTTCTTTCAACACAAGTGTAGCAGAGGTATTGTGAATCTCCTTGAAGAATGTCTTCTTCCTTCTCAACACAAGCAAATAAAGTGTGCTACTGTGGGAACCAAGCTCGCTTGAGAACATCATGGACAAATGAGAATATTGGAAGAATGTTCTTGGTATGTGTCAACTCTACCAAGGGTAATGGCTATGGGTTTTTCATGTGGGAAGATAATCCTATTTATGCAAGGGCAAAAATTATAATACCTGGATTATTATGAAGGATTGATGAAATGGAGGCTCAACTTCCTAAATTGAAGGTTAGAGTGACAGAGTGGGAGGGAAAAAATGTATAGTTGAGAAGGAGGAGAAATATGTACCTTGGGTTGTTGGTTTTGTCTTGGATACCTTTTATCTTCAAATAGTTGTTTTGAAGGGAAAAATAAGGATAGCAGAGAAGGCTGAGTTCCATTGCATTAATTCCATTGAGTAAAACTGAGTTCACTATTAATACAACTCCTAGTTTCCAATTCTAACCACATCCTCCAAAAATATACAATTTCCTACCCCAAAAGAACTTCAATACTAGACAGCCAAAAATACCAAAAAACCAACAGAAGCCACAAGTATTGGACATTTATAGGCTCTATCAAAATATTTCTCAAAGGCATACAAAAAACCATCAACTCTACATAAATCCATCATTCAAAAAATGCATCAGTTATACTCTACACAAATCCAACTTTCTTCTTTTTAGGATCATTCTTCTTTCCTTGTGTGGATTTTGATACTACAACATTCAAGTTGGACATAGTCACATACTTCTTTCCATCTTTATTGATCACAAGAATAGAAGAAATTCCATAGCAGTGTTGGAAGTGGTCTCCTTTATGGCATGAGGATGAGGAGCCATTGGTGCAGGAGCTCTAATATTAACTTTAGAATGCATTGATATTGTTGGAATAAGAAATGAATAAGGCACAAGACCTAAAGTTGGCTTCATTTGCTGGTTAGGAGGCTTAAATGGTTGCTTACTGCTCAAGTCATCCCTACTTTTTGATCTTAAATCTCTTAAAGTGGCCTGTACAAAAAACAATGGCACAGTTACAAGCCCCTTAATAGAAATAGCATGTGCAACAAATTTCATCGCAAAGACACCAACTTAATCTCAAAGCTTGACATACTTACATTTTCATCTCTTCTTGTTGCACAGTTGAAGCTTGTTGCACCTTGCTGGACATTTGTTGGGGCCTTTAGTGCATCGTTAGTGACATGCATGTAAAAAGTGTCAGTTTTAATAAATATTCACATAAAAATAAAAATAAAAATAAATAAACTTAACAACCTGCTGAACTTGCACATTCCCTAATGGTTGGCTCGTACTCTCTCTAGCATCAATATTGCAAGTGGCCTGTATACAAGAATAGAAATGTAAAGCAAAATTTCCAAAAAAACTAAAATTAAAAAAGCATTTGTTTACCTGCTGAACATGCACACTCCCCAATGGCTGGCTCATACCCTCTCCAACATTATCATTAGTAGTGGCCTACATACAAGAGGAGACAAATACGAAGCAAAATTTCTAAAAAAAAAAGTTGACTAAAGCTCAAAAACCTGCTAAACCTGTACACTCTCCAATGACTGGCTTGTTGCACTTGTCCTCTTGCTTACCTGTCAAAATAATATATTGATTAGAACATCAATATTAATCAATTACTTAATAACATATAAGTTAACACATAATTATACTTACGGTCAATTTGCTTCCCTATTGTATTAGCTGTTGTGTTGGATTTTCTTATGTTAATGGTGGGATGTCTTCAGCTTGTGTTAATTCTTCATGTTGTTCATTCTGTACATCATCCATTGGAAACTCTTCTGCAAATTTCCTCCATTGACACCCTTTCTTGTTGTGCCCACTTGCCCCACAAAACTTGCAGGTAACACTCTATTTCTACCTCTTCATTTGGATTGTCTTGTTAGAGGAGGCAACTTTTCTCTTCTTCTTCTTTGGTTGCTCATTAACATCAAGTCTTCTTACTCTTTTAAGCCTTTCTTTCTTTTTTCCAAAATTTGGTGGAAGAGGTGGAATGAACCCCATTTGATCCCAAAAGTCTAGCCCATTCATTGGACATATGGTTGGCTCATAAATTTGGTTGTAAGTATCCACGTTATAACAATTGTGCACAAAGTCCTCAAGATCAAGACTTTGGCTACATATTGCATTCATTCCATGTTTACATAAAATGCCACTCGAGTTCCACTTTCTACATGAGCAACTATGGCCCTTTAAATCAACAATATATCTTGCTCCGTCATAATAATTAATCTCATAGAGCTAGTCATTAGACTTAATAGGAATGCAATCAGCTGCCTTATTAATGTTCTTCTCAAGGATCTTCTTAATTCTAGGACACAACCTTCTTCCCTCCCATTTTTTTGCACACCTATCCCTGTTTTGTTCAAGCCTACTCATTAAATACTCCCTAATTCAGTCCAACATAGTCAAAACTGGCTTCTCCCTTGCTTCAAGAATATTCCAATTAAATGTCTCACACACATTATTCAAAAGCATATCACATATTGGAAATAGATTAAAATGGGATCTTGACCAATGTGATGGGGGTTTATCTTGCAACCATTCTATACACTTAGGATCTAATTTAGCAAGTTCTTTCAATATTTCCTTATATTCTGCCACTGTACTAGCCTTGGCAGCTCTCTATAGCCCTCTTTTGTAAGCTAATTCCTTAAAACCAACAGTCCTCATAATTCCATGAAGGTGCCTCATACAAGAGTTGTTGTCAGCTCCTATGAAAACTGTCAAAGGCAAGTTCTTTTTGCTTGTCTGATACGAAAGTAAAGATATCATCTCTCTCAATCCTCAAATCATCTTTAAGGAGCCACAAAAACCATTCCCAAGCCACTCTAGTCTCACTACACACCACTGCATAAGCTACTGGGAATAGGCAATTGTTTAGGTCAATGGAAACTGCAGTAAGCAGTACTCCACCATGTGGCCCCTTTAAATGGCATCCATGAACACCTATGATGGGTTTACAGCCTGCCATGAAGCCCTGTTATAAGGCTTGAAAATGTAGATAAAATTTTTCAAATTTTCTCAAGCCATTGTCATCTACTTGATCACTTAATGCCATCATAACAGTAGAACCAGGATTCTTTGACCTCAAAGCCTTTACATAATCCCATAATTCAGCATACTGCTTATCACAATTACCCTCAATTGACTTTAAGGCCCTCTTCTTTGCTCTATATGCTTGATACTTTGATACATGACATCTTATATCCTTAATAACATCATTTCTAAAACCCTTTGTGTCTCTCTTAGGATCAGATGTAAAAGCTTCTTCATACATCTTAGACAACCACTTTGACTTAACATTGTGCACACTATAAGACCTCCCACATTTATTATCAGGGTTGTATTCCTTCTTCACTTTAAGTACATTAATGTGTCAATCATAACCCCTATCACTACACCTTGCATACACCATTCTTTTATCATTTTTCATAATTTTTAAATTCCTTCCAGTCTTAATAACATGTGATTGTATAGCTTCCCTGAACTCTTTTTTATTACTAAATACCATCCCTATGTCAAAGATAGGATCAAAGGTATTAGATGGGTCGAATATAGGGTAGGTTTTCTCTTTCTTTCCATCATCTAAACCAACATCACTCTCAAAATCCTCACCACTTGATAGATTATCAATTTCAGGTTCAGAGGACATGTCATTGTTGCTATTAGGCTCATTGTGTTCTTCTTGATCAGGTCCAACCCACTCTACATCCTTATCAATGTGCTTATCAAATAACCCATCATCCATCCCATCTTCACTACTAAAGTCACTACCCAACATGTAGTTACTGTCACTGAAATCACTTTCTCTACCCACTCCAACATCAATTTCTCCTTCTTTGAACTCCCCAGGATCCTCATTGGCCTCACCATCCCTATCAGCCTTACCAACATCATTATTTTCATCTCTAATCTTTAAATCATCTAAACCCCAGTCCCTGCCATCCTCATATTCATCAATAATCTGAAATCTAGATCTCATGCATCAGGAAGAGACTCAGTTTGGACATTCTGCCCATTAATGTCATTAGGAAGTCTCTCTACAACTAAATGTTGTTCATTAAGTGCATTTTCATCATCATCTTCCACAGGATCGAGGTACAAGTGCATTTCATCTTCATAATAATCAATAAATTGAAAAAGATCAGTTTCAAATGTAATTATCCTAAATTTGTGCAAAGGGTCATTCCTATAATATTTTTTCTCCCCCTTATACCCCAAATGTTCAGAAAAACTATTAAGATGAGCCAAACATATAGTTCTGAGGTCAACATGGTCAAATGCATTAGTTGTTCCTCCCCTATATTCTGCTCTAGGTGAAAATACAAGTTCACCACCATGATGAATTAACAAAGTGTTAAGCAGTTTCCTTTTCCTACAGCATTAAAAAAAAAAATAGCACACAATAAAGCACATGCTGACAAATAAGAAATTGTATATTTAATATTTTCAATACTATATATTACTTTATTGAAAGGGACCACAACACTAATATATTATCCATTTTTCTATTCCCCAAGCCCTACTACAATGAAGAAAAAAATTTGTCCCCTGGCCCTACTACACAAAAGAATAAAACACACATGTACAGGATATGGTACCACTAAGAAAACCAAACAATGGCATGCATTATTTAAAAAAAAGGGTCACCTGAAGCTAAAAAGTACACAAACCCTAACATAAAAAATAAAACCAAGCATAATTTATCTAAAAATGAGGGAAACAACTAAAAAAATCATACAAACTCCCATATAAAACAACTATAAAAGTAACAGAAAATTTTAGGAAGTGAAAAACTTATTGTAGTTTATTGGTTCGGACCCAACCACATACTGTGCCCGCAACATGCCTGTCGATTGAGCCAAGTTTTCTATCCTCTTATTGCTCTTTCCTCTCCTTCGTGTTGCTGGTGGAACGAGAAGAAGATTTGTTGGGCTTGATCTTAGAGAAAAGCGGGGATTTTGCAGGGTGAAATGAACTAGGGTTTTTTTTGTTCAAGCGATTTTGTCTCATAAATTGGGGGAAATCACCTTTTTTTTCTTGATTTTTATTTCCTCACAATTCACCAAAATTTGATATTCTAATATTTAATCCGATGTGGCTTCCCTCCAAATTCCACTTGGCCAAGTTTGGATTCCCTCCTATTTCTATTTGTACACAGTGGCAGATTTACTAGGCATGTGCACCTCACGTGCAAAATCTATCAGAAAGTTAATGGTTGGATTATTTATGCAAATGTACAGTTAATTATAGGACTTATTTTGGCTATTTTGAAAAGCATAGTACCTGTTTTGCTATTGTCCCTGAAGTTTGGGACAAAACTGCATTTTTGCTTTCAGTTCATATTTCGTCTCTTATATATTTTATATCATGAATACATATTAATTGTATTAAATATTTTTTTATATAATCCAAAACTGTTTTGGGATTCAAAGATTTCAAAGTTAAATGTGATTCGATTATTTTGTCAATATTTATAGATAAAACACCAAAAAGTGTAAATCATATCACTTTCTGTTGGGTTTGCTTTACAATGAACATCTATGCCATTATACATAGCACACTTTTGTGTTGATGTAATTGTATAATTTTGGCCAAATCTCAAATTTTTAGAATTTTAAGTTTCTAAATTCAATTAAAAAGAATTTCATTGGTTGTTAGTTTATTTTGTAATTTATTTTAATAAATTGAACTTATCTATTATAACTAAAACTCATGTTGTATTTATCCAAAATTACAATATAGATTTTTACTTCATCCGATAATCTCAAACTATTCATATCCTATTTTATCTCATCAGATAAATTTAGAATTTAAGAGATACTCTATAATCACCATATTAGGTACTCTTACGACAAAATTAACATGTCAATCTTTCATTCATGGTATACGTAAATTATATTATTTAATAATTATTTTTCTTCATATTTTATTTCTACATTATTTGTGCTACCACTTTACAATTTTGTCCAATTTGTTATAAAACCTCTTTTTAGTGTAAAGTTTATTTTGTATATATATATTTTAATATTTTTCATAACATATCTCTATATTATTTTTGTTTTGTTTTTTATTATAACTTAATTAGAATTTTTTTTAATCTATTCAAATATTTTATTTCTATTATTTGTTTATTATTTCCTCAATATTTATTTAAAATATTCTTATGATTAATTTAGGATTTTGGTTTTTATATTATTTAAAAATATTAGCTTGCAATACTTTTATAATTTTGATTATTTATATTAATTCATTTTCAATATTAATTTTTTTTCTAAGAATTTATCTTTGGTATTAAATTTTAATTTTTATATTATCCTAATTGCAACTTTTTTTATTTATCAAGATGGAAACACCCCTAATTATTTTATTAATTCTGTTAATTATTATTTGGGGAATCATGTTAAATTATTATTTTATTTATTCTTGATTTATGAAGTTTTATTTAATTTAATTAGTTTATAAAGTTTGGGGGTTTGAATTATAAATTTTTATTATTCTCAATATTTGATGAAATTTAATTATTTTTTTTCATATTATTATTTTGTTTAAATTTTGTTGGGGATAAATTGTAATTTTTGATGACTTAATTGATTAACTTAATTAGACTAAGGACTCAATTGCAATTTGACAAAGTTGGATTTAAGAAGAACAACTTATTTCTTCATTCTTCTTATTTTTGTTACTATTCATCATCTTCTTCCTCTTTCTTTTTTCTCCAACCATGCTATCTCTCTCTTTCACCAACCATAGCTACCAACCATATTTTTCTCCTCCTCACCAGCTTCACGGCGACACCACCATATTCCGATGAAATTTCCGGCGAGAGAGAGAGACCGAGAGAGAGTGTGTCATGGTGGGAAGTGGGTTTGTGACTTTCCGTCGGCCAAATCCAATTTTAAGGCTATGGTTGGGAAGGGCTAAGAGAGGGGATCACGGTGGTATGTTTGCATGAAGGATCGAAGCAACAACAACGGCAAAAATAGAAGAGAAATCGACGGTGGTGAGAAACCCATTTGGTGGTTGAGGAGCTCGATTGAGGGTGTTCGAGGCTGAGAAATTAAAATTTGATTAGGGGGTTGGATTTAGGAGCTAGGGAAAACATTTTAGTGGTGACCGTGAAATTTTCCCGCGGCAGCAAACGGCGGTGCTTCGACGACCCGAGACCAATTTCTTCTCCTCGTTCCAACGATCGCAGTGGTGCTCTTGGTTTGTGATTTTGAGGCCTAGATAAGCATTTTGGGTAATAAAGAGTTATGGATTAAGCTTTAGTTGGTTGCACCTTGCTATATATGTATATGTTGTACCTTCCATTTAAAGCCATGTATGTATGACAAGAATGAGAATGTTGGGATGATTGATATATATATATATATATGTGTGTGTGTGTGTGCGAGAGAGAGAGAGTGAGAGTATAATTCCTAAGCAAGGAGTACCTATAAGTTAAAGACCCAGATATTTGTTATGTTGGAATTAATTTAGTTAATTAAAAGATTTGAACCTTAACTTGTAGATTTGTGGATTTAGATCCAAGTGATAGTAATTGGACAATTATTGTCAATTTTGGATGATATGACAAGAACAATTATGCAATTAAGAACTAGTTATTGCTTAGTTATTAGACTTGATATGAAACCATGATTAATTTGGATATAGTCAATCTTATTAGTTGTTATTAGATTGATAGAGCCGTTTAAGCTTTATACTATCATGTTAATACGATTATTTGGTGAATTTGGATTAATGATAAGCATGATAGTGATGTTGGGAATCAAGTATAGATTTTGACTATAATTATACTATTTTGGTTAGGTGAAGTGGACGTGGGTTCCGCGGACCGATAGATGGCAGATTGTGATAGTTTTCTCTGATACTACAAGAGGTGAAGATTCGCCAATTTGGTAACCCTTGTACCTTTCTATTCCTTGATAAACCCTTGTGAGGGTTAGTATTGCTTTGTTTATTGTACTCTGTTGATTATTGTTACCCCTGTGAGGGTTCTACCAATTGGTTCTTGATTTGTTGAGCCTAATCTATAGTCATCGTTGAACCCGTTAGGTTCTTTTGTTTTGATATCTGTCATAATTTGTTATTGATTCTCGAACCCCATGAGGTTATCTTGATTTGAAATTGATTGATATTTGATTCGTTTCATTGAAAATGACTGTCCAAATCGGCTTTTGTGAAGCTTTGTGAAAATGATCCTCATATTTATGAACATGACATTTGAAATGGTCTGGTAGACCTAATTATGTCAAAAGTTCCCTTAAATTATTCAAGTACATTGTTTACTGAAATAGGCCTTTCCGACTGTTATTGGAAAATATTTTGCCTCATATATGGCAAGTCATGTAAAGTTCCGAAATGTTCATGTTATTGCTTGAAAAGTTGAATCGGTATCTGTTGGCATTACATATTACTAACCATAGGACGCCATGGGGGAACCCACCTGGAGGGACGCCATGGGGGAACCCACCCGGAGGGACGCCACGGGGGAGTTGGGCTCGGGGCTAGGTTCGGAAAGTCGATCGAGCGAAACGGACCAACGGTGACAGGTCACCGGCTAGTACCCAACTACGATCCTAACTCAACAAGGAGCTAGAGGTAGCGAACTGTGAGTGATAGGATCTGGCATGCGGTCGACCATGCCTTAAAAACAAGTTATTACATGCCGAGCTGAGTGCTCGAGCAATGGAGCGATAAGGAAGTTATATTTATACTGTACCGATGCTCGGTACCAACAACCATAATTTCATCTGAGAGCAATAAGGAAGGATGCCAACAGTCCATTAAACTTAATCTTCTGAGTAACATATACCTTGCTGATTCATATGGGCTTTCTTGTTGTTACCACCTATTCACTGATAATTGCACCCCGCTCCTTTTCTTCGAATCTTTTAATCTCTCTTCCCTCACTAAGTCCTTATGACTTACCCCCTAACATTATTTTGACTTTTCTCAAACAGGTACAAATGATGGGCAAGGACCTCAGGCTTGAATGTGTTTTGTAATAGTATAGACTTTTGATGGTACCTATTTGAAGTTCCATGTATGTCAGGATGAATTTGGAACCTTGAAAAAGGTCATGAATGACGGTGATTCCCTGAGACCAGTACATGTTTTGTTGAATGATATGTATTATGTAATTGTGTCCAAGATATATAAAGTTAACATTCTATATGGCTTGAAGGATTTGGAGACAAGTTTTATTGATCTATTGTTTGCTGCAGGCAATTTTAAGATTGAATTGTGTAGCACCTCAGCTTGGGTACAATCCCGAGAGGGGGTGTTACAGAGGTGGTATCAAAGCTTGGGTTTGGAAAGCCCAAGCTATGCTAGGACATGATCCTCGGATATGAAAATTGTGGATAGTAGTTGTTAAGTTTGATGCTGGAAAGGACGATGTTGTATGGAATTATTGCGTCATATGAGTTGTTTTAGCTGAAGAAGAATATGATGAGCAGATGACTAATTAGGGAAATTTGTACTCAATATGTAAAGGATTACTCTGGAGATCTACGTTGTGCGAGCAAAAATTGTGGAAGTTTTATGTGTCGAGTAGGGATCATTTTGAGAAGATATGCGGTGGCTATTCTGATTACCTTAGGATGAACAAATTTCTGCCACTTGGTTACGGAGGAGAATTAAACAGTATAGACAAACAGAAAAGAAGATTAATATGGAAAGGAGTACATTTGGAAAGTAAATGGTCCTCAGGAATGCATGATGACTGACTTATGTGTATGATTAAGATTTAACTGGTATAATTATATTGACTAGGGATAACACGATGGAAAATGATCATTTTAGACAGGGATGAATCTGGTAGTTGAAATAGCATTTAGAAATAATGGTGCTTGGCATGCATATATAGTTTTAACTCGAATGGAATGACTATTTTGTGAAGAATCGCTTTTGTTGCGTAAGAATTATGTTGGAAATTAATATTGTTCGAGCAATATTTATGGTAGTTGCATGTGACATGTGAAGGACTGTTATAGGAAAATATGTACTTGGAAAGTGAAAGATTATCTTGAAGTGAATAGTAATTGGTGTTTGAATGTGGTTGGAATTTGGTTGGCATAGCTACGCTAGGAAAGATAACTACGACAATAGTGGAGATGATTTGAATGATTGTTGACGACGTGGAGATGAGACAAAAGTTAGTACCTGATAAGGCATGATTTTCTAACGAAGCTTGAGAATGTCAAATAGATTGACGATGATAAAAGAATTAGTATTTTGGGAAATAGAAAATCGAAATTGTACCCTAATCCTACTAATGGAATTTGAGACCATAGGTTACGAAAATTAAGAAAATAATCAATGACAGAAAGATACGTTCTAGGACGACTAGTGTATAATCCAGTAATATGGAGATGTCAAGCATGAGATTCCTTAAATTTTGAAAAAAGGAAATTTGGAGAAATATTTCACATTTAGATATGTTTTGTGGGATTTTAGATTTATAAGCTGAGGATTCACCTAAACAGAATTGCATTTGATGATTTAAAAGGCTACATGTATATGATTATATTTGATGAATTCGTATGGTGTGACTTAAATGATATAGTTGTCAGGGAATGATTGTCGGCCATAATGAAGTCACAAGGAATCATCCAAAGAAAAGTGGGAAAAATATAAAGGGATAGAGATCAACGACATAATGGGATGTTGTTCTGAAATTTAAGGATATAGAATGTACAGATGATAATAGGACCTATATTTGAAATGGGAGAGTGCACCCTAGCATTAATAAGGGAACTAAAAACTAATGAGGTGTGCTAATTAGAGAAATGGTTAAGGCACGCACATATGCATACGAGTGACTAGTTTAGCTTAGTAAGTGGGATATGATGAGCATTTGATTATAATAACAATATGCAAGATTTAGCAAGATCTATCATCCTAAATTATTAAATGTCAACCAGGTCGCTAGACAGACTAGGTTATTTCAAGAACTACTAAGTGCCAATCTATATGTACAATGATAATATTGCTCGAGAACTGTTTAAAATAAATAGAATTGTATCTCCTATATCATGTATTTTGATCTAAGTTTTAAAGTGGTCTATATTTGGATATCCTATTCTCTAAAAGAAAGTAGCCATTTTGACATTATTAATATTTAGGACACGCTATGGGTTAATCAAACCTAAGCTCGTTCTCCAAGGCCAAGAATCATTATACAATAGGTACGATATTGCCAGAACATCCACAAACGTCAATGCAATCCTCTGTCAGCTAAGTCGTAGCGGATGATTATCAGTCAACGAAACTGAAACGCTCAAAGACCACAACCAAGGTAACGTTAAACTTCATTTCCCCACCCTGCTAGTAGATCCGAAGATAGAAAGACTTGAGGCACAGAACTCATTATAGTGAAATGAAGAACCTTATACGGATACACAATTGAGGCTAGTAATTTTGGGAATACAACAGAAACCATACTAAGGATAGTCTCGAGGGATTTTTAGAAGTGTACCCCTCAATCACTGAAAGAATCATATAAGTAAAACGTAAGGGTTTGAATTAAGCAATGACGATAAATTTGGAATATAAAGTAATCTTGATAAATAAAGAAATTGAGGATACTACTTACTTTCAGGAAAGGCCTTGCATCCCCAATCAGGATTAGTAGGGGAGTAGTAAGAGCTCGACAAGACTTATCAAGTTTGAGAAATTGGGGTATCATTTTTCCTCATAAGCTATTTAACTAAATGCATGTATTTGGAGTTCATTTAGAAGCAAAGTTAAGGAAAAGATATTATTGAAGGAGAAACTCAAGGAGAATGTGGATCAAGAATTGCCCTTTTCTTGTTATAAAGCAATTATGAATTAAGATGATCTTTTGCGATTGATTTATAAGGATCTTGTAGAACCTTTGGATTGCTAGGAATTGAGGAATAGCTATATTACATATGTGTTTAGGCTATGATATCTTGTACATTTAAAGAATTAATTTTACCCAGGTTATGGACAATTAAGTATGACCAGAAAATAGGTCAAGTACAACTTCTTAGGGTTCTTTTGATTGGTATCAATAAGTGCATTGACGAGATAAATTAAGGAAATGCTATATGCATATATGATTCGTAAAGGAAAATTGGATATATGAGGATAATTTTATTTGCCTTTAGAAAATTTGAGTGATAGAACAACCTATCTTGCTTATGTTTAGGACTATTGAAATAGCGATTACTTTAACAATACAGAGATATCATTTAGGAGTGGAATAAGAGGAATTCTTGCGGATTGTGGAATTTCTAGTAAGGTTTGATTTGGGTCAATCCAGGAATGACAAATGCTTTGGGTTTAATAGTGAAATTTATACACTGGTTATTAGCGAGATAAGTCAAGGATAGATATAAGTATTATCAGGATAAAGGAAAATAGGTGGCCGAAGGTTCTGTCTAAATTCTAGATTGTCAAAAGGGAAATCGACACCTACATATTTTGGCTTCATACCCCATATGAAGTCTAAGGAGTAGTAGGCATATGGGTTATGTCTATACCTAGCATGTTTAAGTTTTGTGAATCTAGTTCTTGGGTTTGAGAATGTATGACCTATTATGAAGGCTAGCATATTAAGTTTGAACTTGACTACTCCTTATTATAAATATTATGTAAGTATGAGATCTGATGATATGCATAAGGATTACTCCATTGAAAAGAAGCATAAGACGCTCAGTGCTTTTATCGGATTACCAAGAAGGTCAATCATTTGACTAAAATAAAAATTTAAACATAAGACAATGTGATGGATTGAAATTTCTAGAAGACTGTTACTCTTCCAACACCTATCACCTGAAAAGGCAAATGAAGTAGCCAATGCCTTGAGCCGAAAGGCTGAGATGGCTTACTTACTGGAAGCAGAAGCATCAGAAAGCCTAAGAACAGGTGTTATGTTTAAACCGAAGGAAAGTTGATTCTTCTGGAGAGTATGAATGCAATACCAATATTCAAGGTATTCTTCTATTCCGTAAGAAAATATGTGTGTCAGAAGAAATAGAAGAAGAATTGTTAGATAAGGCACACAAGTTAAGAGAGACAATGCATCCAAGAAGCATGAAAATATATCAGGACTTGAAGGACAATCCTGGTGAAATGTAATGAAAAGAAGATGTAGATCAACAGACCGAATCTACTCATTTTCTATCAATCGAAACAGTACTCGGATGAGAATCTGGGGACTAGATTCTTTTAAGGAGAGGAGTCTGTAACACCCCTAATTATTTTATTAATTTTGTTAATTATTATTTGGGGAATCATGTTAAATTATTATTTTAGTTATTCTTGATTTATGAAATTTTATTTAATCTAATTAGTTTATAAAGTTTGGGGGTTTGAATTATAAATTTTTATTATTCTCAATATTTGATGAAATTTAATTATTTTTTTCATATTATTATTTTGTTTAAATTTTGTTGGGGATAAATTGTAATTTTTGATGACTTAATTGATTAACTTAATTAGACTAAGGACTCAATTGCAATTTGACAAAGTTGGATTTAAGAAGAACAACTTATTTCTTCATTCTTCTTATTTTTGTTACTATTCATCATCTTCTTCCTCCTTCTTTTTTTCTCCAACCGTACCATCTCTCCTTCACCAACCACAGCTACCAACCAAACTAAACTAACCATCTTCTTCTCCTCCTCCTCACCTGCTCCACGGCAACACCACCATATTCCGTTGAAATTTCAGGCGAAAGATAGAGATCGAGAGAGAGAGTGTGTCATGGTGGGAAGTGGGTTTGTGACTTTCCAGCAGCCAAATCCAATTTTAAGGCTATGGTTGGGAAGGGTTGAGAGAGGGGATCACTGTGGTATGTTTGCATGGGGGATCGGAGCAACAGCAGCCGCGGAAATCACGGAGAAATCGACGGTGGTGAGAAAACCATTTGGTGGTTGAGGAGCTCGATTGAGGGTGTTCAAGGCTGTGAAATTAAAATATGATTACGAGGTTGGATTCAGGAACTAGAGGGGAACATTTTGGTGGTAACTGTTAAATTTTCTGGCGGTGCTCTGGTGACCCGAGACCAATTTCTTCTCCTCGTTCCAACGATCGCAGTGGTGTTCTTGGTTTGTGATTCCGAGGCTTAGATAAGCATTTTGGGTAATAAAGAGTTATGGATTATGCTTTAGTTGGTTGTACCTTGATATATATGCATATGTTGTACCTTCCATTTAAAGCCATATATGTTTGACAAGAATGAGAATGTTGGGATGATTGATATATATATGTGTGTGTGTGTGTGTGTGTGTGAGTATAATACCAAGCAAGGAGTACCTATAAGTTGTAGACCCGGATGTTGGTGATTGCCTAAATGATGGTGAGTATAATGCCTGAATGATGGTGATTGCCTGAGACCAGTACATGTTTTGTTGAATGATATGTATTATGTAATTGTGTCCAGGATATATGAAGTTAACATTCTATATGGCTTGAAGGATTTGGAGACAAGTTTTATGGATCTATTGTTTGTTGCAGGCAATTTTAAGACTGAATTGTGTAGCACCTCAGCTTGGATGCTGTCTCGAGAGGGGGTGTTACATAGATAAAAGATAAATTTATATATTCTTTATGTTTAAATAACTTACCTCAAATAATATACTTTTCTTTTGAAATATTTTAATATATTATTAATTAGTTGAAGTTATTCTAATTTTCAATTAAATTAATGAGATATACTGCATAGTTTTCATTAAAAAAATTATAAAATTTATTAGTCCTACATGATTTTTTTCATTTCTATATAATTATGTGCACATAAAAAAGAATTTTTTTATATTTATATTTAACATCATATGCTTTGATACATTTATTTTGATTGGTTGAATCTTTATTTATTTATACTTTTTAATAAATAATAACTTTATTTCTTTTGCAACAAAATTAGAATATAAACTTATTTATAGAAACTTATATATGTACAATTAAAAACTCAAATTGCATTATTAGATAAATATTCTTTTACATAATCGATATATTCCATATTTTAATACTTTATACTTACTTTAATAGTTTTAATTATTAAAAATATTTTTTGTGCTTTTTGATATGAGATAAAATGAATAGACAAAGTAGTTACGTTGAGATTATCTAATAAATCTAATTTTAAAAATGCTAAGCTTATATTTTTATCTAAAGAGTTTAATATTTTTAATTTAATTCAAGTATGCATTTTTATCTAGAAAATTTCACAAGTAGTTGTTATGTAAGTTATTTCAAACAACAGCTAATTTTTATGTTTAATAATTCTTTTTGTATTTGTATAGATGTAATAACTTTATCTTCAATTGAAGTAATACACTACTCAATTATTTTTAATCAAATCAATGGATAAAAATTATTCAATTATTTGATCAAACATATTATTTTTATATCTTAATTAAATAATTATTTTCTAAATGACCTAGAAATTTAAGATATATGACTCTTAAATAATTTATATTAACTATATTTCAAAAGTGAAAAACATATATATTTAGCAATCATGATTACTTTTAAATAGTGTGATTTGATTGAAAAACTTTAAAACTTATATGTTTCTTATAAAAATGATAAGTAACTATTAGTGTGAAATATAAAATCATCAGTTTTTTAGTACAAGTTTGAAATTTGAGAAAAAGATTCTAAATTAATTGATATGTAATTTCCCAATTCATCAAATTTTTAAAATTTAACTATTTTTGTATTAATCTTTTTTAAGATATGTAAAATATTTTTAAATAAAATCATATATATAGAATATAACAAATAATGTAATTTGAATTTATAATTTATTTTAAATATAAAAGCTACTTCCAACAATATATATAAACTCTCAATTTTACTTTTCTATTATAAAAATTTTCAATTAAAATCACTTTTAATTTTTTTCAACAATATAATAGTAGAAAAGTCATTGTCAATTATTTAAAGAAATTTGTTATTTTAGGAAACATATATGATTGTCGATTGACATAGTTAAAAAACTTTCAAATGTTTGATGAATGACCACTTAAATAGCAAGTCATAATTTTTATATTTTTAGTATATTTATTTCCACAATTTTATATTTATATCATCTACACTTTCAATATCTTTGATTAATAATAATTCATAAAAGAATATTTTTACATATACAAATACTAACATTTGGATTTAATGGCATCAACCAAAAACATTTGTTTGAAACTAACTATTGTTTTAAATAATTTATATAATTTGCACTCATAAAAGACATTGATAAAACAATGTTGATATTATATTTTGAATTAATATTAAAATTTACTTATAATTTTATAACTATTTATGTAATATTTGATGATTTTAAAAATAATAAAATAGTCTATAAATAAAAATAAATAAATTTAATTTATTAGAGTTATATATATCAAATATTAAAAATATTGAATTTATAAAGTATTGCATGTTACAAATCACATATTAAATTGGTAATCAAATAATAACCTAATATAAGTTATTTTTATACATTAAGTACATATTTATATTTACTCTATTAACAAATACTTTATTTTTTTTAAAATCTCAAATTTATGAAATTTGTGACTTCTACGTTGTTAAGAAAACATACATAATATAATCTAATTTAGAAAATATATTGAACAAACTATTGTGTTTTATTTTTATTTTCTATTTTTTTATTAATTAATTTTTTTTCGTAATTTATGAATTTATTAATACCAATTATTGATATTTGACATGCAACACCCCTTCTCAGGACGACACCTAAGCTGAGGTACTACCAATTCAATCTCAATATTTCACTCATAGCAAGCAATAGGCCCATAAAATTTCTCTTCAAATCCTTCAAGAAAGGCATAGTACTTTAACTTAATGCGTTCTGGCAAAATAACCAAATACATAACATTAGAAAAATATATATAAGTTTAGGCCTTCATGATCATTCATGACCTATCAAAACATCTCAAAATCAACTTAGCATACATGGAAACCTTTATACACAGCTAAGAGTCTAGTACATTTCAAAATACATTCAAGCCTGAAGACCTCATTCACTATCTTTACCTGTTTGAAAGAAATCAAAATAACAAGGGAGGTTAAGTCATAGGGACTTAGTGAGGGAAAAGAGAAAAATAGGATTTAAAAAGAAGTTAATGAGGTACGACTATCGATGAACAATTTGATAACAACAAGAAAGTCAGTATGAATCAATAACGTACACAATACACATGTAATCAAATTTAACAGGCTATTGGTCATTCCGTCCTTATTACTCCTAGATCGAATCATAATTGTGAGTATCAGGCATCGGTATTGTTTAAACATGAATTTCCTTATCACTCCGTCACTCGAGCACTCAGCTCGGCGAGTAACAACTTGTTGTATGGCATGATCGACTGCATGTCGGATCCCGCCACTCACAGTTTGCTACCTCCAACTACCTGTAAGTTAGGATCATAAGTAGGTACTAGCCGAAAGACCTATCACCATCAGTCCGTTTCGCCCGGCCGTCTTTTCGAACATAGCCCCAGGCCTAAATCCCCCAAGTGGCGTCCCTCCGGGTGATATCCAGCCAATGGCATCCCATGGGTTAGTATAATGTAATGCTAACAGATATAAGTTGCACTTTTAAATATTTAGTATGATTATGATAGATACGTAGTTGAACCAAGAATGTACACTGGCCGGCAAGGCCGTTTAAGGTTCATAACATAAGGCAACCATGTAACATAACAGAATAATAGATCGACACAATCCCTTTAACAAATAACAGACTTGTAAGAAGCTAGCAAGTTATGTGGGGACAACCGGTAGGGCTACAGGGTACAAGGGACAGAATTCTGACAATGTAAAGAAAATTCTAGGCACTAGAAGAATCAGAAAATAGAATCGGTATCAAAGATAACCCTCATAGGGGTGTCCGAATCAAATAACAGAATCAAAGAGATCTTAACAGATCACAAATTTCAATAATAGTACAGTCAGTTCGGAAACAGTAACCCTCACAAGGGTGTTTAAATCAGATAACGAATAACAAATCGAATTCCAAACACAATTCAGATTTCAAACAAACAGAGTACGGTATAAAACAAAAACCTACATAGGGGCTTATCACAAATAATAGATAGTTAGGAAAGGTGCCCAATTAGCAGACCCTCACCTCCAGTATCCCAAAAAGAAGCGGTCGCTACCTACTGCTCTGTGGGACCCATGTCATTATCTATTCAAAATAATAGTCTATAGTCAAATTTCTAGTTCAACCCTAATAAACTTCTAGAATTACATCACAAGCATTCTAATATCATTAACTTATCTACTAGCACGATGATATAGATTAATTAGCATCTTTTATAAGATCCTCCAATAAATCAGCATTACTAGATTTAACCACAACGGTCCATATCGATTCCAAAATAATATAATATCTCGTTCTTTTCACAAGGTCATGGTCAAGCCATATCATTATTCTAAACCACACGATTATGATTAAATTCCTTACATAATCAACCACAATTCAAATATCACTTATTCTCGTAATATAATCCTTAATACTATTATTAAATCTAATTTTGGCATTTTGCATGATGTGTCCAGGTCCACTATTCAATATTCCTTAGCATGGGAATCAACACACACACACACACACACACACATATATATAGGCATATCATCATCCCCAAATTCCTATTATTGGCATGGATACAAACTTAATAGGAAAGTACAACATATGCATATATATATATATATACACAACAAAGTTTTTTCTTCCAATCCTTTACTGTGAACCACTCAACGGGACCTCGGATTCACGAACCAAACACACGATTGTGCTCATCGCGTCAAGAGGAGAAAACTGTCCTCCCGCCGCCGCCGTCCGCTACCGCTCGCTGTTGCCGGAAAGTTGCTAAACCACCAGCGTTCTTCACCTTTTCTCCTCCTGAGTCCAACGGTCCAAGTGTTTTTCAGTTTTGAGACTTGGATAGCCTTCAACCGAAGCCAAAACCGTCAACACCACCCTTCCACCACCGCGATTGTAACTCCTTCTCCCACCACCGTCCGCTATGCTATGCTCCCATGCAAGGCTACAAACTCGTTCCGTGCAATAAGAGCTTCTAGCTCTACAGCCCAGAATGGCCTTTCCTCATTGTTGGCACTGTGAACTTTATAATTTGATTAAATTAAATAAAAGTTCATAAATCAAGAATAAATAAAATAACAATTAACATAAATCACAAAATAATAATTAACATAAATAATGAAATAATTAGGGGTGTTACATGACAATTTATTCAAATACAAATTATCTTCAAATTTAATTTTTTTGAATTGAAATATTTATATTATGTTATTTAATAATCAATTTTCTTTCTTTAAATATTAAAATAATTATAATTTATTTTCTGATCACAAGAAGTAAAATGAATATTATTATAAAATAAATTATTATATTGTAGAATTATTTTTAATGTATTAGAGCGGGCACATACTAGTATCTACATATAAATGACACAAAATATATACGTGTCTAATATTTGTAAAGAAAAAGTCTCCAAAATAAAATTGTATTACAAGTCACAGAACTGAATAGACTATTCATTGTTTGATTATGATAAGACAATGAAAGCTTTCATAATATTTTGGCAATCTCGATATTCTTTCATGCATTCTTCTGAAAAATAAAATATTGAATAAATTATCCCATATGAAAAGGCCAAGTACTAATTTTTATGGGCTAGTTTGGTTGATATAAAAAGGTGGGATACAACCGTTTTATCCAATCCATCATTCATTTGGATTAAATGACAAAAAATACATAGGCCAACACCTATACAATCGACTTGTTATTATATATACAAACTGTGGGAGAAATAATCTAGTCAGAGATTATTTATCCATTGCCTTGGTCTTCGTTTTCAATTTAATTACTTTGGTCCTTGGGCATATATATAAATAGTTATGCAAATCAAACCATACCATAATGATAAAAAAATCACACACATTATCACATCATAAATAATCATAAGATAACCTAAACATCCAACCAAACTAGCCCTATTGTTTTTTATGAGATATGATCATTCAGAATCTTCACTTAACAATGTTGCATATTTTCATATTTATATGTACATGTACAACGGCTATAAATTCTTATTTAGGTAAGTGTCTATTGAAATCAAATAAGGAAACAAAATACTTTAGTGAACATGCATTAGTTTCATAAATTGCGGATGTATCAATAATTGCAGCAGGATATGTTTTCTTTCCTAAGTTATAGAGATGTGAATAAAGTTAGAATCTTCAAGAGATCTTTTGATTATGGAAAGTAAATTCCAGTGCATAGACAGATTCTAGCATATAATATGGAAAGATATTCATAATTCGATTGCATGCTTTCAGCACGTAATTATAGGAATGTAATTTTGTCATAATCAAAACAATGTAAATCATCAAGTGATTAACAATCTTCCCCTTTTTGATGATGACAAAATTTGAATAAAGAGGAAGGATACCACCTGACCTTCCCTTGTCTATGTGCTTGGTTTTGCCAGCTTGTGCTCCCCCTATCTAATCGTAGTCCATGGGTCTAAGAGCGATTTGTGCTTCCCCTGTCTATGTACTCAAGAAACTAGAGAAACGACAACTACCAACAAATACTAGATAATAGAATTCATTCATATAATAGGCCTAGTCATCAAATGCTAATCATCTAGAATAATAAGTTTACAGGCCCACAAAATTGTTCATCATCCAAGCAGATAAAAGTTTAGAAATAGATATAAGTTCCAGCAAACAACTTAATAAGAGTTTCAAATTTCCACTTTCTCCCCGTTCATCATCAAAAAGAGTCTAAGAAGCATTCAGATAACCTCTAACTTTCTCCTTAAGTCGGATAACACTAGCACGAGTGTGACTAAATTTATAAAAAAGACACTCGAGCTTATAATCCATGGAATCAACAAGGGTTTCCAAATGTCTTGCAAAAGTCTCCACCACCTTACTAAGATCATCCATCTTAGCTTCAAATCCAACATCCACTTTACTAACATTCCCTTGATCCATTTTTGGTGTTTTAATAGGAGTAGGGCCAACAAGATTAGATTATTCAGATTTTGAGCCAATAGATACTGAAACTTTGGATTTACCGGGATGAAGCTTGATATTACTAGGAGTTCTACCAACACTCCTAAACCATCATTCGTCCTCAGTATATTGAATCTTCATTTTTCTAAGGTTAGCAAGATCTAAAATTTTATGGTCACGCTCCCCCTTAATCCAGTCATCTGATAAGAAAAGTCCCTCATGCTTAAAGATATGAGTAAGAATCATTGAGTAAGGAAGATTTTTGGCTTGATGGGAGAAGGAATAAACCATATACTTTAGAATTATAAAACCAATATTAACCGGTTCTTATCTAACAACCTTATCCATCACATATAGACTCATGGAATTAAGGTCAGTAGAATGACCACCACTAGATACCGAAGATGAGAAAATAATACAACTGAGCATTTTTTGAAGTAGAATATGTTCAATTTTCAACTTGTTTAAAGCAGCTCCACTGGATAAAGCATATTGTTTGCCTCCCCAAAACATTTTGGTGATTTCATCATAGAAAATATTAGCATCAGACAAGTCTCCAAAATTAAAAAACTTAGTACCATCATTAGGAAGATCAAGTCTAAAATTCAATTTTGACGAAAATAGCACAATTCATTTCCTAAACACAAAGGATTCAATAGAAACATCATTTTCGGATTCAATAAAGGTAAGATTTGAATAAAACAAATTCACCAGATATAGATAGGATCTTTCATCAAATTTCATAAAACTAGCCCATTTAAGATTGCACACAAGATCAATGGCAAAAGATTTTTGGCAACGAATCAAAACTAATCGCTCTTCCCCTATTCAAATTTCGGCAAAAAATTTTTTTGACGAAATTATTTTTCAACTTCAAAAAAATTGAATTTAAGAGATAAGGGAACCTTATTGAAATTCCAGTCAGTAACTTCTTTAGGATTGACTAGAATAGGGGACTTGTGGCTTGACTGACCCGCATTTGAACCACTTTGTTTTTCAGGAGAACACATGAAGATATCTATAACACCAGGTTCCTCAGAGCCTAAGAACTCAAGTTATCAGAGGAGGATGAATTTTCATCATCCGAACTAAAGTCATTATACCATTTTAGCAAAAGAGGAGATTCGGATGCTTCGAGAGAAATAAGTTTAGAGTAGTGCGAGGAGGGTTTCTTTCTCTTTGAGGAAGAAGGCTCAACAGAATGAGAGCTTTCTCTCTTTGGTATGTTGGCAAGAAAAAAATTTCTACTGCAAAAACTTGGAAGAAAAAGTAAAGAAAAAATGAAAAGAGATTTTTATGCACAAGGAAGAAGATAATGGATCTATTGGAAATAAACAAAAAAAATTTGAAAAATGTATTTTTGGAAAGTAGATTAGTTAATTATCATAATGGTTGAAAATTTGGGAAATAAAAATAGTAATAGGGGAACAAAATTAAGCATATTATTATGTGGTTTTCACGAAGGAACAATTGCCAAGTTTAATCATGGTTTATATCTCCCGCCAAATCAAATTTTGATCTTATTCCTAATTTACTCCTTATATCAACGAATTTCTTTTCTTCCAATGCTTTAGTAAAAATATCCGCAAGCTGATATTCAGTATACACAAAATCAATTAATATATTACCTTTATTTAAATGATCACGTAAGAAATGATGCTTAATTTCAATATTTTTGTGCGTGAATGTAAAATTAGATTTTTAGAAATTCTAATAGCACTGGAACTATCACATAAAATGGGCATGCAAGGCACATTATGTTGGAATAGTGCCTCGCAGCCAATGAGATTGGCATGTAAACTATTTCATTTGTGATATAATCTTGATTGAATGACATTCATTATAAATGGTCATCTTCATCTTATGCTTATAATTCTTCACTAGCATTTGGTTGAAGCCCTTAGATCACACAAGATTATGGCACTTAGTCTCGACACTCGGTGATGATCATGGAATAAGTATTAGACGATTGTGATCTTAAATATCCCAAGTCATAGAATCTTATGAGATAAGACATCTAACATTTGAATAGACTTGCACTAATGATGTATAATCCAAGGGTTGGATATTGCCCTATTCCATGAGCAAACCATGTGTGACATGGGTGCATGTTAGAGAACAAGGCACTGGAGGCCCGCCCGGAGATTCCACTAGATAGTTGTAGTAGCAAGTCGATAGTGGCAAGTTCTCTAACTTACGCTAGTGCATATAATTAGTTTTTTGACATAAGGATCCATTGTAACCTTATGTTTAGGTCCTCATGCTTTGACTCTTCCTTGGCCACCTAGCTCGTTCAGGTTGAAGTTGGGTATAAGCTACCATGGAGGTTTATGAGATCTAAAATGGGATCCGACCACTCGTCGTTGTGAAGGGCGAGTGCAACTCCTTTGTTTCCTATAATGATCGATTCCAAAGAGTCTTTGCACAAAGCAATATGACAGTTTGAAAAAAGAGTTTTCCAAAGATGAGGTGATAAATCGAAATTGAATAGGAAGATAGAAACATAGTATCAAAGCTATTAGGGTGCCAACAAATATCTTGCCCTAAGCCTATTTCATGGAGATAGAAGATGGAAAGACCATATTTGCATGGCATGCGTAGAGATAGAATGGTTCGCCAAAAGCATTCTTTCAGCCAATTGTTGGGCTCCATGGGCTTGAGGTTGGATATCAACCATAAAGATTGGGTACTCTTCAATTAATGGAGATTAATTGAGTTGATTAGTTTTGAGTCATGTCTTATGAATGGTAGAACCTAATAGGTCACACATAAAAGCTAATTGGAAATTCTACTTGACGAAGGAAATTTTCTAAGTGTTAGAAAAATTCCAACTTGACCGAAAATGAGAGGGAATAGATTGATTCAATTCAATTTTTAGTCATTTTGGCTTGATCAATTTAATTGTTAAATTGATATAAATAATTTAAGGAGTTAAATTAGACCAATTAAATTAAAGGTTAATTTGATTGGTGCCACATGACTATCAATTGGTCAACTTAAAGATTTAAGTTAACAATCACTAGCTTAAAGAGTTGAGTTAGTTAACTTAAAAGTTAAGTCAAAGTTTAACTAAATTAAAGTGTTTAATTTAATTACAGTGAAAAATTGATTTTGAAGGGAAAATTCAAATGAAGCGTTCATTTAGTGTGGCATTAGAATTTATTTGGATGACATTTCATAAGATGTGTTAGGATCTCCTCTAAAAAAAAGTTTTGACAATGACCAATCAAATATTCTTCATTAACTTGGCAAGTTACCATTAGAATTATTTCTATGTTTATCTCATTAGTTGATTGAAGACAAAATAGCAAGTTACTATTGGAAACCAAAAGAAAGGAAAGATTATTTGTCAAGGAAAGTGGCAGATTACACGCTCAGCTTCAAAGGAATGTTCTGTTGTGCAACCTATTTAAGTGACAAACGTACTAAGTATCAGTGTGTCTCACAATAGACTCAATAAGCCTTTGTAACTTTCAAATAGTTGAGTGAGCCTTTGTGTTATTACTGTTCTTCAGCTATATCATTTACCTTTCATTTACATAAACCCCATAAACTTTCAATTGGCATCCGAGCCAGGTTACCTCTCAATATGGCTGCTTCTAATTTTGACATCTACGCTGAAGGTCAATCGCATACTCGTCCTCCTTTGTTCGACAAGACGAACTATTCTACATGGAAAAATAGAATTCAAGAATTCTTCATTGCCTTAGACTATGATCTCTGGAGTGTCGTCATTGATGGGCCCCTTATCTCAACAAACTCAGACATGACGCCAAAGGGCGACTGGAACATACTACAAAAGACAAGAAAGTCCTCTCAACTAATCCTAAGGCAAAGAATATTCTGTCATGCGCCCTTGTTCAAGAGGAATACAACCGCGTCAGCATTTGCTCTTCAGCAAAAGAGATGTGGGATATGCTGAAATCACTCATGAAGGAACCTCTCAGGTAAGGCTAGAAAGAATTGCTCTTTTTACTCACCAATTTGAAATGTTTTCCCTAAAAACAGGTGAATCAGTAAGTCAAATGTATGCCCGATTTATGAAAATTGTGAACCAATATTTGCCCTGGGGAAAGAAAGTGAGCAAGTCAGAAAAATATTGCGATCCTTACCCAAAGAGTGGAACCCTAAAGTTACGGCCATTCATGAAGCAAAAAATTTGGAAAAAATGACTATGGGCAAACTTATTGGTTCTCTCACCTCACATGAAATGACACTTTTAAGCAAGGAAGAAAGTTCTGAAAGCAAGAGCAAGAAAAACATAGCCTTCACTGTAGAAAATGGAGACTGGAACGAAGAATTGGGTGATCTTGATGAGGAAATAGTGAATGAGGAAATAACCATGATCACAAGACGATTAAGGCTACTTACTCAAGCAAAGGGAAAATTCAAAAAGGATACTAAACCCAACTTCAAAAAATACAACAATGAATATCAGAAATCAGAACAAATCATATGTTATGAATGTCATGAAGTAGGTCACAAGAGACTAGATTGCCCAAAGCTCAGGAAAAGTCCTAAACTTGACCGAAGTTCCAAACTAAAAGCTATGACATCACATGGGATGATTCTAATTTTGATCATTTTGACATTGAGGACAACTGTTTAATGGTGGACAAATAGGTAACTTTTAATTCCATAAGTGATTCTGAAATTTTTGAAATTGATTGTGATAGTACCAATACCTTCATTTGCATGCTGATTGTCATAATCAATTAACTGCATTAGAAATAGAGATAAACTCTCTTAAAGACCAATTGCAAGAACTGGAAATAAAAAATCAAAGATAGTTAGTGTTTACAATAACATTATCAAGAAGGGTACTGAACAAAGAAATATAATTGTTCAAAAAAATCAAGAGCTAGAGAGAAAGATAAGAGAACTTGTTGATGAGAACTATTCTTTTAAAAGAAAAATCAAAGGAAAAATGTCCAAAAATGTTAAAGAGTTTAGAAATTCCAAATCATGTCATTCATGGAATGATGCTGGTCATCTATCCTACAAATGCCCTATAAAAAGACTTATTGGAACTAAGTATGTATAGGTCAAGAAATCTAACGGATTAGGACCTAGTAATATATGGCTGCCTACAAATTTAAATATTTATGGTGCAAGAACCGACGGAGAAAGGAAACAAGAAATGGCCTCTGGATATGGATGTTCCAGACATATGACAGGAGATAGGTCATTCTTCTCAAATCTACAAGAAATCAATGGAGGAAATTTACTATTCGCAGATAACACCAAATGAAGGTCATTGGAAAAGAAACAGTTGGGAAGAATAGTGGAACTTCCGTAGAGAATGTCTGGTTAGTAGAAAGACCTAAACATAATCTATTAAGTATTAGTCAACTGTGTAACAACGGATATCAAGTACATTTCAAACCTTTACTTTGCATAGTTTCAAAAGATTATGAACCTTTCTTTACTGCAACTAGGGACAGAAACATCTACTTCATAAATCTGAATGATCTATCTAATCAGAAGGTATAATATCTTGTTGCATCTGAGGACCCTAGTTGGACATGGCATAGATGCCTACCTAGGGCATGCAAACATGAAATTACTAAATCATGTTGTTAAAAAGGATCTAATAAAAGGAATTGCCAAGCTAAGCTTTGACAAAAACAAAATACGTGATGCATATGTCAAAGGGAAGCAATTAAAAACTTCCTGCAAACCAATAAATGAGGTTGGAACTTCTAGACCTTGGAACTTCTTCACCTAGATCTCTTCGGTCCAATGAAAACTCAATCACTAGGTGGAAGTAAGTACGTCTTCGTAATTGTAGATGACTTTCTCATTTCACCTAGGTTCGCTTTCTCTCATATAAGAATGATGCATTGAGATCCTTCTTCCCACTCACTAAGAAAATTCAAAATGAAAAAGGTCTCAATATTAAGTCCATAAGAAATTATCATGGTCTCGAATTTGACAATACGAACTTTAGCAATTTCTATGATGAATACGGTTATACTCATGACTTCTCTGCTTTTAAAACACCCCAACAAAATGGGGTTGTTGAAAGAAAGAACAAGGTACTTCAAGAAATGGCACAATCAATGCTGAATGAATACAACCTACTAAAATCTTTTTGGGGAGAAGCCATCAACATGACCTGCATGTCATCAATAGAGTGTTCTTAAGACCATTTGTTAGAAAGACACCCTATGAACTATGGACTGGAAAAGTTCTAATGTCTCCTATTTTTGAGTCTTCGGATACAAATGCCACATTCTCAACTACAGAGACCCTAGAGGTAAGTTTGATCCAAAATCTGATGATGATATCTTTGTTGGATATTCAATTCAGAGCAAAGGATATCGAGTCTATAATAGGAGGAAAAGGTTATACAAGAAATATTCATATTGTATTTCATGAGACTAACCCTCAAATTGCTAAGGGAGTCTTGAGCATTAAATCTTTAGGAATTGATCAAATTATTTAAGTAGCTAAACAAGAAAAAAAAAATTGAACAGGAACTTCCAGAAAATGAACTCATCTCAAATACTACAGATGGACGTTCCATTGTTGAGGTTGATCAAGCCATGAGAAAGTTCAAACACGTATCTAGCCATCCTACTACTACCATAATCAAAGATCCACAAAGAGGAATTACCAAAAGGTCTAAGGTAAGGGTAGAAACATCAAATCCTACTAATGTTGTATTTTTATCCCTTTCAGAGCCTAGAAGTATTAAAGAGGCCTTAAAAGATGATTCATGGGTCCATGCAATGAGGGAGGAACTATTTCCATTTGATAAAAATGAAGTCTGGAACTTAGTAGAAAGACCATTCGATCATCATGTGATTGGAACCAAATGGGTGTTCCACAACAAGCTTGATGAAAAAGGTAATGTTATCAAAAATAAAGCTAGACTTGTTGCTAAAAGATACTCTCAACAAGAGGGTATCGATTATGATGATGCCTATGCATTAGTTGCACGACTTGAGTCAATTCGCATGCTTTTAGCATATGCATCTCATAAAAACTTTATTCTATTTCAAATGGATGTCAAAAGTACATGTTTGAATGGATTCATAAAAGAGGAAGTTTATGTTGAACAACTACCCAATTTTAACAATGGAGATTTTCCAAATCATGTTTTCAAACTATCCAAAAGCTTTTTATGGTTTAAAATAAGCCCCAAGATCCTGGTATGAAAGGCTAAGCATTTTTCTTATTACAAATGATTTTTGCATGGGTTCCATTGATAACACTCTATTCACTAAGCATTATGAAAAGGAATTTATATTAGTACAAATCTATGTAGATGACATCATTTTTGGAGGAACTAATTTTAAGCTTTGCAATGACTTTGTCTCTTGCATGAAAAAGGAATTTGAAATGAGTCTCATGGGTCAATTAAATTTCTTTCTTGGTTTACAAATCAAACGAACTCCCAAAGGGATCTTTCTTTGTCAAGAGAACTATGCCAATGAACTTTTGCGAAAGTTTGGTATGGAAAAGTGCAAAGAGTCTTCTGTTTCCACGGCACCTAATACCAAACTGGAACTTGACCCATCTGAAAATGGCATTGAGGAATCTATGTACCGAGGGATAATAGGAAGTCTTTATACCTCACTGCAAGTTGGCTAGACATACTGTTTGCCAGTAGTTTACGTGCGAGATTCCAAGCCAATCCTAAAGAGTCGTATCTTAATGTTGTTAAACAAATTCTTTAATATTTAAAAGGAACTACCACCTTGGGACTATGGTATCCTCGGACAAATTCTTTTTCTCTTGTTGGATTTCCTAATGCTGACTATGAAGGAAGCAAAGTGAATCGAAAAAGTAAAGTTGGAACTTGTCAATTTCTTGGTGATTGTCTGGTTAGCTGGTGCTTCAAGAAACAAAGTGTTGTAGCTGTTTCAACCACAGAAGTTGAATACATGGCACTAGGTAATTGTTGCACTCAGGTAAATAGGTGAAACAAACACTTCAGGATTTTGGAATGAATTTCTTATGTGTGCCCATTCATTGTGATAATACCAGTGCAATTAATATCACTGGATATCGTATTCATCACTCTCGTACCAAACCCATAGAAATTCGTCACTATTTTATTAAGGATCATGTTGCCAATGGAAATGTTTGCATAAATTATGTTGCATCCTCAAATCAACTAGCGGACATTTTCACTAAACCTTTAGATGAAGAAAGATTTTTCTTTCTAAAATCCAAATTAGGCATTATTCCTTTTCCCGCGTAAATATGGCACGATTTTCTTCAAGAAAAGGGAACTTTCAAAATTTCTCTCATTCCTTTCTTACATTCTGACACAAATATTCTTCAAACAAAAAACTACACTGTCCTTTTAAATTCCTGATCTTGAAATCAATATCATTCTAAATCTTCTCAAAAATTTTCAAAAACATAAACATCTCTTTGGGTCTTACTCTTATTCCCAAAAAAAACCCTCATTCTCTTCATATTCACCGACTCATCCTCTACCATGGCGTCCATCCTTTATCACCGGCATCTTCAAAAAGTGGCACTTTTGCCTCCATTACCTAGTGAAACTAAATCAGCACCACGTCGATGCCTCGTTGTCTCCGACAGCAATTTCAACGAAATTGAACCATTTATTCCTCTATCACGTTGTCTCACCTCATCTTCTCAAAACTCTCATTTTTGCATATCTCAAGGGTTGTCCCTATCTCCCTCAGCCAAAGTTATTCACTCTTCTTCACCATCACCTCATAAATAAGGGACATCCAAAACTTTATCAAAATCTCAAACTCCCAGTCCTATTGCCTTTACAAACACCCAATTTAATAACTGGGATTTCCTTTTCGTTGCTCCACAACGCAGGTTTACTATCACCAATGCCTCTGAGATTTTCACTTCCTTTATCCAAAATCATCATATCAACCGAGGACGCACCATTAATTTCACTAAAATTCCATCACCCCCTGTGCTCGGTTGGGTAAATCAAATGGGGTGGAGAGACTTGATGAGCATCAATGAACGTCGTACCCACTCCTGGTTCGTCTCTTCTATGTGAATCTCTTGTTTGAAAATGATCTGATAACTCATTCTCTAGTTCTTCATTCAAATGTCCTAGGCACTCCTATCTCACTCACTGTTGCTAAGATAAATCAATATTTTAGCTTGTCTGATTCTGGGGTTCAGTTTTTTGCTTTAGGAGAATACTGTATAGATAAAGATTTTAACTTATCTCATGCTGAATCTCCATTTTGGGATGGAAAATCCCCTAAACTCTCTAAAGGAGAAGCCATTAACAAGCTTAATGTTGATCACTTTTTCATGCACCGTTTAATCAATTTAACTATGTTGTCCTATACATCAAGCAGTGGAGGTCACTCCACTGATATGAATTGGCTGTCTGTTTTTTTGCTATATATGTCTGTTACTAGGCAATCTATGAACTTTGGGTATCTGTTTATGCATTACGTTTATCATGCTTTTCATCAGCCCTCTTACAACCTTCCTTATGGTATGCTCCTGACTCATATTTTTAAAATGGAAAATGTTTTCCTACTTTCTCCTTAGATTGAAGAACCTCATAAGTGTAAAATTGTTGATCTTCAAAGTCCTAAGAAAATGAAAATCCAATGTGGGGAGGATGGTGTTTGGTTTAAAGGGACTTCTACTTTTGTTGCTCCTTCTATTCCTCCACAAAAACTCCTTTCGTAACAAAGGAACAACTCATGTGTGCACTATTCCTGATTCCCTTCATAAGTCCCCCTTTGTTGCTTCTAGTGCAATCATTTCAAAATAAAGACAGCCTCCACAAGAAATCCTAATCGCTCAGCTTATTACCTCTCTTGAGTCAGTATCTACCCTGGTTATTGAAATTCATTTTCAACTTTTTGAGCTTGTCAACACTGTTACCTCTCTAAAAATTGAAGTCTCTGCTCTCCCTGCTGCACTTGATGATCACTTTTATCGTTGTCATCACCGTATTGAGGATTTGCGCTATAACATCAAAGATCTGCGACACAATCTTCGAAAATAGTCTTGCAGTGAGTAAATGGTTTGGTTTTTTGATGATGAAGGGGGAGACCTATCTGATGGATAAACTTTATTTCTCTTTCTACTTTCGTCCCTGATGGATAAACTATGCCTATCTTTCTACTTTTGTCTCTCTTATGGATCAATATTTGAACTAATGCTTATTTACTAAAATTGATGTTTTTCTTGCTACTGCATTCGTCTGTTGATACTATGAATCATTCTCATTGTGATACTCTTGAATTTAGCTATACATGTTTGTATCTGACAGGGAGAGCAACTATGATAAACTATGAGCTACTGTTATCTTTAAAAGGGGGAGATAATACTTGCTTGGTCATTATCAAAATGGGCGAGACTGTTAAGATCTCCTCTAAAAATAAGTTTTGACAATGACCAATTAAATATTCATTATTAACTTGGCAAGTTACCGTTAGAATTATTTCTATGTTTATGTCATTGGTTGATTGAAGACAAAATGGAAAGTTACTGTTAGAAACCAAAAGATAGTAAAGATTATCTATTAAGGAAAGTGGCATATTACAAGCTCAACTTCAAAGGAATGTTCTGTTGTGCAACCTATTTAAGTAAGAAACACACTAAGTAATAGTGTGTCTCACAATAGACTTAATAAGCCTTTGTAGCTTTCAAATAGTTGAGTGAGCTCTTGTGTAATTGCTATTCTTCAGCTTATTATTATTGCAGTACAAGTTCCATCCATTCAGTACTTTGTAACTTGTATTTGCTATCTTCTTTGTAATAAAGTGCAGGTTAAAAATCCTAAGTGTTATTACTTAGGTAGTGGACTCGGTTTGCTGAACTACTATAAATCATTGTGCATCTTTTCCTTATTCTCAATAGTCTTTTAACTGTTGCAATATTCTAGTTTATATCATCTATCTTTCACTAATATAAACCCCATCAACTTTCAATTGGCATCCGAGCAAGGTTACCTCTCAATATGGGACTTGGTTAGTATACTTGGTAATGATCATGGAATACGACTTACATGGTCGTGATTTTAAATATTTCAAGTCATAGAATCTTATAAGACAGGGCATTTAAGATTCGGATAAACTTGCACTGACTATGCATAATCCAAGGGCTGGATGTTGCTCCATTCCATGAGCAAACCATGTGTGACAAGGGTGCATGTTAGTGGGTGCTTGTTAAAGAACAAGGCACTGGAGGCCTGCATGGAGAATCCACTAGATAGTCGTAGGCGTAAGTCAATAGTGCGAAGTTTTCAGGCTTATGCTAGTACATATAATTAGTTCTTTCATCTAAGGATCCATTGTAACCTTGTGTTAAGGTCCTCATGCTTTGACTCTTCCCTACCACCTGACGGGTCGTTTGGGTTGAGGTTGGGTATGAGCTACTTAGACATAGACGTTTGTGAGATCCAAGATGGGATCCGACTCCTCGTCATTGTGAAGGTGAGTGCATCTCCTTTGTGTTCTATAATGATCGATTCTAAGGAGTCCTTGAGCAAGGCACTATGATAATATGGAAGAAGAGTCTTCCAAAGATGATGAGATAAATCAAAATCGAACATTGAGAATAGAAACATAGTATCGAGGCTATTAGGGAGCTGACAAATATTTTGCCCTAGGCCTCTTTCATGGAATAGGAGATGAAAGAATTGTATTTGTATGGTACGCGTAGAACTAGAATGATTCACCAAAAGCATTCATTCGGCCAATTTTTTGGCTCCATGGGCTTGAGGCTGGATACCGACCATGGAGATTAAGTACTCTTCAATTAATAGAGATTAACTGAATTGAGTCGATTAGTTTAAAGAAGTTCAAACTAATGTGAATATGTGATATTTTAAAGTCATAAGAGTTGTGAGCCCATGTCCAATGAATGGTAGGACTTAATGGGTCACACATAAAAGCCAATTGAAAATCCTACTTGATGAAGGGAATTTTTTAAGTGTTAGAAATATTCCACCTTGATTGAAAACGAGAAGGAATTGGTTGTCATTTCAGCTTAATCAATTTAATTTTGTAAATTGATCTAAATAATTTAAGGAGTTAAATCAGACTAATAAAGGTTAATTTGATTGGTGCCACATGACTATCAATTGGTTAAACTAAGTTAAAGACTTAAGTTAACAATCACTCACTTAAATAGTTAAGTTAGTTGACTTAAAGTTAAGTGAAAGTTCAATTAAATTAAAGTGAAGAATTGATTTTGGAGAGAAAATTGAAATGATGAATATATTTGGTGTGGCATCAGAATTGATTTGGATGACATTTCATAAGATGAAATGAAGATTTCAAATGAAATTCAAATGCACATTAAATTTACATGCAACTTGTTTGCTTAGGTGGCATATCAGAGGACGTGTGATGCCAACTAGCATCACACCTTTCCTCCCTCTATATATAGATATAGAGAGGCGCAACCACCACATGCTTTTACAAGCAAATCTAGATCTAATTGTTATATTCTTCTTTTCCTTCCATTTATGTGTGACTCTCTCATGTGTTGAGGCTTCACATTTTCTTCACTTTTTCCCTTTCTAAATTTCTACCTTTATCATCCTTATTTCTCCTTTGATTTTCCAGCTAATCTAGGAGAGATTAGATTGTCCATTGGTGTGTGGATCTTGACATTAGAGGCAATACACTTGGATTGCAAAACTTTTGGAGATCCACAGTTTGGGTAAAAACTTTTGAGCATCCATTGGAGGTCTTGCCAGAATGTTTTTGGCCTGAAATTTTTATTCGAGAATAATCCAGGCATTTGTGATCTTTTGGTCTGAGTTTTGCTCAATTCTGAGGTGATTTGTCCAAGCAAATGTTGCTCACACTCTGCTGCGCTAGGAGGAGACTGCATTGAAGAGTTCAATCCATTCTTCATCATTTCGGATGGAATTTGCTTTTGAGGTAACATTATGACCTTAATCCATGTTAGTAGCCTGAATTTGATCCTTGTGGAGTAAATCAAGTTTGATTTCAATTTTTAATTCTTATTAATTGGATTCTTGGCTTACAAAGTTTTATAAGTAGTATCAGAGCCTAAATTCATGCTTTAATTTTGATTATAGTTTGATTGATTCATCTAATGGATTTGGAGTGTTTGGATGATGTTGTATATGTCTCCTTTGGTTGATGAATTGAAAGCATGCTAATATGTGTTTTTAGTGTTAATTCATATGATTAGTATGTTTTAATTCATAGTTGCTAATGTTGAATTTTGATTTAGCATTAGTTAATGTTATATGTTGATATAGCATATTATATTTAGCCTTAAGTTGTTTTGGACATTTTTGGATCCAATTGGATTGGATTTAATTGGAGATTTTTGAAGAATGTGATTGTTACTTGAACTTGATTTTTCAAGCATGTTTGAGCACTTGAAATTTCATTTTTAAAAGGTGTTTTAGATATGAATTTCATCTATATTATGTGATTTAGTGTATAGGAGGTGTCCAAAAATTTTTTGTACACAAAAGTTGAACCAAAATTGACTTGATTTGGTCCAAACATCAACATAGGGTAACTGCCATGCCCAGCCAGGCACTGATAAAGCAGCGGACGCCCCAGGGGCGCACCTGCTGCACAGCTGTGCGGCCAAACTATTGCAGCAATGCCCAATTGCAGGTTAGGTGAGTTTTGAGGCATTTTTTTGTTCCTTAATTAACCAAAAGTGTTCTAAATCATACTGCATAGATGCACAAGTGTAGTACAAGTTTTCAAAGTAACGCTTAACATTTTTTATTGCTTTTAAAATCTTGTTAAAGTTGATCTCCAATTGTTGTAAAAATAAGATGCATAAATGTTATACTTGTTTTTGCTTGACCAATTAATTGTTTATGAGATAAACATTTAATTTTTGGAATTAAATGTCAATTCTTGATTTGTTTATTGTTCATTTAATTATTGAATGAATGATGAATGAATGAATGGGGATATCATGAGCCTTTAATATTGATTTTATTTGTTTCAAGTTGTTGAAAAGGGTTGTATTAAATTGGGGCTTTCTTGCCTCTTAATTCTATCTTATAAATGTTATGAGATTAGAATCACTAAGAGTAAGGATTTCTTTCTCATGTAAATATTACAAGGAGCAAAGAGGACTATTGGAGGCATGAAGACCCATGAATGTATGGGGATACATTAATGTAATAGCTAGGTTTAATTAACCCACTTAAAATAAACTAAGTAGTGCACCAATGGTTCTAAGTGCACTACTTGATTAGGATTCATGGTCATCCCACTCTAGGATCATGCTAAGCGCATTTACTTATTTATGCTTTCCATATCCTATTGATGTATGTGATGCATGGATTAGGATATAGAAAACCTAAAGAAGAAGACAAAATTGGTGAGATCTTGGCAAGCAAGAAAAACCCTACACTTAGAATATAGGTGCTTTCAAAATATCAAGTCAAAATGGATATAAATTAAAATGAGTTTTAATTAATCCATACCTTCTACTAATAGTATATGGCATGATGGCGCTACTATCTTTGTGTGATGGCACTCAGTCATAGGGGTCAAACTTAGGTGGAAAGTTGAGACCATATACTTAGCATATGATGCACCTTTGATTTGAGGCTGCCCATGCATTGGCACTCGGTTACGAGGGATGTCATAGAGCGTTCTCAAATTAAAGTTTGATTGGTAGGTCTGACTTAACACCTAGTAATGTAGAGGTCCTGTGGTCACAGGGATCTACATGGAAAGTGAGCTAAAATATATCAAGAATTACATATGATGCAATTAGCAAATATTGCTTACCTTTTTTATTGTTTGTGGATGGCACTCAGTTACGGGTTGCAAGTCCTTAAGGTCTTGATTCTCACTAGGAAATATAATTTCCTAAATCTTCTAGAGGGTGAAGGATTTGATAAAAGAGTGGAGGAAAAACATGCTTGAAGACTATAAACATGTTTTCAAATATCAATATTCAATCACATATTTATACTCTTTTTTAAACTCAAAATGGCTAAGAATCCACTCACAATCATTTTGGAAACCAATAAACTAACTAAGCCAAACTTCCATGATTGGTTGAAGAAACCTCAAAGTTATTCTTAATTCCGAAAAGATGACTTATGTGCTTCATCAAAGTCCACTGGACACCATTAGCAATGATGCCGCAAATGAGGCATGTGAATTGTTCACAAAGTTTGTGGATAATGATCTACTAACAAGATGCCTCATGATGGCTTCTATATCTAAAGAGCTTAAAAAGTTTCACGAGCACAGGAGATGTGCACACGAGATCTATTTACACATACAAGAGTTGTATGGTGTTCAAGTTAGACACGAAAGGTTCGCTTTGTCAAGGGAGCTCTTTAGGACTAGAATGAATGAGGGCACAATTGTCCATGATCATGGGCTTAAATTGATCAGTCTCATTAAGAAGCTTGGTCAATTAGGCGTTATCATGGACAATGAGCCTTATGTGGATTTGATTCTTCAATCATTGCCTAGTTCATTTGACCAATTCATTATAAACTTCTACATATTGATGCAAGGAGTAACGACTAATGAATTGGTCAACATGTTAGTGACTACTGAGGCGACTATGAAGAAAGACAAGCTTCTTACGCTTGCTTCCTCTTCCAAGTCTATAGGCTCTAAGGGTGCTAGAAAATGAGGTAAAGAGAAGAAGTGTTCTTCCTTCAATGCGAAGCAACCCTTGAAGAGTTATGGTGGAATTAAGGAAAAAGATAGAGGCTAAAACTGATGCTACTTGTTTCCATTGTGGTGAAAAAAGTCATTAGAAAAGAAATTGCAAAGAATTTCTTGCAACCCTTGAGAAGGGTATGTACTCTATTGAAGTGCACTTGACAACAAATTCTTCCTCATTGGTATTTGATACCGCATGTGGTATTCATCTTTCTAATTCATTACAAGGGTTAGAAAAAAGAAGGAGTCTCAATGAAGGGGATATGATCCTCCGCTTAGGAAATGGAGCAAAAGTTGTGGCCATGGTCTAAGGTGTAATCAAGTTAAACTTGAGGAACTCCCAAATTGTACTTGATCCTTGTTACGATGTCCCTAATCTTATTAAGCACATTATTACTATTCCCATTTAGGATAATGAAGGGTATGATTTTTCAATATCTAATAGAAATTTTGAAAGCATTAAAGAATGATTCTTTAATTGCACATGGTACATTAAATAATGGATTGTACATATTGGATTCCCAACTTTCATTGATCCACATTCAATCAAGTAAAAAAAAAAATAGATATCCAAGAATATGCCATCCTATGACATGTAAGACTTGGGCATATCTCTAAAAATAGGATGAACAAGTTAAAAGCTCTAAAAGTATTAAATGTTAGTGGCATTGAGGAACTTCCTACTTGTGAATCTTGTTTGAAGAGAAAAATGAGAAAGGCTCCGTTTGTAGGACAATCGAAGTGAACCACAAGTCCCTTGAATTTGATCCATACAGTTATTTGTGGCCCACTAAAAGTTAGTATGAGAGGAGGCTATTCTTACTTCATTACCTTCACCGATGATCACACTCGGCTCGGACATATGTATCTTATGAAGTACAAGTGCAAAGCCTTTAAAAGGTATAAAGAGCACCAGTATGAAGTAGAAAAGCAAAAGGGACTTAGTATTAAAACTCTTTGATTGGATCGAGGGGGAGAATACTTAAGTACCAAATTTTTGGATTATTTAAAAGAAAATGGGATTCTCTCTCAATGAACTCCACCCAGCATACCCTAAAATAATGGAATAATTGAGAGGAGAAACCATACCTTGTTGGACATAGCACATTCCATGATGAGCTTTTCAGATGTGCATATTCTTTTTAGGGATATGTCTTACATATAGTGGCGAGGCTACTAAATGTAGTACCCTCAAAGTTGGTGCCAAAAATGTCGCATGAGATGTGATATGGCAAAGCACCCTCTTATCATTATATAAAGGTTTGAGGGTCTCTTGCTTATGTCAAGCATTTACTGGAAGATAAGTTGGATAGTATATCCATTTTGTGTAAGTTTTTGGATACCCAAGAGAGTCTTTGAGTTATTACTTTTATGATTTCTCAAAAAAAAGGTGTTTGTTTCGAGGAACGCCACTTTTTTTGGAAGAAAAATTTCTATTGGGTAGAAAGGGCGTTGCTGTTGAAATTGATGAAGTTCAAGATAATCATCAATTCCCACAAGCATTGGAAACAAGTGAACAACAAGAGCTTTTCACACAACCTCGAAGAAGGTCAGACTGAATCAAGAAACAACCCAAAAAGTTTGAATTCCTTCATGAGATAGGCCAATCGGATAGCGATCCGAAGACCTATGAGTTTTAGATCATCGATCGTTGTCTTGATTTCTTGGATGTGTTTGGGATTGAATTTCATGGAGATGAATGTTACTTTTGTATCAACAGGTGTTTTGGGACTCAAAACGTCAGGGTCGGTCCTTGATCTTATTGATAAACATTACATGTATAATTATATAATATATTTTTCAAAACCTAAAGGATATATATATATATATATATGCACTATATAAGGCAAATGATATTGTATTTCCCCGCTTTTCATTGTATCAAAAGAAAGATATTCCACAGCACACCTAGAATTAAAATTTTCTTTATATTAATAGTCACATAAGAAAATCTTTTTTATGTTTTTGTTCAACGATTTTGATATATTTCTAGAAAAAAAGTATATTCTACTACATACAAAATGTTTCTCTATAGTAATAGTTTGTACAAGATAGTTCTATTTAGAAGCTTGACATATGTGAAAAGCATATTTTGAACTGACAATTAAATGCCATGATCAATACTAATGAATCAACTGTTACTGTACTCTATTACTATTATTGTCAATTGGGTACAACTTGATCTGAGTGTGCTAGGGGTTTACCGGTCTGGTGGCAGTGGGCTTGCTGGATAGATCTCAAGCCCCCATGGCCTAATCCCCTCAATACACAACAGAAGCTGTTTATGATTGAGGTAGGTCGTAGGATTTCCCAAGGACCTAGGCTCGGGCTTTGTTTGGTAAGGTCATGCCTTACTATGAATGATAAGGACTGTCATTGTTGGAGTCATCAAGTTGATTGGCTTTAGCAACTCCTGTATTGATCATTGATATTTCAATGTCAAAACCTAAAATGTTAGTTGTTTTATTTCTTGTTTATAACTATTTATCACTCAAGTATCATTTGCATGTTTCCCCTGAAATTTTATACATTGTCCGCACCTTTTCTTTTTACTTTATCCTACATTTTATGAACTCAAATCAAAGTATTTGATGAACACATGTTATGCACACATTAGCATTCACTGAATTCCTTATTCACACACTTTGTATTTTTAATTTTCTTTTGGTAGACTTAAAACGTAACCACGTTGAGGTTGTGGAATCGCTTTCAATGAGGAATAGAGTTGAAGGTTATTGAGATGAGAGCTTTGCAGTAATTGTTAGCATTATTGCCATGTAGGGAATTAGTTTTTCTTTTAATAGACTTCTAGTTAAAGATAGGGCATTGATTATTTCGATTTATCTAGGATTACATTTCACTTCACGAAACTAGACTTATGATTTGATTTGGGGGTGTGACACAAGCTATTTAATTAATTTCAAGTTGTTAAAACCGTAACTAATATAAAGTAATTCCATAAGTTGTATTTGTGCTTTTATGGGTTTAGATCCATTTTAATTAATCAAAAATGACATATATTATTATTTTTTATGTAATTTTTGTATTTATGGGTAGAAATATCTTTTTGGAAGTTTACCCATCATTTTAAAACTCCATTTAAATAGTTTTCAACCCGTAAGTTATCTAATCATATTGGCTTACTAAAATCTCATATATATAGATAGATAGATGATACAAAACTCTAAAACACATTCTCTTCTGCCGTCTTTTTTCCATACAAGAGTTCACTACAAACAACCTATATTTTTCTACAGAATGAAAGATCACAAAGAGGAAATAAAAGAGCCAAAGGATCAATCGGCTCATGTTTTTGAGGCGCTATTTGGACCTCTAGCCAATCTGCTATAGTATATTTTATTCGTTGAAGTATATTTATATCTGGGTATTGGATTGGTAATCTCGATCAATCGCAGATTAAGCAAAAGAAAATCTGAAATGAGTAATTAATTACTTCCTTCTTTGTTTTCTGAAAATTGTTCAAAAAATTTTGTTTTAAATATGATTTTTGTGGGCCTATTTGAGCCATGAAGTCCCCGAATTCTTCGAGGTACATTTTGTTGGTGTCTTGTTTGTGCAAGATATTTTTCAAAAGTCTAGGCTCTGTTTTCTTGTATTTTGGGTGTTTTTTGAAAAATATTTTGGAAGAATGAGTTTTGGGGAGAAAGATTGGAGAAAGTGTCAAGCATTTTTTTTTTTTTTTAAGAAAAATAGGAAAAATGATTGAGAATGAGATGTTTGTTTCTTTGTGTTTTGAAAGGAAACAAATTTTACTGTAAATGTCAAATCAGTTATTTTTTTATTGGGTTTATAAGGTGAAAATGATTTTTTTATTTAATGTATATATGTATATTTATAGTTTGATTATGTGTGTATATATGTGTGTGTGTGTGTAATGATTGATATATGGCTGTAATAAAATGATGTCTAATTAATTTAATTGGTGATTTATTTTAAATTTTAAATTTTTATAAATTTAATATTAGCAAATGATGTATTATTTTGAAGAAAATATTTATTACTTATGAAATCATAACTATATCTTAATTATAAGAAAAGGGCTTATATCATAACTATATCATAACTATTAATATTGGCTTATATAAAAAAATTAGTTATTTTACATTAATTATAAACTAATTTCTATTTATTAATTAAAATATAATTACTTAACAATTTATTATTTATGATTTATGTACAAATATAACTTAGTTATTGGTTTAAATAAAATAATTTATTTAATAATTTAAATATATAATACTCATAACAATTGACCAAATTAAAAAAATAAATAATTTTATATAATGTGAAATTAAATCATCTTAAATTATTTATTAAACAAATAAACATAATATTTAATTATATATGAAATATGAAACATAATTAATATATAAATAACAAGTTGTTTAAATAATTAAATAAATAAATTTAATTAATTTAATACATTACTTAATTATTGTAGTTCATTATTTAATTAATACATTATTTAATAAATAAATTACTTAGTAAATAATTAAATAATTTTTACTTAAATTTAATTTATTTTCTCAACAATTACTTTAATTATATTAATACTAATTTATTAAACTTAATAGATAATTAAATAAATATCACACTATAATTAAATTTTTTATTATAATTTTGAATAAATGTGAAGATTAATTTTTTTGAAGCAGATTAATTCGTTTATTATATCAAATTAAAATCTAGTAAATAAATTATTTAGTAATAATATAAATAATATTTAATTAAATTTGACAATTACTTTAATTAAATTTGTAAACATAAGTTTTAGAATTTTATAACTAGTAAAATTATAATATTTTCATATATGTATATGCATATATATAGATGAGCGAGTAAGAAAACGATAAATGAATGAGCGATATTTGAGGTAGAGTGAGAAAGTGAGGGGGTATGTATGATTTTAGGATGTAGGGTATTTTGAAATTGTTTTGGGAGGGATTATCTTGGTATAAAAATTTTGTGTTTTGAGAGAAAGATTGAAGAATATGTACACATTTTGAGATTATTTTTGAAATTAAAAAATATTTTGAGAAAATTGCGAAGAATAGGCCCCTAGCTTTTCTTCAGAACATGTGTTGAGGTGTTTTTCGTTGTCCATTATCTCCTGCGTCTACACTGTACAACCGCCAAAAAGCCAGCTGCCTTTGTTTATCAACATATAAATTAATTATGTAATAAAAATATAAGTGATTTCTTTCAGCGCCGATATTGCACGCTGCCATCCTCAGTCGACACTTATGCAGCCTTAATAAGGGTAATTTAAATCCACAATTTTTTCCTCCTTGTCGCTTACGGTTTAAATTCTCTATCTCATTCTCTATTTCATCTCTAATTTCATTTCATAAAAATACAACGTGTGCAATAAATATTTACTTATAAAAATAATTGATTGAGAATCAGATACACTTGACATAAATACAACAAGTTAAAATAGAAGATGAAATAGTAAATGAAATAAAAAATTTAAAGTGCATCGAGTAACCTAAATTATTATGTTACTTTAAATTAAAAGTACCCTAGTTTTTCAATATGTTGGTCTTTTGTAAAGTAATATTTGTTCTGGCTTACTTTCATTTGGAAATTTCAAAATGCACTTCATCCAAATTATTTCACAATTACTACCAAGAAATGGATATTCTTTACAAAAAAATTACTACAAAATTGATATGGCTACAAAATTTCGTAGTAAATATAATTTTTTAAAATAATAGGGAACGAAAATTATTAGTTATTAATCCGCAGCTTTGCTTGTTGGAGAGCAATAGATTAACTAAAAAGTATCTGTTGAAAAATTAATATATATATATATATACCCACACGTATAAAAAATATCATTAGAGATGGATTGGTTGTAGCAAAAGTTAACTATGAGATCATCTATTTTGAATTTGATTAGGTCAATTTCATAGTTAAAAGTATAAATTTTTATCATCAACTATTAATAGATCGCAGCTAATTCTCCAATCTTTTATAAATCAATGAAAAAACAGTCAGAAATTTCCAATTTCACAGTTCAGAATTCAAAATCAAATTCATGCATTAAATGGATAAATATTTATTTGAGGAATGCCAGGGACCTAAACAACATATTCTTAGGTACAAGGAGAAGTGCATTTTTCTTATGTACCGTGATTCCAAGCAAAACGTCAGTGTCCACATCTTCTGCCTGAATTCCTGGGCGCAATTCCCAGTCAAAAGAGTAGAGGAGATTTGCAACTGTAAGCTCCACATTTGCAAGTCCCATAAACATTCCTGGGGAGATTCTCCGGCCCGAACCAAATGGAAAGACCCCAAAATCTTGCCCTTTTATGTCAATATTGCTGTTCAAGAATCTCTCAGGCAAGAATTCATCTGGATTTTCCCAGTACTCAGGATCTCTTGCGATTGCCCACGCGTTGACATAAACTACTGTTTTGGGCTGAATTTCATAGCCTTCTAAAATGCATCTTTCTATTGTTTCTCTTGGCACAAGCATTGGAGCTGGAGGGTACAGTCTAAGAGTCTCGCATATAACTGCTTTTAGATAGGGAAGTTTCTGCAAATCATCTTCATTTATTTGACCCTTTTTGCCTATCAAATTTCTAATTTCTGCTTGCACTTTCTTCATGACGTTGGGTGCCTTCATCAGGGCTGTCATGGTCCAAACTATTGAGGCTGCACTCGTATCCGTCGCAGCGATAAATATGTTCTACAGAGAGCAGTACAAGAAATTATTGAAGTGGGAGAAATGTTAAGTTAAAGCGAATTCTTCATACGATATACAAAAGCTCATGAAAATACCATCAGCAGTGCTTTGATGTGATCCCAATCGAGGTCAATGGAAGAAGACTTTTCTTCTTTAAGATGGATCAATATATCAAGAATATCATCCATCTTTTTCATCCTGATGGGGTCAAGATGCTCGTCGATGAGCTCATGGTAGAACAAGTCCAACTTCTTGAAATTCGTGTCAAGCCGACTGATTAGTCCAGTGAGTTTATCAACCCAACTGAACGAAGGAAAACAATCAGATACAGAGAAAGTGGCCATCAAGGCCTGAGCCTCTTGTAGAAGCTCATCCAACCGTCGCATTTCAGATCCTTTCTCATCATATCTCTTACCAAAAGCAATTCTGCATATCAAAGTGCTGGCCACAGCCATGGTCATTTCACTCAAATTGGCAACTTGATCAGAAGAAGAAGCGAAACCAGAAATCTTTGCAACCATACGAGAGATTTCATCTTCCCATATGTGACGAGAAGATTGGATTTTTTTAAGGCTAAAAAGATGAATAGCTGTGATTTTCCTTACCTCCCTCCAGTAATCATTGTATGGTGAAAAAACTATGTCCAAGCGATTGTATGACAGCTTCTCCTGCCCAAGAAATTTTGGCCTGCTACAAAATGCCAAATCTTGTGTTTTCAGCACTTCTTTTGCCAATTTTGCTGAAGAAATTACAAGTAATGGCACAGAACCCAGTTTCATGTGCATGAGGGGACCATATTTCTTAGAAAGTTTCCATAGATAAACATGAAGACTGCTGGCTGTGCGAATTTGGTGCAGGTTTCCAATCAAAGGCAGGCCTGGAGAGCCTGGTGGAAGATTAGCATGAGTTCTTATTGCCTTTGATCTGTTTTTCTGGAGAAGGTATATCAAGAATATTGGCAGAGGTATTACTAGTAATACAATTAGCATCATTATGGATAGGTGTGGATTGAAGTTTACTAAGAAGTAATGCTTGAAAAGCTGGACGCTAGAGAGGTATGCATAAGGTTCTCATGGAAAGGACTAGGGCGTATGTTTTATCCATATAAATTTGATAATTTTTTTCTTTTTCTTTTTCAGATTTACTAAAAATAGCTATTATGAGGGATTGAGTCATTGTGAAGGTATATCTTGTCCAATTTGTTTCGGGAGATAAAGGTCAAGAAGCCTCTAAATGACATAGTCACGTTGTGTCAATATAGATTTTAGATAGAAGTTGATACAAGTATAAAATTTTGTATCGTTTTGTGTTTATTGCACTTAAGTGGCGATTGATATGTAAAAATAGAATTAGATGGGAATCAAATAATTTTATGAATGGAATGAACATGGAAAACGAATTATATTAATATAAGTTATCCTATGGAAAGCAAATAATATTAATATAAGTTATCCTATGCTTGATATGAGAGGAAATGAGAACGGAATGAAATTGCTATTCCTTACTTGATTTCGTTATCATGATTGGTATTTAAAAATGATAAGTTCATTTCTATTAGATCGAAAATAGCTAAACCTGTGGGGGAGAGAAAAAAAAAGGCAAAACCCATGCTTTTAGAAATGAGATTCCAGTATTGAAACTGCACACTTTAGTGACATAGTAATTTTCGATCACATGGCTGAAGCCAATAATGTAAGTATACAAAATTTATTAGGTTTGTTCTCTTGCATTTTCTCAAAATATTTTTCAACTCCCAGAACAATCCCAAAATATGTACACATTCTCCAATCTTTCTCCCAAAATGCAAAGGCTTTGTTCTTTAGTATTTTCCCAAAATATTTTTCAACTCCCAAGATAATTCCAAAATGTGTACACATTCTCCAAATGTTTTCCCAAAACACAATAATTTTATACCCAAAAAATCTCTGTCAAAACAATTTCAATATACTGTATACCCTAAAAATCATACCTTCTCTACCTACCCCTTCACTTTTTCACTCTTCCTTTCACATCACTCATTTATTTATTACTATCTTACTTCAGTCATCCATATATATATATATAAATACAATTTTACTAGTTATAGAATTCTAAAACTTATGTTTAAAATTTTAATTAAATTAATTGTTGAAAAAAATAATTAAATTTAATTAAATACTATTTATATTTTTACTAAATAATTTATTTATTAGATAACGTATTACATTAATTAATTAAATTACATATTAATTAAAAATGTATTTAGGTATGTTTAATATTTAATGTGTTAATTAAATATTATATTTATTCATTTAATAAATAATTTAAGATGTTTTAATTTGATATAATAGATAAATTAATCTTCTTCAAAAAAATTAATCTTCATTAAATATTAATCTTTAGATTTATTTAAAATTATATTAACAAATTTAATTATTTTTTAATAATATATTAAGTTTAATAAATTGATATTAATATAATTAAAATAATTATCGATAAAATTAACTAAATTTAAGTAAAATTATTTGATTTTTTACTAAGTAATTTATTTACTAAATAATGTATTTTTTAATAATGAGCTAAAGTAATTAAATAACCAATTAAATTAAATAAATTATTTTATTTAAATCAATAATTAAGTTTTATTTGTACATAAATCAAAAATAATAAATAGTTAAATAATTATATTTTAATTAATAAATAGTAATTAAATTTTAATTAATGTACAATAATTAATTTTTTTTATATAAGTCGATATTAACAATTATGACATAATTATGGTATTAGCCAATTTTTTTATAATTATGATATAATTATGATTTCATAAATAATTAATATTTATTAATAAGTATTTTTCTTCCAAGTAATGCATCATTTGCTAATGTTAAATTTATAAAAATATAAATTTCATAATAAATCATCAATTAAATTAATTACAAATTATTTTATTACAACATATATCAATCATTACACATATATATACACACATGCACATCATCCAACTATAAATATATATACATACATTATATAAAAATATCACTTTCACCCCACAAACCCAACAAAAATTCAACTGATTTGATATTTACAGTAAAATTTGTCTCCCCCCAAAACAAAAAGAAACAACAATGTCATTCTCAATTCATTTTCCCTTTTTTTCCAAAACAAAAAGAAACGCTTGGTACATTTTTCAAATTTTCTCCCAAAAACCCATTCTCCCAAAATATTTTTCAAAAAGTGCCCAAAATGCTAAAGGACAAGCCCAAAATTTCTATACCCAAAAAATCCCTTTCAAAACAATCTCAAAATACCCTACACCCTAAAAACTACATATACCCCCTCATTTTCTCACTCTATCGTTCGCATTACTCATTCACTTATTACTCTCTTACTTCATTCATTCACGTATATATATATATATGTACACACACACACTAGAAAGGGTGCACCACGCAACACATGGTGCCATGCCCATGGAGTTATATAACTATTTTGCTTTTTATTTGCATTAGTTCTTTTTAAAATATTAGAAATTGATACATTGAAATGTAGTAATATATTTATTCAGGAAATAATTTTTCATATATTTCTGTGCAAGAAATTTGCAAATTTGTAAAATTCCATATATGACAATAGTACATTCATGATTTGAATATTATTGTAAAATTATAAATTAAAAAAAATCTAAATATGAAAAGTACCACAAAATCCTATGCATCGTAGGGTTTATTTATTATTTTCTAAATATTTAGTATTTTTGTTTTTTAAGTTCTATTTTATTTATATATATATATATATATTGTAGATGGTAGAATCGCATCTATATAAGTGGTGACATTGACATTCTCTCTTCTAAATTTTAATCATTTTTTGATTTAAAATTGAATTAAATCATTGACGAGCATAATTGTTACTTTTTTAGGATAATATGACAATGGGCATGATTGCAGTGCAACACAAATATGTTATGCATGGGTTGAACAAGTTGGTAAATATTATATTTATCTTCAATCTGTTAGCTAGATTAAACAAAAACTCCTAAATAACAAGCCCAAATCTCCCATACATCATTGAATGCAATGAGTAAATACCTATTATCTTATCCTAATCACTTATAATTATATAATGGAACTCAAACTATAGGCAAATACAATACATAATATTGATGCTAAAGTTCTATAGATGCAAATCTCATTTTGGAGCAATCAATATGCACAAGTTAGCTACATAAAATAAGCTTAGACCTCTTGCCATTCGACATATAATATGCTATATATAAAATATGTATTCAATATATAAAGTTTCTCTTCCAAGACATGATAGAAAAAAGAAAAGAAAAGAAAAGGAAAAGGAGAAGATGATCCAAGATAACATAAATATTACATTCAAATTTTATTTTGACCGATATTTACTCATTGTTTAGAACTTGAGCCTCATGGTGGGGTGTTTGGGATGGAAGCTTTACTTTACAGCATAGTTTCAATCTTTTGAAATGGAATAGAGATATAGTAATTTAACAAAATGAATATAACAATTTGATATAGTCATTAAAATCGTTGTTACAGTCAAAATCATCAAATAAAAGAACTTGTTCAACTCTTAATCAAAATATTAAGCAAATTATTATAATCAATGTCTTTTATACAAATTACACACATACAACTTTTCATGGAAGCAAAGTTAATCTTAATTACACTTTAATATAATATGTAACATTATGTTGTATATAGTTGGATTCTCTCTTTAATTTTATTTTTAATCAATAAAAAGTTTACTTGGAGAAAATTAAAAATATGAATAGAAATCTTAAATAAATATATAAATATTACAACCATAATTTCTAATAAAAATATATTTTTCTAATACACCTTGTGATCAAAAGTAAATAATCATAGGAATAATGTTTTCATTTTATTTATTTATTTTTGTCTAAGACAAACTAAATGGATAAATAAAATAAAATACTCTAGGTAATTAACTCTTCATTAAATGAATTTTTTTTGCAGATGGGAGATCATTACCATCAATTGAATGAAAAAAAGTAAATGAAGCCCCCAAACAAGTTATTCCCTTTTGAAATTAAAAAAAATGAATGCATTATTTACTCCACATCTTTAAGCTCTTGTTTATCAATTCATTTCTTTAATAAGACCAATTGACCCAATGATATCGCTTTTATAAATATAAGTGTAATGTTTGATGTTCAAACCCCACGAAACCCTTGATACACGTTTTTATATAAAGAAAAAATATCATTTCCCAATAACTATCACAAGTGAAAACAAAAATACACAAGTTCCTTAGCTTTTTTTCCCAACAATATTGGATTCATGGCTGCAAGGTTGCCTTTTGTTCAGCTTCAACGATATCTCTAAACTACACACTCTTCAACTAGGGGGAGAAGGAAAAGTAGATTGGTGATGATGGCTGCAAAAAAATCATATCTCATTCAATCTTCAGATCAGATCATCTGTTAAGAACAAGGTTATAATTTTATTCTTTCTTCATTTTCTTTAATGTACATATATATATATATATATATATATATTACCACTTGGCAATTAATGTTAGGAAAACATATTAATATCCATGGATTATTCTCCCTTGTATTTGTGAAATATATCACGGACCATGACATATCCCTTACGCCTATACCATAAGTAGGACTAAGTGTAATCCATATGTTTTAGTTCAAAGGAAATAATTGGTTTCGACAAATGTGCTTAATTTGAAGATTTTTTATTGAGTTTGCTCCTGGTCTGACATGTTTTATCTACCTTGAAATTGAAAACTTTTAGTGATGCAGAACATTGAGCATATATAGAGATATACATTGCAAGATAGGACACTTGTACATCCTTAAGCATACACAAGACTCATTTTTAGTGAATATTAGGTATTAACTTCTATTCATATAAAATGATATAACTACATCTATTTAAGGGTTAATTTTTTAAGGGCATTCTCTTCTCGTATTCCTAATTTAAATACACATATTATAGAGAGAATTTTTCTTCATTTTTATACTATCACAATACTTACTCTACAACAAAGATTTACATGCAGCAAATAAGCTTTTCGTAGATTTCCATATTGGGTGACAATATTCTAATGCTAACGAAAGTACTCATAATCAATTTAAGTCAAGTAAAATAAACAAAACTTACACAGTCCGAGCACTCTTCCCACCTCAGTTAAACAGAATGTGAAATATTAAAAGTATAAGCTTCCCACTGCGCCCACAATTTCAAGTTCGCGAAGGCATTTCTGCACAACCTGATTGATCAGTTGGTGGTGGAGACTTAAGTGATCAAAGTAAGTAAAAGAATAGTACAATGCTATATTCTATTCTAGGATTGATGTACTTATGGAAGTAATAAGCTCTTAGCAGATTTGCATTTGCTGAATTGACAATCTGTAAAGAAAGTATAGAACAGAAGGTGCCTGTAAAAGATTAAGATCAATTAATTACTCCCACCTATCGAAATTGTCCTTCTATAACACATAAAATCATCATTTCATATGGTATTTCTAATAATGAAATATATGCACATATAGAGATATATATATTTCAAGATAACATCACAGAAAAATGCAAGTGGATGTACTCAAGTATAACAAAAAATGAAATAAAAGTTTATGAAGTATGTGTGTGAATAGTGAAAAGCTCATGGTCTCAGTTGGGAAGAGAGTTAATGCGCAGAGAAAGTGATATTATATTCAGCAAGAATTTCTGTCATGCAAAAGTGAAGTACTTGGGTTCTGTGACAATATTTATATATGCGAAAAAAATGCTAGACAGTTGTGCTAAACTAAGCAAATAGGAAGTAGTTAGGGTTAACAAAAAAGTTAACAGAAAATAACAACAAACAAACTAACTAAAAATAAATACAATATTCAACATCCCCCCCTCAAGTTGGGTCTTGATAAGCATAAGCCCAACTTGAATAGCATATTTTGGAATGAGCAGGTAGATGGAGCCTTTGTGAGTATGTCCGAGAGCTGAGTGTGTGTGGAGACATGTTGCGGTACTATGAAACCTTCTTTGAATTTATCTCGAACCAGGTGACAATCAATATCTAGATGTTTGGTACGTTCGTGAAAAATCGGGTTCTCCATGATATGAATTGCAGCCTTATTATCACAGAACAATGGAATTGGAAGAGAGACAGGAACACGAAAGTCTTTGAGAAGATAGGAGAGCCATTGAAGTTCACAGACCGTTGTTGCCATGCTTCGATACTCTACCTCGGCAGATGATTGTGAAACAGTAGACTGTTTCTTGGTCTTCCAAGACACTAAGGAGTTCCCCAAAAAAATGCAATAACCTGTTATTGATTTTCTTGTGGTGGTACATGCGGCCCAATCCACGTCACTGTACGCCTGGAGATTTGGCTTGTTGTTCACTGCAAAGTAAAGGCCTTTGGATGGACAACCCTTCAAATAACGCAAGACATACATGGCAGCCTTCCAATGATCAATGGTGGGTGAATTTACATGCTGACTAAGTTGTTGGACGCTATAAGTGAGGTCAGGGCGAGTGAGCTTTAAGTATATGAGTCTACCAACCAATCTTCTATATTGTGCGGGGTCTTGGTAGGGAGTTCCCTTTTTTGTGAGCTTGAGGTTTTTAGGAAATGGAGTCTTGACTGGTTTGGATCCCAGAAGCCCAATGTCTTGTAAAATGTCAAGGATGTATTTCCTTTGATTGAGATAGGTTCCATGAGCACCCCTTATAATGTCAACTCCAAGAAAGTACCTTGCATGTCCAATATCCTTGATAGAAAACTTCGAATGCAAGAAGTGCTTAGTGGCCACCACATCATCTTGATTACTGCCAGTGATAAGAACATCATCAACATAAACTAGCAAAGCCAAGAAGGAGTTACCGGATTGTTTTGTGAATAGACAATGATCATGAGAGGATTGTTGAAACCCGAATTACTGCAGCTGAGTTGTTAGTTCAACATTCCATTGTCTCAAGGCAATACTTGTCCCGACTTGGCTTTGCTGTAACCATCAGGAGGTATCATATACACCTCTTCTTGGAGATAACCATGGAGGAAAGTGTTGTTTATATCCAGTTGATGTATAACCAATGAGCAAGCAGTGGCCAAGGCTAGAAAGAGTCTCACTATCACCATTTTGGCCACTAGGGAGAAGCTATCTACACAATCCACTCAAGCTACTTAGTTATACCCCTTTGCTACCAACCTAGCTTTATACCTCTCTACTGTACCGTCAAGCTTAAATTTCACCTTGTACACCCACTTAGAGCCTATAACTCTCTTACCCGTAGGAAGGGTAGTCAATTCCCAAGTTTTGTTTGCTTCAAGGGCCCTAATTTCCTCTTGCATAGTTGACACCCACTCAGCCTCTATACATGCCTGGTTATAGGATTCAGGCTCTTTGACTGTTGACACGTTTGCAAGAAAGTTTATGTATGATTGGGATAGCTCATTAGGTATGATATAAGGGTAGGTGGGAAGAGTATAAAAAGCTCATGCAGAGTTGAGGTTAGTACTTATGTTAGGGGAGGTCGCAGCAACAGGGTTAGCATTGTGGTCTAGGGACATACTAGACACATAGTCATTAAGCCAGCTAGGTTTTCTTCTGGCTCTAGAGCTTTGTCTTAAGTTTGGTTGAGATTGGGATATCTGGGAAGTGTCTTGCATAGGATGTTGAGGTGATGAGGAAGAGGGCATAGGAGTATTTTGCGATGAATAGGAAGGACTGTGAAGAGTGGTTTGGGAATCAATGCAGATTTCTTCAAAAGTTAGAGGAATAGGTGTAGGATCTTCAAGGTTGTTATCCTTTCGTTTGTAGAGATATGGGAATTGTGATTCATGAAAGACTACATCTCTAGAAAAGTATGTTCTGTCATTATCTAAATCTTAAACCTTGAGTGCCTTTTGTCCTATAATGTATCCAAGGAATACACATTTGTAAGCCTTCGGAGCAAACTTATCTTTTTGAGGAAGGGTATTAGTGGCATAGCATAAGGATCCAAAGGTTTTTAGATGGTGATAATCTGGGGCCTTTTTGTGTACTCTTTCCTATGGGGACATCTAGTCAAGAGTAGGTGTGGGCAATCTATTTATGATATGCGTAGCCATGAGTATAGAATCCCCCCCAAAACGTTGATGGTAGGCCAGATTGGAACATGAGAGACCTAGCAATTTCAAGGAGATATCTATGTTTTCTCTCCACAATCCCATTCTGTTGAGGGGCGTAAAGACATGTTCTTTGATGGAAAGTGCCAAGATCTTTGAGGAAAGTGGTTGTATTATGGTTGAGAAATTCAGTGCCATTGTTAGTTCTAATGGACATAATAGAGGCTCCAAATTGTGTTTGAATCATTTTGAAAAACTAGACAAGTTGGTTGTGTGTTGGACATTTGTTTTGTTGGAGAAAAGTCCATAGGGCTCTAGTATGATCATCCACAATGGTAAGAATATAATGTGCCCCAGTTGGAGTAGGTTTCTTGTATGGCCCCCAGAGATCCACATGAATCAATTCAAAAGGTTTTGTGGATGTAGTAATGCTATCAAAAAAAGGGAGTCTAGTTTGTTTAGACAAAGGACAAATGCTACAAGGAATATGATCAACCAAATCCTTACATTGAATAGTTTGTATGTGTTTGAGTACATTTACAGATGTATGTCCTAGTCTATTATGCCACAGAATGGAACTAGAAGCTGACACATTATTAACAAGATAAGAAAATGAACCTTTAAGGTTAGATATGCTAGAAGGAACAAGCATACTGTGATAATTTTTCTATTTGGGAAGATAGCATGTCTTGTCCAATGGAGAGCACTTCCTCACTCCGCATGGCCAGCAATATGAAGTGGTCAGGATAAAATGTAAATTTCAATTGAGAGTCTTTAGCAAGTTATTACAGATAGAAGGTTGAATCTAAATTCGGGTATGTGAAGGACATTTTCAAGCTTGATTTTAGTAGATAGTTGAGCTATTCTAATATTTTGGATAGCTTTAGTGGCTCCATCAGGTAGATATACATGAGTTGGTGACTTGATAGGGTAGTGTTTGGTCAGGATATCAACGTTGAAACACATATGGCTAGATGCTCCCGTCTCAACTATTCATGAGTCTTTATCCATTAAACAGCCAGCACTAAAGGCTTTGTGAGTGTTCAAACCTGCAAAGTCTCCAGTATGAACAAAATTCACTTGGTTGTTCTCTTATTGTTGCTTAATCAACATGATTTTATTTACTTCCTGTTGCACTAAATCAGCCAAGCATGGAATCCATTCACTACTCTTTTGTCCAGTTTTATCATTCTCCAATTCCAGCGGAGTATCAACATAATTCACAACCTGTCTTCCATGCGTCTACACTTTCTTTTCCTTAAGATCCTTAAACCAGTCAGGGTACCCATGCAACTTGAAGCACGTTTCCTTGGTGTGTCCTTCCCTACCGCAATGCGAACAATAGTTGTCAAATTTTTTTCTCAAATCCTTTCTGTTTTGTTGCTTTCATGTACCTTCATTTCTCATATACTGATTTGTTTTAGCCAACATTGCCGCATTTTCGCCTGCGTCAGTGAAAGAAGTGTTGACTTCCCTTTTTTTTCCAACCCTCAGCACCATAGAGTATGCTTTGTTTACACTTGGCAGTGGCTCCATCACAAGAATCTGATTCCTAATGTGGCCATAGGAATTGTTCAGCCCCATTAGAAACTGTATCAATCGATTGGAAGAGTTCGAATCGGCCACCATTTTTCCAGCTCCATAGGTGCACTCCAGAAGCGGCATCAACACAATTAACTTATCCCATAGGCTCTTCAATTTTGTGTAGTATTGCACCACAGAAAGATTTCCTTGAGCGATGGAGCTTATCTCTCTTTGTATTTGATAGAGTAGTGGTCCATTGCACTCACTGAATCGTTCGCCGATCTCTTCCCATAGTTGTTTCAAAGATGTAGTTTAGAGGAAGGCTTCCATAATATCTTTCGAGATAGAGTTGAGGATCCAAGATGTAACCATACAATCAACCCTCAGCCACTAATTGTATTTATCTAACTCTTCATCAGATAGAAGGTTGAATCTAAATTCGGGTATGTGAAGGACATTTTCAAGCTTGATTTTAGTAGATAGTTGAGCTATTCTAATGTTTTGGATAGCTTTAGTGGCTCCATCAGGTAGATATACATGAGTTGGTGACTTGATAGGGTAGTGTTTGGTCAGGATATCAACGTTGAAACATATATTCGACATCTACCATTTATGAAACCTAGTTTCACTTTGGCTCCAAGTTCATAGATGGGCTCCAAGGTAAGTAGTTATTTCCATTCAGTGGTGTTGTCACCAACACCATTCCAGGGTGATCAGAACCTTGCAGGAACAAAGGATCTCCATTGTCCATTTCTCTTGTTCCTCGACTTCGGTTTCTTTGAGCGTCGATCTTCTCAACCACTTCCTCCATTGATATGATGGAGAAAGAGATCCGAGATCGCAGCAAAGCAGAGAGAAGGTGATCCGAACGAATTCAAGGTATTTCAGAACCACGAGATCGTGGCTCTAATATCATGTGCGAATAGTTAAAAGCTCATGGTCTCAGTTAGGAAGAGAGTTAATGCGCAGAGAAAGAGATATTATATTCAGCAAGAATTTCTGTCATGCAAAAGTGAAGTACTTGGGTTCTGTGATAGTATTTATATACACGAAAAAAATGCTAGACAGCTATGCTAAACTAAGCAAACAGGAAGTAGTTAGGGTTAATAGAAAAGTTAACAAAAAATAACAATAAACAAACTGACTAAAATAAATACAATATTCAACAGTATGCTGCTGAGATATAAAACCAATCAACGGAAACTTACTACATAAAAACCACAGCCCTCAAAGATGTCTTTTATTCAGTATCAAAAACCAAATCTCTATCACATTAAAACCTTAGAAATAAAATAAATAAAACCACCAAAACCTTCCTAGTGTTAAATAATCATAAGGGGGAAAAAAAAAATATATATATATATATAAGAATCTACAAAGCTAAAATAATTAATGAAATACTACCACAAGAGGATCACCAAAACTCCAAACTCCATACAATAAAAATACCTCCAAGAAACAAAGCGACCACAAGCCATATACACATTTCTCAGACTATCTTGAAAAGGACCTCATATCCATTCAAGAGAAACCAAAAACACATACAACCCCTATGTAAAAGGCTCAAACAACAATCCAAAGCATCTTAAGTTGATTTTCACATTTAATAACAGACATGTATATCATCATTCTTCAAACATATGATCACAAAATTCTGACTATTGCGTGCTAAGATTCCATCAGAGTATTGGATTCAACACAAAAACTCAAAAGTCAAAAATATCTTAACTCATTTGATAAAACAAAGGTCAATTAGGTATACGTTGATAATAATTCAATGCTACCATAAAATCACAAAAGATATTTTTTCAAGAGACAGAGGAGAGAGAACAGACAAGATCAGATTTCAAAGGAAGATCTCCCTCAATTTTATGATATGCTTGACATACCTATATCAAAAATTCACATTTCAAAAGATACCCCCACCCCACAACTTCCAAACATCCCTTTTACTCATATTTATATGTTTGAGCCTAAAGATTTGTTGGTCCCCTAATTTCATAGTCCTAACAATAGCTTACTGTTGCATTTAACACTCAGTACTTTAGGCTTTCTATTATACATTGTTATAATAGACCGAAAATCGAGTAAGTGAAGGGATGAAAAAATGGGACAAAAGATTAATATTTATTAGAAATACTATAAGAAGAAAAGTGCTCAAAATGTGGAAAAGAGTAAACTCACTTGGTTTAAAAGGTAAGTGAAAACAACCTGCAGTCTAGGGGCAAGTGAGGCAGACTGCACAATGACATGAAAATATTAATAATTTCATAACCTATGAAAAAGAACTACCTACTCAAATTAATGAGTGATATTAAAATTTCAATCATCATTTTAATAGAAACTCTCTTCTTAGGCAACAAAAAGTAGTATAAAACAAAAGGAAAAAAAAAAAGACAAAGAACTCTTTGTTTTTTATACACAACCACATGAGTCTCTCTGTCTATCTCTATATATATGTGTGTATGTGTGTGTGTGTGTGTGTGTGTGTCTGTTACACCTGAGAAAAAATCAGTTGCAAAACAAGAACAAAAGTTTTGAATCTTTTTCAACCTTAAGAAGCTACCCATGTAATAAAACCAATGATCAAGACAAAGAAAATCAGACTGAAGGAAGAAAGGACAAAACATAATGAAAAGAGAAGATCCTGACAATATTCATAGACTATCTCCTATGCCACTCTACTTTTTAAATATTAGTATGTAATAAGATTTTCATATAAATATTTCTTTTTCTCATAATGACTTCAATAGAAATATGCATATGAATCAGGGGCAGTGAGCTTATCTTTATACTCCTTTTTTATTTCTAAAATAAATGAAGCAAACAAAATGAGATTACGAAAGTGGCAAGAAACTTATTCCAACCAACAAGTGTATTACTAAAAGCAACCATCACTAATGTCGATCCTCAACTGGCAGCACATGAAATCTACTTTATACTCATAGAAATACACGATAAATGAAGTAATAAGAAGCCACACACAAAGATTCAACCTCAAATAATTCACTTCCCAGTCAAAAAAAAAAAAAAAAGAGAGACAAACAAAATAAAGAAAGATACAACTCCATAACATCATTCACACAACAAGTGGGATCTATACACAAAATAACAAACCCTAACATGCATTACTGGAAAATAATCAAATAAAAGAAAAGTAAAATCTAAACCCAAACTTTGAGTAAACCAAGAAAACTTGGGTCTTTTAACTAAACCATAAATTTTGGAAAAATCAAAAGCCAAAAAAAATAAAATGAAATAACATAAATTCAAAGAAAAATGACCAAATCTAAAAAATGCCTGATGAAAATTGTGGACACTCATACTAGCTCTTTCTACTTTCAAAACAATTAGAAACACAAACCTATGCATAAGAAGAAGATGAAAAAAAAAAAAGCATAATTACTTGGTGGAAAACCATTTAGTAGTGTAATCACCGTAGATACTCAAAAACACAAGGTAATGTCCGTGCACAAGAAGAGAATAAAAATAAACCAAATTACCTAGTGGAAACCCCAAATAAAATGTTACTCCTCTCACAGAAATATGAAAATTTAGGGACCACAGACAAATGGCAACAACTAAGATACTAACAAATTTAACCCTAATTTAGAGCCAACAAACTATAGTTACCAGGCCAAAGCAAAACTAAACCAAAAAAACCAAACTTGGGGTTCGAAGTACACAAATACTATACACACTGAAGTGAAGAACACAAAAAATAGCATGGCACGTACCTCTCCTACAGCTATGATCCGCAAAATCTTCAATCCTGTACAACCAAGATAGGAAAAGTATGTTTTTTCATTTTAAATTAGAGGCAAATCCAAATTGAATCTAAAAAATCCTAAGGTTGTGCTTGCTTGTGGGATGGAATCCCATTTTCCTTCCTCTTAGACACAAAATATAAACCAAGGCATGCGTGAATGTAAGACCACTTCTTGGTCTTTAGAATTTAAAGCTTCCTTGGGTTCCGTGTTTGAAAATAATATTGCTAACACATTTTTCTTCTCTCTCCTTTTGTTTCCTTTCTGTTTCTTTTTTTCATTTTTTGTTTGTTTGTTTCATTCTTTGTTAGTTTTTTTTTCCCTAATATTTTTCATACTTTGTTAATATTAATTTATTACTTTAAATTTTTTTATTTTTTATTTAAAATTATAAAAAGATGTGTATTTCTAAATTTATTAAGAATTAGATATTTATTTAAACTTATTATAGATTATTTAACTAGTATTATATTAGTTTAAAATATATCAAGTCTCTCTTTTTACCTGCAATTTCTAGATCTAAGCCTCCCCCCACCCTTTTTAAGATTTTATAAATTTATGAATTGATTTTTTTATTATTTTTAAATATGAGTGTTTATAAATTTTTCATTTCCACGGAACGTTTTATGCATATCTTAGATTTAAATATTTAATTAGGTTTTTTTGAAATTTGTAAAATTAAATAAAACTACACAAAAGAAATTTTTTATAATTTATAAATTATTTATAAATTTATAATTTTGAAATTTGATTTATTAAATTTATAAATTATTTATAAATTTTTACAATATTATAAATTTCACGCTGTAACACCCATAGAATTTGATATTTAGGAAAATAAGGATTTAGAATTCAAGATATGGGTTGCTCGGATTCTAGGGCTTGAAAAACAAATGAAAATAACTTAATTGCAAGAATTTTGAAAGTTTTAGGGTAAATTTGCAATTTTCAGAAACTTGACTGGATCATTTAAAAGTCTTGGGGGTTTGCATGGGATGAATTATGGGTCAAAGGGTCTAATCTTATGCACTAAGATTTTCTAGAGGCCTGATTGAAGTTTGTGGAAATTCTAGAAGACCTAATTGAAGAATGAGGTAAAAATTTGGGGCTGAATTGCAATTTTGAAAAAAAATCACATTTTAAAATCTGGTCAACTCTTTTCTTCACCATTTTTCCTCCATTTTTCTCCTCCATGCACCAAGAGCTTTCCTCCCTCACTGGTGATCTCTTTCCAGCTACCAAAACCCATCAAGTTATATATTATTTTCTTCCTCTCGTCGCGTAGAACACAAATGTTCCATTTTCACCCAAAACTGATCGGTATAGCTACCAAAAATTGAGGGGGGAAATCCAATCATGGCAGGGGCGATGGGTTTTAATTTTTTGGCAACTTTTCATAGTGAACCCAGGCACCATTTTGATGGGCTCAGCTCGAGGATCACGCCGGTGGCTCCATTTTCTCAAACGGACCACTGTGGACAGAGGAATTGAGGAAAAACTGACGCGGTGGAGGTGGTGGTGTTGAGCAGTTGAGGCCAAAATTGGAGCTCAATTCGTGGGCTATTGGTGAAATTGACTTGGGCATTTGGTTCAGTGAGCTGAAAGGCATATTTTGGTAGTGGTTTGAATCAATTCCGATGACTGTGCACAGTGGCACTCCAGCAGTGCTCTGGCAGCTCCGAGGTAGAATGTTCGTCTTGTTGTAGTAGTCGTGGGGGTGCCTTTGGTTCTTGATTTTGAGGTGTCAATAAGCAATTTGGGTAAATAGGGGTTAAGATTTAAAGTTTAAGCTTGGTTGTACCATTTGATTACTCTTAAGGCATGTATTATGGAAAGAAATGAAGAAAGATGAAGATTCGGTTATATATGTGATATGCATGGATCATTTATGAATTATTAGGCCCGGACTTATGTTGTTGTATGATTAAGTTTGAATAATTTAAACTATTTTAAAAGGTCGAAAAGTATTTTGAGTGACAAACTTCTACTGCATTAAAATTCCTTAGGCCTAATTCACCCCCTCTAACCCTTATAATCACTTACACAACTACATAAACTTAGATGTATCTCGTTGCGCGTGCTCACGCCCACACCTTCCTAACATTGGCAAAGTCTCCACTAGTCATCCCTCATGAGATCAACAAGATGACTCTAGATATAGGGATGTTGTCTAGGTTGCCCTGATACTGTTGGTCTTTCTTTGAACTGCTTGGAATCTACGCCATGTATTCTTTGAGGTGGTCTACACCACTTCGTAGTGTGTCTGCCATTGTAGTCAAAGTGACAGCACTTATCTAATTTTTACTTCTTTGGATCCTCTATTATGGCTGGTTGGAAACTTTATAAGTTGATAAAGGGACGAGCAAGATCATGCATTACTAAGCGTCAGAGAGATGTATTGTCACGCCCCAACCAAAGCCTTATCTAACACTATATGAAGATTTTAAACTATTAAGCAAGATCTGTTGGATTTTATCTCATTTAGCCTTTAGGTCAAAATCTATACTCTGGGGGTAATAAGCAATGTATAGGTGGTGAAAGCCTAAAAGGGATTGCATCCGCAATCACTTACTTCTTGCTATTGTCACCTCATCCGTTGCTCATTTTGCACTTATATGCCTCTTGGGTAGTTATAGCGTCCTCAATTATAATGTATTTCTCCAAGCAAATCAAGAGTTCCTCCAAAGTAGCAGGAGATTTTCCAATAATCGTCTCCTGGAATATCATGTGCTCTGAGTTCTACTGGATGATGCTTTGTAGGAGCTTTTGGTTGATATCAGAAATTTCATATACTACTTGGACAAAATGGTTGAGGTAAGTCCTCGAGGCCTCTACATCCTTTTGCTTGATGGTGAAAAAGTATTTGGTTATGGGATATCTACTATTGATAGAATTTGGAGGAAATACTGTGTTAATACTTCCCACCTAGTGATGGATCCAGTCGGCATCCAACTGAACCATACCAGAGCACATTTTTTAAAAGTAGTCGAAAAAACTTACAATATACAATTTCACTGAAGTCGGAGACCTCTATCCTGGCTAAAAAATTATCTAAGTGTTCTTGAGGGTCTATAGTGCCATCAAGATCTAGCAATTGGGTAATCTTTGTTCCTAAAGGGTATGCTTCTCCCAAAATGGCTAGAGACAATGGGTTGTACCTCAGGAAAGCGATAGCTCAGGGATGATACTGGCTATCTGTTCATCATAATAGGTGTGGCATTAAGGAACTCATCTAGGCTCCAGTATTAGTATATGTGTGCCAATGGAAATTACGTGGAGTAAGGAGTGAGTGTCTCCTTGTTGGGAAGAATGGGGTCTTGTCCAAAGTCATCTCTTTGCTCAGTTCTTTCCAAAGAAGAGGAAGCCCCCTACTCTAATTGAAAGATTGCTACAACTCTAGAGGGCAGTGCTCTTTAGCATATTGGGCGACAGCCTTAGCCACGAATTAAGTAGTAGTATTCTCCCATAGGGCCTTCAACATCTTCTAAGTCATAGGTAGAACAAGATCTCTAGAAAAAGGCACCCACTGCACTGGCACATCCTCTAGTGCATGTAGTGTATTTGGAGCGAGCTCCAACTCCAATAGTGATGGTGCTTTAGATTAGTGATGAAGTAAAGAGTAGCACAAGGATCCAAGTTATAAAGCAAAAATTGTTAAATAAAACTTGACTATACTTCATCCAAGGATCTAACCAAGCCATTAAAATGGATTTGGTTGCAGAAAAATACCTTGATAGCTAAAATCCAAGGTAGAAAAGGTTGACAATGTTGAACTCTTCAAAACTGCCAAATCCTAGCACAATAGAGAACTGATAACAATTGCCTAATAAAATCACCTCTGATTGAGCTTAAATTTGGATAGTAACTTCTCAACACCTTTGAGGATCTCTAGTAAAAATTTCAGCAAAAACAAAAAATCGGCAAGGCCACCAAAAATGCCTCTAAACAATCTATATTGCAGTAGATCTATCAAGAGCAAAGCTCCCTAATCATGAAGCCTCTAATAAAATGATCCACACACCAAAGGCAAGCTCCAATCAACCTCTAGTCATCTATATCACCAAAGAATGAGGAAGAGATTAAGGCCAAAAAAGGTGGAAAAGGTGAGTAAATTTTGTGAAACTTCAACACATAAGTGGATCACATTTTTCGAGGGAAAATGGAATCTAAGCAATTTGATTGCCAATGGTGTGTAGTGGCCGGCCACCTTTCTCCTATTTATAGGGAGAGAGGTGTGATGCTAGTTGGCATCACACCATCCTTGAGGTGGGGTGCCAACTAAGCAAGCCACTTGCATGTAAAATGTGAATTTCACTTGCATTTGAATTTCACTTGGAATTTTTATTTCATCTCATAAAATGTTATCCAAATTAATTCTAAATACGCCTCAAATGAACTCCTTCATTGGAATTTTCCCTCCAAAATTAATTCCTAAAATTAATTAAATTAACTCCTTAATTTAATTAATTGGTCTTGACTTGACTCTTTAAGTCTTCTAACTTAACTCTTTAAGCTAGAAGGTGTTAACTTAACTCTTTAAGTTAACTTGACTAAATAATTCTCATATGGCATCAATTAAATTAACTCCTTAATTTAATTATTCTAATTTAACTCTTTAAATTATTTTGATCAATTTAATGATTAAACCAATCAACTCAAAATGATTAAAAAATAGCCAACTGTTTATCTCCACAAAAGCAGTCATGACGAATTTTCTAAGAGATTTTCTAACTCTTAGAAAATTCCCTTCATCAAATAGAACTTCCTTTAGGCTTTTTTGTGTGACCCATTAGGTTTTCTCATTCATTGGACATAGGCCCATAACTCTTGTGAAATTTTGAATATTGAAATATTCACATTAGTTTATACTATTTTAAACTAATAACTCATTCAATTAATCTCTATTAATTAAAGAGTACCCAATTTCCATGATCGATGTCTAGCCTCAAGCCCATGGAACCCAACTAATTGATCAAAATGAATATGCTCTTGGCGAACTATTCAAGCTTTATGTTTGCCATGCAAATATAGTCCTTCCGTCTCTAATCTCCTAAAAGAGGCCTAGGGAAAGATATATGCCAACTCCTTAATAGCCTCAACAACTATATTCCTATTCCCAATGTTCAATTCCAGTTTATGACTCATATTTGAAAAACTCTTTTTTCAAATTATCATACTACATTGTGCAAGGATTCCTTGGAATTGATTATTATAGAATGTATAGGATATGCACTCTCCCTTCACAATGATGAGGAGATGGATCCAATCTTAGATCTCACAAAGCTCTATGTCTGAGTAGCTCATACCTAATCTCAACCCGAATGACCCGCTAAGTGGTCAAGGAAGAGTCAAGGTATGATGATCTAAACACAAGGTTACCATGGATTCTCAGATCTAAGGACTAATTATCACTAGTGTAAGCTAGAGAAGTTGTCACTACCGACTTGCCACTACAACTATCTAGTGGATCCTCCGGGTGAGCCTTCAGTGAACTTGTTCTCTAACAAGCACCCATTGACATGCACCCATATCTAACATGGTTTACTCATGAAATGGAGCAATATCCAACTCCTTGGATTTATGCATTATTAATGTAAGTCTATCTGAATCTTAGATGTCCTGTCTCATAAGATTCTATGACTTGGAATATTTTAAGTTCACGACTATGTAAGACTTATTTCATAATCACCTCCCAAAGTGCAACCAAGTCCCGTAGTCTTGTGTGATCTAAGGGCTTCAACCAAATGCTAGTTAAGAAAAATAAGCCTAAGATGAAGATGACTATTGAATAGGAATATCATTCAATCAAGATTGTCTCACAAGTGAAATAGTTTGCATGCCAATCTAATTGGCTACGAGGCACTATTCCAACAATCTCCCACTTGCGTTAAAGCTAATTCCCCATAATCTTTCTCAAGATGTCCTTCAAAGACCTTTTACATTATAGGCTTAGTTAGTGGATTTGCTATATTCTCTTCTAAGGCTACCCTCTCCACTTGAATGTTGCCTTTATCAATTATCTCTCAAATCAAATGATATACCCTCAAAATGTGCTTCGATTGCTAACGAGACCTTGGCTCTTTAGCTTACAACCACTCCATTGTTGTCATAGAGACAACCTCAGGCTCAGTAATGCTAGGTATTACATCAAACTCTTGGATGAAGTTTTTCATCCAAACACCTTTCTTTGTAGCTTCCGAAGCTACAATATATTCTATCTCTATGGTATAATCAATTGCGGTTTCTTGTTTAGAACTTTCCCAACTCACCTCGCCGCCATTGAGGCAAAATATAAATCTAGAAGTGGATTTTAGGTCATTTACATCAGATTGGAAACTAGAATCCGAAACCCCTTGAGTTTCAATTTTCCATTATCAAGTACTTAAGGATTGTTATAACAGCTTTCTAGTGATATTCACTGGGGTCGAATTGAAAGTGGCTCATAACACTTAGAGTGTGTGCTATATCTAGCCTTGTACATTGAAAGGCATATATTATGCTCCCTATAGCAAACACATAAAGTAGACATTCTATGTCTTTCATTGTCAGTCTTAGGAGCCATAGACTTGAGGAGACAAAGACGGTATCCTATAGGGATGAATCCCTTCTTGGATTCTTTCATACTAAACTTTTTTAGTATCTTATCAATGTACAGTGTTTGGAAAAGCCCCAGCATCTTCCTCAATCTATCTCTATAGATATGTATTCCTAATACGTAGGATGTTTCTCCTAAATTCTTCATGGAGAATTATGTAGATAACTATGCTTTATTATAATCTAACATTTCTCTCTCATTCCCAATGAGAATAATATCATCGACCTAAAGCACAATAAACTATATGCTACTCCACTAGCCTTCTTGTACACACAAGGTTCATACACATTTTTGACAAAGCCAAATAATTTAACTGTCTTATCAAAACATATGTTGCAACTTTGGAACACCTGTTTGAGTCCATAAATGAACCTCTTAAGTTTGTAAATCTTTTGCTCACTCCCTTTGGATATAAAACCTTGTGGTTGCTCTATATAAATTTCTTTTTTAATGTTTCCATTAAGAAAAGCGGTTTTCACATCTATTTGCCATATCTCATTGCCATAATATATAGCTATGGTAAGTAAAATCCTAATAGACTTAGGCATAGCGATTGGTGAAAAGGTTTCCTTGAAATTAATACCGAGTCTTTAAGTGTAACCCTTTGCCAGTAATCGTGTCTTAAAGGTGATAACCTCTCCATCATCTCCTAACTTTCACTTATAAATCCACTTGCAACCAATAGGCACTTTACCATCCAATGGATCTACTAAAGTATATACTTTGTTGGAGTACATGTAGTCCATTTTGGATTTCATGGCATCTAGGAAATGTCCCGAATCTATGTCCAATATAGCTTTCTCATAGGTCTTTTGATCACTATTCAATTAGCCTGTCTCATGAAGGAATTTGAACCTTTTGGGTGGCTTCTTAATTCGTTTTGACTTTCTTAGAGATTGTGTGCAAAGCTTTTGATGTTCACTTATTTCTACCGCTTGTGGGATTTAATGATCATTTTGAACTTCATCAAGTTCAACAACAATGCTATTTCTATCTAATAAAAATTCCTTTTTCCAAAAAGTGTGCATTCCTTGAAACAAATTCCTTTTGTTCTGAGGGATCATAGAAATAATAACTCAAAGACTCTCTTGAGTATCCCACAAACTTGCACAAGCTGAATCTCCCATCCAACTTGTTTCCTACTAACTGCTTGACGTAAACGGGAGATCCCCAAACCTTTAGAAAAGAATAAGAGTGTACTTTGCCATACCACATCTCATGCGGTATCTTTAGCACCAACTTTAAGGGTGCTATATTTAGTAACCTTGCTACCATTTGTAAGGTGTATCCCTAAAAGGATATAGGCGCATCAAAAATGCTTATCATAGAATGTACCATCTCTAATAATGTATGATTTCTCCTCTCAACTACTCCATTGTGTTGGGGTGTGCCAAGTGGAGTCCATTGAGAGATAATTCCATTTTCTTTTAGATAATCCAAGAATTTGGTACTTAAGTATTCTCTCTCGATCTGATCAAAGAGCTTTAATATTTAGTCCCTTTTGCTATTCTACTTCATTCCTATACTCTTTAAACTTTTCAAAGGCTTCGAACTTGTACTTCATAAAATACACATGTCCAAATCGAGTATAATTATTGATGAAGGTGATAAAGTATGAATAGTCTTCTCTCGCACTAACTCTAAGTGGTCTACAAACATCCGTATGGATCAAATCCAAAGAACTTGTGGTTCACTCCGTTTGTCCTACAAAAGGAGCCTTGGTCATTTTTCCCTTTAAACAAGATTCACAAGTAGGAAGATCCTCAATGCCACTAATGTTTAGTGCTTTGAGAGCTTCTAACTTGTTCATTATATTTTGGAAATATGTCCACATCTTGCATGCCACAAAATGGCATCTTCTTGGATATATAATTTTCTTTTACTTTGTTGAATGTACAATAATGATGGTTGAGAATCCAAAATGTACAATTCATTGTTTGATGTACCTTGTGCAATTAAAGAACCATTCTTTAATGCCTTCAAATTCCCATTAGATATAGAAAAATCATATCCTTCATTATTCAAAATGGGAATAGAAATAATGTTGTTAACAAGATTGGGTACATAATAGTAAAGATCAAGTACGATGTAGGAGTTCCCCAAGTCTAACTTGATAACTCCTTCAATTATGGCCGCAACTTTTGCTCCATTGCCTAGATGTAGGATCATATCCCTATCATTGAGACTCATTCTTCTTTTCATCCCCTATAATGAATTACAATGGTGAGAACCACTTGCGGTATCAAATACACATGAAGAAGTATTTGTTGTTAAGTGCACTTCAATAAACTATATACCCTTACAAAGGGTTGCAAGATACTCCTTACAATTTCTCTTCCAATGGCCTTTCTCACCATAATAGAAATAAGTTGCATCGGCTTTTCCCTTTTTCTTTTTCTTAACTCCCCCAAAACCTTTCAAGGGTTGCTTTCCCTTAGAGGAAAAACTCTTCTTCCTTTTACTTCACTTTCTAGCAACCCTAAGGTCCTTAGACTTAAAGGAAGAAGCAAGCATAAAAGACTTGTCTTTTTTCATTGTCACCTCAATGGTCACCAACATATTGACCAACTCATTAATTGTTACTTCTTATTTTTTCATGTTGAAGTTCATAACGAATTGGTCAAATGAGTTAGGCAATGATTGGAGGATCAAATCCACATAGAGCTCATTGTCCCTAACTACGTCCAATTGACCAAGTTTCTCAATGAGACCAATCATTTTAAGGCCATGGTCATGGACACTTCAGCCCTCATTCATTCTAGTTCGGAAGAGCTCCTTAGACAATGAGAACTTTTATGTCTAGTTTGTACGTTGTACAACTCTTGTAGGTGAAAGTGAATCTCGTGAGCAGTTTTCATGTGCTCGTGAGACTTTTGGAGCTCATCAGACATAGAAGCCAACATGAGGCACATGTTTGTATATCATCATATATCCACTTTGTGAACTTTTCACGTGCCTCATTGTAGGCATCGCCAATGGTGTATGGCAGACTTTGATTAAGAACATAAGTCCTCCTATCAGAATCAAGAATAATTTTGAGGTTTCTAAGCCAATCTTGGAAGTTAGGCTCGGTGAGTTTATTGGTTTCCAAAATAACATTGAGTGGATTTTTAGCTATTTTGATTTGAAGATCTCAAAAATCTACAAAGGCAAAAAAAAAAGAGTATAAGCATGTCATTCAATAAAGATATTGAAAATATGTTCATGGACTTTCAAGCATATTTTTCTCCCACCATTTTATCAAATCCCTCACCCCCTAGAAGAATCTAGGAAATCTCATTTCCTAGTGAGAATCAAGGCCCTAAGGACTTGTAGTGGACCTACAACTCGTGTGCCATCCACAAACAATCAAAAAGTAAGCAACTTTTGCTAATTGCATCTCTATGCAACTCTTGATATATTTTGCCTCACTTTTCATGTAGACCCACGACTCATGTGCCATCCATACTACTAAGTGTTAAGTTAGACCTACCAATCAAGCTTTGATTCGAAACCGCACTATGTCATCCTATGACTCATGTTCTAATGCATAGGAAATGTCAAATCAAATGTGCATCATATGCTAAATATATGATCACAGCTTTCTACCATAAGTGTCACCTATGACTTGTGTGCCATCACACAAAGATAGTAGCATTGTCATGTCATATACTATTGGTAGAAGGTATGGATTAATTAAAAGTCCTTTTAATTTGTATCCATTTTGACTTTAATATTTGAAAGCACTTAAATTCTTCTAAGTAGAGGGATTTTCACACGTGCAAAGATCTCATCAATTTTATCTTCTTATTTAGGTTTTTTATATCCTAACTATGCATCTCATACATCAATAAGATATGGAAAGCATAAATAAGTAAATGTGCCTAGCATGCTCCTAGGGTGTGATGACCATGGCCTTAACCAAGTAGTGCACTTTAAATCCATAGGTGCACTACTTAGTTGATTTTAAATGGGTTGATTAAATCTAGCTATTATATAAATATACCCCATACATTCATGGGTCTATGTGTCTCCAATGGTCTTCTTGTCTCCTTGAACAATTACATGAGAAGAAATTCTCACTCCTAGTGATTCTACTATCATAATATTTACAAAATAGAAATTAAGAGGCATGTAAGCCCCGTTTAACACAACATTTTTCCAACAACTTGAAATAAATAAAATTAATATTAAATGCTCATGTTCATCCCCATTCATTCATCACCCATTCAACAATTAAATGAACAATAAATCAAGAATTGACTTTCAATTCCGTAATTAAATACTTATCTCATAAACAATTAATTAATCTAGCAAAAATAAGCATAACAATTATGCATTTCATTTTTGTACCAAATTAAAGATTAACTTGAACGAGGTTTTAAAAGCAATAAAAAATATCAAACATAATTTTCAGAATTTGCACAACACTTGTGCATCTAATTAACATGATTTAGATTATTTTTAGTCACAGAAATAACACAAATTGACCTCAAAACTCACCCAAGACCGAAACTAGGTGCTACCGCCCGGCCAAGGTGCACGGCTGTGCAGCAGGCACATGCCAAGCATGCCCGTTGCTTGGCGCAACTTACCTTATTCTATGGTTAGGACCAAGTCAAGGTCATTTTGGTCCAAATTTTATGCACCAAAAAAACATGGAAACCTCAAAAACAATAAATCACACATATTAGACAAATTTCCAGATCTAAAACATATTTTAAAAATGAAAATTCAAGTACTCAAACATGCTTTAAAAATCAAGCTCAAGTAAGAATCAACATTCTTAAAAAATCTCCAATTAACTCCAATCCAGTTAGATCCAAAAATGACCAAAACACCTTAAGGCCAAATTTAATATGCTATATCAACATATACCATCATCCCATGCTAAATTGACATTTAACATAATTATCCATGAATAAAAAGTATACTAACATATGAATTAACTCTTAAAACACATATTAGCATAATTCAATTCATCTTCAAAGAAGCCACAAACAACATCAACCAAACACTCAAATCCATGAATTGGATGAAGTATTTGGAGATCTAGATCAATTTATCGCATGAGTCTGATAGTAAAAAGGGGATCAAGAGGGGGGTGAATTGTCCTCTTTCTAAATCAATTAATCATGTTAATCCCTTTAAAAGTTTGTATAGTATTTGATATAGAACAATATTCAAAGATCCAAAAGGATAGAGAAATAGTTATAAAAAAGCAGTAAAAAAAATAAGAGGATTTATAGTAGTTTGGCAAGCCTACATCCACTACCTAAGATATAATCTTAGGATTTTAACCTGTACTTAAATTGAACAAATGTAGAGTTATAGTGAAGACAGAATATAAGAAATCGACAACAAAAAGCAATTTTCTCTTTTTGCAAAAACACTAACAAGCTGGATGTTGGAAGGCAAAAGCAAACTTCTAGCATAACTTCCAGAGAGATATTCTGTAGAGTTCTACACTTTGAGAAAGGCTTGGTAAGTTTGGCTTAGGACATCTTCTATTTAAAAGATGAGTCTTAATTCTGATATCTTGTCTTCCAACGGAATCTTTCCTTCTACAATATGCAGGTTTCTATATAGAAGTTCCAAAAGTCACTGTCTTTTTACACTTCTGGATTATTGCTTTTCTTCTTTTTATTAGGCCATGATTTGGGCAAACAGACTGTGAATTTTGTGGCATTGAATCCATTGAGTATTTTCCTTATTTACAACAACTACAATATGTAATAAGATTTATCAATCAAAATTTCATTGCAAAGGATCATTATCAAAACTTATCCTAAGGAGATCCCAATAATCTCACCCCTTTTTGACGATGATCCATTTGCATAGATAAGTTGTTTTTCCTTACTATATAAACTGTGATGAAGAAAAGTATCTTCCGTTGAAAAAGTTATTGTATGATGAGCAAAAATATAATCATCATTATGCATAACAGAATACTATAGATAATATTCCATGGTTTACTTAATAGACATCAAAATTCATAACAAAAAAGATGACCAGTTTTGCACAGGACGATTAGTCGTTCATCCAAATGAGACAAAAATAGAGGAGATATTAAACTTCAATTAGCAGAATAGTTCAGAGAAACCACAAAACAGATACTAAGCATTATCTATCTCCCCAAAACAAAAAGTTCTAGCATTAGCAAACCTAGTTCTAGAAAACATATACTAAGCATTAAAACAGAAAATTCCAGCATTAGTAGAGAGTTCCAATCTATAGTTATGTCCCCCTTAAACATCAAAAAGGGGTTAATTATCATCACGGGCATGCTTGCAATAGTTCTTACGAATGCCACAATCGTCATGGCGAATGTCAAAGATGCGATAATGTAGATTATGAAAGTTTTCATCATTTGAAGTAGCAAGTTCCTAGAGACAAGTGTTGAGTTTAACAAAATCTTCTTTGAGAGAAGTAAGATTAAGCTGAGTTTCTTCAAAACTAGAAACAAGAGCAGAAGTGGCGTTCTATTTGGAGGTTGCTGAGATAGATGCGAATGCTGATTTTTCTTCCAGATTAGAATTAAGAGATACATAAATGGGACTTTTGCCTTTAGTCCTACGAGATGATCGCCGAATGCCAGTAGGAGGTGCAACAAAACTAATGTTCCCCTTAAACCACACCCCATCATCACCATATTGTATTTTCATTTTCCTTAAACTTGCAAGACCAGCGATTTTTCTTTCCTTGGGGTCCTCAATCCAAGATGGTGATAGGTATACTCATTTAGTAGCAAACAATCGGGTAAGGATCATTCCTTAAGGCAGATTTTTTGAAGGATGGTGTAAGGCATATACCATATGATGAAGTATGAAAGCCTATGTTAACTGATTTTCATGAGACAACCATGTATCAAAGAAAGACAGTAAGGCGGTTCATATCAATAGTATGGCTTCCACTAGTAGCAGTAGCGAACATGAAAGTTAGGGTGATAAGATGATGAAATAGGAAATGGTCTATGTGAGGTTAGTTTAAAGCCTTCCCCCCTCCAAGCTTAGGAAAAGTCCTACTCCATAACATATTTTTTGCCTCAATTAAGCTAAAAGCAGGGTCAGAACACCAATCACCATACCAAAAGAATCGAACCCCGTGATTACTAAGACCCAAATAGTGATTAATTTTCTCAACATCAAACGATATAAGGCACCCGAGCACATTTGAGGAGACAGTGATATTCTATGTATCCTTATCCTCTTTGAAAGTTAAATTCACATAAAACAGAAGTACCAAGAATGGATACGAGGGTTCATCAATTTCCATAAATATTTTCCATCTGGCATGTTCAACCCAAGAGAGCATTGGAAATGATGGAATTACGTCAGATTTGATTGGTCTCCCACAATTGATTTTGCAGGATAAGATATTAGTGGTGACAGCTTCGGCATAGTGAAGAGTAGGGAATTTGATAGATTTGTGTATGCAAAAGTCCAACCATCAAAGCTAGAAAAGTTGAACTTATGAGATGTAGATCCAAAGGATTTTGAGTGAAGAAATGGATTTGGAGATGAGTTGTGAAGAAAATATCTCTCGGAGATGGGAGAATAAGTGAGGGTGTTGTCAGTTTTACGACTCGATTTAGCAGGAGATTGAACATTTGACTTTGAGTGGTTGGAGTTTTCAGACAATGAGTCATACGCCAGTAGTTTTGGCCTCTCTTTGGAGTGAGAGGAGTGTTTGGGTTCTATACCAGATGTTTGGTAGCTGGAAGGTTAATTCGGTGACGGAGAAACCATGGTTGATGAGGAAGTAGAAAGGAAAAGGGAAGAGTTTCAGGTGTGTTCCCTTTTTCCTTGATTTTTGGGAGAGAATTAAAGCTGACACCTTCTTCAGAATTCAATGGTGACTTTTGGAAGGAATAGATTTTTGCATTTATTTTCATATTAAGATAAATATTCCTTAGTTTTAAATTTCAACAGAATAAGAGATTATGCCCATCTGTTTCTTAAGAAAACTAAAACGTTCATCAGAAAAGGCTTTAGTAAAAATACCTGCTAACTAGAATTTGGTTTCCACATAATTTATACAAATAACACCATTAGTTACATGATCTTTTATGAAATGGAGCCTAATTTCTATATGTTTGATTCTGGAATGATGAACAAGATTTTTTGTAATACTAATTGCACTAGTATTATCACATTTAATACGTATGTTAGAGAAATTCATACCATAATTCTAGAGAGTTTGTTTCATTTAGAGAATTTAGGTGCAGTAATTTCCAAGCGTCATATATTCTGCTTTGGTTGTCAATAGTGGGACAATGCTTTATTTTGGCTGCACCAACTAGCCACCTTTCTCCAAGAAATTGATAGGTTCCTGTGGTACTTTTTCAACCGATCTTGCAACTTCCATAGTTAGCATTAGAACATCCAAAAAGAGAAAAACATTTTGAGCAAGGATACCAAATACCAAGGTGAAGAGATCCTTTAAGTATCTTAATATTTGTTTAACCGCTCGAAGATGGGATTTCTTTGGATTTGCTTGGAACTGGGCACACAAACTTGTTGAGAATAGAATGTCTGGTCTACTTGCAGTTAGATAGATTAAACTTCTAATGATTCCTCGATACATTTGAAAGCTAGTAAGGCACTATGATACAATTATAAAAGCTTCAAAAGCTTAATAAACTAGTCCTTACATGTTAACTAGGATCAAATCATGCTTGAGATTTAGATTAAGATAGAATGTTACCTTGAAATTGCAAAATCCAAAGAGAGTAAGGTCAACTCTTCACCTTTCCAGAAACTATCGAAAAATGTGCAGCTGGAGAGGAGCAATTTTTGCCTCCATCAAATCACCTCCAAAAATCAAAAAAATATTGCTGGAGCTGCTCAACATCTTGAGGAACACTCAAAAAAAATATTAGACAAAAAATCCTTCTGGATCTCCCTGGAGAAAATCGCCAATTCGGACTCTATGCAGTAGATCTCCAAAACCATAGCAAACAAGGTAGTTTGCCTCTATTGATATGATCCACACACCAAATAGATCTTCCAAATCTCTAGCCTATAAGCTGGAATAAGGCAAGAGATATGCTATGGAGGAGGCCGATTTTAGGTAGGGAAGAAGAAGAAAAAGGCAAAGCTTTCAACACATGAATCCAATGCTTGCAAGGGTTTTGGAAGGAATGGTGGAGAATCTAATTCTTCACACATTTTGACATAATGACCAGCCCTCTCTCTCTATATCTATATATAGGTTCTTAAAGGTGTGATGTCAAGGTGGCATCACACCTCCCATGAGGAAATGGGGCAGCCAACTTGCATTTTGCCAAGGTGGCAAATGCAAATTCAAATCTAATTTGAATTTCACTTGCATTTTAATTATATTTGAAATCTAATTTCAAGTCAATTAAAATGCTAATTCAAATGAACATTTCATTTGAATTTTCCCTCCAAAATGTGTTCTTCCCATTAATTAAATTAAACACTTTAATTTAATTAATTAACCTTTGACTTAACTTTTAAGTCAAACAAACTCAACTCTTAAGCTTGAATTTTGTTAATTGAACTCTTTAAGTTAGGTTGACCAATTGACAGCCATATTGGCACCAAATAATTAACTCCTTAATTATTGGTCTAATTTAACTCCTTAATTATTTGTCTAATTTAACTCATTAAATTAATTGATTAATTTAACACTTAAATTAACCAAGCCAAAATTGACCTTCAAAATTGGCACCTCAAAATCGGTCCACTAGGAGTTAATTTTCTAACATTTAGAAAATCTCTTCTTCATCAATTAGGAAGCTATTTAGCTTTTTTGTATAACCTAATAGGTTCAACCATTCATTGAACATGGACTCACAATTCCTTGTGACTTTTGAATATCATATATTCATTTTAGTTTAAAACACTTTTAAACTAATCGACTCAATTCAATTAATCTCATTAATTGACGAGTACCCAATCTCCATGGTCGATGTCCAACCTCAAGCCCATGTAGCCCAACTAATTGGCCAAAATGAATGTTTTGGATAACCATTATAGCTCTACGCTTACCATGCAAATATTGTCCTTTCGTCTCCTATCTCCCGAAAGAGACCTAGGGTAAGATATTTGTCGGCTCCCTAATAGCCTCGATACTATGCTTCTATTCTCAATGTTTGATTTCCTTTTGTGACCTTATCTTTGGAAAACTCCTTTTTCAAATTTTCACACCACCTTGCGCAAGGATTTCTTGGAATCGATCATTATAGAATACATAGAAGATGCACTCGCCCTCCACAAAAGCGAGGAGTCGGATTCCATTTTGGATATCACAAACCGCCATGCCAAGTAGCTCATACCCAACTTCAACTCGAAAGACCCCCTAAGTGGTCAAGAAAGAGTCAAAGCATAAGGACCAGACACAAGGTTACCATGGATCCTCATATCAGAGGACTAATAATATACACTAGCGTAAGCTGGAGAACTTGCCACTATGGCTATTTAGGAGATTCTCCGGTGGGCCTTCAATGCCTTGTTCTCTAACAAGCACCCACTAACATGAACCCATATCTCATGCAGTTGCTCATGGAATGGAGCAATGTCCAACTCTTGGATTTATGCATCGTTAGTGCAAGTTTATCCAAATCTTAGATGCTCCATCTCGTAAGATCCTACGACTTGGATGATTTAAAATTACGATCGTGTGAGACTTATTCCATGGTCATCGAACCAAGTCCTACAGTCATAAGTGATCTAGGGGCTTCATCTAAATACAAGTGAAGTAATGAAGAGCCTAAGATAAAGATAGCCATATAAAGAATATCACTCAATCAACATTGTTTTATAAGGAAATAGTTTTTACAAGGCCAATCTAATTGGCTTGGCGGGCACTATCCCAAAAATTTCCCACTTACCCTAAAGACAATGCCTCATGGCCTTAAGACCCATTTTCTCAAAATGTTCTTCAAAGACCTTTTATGTTAGGGGTTTAGATAGTAGTTTTGCAAAATTCTCTTCTGAGGCAACTTTGTCCACTCAGTTGTCACCTCTATCAAATGATATCATATATCAAATGATAACGCATTTACTGTGTTTAGATTACTGATGGGATCTTAGCTCAAGTCCAAAATTGTCTTCCAAAGATAATTGTGGACTCATGCACGTTAGGCACTACATCCAACTATTGGATGGAGTTTTTATCCAAAACACCTTCTTTTACAATTTCCAAAACCACAAATTATTTCACCTCAGTGGTGGTCTCGGACGTGGTTTCTACCATCAAGGTAAAATATAAATCCATAAATAGATTTTAGGTTGTCTATATCGGATTGGAAACTTGAATCTAAAAACTCCTCAAGTTTCAATTCTCCATTGCCGTATACCAAAAACAAATCCTTAGTCCTTCTCAAGTACTCAAGGATTACTTTAACGGCTATCCAGTGGCTCTCACTGGGATTGGATTGGAACCTACTCGTAACATTTAGTGAGTGTGCCACATCCGATCTTGTATATTAAACTGCATACATTATGCTACCGATAGCGGAGGCATAAGGTATATGGGATATCCTTTGTCTCTCATTTTCAGTCTTAGGGGCCATAGACTTGGAAAGTCGAATGCCATGTCCCTTGGGAAGAAATCCCTTCTTGGATTTTTCCATACTAAACCCCTTTAGTATCTTGTTAAAGTATGGGATTTGGGATAGCCCCAGCATTATCCCTGATCTATCTCTATAGATACGTATTCCTAATACGTAGGATGTTTTCTCCTAAATCCTTCATAGAGAATTATGTAGATAACTAGGCTTTAGTTCACTCTAACATTCCTATCTCATTCCCAATGAGAATGATATCATTGACATAAAGCATAATAAATTGTACACTACTCCCACTAGCCTTCTTATACACACATGGTCCATACACATTTTTGACAAAGCCAAATGATTTGACCATTTTTGTCAAAACGTATGTTCCAACTTTGAGACACTTGTTTGTGTCCATAAATGGATCTCTAAAGTTTGCAAACCTTTTGCTCACTCTCCTTGGATGTAAAACCTTATGGTTGCTGCATATAAATTTCTTCTTCAATGTCTCCATTGAGGAAAGCGAATTTCACATCCATTTGCCATATCTCATAGTCATAATATATTGCTATGACAAGTAGAATCGGAATGAACTTAGCCATTACGATAGGTGAAAAGGATTCCTCAAAATCAATAACAGGTCTTTGAGTGTAACCTTTTTCCACTAGTCGCGCCTTCAAAGTCATCACTTCTCCATCTACTCCAAGCTTTCGCTTATAGATCCACTTGCAACCAATGGGAACTATTCCCATTGGTGGATCTACTAAAGTCCATACTTTGTTTAAGTACATAGAATCTACTTTAGATCTCATGGATTCTAGCCAACATCCTGAATCTATGTCCAATATAGCTTCCTTATAGGCATACAGATCACTATCCGATTGGTCCATCTCATGAAGGAATCTGAACTTCTTGAGTCGCTTCTTGATTCGGTCCGACCTTCTCAAGGGTTGTGTCTGAGGTTCTTTGATATATATTTATATCTACTGCTTATGGGATTTGATGATCATCTTGAACTTCACCAAGTTCAACAACAACGCATTTTTCTATCTTATAGAAACTCCTTTTCTAAAAATGTGGCGTTCCTCGAAACAAACACCTTTTGTTCCAAGGGATCATAAAAGTAATAACACATAGACTCTCCTGAGTAACCCACAAATTTGCACAAAGCGAATATATTATCCAACTTATCTCCCACTATCCGTCTCACATAGGCAGGAGATCCCCAAACCATGAGATATTGGTAAAAGGGTGCTTTGCCATGCCACATCTAATACGAGGTCTTTGGTACCAACTTTTGAAGGTACTACCCATAGTAACTTTTTCATCGTCTTTTAGGCATATCCCTTAAAAAATATAGGCAGATCGAAGAAGCTCATCATGGACTGTACTATGTCTAACAAGGTACGATTTCTCCTCTCGGCTACTCCATTATTTTTGAATGTGCTGGGTGGGGTCCATTGTAAGATAATCTCATTCTCTCTTAGGTAATCCAAGAATTCGGTGCTCAAGTATTCTACTCCTCAATCCAATCAAAGAGCTTTAATGCTTAGCCCCAATTGCTTTTCCACTTTACTCCTATATTCTTTGAACTTTTCAGAGGCTTCGGACTTGTTCTTCTTAAGAAACATGTGTCCGAACAGACTATAGTCATCAGTGAAGGTGATGAAATAGGAATAGCCTCATCTGTCACTAACTCTTAGTGGTCTACAAACATTTATATGGATCAAATCCAAAAGACTTGTAGAGCGCTCTGTTTGTCCTACAAAAGGAGCCCTGGTCATCTTTTCATTTAAACAAGATTCACAAGTAGAAAGATCATCAATGCCACTCACATTTAGTACTTTGAGAGCTTCTAACTTGTTCATCCTACTTTTAGAAATATGTCCAAGTCTAGCATGCCACAATATAACATCTTTTTGGATATCTAACTTTCTCTTACTTTGTTGAAAATGTATTAGTGATGGTTGAGAATCTAATGTGTATAATCCTTTGTTAAGTGTACCATAAGCAATTAAAGAACCTATTCCTTAATACCTTCAATCTCCCATTTGATATAGAAGGATCAAATCCTTCACTATCCAAAATGGGAATTTGAAATAATGTTCTCAACAATATATGGCATATAATAGCAAGGATTCAATACAATTATGGAGTTCTCTAACTCTAACTTATTATACGCCTTCGGCTTTGGTCACAACTATTGCTCATTAGCCAAGGCGGTGGATCATCTCCACATCATTAAGTTTTATTCTTCTTTCTTATTCTTTGTAACAACGTACAAATACAAGAACCATATGCGATATCACATATCCATGAGGAAGAATTTATCCTTAAACACACTTGAATAAAGCACATACCCTTCCAAAGGGTTGTAAGGTAATTCTTGCAAAACCGCTTCCAATGGCCTATATCCTCTATAATCTTTTTGATTCCGATGAATGTCTTTAATAGTTGTTTCCCCTTGGAGAAAGAAGTTTTCTTCCTTTTACCCTCATTTTCTAGCACCCCTAGGGCCCATAGACTTGGAGGAGGAAACAAGGGTCAAAGGTTTGCCCTTGTCATGGTAATCTCCTTCTAGATCAACACTTTGATCAATAAAACTCAGCAAGAATGTGAGGATCAAATCCTCATGGAGATCATTGTTCATCTCTACATCCAAGTAGAAAAAAGCTTCCCAAGCCTAATCATCTTTGGATCGTAGTCAATGACACATGACTTCACATCCATCCTAGCTTGAAAAGTCTCTTTTGACAACATGAACTTCCCTTGCATTGTTTGCTTTACAACTCTTGTAAACTCTAACCAATGTACTATTCATGTATTTTTGAGACTTTTAAAGTTTGTAGATGCCACCAAGAGACTATGGGATAGAATTATTCTAAACACAATTTGTGAACTTTTCACATGTCTCATGATCCACATTAGTCCCCTTGGGATTAAGAGCACCTTGATATAAGACATATATCGGCTTCTAGGAATCTAGAACGATTTTTGAGGTTAAGTCAATCAAGGAAGTTTGGCCCGGTTGGTTTATTGGTTTCCAAGATAACATTGAATGGAACATTTAAATCATTCTTGAGATTTCACAAATCCTCAAAGGAGAAAAAGGGAATAAGCATGTGATTGAATTTGATATTAAAAACATATTTATGGTCTTTCAAGCATGTTTTCCTCCCACCATTTTATCAAATTCTTTACCCCCAGAAGAATTCAAGAAATCATATTTCCTAGTGAGAATCAGGATCCCAAGGACTTGCAAGTGGACTCCCATAACCGGATGTATATCCACGAGTAATCCTAAGGTAAGCAACATTTGCTAATTGCATCTCATGCAATTCTTGATATATTTTGCCTCACCATTTCATGTAATCCCCTGATGGATTATCTCTACATTACTCGATGTTAAGTCAAACCTACCAATCAAACTTTGATTCAAGACGGGCACCATAACGTCCCCCGTAACTGAGTATATAATGTATGGGCGTTCTTAAATCAAAGGTGCATCTCATACAAAGCATATGGTCACAGCTTTCCACTTAAGTATCACCCCCATAACTGGATGTGTATCACACAAAGGCATCATCATGCCACATACTATTGGTAGAAGGCTTGGATTAATTAACACTCTTTTAATTTGTATCCATTTTGACTTAATATTTGAAAAACACTTAGACATTCTAAGTGGAGGGCTTTTTTGCTTGCAAAGATCTCATCATTCTATCTTCTTATTTAGGTTTTCTATATCCTAACTATGCATCTCATACATCAATTGGATATAGAAAGCACAAATAAGTAAATGCACCTAGTATGCTCCTAAGGTGGGATGATCATAAGCCTAACCAAGTGGTGCACTTAGAGCCATAGGTGCATCACCTAATTGATTTTAGGTGGGTTGATTAAATCTAACTATTACATACATGTATCCCGTACATTCATGGGTTTTCAAAAGTCTCCATGCCTCCATGGTCTCCTTTGCTCCATGTAACTTTTACATGAGAAAGAAATCATCACTTCTAATGATTCTACTCTCATAACATTTACAAGGTAGAAATTAAGAGGCATGCAAAACCCAATTTAACACAACCCATTTCAACAACTTGAAACAAATAAAATCAATATTAAAGGCTCATAATCACCCCTATCATTCATCATCCATTCAACAATTAAATGAACAATAAACAAATCTAGAATTAACAATTAATTCCAACAATTAAATGCTAATCAAATTAACAAATAATTGGTGATGCATAACACTTATGCAACATTTGGAGATAAACTTTAACAAGATTTAAGGAGCTTGAAAAATGTCAAACATAGAATTGAGAACTTGCACAACACTTGTGCATCTATAACACATGATTTAACATTATTTCCAACCACTAAATGAGCCTAAAAATTGTTCAAAACCCATCCAACCCATGATCGGGCACTACTGGCTGAGGCAAGCACATAGCTGGGCAGTAAGTATCGATCATTGCCCTGCCATTGTGCACCAAAGCCGACAGCAGCCCCTATTTTGGGTCAAAGGCAAGTTAGGCCATTTTTGGCTCAACTTTTGTGCACTAAAAATATTAGAACTCGTTCTAAACATTAAATCACACATTATGGACCAATTTCTATGTCTAAAACACATTTTAAAACTGGAAATTTAAGTGTTCAATCAAGCTTCAAAAATTAAGTTCCAATAAGAATTGTATTCTTCAAAAATCTCCAACAAATCCAATCACACTGGTTCAAAAAATGACCAAAACTATTTTGATCAAACAAAAACATGCTATATCATCATATAACATCAATAAATGCTAAATCAACATTCAACATTTATCATTATGAATTGAAACATACTAAAATATGAATCAACACTTAAAACATATAATAGCATGCTTTCAACTCATCAATCAAGGAGCCACACACAACATCAACCAAACACTCCAATCCATCATATGAATCGAGAATTTGGTGATCTAGATTAATCCATCACATGAATCAATCATCCAAAGAAAATCCAAATCTAAGCATGATCTAGGCTCCGATACCACTTGAATGCTAGTAAGGCACTAGGATCCAATTATAAAAACTTCAAAAGCTAATAAACTAGTCTTTACATTATAACTAGGATCAAATCATGCTTGAGATTCAGACTAGGATAGAGTGTTACCTTGAAATTGCAAAATCCAAGGAGAATGAGGTGAACTCTTTACCTTTCCAGAAACTATTAGCAAATGCGCAGCTGGAGAGGAGCGATTTTTGCCTCCATCAAATCACCTCCAAAAATCACAAAAACATTACTGGAGCTGATCAACACCTTGAAGAACTCTCATTTAAAATTTCAGACTGAAAATCCTTCTAGATATCCTTGGAGAAAATCGGTAAGTCAGACTCTGTGTAGTGGATCTCCAAAACTGTAGCAAATAAAGTAGTTTGCCTCTATTGATATGATCCACACACTAAATAGATCTTCCAAATATCTAGCCTATAAGTTGGAATAAGGCCAGAGATATGCTATGGAGGAGGCCAATTTTAGGTAGGGACGAAGAAGAAGAAGAAGAAGAAGAAGAAGAAGAAGAAGAAGAAGAAGAAGAAGAAGAAAGCAAAGCATTCAACACATGAATGCAATGCTTGCAAGGATTTTGGAAAGAATGGTGGAGAATCTAATTCTTCACACCTTTTGACAAAATGACCAGCCCTCTCTCTCTATATCTATATATAGGTGCTGAAAGGTGTGATGCCAATGTGGCATCACACCTCCCATGAGGAAATGGGGCAGCCAAATTACATTTTGTCAAGGTGGCAAATGCAAATTCAAATCTAATTTAAATTTCACTTGCATTTTAATTATATTTGGAATCTAATTTCAAGTTAATTAAAACACTAATTCAAATGAACATTTCATTTGAATTTTCCCTCCAAAATGTGTTCTTACCATTAATTAAATTAAACACTTTAATTTGATTAATTAACCTTTGACTTAACTCTTAAGTCAAACAAACTCAACTCTTAAGCTTGAATTTTGTTAACTGAACTCTTTAAGTTAGGTTGACCAATTGATAGCCATATTAGCACCAAATAATTAACTCCTTAATTATTTGTCTAATTTAACTTATTAAATTAATTAATTAATTTAACACTTAAATTAACCAAGCCAAAATTGACCTTCAAAATTGGCACCTCAAAATCGGTCCACTAGGAGATAATTTTCTAACACTTAGAAAATCTCTTCTCCATCAAATAGGAAGCTATTTAGCTTTTTTGTATGACCTAATAGGTTCAACCATTCATTAGACATGGGCTTACAATTCCTTGTGACTTTTGAATATCATATATTCATTTTAGTTTAAAACACTTTTAAACTAATCGACTCAATTCAATTAATCTCATTAATTGACGAGTACCCAATCTCCATAGTCGATGTCCAACCTCAAGCCCATGGAGCCCAACTAATTGGCCAAAATGAATGTTTTGGATAACTATTATAGCTCTACGCTTACCATGCAAATATGGTCCTTCCGTCTCCTATCTCCCAGAAGAGGCTTAGGGCAAGATATTTATCGACTCCCTAATAGCCTCAATACTATGCTTCTATTCTCAATGTTTGATTTCCTTTTGTGACCTCATCTTTGGAAAACTCCTTTTTCAAATTTTCACACCACCTTGCGCAAGGATTTCTTAGAATTAATCATTATAAAATGCATAGAAGATGCACTCGCCCTTCACAAAAGAGAGAAGTCAGATCCATCTTAGATCTCACAAACCTCCATGCCAAGTAGCTCATACCCAACTTCAACCCGAAAAACCCGCTAAGTGGTCAAGAAAAAGTCAAAGCATAAAGACCAAGCACAAGGTTACCATGGATCCTCAGGTCAGAGGACTAATAATATGCACTAGCGTAAGCTGGAGAACTTGCTACTATGGCTATCTATTGGATTCTTCGGTGGGCCTTTAGTGCCTTATTCTTAACAAGCACCCACTAACATGCACCCATATCTCATAGAGTTGCTCATGGAACGGAGCAATGTCCAACTCTTGGATTTATGCATCGTTAGTGCAAGTCTATCCAAACTTTAGATGCTTCATTTCGTAAGATCCTACGACTTGGATGATTTAAAATCATGACCATGTGAGACTTGTTCCATGGCTATCGAACCAAGTCCTGTAGAGGGCTTTATCCAAATGCAAATGAAGTAATAAAGAGCATAAGATGAAGATTGCCATATAAGGAATATCATTCAATTAAGATTGTTTTACAAGGAAATAGTTTTTACAAAGCCAATCTAATTAGCTTACCAGGCACTATTCCAATAACATTATCTCGTCAACTCCTTTTTCTTCTGGATCAACCTCCAGTTTGGTATTTAGTGCCAAGAAATTGAAGTCTCATTGCAGTTTTCCATTCTAAAGTTCTTGAGTAGCTCCCTTGTATATTTTTCTTGGCAGATGAATATACATGTGGCACTTTGTTTGATTTGCAGTCCAAGCAAGAAGTTTAGTTCTCCCATGAGACTCATTTCAAACTCACATTTCATGGAATTTGCAAATTCTTCACAGAGAAAGTCTTTAGTACCACCAAAGATGATGTCATCTACATAAATCTGTATTATTAACATTTCATTATCAACTTTGTTTATAAAAAGAGTGGTGCCAATGGAAAATCCTTTAGAGAGAAGAAAAGTGCTCAACCTTTGGTACCAAGCCCTGGGGCCTGTTATAAACCATATCATGCTTTAGACAGTAAAGAGTGATTTGGAAAATAAACATTTTCAAATCCTGATGGTTATTTGACATATATCTCTTCTTTAATAAAATTATTTAAAAATGTACTTTTAACATCCATTTGGAAAAGAGTAAAATTTTTGTATAATGCATATAAAAGTAACATACGGATTGACTCTAATCATGCTACGGGTGCATATGTTTCATCAAAATCAATACCTTTCTATTGGGAATATCCTTTTGCAACAAGTCTTGCCTTGTTTCTTACCACGATTCCTTTTTCATCTAGTTTGTTTCGAAATACCCATTTCGTTCCAATGATTGGTCTGTCAGTAGGCCTTTCTACCAAGTTCCACACATTATTTTTGTCCAACTGGGAGAGTTCTTCCTTCATTGCATCTTTCCAGTACTTGTCATTTAGTGCTTCATGCAGATCAATAGGTTCTATAAGTGATAAAAGGACTATATTACCGTATCATAATCTTTTACCTTTGATTGAATGATTATTACTGCTTCTAGATTCCCAATTATTATATCAGTTGGATGACTTAATGCATGTTTGAACTTCTGCATCTTTTCTTTGTCCCCTTCATTGGAAATTCCGCATGGAATATCATCAATGTTTTCTTCAGAACTTTCCATCAATGTTTTCTTCTCTTACTGGACAGCTCTAATGATTTTATCAATACCTTTAGATTCTATGCTCAAACTATCTTTGGTAATAAGAGGATTAGTTTCATAAAAAACAATATGTATGGACTCTTATATGGTTCTTTTTCTTTTGTTGAAAATTCTATAAGCCTTGCTATGAACTGCATATCCCACAAATACGCCTTTTTTTTATTTGGAATCAAATTTAGCAAGATGATCTCTATCATTCAAAATGAAGCATTGCATCTAAATACACGAAAATATGAGATGTTTGGTATTTTACCATGGCATAATTCATAAGGAGTCTTTTTGATAAAAGGTCTAAGAAAAACTCTATTGGCAATATAGCATGCAATATTTACTACCTCCCCCCAAAATGATTTAGGCAACTCATATTTGTTTAACATTATACGTGCCATTTCTTGAAAAATTCTATTTTTTCTTTATACCACTCCATTTTGTTGTGGTGTTTTTGGTGCAAAAAAATTGCAGGAATATCCATTTTAATCATAAAAGATCATAAACTCATTATCATCAAATTCTGCTTTGTGATCACTCCTTATAGCTTTAATGAAATATCCTTTTTCATTTTGGATTTTCTTAGTAAAAGATAAAAAATATTTTAGAGCATCATTTTTGTGAGAAAGAAATCAAACCCAGGTAACTCATGCAAAATCATTAACAATCACAAAAACATATTTGCTCACATCAAGAGAAGTTGTTTTCATAAGTCCAAAAAGATCTAAGTGAAGGAGATCAAGAGCTTTTGATGAGGAAATGTCATTTATAGGTTTAAAAGATGTTTCGGTTTAATTTCCCTTAATGCATGCATCACATATTTTGTCTTTGACAAACTCAATTTTGGGAATCCATTTAGGGTTGTTTGCTTTGAATGATGTGATTAGAAACGATATATAAGCAAATGGATATATTTTAAGCCCATTAGGATAGAATACTTTAATTTTATGTTTGGTTAGTAAAATTAATATATAAATAAATTAAAATATAATATATAAATTTACTATTATATCCTTTATACTTTTTAATAAGTTTTTCACAATTTTCTTATTCTTCCCCATTCTTAGGAATGAGGTTTAATTGGAAAGAAGATAAAAAAATAGGCCATATCCATATTTGATCTTTGTAATTCTTGTCACACCAAATCAAGCATACCCCCTTTTGGTCTATTTTCCAAAAGCAACAATAAATAATGTCGGGCTTAGGATTTATCAAGGGTTTTTATGAATTGAAACAAACATTAAAAGAAGCTTGATTAGGTATGTATCACACCCAATCTAGCCAAGCAAACAAGGCCTTAAGGAGATCCTCTTTAACAAGATGATCAAGTAGTTTTATATTTGCATGCCCAAGTTGTCTATGCTATGTCCAACTAGAATCTTCAGAAGCTGCCAAACACTCAACATTTTGGCTAGACAGATCATCCAAATTAATGCAGCAAATGTTTTTATCCCTAGTAGTGGTAAAAATGATTTTATCATCCTTAGTAATAATGTGAGGGTTGGAATTAACTTGATATCTGTTGTCGCAGAGTTGGCTGATGCTTAGAAGATTATGCTTAAGGCTATATACTAGCCAGACATTCTAAATGAAAGTTCCATCCGTTTTTCCAATAGTTCCTTCGTCAGCAAATAAGACATTTCCTCCACTGAAGTCATGTAGGCATATGAAAAATATTCTATCTCCGATCATGTGTCTGGAATATCTGTTGTCCAGATACCGTTTATCTTTTTTATTCTTCTTAATTGGATCCTGCATCACAAATTGTTGTCATTTTAGGTACCCACGTAGTACTAGGTCCTTATTTGTTAGACTTTGGAATCCACATAGATTTTGTTCTAATGTCATTCTTTATTGGGCATCTGTAGCAAACATGACCTTTCTTTCCACAAGCATAACAATTTTTTTGTTTTTTATTTCCAAAATAGTGGGTTTTGGGTTTGCCCAGTTTTCCCTTTCCTTTAATAGTTTTTTTCAAATTATAATTTTCCCCTAGTAGAAAGGAGTTTTCATTTCCAAGTTCTTGAATTTTCTTAACAAGATTATTTCTGTCATCTATGTCATTCTTAATTATTTTGTTATAACTTTGAACAAGCTTAGCCTTTTCATCAAGAATGTTCTTTATATGGTAGTTGAGTGAATTAATTTCCTATTAAAGTTTAGCTAATTGATTTTGAAACTCCTCATGCAACCTAGTATTTTTCACGTTCAAAATCACTAGAACTTGTTTCAGAAAGAAAAGTTAACTATCGATCAGCCATAAGGTAGTTGCCCTCATTGTTGAATTGATTGGAATTTGAATCATCCCACGTAATAGTAATTGCTCTGGATTTGGAACTTTTCTCGAGTTTGAGATTTCTTTTGAGTTTTGGACAGTCAGGTCTCTTGTGACCAACTTCATCACATTCATGGCAAATAATTTGTTCAGGTCATTGGTAGTCCATGTTGCCTCTCCTAGAACTTAATTTGTTATCTCTTTTGAAGCGATTTCTTGCTTGTGTTAGTTGTCTGAGACATTTTACGATTATTGTTATTTCATCATTTAGGGCATCCTCATCCAGATCCCATGAATCTTTTTCATTCTAGTCAGCCTATTCTAAATTGAATGCAATATTCTTCTTAATTCTGCCTTCGAAACTTTCTTCTTTTGATAGGAGTGTCATTTCGTTAGAATAAGTGATCCAATGAGCTTTCCCATTGGTAGAATTTCCATATTTTTGGCCTCATGCATTGCAGTGACCTTTGGTGTCCACTCCTGAGGTAAAGATTGTAGGATTTTTTGAATTTGCTCACTTTCTGATATGACTTTTCCTAGTGCGAACATAGGGTTGACTTTCTCCATGAATCGTGCATACATTTGGCTAATTGATTCTCTTATTTTCATAGAGAACATTTCGTATTGGTGAGTAAGTAACACAATCCTTTACCTGAGATGTTCTTTCATGGGCGACTTGAACATATTCCAAATCTCATTTGCAATGGAGCAAGTGCTGACTCAATTATACTCTTCTTTAACCAGGGCATAAGATAGAATATTCTTGGCTTTGGCGTTCATAGATGGTATTCTTTTTTCTTCTGAAGTAAGTTCCATTCTGGCTTTAGGGGACATACTTTTAGTAGTTGGAACAAGTGGTCCATCAATGACTATGCTCCATAAGTCGTAATCAAGAGCTATAATGAACTCTTCAATTCGATTCTTCCAAGTAGAGTAATTTGTCCCATCAAACAAAGGAGGATAGGTATGTGATTGTGCTTTTGCATAAACATCAAAGCTAGACGCAGCCATTCGGATGAATTTAGCTCAAGTTGGTTAGAACTTATTTTATGAGCCCTATTGGCTCTAGTACCAATTGATAGTAAAAAGGGATCACAAACGGGGCGAATTGTCCTCTTTCTAAATCAATTAATCTCTTTAATCCCTTTAAAAATCTTGCAAAGTATTTGATATAGAATAATTTTCAAAGATCTAAAAGGATAAACAAATAGTTATAAGAAAGCAGTAAAAAGAACAAGATGATTCATTGTGGTTCGGCAAGCCTACATCTAGTAACTAAGATATAATCTTAGGATTTTAACCTGCACTTATATTGAACAAACATGAAGTTACAGTGAAGACAGAATATAAGAAATCGACAACAAAAAGCAACTTTCTCTTTTTGCAGAAACACCTAATAGACTAGATGTTGGAAGGCAAAGGCAAATGTCCAGCGTAACTTCCAGAGAGATATTCTGTAGAGTTCTGAACTTTGAGAAAGGCTTGGTAAATTTGTCTTAGGAAGTCTTCTATTTAAATAGATGAATTTTGATTCTGATATCTTGTCTTCCAACGGAATCGTTCCTTCTACAATATGTAGATTTCCATATAGAAGTTCCAACAGTCACTTTCCTTTAATGCTTATAGATGACTGCTTTTCTTCCTTTTATTAGGCCATGATTCGAGCAAACAGACTGCGGATTTTATGGCATTGAATCTATTGAGTATTTTCCTTATTTACAACAACCGCAATATGTAATAAGATTTATCAATCAAAATTTCATTGCAAAGGATCATTATCAAAAATTATCCTGAGGGCATCCCAATAGAATCAATCAAACAAAAATCCAAATTAAAGCATGAATTAAGCTCCGATACCACTTGAAGTAAAGTATAGCACAAGGATCCAAGTATAAAGCAAAACAACTAAATAAAACTTGACTACACTTCATCCAAGGATCTAATCATGCCATTAAAATGGATTTGGTTGCATAAAAATACCTTGATAGCTAAAATTCGAGGTAGAAAAGGATGACAATGTTGGACTCTTCAAAACTTCCAAATCTTGGCGCAGCAGAGAACTAGCAACAATTACCCAAGCAAATCACCTTTGATTGAGATGAAATTTGGATAGCAACTCCTAAACACCTTTGAGGATCTCTAGTAAAAATTTCAGCAAAAAAAAAAAGTCGGCAAGGTCACCAAAAATACCTCCAAACAATCTGCACCACTGTGGAACTATCAAGACACAGCTCCTCAATTGTGAAAGCCTCTAATGAAATGATCCACACACCCAAGGCAAGCTCCAATCAACCTCCAGTCAGCTAGATCACCAAAGGATGAAGAAGAGATAAAGGCTGAAAATGGTGGAGAAGGTGAGGAAAATATGTGGAATTCAACACATGAGTAGATCACACATTTTGGAGGGAAATGGAATCTAAGCAATTTGATTGTCAATAGTGTGTAGTGGCCAGCCACCTCTCTCCTATCTATAGGGAGGGAGGTGAGATTCTAGTTGGCATCACGCCCTCCATGAGGTGGGGTGCCAACTAAGCAAGTCACTTGCATGTGAAATGTGAATTTCACTTGCATTGGAATTTCATTTGAAATCTTCATTTCATCTCATGAAATGTTATCCAAATTAATTCTAAATGCACCTCAAATGAACTCATTCATTTGAATTTCCCTTCAAAATTAATTCCTCACATTAATTAAATTATAACTAAATTAACTCCTTAATTTAATTAATTGGTCTTAACTTAATTCCTTAAGTCATCTAACTTAACTCTTTAAGCTAGAAGGCGTTAACTTAACTCCTAAAGTTAACTTGACTATTTACTTGTCATACGGCACCAATTAAATGAACTTCCTAATTGAATTGGTCTAATCTAACTTCTTAAATTATTTTAATCAATTTAATGATTAAATTAATCAAGCCAAAATGACTAAAAATTAGCAAACCCTTTATCTCCACAAAATCGGTCATGATGAATTTTCTAACTCTTAGAAAATTCCCTTCATCAAATAGAACATCCTTTAGGCTTTTGAAATAGGCCCACAATTCTTGTGATATTTTGAATTTTGAAATATTCGCATTAGTTTAAACTCCTTTAAACTAATAACTCATTCAATTAATCTCTATTAATTGAAGAGTACTTAATTTTCAAGGTCGATGTCTAGCCTCAAGCCCATCGAGCCCAACTAATTGATCGAAATGAATATGCTCTTGGTGAACCATTTTAGCTCTACGCTTGCCATGTAAATACGGTACTTTCATCTCTTATCTCCCGAAAAAGGCCTACGGCAAAATATTTGGCGGCTTCCTAATAGGCTCGATAACTATGTTTCTATTCCCAATATTTCTTTAGAAAACTCCTTTTTCAAATTGTTGCCTTGCGCAAAGACTCCTTGGAATTAATCATTATAGAACATATAGGAGATTCACTTGCCCTTCACAACAACGAGGTGATAGATCCCATATTGGATCTCACAAACCTCCATATCTAAGTAGTTCACACCAAATCTCAACCCGCATGACCCACTAAGTGGTCAAGAAAGAGTCAAGGTATGAGAACCTAAACACAAAATTACAATGGATCCTCAAGTTTAAGGACTAATTATATGCACTAGCATAAGTTGGAGAACTTGCTACTACCGACTTGTCACTATTAGTGAAGTAAAATAAGCGTAAGATAAAGATGATCATTAAATATGAATATCATTCAATCAAGATTGTCTCACAAGTGAAATAATTTAGATGCCAATCTAATTAGCTGCGAGGCACTATTCCAACATGTGACTCTATACATTCTTCGATGTCTAGGTCACTTGGTTGTTGGAGTCATGAGCTCTTGGTCTTGTCTACATCCTCAAGGTTCCTACTTCATTATTTAGAGTTTTCATATACAACACCAAAATGAAGATATTTGGAAATGGAGTAAGATTATTTCTAGCAAACAATAGTTTATTATTTTTTCTTCCTCTGAAACGCATGGAAAGGAATCTCTATCTCTTGAAAGTTTTTGAAAGTTTGCGGATGTTTGGCGAATAATTTCTTTTGCCCAAGCTCTTTCTAGGGCGTTGTACTTATAGTTCTTTTCTTAATGGGTTCATGCCCATTAGAGTTTTGATATCCTTCTTGGTAAGCTTAATAAATTTGGGCTCTCCAATCATTTTACTTAATTATTTTCTTTGGTCAATTGGGCATTTTTAGCCTTCTTATCATTTTACCCTTATGAAATTAATTAGTCATGTCACATTTTATTCGAGATGGATTACTCAACAATGATCTTTGTACTTCTCATGTTTGTTCAAGGGATTAGATTGGATATTTCTTCACTAAGGCGCCTAGAGAAAGACAATTCATCATCTATTGAGTAAGTTGGGCATTGAGACCTACATGCTCCAACATGAGGGGAAGGAATGAAACTTTCATCACATCACTTGCATTAGCAATTCTATTATAGCTTCTATTTTTGTCTTATTATATTTTTGGAAGTAATAGTTGTATAATAATAACGATAATATATGTCTCTAATTTTCATGCTAATTCTTTGGCATAATTCAAGCTCTTTGATTTTCTGGTACTCCATATATATTTGAGTTTGCAGATCAATGAAAATATATTAGATGTTTTTCCTCAGCTCAATTTTCCTCATTATGTGAGGATTATCATTGACATCATTCTTTTGTCTAGAGTTTGCTTCAATGATGTGCTCAAGATACTTGCTGGAGAACTTAAAAAATATATTTCCCCAAAAGAAGAAAGCAATGACGATATTTATATCGTGTTATATGTAATTTTGTAAGATTTTTATAGGATAAAGTTTCCGAATCTGAGTTGGTTTTTCCCTTTTATCTGAAGGTTGACAACAAGAGCACTAACAATAAACTCAATGCACATTCCAAATTTGAATATTTGAGAATTGCGGAGCAAAGTTAATGAATTGACAGTGGGTGATAGGTAGACATTTTTCTAGCTTAGCTCTAGGTTCAAAAAAGAAGAGGGATCACAATTAATGTTAGTGTGTTTGAGTCATTTGCATTTTTTCTTTTCCTCTATTGACATTCACAAATCTCTCTATAGAATTTCCAAATATTATCTATTCCAACTGATTTTCATATTCTAATTTAGCCCTTTAAGTTTTTGTTAATTTTATAATAATTTATATTCCAAACTTATAACTTATATTTTCCTCTTTGAAATGTTCAAAATAAGAGTATCTTTTGAAACAAAAAAATTCTAAAATATCATTTGCTTAACTTAAAATAATGATATGGTACAAAACTTAACATTTTTAATTTTTATAAAATTGTATGCTTCATTAAATTAAATATTTAAAAATATGACTGATACAATATTAATCAATGCTTAAATTTTAAAATTTAAAAGAAAATTATACAAAAAATTGAGCTCAGCATCAATGGCATATTCAACCAGGCAAGTTTATTTTGCATGATGGTGCAGAATGAGGCTCATCATCCAAAATTATCTATTGCTCATTTTTGAAACTTCAGGCCTTAGCTCTGTAGTATGAAAAGTACGATGAAGGATCCGAAAAATTTGGTCAGATAAATTCATCCACTTTTCAGGCTATCAAGAATGGAGATGAAAATTACTATCTTGTCTTCTTCTATGCAAGATATTTTTTTTATATGAAGCAGATTTATCGATTATACACCTAATTTGGTAACATTGGCATTTAAGAACCAGATTGTAGACTCTTAGGGGCTAATATTTTTCAATATTTTCCAATATTGGCATGTGGATGCTAGTGTGTTGATGCCTTGGCTCCAATTTTGCAACATCAGCACTAAAGTGTCAGTTTATTGTCACCTAGACACCAATATTTTAAGTAATATTTAATATCTTTGGCGTCTTCGTGCCAATTCTCTGTTCTAGGCCTCAAAACATTTGCTAGAAAATCTAACTGCATCTCATTATTTATATGATTTAATTATTTCAAACTTTTTGAATATTACATTGTTTAATCAATCTTTCAACTATACCTAAAAAGAATTCAAAATTTATTTTCATGTGTAGTGTTTTGATTAATTTATACTTTATCCAACTAATTTCATCCACATATTATAAAAATATATTTAAAATGTCTTTTCTCATTCTTTATTTTATCCTACGTAATTAACATAATATATCTAAATAAAATAATTTTAAGTTTTATCAGTTATTCAAAAGTTAATCCAATCATCCATCCTTCCATTCACAAAAATAACGAAGCGGTAATAAATTGGTTATATTTTGGATATGATGTCATGGATTTATGTCATGGCAAGGAATTCAAGCAGGGCGGGGTGGATGTATTACTATATATTATAAGTGCGGATGCACGTATCTACAGTTTTGTGCGCATGAGCATTGTTTTCCCCTTTTTTTTCTTTTTTTGCCTTTTTTGCATGCAAAATGGCATTGTTTTTCACTGTGGCTACTTGGTGGATTTGTGCATTAGGCTATTTTTATTGTACATTGCTTTAGCATTTTGTGCTCTAGTCAGAAGAAAAAACCTTTTTTCGTCGTTTTTTTTTCAGCTGATTTTTCTTGTGTGTAGCCATAAAGCTCTACTTTTTTCTTTGATCTCAATGTAATTCTGGCCGATTCTCTCCTCTTACAAAGAATAAGCAACCATTGCAATTGGGTAGCACTGGCGACGAAGCGTTTGTTTCGATTTTAGATCCATCAACTCCATTTGGCTTTTGAGAAAAGGTCCTTGAGTTTGATTCAAGATTCTCCCTTTTTTTGATTTTGTATTTTATATCTTGGGTTTGTTATGAATCTTGAGGTATTTCTTCACTGATGAAGTCTACAGCTTATCCGACCAAAAGAAGAGTTAGGAGTAGACCTGGCAGTCGGTGAAGGGTGCTGTGCTATTGCAACTCTAGCGATGCCCTTGCTTGCAATGAGGTTTGGATTTGTGATTTTGTAAATAGTGCAATTACGTGTCTAGATCATTTTTTGGGTGGATTCTATAAATCTCGGGAGTTCATTGTTCAGCAGACTGTTACTCATTGGAAATAAATTGTCTTAATTCAACAAAAAATTATGGAAGCACCTTGCATTTTTAAGAACTTGTGGTGTAGCTGTACTTTCTTACCCTGTTATGGCAGAGTAAGAGTTAATGCAACTTTAGCATTCCTGAAATTTTAGCTTATTTTAAATCTTTTAGTTTTGGGATAGTAATGGTTTCAGCTTGGACGATTTTAACTGGAATTCACCAATCAAAATTGCAGTAAATATGACCTTTTTGCATTTTAAAAATGATAGTTTAATACTATTTCCCAAATATAGGTTGATGTCTTGTAATTGATATGATTAGATGTTGCTTCCACTTACCACTTAATGAACATCAAAGCATCTTATGATCATTATCGAATGATATGTGGGGTGAGAATCTCAAAATTCGCATTGATGACTATGAAGACATTATCAATGTAATTTTTAGCTGCACTAGGAGTTAGGAGGATACGTATTGAAATCTATCTCACTAGAATAAAACATCTTTGTGGTTTGCAAATCGAAGGACAATTTTCAAATGCTTAATTGAAACTTAGAATGTTGGGAACAAACCTCGAGGATTCAGAAAGTAAATACGTTTTATTGGTTTTTTTTTTGAATTTGTTGCATTCAATATGTGATTAATAGAGAAAAACATACTTTGTTTTCTTCTTTTTTGTGAGCTTATATGTATGAACCTGATTATGCTCCTGAGATATCTTATTTAATCTAGATATGAGATAAAGTTCACTTTTCTCGTTATATTATTATTTCCTATTGTAGCTATCACTATGATGTTCCAGACATCCCACTAAAATTTAAAAAAGTAGCTTTCATCTCTCAAAAAATTCATTTTGTGATGCCGAGTCTATGAAATTAAACTTCTTCTCCCCTAACTTTACCCCAATAGTTTGTCAATGCAGATTCTCATCTTTATTTTCAACTTCTGTAAGAATCAATCCTTTAACCAGTGAAATGCCTCAAGAGCATATGATTTTTAACATGCATGGTCTCGACAACTTAGGTCATGTTGATCTTGGAGCTATGTTTCTATCTCTTTTTTTGGGGCCTTCAGTACACATGCTCTGTGATCTGCAGCATTTATTGGATGTAAAGCCTATTTATGACTCCAGTCAGGTTTCACTAAATTGTAGGACCCCACATGGCTTTTCTGCAAGGAGTAGAATTCCAGGCCTTCCTAGCTTGTGGCCACACAACACTAGCTACCAAAATTTGATATCTGCAGAGGTCTTTCTTGCACTTATTTCCTTTAATTCTACTATCAATTGTAGTAACAGTTCTGTAGTACTTAAGGCTGCTAACTTAAATTTTCAAAAATCATATATAGTATCATGTCAAAACACCCATGAGAAAGATATAACAAGTTTTTCTATTCTAATTGGAAACGATAATGTTAGCTCAATCTTTCTTAACACTTGGAAGCTCCAAAAGTATGCAGATGTAAATCTTTGCAGAAGGTTCTTGTTGAAAGCAATGTTTCTGCTTACCATCGTGGGCAAATCCTTGCATAGTTAACTTTGGCCGCATCCCATAATATGGAAACCACAATGTATTAAGGTTCTTCCCACATTCTCTCTCTCTCACACACACAAACACACACACACACACACACACACACACCTCATTTTCTTGGTCTTTTAATTTCTATCTGCATTAATTTGCAAAACCCTAGCTTCCCCTCTACTTTCAACTCCATCTACCTCGGTAGCGTCATTATTTTCTTGATCTTTGCTTCTTGAAAGGATTGAAGGAAGTCTAGCCACGATCTAAGAGTTTGTTCATATTCATGGGTGTTTTTACTTCTAGATTTGAGGGTTAGAGCTAAATTTTGCATAAGAGAGAATGCATGTCTGTAGTTGTTTTTTTTTTTTTTTTTCTTGTGGAATTTTTGGGTTTTTTCTATTGATGCATCCAATTTGAAGAAAATTTGAGAACTTTAAAGTCAAAGTATCTTCTTCAAGATTAGTAGTTGGTAGATTTTGCTATTTTATTTCTCTTTTTTCCTAAAATGTTTATCTCTGCTTTATACCTATGTGTTTGCAAGCAATGCATATGCCAAATGATTGATATTGGTGTCAACTATAAGTCTTTGGTCTCTTGATTCTTATTTTTAATGAAAACATCTTTGGAATTAAGTTATTGTCCCTTCTATCAACCTTGATACTTTCTTTGGGTAAGCTTTCGCTGCTTTCCCTTAACTTTAGAACATCTCAATATGTTGAATTAGGCTTGCTTCTTTTGGCTGGTTGACGGATTATTCTCCTTAAAATAATAATAGTCTTTTTATTTCCTCCTCAAGTTTTTTGGCATGTGATGCTTTTTTCAAAGCCATAGTTTGTAGAAAACAATGCTTTTTTGGTGTGAGATCCTAGTCCTTTTTGGATTTCCTTATTTCACTTCTTTGTAGCAGTGTATGGTTCTCAAATTGATCATTTGCTCATCTATATGGCAATAATGTGAGATTGTGAGGTCATATATACTAAATTTGCTTAATGCCGGTAGAAATCATTTTTGGTGAAAAATTAACGCTTTGGCTTGGATTGTATTTTAGGAGATGGCAGGGTCTATGGTTGAGGGGAATAATCCAAATAATCCACTCACCTATGACATTATTCCCACTACCATTAGAGGAAAAAATGGTAAGCCCAATGGGTGGGTGTTGAACTCAAGAATTGTTGCTTTAATTTTGAGAAAGATTAGGATATTAAACTTACAAAGCTCAATGTTCATTTTTTTTTAATACTACAAATTACTTGAGTTGTATGGTGTTATGAATAATTAATTACTTCTCTTGATTATCTACTCAACTGGATTTAAAACCTTTCTTGTGATCTTCTTGCACACATGTAGTTACATGACAGATCATGTCATGGGTATAGGTCATTTAAAATAGTTTTTCAGGTTTGTTTATGATATGATCCAAATGTGTTTGTTTTGACTTGGTATTTTGGAGCTAATCAATTGCAGTCATTCTTTTGCAGGCAAAATGCTTGGAAAACTAGAGAGATAGTGGCTACAAAGAAAGTTGTGCAAGATAGGCGGTATAAAATCGCGAGGTGTAGTTAATGCTATTGATAGATCATTCAAATGTGATTTCTTTGAAGCACTATTTCTTTTCTACAACAACCAAAGACGAGCCTTTTCGTAATTTCATCATGGATTATGTCCCTTAGACTATGTACAAGGTCCTAAAGTATTGTGCAAATTTAAATCAAAGGATGCCACTCATCTATGTCAAACTCTATACCTATCAGGATTCGATTTATTTCATTTGGCTTTTCTCAATTCTTTACAGTTAAATTATCTCAAAATAAAATAAATTTGCACATCTATTTCATTTAGTTATGGGGCCTGCATATATGCATATATAGTTGCTAGGGTATGCCATAAAGATATAAAACCTCAAAATTCTAAGTCTCTTTTCTCTCAGTACTGCCATTTCATATGCTGACATGCCCTCCTAGATCAATAGATTATTTGTTCCTTTGTTTGTTTTGTTTTCTATATAAAGTGATATTGTGTGTTGCTACAAGTTGATTCTCTTAACCACCAGATCAAGATTTATGATTTTGAAAGTGCTAAATTTATTATAAGTTAATTGCCTTGTTAGTTGGGCCTTAACTTTGTCAATATTTTATAAATATATATATATAATCTAATTGGTTATATTTATTAATAGAAAATAAATATATAATTTAAAAAATAGATAATATATCATTTTAATTACTAAAGATATCATGTTGATTTTAGAAGAATTGAAAAAAAATAAAAAATAAAGAAGCTCAAAATCACAAAGATCTATGAAATAGTGTAGGTCAATATAATCCTATTTCATTTCCAAAAGATCTTTTAAGCCTCTGTTTGCATGGCTAATTGGAAGGATAAGCCCTTTTGTGGACTATCTAAGAACATGGGGAAAAAAATTTGAGAGTTGCTATTTAGGCGAGCAAAATAACAAGTTAAAAAATTGAAAAGAATGGTAGAACAATGTATCTTACAGTATAAACTCCCATCCTGCATTACCATCCTCAATGGTTTAACTAAATAGGATCTAAAAATAAAAATATTTATTATTTATAAAATATTAGATAAAATCTCTACAATGCAAGGTTTACGAGCACAATAAAAATACTTATCATTTGGAGGCTGTGGAATGCTATTCATTGGAGGAATTATGTGTTAGTGCTACTGGTGAACATTAAAAGTTTGGTTGGAGCAATATAGGTTCTACTAAGCTTGAGATAGGGTCTGGTTTTTGGAAGCTTGTAGCATGAAATATTTTAGAAAATGGTATGAGCTTAAATGGTTAAAAAACATAGAAGTTTGCTACGCTATGCGAGATGCTATCTGATGCTGGACTGATATATCAACTTAGGTGGAAATTTGATGTTGGAATTTAGCATAAAGATTATTGGATATGGCTATGCATGATTTGTTACAAAGTAATGAAAATTGCCCCCTTTTTTGGTATTTTTTTAGGGCATGGCACGGGAGGATTCCGACTACTAAAAGTTTATTCCATGATTGATCCCTTAGCAGATTATATTGCAAATTGAAGCATGCAGTTGTTATTACTTTTCTTTCCAAAAGCTCTTGCACAAAGAGAAATGCTTAATTGAATTACCCACCAAGGAATTTTATTGGAAGTAATGAATTTAATAGAGAAACCAACTATCCATCTTGAAATTTTCACTCTAAAACTACATTAGAATAGAATATTAATAGCTCACCAGCAACAAATTTAAGTGTTTTTGCTTGTCAATTTTTTTATAAATAATAAATTTTGTAAATCTCCTAATAAAAAACCAAGAATATACTTATATATAATCAGATTATGCTTTAACTTGCAAAAGAAAAAATTCAAACAATACTTATAAAAAAAATAATTTATTTATTTAATGGACTAGGCACGACACCGCACCTCACGCGGTGCCCTCTCCACTAGTTTTCTAATAAATAAATATAAATATGGCATAATGGGTACTTTCGGCGACCTTTTGTACTATGCTCAAAATAGAGAACTTTTATTGATTTTTGAATTTTTTATTTTTTATTTTTATTTTAATTTAATAAATATATATCAAGCATTTTAATTTATAATTAAGTATATTTAAAATATTTAATAAATCTGACAAGTATTGATAAAACACAATATAATTGTATTAAAATAAGGTATCAATTTGAGGTAAAGCTATTAACGGGAAAAAAAAAAAAAAAAAAAATAGTTCAAATTCCAAAATAACTTTTAGGGATCCCAATGTCAATATCCTTGTCTTCAAGGATAATAAAAAGCAAAGGCCCACCTGAAGCTCTTTTCTTGAAGCAGACCCTCTATCTGCACTTTCTCTCTGTTTTCTCTCGACACTTCCACCCCACATATATGATTCATATTTCACTGCAGAAGAAGATAATTTTTGCGGGCATTCCCATGTCCAATGCCAAAAATAAAGCAAGCCCTTAATGAATATATAAGAACACGTGCAACACACACTGAAAGCTGCAAAAGCAAACAGTAATAAGCAGAAAAAGAAAACAGAGGGCAGCAGCAGAAATGGGGGAGGAAGTGATGAGCAACAAGCAGATAATACTGAAAGACTATGTGAAGGGTTTTCCAAAGGAATCCGATATGTTGTTGAAAACCTCCACCATCAAGCTGAAAATTCCAGATGACTGTGAGGGCGCCATTTTGGTCAAGAATCTCTACTTGTCCTGCGACCCTTACATGCGTAATCGTATGAAATATGTCGAGGGAAGCTACACAAACTCGTTCACCCCAGGCTCCGTAAGTTCTTACCATAAATTTTGATGGGTTTATCTTTTCTTTTGAACATTTTTTTTTTTCTTTTGGCTATAATATGTGTTGTTTAATGCTTAAGCATTTGCTGTAATAGATATTGCTAATTAGGCTGCGACTGACTGAGTGGTTGTGTTTTGTAATTGGGGGATGGAAATTCATGGTTTCCGTGGTGAATTTTATTGCTTACACATGTAGAGAAATGGGGTGGCTTTTGAGGAAAGGACTATTTCTCCTTATTTCATTTTCGATGCATCTGAAATCAAAGTGAACTTTTCTTGAAATTTTGCTTATCTAAATGCTGGTAGGGGTCAAGTCAAACCCCCTGGCGTTTTGTTAAAGAAAAAGAAAAATGGGGTGCTTTTGGGGAAGTTAATACCAAAGTATCTGAACCACTTTGAAATTGTTTAAATCTTACTCCCATAAACACAAAAATGGTTATCTCTTTTCTTTATTTCTTCTTGACCAAAGCACACAAATGGTTGGTTGGTGCTTAATGTCTAAGCTTGTGATGATCACAGACCATCCGTGGATGAAACTATTGGATGGTTGTATAGTGCTAAAGCACCACTCGGTGGGGCGAAAGGGACTACTTAAGGGTTGTGTAGTGCTAAAATGCCCTTTGATGGGCTTACATTTGCTTTGTAGCCATTATTAAATGCTGAAAAACAATGTCCCTCACTGATATGATGATACTTCTCCTCATATCCATCTATATGCAAAAAGGAAAATGATACGACCTGTTTGGTTGGCTCATTTTTCTGATTTTTTTTTTTATTTTTTTTAATTTTTTTTTCCCCTAAATGTAATTTTGTGGGCCAATGGTGAGCCATGAGGTCCCCTTCTTCAAAGTACATATCGTTGGTATCTTGTTGAACAAAATATTTTTCAGAAGTGTAGCTCTTTTTCAGAACATGTGTTGAGGAGTTTTTGTAAAATAGAAATTTATTCTCCATTATCCCCTGTACCTATATTGTACACCAGCCAAAATAAGAAGACATTCAAGAATCATCTTTTCTTCTCACTTTTATTCATGATTTCATGTTCATCCACTAGCCACTACCCGCCACTGTCGACAACTTCAGAACCAACCACCCATTGCCGTCTGCCAACGCCCCTATTATTGTGTTCCTTTCTTTTTCTCAGTTATATCTAAACGACCACCCTTTCTCTTTTCCTCCCTGCACAAACCATTACCTCCTACCTTTCCCTCTGCCTCTGCTTCTGCTTAAACCACCGTCTTTATGCCAACCAATATTGAATTGGTTTTAAGTTAATTGTGCTCAACGGCACTACTGATATTCCATGAATTCCCATGTCATGAAAAAGTAACTCAGCGAAATATTTTTTCTATGCCTGATTTTCTGTAAGCATTCAATTCAAATATTGTTAATTTTTCATACTCGACATACAAAGTTTTACCTGCCCATTGATGACAATTAAATGTTATTATGCTGCTTTATATTACTACAACTTTTGCATATATTCTGACCTCCTTGTTTTCTTTTCCCTTTCTATTCCTTTTGAACTGCAGCCTATTGTGGCGTATGGAGTGTCAAGAGTATTGGATTCTTCTCATGCCGACTTAAAGAAGGGGTGACCTGATTTGGGGAATCACTGGCTGGGAGGAGTACAGCCTCATTACATCTCCAGGCACTTTCTTTAAAATTCAAGACACAGATGTGCCTCTCTCATACTATACAGGACTTCTTGGTAAAAATGTATGCTTCCTTCTCCTTCAGCAATAGACAGCTTTAACAACTTATGATTTTCTGTATATTACTTGAAAACTGATTCTGATGTTGACTTTTTGTTCCTCTATATCTGATTTAATGTGATTTACCTTTCTTTGTAGGTATGGCTGGCATGACTGCTTATGCTGGTTTTTATGAGGTCTGTTCTCCCAAAAAGGGAGAAACTGTATTTGTTTCTGCTGCCTCTGGAGCTGTTGGTCAGCTTGTTGGTCAATTTGCAAATTTGATGGGGTGTTACGTTGTTGGAAGTGCAGGTAGCAAAGACAAGGTTAGCATCCACTGTCCAATAATTCAAAGCCTTTGCAGTTAAAACATGCTTTTACCTGATTCAGTCCATAATTTCTCTTCGCCACTTGTTTATTTGAAAAGAATGCCAGTACACCAACCCCTCCTTGCTCAAAATTTAGACCAATCATTAATTTGATGAGCATGATGTCTGGTCAAGAACTTGCTTTCAAACAAGAGACTTGTAATATTCAAATATTTTATCTAAATTAGAAAATATCCAATCAAGTTTTGAACTCTCAAGTGGGCCTATCGTATGTGCGATTTCATCCTCCAAGTAGTTTACCAGATTAATTAATAAGTTGGGCATTTCCAGTCACCAAGCAACATTGGTGATTTTTTTTGTCACAACCAGCTACAACTGAAGTATTGAAGAGCATTTCCATGGCTGGATATCACAGGGTTCTATGCTGGCTTTATGAAAGAAATTGACACAAAGGGTGAGCAATAGGAAGGAGATTAACCATACAGGATTGTTGGGCCCTAAACAAGGTTGCACAGGATTTGCTGTCATTTTATTGTTCTTGTCGTCAAGGAGAAGTGTAGTTTTATAGATGAACGAGGCCTCTTTGCAATGTTTAAAAACCCACTTAACTTGGTGGTTGGAGCATTGCTTTCATAAGGCAGAGTCATTAACTGAAGTAGATTCTATATCTTAATAAATAAAAATCCCTCTCCACTTAATCCCCCAGGGAATCGAGTCACCTCCTCCTTTCCCTAGCATAGCAAGGGGACATACCGGCCTATCCTTTAGCAACCCTGCCATATGAGAGATGGACAGTTCAACTGTAGCTCCCCACCTGATAATTCTGATAATTCTTGAGTTCACGAAGGAATTTGATGAGGATCGACAGCTTGTGTGTACTTTTTGATGAGCCAAAATTGGATAATGGTCTATTGCTTCTCCCTTAACTGTGCAAGCTTCCATCAAACCATATAACTTTATGGATGAAGATGTTATAGCCGGTAACCATGTGAAGATGAATAAAAAAATCATACAACAAAATACTCTGGTTGCTCAGGGCTTTTTTCTTCTCTGTTTCTTAATAATTCTGGAGGTGGGTTTGGAATATTGAGTACATAAGAACGATTGTTTTTGAACATCTAAAGCAGTTTTTACTTGATGTTATCTTATTCTGGTCCTATTCTAATTTCTTTTGGCTTTGTTGTGAAATAGTTGTATTAATATCAGATAGGCAATATAACTGTTGTTGCAATGGTTTATTAACTTGTTATTTCATTGTTGATGGTTGAACTCTTGAAGAACAAATTTGGATTCAATGATGCATTTAATTACAAAGAAAAACAGGATTTAGATGCAGCTTTAAAGAGGTGAGTCTTCGCCTTCTCTTTTGTGCTTAATAACATAAATTGTAGCTCCGCCCATGGGTTTCAGCGTGAACAGATCTCAAATAATCTTAAAACTAGGAAAAATCTAGTCGTTGCATAATTCTACACATATTTTGCTTCTTGCTAATTTCCTAATAAAAAACACACCACTTTTGTCGTTGTGATGCTTAGAAATTTTGAGGTATTAATAGTTTAATAACAAAAACTCATGGTGCAAATCTTGTTTATTTGATTAGGTATTTCCCCAATGGGATTGACATATATTTTGAGAATGTGGGAGGAAAGATTCTTGATGCTGTGCTTCTCAACATGAAACTCCACAGCCGCATTGCCGCTTGTGGGATGATTTCCCAATACAACCTTGAACAGCCTGAACCCGTATACAACTTGTACTGTGTGGTCACAAAACGAATCCGTATAGAAGGATTTATCGTTAATGATTACTACCACCTCTATTCAAAGTTCCTTGGCTTGGTTCTTCCTTTTATTAAGGAAGGAAAAATCACTTATGTCGAAGACATAGCCGAAGGCCTTGAAAGTGCCCCCAGTGCTCTTGTAGGGCTTTTCTCCGGTCGAAATGTTGGTAAGCAGGTTGTGGCCTTATCTCATGAGTAGGTGTACAGTGTTCGTGCACGTATTGGTGCTGGTGCTCGTGACCATGTCCATGCGTACTCTTACTGTTGCAAGATTTTTGTGTTACTGCCTGGTGGCATTCGGCCTAGTGTGAGGTCAGTGTGTATAAATAAATAAACAAAAAGAGTTTGTGTGTTTATACTTCATTGTATTTCATTTGAGCTATGTTTGGTTCATGGATTTTGGTGAGGGAAAAAAAAAAAAAGAAAATACAAAGGAAAATATTTTTAATTATTTGGTTGGTAAGGAAAATACTGAAGGAAAGAAAATTTGGGGGAAAATATAATGTATTTAAGGAAAATGAATTTTCCTCACAAAATGATGAGAAAAATAAGAGAAAAGGCAGTCTCTTATTTGTCAACAAATTCATCGTCCCACTTTTTTTCATTCTTTTCTTATTATTTTTTTAACAGCTAAATAAATTTAAAATTTTATGTTTCTTTCTTTTCTTTTTCTTTTCTTTAGTACTTTTCTTTCCTTATTAAAATCCTTAAACCAAACATAACGTTAGTATCTTTAATAGAATTAGTTGAACTCTAGAACATAAAGATATTTGACAAAGAAATACTGTCTACCTGTTTCATTTTTAAGTTTAATATTAAAAAAAAAAAATCCTGGATAATAGTTCAAAAGATGAAAATTTTGTAGTATTTTGTATATTACATGATTATTTTTAAAAAATAGTCGCTGAGAGTCAGTTCCGGTACGTCATTACTGTAAGTGACAAGATTTCTTGAAAGAAAAAATTATTGTAAAAAATAAAATCTTGTTTTACGGGAAATGAAGTCATAAATTTAAAGCTATAAAATTATCAATAAAAATTGAGACTAGAATTCTCAATACCTTCTTTTATAAGGAATTATCAATAGCCAATCATAGTTGAATTCTCTAGTGTATATTACAATAAGGCCATAATTTTTGAATATATGTTACTTTTCCTATTGCTTGGTGGTCTTTGTCTAGGAACAAATTTTGACTCTCAAAGAAATGCTTTATTATGATTTAAGGAAACGAAACATTGTGTTTGGATTTAGTAGGCCCGTCAATGGGTAAGGTAATACCCATACCTATATTCATACTTATTAAAGATAATGTAATGGGTATGAGTAGGATCTATACTCAAAAATTACTTATGTACCCATACCCAAATATTACTCATTACCGTATACTTATATTTGATCTATTAACTTAAATATTATTCATGCCGAAAATTAAATCTATACTAACGAAAAAAAAATTATATATAAAAATTACAAATATGTGAATGAATAATAACAACTAAATATTTTTCTTCATTAAAAATTATCCTAAATTATGGGAAAATAGGATTTTTCTTCATTTTTGCCTTTTAAACAGTGGAAGAAAATTAATAGTTTCACATCATTATTCTAAGTGATGATAATATGGAATTTCAACTGCTATTATGAAACCGAAATCAACATTCCTTCAGATGGTGTGGAATCACAATTGTCGTATCATTTTATTTTTTATTTTTTATTTTTGGTTTCTTTTTGTAATTGGATTAGCTACAGTAATAGTTAAACAGATTTCATTAACAAAATTAATAATATTAAAATTAACAATAAAATAAACATTGTTAATTAAAACTTTGTTAATAAAATTAATTTTATTAATGAATAAACTCATTAATAACAATTATATTAATAAATGAAAAATTAAAAATAAAAATTAACTAAATTAAATTAAATATAGAAAGTATTTTTTTATTGTATGTCAAATAATATTTTTAGTATATATTAATAAAATTAGTCTATATATTAAAAATATAAATTCAATGAACTAGACCCAACGGGTTTTGGGTTAGATAGGGTAGGGTATGGTTAGGGTCTTGTTGTCTTGGGTATTTTAGGGTAGGGTATGGTTAGGATCTTATTGTTTCAGGTATTTTAGGATATGGACTTGGGTAGAGTATCACCCTACCCATTGACAGGTCTAGGATTTAGGATTTTAATGAGAAAAATGCTAAAAAGAAGAACTTTTTTTATACATAAACTGAAGTAACTTTATGCTTTAACTTTTTTATACATTTATATTTTTCTTTTCTTTTCACTTATTTCTTTGATCCAAACATAACATGATAGTTGGTTTAATGATTATAATTCTCATCTTTTAACTTTTGTTTTAGAATGATCCTAGAAAAAGCTAGTACATTCTAGAAAGTATATGTATTTGACCTTGATGCATCATCACCCCCCCCCCCCCCCCACAACAACAAAAAGAAAAAAAGGAAAAGAAAAAAAAATGTCTTTTACCTATATTGTTAATTAATTAATTGGAAATTCTTCATTTGATAAGGAAAGAAGCAAATTCATGTAGGAAGAAGAGAGAGAAGGTCAAACAAACAAGTATTCGAATTTTAACATATTACCTTTTGCAAGATAAGGATAATGTATAAATTGAATGACTGTAATTTGAGGGGATTATGTGAAGTTAGGGATATATATTCCAAATTAAAATTTATAGTTCGTTATTTACAAAATGTCAGGTTAAATAGAATGGCTTTTCACTTAAAAATTAGACATGTTTTGCTAGTCTGCTAATTCTGTTGTCTTTCTTGCCAATATGATATTCCGCTCAACATGAAAAACAGTGACTACCCGTATGCCTCAATCAGTCGGTGGTGTCGCCCTTCTCATGGTTGGCTCAAATGTAATTTTGATGCAGTAGTACATATTCTAGCCGTCAAAAGTTTGATTCAGGCTATATTCTTAGGGACGATCAGAAGGCTGTTCGTAGTGTTACTGCTATTCCACATAAGGAGTTGTTCGTCCCCTTTTTTTTTTTTTTTGGCTGAAGCGATTTCTTTCAGAAAGGCTCTCAATTAGGTCAAGAATAAAAGTTTTTCGAATATTTTTGAACTTGATGCTTTAGAAGTTGTGGATGTTGTGTTGAATGAGTTTGTGAATCTTTCGTATTTTGGGACTAGTTTCCATATTACAAAGCTCTTTTCGTTGAGCTAACAAATTATAGTGTTAGTTTTACTCATCGTTTCACTAATCAAGCAGCTCATTGCCTTTTCAAAACCTCTATTTCTTTGTTTCAACCTGCTAATATAGGAAGATCAAATTCTTACATACTTATTTGATGTAATTGCTTATGATTTGCAATGATATCTCTCCTTTTACTGTTAAAAATTAAGGGGAAAAAATTTGTTCATGTTATATACTAACAACTATGATACAATTATAAAAAAAAAAATACTAACTATAATACATTTACAAATACTTCAACATAAAAATATATACTAGCTACAATCATTATTTTAATTATTACACAAAAACATGTAAATATGTTGTAGACATATCAATTTTTGCCCAATTGAAGAGTGACATGGATAAAATAATATGCTAATTTTTAATTCAAAATTTTTTATTTATCTTGAAATTTATTAAATTTAATTTCAAAAAATAAATAGTTAATTTTAATTAATACTTTAGTGTTTATTTTATGCTCAAATCAAATATTGATAAGTATCAAAGATAAATTGTTTATGCCGATGGACCAATCAAATCAAAGATATTTGATACTATATCTTGATATTTGATATTATCTTTTCACACTTGATATTATCTCTTGATATTTGATATTATCTTATCAAAGAGATAACCTTCAACGAAATTCAAGTCAATCTGGAAGTCTCCCACTAAGCATTTATATAAAGGGGGTGACCAAGGCTCACTTAAGACACAACACAAATTCTAGCAAGTGAGAAGAACTTTGATGGAATCCAGCAATTCTTTCAATCAAATTTAAGAAAATGCACGGCGTTCAAGGCGTTCTTAGCGGAGCTCATCATATTCTGGCGTTTGATTCGGGATAAAGGTGCAGAGTCCTCGAATTGGTGTTATTTTATTCAAATTAAATTCAAGGAGAGCCATGATGTTCAAAAGCGTTCTTTGCGAAACTCATATTTTGGCGTTTGATTCGAGATTAAGGTTTGAAGCCCTCGAATTGGTATTATTTTCTTCAAATCAAATTTAAGGAGATCCACGGCGTTCAAGGCGTTCTTCGCGGAGCTCATTAAATTCAAGATCATATTTTAAAAGGAAGAATCAGATTATTAGATTAGAGATTGAATCCACATTTGATAAATTTTAATTTTATTTTATTTGTACGATTTTGCTTGTCTTGTAATTTTATTTTGCAGACAAAGAAATTTACGCTTACAAATTTTGGCATGCCCGATGGGACAATCTCTACCTCTCATCTCTTTCCTTCATCAAGATTGAAGTATCAAATTACCACCAACAAGACTGCTGCATTGAAAATTGCTACCTCAAATGCCTCAAGTGCTGGAGCAAAAAGTGTTGGCATCATCACAAGAGATATGTCCAATAAGTTTCAATCATCTTCGGAGGTGGCTCCTTCACTTGCTATGGAAAAGGTGTTGTCGTATTTTATTGATATAAATAAAGATGGTGAAGACTCAAAGGAAGAATTCTCATCATCCATTCCCTACTCAACATCAAATTCCTTGAGCATGGCGGCAATGGTGACAAGTGCTACAACCTTGGACGAACAAATTGCAAATTTGATGAAGGTTGTTGAAGGACTCATGAAGCATGTCTAAGAGCGAGACTTTCAGATCTCCAAATTGATGGAAATGTGGACAATCTTGATGCAAGCTGCATAGTGGAAAAACAAATTGAGGCTCAGGAAGGAGGCGAAACATCCACAAAGAAACAGTCAATTGAAAATGAAAAGACTGCAAACAAAAAACTTCAAGTTTCAACTAATTGACCAGTTCTCATTAACCCATTGAAGGAGTTTATCATGGAGACTATCAAACACAAGCTTGATGGAAGTTCTAAGTTGTCTATGACTTACTCCAAACCATATACCCCAAGGATTGACAACTTGAAGATGCCAATTGGTTACCAACCCCTAAAGTTTCAACAATTCAATGGCAATGGCAACTCAAAGCAGCACATGGCTCATTTCATTGAGACTTGTAATAATGCTGGGACATTGGAGACCATTTAGTCAAGCAATTTGTTCGATCATTGAAGGACGATGCTTTTAATTGGTATATTAACTTGGAGGCAAACTCCATTGATGGTTGGAGGCAACTAGAACAAGAGTTCCTCAGTTGTTTCTACAGCACTCGAAGGGCAATCAGCATGATTGAACTCACTAACTCTCACCAGTGAAAAGAAAAACCTGTCATTAACTATATCAATCTATGGAGAAATTTAAGTCTTAACTGCAAAGATCAATTATCGGAGACTATAGCAATTGAGATGTGCATCTAACAAATGCATTGGAGTTTTTGCTACATACTTCAAGGAATTAAACTAAAAAATTTTGAAGATTTGGCAACTCGTACACATAATATTGAAATGAGAATAAATTTTGATTAACAAGAAGACTCAAGTGATGCCGATGATGACGAAGATGTTGGGGGCAATTAATTTTCACATTTAAATTACAAATGCTCCTTGATATAAGTCTAAACTATCAATAATGCTCTCACATAAGAGCATAAACTATCTAAAATTCTCAAGTCTCTATGTCTCCAAATTATAAATCGAGTCTCCAAATCTTCAAATTCAAAACTCAAATCTTCAAGTCTCCAAATTCAAACTCAACCCTTCAAGTCTTCAAATAGAAACTGAAGTCTCCAAGTCTTTAAAATCCACAACTCAAGTCTCCAAGACTTCAAGTCAAGACTCAAGTTTCTAAGTCTCCAAGTCTAAGACTCAAAATTTTAAGTCTCCAAATCAAAGACTCGAGTCTCCAAGTCTTCAAATTCAAGATCATGTCTCAAGTCTCCAAGCATTCAAGTCAAGGCTCAAGTTTCGAAGTCTTCAAATTCAAAACTCAACTCTACAAATCTCTAAATCTATGACTGAAGTCTTCAAATTCAAGAATTGAGTCTCTAGATGTCCAAATTCAAGACTCAAGTCTTCAAGTTACCAATCAAAGACTCAAATCTCCAAGTCTTCAAGTATAAAGCTCAAGTCTTCAAAATCGAAATGTTCCTAGATACGAGCATAAACTATCTAACTATTGAAAGTCTCCCCATGTGCTCTTTGATAAAAGCTTAAACTATCAATAAGGCTCCTAGATATGAGTATAAACTATCTAAATATTCAAAGTCACCCCATGTGCTCCTTGATAAGAGTTTAAATTTTCAATAAGGCTCCTAGATACGAGCATAAACTATCTAAATATTTAAAGTTTCCCTATATGCTCCTTGATATGAGCTTAAACATTCAATAAGGCTCCTAAGTACGAGCATAAACTATCTAAATATTCAAATTCTCCCCATGTACTCCATGATAAAAGTGCAAACTATCTATTAAGTCAAACTCAAGTAAACTCCCTAACATGAGTATAAATTGTCAACCAAATTCAAGTGGACTCATTGACACAAGTATAAAATGTCTATTCAAGTTAAATATGATCCTTGACGCGCGAGCCTAAACTGCATGTTACTCAAGCCCGCATGAGTATAAATTGTGTACGGCACACCCTCCTCAAAAGGATATTTACTTTAAATTATGTTATGACTTAACCCTTTTATTGGACACCATAGCTCGAGAAATGCTTCGAGGGTGTTCTCAATGCAGATGCATGTGAAAATGGAGAGAAAAGAAAGAAAACTTCTCAAATACTTCTTCAAGTCTTGACTCTTATGTGGATGATTGACACATCTTTTGCCAAAGCCAAGTCTTGAAGTGGGGGCATTTGTAGACATATCAATTTTTGCCCAATTGAAGAGTGACACATATAAAATAATATGTTAGTTTTTAATTCAAAATTTTCTATTTGTCTTGGAATTTATTAAATTTAATTTTAAAAGATAAATAGTTAATTTTAATTAATATTGTAGTGTTTATTTTATGATCAAATCAAATATTGATAGTATCAAAGATAAAGTGTCTATGCCTATGGACCAATCAAATCAAAGGTATTTCATATTATATCTTGATATTTGATATTTGATATTATCTCTTCACACTTAATATTATCTCTTGATATTTGGTATTATCTTATCTAAGAGATAACATTTAAAGAAGTTCAAGTCAATGTGGAAGTCTCCCACTAAGCATCTATATAAAGGGAGTGACCAAGGCTCATTCAAGACACAACACAAATTCCAACAAGTGAGAGGAACTTTGAAGGGATTTAGCAATTCTCTCAATCAAATTTAAGGAAATCCACAGTGTTCAAGCATTCTTCGTGGAGCTCATCATATTCTGGCGTTTGATTCGTGATAAAGGTACGGAGTCCTCGAATTGGTGTTATTCTATTCAAATTAAATTCAATGAGAACCATGATGTTCAAAGCGTTCTTTGCAAAACTCATATATTTTGGCGTTTGATTCGAGATTAAGGTGTGAACCCTCGAATTGGTGTTATTTTCTTCAAATCAAATTGAAGGAGATCCATGGCATTCAAGGTGTTCTTCGCGGGGGCTCATTAAATTCAAGATCATATTTTAAAAGGAAGAATAAGAGGATTAAATTAGAGATTGAAACCACATTTGATAAATTTCAATTTTATTTTATTTGTACGATTTTTCTTGTCTTGTAATTTTATTTTGCAGACAAAGAAATTTACGTTTACATATGTATTTATACATAGCTCTTTTTTCGTAAACATTAAAATATTTTAAATACGCATACACCTATACATAATAAAGAATAGGTGTACTAGAATATGATAATATATAATCCGTATATAATATATCAAAATTATATGTATGACAAAGACATGCAATGCATGCATAACCATACATATCTATGATAATTTCTTTGAATAGAAATAATGTTTTTCTGATTTAGAGCGAATGAATTGTCTTGACCCCTTATAATTCTCTCAATCTTAATAACAAGAAATACAATGAGAAAGATAGCATAGTTGAGACCTCATTCCATTGTACTAAATGTGCCGAGCACATAAAAATGTCTAAATATTAGCACCAAACGTCCATATAGAATATGTATCTATGTAATAACATCACAAATTGTGCCAAAATCTCTTCAGTAGTTGAGAAGAATTTAGAAGACACTAACAGTGAAAAGAAGAGGCGATGCGAAGGCAAAAGTAGAGAGATAATTGAGCTGTTCGGAAAAAGAGATTGGGTGCGGAATAGTGCGGGGAAATTTACGGTGGAGCGCCACGATTTTGAAACTAGAGAGAGGTAGGGCTAGCAAAAGAGAGGTACTCTCATGAGAATTTGGAGTGAGTTGTTGTCTGGGATGTTCGGTATAAGTGGGGGCGGAGACGTGGCGCTGAGTCTTCAGAGTTGGCGGCACTGGTGGTAGTTGAGTCAGCCATGGACGGGGGCATGTGAGGGTGAGAGTGAGGGAGTTAAGAATTGAAATGTTAGGCGCGTGACAAGATTAGTTTTCTTCCTTTCCTTTTTCTTTTCTTTCTTCTTCTGCTTCTTCTTTTTTTTTTTTTTTTTGTGAGACTAGGGTTTTGAATTATAAGGACTATACATATGAGAGAAGTGTTTCACTTCAACTAGAATTCTAGTTATATATTTTTTAGGACTGGGATAACCCTATAATAAATATAATGTCTCTATTATCAATTTCTAAGGCCTCAATTATTAATACCTAGTAACAATATAATATTAATTTAAGAAAATTATAACTTTTTTTTCCAAAAATTAAATTATCTAATATATATATATATATATATATTCATGACCTTAAATAGTAATTCTCACTATTTAACCAAGAGATAAATTTAGCGCTAAATACACACACACACACACACACATATATTACATCTTTTAATTGATATAACAAGTAAACAAAAATAAAAAAAATATAGGATAGAATAATTAATTACATAGGAAAGAAATTTTCTAGGCTTTGCATATTTTTTAATTTAAATAATAAATAAAATAAAACAAGGTAAAGTATTCGATTAAATACGAAATAAAATTATGGGGCATTACATCCCACCCCCCTAAAAGAATTTGGTCCCCAAATTCTAACTTAATTTAGCGAAGAGTCCTGGTGATATTTTTACATTTCCTCCTTATTTTCTCGAGTCACATTCTCTATCTTATGGCATCTTCATAGCAGTAGGATACTCTTTTGTGCATAATATTTGTATTCTTAATCTAGGATTTGGACCATATGCTCTTCGTATCTCAACTCTTCTTGACGTAACAAATTCTTATATTCTGTGATATGTTAAGGATCCTCTTGATACCTACATAGTTGTGACACATAGAAGTATGTATTTCCATAAAGTTTGATAGTGAAATAAGTCAATAAGCTACTACTCTGATCATCGCAGATCTTTTTTTGAGTGACAATTCAAAAACTCCATATCTCCAACTCTAAATTCTAAAAATCTTCTTCTACCATCTGCTTAGCTCTAAGTCGTGAGTTGGATAGTTTTGCTCATATAGTTTTGATTTTCTTCAGGTATTGGAAAATTAAGAGAAAGACCTAAAACTTTTATGTTGATATCGCAGTCCAAGTAAGCCGACATGGAGGGGTAAAATTGAGCCTTAGGTTCATAAATATATGTGAAGAAAATTTAGATGGTGATATATTGAAGTCTATAAGGCCGCTAATTTAACATATCTCAGTATTCTCGCTATAATTTTTTTTCATGTATAACGGAGTAGGGTGATTAAGTGCCTATTGAAACCTAATAGATAGATCTACAAATTCTATGTTGATCACTTTTCTTAATTCCATCGGGATCAAGCCATAAAAAGCATCACAATTTTTAGCTATCAAAAAATTGAAGTCTATATTTTCTACCTTGATACATATCAGTGTTTTAGTCATAACTTTCTCCATATATATCGGATGAAGGTGATTCAAACAGATATAGAAACCTAAGAAACATATCTACAATTCAAATGTTAACCTTATCACCCAATTAAATTGGAATCGAGTAGTAAACATCATCAAATTATTCTGTTCTAGAAAAATCAAAGTTTGGTATTTTCTGTATTGCTACACCGTAGTATTTTAGCCATAACTTTATCCTTATGAATCGGATTGAAGTGATTCAAATGGATGTAAAAACCTAAGGGACATACCTTAAGTTATTATGTTGACAATATTTCCAAATTAAATCGGAATCTAGTAATAAAAGTCATCACAATATTATGTTCTGGGAAAATCAGAGCCCTGCATTTTCTATCTTGCCACACCTTTAGGCTTGTTCTTCTATGTTTTCACAAAAAATTTTCCAACCCCCAAAAAAATTTCAAAATGAAGGTACATTCTTCAATCTTTTTCCCAAAAACCTCAAATTTTGTATCCAAAAAATCCCTCTCAATTCACCTAAAAAACCATCACACCTACCTCCTCACTTTTCTCACTCTAGCTTTCACATCACTCATTCATTTATTACTCTCCCACTTTACTCATTCATAGACATATATATATACATACATATATATATAAATATTAAAATTTTATTAGGTAAAAAAATTCTAAAACTTATGTTTACAAATTTAATTAAATTAATTATCAAAAAAATGAATTAAACTTAATTAAATATTATTATGTTATTACTAAATAATTTATTTATTGAATAACATATTAAATTAATTAAATTTACCTATTAATTAAATAATGTAATAGTTATATTTAATATTTAATGTATTAATTAAAATTATATTTATTCATTTAATAAATAACTTAAGATGTTTTGATTTGATATAATAAATAAATTAATCTTCTTCAAAAATATTCTTCATTAAATATTAATCTTCATATTTATTTAAAATTATAATGAAATTTTTGATTATAGGGTGATACTTATGTAATAATCTATTAAGTTTAATAAATTAATATTGATATGCTTAAAGTAATTGTTGAGAGAATTAACTAAATTTAAGTAAAATTATTTGATTATTACTAAGTAATTTATTTACTAAATAACGTATTAATTAAATAATGTATTAAAATAATTAAATAACTTATTAAATTAATTAAATTAATTTATTTAAATAACTTATTATTTATATATTAATAATGTGTCATACTTTACATATAATTAAATATTATGTTTATTTATTTAATAAATAATTTGAGATGATGTAATTTTATATAATATAATTTTTTTTTAATTTGATGAATTGTTATTAAGTCTTATATATACATAAATTATTAAAAAAATTATTTATTTTAATAAATAATCAAGTTTTATTTATACATAAATTGTAAGTAATAAATAGTTAAATAATTATATTTTAATTAACAAACAATAATTAGTTTATTATTAATGTATAGTAATTAAATTTTTTTATAAGTCGATATTAACAATCATGATATAATTATTATATAAGCTAATTTTTTTATAATTAAAATATAATTATGATTTCATGAATGATTAATATTTATTAATATGACCAAATCATACATCATTTATTAATATTAAATTTATAAAAATATAAATTTCAAAATAAATAATCAATTAAATTAATTACACTCATATTTCAATCATTACAAATATATATATATATATAGACACACATACACACATCATCCAACTATAAAATACATATATATATAATACATAAAAAAATCACTTTTACTTTACAAACTCAACAAAAAAGCAACTGATTTGACATCTAAAGTAAAGTTTGTCTCTTCCCAAAACATAAAGAAACAAATAACTAATTCTCAAATCATCTTCCATATTTCCCCAAAATAAAAAGAAACACATGACATATTCTCCAAATTTTCTCCCAAAAATCCATTCCTCCAAAAATTTTCTAGAAAATGGCCAAAACATAGGGGAACAGGCCCTTTGTATTTTAGTCATAACTTTCTCCCTATTTATCGGATTGAAGTGATCCAGATGGCCATAAATACCTAAGGGATAGAATTACAAATCTTATGTTGATCTCATTACTTAATTCTACCGAGATTATTAAAAGAGTCAAAATTATCTATTTTTGAAAAATCAAATTCCTATATTTCCAGACTTGACACATCTTAGTTTTTTTATCATAACTTTCTCTATATACAATGGATTAAGGTGATTTAGGAAGAAATAGAAACCTAAGAAAAAGAACCAAAATTTGTATGTTGATCATTTTACTTAATTCTATTGCAAAGAAGTATTTAAGGTGTCACAAATATCCATTTTCAGGAAATCAAAGTCCTGCATCTTCTCACTGGACACATCTTAGTACTTTGGTGATAACTTACTCTGTGTATATCATATTGAAATGATTCAAGCGTCTATAAACACCTAACAAACAGAATACAATTCTTATGTTCAGTATCTTTCCATATTTAATTAGTAAATATGAGAAAATATTCTTTAGAAATTTGATTGCATATAATTAGGATCCTAGGAGACCATTCTTTCATTTAGTATTCCATTCTCAAAGTCAAATAGTTATCCTTAATACCAAAATATATCCCAAAACTTCTAATTCTCAACTTGAGATATTGTTCTCTAAGTTCACCAAAAATTTCAAACATACATCTTTGTCTAAAATTGTAACCTAAGCTCTTGAAAAATAACCTTGATTGTCAGGGTGAAACATCTAAATCATGAACCGACTTATGCGGGCTTTAACTCACCATCTTATCAAAATAAGCCTAGATCAATAAAAGAAAATATCACAGTATGCTAAGTAGTCATTCAAAAAGAAGATAACAAGCATTCATAATTCTTGAAGGGGAGAAAACTATCAAATCCTAAAGTACTTCTGAGCTAAGTCTCATAATATGTCATGAATCCTATCGTCAAGTACCAAAAGTTTTTCAATCGTATCAATCGGCATACCAAATAACAATCATTCACAACGTTATTATCAAATGAAATTTGATTATTCAATTCAGTGGTCAAACCTAAATACTTAGATCAACCCCTAGGAGTTTTACCCCATATGCCATAGTCTGAAGATCCTATCTTGACATAGCCTAAGTTCAAAACCTAGGCTCTGATACCATTTTGTCACGCCCTATAAAAAAAAATCAAACTATGTATTCTAGAATTGAGCGTGAAACTTAATCCAAAATAAATAATACTAACAATCCAAAATCATAAAGTTAAACAAGAACTCAAATAAATCCAATACTAGTCTAATAACACAAAAACTCAAGCACCATTACCTAAACTCAACTGAAATACCTAGAACCCACAATAAATAAAATGGAAATGATAAGCTTAGAAAAATACAATAGTCCACTGCCAAATCTAATCTATGACTTCAACCTTAATTCTCATCATACACAAGATCCACCTCCTCATTAGGCTATGACCTAGGTCTGCCAGAAGGAAGTTAAAGAAAGGAAAAGAGTATGAGTAAAAGACTTAGTGAATGCAAAGTGATTTCATGAATTGAACATGATTTGTATAGTGAAAATAATTGAGAATTTGTATCGTGAAAATATTCGAGAAAAACTTAAGTGGAAACATTCCACAGTCAAGTAGTAACAAGTCAAGAACTTTTAATAAATGGTTTTCTAAACGAACAACTTAAATGCAATGATCAGACAGTATTTGCTGTAGCCAGTCAACCTTATGACTTCCACTGTAACAATCTTTTATCGCTTCGAGTAAGGTGAGACCTTACAAAACAGTGCCCGGGCGTCCTTGAGAATTTCTACGACCTACCTCAGCCACAAATGGCTTCTGTTGTGCGCTAGAGGGATAAGGCCATTGTTGCCCGGTGAAATCCCTTGCACACCTAGATCAACTTGGATCCAACTAACAGTAATAGTAGCAATAACATTAACAATTATAAGTTGATCATCTAATTTAATTGCTAGTCTAGAAGCATTAAAATCATAAAATACATGTTTTCTTGTATCGTGAAACAAAATAAATCATTTTTGTGCGCATTGGAATACAGTTATAGTTCAATGTATATTGAAAAGAAATTTCATAGCATGCATTACTATACATATATCCTTCTGATTTTGAAAAATAATATCATATAATAGTTATAAGTTCAGGCACTCACTGTACTTATCGACTAAATCAAGGACCAACTTTGATGTGTAAAGTCTCAAATCACCTCCCGATTTGGACCTCACAACTTGTAGCGACACATCAAAATTCAACTGCCAAGCAATAGGAAATTGATGCTCCTTCTGGAACTACAAGAATTAATTCCAATCCTCAAAATTGTCCCGCTCAACCCTCCATCCATATCCCTCTTTACCTCAATCTCAGCACACATAATATCCATATCTTTCCGATTTCCTTTCATGCCTTTCTCCACATCGTACCCTCGAATCTTCCCTAAGTAATCATAACAATACAATTTATTGTCCACCACTGCAGCCCTACCCCTCCAACCAAACTCCAACCTCTAAGGAACATTCTCCCACTCCCCACAAGCTACATCAAAAGCCACCCCACCCCTACCTGCCATAGCATAAAACTTACCCCCAATCATTGCACTGGCGTGCATCCATTTATCCGTTAGCTCAATCCTACTAGGAATCGCAGCCCACAACCCCATTTTTAGATCAAAGACCTTCGCCAGTAAATTGATCAGGCCCAATTATCCACATTACATCCACCTATTACACATATCTTTCCATTCCATTCCCCTACAACAGAAAATTCCTGAGCTACTTTCATTGTAGGGCCCATTTTCCACTAATTAAGCTCATAATCAAAAACCCAGATATTATTAGATGGAAGATCATTAATTGAACCACCAATTATGTATACTTTCGAGCCGACATCTAAGATTGAAGATCCAACGGGGTGTTGGGGAATAGAGGGGAGGGAGATAACGGTCCGTTTGGAATTTTGGGGATTTTATTCGAGGCACCAGTGGAAAGAAGAGGGGATGTGAAGACAAAGGTAGAGAGATAATTGGGTGGTCCGGAAAAGAGATTGGGTGCTGAATAGTTCAGGGAAATTTACAGTGGAGCGCCACGATTTTGAAACTATAGAGAGGTAGGAGTAGCAAAAGCAAAGTATTCTCACGAGAATTTGGAGTAAGTTGTTGTCTGGGATGTTCGGGATAGGTGGGGGCGAAGATGGTGGTGGTGAGTGTCCGAAGTTGGTGTCACTGGCGGTGGTTGAGTCAGCCATGGATGAGGCATGTGAGGGTGAGAGTGAGGGAGTTAAGAATTGAAATGTGAGGTGCGTGACAAGATTAGGTTTCTTCCTTTCCTTTTTCTTTTCTTTCTTCTTATTCTTTTTTTTATTTTTATTTGTGAGACTATGGTTTTGAATCATAGGGACTATACATATGAGAGAAGTGTTTCACTTCAATTAGAACTCTAGTTATATATTTTCTATGATTAGGATAACCTTGTAATAAATTTGATGTCTCTATTGTCAATTCCTAAGGTCTCAATTATTAATTCCTAGTAATAATATAATATTAATTTAAGAAAATTATAACTTATTTTTCCAAAAATTGAATTATCTAATATATATATATATATTCATGACTTTAAATAGTAATTTTTACTATTTAACCAAGAGATAAATCTAGCATTAAATACACACACACATACATATATATATATATTACATCTTCTAACTGATATAATAAGTAAATAAAAATTAAAAATTAAAAATAAATATAGGATAGAATAATTAATTACATAGGAAAGAAATTTTTTAGGCATTACATTTTTTAATTTAAATAATAAATAAAATAAAATAAAGTAAAGTATTCGATTAAATACAAAATAAAATTGTGGGGCATTATAGCTTTCATGGAAAACTTTGAATTCCCATTGTCCTTTTCTTGTCTTCAAACTTCCCCTCCACATAGAATACCCATATCGGCCTGGAAATTGATCGAAAACAATCGTCATTCAAGAGAGAGAGAGAGATAAATAAAACGCACACATCGATCGGACACCGAGAGAAGCAAAAATGGAGAAGAAGGGATGTTCAGTTATAAGCAGGTGATTCTGCGAGACTATGTGAAGAGTCCTCCCAAGGAATCAGATATGTCGTTGAAAACATCCACAATGAGCCGGAAAATCCCTAGTGGCTACCGCGCGCGGCGCCGTTTTAGTGAAGAATTTGTACTTGTCGTGCGACCATTACATGCTTGGTCGGATGAGAATAATCGAAGGGCATTACATTGACTCCATCACGCCTGGCTCCATAAGTTTGTCAGAGCTATATATATTCCAACATGGATATTTGTTCTCTTTTTTCATTTTTCTCTACGTAGATGGATTGATGATTGAGCGTGTAGAGGGGAGTGGAGGATTTTTCTACAATCCTATTTAATTTGTTTTATTAATATCAATCCCTTTGTATTGTGTCAAGTGTCCCTTTATTTTTGACAAACAAAACAAAGCAAAATTTAAATAACTATCCTTTTTAAATCAAATACTCGTTATACCCGTTTCTTATTTATTTAATATATAATTTTATTTAATCTCTCCCATATTTTATGATAATATTTTTATTTTTATTTTTATTTTACTACTCACCTATTAACTAAATTATACTAACCCTAAAACTTATAATTACAAATTATTTTTAAAATTAATCGAAAAAATTAACTCTTATTAAAAAATTTAAAAAGTCAATTAAAATATAAAAATTAAATAATAGAACAATCATCTTATATATATGTATTCAAAATATTATAAATATTTATGTGTGTGTATATATATGTGATGAGGGTTGAATCCGTTAGATGTTGGACCAAGTTGATGTTTCAATGAGGTTCAACCTCTGTGGCCGATTTACGAATGTAAGTGGGCTGAATCCTGCAATCACTTAGCAAACGTCAAGCTAGTCGAGGAGTCCTCGGCTTAGGCCTTCCGACGATCAAGTCAATACGGGTTGACTAGATAGTACGAGCAACAAAGTATGGGCTTTTTGTATATATGAGAACATACCTTTGAAAGGCTAGAGTGGGGGTATTTATAGCCTTCTCTGCTTGGAGATTTGTCTGAGATGCCCTTGATGTGTAGGAAGGGCCCTTGTCTTTACATGAGGGGCAATTAGTCATCTCCAATCTCTATACTATTCTAGGTGGCTGCCTTCCCAGGTTTAAGGGACAGGATAGGACACTGTTGACGCGCCTGCCGCGCCAAGCGGTAACCGGGCGGCATCGCCATTAATGCGGAGACATACTGCCTGTCAGTGCATTTAATGTGGAAGAGATGGTACTGTGTTCTACCGACCTCCTTGGTCGGAAGGAAGATCGATCTGATAACGTACTGAAGTATGGATTAGCGGTGCGGGTCGACATATCGACCTGCGGCCCTGAACGAGTCCTGGTCAAATGCTCATTTACTTGGGTACACCGTCAATCATAGAGATCGACTTGGGTCGACTGCGCCGTTGGGCCCCGAATGTAAGATGGGCTTGGTGCTGAATCCTTGGACCCACGTAGTTTGGGCTGAACCACTTGGGCTATCCCACATCAATATGTGTGTATTAGACACACACAAAATACACATACATCCATATTCACTTTTTTCTCAAAAAAAATAAATAAATAAAAATACATACATACATACATACCCAACGCACACACCAAAATTCAGCAGCAAGCCATGGCCAGCGCCACCTGGCCATGGTCAGGCTGGCTAGGGCCTGGGACGGGGAGCAGCGGGGCTTGGCGGAAGGGGAGTGGACGGGCTTGAGGTGCTGGCTGGCTGGGCGGGTTGGGCCCGAGGGGGGACGGGGTGGTGGGATTTGGTGGTCATTGGGGCGGCGGTTTGGGGAAGAAGAGTAAGATTCTTCTTCTTCCTGTTATGTTTTAATTATTTTGTTTTTAATTTTTTGTTTATTTTATTTGTAGATAATATATAAAATTGATTAAATTCTTTTACATATATTTGTTATTTTAATCTTATTAAGTATATATTTAAAATTATTAAATTATATTATAAAAATAATAATAACTTTAAATTTTTATTTTTAAAATTTTTTATTTAATTTATATTTAGAACAAATTGGGATAATTAGAGTTTAGGAGGAATAAAAATTTACAGTAAGTTTAGAAAATTAAATTATTTCAAATTTTCTATTCAAACAAAGAGTATTTTTAGAATAATAAATTTTTTAATAGAGGACAAATTAGGAATTTCAAAAAGAACAATATAAATATTAAATTATGTGATTAAATTTTTTTTTTTTTCAAACCAAACACATCCTAAGGTAGATATTCACATAGTTGTAATCCAATGGTAGCAAAGTACTTACATTACAATAGATAAATATGATAGGTTAAGACCATAGAAAACCTCGTCGAGGATTTTAGCTACACAAGTCTTGGAGTTTTTGGGAATAATTAGGATAAAACTTGATATTTTCATAGTAATTGGAAAGGAAAATTGAAATTTTAGTCCTTCAATTATTGCCTATTTCGAATTCACACAATTTTGATATGGGGTTAGTATATTTAATCTATTTTTCACTAATTTTGACACATTTAATCCAATTTTTTGCAAGTTTGGTCCATTGAGCTGAGTTTTTTTTTTTTTTTTTTATTGTGCTCAATAATTGCCCAGTCAGAATTAATTGAGGAAAAAAACTAAGAAAAAAAAAGCAATAAAAAAAACGAAAAATGCTCGTGAAATGGCGAAAACACCAAAAGCACTAGAACACTAAAAATATTTTTTTTCTATTTTTCCCGATTTAAATTTTTTAAATTCATTTATATTCATATAATTTTAATCATTTTTGAATTATATATTAATAATGTGAATAATGAATATGTCTAAAATAATTTATTCAAAGTTAATGAATTATTTATTAATTAATAAATATAAATAATAAATAATTAGATAGAATAAAAATTTTAAATCTAAAATAATTTCTCCTATTCAATAATATTAAATAATAAACATCTCTAGAATAATCTATTTAATAATATTACATATATAAAATAATTTACTTAAATAATTAACATTTAATAATATTAAATACTAAATATATTTATTAATTGAGTACATATTAAATAATTTTAAAATAATAAATATGCAATATAAGTTAATTAAATTTAAGTGAATTATTTACTAATTAAAAATAAAGTAAATAAATAATTTATTAAATAAGAAAATTGAAATGCATTATCCAATAACATAAAATAATAACATTATTTAAAATACTTTATTTAATAATATTATATATATATAAAGAATTTTTGAAACAATTAAATTTAATAAGATTAATGTATTTAATAATATTAAAAAATACACTCAAAAATTATCATCCGCCATTCTTTATCAACCTACCTCCTGTTCTTGAACGAACACAAGCCCATAGCCATGGGTAGTCGCTGCACAGCGGCTGCCAATAGCCCCCTACCTGACCCCTCCTTGCCCGCTCACACCCTCCCTTTCGTACATAAAGATAGCCCCGATAAAATGGAAATCAGTTCAACACAGCTTCATTAGAACGCCGCCACTACAACACTGCTAGCAACAGCGAGCCACCAGCAACCATTGCAATAAATGGAACTCCACCACTAAAAGGTGTGCTTTGATGAGGTGAACCAAACCCCCCCAATCAATTTTGAAAATTATTGTTGTTACATGGCCAATTTGACCATAAACCATTGCGGAACCCTACACACCATTACCACGCCATCATCGAAAAATTTCCTTCGCTGCTGATTAAAACCACAAATTGACAGTACCAAAAGCCTACCCATGTCATTTCGACCCAATCCCCTCAACGCTCATGTCGTTTCAGCCGTTGGAAGTGGAGGAACCACCACCACCCTTGTTTGCTCGTCGGCATTCATAATTTTCGACGAAATTTGCCTTGGTTCGGGGAGTTCTTTATACAAAAATACTCCTCATGCCGAGGAGAAGCAAACCGTTGGTCAATTCCATGTTTATGGCCAATTTTTGGTAGTTCAAGAATTTGGTTGAGGCTAGGTTTGTAAGCAAGAAATTTGTATATACACATATATATGTATTAAATATGTTTATTGATTATGTTTATTATACATATATATGATATCATACGTGCACCTGTATATGTATAAAATATATGTATATCTAATTTTTTTTAATATTTGTTTTATTGATGAATTTTAGAGATATTTTCACTAATGAATTAAAGTGATGTGGCATCACACATGGCGGATGGCATGGTCTCACTTGACAAATGGCTAGAAGTGCCCAAATTTTGAGTCCAATTAGAGTTGATTAGGCAAATTGTGGGCTCAATTGAAATTTTTTTAGCCCAATGAACTAAAATTATAAAAAATTGGATTAAATGAGCTAAAATTTAGTGAAAAATAAATAAAATGTGCTAATCCCATATCAAAATAGAGTAAAATCGAAATAGGTAATAATTGAGGGACTAAAATTATAATTTTCCCGTATTTGGAATCTCTTATGTAACTTCTATAAATTTTGATGAGTCAAATTCTTTTACATCTTTCATTAGTAGAGCAGTTTGTTCCAAATGTTGATTTTCTAACTTTTTTCTAACTTATGTGCGTGAATGTATCAGTTCATTAGATGATACGATTGAATTCATAAAAGAAAAAGTTTGTTCTTTCTTATAATATCACTATATTACATAAGCATGGAAGAGTGTGTGAATAGGAACTCCCCGCATATGTTGTCTTTTTCTCTTCTTTGTTTTTTTTTTTGTTTTTTTTTTATTTGGTTAATTTGCAAAATGACACTTTTTGCTTGCTGACATGCTTATGGTTTTTGTACTTTATGTTGATGTTGTTGTTTTGTTTTTGTCTTTTTGCAAACAATGTTGTGGGGTCTATTGGATGGTTAGAAGAAATTAGCTTGTTGTCTTCTAATTTTTTTCTTTGTTATTTATTTGAAAATACCGTCATTTTCAATTCGATAACACTCTGGCTTGTTGTACTATTTACTGAAAGGGTGGCTGTCGTTTTTTAATCTTTATTGGACATTATTGCGGTGGGTCCCAGTGATTGTTTTGAGGAAAATTAGGGTCTACATAATTGATTGTCTTGGGGGGTGTGGCTTATCTTACATGACTTCATTTTTATTTTAAGGGTATTTAATATTTTTTTCTCTTTATTTTGTGCTCCAAGACTTGCCATCTCTGTTTAGTTATTTTGAATTTAGATCTAAAAATTTTGAGAGAAGGAAAAAATAAATAAAACGATGTCGTTTGGTCGCCAGATACGTGGAATGCTTTTTAAAAACGTGTTCCTTTTCCTTCTTTGGTTATATTGTTGTGATTTGATAGTATTACTTTTTATTGCCCTCTTTTACTCTATGTGTGTGACAGTCTATGAGAGAGCTAGGGCTGCTGCTGAAATAATGGGTTGGTTTGGTGGTAGGATTTCCCAATGCTTTGCCCTGCTACAATAGTGGAGGAAATTTTAACGCAAGATGAGTACTTTTTCATTTTTCTTATATTGTTGTTTTTTGTTTTACTTATTAGATGTTTATCGTGGTTTGCATTTTGTTTCTGCTGTATTTATTGTGGTTTTGGGTTTGTTTGAGCATTGTTTTCTTCATTCCTTGGTTAACTAGATGTTACTTCTTGCTTTACGTTTCTCTCCTTTGTGCTCATTACATTTTGTTTGTCTTACTTACTATTGGAGTTAGAGTTTTTTCTTTTTTTAATCAGATTACTTGATGAATAGAAGAAAAACTTTTGCTTGATTCGGTGTGTGCTTTTTTAAGTAATTTTCCCTACTTTTCTGATGTTTTATTTTCCTATTTTGGAGATTATATTTTTGTTTGTACTTTGAAGTGTGGAGATTATGGTTATGAGTTTTTTTTTTTTTTTGGCTTATTATGTGGTGGGGATTTGCAATGATTTTGTTTTTATACATTTTTGTTCTCATTAGATTAAAGTTTTCGATTTTCTATGGTTTTGTGTGATTGGTTTCTTTAGGTTTTTTGTGCGGTGTTTGGTTTTTCCTTTCCTAGGATGGCAGGAGGTAGGCTGCAGGAATACTCTTTTTTGTTTTTTTTGGGGAGGGGGGGGGGGGTGGGTGTGCTTTTTACAATAACTGCATTTTTGTTTATCATTGTATTATAACTTTTTCTTTTTCAGGTATTAATGGAGTTTTGCAATTTGATGACTGTGTCCTTGAGGAGTTATTTGTATCTGAAAGGAATTGGTTGCAAGGAGTAATATTTGAGGTACAATATATTTGTCAGATTAAATTTTTCTAGCTCATTTTAATTTTAGTTCTATTTTAGGAAGTTGTTTCTATATTTATGTTCTGTTTTGATATTTATAATTTAGTTTGTGCATTGAATATGATGCAAAAATATTTATCGCTTTGTGTTTAATTATTGTGTTGGCAATTCTATGTTGTTAATTGAAAGTATAACTGTTGTTCTATTTTTCATTTTATTGTAACTTTTCTTGGGGCTGTTATGGAGTTCTGCCGTTTGGTGATTGTATCCATGTAGACTTCCTTGTATTTGAAAAGAGTTGCTGGAAAGAAGTAACATTTGAGGTGTACTATATTTGTCTGATTAAATCTTTTCTGCTCATTTTAATTTTAGTTCAATTAAGAAGATATTTCCATATTTATGTTCTGTTTTGAGATTTGTGATTTCATTTGTGCATTAAATATGATGATAATATTTATTGCTTTGTATTTAATAATAATAATAATAATAAAAGTTATACGAATGGTACCTGGAGTAGTGATGCTACGTGTAGAATAATAATAACAATAAAAGTTATACAAATGGTACTTGGAGTAGAATATTATTATTATTATTATTATTAACAACAACAACAACAACAACAACAACAATAATAATAATAATAATAATTTATTATTATTATTATGGGAATTAAAAAAAGTGGGTTTCTCTTCATCATTTGTTCATAAATATATTAATATATTATTGAAGTGTGTATATATATATATATATAGATCGAGTGAGTGATGCTATGTGTAGTATAATAATAATAATCATAATAAAATTATTTTGTGTGCGCGTGCGTTTGAAAATTTTATTCCGGTACTCTTATTTTAGCAGTCGTACTGAAATTTAGAACCCCAAAAAGGATATGTAAAATTTGCGTATAAGTTGGTTGAAAAGCTTGCTGATTATTTAACTACGATTTTTTTAGTGTTGTGAATAGAATTTTTCCTATATTTATAGTTTTCTTCTGACTATATTTGTTCTTTTGTTAATTTAAGTTTCTATATGCACTATTTTGATGAATATGAGTTACAAAATTTTTGTATATATAGGCTTATATGTGTTGGTTCAATATGTGCAGTACCTTGAAATAGATTTTTCGATTGAAAAATTAATTTTGAGTATTTTTTGATTGGATGCTTCTTCATAGACAAAGCCTCATTTCAGATGTTGTTTTTGCATTTGTTTTTTATTTGTTTCCTGTATATTAATTTTTGTAGCCTTTTCTGTTAAGTATTTGTGGTGGTTTATCAATTTTTTGAAATTAGTTTATGTGTGTGTGTATATATCTGTTTGCATTCAAACGATGTACTTATATTGTTAATTTGAGAAACTGTTTGTATATTAAATGCATGTATGTTCTCATATATAAAATATGTAAATATAAATTGAAAAAATTGTATTGTGTTACTAAAGAGTTAATGCATTAACTAAGTATGTATATATATATGTATATATGAAATTAAAGTTTACGTTTGGAATATTTTATTATATATACAAACCTATAAATATTCTATTAGCTTAGAAATATTAATTATATTTGAAAAGTTCAAAATATAATATTTTTGTAAATACATAAATTATAGTTTATAACTTATTGTTTAAATTTACAAATTTTGTATTTTAGGAAGCCAAAAAATGATGCGTTGATTTTTCCCTTTTTTTTTTGGAAATTATTTTATGTGCATGTATGTTTCCATTTAAATGATATGTTTATAGTTTAATTTTGAAAACTGTCTGTATATTATGTCCATGAATATTCTCATACATAACATATGTAAATAGAAATTAAAATAGTTATATTGTGTTAGTAAAGAGTTAATGGACTAAATATATATATATATATATTTATATATATAATTAAAGTTCATTTTTGGAATACTTTAATATATATTTGGATTTATAAATATTATATTAACTTAGTGATGATGCTTATATATCTGAGAGTTGGAGAATTAGGCCCATAGTAGTCGACTAGGAGGTGGACTGGGGATGGATGTGAGGATTAGGAGCGGGTTGAGTCCTGCAATCAATGGTGGTTTGTTGCATTTAATGCGACAGTGACTGATGACGGGAAGTACCTTATTGTCCCGCAAGTCGAATTCTTTGAGTTGAGATGACTCTTTGGTCATAGGCCTTTCCACCATACTATGGTCGATTAAGGAACTTCTCCTGATCAAGATGTGTTTTTGGTCACGAGCCTATCAACCATACTCTGGTCGATTGAAAGAATGCTGATAGCTATACTAGTTGATTGGCCAGATGCATTCTTGGGTTAGTTCTACTGAGCCTATCTAGGCTCACCTTACTTCCCCATATCATGAGTCCTCCCCACTCCCAAGTCCTAATCGAGCTCGCGATGAGAAGGAGTGGAGAGTAGCTAATCTCTTTTTTCTTTTTCTTTTTTTTTTATTATTATCGACCTCACATTTTGAATTCTGACTAGGGTTTCTGATGGGAATAAATGTGGCAATAAATGTGGTTTTAATGGAAATAAATGTGGCAATTACATTGGGTGGTTAAATATAATGATGGTGATTATGCAATAAGTGCCAAGCAACTGATCACTTTAGCCAGTTGAATTATCCCTTTGTTGAATCCTATAAATAGTGCACTAGGCTTCTAATTTACTACATTTTACCGCGTTAGTGAGAGGTTGAGCTTTGTGAATCTTACTTCGAACGATCGTGTGTGCCCAGCTTCAAGTGATAATCACAAACTTCATGTTCTTCTTTGTTTTGTAACTTCTTCTTCATTCTTGCACAGTTTTGCTCTTTGCCATTCTTTGTTACGACTCCTAAGGGCTTTTAATCATGCTTAGAATTTTTTGGAAAAATAGTGGGAGGTTGGATAACTCTGAGGCAACTCGTTCGTCTGGGGCCTCGACCATAAGGAATAGCAATTCTAGTGGAACTAGTAAGCCGACTAGTGATAGGTCAAGTACTTCTGGGTGTTTGAGTGAGAAGGGTGCAAACGAAACGAGGGCTATGGTCGAAGAGGGTGCTAGCCCCTCTAGGGAGGCAAGCGACCTCTTGTGTCTCGAGGTAGGCTATTTATTATCAACTATTATAGCGTCATACTATCTGAAATCATCAAGAATAACTTGGAGTCTATTAGGCGCACATATCACATTCCAACTGAGTTCGAGTTAATTTCACCTAGGCCGAGTGATAGGATGCATAGAACTCTAGAGGGTTGCATAGTGGTCTTTGAGGATTCACTGAGGTGTGGGCTTAGGTTTTTGATTGTGCAACCCATAGTCGACCTGCTTACGAGTTTTTAGGTGTGCATTACCCAATTGCTGCCTAATTATTTTACGATCTTGTATATCTTTGTCGTCTTGATGCTAATACATGACTAGCCTCCCTCCTTCATAAACTTTAATAATTCCTTTTTCATCTTCCCATGTCACAGAAGTCAGGCGGTACCCGCTCGCCCTTGTCGAAAAATATTTGTGACACCATCATCTTCTCATGGTCAATCTTGGAAAAAGAGATACCTCTTTGTCCGTACACCTAGTGGGGTCAGCTTTAATATCCCAAGGGGATGGTTGAGGGGTTAGTTCGATATGCCTGGAAATGAAAATTTGACCTAGAATAATACTTTCAGCCGAGATCTACTAGATTTTAGATAGATGGAGGTGTCGGGGTTTACAAATGAGGGGGATCTAATGTTAGCAGATTTGTCACCTGCTCGATCGAGGTTGCCACCAAATGCTCGTCTAGGTGACTTAATTTCACTTTATTATTTTTGTTGTTCTTTCCAAGTTTTTGATTGATGTTATGCATTTCTGTTTATGTTTTCCAGATCGAGCAATCATGAATAAGTCACATCAGCTAGCCATGGCCAGACAACAGAAGGCACACGAGTGAAGAGAGGTGGCTATTTTTCATCGAGAGGCCGTGTCCTTGGGTAGCTAATCATAGTATGTACCATGGACCACCCCTCTATTGCTCGACCAAGTACGGTTGGTGCTACTAGCCCAGCTCCCCGCCTAGAAAAGAGGACTATTGATGATTAACCTTTTTTTCCTAAGAGGACTGCCGCTGAAAAGTGGAAAGGGAAAGTGGTCGATGGTTTTCTTTTCAAGTCGTTGCCTGATGAGGAGTTGTTCCCACTGCCTACTTCTTCGAACCCAAGGTTTAGCTTAGATGTGGATATTGCAAACATAACCTCGATGCTGGCTGTGGGGTCGACATGAGTGACTCCTTTGAAGTCCTTACCACTGGTCTTTTTCTCCCAAACCAGAAGAAGATGTTGGAGCTTGGACAGGTCGATGCTCTAAAGACGTTTCCATACCACGCCAATATGGTAAGTTTATGCTCAGCTTAGCCTGTCTTTTGAATAGATACTTACATGTATGTTTGTAATTGAATCCTCTTCTTTGCAAGTCGGACAGTGGGGCTACAACTTCTATCGTTGGGCTGAACTTGCCCTAGCTGACCTTACGAAACTATAGAAATAGCAGTCTAGTCTCTCAAAAACTCGGGTTGAGTCTTTAAAGTTGAGGATCCAAGAATTGGAAAAATAGATTGAGGAGAAGGACTCGGAGTTGATGGCTACCGTAGCAGAGAGGAGTCGACTGGACGACCTCCTGAAGAAAGCAAGGTCGGAAGTGGGAGCGGTCTCGCTCTCTGGTCGAGCATTGAGATATAACAACTGCCCCTGTTATGCTCGAGATGAATTCTTCAAGATACTGCCAAGTATTTGTAAGGAGGAGATGAAGCAGTTCATGTTGAGCCCTGCCTTTGCTGAAGCTAGTGTTGTGTTTGTAATGGATGACACTAAGAAGGCAATGAAACAACTAGAATTCTTAGGCTATTAGATCAGCAAAGAGGATAAGGCTTGACTGAACGTGTTCTAGGACGAGCGGCTCCAAAACTATGAAGAGAATACACATGTTGAGAAGGTGGAGGTCCAATCTATTCCAAGGCAACAGCAGTAGGGAAAAGGTTTGAGTTTGTCAACGACTTAGCCCTCGAAATGAAGAATAGGCAAGTGGATGCTGCTATGTACTTTCCTACTACTAACCGTATATTTCTGACTGATGGGATTGATCCTTCTCGACTTGCAGGTGCTCTTTACTCTGGATTAGACCAAGAGGTTGAAGGCCCACCGTTGGTCATGCCTGTGGACTCTATGGATGAGATGGACAAAGCCATCAATGAGATAGTTGAAGGCACTGCTGGAGGCGCAATGAGAGAAGAGGCGAACTCAAGTTAATTTCATTCTTCTATTTAAATTGTTCTGTTTAACTTGTTCTACCTCGAGAGGCGTGATTAAACATTTAGATCTAACTTCTTATGTAATTTGAATTCTTCGCAACGCAATCTCAATGTTTTTGTACATATACTATTGTGTTGTCTTTATCTTGCCTTTTCTCTTTCTTTTTGTGTTGAAATGCCTAGTCGATCTTTTAAGGTTGATTATGAAGTCAAATTTTCATAGAACTATCAGTTTACCACGCATATTCCTGTTGATTGGTTGGAAACCAAGCTATTATAAAATTATGAGGTAGGTATACATATTTCTGTTGATCGGTTGGAAACCAAACTATTATAAAATTATGAAGTCCATATGCATGTTTTGTTGATTGGTTGGAAACCAAGTTACTAGTCAACCATGAGGTTGACTTTGAATAAATTTACTGCTATTAGACGACTCGACTAGGAACCAGGTTCTCATTTAATAAAGAAAAAAAAGTCATAAATAAAAGGTCGATCAAGCATAAAATTGATTTCTTTGATTTGAAACCAAGTTACAAATGTACATTTTTTGAGAATATTGGATTTCATGCGTCATGAAATAGTTGAATCAAGATTAAAGAATCTTTCTTCATACATAGAAAATTTTCAAATTTATTGCATTCTATGGTCAAGCCAACTCATTCCCATTCATATCTACTATCTTGTAAGAATTATGCTTGGCTACTTGACTATTGAGTAAGGTCTTTCCCAGTTAGGGTTTAGCTTTCCAACATTCTTTGAGACTTAGACTTTTTTAAGAACGAGGTCGCCGACATGAAAGCTTCTGGGTCAAACTCCTTTTTTATAATGCTTAGTCATGATCGACCTATATCTTTGCATTTTTACGTATGCTAGTTGTCCTAGCTTGTCTATCATAGGTCAAATTACCTTTCTGCCATGCTTGTGATTAGACTATAGTGGATTGTCCTAGCTATTTATTGTATCAACTCTGTTGGGGTCACTGCTTCTGAACCATAGATCAGGTTGTAAGGGCTAAGTCTCGTGGCAATCCGAGAAGCGATTCTGTACACCCATAGGACACTCGGGAGGTCATCTACCCAGTTTCCTCTAGATCCCTCTAGCTGAGTTTTGATGTGGTCTATAATTTTTTCTATTGGTGGCATCGGTTTGCCCATTCACCTACAGATTGCCAATCGAGGTGAAATGCTATCGAATTTTCAAACTTTCACACCAGTCTCTTATCTTTTTGCTTTGGAATTAGATACCATTATTTGATATTAGTACTTTCGGCAAACTGAAGCAGCAAGCTTCTTATTGCAACATTCGCTATCTTTGGAATGGCCTCTGCATCGACCTACTTTGTAAAGTATTCCACCACAACTATCATATATTTTCTTTGACCTATGGCTTTTGGGAAGGAACCAGAGATGTCTATCCTCCATTGGTTAAACAATCACGTGACTTGGACCAGGACAAGTGCTGAAGCAGGTTGATAACCAATGTTGGAGTGCACATAGCAAGATGGGCATTTTCTGACAAAGTCGACCACATTTTTGAGTAAGGTCAGCCAAAAGTATCTATGTCTAATGACTTTATCGGCTAATGTCCGCTCCCCCGGAGCGGTTGCCACAGATGCTAGAGTGGATTTCTTATAGGAACTCAAATGCTTGTTCCGATGTCAAACATCTTAGTGGGGGCCAAAAAAGAGATCTCTTGTACAGTTGGCCATACTCGTTGACGATGAACTTTGCCGTTCGATCTCTCAACCTTCGAGTCTTTACTTTATCTTCTAGCACTTTACATTCCCTTAGATAAATTTTAATCTCATCCAACCAGATGGGGGGTGATTCTTGGATCTCCCAAATCTGATTCTGGTTGAGACCATTTAAAGTAAGCTTGTTTGAGACCAAGAATGTGATGATTCTTTCTCTATTACCTTTTGCAGAGCTAGCAAATTTAGATAAGGTGTCTGTTTTTTCATTTTTCGACTAGGGACCTGACTGAATGTGAACTTCTTAAACTATTACTACAGTTTCTTAACCTCTGTGAGATATTTATTCATGGATGTTTCCCTCGCTTCAAAGTTTCCCCTGAACTATTCCATGACCAATTGAGAGTTTGTGATTGCCGCTAAATACTCGACCCCTCTATCAATGTCCATCCTCATGCTAGCAAGAAGGGTTTCGTATGCCTCATTATTGGTAACATGATAGTCGAGTTTGATAGTAAAGCCATACTTTTCGACTCGAGAGAGCGTAAAGAAATTCCTATCCCACATCCAATGGACATTGCTAATCCATCGATGTGCCTGTTACTCGACTATTACAGAGAGGTTGATGCATTCAGTTATGAAGTCTGCCAATACTTGGGCTTTTATGGCTGTTTGGGGTTGGAATTCGATGTCAAACTTTCCTAATTTGATGGCCCATTTGGTCAATCTCTCTAAAGTATCCGGTTTTGACAATATTTGTTTTAAGGGCTGGTTTGTTAGAATGATGACGGAGTATGACTGGAAGTAAGGCCTCAATTTTCTTACTCTTGTGACCAAAGTGAGGGCAATTTTTTCGATCTCAAGACAGTTATGCTTAGGACCTTGTTCAGGTTTGCTAATGCAGCATATAAGTTTATATGTGTTGTGCTATGTTGACATAAGAACTGAATTGACTGTTGTTGTCAAAACTATCAGGTAAAGGTATAGGACTTTCCCAACTGCAAGCTTCACGAGCATTGGGGGAGTGGATAGGTACTGCTTTAAGTTGACAAGGCTTGATCACATTCTCCATCCATTGGAAATTTTTTGCATTCCTGAGAATTTTGAAAAATAGTAGGCTTTTGTCTGGTAGCTCGGTGATGAATCAACCCAAAATTATGATTATCCTAACTAATCTCTGCACATCTCTGACAATTCTAGGTGGTGAGATGTACTGAATTGGTTGGATCTTTTGTTAGTTTGCTTTGATGCCCTTTGACTGACCATATAGGCCACAAACTTTCCACCTTTCACCCCAAATGTGTAGTTACTAGGGTTAAGTTTCATACCAAATGCCCTTGATATCGGAAATGTGTGGTCTAGGTCGGCTATATGGTTTGCCGCTTTTTTTGTTTTGATAATCATGTCGTTGACATAAACTTCTATTGTCTGATCAATCTCATTTTTAAATATAAAGTTCAACAAACTTTTGTATATTGCTCCAACATTTTTGAGTCCGAAAGGGATGACCAGAAAACATAGTACCATAAAAAAGTCTTGTCCCTATCCTCAGGGGCCATGAAAATTTCTTAATACCCTTGGAAAGCATCCATCATGCTCAAGAGATCATAAATTGTTGTCGAATCAACTAATAAATCTATTCAAGACACTTGGTAAGGGTTTTTAGGATAAGCTTTATTTCAAATTGGTAAAATCATTAAATATTCTCCATTTGCCCTCATTCTTAGAAGGGACAAGAACTATACTACATAACTGACTAAGGTACTGAATTTCTACAATGAAGTTTGCCTTTAAAAACTTGTTGATCTCTTCATCAATGATCTAGCATCTTTTGGCATTGAATGTCCTGGTTTCCTGCTTGATGGGCTTGAAAGAGGGGCCCATATTAAGGTAGTGGATGATGATTTGGGGGTCGATCCCTTGAAGTTCAGCTACCTTACAGGCAAAAACATCAATTTTTCTTCTAAGAAAGTCAACCAGCAAGCATTCTATGTTGCTCCCTGGATTATTTTTTATTCTTGTAGTCCTATCAAGATTTTTAGGTTCTAGCTCTATGGTCTTGAACTCTTCAACTGGTTTGATCCTAGTTTCTTCCCTCTTACTTTTCTTGTTTTCCTGTCCCTCATCAAGTTCTGTTACTAGGAAGTCCCCCGAATGTTTCAATTTTGGTTTAGTTTTTTGTTCATTTACTTCGATCGAAATGGAATAGCATCGCAGGCTTCTTTTAAATTGCATAATAGTTTCCCTATCCCTGCAGCTGTTAGGAGCTTAACCTTTAAGTGGTAGGTTGAGATGACTGCCTTAAAGTCATTCAATGCGGGTCTCATAATTATGACATTATAAGCAAAAGGCGTATCAACCACAAAATAGTTGACCATAAGGTTTCACCTCTTAGGTGCTTCTTCGAATAAGGTGGATAGGCTAATGGACACTTCAGGAATGATCTTGGATCCTCTGAACCCAACCAGCGGAGCACGGACTCATCCTCCTTAAAGTCGATAAGAAAATTATATTAGCAGAGCTGCCATTGTCGACCAAGATTTTTAGTACTTCAAAATTAGCAATCTTAATTAACACAACAAGGGGGCAATCTAGGTTACTGTTAGCTCCTTAGTGCTTGAGGTGCAAGAGGTCAGAATTTGAGGAAGAGTCGGATCTCTACTGGTGGAAAGCTAAAAAATCATTTTAACTGATGTGGATTTGGTCGATTCCAGTCGCCATTAGTTCTACCTTCTTGTTTTTTTGAAATCCCCCCTGTCAGTCCACCCGCAATTGTATCGACCATACCTCGCAGGGTGGGACACCATCGTCGTCTCGTCTCTTTCCTTTGTCATTTTTTCTTAGGCTGACCGACCTTTCTCTATGGCCCTCTAGTTAATGTATTTCTTCAGATGCCCTTGTCAAATAAGTCGCTCAATTTCATCCTAGAAGTTGAAACAATCCTCTATATCATGTCCTTTCTATTTGTGAAAGTAGCAATATTTTTTGGAGCTATTCATGGCGGCTGTTTCATTCAACTTCCTGGGTTTTTTAAGGAGGTTATCATTTTGAATGGCAAATAATACCTCCTTCTAGTGGTGTTCAATGGGGCATAGTTGTGAAATCTCTTGATGGTGGATCGATGCCATCTCTCTACTACTTTTCATCTTTTTCGTTGTCGCCTTTCTTATCGTTTTCAGGGTTCCCATATTTGAACATGTTCATATCCTCTTGGGTTATGTACCTCTCCATGAGGTTAAGTAGTTCTTCCATCAAACGTGGTCTTTCTCTGATTAAAGCATTGGCATATTCTTTGTGTCAGAGACCAAGAAACAACACATCAATCAAAAACTCAATTATGGGGTTATCTATCTTCAGTACCTTAGTATTAAATCTGGCAAAGAAATCCCAAAGAGACTCCCTCTTGTTCTATTTCACTGTGTGGAGGTGAGTGTGAAAGAGTTTGGCTTTCCATCTGCTGGCAAATTAGTGATTGAACTTATGGTAAAATTGATCATAGGAAAAAATGGATGCACGTTTTAGCTTAACAAACTAATCGAGTGCAATTCCTTGGAGTGTAGTGATCAGCACTTTAGCATGGATGTTTTTATTATGCCCATGGAGTTGCATCATATGCTCAAACTAGAACAGGTGCTTATGGAAGAGCCGGGGTCCACCATTGAGTTGAGGGTTCCTTTTTATGTTCTACTTCGAGATCTCTTCAAGGAGCTTATTGAATTGTTGAACTTGGTACAACACCTCTTCCCATTCTCTTGATCCTCTTAAGACAGGTTTCTGCTTGGCTGAGGTCTCTAACCCCCAACCTTATTCTGCTGCTTGGCTCGTAGGGTTTGAGTAAGGTGTTCAATAGAGTCAGTTATTTCTTCTCGAGGATGTGGATGGATCTCTTCTCGCAAAAGTCAGCCTAGGCTAACATTGTGTCTGTTGTGCTGGTGACGTGCTTCATGCCTCACCCTATTATCTTGCAAGACCCTTTCTTCGTGATGAGAGGGATGAGGGGTTACGCTAGCAGCTGCTCCAGGTTAGTTGTTGTGCTTCTGCATAGCTGCCGACAGCTGGGCTTGAACTTGGTACAACACCTCTTCCCATTCTCTTGATCCTTTTAAGACAGGTTTCTGCTTGGCTGAGGTCTCTAACCCCCAACCTTATTCTGCTGCTTGGCTCGTAGGGTTTGAGTAAGGTGTTCAACAGAGTCAGTTATTTTTTCTCGAGGATGTGGATGGATCTCTTCTCGCAAAAGTCAGCCTAGGCGAACATTGTGTCTGTTGTGCTGGTAACGTGCTTCATGCCTCACCCTATTATCTTGCAAGAGCCTTTCTTCGTGATGAGAGGGATGAGGGGTGACGCTAGCAGCTGCTCCAGGTTAGTTGTTGTGCTTCTGCATAGCTGCCGACAGCTGGGCTGAGAGCTGGGTCAATATCAACTCACTTATTATCTACATAAGTTGCGGCATTGTCAAGGTTACTTGTTGCTCGAGCTGGGAACTTAGTCCAGCCACATTATGTTCCTGTTGAGGACGAGGGGAGGAGTTGAAGACTTTCTAGTCTCTTCCCTCTTAGAAATGGCTCACTTTGTGTTTACCATTTGCTCAGGTTACGGACTTTAGTTTCCCACAGACGACACCAATGATGATGCTTATACTTGAGAGTTAGAGAATTGGATCCTAGCCCACAGTAGTCGACTAGGAGATAGGTCAGAGATGGATGTGAGGGTAGAAGCAGGTTGAGTCCAGCAACCAATCAACACTCATAAGGCTACCCGAGGTGGCCTTTAGCTAAAAGTACTACGATGCTCAAGTTAGTATAGTCGATTGGAATTTAATGCGGCCGAATAAGGGCTAAAGTTATAGTGAATGTACCTAGTGGAGCGACTGTAATGAGGTATTTATAGTCCCTCGCCCCTTTTGTGATATGGAGGAGATCTTTGCATTTAATGCGAAGACATGTTGGTGCTACATTGGAGATATGCTCCTTTAATACAGAGGCACGCCGCCTGTCAGCATGCTTAATGCGGCAGAGTGGTGGTTGAGCTGCATTTAATGTGACAGCAATCGATGTCGGGAAGTACCTTCCTGTCCCACAGGTCAATTCCTTTGAGTCAAGATGACTCTTTAGTCGTGGACCTCTCCACCATATTATGGTCGATTAAGGAACTTCTCCAAGTCGAGATTCTTTTTCGGTCGTGGGCCTCTCAACCATACTTTGGTCGGTTGAAAGAATGTTGATAGCCTGTACTGGTCCATCCGCCTGATACATTCTTGGGTCTGAAGTGGTTCTACTAGGCCTATCTGGGCTTGGGTCTGGGCTAGTTCTACAGGGCCTGTCTGGGCTCACCTAGTATCAATTAGGATATTAGTTATATTTGAAAAATTATGATGATATTTTTTAAAAGACAATATTTTTTGTAATTACATAAATTATAGTTTATAAGTTTTTGTTTAAATTTACAAATTTTGTGTTTAGAAAGCCAAAAAGTAATTATGAAATAAAAAGTGATTAATTTAGATTTTTGAACACGAAATAGAAAGTAAGGGTAGGCTCAAATAACTGGTGCTTTCAAATATATGAGACCTAATACCAAGTACGATATACTTATGGACTCAAAATTTTCAATTATAGTCATTTGAATTGTAAGTATTTAAATTTTAAATTTATATTTCTTAAACTCAATAGGCTCAAGACATTATATTTGGCAAATGACAGAGAAAAAGATCCATTAGTTTAACCTTTAAAAAATGTTATTCTGAACACAAAACTACCCTTTATTTTAATAAAAAAGAGGATTTTAAACATAATTTAAATACTAATATAAATATTAGTCTAATATAATATACATATTTATATAAAAAATTTATTAATATACTACATAAAAGTATTAATTAAATAAAATTTATTAAAATTCAAATTCGAATATTTAACTAACGGATTACTTAGTTCCATAATTGACATGCTTAGTTCAAATTACCTAACATTTATAATTAGAACTAATCCTTCAAATAATTTAATCGATTAAAATTTCTGAAAATTAAATGAAATTCAGATTTTATTCAAATTAAAAACAGATCTACTGAGAATCCTCAAAAACCTATTTTTAATATATATTTGTAAAAGTTAAATGCCCCAAAAGTATTTATTCACATGGAATGGGGAAAAAAAGAACTACCCCTCTGCCCAATTTACAATCAAATGATTATTGAGATCTATAATAGCGGGAAAAAAAATGTGTAGTCAAATCACTTAGGATGTACACAGACTACCGTCCTCTCTTCTCAAGAATCAGACAAGCTACGCAACAAAAATGAAAGGTCTCGACTCTTGATGGACATTTGGCCCGAAAAAAAAAAAAAAGTTTGCTTCTTGTCCAAAAATATTATGCAAATTTCCGTCAGCGGAGAGACCACTAGCTGTGTAAGTTTACATTTCACTTATCTATTTTAAAATTGTTCTGGATTGATGCCTGTAAAAATTGCATGTTTTATATTTACAATTTTTTTAAAAAGTTGTACTTTTTAATTAAAAAAAAAAAGAAAATTAAGGCGCATGTTACAGAAAAGAAACCCATTTAATGTACAAGAAAAGAGTTATAAATCTTTTTCAGTAATCCTGTAATTTTTACAAAAAGATTGATAGATATTAAGAAAATATTTAATGATTTTATTATCTATAATATCTTTTTTATAATAAGGTCTTTTATTTAAAAATCCGTATACAATATATAGTTATTATTTGAAAAACTATTAATATATAATTTTTAAATACTTTTGGATGCCTACTTTCTCTTTTTTTCTTCTTTTTTTTTTCCTCTCAATTTTTCTTGTGCCTGCATGATGACGATATAGAAAAAGTTTTTTGTTTTCTATTTTTATTTTTCATGACAGAACCAATAGAAAAATTAAAATAAGTTGGTACGCATATTCCATGAATAACACCTAAATATAATGCTAAGAAAAATAAAAATTGTGTAGCGGTTCAAGACTTTTAGCAAAATCTGTAATTATACTATTATATTTAAGTTGTTCTCATATGCCTTTTTTCAATTTTATGGATCTATATTTTAAATATATTATCTTCTTTAAAACTAATATAAATTAATTTTTTCAATTAACATCTTGAATAGATTCTGATATTCCACATCTTGTTCCTTTGATAGAACTAGGCAAGTTGACATTTTTTTTTTCTTTTACAAATGGAAAATTGAGTTGTTTTAATAAATGCATTTATTATCCTTTCATGTATTTGTATAATTCCTGAACCTCTAAGTAATATTTTATTATTTGGTTAGATATTTACTTACTTTATGAACAAATCAATCACTTGTTGGTTACTTGTAGTACAAGTCAATTAATATATTTTACGAAGAAGTAAAAAGATTATCTATTAGTGATAGGATGGCCTTATGGCCCCAGCCCCACAACATTCAACTAGGACAAAAATATAGGGCCTGGTGACCCAATTGCCTACAAGCCTAGTCTATCGGCCAGCATTCGACCTCACAGGTTTTATCCATTGAAGCAGAGCATCGATGCTCACCTTGTCGACCAAATCCTAGTTGACTAGGACTCAGAGGTACATTCCCTCATTCGACTAGTAAGGTTTAACCAGGGCGAAATTACGCCTTGTCGACTAGAGCCTGAGAAGGTACCATGCAGAAGTATTCACCTCGACTAGGGAGGTCGATCCAAGGCGATAGCCTCCCAGCCGCATTGAATGCTCCACCAGGCGGCATGCCCCCGTATTAATGGCACATGTCACCACAGTACTACTTGTTTTCAGCAACGCTAGGTTAGTCCGCGCCACCTGAAATAGTACACAAGGAGGAGAAGACTTCAAAGCCCTCAGATAAGTACAAGAGTCATTCCTGCTCTACGAGGGCATCGAAGTCATATCAACCATACTGAGAAGGCTATAGATACCCCAGTACTAACCCTCAGGAAGGTATGCCAAATTTATCTTAAAACCCTCACTCTGCTGCTTAATTTTTCAGTTAATTTATACTAACTTGAGTATTGGAGTGCCTTAACTTAGGGCACCTCAGCTAGCCTAACATTTACTGTTGATCGCAAGACTCGACCTGACACATTGGAAGTATTCTACTCGACCACCCTCTAGATGATTTTACTTGATTTCAGCACAATACTCTGGTATACTACTTTCACACTCATCATTTGGTGTCGTCTGTAGGAAACTTGAGTCCGCAATCGAAAAAATGGTGAACACTATGTGAGCTATTTCCAAAAGGAAGAAAAACTAAAGATCCCCAACTCCTCATTCTCGACCTCAACAGGAGTAAGATGCGGTGGGACCTAGCGCCCAGCCAGAACAAGCAGTCACCTTAACCATGCCTTAACTCATGCAACTCATAAGTAATCAGATATCTGCTCAAATTTATGCCCAATTATCAAGTGCCCTTAATTGACACAACATTCAGCTCGGGCCAGCTACTAACACTACACCCTAACCCACTCAGCGCGAGAAAAGGACCTCTAGAGAAAAGAGGGGTTGATCGGAGGCCAAGCGACTGCCTACCTGATGATAGGATAGTACCGGGCAGTTTCCAAGAGAAGACGCCCGCCAGAACCCCCATGAAGAAGTTGCAGACTCCGTCGACTATGGTGTTTAACCTCTTTGAGTCCCACGGTGCGATAGAGTTGAGTGTGTGACATACCGGACAAACAGGAACCTCACTTAGGCTGATCAAGAAAAATAAGATGAAATGTCCCACCAAGTACAATAGTTAAACAAGTGGCTAGAAGAAATCTCGAAGAGAAATTCTAAGAAGAATCTCTACCATAATGGAGCCTAGAGGTTTTGCAGAGAGTAGGAATTGCCGTTTATACTAGATATTATCGATGAGCGCATTGCTGTCGACGTCAAGGTCCCAACGGGACTACCCAGAGATGATGGCTGGTTGGACCCAAACGAGCACCTGCTACAGTTCGAACATATGATACAGTTACATGGGCATAACGAGTGCATCTATGCAAAGATGTTGATGACTAGGGAATCACGCTCGACTGGTTTGTGAAGTTAGAGTGGGCGTTAATCTATTCATATGATTAGCTGTGCAACAAATTTTTGCACCAATTTGCCAGTAAGAGGAAGGCAAAGCTCCCCCACACCTATCTGCACACCATTAAACAGAACGAGAGGTAGTCCCTTATCGATTTCTTTACTAGGTTCAACACTAAGTCCTAAAGATTGACAGCCTACGAATTGAGTTTCTGATTAACGTGCTGATTTTGGGCCTTCATCATAAGGAGTATGCCAATGCTTTGGTTAGGGAGCGATCCAGGTCAATAGAAGAGCTACTCAACCTCACTGAGAGGTACATGACTTAGGAAGACGTGAATAGACTCAAGTATGCTAATCCTAAGGTCGACAAGAAGAAACTCAAAGAGAAAGATGACAGCCAACACAAAGTTAGTCATCGATCGCTCATCAGGTGATTCCAAGACTACACTCCACTCAATGCTACAAGAAAGGAGGTGTTATTTGCCATTCAACAAGACAACCTCCTCAAGAAGCCTAGAAAACTGATCGGAAAAGAAGCCATAAGGAGGTCCAAATAATATTGCCATTTTCATCGAAAGAAGGGCCATGACACGGAGGACTATTTCTACTTCCATGATGAGATCGAGAGGCGATTTAACAAGGCCATTTGAAAAAAATTGTCGATGAGAGTGCCCGACAAGAAACAGGTGAAACCGACTAGACTCCCTATAAAGAAAGGTCAGTTAGCCTAAAAAAGGAAGATAAAGGGAAGAAACCTACCCATGATCCCCGCCCACCCATCAGAGGAGTGATCGACAACATAGCAGAGCCCCAACTGGGAAGGATTCGAAGTTAGCCAGAAGGCAGAGTCAGCGTAGATTGGAGTCAACCAAATCTTTTTCGATCGAGACTATCTATCAGCTCTCGACCAGTGCGGAGCCAATTTCTTTCTTCGATGCCGACCTTGGATATGTCGAAAATTAAGGGTCAACAGCAAGTTGGACTGCCCTTTGGTGGAGTCCATCGAAATCATAAACTTTGAGGTCAGGAAACTACTGGTCGACAACGGTAGCTCAGCAAACATCATTTTCCTATTGACCTTAAAGAGAATGAACATGGGCAAGCTGAAGTTCGAGCCTGTACCATCCCTATCATCAGATTTGGGAAGGAGGGGGGGTCAGAGATTATCCTCAAAGGATCTATTAATCTGTCCACATCATTTGGGGAGGTCCCTCGATGCAGAACTCTGATGGTTAACTACCTGGTCATCGACGCACCTTTTGCCTATAATGCTATCATTAAGCAACCAACATTGAACGACTTCCGTGCTACTATCTCAAATTACCATATGAAGGTCAAATTCCCATCAACTGCTGGGACAGACGAACTCCTTTACAATATGAAATAGTCAGACAGTGCTACATAATTTTTGTCAAGGCAAACGAATAGAAAACCCGACCTAAACTAAAACCCTTGGGGGATACCCCAGTAGCAAAACCCGATGAGGGACAGTTGAGCAAGAAGAGAAAGCTGGAAGCGACCAGGGTAGAGCCTATTAGTGAGTTCAAGACAATGGAGCTGGAGCCAAGAAACCCCAACAAGACTACTCGGATCGAAATAGAAATGGGCAGCAACATAGAGTGTCTCATGGTTATTTTTCCCCAAAGAAATGTAGACATTTTTATATGGAAAGCCTCTGACCTTCACGGAATCAACCCCAGCATCATCGTCCATCATCTGAATGTTGACTCCTCATACGAGCCAGTAAAATAGAGGACCAAGACCTTCAATGTTGAAAGATGCCAGTTCATCGAAGAGGAGGTCAACAAACTCTTAGTGACATAATACATTATAGAAATTAAATACCCAAGTTGGATTTGTAATGTAGTCCTTGTCCCTAAGAATAAGGAAAAATGACGCATGTGTAATGATTTTACTAATTTGAATAACGCTTGCCCAAAATATCCTTATCCTCTACTTCGTATAGATTTGCTAGTTGATTCTACTGTTGGCTGTGAATGATTAAGTATAATGGATGTATTCCAAAGTTACTACTACATTTTTATGGCACCCGAGGATAGAGACAAGACATGCTTTGTTGTCCCCAATAAGGTATACTATTTTTTGGTCATGCCTTTCGGTCTCAAAAATGCAGGAGCAACATATCAAAGACTAGTTAACTTTATGTTCAAATATGAGATTGAAAAATTCATAGAGGTCTATGTCGACGACATGATTGTCAAAATAGAAAAAGCATTAGATCATCTGATTGACCTTAACTACACATTCTCAATACTAAGAGTGTTTGGTATGAAGCTCAACCCTAACAAGTGTACCTTCAGGGTATGAGAAGGCAAGTTTTTGGGATACATAGTTAGCCAACAAAGCATCGAAGCAAACCCTCAAAAAATTCAGGCTATTTTGGACATTACACCCCCTCAAATGGTTAGAGATGTGCAACTTCTGGTCGGAAGGATCATAAGTTAGGAAAGTTCATTGCCTGATTAGATGACAAGAGTTTACTTTTCTTCAAGATCATGAGAAATGCAAAGAAGTCAGGTTTTCAATGGTCAAACCAATATGACCAGGCCATAATCGAGCTGACACATAACCTTTCCTCAACACCTATGTTGGCCAAACCTGAACTGGGAGAAGTTTTACACTTATACTTAGCAGTCTTGTCAGACTTAATTAGCTTAGTCTTGGTGTCGACCAGAGATGGCACACATCGACCTATCTATTACAACAACAAAGCATTGCAGGGCTCGAACATAATTACCTTGAAATCGAGAAATTTGTCCTACCTTGGTCACCACAGCAAGAAAATCGAGGCCTTATTTCTAATCTCACGCCATCATGGTCTTGACAAATTAACTATTGAGACAGGTGCTATCAAAGCCAGATACATCTGGAAGATTGACAAAATAGGTAATCGAGCTAGGCGAATTCATCATCACATTTCAGTCCCAAATTGCTATAAAGGCCCAAGTTTTAGCTGATTTTATCATCAAGAGACTCGACTTACCTGACCGACATGACAACATCTCCCTTGTGTGGACTTTGAACATCGATAGATCGCCAACCTCCCCAGGAGGGGGAATTAGCATCTCACTACGTTCTTCACTCGCGGAGGAATATGATTTTGCAATCAAGTTCGACTACCCAGTAATGAATAATGAAGTAGGGTATGGGGCTCTCCTCGCCGACATGGAGATGGTAGCAAAATAAGGAGTCGAATAGTTGGCAGTCATCTCTGACTCCTAGCTGGTCGCAGAACAGGTCGAAGGGAACATTGAAGTTGAGGAGTCTATAATGAGCAATTACCTGGCTGAGGTGAAAAAACTGTAGCAGCTGTTCAAAAAATTCATTCTTAGCCAAGTCTCTTGTTCAGAGAACAAATGGGCCGACACGTTGTCCAAATTCGCAAGCTCGATGAAAGGAGCCCGAGATAAAATAATAACATTTCTAGTTGCAAACAAGCCTACTATAAGTGGCCCCGACTAGAACTTGGTAGGCCAGGTCAAAGAAGCACCTCCCTTCTAATAGGACGCGATAAAGGTTTACTTGAGAGAAGGAATAGCCCCCGAGGATAAGAGCGAAGCACATAAGCTCAAAGGCCAAGCTGCCAAATTCGCCTTTGATGAGTACGGTCAGCTTTATTGGAGGTCGATATCAGGTCCACCATTGAGGTGTTTGACACTAGCCCAAACCCACGACGTCATACAGGAATCATGGCAATCACTCCGAAGGATAGTCCCTAGCGCACAAAATCATCAAATATGGCTATTTTTGGCCGACTTTACTAAAAGATGCCATCGGCTTTGCTAAAAATTGCCCGTCCTGCCAACTCCACTTGAACTTACCTTACTAGTCCACGACATTGATGGTAAATATCCAAATCACATGGCCATTCAACTAATGGGGGATCGCCATAGTGGGTTCTTTTCCAAAGACAACAAACAAAAGGAAATTCATGATCGCTGCAGTCGAATACTTTACAAAGTGGGTCAAAGGCAATCCCCTAAAATAACTAATGCGGCTATTAAGAGTTTCATATAGAATAACATCATCTGCCATTTCGATCTGCCCAAGGTCTTAATATCAGACAGTAGAACCCAGTTCCAGACAGAAGCAAGAAGTATTGGTGCGAGAACTTGGGGATTCGCCAACACTTCACCTTAGTAGGGAACCCCCAAGCTAATGGCCAAACAAAGGTCACGAATAGAACTGTGCTCGACCACCTCAAGGCTCGACTGGAAGGGACTGGTGGAAGTTGGGCAGATGACCTCCCTGGCGTGCTATGTGCATATTAAACAACTCTTCGAATAGCCACGGGTCGTAGCCCTAATAGTTTGGTCTACAGGTCAGATGCAGTCATAGCATACTGCTTGAGTAATCCATTTTAATCCAATCAGAAATACCTCAGAAAAAGAACTTGACCTGAAAACCATCGACAAGCTGGGACAACAAGCTTACACCTAATGTAGAGATATAGATCAAAGATGACAGAGCACTACAACAAAGGAGTTCACCTAAGAAGCTTCAAAGTAGGCGACATTATCCTTAAACAAATCGAAGTATCAAAGAACGTGGGAAAGCTAGACCTGAAATGAGAAGGACCATACTCAGTGGTCAAGGTAGCAAAGCACAACACATATCAACTTGCAAACATAAATAGTAATAGCTTTCTCGACCATAGAACGTGGTGAACTTGAAGAAATTCTATGTGTAAACAGACTCAAAGTCTCCATTGCACTGTGATATCTTTTTAGATAAAAAAAACTACGCACATTTCGAGAACTCCTTGCTAGCGCCGCAAAATAAAAGCTTCTAGCTCGAAATAATGAACTACTTGATCATGTATAGTCAACCTTATAGTAGATATCAATTTCAAACCATAAAATAAAGGCTTCTAGCCTGAATTAATGAATGACTTGATCGTTCAGAGTCAACCCTATAGTCAACAACAGTTTCAAATTATAAAGCAAGGGCCCCTAGCCCAAGTTGAATGAGCTATTCGACCATATGGTCCACAATGGTTTCAAACCACAAAGTAAAAGTCTTAATGCAAACCAATAAGATGATCAATTGCCCATATTCAACCTGATAGTCGACAACATTTACAGCCTACGTGACACGGCACCTGAGCCAAGATCAAAAAGAGAGGTACCCAAGCCAAAATCAAAAAATGAAATACCCATCTGGAATCGATCATGAAGTTGATCTCAAAGATATGGAATGATGACCAACTCCTCCTCCTCAACCTCAATAGGAGCAAGATGTGGTGGGATATAGTGCCCAATCGAAATAGGTGGTCACCTTGACCATACCTCAACTCATATAACTCATAAACGAACAGATATCTGCTCAAATTTTTGCCCAGCTATCAAGTGCCCTCAATTGACACAACATTCGGCCTGAGTCTGCTGCTAGTGCTACGCCCAACCTACTTAACGTAAGGAAAGGACCCATAGAGAAGAGAGGGGTCAACCAAAGGCCAGACTACCACCACTCAATGAGAGGATAGTCTCGGGTGGTTTCCAAGAGAAGCAACCCACCAGAACCCCCGTGAAGAAGTTGCAGACTCCATCAACCATGTCGTTCGACCCCTTCGAGCCCCACAATGTGATGGGGTCAAGTGCGTGAGATACTAGATGAACAGGAACCTCATTCAAGCTGATCAAGAAGAATGGGATGAAGTGTCCCACCAAGTACAATAGCTGAACAAGCGACTGGAGAAAATCTCGAAGAGAAACTCTGAGAGGAATCCCTACCATGACGGAGCCCAGAGGATTCGTAGAGAGTGAGAATTACTGTTTATATATAATATTATCGACGAGCGCATTGTTGTCCATGCCAAGGTCCCCATGGGACTACCCAGATATGATGGCTCGTTAGACCTAAATGAGCACTTGTTACAATTCTAACACGTGATACAGCTACATGGGCACAAAGAGTATATCCACGCAAAGATGTTGGGGACCACCTTTTAGGAAATTGCACCCAATTAGTTCGTTAAGTTAGAGTTGGCATCGATCTATTCATACGATCAGCTGTGTGACAAGTTTTTACACTAATTTACCAGTCGGACGAAGGTGAAGCTCCCCTACACCCATTTGCACACCATTAAATATAGCAAGGGGGAGTCCCTTCACAATTTCTTTATTAGGCTCAACACTGAGTCCTAAAGATTGACAGCCCATGGACTGAGTTTCTTATCTATATACTATTTTTAGGCCTTCACTATAAGGAGTGTGCCAATGCTTTGGTCAGGGAATGGCCCAGGTTAATGGAAGAGCTATTCGACCTCGCTGAGAGGTACATGACTTAGAAAGACATGAACAAGCTCAATTATGGTAATCTTGAGGTCAATAAGAAGAAACTCAAAGAGAAAGATGACCGCCAACATAAAGTTAGTCATCGATCGCCCATCAGGTGATTCCATAACTACACTCTACTCAATGTTGCTAGAAAGGAGGTGTTATTTACCATTTAACATGACAACCTCCTCAAGAATCCTAGAAAACTGATAGAAAAAGAAGCTATGAAGAGGTCTAATAAATATTTCCATTTCCATCAAAAAAAGGGCCATGACACTTAGGATTGTTTCAACTTCTATGATGAGATCGAGACGCAGATTTGACAAGGCCATCTGAAAAAATTTGTTAATAAGAGTGCCCGACAAGAAGCCACCAAAACTAACTAAATTCCATAAAGAGAAACGTTGGCAATGGGGAAGGTCTGGGTAGGTTTGGGTGGACCCAGGACCCACCCCGCATGCCACTTGCTTGATCCAGAACCTAGCCCGCCTCCCCTCCCATTTGGGCCCAAACCCGACGGGTCTAACTCGCTTAACCCGGGATCTTTTTTTTCCTTTTTTCTTTTTCCCACAGAATGTACAAAATATTTCCTGCCTTTTGAAAGTAAGAATTCATGTTCTAAGTTGTGTTTTAGTTCAATTTATTCTTATAGGCATTTTAATGCTTCCCTTTAAAACGAAAAGTTTGGAATAGTTGTAACTGGCGAAATTTTAATTAGCCAAATCTTCATTAATTTTAATTTTGCCATTTGTTCTGAGGAATGTATTGTCTTTTGAAAGTCGTTTGCAATCCTTGAGATGATTGGGCCCCTTTTTCATAAATCTTAACTATTGTATCCAGAATCTCTCATGAACAATATACAACTCATTAATGTTTTATTTTTGCTTCAATAAACTCACAATTAAAATTATTTCATATCACTTTCAAACACTCACCAAGCATTATAATACTTTCAATTGGTATGTTGGTCCAAATAACACAAAATAAAACATCCTATTAAATTCTCTAAATAGTTGACATCAAGCATTGTCTAAAATATCCTGTTTACTTCAATCACACTCACACAAACAATCCTTCAATCAGATTAACCACCAAACAACTAGCTATGTGGTCTCACTATCAGAATCTCCTTGATCATCTTCTCTCTCATCAAGCAATGTTGGACAAGTCTTTAATCCACCAAATAGTTGAACAAGTACCTAAACAATAAATTAATAAAATATATAAATTATGTTAATTGCTAAATGTATATAAAATGATCAAGTATTATTGAAATTTCACTTACCATTTGCCTCATTCCATAACCATTGACTACTGCACATTAATCCCTCCAAAGTAGAGGGATGGAGCCTACTATGATAAAGGCTTATCAATCTTCCACTACTACTAAATGCAAACTCAAATTTAACTGTTGAAATCGGAATAGCTAAAATATCTCTTGCCATCTTATACAAATGAGGATATTTCACTCCATTTGTCTTCCACCAACTTAACACATCAAAATTTGGAGTTCTTGGCAAGACATTTTCCTCTAAGTACATATCCAATTCCAATGTCATAGACACTTTAGTAGTAGGATTTGAACTTGAAGCCACATATTGGTCATACATCTCTAGAGGGTCACTCTCAAATGGATCATTAACACCAGAAACACAAGATGACATTGTATTTTCCAAACTTCCAAGACCACTAATATTCGAGTTATCATTTGATGTTATAGCTCTAGATCGATATTCACTGAATAGATCATAACAATTTTGACGAACTTCATCAATTTTATGCTATGATCTATCACCATAAATTAATGGGAAGTAAAATTCAACCAACTTCATTTTGTACCTAGGATCCAAAACAGCAGTAATCCCCATCATAATATGACAAGTATCCCAATACTTTGAATATTTTTCCAACATCTTTTTAGCCATATCCCGCATCATCACATTTGGACTCTTCACCCACTCATATAATTTCAATGTAATGTCATAATGTTTTGGAAAATAAAAGTTAGAAATGGGATAGAGAGTACCAGAAAACATCTCTGTCACTTGATAAAAGATTTTTAACTTCCCACAAATTTCAATTGCATTCTCCCAATCTTCTTCAGTTGGTAGGCTTTTGTAGTACTTCTCTCAATAATAAATTCGTGGAAAAACATCTTTATATGCTATAGCAATTTCTAGCATAAAAAAAGTTGAGTTCCAATGAGTTTTACAATCTAGAGATAATTTCTTACTACAACCAGTATGCAACTGATGAGCAGCTTCCTCAAAATTTTCTACTCTAGTAGGTGAAGCAGTCCAATAGATGATACTATCACGTATCCTCTCAATTGCATCACTAATAATTTCCAAACCATCTTTCACAATCAAATTCAAAATATGAGCACAACATCGCATATGAAGTACCTTCCATACAACTGCATATCTTTCTTTGGGAGCTTGTTCAAGAGATGATGAAGCGTGGCAACATTGGTTGTGCAATTATCTACAGTGACTAATGATACTTTTCGATCAATATTCCAATCCATTAATGATTCAGCAAGAATATCAAACAACACTTCAGCTGTGTGTGGAGCAGGAACATATATGAACCTACAAAATAATAAAATGTAATAAGTATATTTTTTAGTATATATAACAAAAATGCAACAATTTAAAGTTAGGCATACCTCAAAATGCAATTTTGTAAAATCCAAGTGTCATCAATATAATGAGAAGTAATAGCCATAAAACCTCTTTTGTTGTTGCTTGAAGTCCACATGTCAGTTGTGATAGCAACCCGTCACTTAAGCTTGTCCAATAATTGATAACAATTGGCTTTCTCAACATTATAAATCTTGAGAATATCATTTTTGAGAGTATTTCTTGAGATCATATTAAAGCAAGGTTGGAGAATAGCAACAAATCTTCAAAACCCAAGATGCTCAACTATAGCAAGTGGATAATCATGTAACATAACCATCACCGCAAGCTCATGCCTTGAGTCTTCTTGATTGAAAATATATGTCGCAAGCTCCTGGCTTCCCACATTTTTCTTGCTTGCCACAAGGAAACTTTGACGAATATCCATTTTTCTTGGTCGCTTTTTACAAGCCCTATCATAATGTTTCATTAGATGTGTGGTTCCATAATCAGGTGGAGCTTTGAGGCGAACCTTGCAGTAGTTACACTTGACATATTAGATGTTGTCGATTTTCAATCTTTTGAAGTGGTACCATGCCTTGGATGTTCGTTTTATCTTACTATTATCTTTAGAAATATCCTCAACTCGCATGTTATTATCTTCATTATTGTCCTCAGAGGCCATTTCCAATCCCACATTGCTTTCTCAAATACTGATAGATGGTCTTCTTCATATTCCATTTGTGACATTCAAAAAAAGAAAAAGAAAAAGAAAAAGTATTACTTAACTAGTAGTTAAATATAATTATTGGATAAAAATATGAAATTAAGAGAAGTATTTGATTAGAAATTTAAAGTTAATAACACCAACAGCCTAAATAATTGTAGCATGAAGTTACCCTAACAGTCAGAATTGGAGTTTCTCTTCTTAACATCATCAGCCCATTAAAACCCCCATTCTACTGCTCAATTTTTCAGTCGATCTATACTAACTTGAGCATCAGAGAGCTTTAGCTGAGGGCACCTCGGCTAGCCTGACGTTTGCTGTTGAACATAGGACTCAACTCGACACATTAGAAGTATTCTACTCGACCACCCTCTAGACGATTTTACAGGATTTCAGCCCAATACTCTGATATACTACTTTCATCCTCATCAGTTAGAATTAAAGCAAATTGATAAAAGTTTATGTATTAATATCTTGCATATTTCATAATTTACATGGAAAAAATTTTTAAATCAATGAAGTTCATTTTCATTTTAGTGTAATATATGTAGTTGATTTAAAAACTAAATCATTCTTTTCTTTCCTACTAGGTATGATTTCTTTTCTTTCCTACTAGCAATTAAATCCAAATTATGCCAATAACAATGCAAAATATCAAAATAGTTTGTTTTGCCTAGCTTGGTTGTTTCATAACATTCATTTGCTATTGTTATTACAACTAAAATGGTGATTGCTAAGCGAATTATACACAACCCTATTGATTATACCTACATAAAATTTTGTAGTCTTCTTGCATCAATAGCAAGAAAACTAGCAAACATATCCTAAATTATAATTTGATGCATACTATGGATACTATATTTAACAAAAGAGTAAAAGTGGAGATGAAGAATCACTTGAGCCAAATTATGAAAATCAATTTTTATTTGAAGGGTATAGATGGAGATGTAATATTAAAAACATCATAACACTATGTTTTCACTATAAAGCCATGTTTTGCAATGATTTAGAAAAAGATTTACAATTTCGATGAATTTGAGACATCAAAAGAAATTAATCAAGTTGATGAGTGGTTAGAAAAAACCTTTCTTAATGGCTTATCACAAGGTAAGTTACTCAATTATATACTTTTCTTTGATTCCTATTACATGATGTGTAATAATTTGTACACTAAAATGCTTTGTATTATTTTTCACATTTTTTTTGGGATTCAATGTTTCAAAAAGATGAAAGAAAAGCCAATGGAGATTGATGAAGACATCTGTAACACCCCTAAATACATAATTGGTAGGATTTTATTTATTATTATTTTTATGAATTTTATTTATTTATTTTATTATTTTCTAAAAGTTTTGGGGGTTAAATCATAAATAGAAAAAAATTTAATAGCAAGAATTTTGGAAGTTTTAGAGGCCAAAGTGAGATTACTTTAGGTCAACCGGGCTAATCAGATGCACTAATAACTTAAGGGGTAAATTGGAAGTCGATTGAAACTTTTGGGGGCCTAATTGAAAGTTGGAATAAAATGTTGGGGGTCAAACTATGATTTCTGGAAAATAACCCTTCCTTCCCCCCTCCCCAACTTTCTTCATTTTCTGCATGCAACCCTCATCTCCTTTCTCCAACGAACACTCCCAAGCGATGGAAAAACCCAACACATTATACACCGAACATTTGCTTTCAGCACAAGGAACACATTGATACCAATTTCTCCCAAAACTAACTGGTAGGGTGGTCGGAATTTGAACAAGAAAACTTGTCCATAGCAGAGCGGCTGGCAGGGCGTTACCATTAGTGGAAGCTTGGGTTTGGGGTATGGGTTTTGTAGAGTTTAGCTCGAGGAACCTATTTGTGCTTTCAATTTCTAGAATAGCCCATCGACAGAGGAAAATTTCATGCAGCGGCGTAAGAGGAACCCAGTTAGGTTTTTATGTGAATTGAATGGTGAATCGGCAATGAAGTTCAAAATTGATTGGGCCATTAGATTTTTGGTGTTGAGACACGCCTAATGGTGGTAGTGATGAGCTATTTTCGGCAGTAGCGATGTGGCATCAACTCTAAGGTAGTTTTCTTGTCTCATCACGGTAGTCTCACTAGCGGTGTTGGTTTATAACAATTGTGCCCCTATATCAAGATTTGCTATAACTAAGTTGAAATTGGGATTTGATATTTTAATGTTGTTCTTTAAGTTATTTTTGCCCAACTCTTGTATTTTATACTGCAAATGGAGGAAAAATATGATATGGGATCAGGAAATGAGACATGCATGGATATAATAAGCTTAGTGGACCCAAATTTGTAATATTATATGTAAATATTGGTTAATTAAGTTAATTAGATGATTATGTCCTAATTTTATGTGATTGAGACCTAAGTAACAAAATTGGATTATTAATAATAGTTTAACTGTTATAATCGATTTTGTGCAACGTTGCAAGGATAATTATAAAATAGGAATTTGATTTCATTCCTTTACTAAAGCGAATATGATTTTCATAAATGTTCTAGTATAACAGCGTAACTAGTATGTCACCTCTTGACAATATCAGAACAAAACCTTAAAATATAGTATTAATCATAAAACGACCAATAGTAGAATGTTATCCATTTAATTATTGTTATAAGGTCAAAACGAGTGTTTTGACAATAAGTCCGTTCTTTTGGATAGGTGACGAAGAGTCGGATCCCACAAGACAGTAGACCGAGATAGCATTTTTGTCGCTATTGAGGTGAGGGTCTAACTTATCTGTTATTCATTGTGGGCACCAAGTGAGGGTCTGACCTATCTGTTCTTCTAGGAAATGAACTATCTTCATTGTTCTTGTTCTCTTTGCTTATTCATTTGTACTTGGTTATACTCATTCTGGTGTCCAGAACTTTTATCATCCTATCTTTTATTTGTTCCATACACCCTATGAGGGTCTAATCTACATATTGTTTGTTCTGTATAACCAGTGAGGGTCTAACATATTTGTTATTTGCACTGTGCACCCTATGAGGGTCTATTCAAGCCGTATGCCCATATAGTAATTTATGGGACTTTTGTCCTTACTGAGTGCCTAGACAAGCCATATACCTGGAACTCTCAGAGTAAATTACGAGACATTAATCCGTACTGTGTGCATGTGATGTCCTGTTTGTTGACAAATCTGTTGAACTACGACTTCTTTAATAGATCCTTTCTGATTATCCATCATATTTCCTTTCACTAAGTCCTTACGATATACCCATTTTGTTATCCTTACCAGGCAGGATTAAGTAAAGAATAAGGGCTTATAGCTTGGCCCGAAGGAACCATTTTGTAATCGTTTAGGTGTTTTGTTCATATGTGTATATGTAAACTTCTATTAGTTATAACTAAGACATGAGATTATTGGTATGTTTGAATGTTATTTGGGAGAATTTGGGCATGTATATACGACACTCCTTATAATATTCTTTAAGTTGAAGCATGGTCTTGTCTTTGAGACTTGTTGAAATTTTATGGGCATTTAGTTATCTCATATATTATAATTTCAGTTTGAATTGGTGGCCTTTCAGCTTAGGGATTATCTTGAGTGGGGCAACACATAGGTGGTATTAGAGCCTAGGTTTTCGATGATCTAGGTTAACATGGAAATGGTTTTTGTAACTGGAATCGATAGGTTACCATAGATTAAACTTGAATTGGGAATCATCTAGGATGTAAACACTCAGATTAAGGAAAACCTAAGTTATTGTAGAATTTGATCCTAGGATATGATTCTCGGATTGTAGGGAATAAGCTTGATTTCGAAAATGCTATGGATATATATACTTGATTTAAGAAATATGTGAGTTATGCCAGGATATGATTCTTGGAATGTGAAATTTTGGGTAGGAAAATATGAGATTTGATTGTGGAATTGAACATGAAGTTGAATAGGATATGAACTTTTGGGATAAGACTCGACATTAAGGAAGCGAAAGGTTATGACTGGGATGGCCAACCAATGTATAACATCTTACTTCTGGTATGTCAAGCATATGAACGTATAATGATCGGAAAGTATTATGCTATTTAGAATTATGGCATTATGTGAACAAAATCTGTAAAGGTTGAATTTGATATGACTATGCTGGAAAAGAAAATTTTACTTAGTGTGAAAAGAGTTACTTTGGAAATCAACCTTCGCAAGCAATGTTCATGGAGGATGAGTTCCATGAGTATGAAGAGGAAAACAATAACATGGATGCAGAAGTGAATGGGGAAGATGAGGTTGGTGATGCAAAATCTGATATTATCGACATTGAAGATTAGAGTCAGAGATCCTTATATGCATGGTTGTTGTAGACATATCAATTTTTAGCCAATGAAAAAGTGACACATGTAAAATAATATGCTAGATATTAATTTAAATTTTCTATTTGTTTCTTGAAAATTTATTAAATTTAATTCTTGAAAATAATAGTTAATTTTAATTAATACTCTAGTATTTATTTTATGCACAAAATCAAATATTGATAAATATCAAAGATAAAGTGTCTATTGCCATGGACCAATCAAATCGAAGTCATTTCATACTATATCTTGATATTTGATATTATCTCTTCACACTTGATATTATCTCTTGATATTTAGTATTATCTTATCAAAGAGATAACCCTCAAAGAAGTTCAAGTCAATTTGGAAGTTTCCGATCAAGCATCTATATAAAGGGGGTGACCAAGGCTCATTCAACACACAACACAAATCCTAGCAAGTGAGATAAACTTTAAAGGAGTCCATCAATTCTCTCCAGGAAATTGAAGGAAATCCATGGTATTCCAGATTTTTTTTGCGGAACTCATCATATTTTAGCATTTCATTCGAGATTAAGGTGTGAAGCCCTCAAATTGACATTATTTTCTTCAAATAAAATTCAAGGAGATCCACAACATTCAAGGTGCTCTTCATAGAGCTCATATACTTTTGGCGTTTGATTCGAGATTAAGTTGCGAAGCCCTCGAATATGCATTATTTCTTCAAATCAAATTGAAGAACATCTACGATGTTCAAGGCATTCTTCGTGGAGCTCATTAAATTTTAGGATCATATTTGGAAGGAAAGAATCAGATGATTAGATTAGAGATTAGATCCATAATTAATATATTTTAATTTTATCTTATTTGTACGATTTTTTGTGTCTTGTAATTTTAATTTTGTAGACAAAAAAAATTTGCACTTACAAATTTTGGCACACCCGGTGGGATAATCTCTACCTCTCATCTCTTTCCTTCGTTAAAATTGAAGTATCAGATGGCTCCAACAAGGCTGCAACATTGAAATTTACTGCCTCAAATTCCTCAAGTATTGAAGCAAAAAGTGTTGGTGTCATCACAAGAAGTATGTCCAAGAAACTGCAATCATCTTCGGAGGTGGCTCCTTCGTTTGCTGTGGAAAAGGTGTCGCGGCATTTTATTAATATAAATGAAGATGGTGGAAACTCAAAGAAAGAATATGCATCATCCATTTCCTGCTCAACATTAAATTCCTCAAACATAGAGACGCTGATGGCAACAAGTGCTACAACTTTAGAGGAACAAATTACGAATTTGACGAAAGCTATTGAAGGACTCATGAAGCATGTCCAAGAGCTAGACTTTCAAATCTCCAAATTGATGAGCAAAGTGGACAATCTTGATGCAAGCTGGATCGTGGAGAAACAAATTGAGGCTCAGGATGAAGGCGAAACATCCACAAAGAAGCAGTCAACCGAAAATGAAAAGACTACAAATAAAGAACTATAAATTTCCACTGATGGACTAGGTCCCATTAACCCATTGAAGGAGTTTATCATGAAAACCATCAAATACAAGTTTGATAGAAGTTCTAAGTTGTCTATGACTTACTCTAAACTACATACTCAAAGGATTGACAACTTAGAGATGCTAATCGCTTACCGGCCGCCAAAGTTTCAGCAATTTGATGGTAAGGGCAACCCAAAGTAGCACATGGTTTATTTTATTGAGACTTGTAATAATGCTGGGACATATGGAGACCATATAGTCAAGTAATTTGCTCGATCATTAAAAGAGGATGCTTTTGATTTGTATATTAACTTGGAGACGAGCTCCATTGATAGTTGGGGGCAACTGGAGCAAGAGGTCCTTAAATGTTTATATAGTACTCAAAAGACAGTCAACATGATTGAACTCACCAACTCTTGCCAGTTGAAAGAAGTGCTAATTATTGAATATATCGATCGCTGGAGAAATTTGAGTCTTAATTGCAAAGATTAATTGTCGGAGTCTTCAGCAATTGAGACGTGCATCCAAGGAATGCACTAGAGTCTTTGCTACATACTTCAAGAAATCAAACCAAAAACCTTTGAAGATTTAGCAACGCGTGTACATAATATTGAAATGAGCATGAATTTTGTTGAACAAGAAGATTTAAGTGATGATGATGATGATGAAGATATTGAGGTAAGTAATTTTCATTTCCAAATTCCAAATGCTCCTCGATATGAGCTTAAACTATCAATAAAGCTCCTAGATACGAGCATAAACTATCTCAATATTTAAAGTCTCCCTATGTGCTCCTTGATATGAGCTTAAACTTTCAATAAGGCTTCGAGGTATAAGCATAAATTATCTAAATATTCAAAGTCTCCCCATGTGCTCCTTGTTAAGAGCTTAAACTATCTATAAGGCTCCTAGATATGAGCATAAACTATCTAAATATTCAAAGTCTCCTCATGTGCTCCTTGATAAGAGGTTAAACTATCGATAAGGTTCCTAAGTATGAGCATAAACTATCTAAATATTCAAAGTCTCCTCATGTGCTCCTTGATACGAGCTTAAACTATCGATAAGGCTCTTAGGTATGAGCATAAACTATTTAAATATTCAAATTCTCCACATGGACTCCTTGATAAGAGTGTAAACTGTCTATTAAGTCACACTCAAGTATACTTCTTAACATAAGTATAAATTGTCAACCAAATTCAAGTGGACTCCTTGATACAAGTATAAAATGTCTATTCAAGTTAAATATGCTCCTTGACGCACGAGCTTAAACTGGATGTTACTCCTAGCCTGCATGAGTATAAATTGTGTACGACACCCTCCTCAAATGGATATTTACCTTTAATTAAGTTATAACTTGACCTTTTTATTGGGTACCATAGCTCGACGAATGCTTCTAGGATGTTCTTATACCAGACGCATGTGAAAAATGGAGAGAAAAGGAAAAAAATTCAAATACTTCAAGCCTTGCATCTTTCGTGGATGATCAACACATCTTTCAGCAAGTCTTGAAGTTGGGGCATTTGTAGACATTAACTTTTAGCTAATGGAGAAGTGACACATGTAGAATAATATGCTAGATATTAATTTAAAATTTCTATTTGTTTCTTGGAAATTGATTAAATTTAATTTCAAAAGATAAATAGTTAATTTTAATTAATTCTCTAGTATTTATTTTATGCTCAGATCAAATACTGGTAAATATCAAAGATAAAGTGTCTATGTCTATGGACCAATCAAATCAAAAACATTTCATACTATATCTTGATATTTGATATTATCTCTTCACACTTGATATTATCTCTTGATATTTGGTATTATCTTATCAAAGAGATAACCCTCGAAGAAGTTCAAGTCAATCTGGAAGTCTCCCATCAAGCATCTATATAAAGGGGGTGACCAAGGCTCATTCAACATATAACACAAATCCTAGCAAGTGAGATAAACTTTGAAGGAGTCCATCAATTCTCTCCAGCAAATTCAAGGAGATCCATAGTGTTCCAGGTGTTCTTCGCAAAACTCATTATATTTTGGCGTTTAATTCGAGATTAAGGTGCAAAGCCCTAGAATTGACGTTATTTTCTTCAAACAAAATTCAAGGAGATCTACGTCGTTCAAGGTGTTCTTCGCAGAGCTCATATATTTTTGTCGTTTGATTCGAGAATAAGGTGCGAAGCCTTCAAACAGGCATTATTTTCTTTAAATCAAATTCAAGGAGATCTATAATGTTCAAGGCATTCTTCGTAGAGCTCATAGAATTTCAGGATTATATTTGGAAGGAAAGAATCAGAGGATTAGATTAGGGATTAGATCCACAATTGATATATTTTAATTTTATCTTATTTGTATGATTTTTCTTGTCTTGTAATTTTAATTTTGCAAACACTGAAATTTGCGCTTGCAGTTGCATCTATAAATATATATGTAAGATATAATAGCAGCTTTTGACCATTAAGTTGGATAGTAATGGTTAAGATTTGCTAGACTTATAAGGTTATGCCCTTACACAAGCCTCGTTATTTGTACGACTATGCATAGGGTTGGCTTAGCAAATTTTAAAAAATTGACCTTGTATATATCTGATACAACTACTGATAATGCTAATTCAAAAAATGTTAATGAAGTTTCATCATTGATCGTAGAATGGCTGGATTTCTATTTCAATGAATTTGATTTTATTTTGTTAAATTTTTCTTCTCTTTTCTTTTCTTTTTTGCAAGTTTGGGAGATTTGATAGAATCGATGGTAATTTAGACATCATTTTACAACTCGATAATTGCAGGCTTGAGAATACCTTAGATATAATAGACTTATAATGGCATCACACAGGAGTTTTGATGTACTTGCTCCAGCTCGAGCATGTCGTCGAGGAAGATCGCCTGGTAGATAGGCTAATGTTCAATAGGCTCCTAGGCAGGCAGCACCTTCTTATCAACAACCGTTGCCAGACAAAGAAGTCTCGCAAACCACCTCGATTGATCGATCAACTACAAGACAACTACTAGAGCCCATGTATCAGAGGGGGTAGAGATTTAGGCAATATAGTCAACAGCAAGGAGGTGAGGCAAGAATTGCTAATGAGATTGCTGAGGATTGAGCATTAAAATAGTTTCCACACTTTCAACCCCCGAAGTTCTTAGGGGACCCAGACGATAGAAAAGCTGAAGAATGGATTGAGAATTTGGAATACATATTTAAAATCCTGCACTACTCGAACGAGCAAAAAGTCCGGTATGCCACATTTCTTCTAGGAGGTTCTGCACATAATTGGTGGAAGATGATAGATCGCAGATGGATAGCAGAGGGAACTCACCGAACATGGGAAAATTTTATCGGAGAATTTATGGATAAGTTTATACCCCTGGTAGTTAAGCAAGCAAGAGAAAGAGAATTCATGGACTTAATACAGAGAGCACAATCTATTAGTCAGTATGAGGCTACTTTTAGCCGATTAATTCAGTATGTACCCTACATACAAGAAGATAAAAGCCGATAGACCTGCCGATTTGTACAAGGATTATAACTAGAACTCCAATGGGGTCTTGCTACTTATGAATTGCCAAGTTTTAACAGGATAGTGAGTAAAGCACTATAGTTGGAGTCAGAACTGCAGAAAATTCAAAAGATCAAAAATAGGAGTTGAAAAGGAAGAATGCACCCTAATGGGTAGAGTAACCCTAGGAAAAAATAGTTGAAATTGTAGATAAGAGGTTCTAATCAGTGAACACACCAGGCTAGCGGGGTTACAGAATTAGCTTAAGGGGTAGCACCAACACAATATGGATTCGGTAGGGGATTTAGCCATGAAAAGACTGAATACTAAAAAAAAAAAAGGCAGATATATGAGTTGTAGTAGTGACCAGCAGTTTGTGAGACATTGCTCCAAACAAAAAAAAACCCAGCACCATAGGGAAAGGAAAACAAATAGCATAAGCCAACGAGAAACAGAAAGTTTGAGGTCGTGCCTATGCTTTGACTGGAAAGCATGCACCGGATCCCAATGAAGTGGTTGAAGATATGATTTCTATTTTTGGAATTACAGGTAATGCCTTATATGTTCCTTATGCTTCTCATTCTTTTATATCTACAACTTTTTCTTAAAAATTGAATATGCAACCGGAAACCATGGCTTACCAAATAGAAGTTTAGATACCCTTAGGAATAGGGTTAATAACAGACACTATGTATCAGGATTACCTAGTTATGATTGGGGATAGGGTGTATCCAACCAATCTTATACAAATGCCTATTCAAGAATACGATTGATACTTGGAATGGATTGGCTGTACAAACATCAAACATGGGTAAATTGTTGCATTAAATGCATCACACTCGAAGATAAGATACTAATACCGACCCATTATTTCGCAGATAATACTTTCCAGATACTAATTATATCTGTGATAGAGGCTAGAAAGATTTTGAGGGAAGGCAGATAAGGATTCTTAGTGTATCTTATCAATAAATATCAAGACAGCCAAAATCGAAGAAGTGGAAATAGTAGTTGATTACCCAGAGGTATTTTCTGAAGAATTAAACCTATTACCCTCTGACAAAGAGATAGAATTTGTTATTCACACTCTTTTGGGAGCCACACCTTTTTCCAAAATTCCCTATCAGATGGCGCCTGCAGAATTAAAAGAGTTGAAGGACCAACTTTAGGAACTATTGGAGAAGAAGTTCATGAGGCCTAGCACTTCCCCTTAGGGAGCCCCATGTTGTTTGTCAAGAAGAATGATGGATCCTTGAGGATGTGCATTAATTATAGGGAATTGAATAAAGTTATTGTCAAGAATAAATACCCCCTACCATATGTGGAAGAATTGTTTGATCTTTTACAGAGATCTATAGTATTCTAAAAGATAGATTTGAGACAGGGGTATTACCAATTGAAAATAAGAGAAAAAGATATCCCGAAGACTACATTCAATTCTCGATATGGTCATTTTGAATTTGTAGTAATGTTGTTCGGTCTAACCAATGCCCCAATAGCATTTATCGATTTGATGCATCGAATATTTCAACCATATCTAGACCAGTTCATCTTCATTGACAACATTTTGTTGTACTCAAAGACTAGAGAAGACCATGCAAAGCACTTAAATATGGCTCTTAGAACCTTGAAGGAGCATCAGTTGTATGCACAATTTAGTAAGTGAGAATTTTGGATGGACAAGGTAGCTTTTCTTGGACATATCATATCCTAAGATAGGGTAGAGGTTGATCCCTCTAAGATAGAGGCGATAATCAACTGGAAAAGACCTGAAAATGTGATAGAAGTTTGTAGCTTTCTAGGCCTTGCCAGCTATTATAGAAGGTTTGTACAGGATTTCTCTAAAATAGTTAGCCCATTGACTAAGTTAACTCAGAAAGATCAACTATTTGACTTCAAGTCCAATTTTGGCCCTTCTGGAAGGATTAGAAGGTTTTGTTGTATATACGGATGCTTCTAAAGAAGAGCTTGGATGTGTACTGATGCAAAATGGGTGTGTAATCACCTATGCATCTAGAAAACTTAAACCACTTGAGGAGAATTACCGACTTATGACCTAGAGCTAGTTGTTGTAATTTTTGCGTTGACAAAGTGAAGACATTATCTCCATGGGCCCATATTCAAGGTATACGTGGACCATAAAAGTCTCAAGTATCTCCAAGAAGGGGGATCTAAAGGATTGGAAAGGGTGGGAAGTTAGCCCAAGGTATATTGGTCCACATGAAATCTATGAAAAAATCGGACCAGTAGCTTACCATCGAGTACTACCCCAAGGCTCTATAGGGATGCATGATGTTTTTCATGTATCATAACAGATTCATATCTTAGATCAAAAATTTTGAGATCATAGGAATCGGAGGATTCCTCAAGTAAAGATATTATGGCGCAACCATAACGTAGAAGAGGCAACTTGGGAACGAGAAGATCTTGTGCATCAATAATATCCTCAACTCTCCCAATGGTCAGGTGAGAATTTGGGGACCAAATTCTTTTAAGAGAATGAGGTCTGTAACACCCCCAAATACATAATTGGTAGGATTTTATTTATCATTATTTTTATGAATTTTATTTATTTATTTATATTATTTTTTAAAAGTTTTGGGGGTCAAATCATAAGTAGGAAAAAACTTAATTGCAAGAATTTTGAACATTTTAGAGGCCAAAGTGAGATTACTTTAGGTCAACCAGGCCAATCAGAAGTACAAATAAGTTGAGGCATAAATTCGAAGTCGATTGAAACTTTTGGGGGCCTAATTGAAAGCTGGAATAAAATTTTAGGGGTTAAACTATGATTTTTGGAAAATAACCTTTTATATATCAAATCCCCTCCCCCAAACTTTCTTTATTTTCTACATGCAATCCTCATCTCCTTTCTCCGACGAATTCTCCCTTGTGATGGCAAAACCTAGCACATTATACACCGAACTCTTCCTCTCAGCACAAGGAACACATTAATATCAATTTCTCCTAAAATCAATGGGTAGAGTGGCCGAAATTTGAACAAGAAAATTAAGCCACGATGGAGGTAACAGATGGGGGGTCATTGGTGGTCCAAGCTTGGGTCTGGGGTGTAGGTTTTGTGGAGTTTAGCTCGAGGAACCTATCTGGTGCTTTTAATTTCTGGAACAGGCTATCAGTGGAGGAAATTTTCCTGTGGTGGTGAAAGAGGAACCCAGTTGGGTTTTTCGATGAATTGAATGATGAATCGACGACGAAGGTTAAAATTGATTGGGGTGTTAGATTTGTGGTGTTGAGACGCACCTAACGATAGTGGTGGTGAGTTTTTCCGACGGCGCAGTGGCGGCTCTGAGGTAGTTTTCTAATCTTGTCGCAATGGTCTCACTAGCGGTGTTGGTTTATAACAATTGTGCCCCAATATCAAGATTTGGTATAACTAAGTTGGAATTGGGATTTGATATTTTAATGTTATTCTTGAAGTTATTTTTGCCCAACTTTTGTAATTTATAGTGCAAACGGAAAAATATGATATGGGATCAGGAAATGAGACAAACATGGATATATATAACCATAGTGGATCCAAATTTATAATATTATATGTAAATCTTGGTTAATTAAGTTAATTAGATGATTAAACCCTAATTTTATGTGATTGAGACCTAAGTAAAAAAATTGACTTATTAATGATAGTTGGACCGTTATAATTGATTTTGTGTAACGTTACAAGGATACTGATAAAATAGGAATCTGATTTCATTCCTTTACCGGAGCGAATATGATTCTCATAAATATTTTGATATTGACAATGTAATTAGTATGTCACCTCTCAATAATATCCAAACTGAACCTTAAAATATAGTATTAATTGTAAAACGATTTATAGTAGAATGTTATTCATTTAACTATTGTTATAGTGTAAAAATAAGTGTTTTGACGATAAGTTTGTTCTTTTGAAAAGGTGACGAGGAGCCTATTGGAATAGTGCCCCACAAGCAATTAGATTGGCATTGTAAACTATTTCACTTGTGATACAATCTTGATTGAATGATTTTTTTTTAAATGGTCATTTTCATCTTATGCACATATTTACTTCACTGACAATTTTTGAAGCCCTTAGATCACACAAAATTACAAGACTTGGTCATGTACTAAGTGGTGATCATGAAACAAACCTTACATGGCTATGATCTTAAATACTTCCAAGTTGTAGGTTCTTATGAGACCAAGGGTATCTAAGATTTAGATAGACTTACACTAACGACTCATTAATCCAAGGAGTTGGATATTGCTCCGTTTCATGAGCAATGCCATATAAGATATGGGTGTATATTAGTGGGTGCTTATTAGAGAACAAAGTACTGAAGACCCGCCCGAAAAATCCACTAGATAACCATAGTGGCAAGTCGGTAGTGGCAAGTTCTCTAGCTTACACTAAGTGCATATAATTATTCATTTGACCTAGGGATCCATTGTAACCTTATGTTTAGGTCTTCATACTTTCTCTTCCTTGGCCACATAGCAGGCCTTTCGGGTAGAGATTGGGTATGAGATCCAAGATGGGATCCAACTCCTCGTCCTTGTGAAAGGTGAGTACCTTTTCTATGTATTCTATAATGATCAATTCCATGAAATCCTTGCGCAAGGTAGTATGATAATTTGGAAAAAATGTTTTTCAAAGATGATATCATAAAGGGAATTGAACATAGAGAATAGAGACATAGTATCGAGGGTATTACGGAGTAGAAAAATATATTGCCCTAGGCCTCTTTTGGGAGATAGGAGACAGAAGGACTGTATTTGCATGGTAAGCGTAGAGTTATAATGGTTCTCCAAAACATTCATTTTGGACAATTAGTTGGGCTCTATGGGCTTGAGGTTGGACATCAACCATAGAGATTGGGTACTCTTCAAGAGATTAATTGAATTGAGTCGATTAGTTTAAGAGAGTTTAAATTAAAGTGAATATTTGATATTCCAAAGTCACAGAGTTGTGAGCCCATGTTCAATGAATGGTAGAACCTAACAGGTCACACACAAAGGCTAATTGCATATTCTAGGCAATGAAGGAGAACTTTTTAGGAGTTAGAAAAATTCCTACATGACCGATTTGGAGGTGATCGATTGACACAATTGTTGTGGTCAATTTTGGCTTGATCAATTTAATTGTTAAATTAATCTAATTAATTTAAGGAGTTAAATTACAACCAATAATTAAGAAATTAATTATTTGTTGCCACATGACTATCAATTGGTCAAGTTAGCTTAAGAATTTAAGTTAACTATTGCTAGCTTAAAGTGTTAAGCTAATTAACTTAAAGAGTTAAATCAAGATAATTAATTAAATTAAAGGAGTTTAATTTAATTAATATGGAGAATTAATTTTGAAGAGAAAATTCAAATAAAATGTTCATTTTGTGTGAATTAGAATTTATTTGGACAATGTTTCATGAGATGAAATGAAAATTTCAAATGAAATTCAAATTCACACAAAATTCAAATTCACATGCCAACTTGCATGCTAGTTGGCGCCACCTCTTGAGGAAGGTGTGATGCCAAGTCCTTTATCTATATATAGATATAGAGATGGGCGGCCAAGCATATGCTTGCATTACATTCCACATGAATTTAGATCTAAGAAGGAAAAATTAGATTATCTCCATATTTTCTATCCAATTTTCAAGTGTTGCATCATGTGTTGAAGCTTCACTTTCGTTTCTCCTCCTACCTCCAAATCAAGCCTTGATCATTGTGTATCTTCTCTATATTCTCCAACTAATATAAAAAAAGATAGGTTCTTGCATTGGTGTGTGGATCTTAATGTTAGAGGCAAGACGATTGGACTGCTCGCCATTGGAGATCCAATTTCTGGCAACAATTTGGAGGTAGTTTTGGGTAGAACTTTTGAATTCTGATTGAGTTGATTTTTGGACAATAGATCCATCAAGGTGTTGTAGAGTTTTTGTAAAATTTTTAGCTGAAACAAAATTCATGTGGTTGGGGAAATCTGGTCGCTACTCTGCTGCGCCATTGGAACATAATTTTTGAGAGTCAAAGGCTTTCTTCTTACTTCCTTGGTTTTCGACCAAAACAAGGTAATTCTCCATACAAATATGAATAATTGCATGTTTAGATCCTTGTTATCTTGTGTAGCCTAGTTAATTTTTGTTTTCAATGTTTTGATTACTAGATCCTATGGTTACATGTGACTTCAGAGCCGGATCCCACAAGACAGTAAACTAAGATAGCATTTCTATGGCTATTGAGGTGAGGGTCTAACCTATTTGTTATTTATTCTGTGCACCTTGTAGGGGTCTAACCTATTTGTTCTTCTGGGAAATAAACTATCTTCATTATTCTTGTTCTCTGTGCTTATTCGTTTGTACTTGGTTGTACTCGTTCTGGTGTCTAGAACTATTGTTATCCTATCTGTTATTTGTTCCATATACTCTGTGAGGGTCTAACCTATTTATTATTTGTTCTGTATACCCTGCAAGGGTCTAACCTATCTGTTATTTGTTCTGTGCACCTTATGAGGGTCTAATCTATCTATTCTTTTAGGAAATAAACTATTTTCCTTGTTTATGCTTCCCCATGCCTATTCGTCTGTACTTGATTGTTTGAACTCCTTGACTATCTAAATTTCATTGTGTTTATCTTCTGTACTTGATCATGTTTGTTCTGGCGCCCAGAACTTTCATTATCCTATTTGTCATTTTTCAGTATAGCCCACAGCCTTGTTGGCTTCCCTTTTATTTCATTGATTTTGGGTCTTGCCGACCAAATCATGTTTAGCACTCCTATTTGAATTTGTTCTGTATATCGTTTGTTTGGCCTTGTTGGAAATTGTTTATTGAACCAAAGCATGTTTTGTACTTTTGTTTGAAATTGTTATGCATGTCGTTTGTATGGCTTGCTGACATTTTTTTGTCTTTTGTTTTGATATGGGAATAAATTACGGGACGTTAGTCCTTACTGTGTGCATGGACAAACCATATGCCCGAAACTCTCGAAATAATTTACGGGATGTTAGTTCTTGCTGTGCGCATGGACAAGCTATATACCCAAAACTCTCAGAATAATTTACGAGATGTTAGTCCTTGTTGTGTGCATGGACAAGCCGCATGACCATGGAGTAATTTACGGGATGTATATCCTTACTGTGTGCATGGACAAGCCGTATGCCAGGAACTCTTGAAGTAAACTACAGGACGCTAATCCCTACTGTGTGCATGGGTAAGTCATGATGCCAAATGAAGGAATAAAGGAAATCTGTTATGCATATTATGCTTAGGTCTGTTTGATTCTGTCTGTCCTCTGTTCAAGGAGCAATAAGGACAAAGATGTTTTCGTTTGTTGAATTTGGATATTATTTGTGTTCTGGTATATTCGTGTTTCTAATTGTGATATATTGCTTGTTGACAAATCTATTGAACTACTGCTTCTTTGACATATCTCTTCTGACTGTTCATTGTATTTCCCTTCACTAAGTCCTTAGGATTTACCCTTTTTGTTATCCTTACTTTCTTGCCAGGTAGGATTAAGTGAAGAATAAGGGCTTATGGCTTGGCCCGAAGGAACCATTTTGTAATCGTTTAGGTGTTTTGTTCATATGTATATTTGTAAACTTTCTCCTAATTGTAACTAAGACATGAGCTTGTTGGTATGTTTGAATGTTATTTGGGAGACTTTTGGCATGTATATACGACACTCCTTATAGTATTCTCTAAGTTGAAGCATGCTGCCGTCTTTGAGACTTGTTGGAATTTTATTGGCCTTTTGGTTATCTCATATATTATGATTTAAGTTTGAATTGGTGGCCTCTCAGCTTAGGAATTATCTTGAGTGGGGTGCCACAACATCTCATGTTAGTAAAGATAGAAATTAATAAATTTATTTTTTATTTTTTTATGTTTTTGTTTTTTAGAAGATTAATTTCATTGATGTACTTTTTAATTATCTTTACTTTACGTGCTTATTTGCAAAAACAAATGAAGATATGGGGCAATATCCAAGTAGACAATTTACTTACCCTTTTAATTACGTAAGCATCATTTTCTTTACAAAAAGTGTATTATATGTGAAAAAAATAAATCAATGTTATTATGATATATCTTTTTCTCACAGAGGACTCGCCAATGGCATTGATAGCATTTTTAGTATGGTATACGGGTAACGAAGTATGCATTAGATGGATGGAATTACATTGTCAAAGCACATGAATTCAAGCAGGGATACCAACTCTTGGTGCAGCATACAAGAAAGAATATAGTAGATTTAATAATTTTTTATAAGAATGGAAAAGAAGTTCATTATCCTTGGACAAAACTGTCTTGCTGGAAACTATCTTATTGAAGCAGTTGAGGATGCCCACCTAAAGTATACAAGTATACTATTTACATTATATAAATTGCATAAAACCTTTTTTATTAGATTTATATTAAATCAAAGAAAATTATTTTTATTACAGCATACATGTGTAGACCCATTATGGATGTTTATGGAGCAAGTAGGCATATAGTTGATTTCTACACAATATCGCTAATATGGGCAAAATACGCAATCAATGACTGGAATAAGGTATGTATTCCTAAGTCAAGTATTTTAAATAATATATAGTTTTGATTTTACTTCATAGATATAAATCACTTCATAAACATTAGGTACAATGATTGATAGGTGCTCAATGAAGTGAAGAACCAATTTGGAGCTGATCCTTCATCAAATTCACAAATAAGCTATGGTTCTAAGAAAGAAAATATCTCTACTAAAGCTCTGTTTGATTATGGAATTTGGAAGCCAAAATTTGAGTATATTTTTAATGAAATCCACAAAAAAATAACAAAAGGGATTTTTGTGGGCAGAATAAGATTTTCAAGCTTATGTTCGATTCAAGTGGAACAAAAATGAAACACAACTATTCTCCTATTCTTTTTTGGAATATGGTTTAGAACTACGAATGAAAAAGGAAAAGCAATTTAATTCAATATATGGCTTTAGATTGTTTGAAACTTGTGTTATGAAACCGAACTTTTACTGTTTGTACATGCTAAATATTTTGTTTAATAATTTCTACGTTTAGCAGACTTTTAAAGACGTAAAATTTTATATTACCATTTTCTGTTGGATGATAATAGTCATGTTATCATGTATTACCATACTTTTTCTTTACATACATACATGATACATTATATTAATTTGAATTTTAAACTTAATATCTTTTTAATTTAATATATATCTCAAAATATATATATATATATAATGTGAAATCATACATCCAACCATTTCAATTGGCACAGCACTGCGCTTTATGCTGTACGCTCTACACTAAAATATGTGTGTGTGTGTGTGTGTGTGTGTGTGCACGCTCGTGCGTGTGTGAATATATCAACTTCTGGATGATTTCTAGTTTTTCAATTTGATTTGTGAAAGGAAAGGCTAGTTTTTGTTGACACTAGTGATCATCACACACGATCGCACATAAGTAATTTTTGAATGCAATTTATTTTATTTTTAAAACAAATTTCATTTGGTATAATAAAAATTAAGTGATAAATTATATAATAATGTTTTATATAATAACTTTTTTTGTCATAACAATACAATTAAAAGGTCGTATAAATTCTATAGGAAAGACACCATTAAATGAAAAAATAAATATAGGAAATTACGAAATAAGTTGTTAATCTAATTTTCTTGATTAAAATAATAATATATGAAAGTTAGTTCTTTTGTCTAAAAAGCCAAACTATGCCATTAGAATCTATTGAAAAAAAGTATGAGTAGTGAGAAAAGAGATTGGTGAGGAAGAGTTAGAAGTAGGGGAAGGAGTCATACACGTTAATTAAGGATAAAATTTTAAAAATATATGTAGGCTAGCAATTGTTGCATGCGGTTCCCATACGCATAATATTTTTTAGTATTTATACTATTAATAAAGCACTTACTCCCTTTTTGGTATATTTTTGTGTGATGTATCTAAAATATGCTTATTTTTTCCCTTAATAATTAACTTAATTATATAGTAACTGCCATTTACAACCCACACATTTTATACCCATAATTATCCTCTAATCATAATTTTTATGTTATTATACTACCAAAATTAAATAAATATCAGATGTTACTTCAAAACTTAATATTATACTAAAAATAAATATTCATTTTATTTGCTATATACTGTAAAAATTTTAGCACATACATCGAATGTGCCACAATTACTAGTTACATATTAATTGTGCGTGTATCAACTTCATACACTAGAGACTGATATAGTTTGGAAATATATATATATGTGTGTGTGTGTGTGTGTGTGTGTGTGTGTGTGTGTGTTTATTATGTTATCTATTGTTGAGTTTTTCTATCATCCTTATTTGATACATAAAAGTTCTTTTCTATACAAAACATAGTCAATACAATTTTATAACATGAATTTTGTGTTTCTTGAGTCAATGAAAGGATAAAGTGCAATAAAAGTTGCATAAGCTACAAAAAACTATCAAATTTAAATTTATTTTTTTTTCTTTATCATAATAAATAATGTAATGCAGTCAAATTTTATAAGCTTCAACGAAAAAAGAAAAGAAAAAATGCATTAAAAGGTAAAAGGGAGAAAGAACTGACCATATGTAATGTTTTCGATAGACAATTCCAAAGATTATGCTTGAATGTGCAGCAAGTAATGGATGAGTAATTCAGTAGTAGAGGTGTTCCCGACGCACAAATTTTCAAAAATAGAATTTGGCTTCATACTAAAAATAAATATTTTGAATGTGGATTTCTAACGTCTAACCATAAAGAAATAGTTTATTCAGAAAATGAAGATTGATTCAATTTAATGGTTTACATGATTATGGTTTTAATATAGACTGAAAAATTACAATTAATAACCTTGACTTCATTGAATGTTTAAAATAAGTGAAAAGGGTAAATTTGGAAGTTATGAAAAATGGTATAATAACTACCTATATGTGTAGGAATTTTAAATTTAATCCTTGGTATATTTTTGTTTTAATTATCCACAAAATAAAGAGTAAAATATGTAAAAATGCATAAATAACTTCCACTTTAATCACGAAATATGCTTTCTTTTTATAATAATATAGATATAGATTTACTTTCTATCTTACAAGGATATTTTATGTAAACAATATTTTGGTGTAGCATAACTAAGAGGATTTTTTTTTTATAAATATTATTATAGATATTATTGAATTAATCACAAGTTTTTATGATGGACTCAAAATTCTTATGCTGCAATAGATAATAGTGATTGATTTTGTGCGCTGCATTCGATTGAGTTGTTGTGTTTAGTCTACAACTTTGCTTGCCTATATGCTCAACTGGGGAATGATGAAGGAAAAATGAGTAGCTTTAGGGGAAAGAAGGAATTAAAAGATCAATTTTTGAACATTTTTGGACCTTGGTTTCTAGTCAGGAAAAAAATTAGAAAACAAAATTACTTTATCGCTTTAAATAATGCAACTTTGTGTCTTATTTTTGCTTTTTCTTCATCTCTCACGCGCTAAAAATTCAATGTCCAAACATAGTGATACCGGCGCTTGCTCACTCAGGAAATAGAGCTCCTTGGACCTTGGTTGTCATGCGTGGCATATATACAAAGGCATCACTATGAAAATGTACATGTTATTTGAAACTACTTTTTGCTTTCTGATTGCCTGTCCAGTTAACCAATTGAATCTTGGAGCTAAACCAGGTTTTGATGAGCATGATTCTCTTTACATACTCAGATTGATTTTTGAACAAGTTGATTCTTTTTGCCTTTAAAATTTACTCCAATCAAACTTTCTTGCTTTAATATTCTTGGTTTTCTTGCTCTTCTGCACTAGTATTCTACACATGCGCCACCCAAGTGTCACACAAGCAATCACTAGCACTGACTGTGGTTTTCAATGGTCACTATCCTTCTTTTTTTTTTTTTTTTTTGTTATTTTGAATAAGTTTTGTTCCTACTTTAATATCACCTGAAAATTCGATCCTAAAACGCAAAATGGCCATAACTATGGTCCTAATTTTTCAATTTTTCCCAAGGAGGAGTATACCCTCATTACAAATCCAAGCAATTCCTTCAAAATCCAAGACAAAGATGTACCTCTCTCTTACTATACAGGACTTCTTGGCAATTAAGTTACTCTAGTCCCTTGGCAATTGATCAAAAGCTAAGCAACATTAACCTGATTTTGCTTCTTCCAATTACTTCATTAATCCTATCAGAGAATTCAATAGAAGCAAATCAAGAATTTGTAATATCTGACTCCAGAAAGTTAAACAAAAATGGGTATTGTTACAAGGAATAGGGGAAGAGATCGATGATGGGAAATATTTGGTTTGACTAAGAGGGTGTTTGGCTAAACTTATTTTAAACATCTTATAAGCTCTTATATCTTATAAGATGTTTTTGGAGCTTATAAGATGTTAGATCTTATTTTTAAAATAAGTTGTTGAAGTGTTTGGATAAAATAAGATTTTAGAGCTTATAAAATGTTAATAATGGCAATTTTGTAATTAAAATGGTTAAAAATGAAGGAGCTTGTTAAGATCTTAGAAATAAGTTGGGGTCTCCTTACTTTTTTTAAAAGAGCTTATAAGTTCCTAACATCTTATTTTAGAATCTTATAAGCTCTTTTTTAAAAAAAATTACCAAACACTTTTTATCAACTTATAAGCTCTTAAACATTTTATAAGATGTTTTGAGGAGCTTAAAAGCTCACCCAAACACCCTCTAAGCCACCTGTTTGTTTTAAGTTTCTGTATCGACTTGAGTTGTAACTGATTCATAAGTGATTTTTGTGTGTTCCATTTTACAGCTGAATTAATGTGTTCTATCTTTCTTTTGCAGGTATGGCATGGCATGGCATGGCATGGCATGACTGCTTATGCCAGTTTTTATGAGGTTTGTTCTCCCAAAAGGGGGAAACTGTATTTGTTTCTGCTGTTGGAGAACTTGTTGGTCAGTTTGCAAAGTTGATGCGGTGTTATGTAGTTGGAAGAGCAGGCAGCAAAGACAAGGTTGGTGTAGTCTGTCTAATATGTCAGAACTATTTACATTTGGTACTTGGAAGGAATGTTAATGACTATACAAAATTCAAAAGCTAAAGTCTTTGATGAGTTCAGCAATGATATTAGCTTTGCAGTTACTACTCGAGTTAGTCTTGGTTGAAAATATAAATATATATATATATATGTATATATATATATCCTTTTCAAATATATATATCAACCGAAGGGATCTAATGGCCTAGAGATAGCTCCTCTCATAATATGATTATTTATTGATATCAATAAATGGACTTTGAGCTGAACTCACTTCAAAAGTTAGTTCAAAATGTGATGATTGTCCAATAACATATATAGAGATTAGAGACCACTATTTATTTACTTAATCAATATGAAAATCTAATAATTGGCAACATGGAAAACATCAAGGGCACTTTAAAAGAAATTATCTTCTTTCTACATTGCGTGCATCATTTGTCAATTCAAATTCTTTGTATTCTAATTGATGCTATAAAATATTTTTTTTAAATAAACGCCTAAATTTAGATCAGATACACCAATTAAAACACAAAATCTAAAATAATCATTTATAATAAATTGGTGTCGAGTGTTAATGAGCTATATCCTTGGGCTGTGAACCTCAAAACAAGTTTCTAAATGAAGTTACTTTTGGCTATGTATGTTGCGAACATCAAAAGAAAAATTCCTTTCTGATTTAATTTTGAGATCAAATAAGCCAGTTAGATTATTAGCTGTTGTTCTGGATCAGATTCCTTGATTACCTTTTTCCTTTTTCCCTTTTCCATTTTTATAGGTTGATCTCTTGAAGAATAAATTCGGGTTTAACAATGCATTTAATTATAAAGGAGAGCGGGATTATAATGCGGCTTTGAAGAGGTGAGATTTTCTATCTTCTCCTTCTGAACCGTACGGCTGTGAATACATCTCTCCAACATCTAAATAGAGTAGCCATGGATTAATTGGTCGAATATCATCGTCCTCATATTTATATGTATATAGTTCGAGTTCAAACCTGAATGATCTTAGGTGCATATGCATGTATAAATTAAAAAATAAAAAGAATAAAAACAAAAACAAGGTCATCCGTAATTATTGCCTAATTATATCTTCGATACTCGTATCCCTCTTGCATGCAGAAACTTAAGGTCTTAATTTGCCCGGGATTCTTAACGAAAGTATTCATGTAAATCTTTGTTTTTCTTAGGTATTTCCCTAGTGGCATCAATGTATACTTTGAAGGAAAGATGCTTGAAGCAGTTCTCAACAACATGAGACTTCATGGCCGCATTGGTACTGTTCGTGGGATGATCTCACAATACAACCTCGAGCAGCCTGAAGGTGTGCGCAACTTGGGCAATCTCATAGGAAAACATGTCCGTATGGAAGGGTTTCTTGTAGTTGACTACTACCATCTCTACCATAAATTCCTTGGGATGGTTCTGCCTCATATCAAGCAAGGAAAAATCACTTTTGTTGAAGACTTAGCAGAAGGCGTTGAGAGAGCGGCTAGTGCTCTCATAGGGCTCTTCTCCGGTCACAACGTTGGAAAGCCAGTTGCTGTAGTTGCTAATGAGCAGATATATATAACAGTTCGAATTCTTTATTTTAGACAGTATTTTATTGTATATTTCAATTTATAAATTATATCTATCACCTTGCAGACCTTTATTGGGTAGGCATGATTGTCGGAGCATATTCTCAAATTGAGCTATAGGAAGTAACTACAAGTAGAAGAAAACCGTCTTATGCAAGAAAATTTTCTACTTGGTATACTTGGAAAAAGGATTTTGAGTTCAAAATTAGAGTTCGACAACATAATTCTATATAATCAGCCAAAGTTCCAAAAACTACCAACCAGTCTCCTCCCTCCCATACAACGCTTCTCTGATCGACTTATACTATTCAAAAAAAAATTAATACTAGCAATTTGACATATTCAACACATATGCTAAAATTTCTATAATATTTTTTTATATACTGATAATATTTATTTATTTTATATATAATGTAAATTTAGTTTAATAATTTTAATATATATATATATATTTAAACTATTTTGTAAGTAAGAATTAAAAGATAATCATAAAATGAAAATCGTAAAATATAAAATAGGTGGGCTATAAATGGTACTTGTTATATAACTTCTAGTTATTAGAATCAAAAGAAAAAAGTGATGTCATTTTAGGCAAATCATTTCAAAACACATCGAAAGAGGAGTATGTACTTTATTAATAGTATTTACTAGAATTAAAAGAAAGAAGTGAGGGCATTTTAAATAAATCCTTCAAAAACACACTAAAAGAGGGATCGGTACTTTATTAACAATATAGATTATTAAATAAAATGTTTGTAGTAATGCATTGCATGAAGGAATCATATGTTTGAATAGCATAAAGAAAATATAAAAGTTCTATTGCAACGTAATAAATAATTTGTTATTTCTAGAGCTATATACAACCTCAAAGCAACAAGGACGTTATTTTCATTCCGTTTGCTTCGCTTAGAAAATAAAGGAAGCACATCACTGCAAATCAACAAAACATATTTAGGCAAAAAGGATCAAAAGCACCTGTTTGATAATTCACCATCTACTGCCTTTTCTTAAGGCGGGCAGTTTTGTATCCACACTTTGTAGGCTTTCCCCAAGGTGTAAGTGAGACTCGGCCATGGCTCCCGCTGCTCTTACTCCTTCCTTTACCACCGCCATGAGGATGATCAACCGGATTCATTGCCACACCTCTCACCACTGGTCTTTGTCCCAACCATCGGCTTTAACCAGCCTTTCTCAGCTTCTTTGTTCCATGCTCTGGGTTTGACACCATTCCTATTGTCTTCCTAGATCTCGTCTACCAGCTTCTTGACCCCAGATGGCAGTTTTATCTCACAGTACCTGAAAAAATCATAAGATAAGCAGACTAATTGAATAAAAGAAAAATGATGACAAAATTAAAGGCGTCATCAAAAATAAAATTTGCCATTCATTGACCTTGCCTGTTTTGAATCAGAAGCCTTTCCAGGGACTGCATATCAAAGTACACAGTACAACCACAATGAGCAGCAGATTTGGGCATGAAAGAGAGAGAGAGAGAGAGATTCAGTAGAGAGAAGTCATAAATGAAATTGAGTAGTTTTCTAGGGATTTACGGTTTCGAAACATCTCCAAAAATGAATGAGATGCTATAATACATGTTAATGTAATAATGTCGATACAAGATAGATGCTCATGAACTATCAAGCTGGTATGATATGGCTTGAGATCAACTCGAGTTCAATGATAGCTTGAGCTTGGGCTTAGCTAAGCCAACTCGACTTGCAGGAACCCCTCGTCCTACCTCAGTCACTGAAGAAACGGTTCCACCCAAAGAGAGTGTTAATAGAGAGACGCGTCATACTGTCCAAAATCTATGCCGACATGGAAGGCAAACCACTGAAGCAAAACATGTACCATCCAAAAAAGTGCTAAAACTTGGAGGCAGCTATATGGCATATCTTCCATCAGAAAAATAATTAACAACCAACAGGATGCCTTGTAACTATTTTAGGAGTAGACAATCTAAAGGTGCTCTGCATTGCCAACTGTCGTATTCTATCTCAACTAAAGAATGGCAAAGTGAAGCATAACATATGCCAGCCACTGTAGTGTTAAGCATTGGGCCTTGAAGTCAGTATCCCTCACTCGAAGAGAGATGCAACCTCTAAAGCATGAATTCACCCATATTGCTTAGCTTTAAAAACAAAAATCTATGGGTACCACACCACTGCTTAGCGCAATAAATCAGTCCTTGTTTTCCCACATGGGTAATATCACTACACAAATACATAGAATCTTTAGAAATGCATTTTTAACTACCCCACTCAATTACTAATCACAACATACAATATCATTGGTCTTCAGAAGTTGAAGTGTACCTATGCCTCTTTATCAAGTTCCTTTAGGCTTCATTTGGTTGCTATGATTGGGTTGGATATAATATTTATCCAACCCAATTTTTTGTTTGGTTCAAAAATGTTGGGCCCTTTATAATTTTTTGGCCCGGTTTCCAATCCAACAAAGTAAGGGATTGTGAATCCCACCTAGGAGGTGGGATATGGTATCAAAGCCAATATTTCCAACTAAAAAAATATGAAAAAAACATATTGTCCCCATATTATAAATTGTATTAATTAGTACACAAGTTTTATTTTATTATTTAATTATTAATTATATGTTTCTCATTGATTTTTTGCATGTGGTATAAATTTTCATGGAATTTTGATCAATTATTTAAAAAATATAAAATTACCTAATAAATATATGTCATCTATTTCATATATTGGTGTATTTGAAATTTTAAAGCATTCAACTTAAAAAAGTGTTATTATTATGAACTTTGTATAGTGAAGTGGTTAAGCATCAAATGATAAAATATATATACTATACATCAAGCACTTACACCATTTGTGTATGTTTTTGAGTAGATTTTCCCAATGTTATTAAAGGCGCTCGCCTGGACCACCCCAGGCGCCCAGGCGAGCGAGGTGCCTGCAAGAAGGCGCCCATGGGAGGGCGCCTTGCTGCGCCTCGCCCAGACAGTGAGGCGGGCCGCCTGGCCCGCCTTGCTGTAAGGGCCTTTTTTTTAAAAAAAAAATGAAAAAGGAAAATTACCCAAAAAAAAACCCTAGACAGTGAGATGAAAAAAGCCTTGGCCCACTTCTGTGCACGTTACCCACTGTGCCCAACCCCCACCAGCCGGTTCGCCGCCCCTTTCCACCGATCCAACGCCGGCTTCTGCCTCCGGCCGCTGCCGGCAGGTACAGTTTTTGCTTTTTCTGCTTTTTTTTTATTCTTTTTCTTTTCTGTTTTCTGTTTTCTGTTTTCTGTTTTTATGTATAAAAACAAGGTTCTAACGTTTCTATCTTTATTTAACTTATTTTAAACTAATGTTTATGCTTTTTTTTTCTTTCCATTTTTAATAATTATTTATGTTTATTTTTTATCCTTTTTACTGTTTTTATTTGTTTTTGCTGCTGTTTTTAAATTTTTTTATTTTATTTCAGTTTTATTTATTTATTTTGCGGTTTTTTGTTTTTCTTTTTTCTATTTTTGCTGTTTTTTTCATTTATTTTGTTTTATTCATACTTTACTGTAAAATTTAATATATTATTTTACATTTACAGCTTGAAGCCATGAAGATGATAAATTTGCATTAGATTTGAGTGGGGATGAGGATGACATATAATTTTCTATTGTTAATTGACTATAAATTAGTACTTTTGTGAGTTATGAATGAACTTTTATAGTGTGAATTTGGATTTTTTTTAACATTATTTATATGTCTACTCTATATGTTTTTTAAAATTTTCGCACTACATATATTTATATATATATATATATATTTTTAAATTGTCGCCTCGTTCGCCTTTTGGTCGCCCGCCTCTTGCCTCGCCTCTCGCCTTAAAAATGGACCTCTCGCCCGCCTCTTGCCCCTCGCCTCTCACCTTTAATAACTATGGATTTTCCTCATTATTATTTTTGAACTTCTTTTCTATTATCTAGTATTTTTAACTTCAAATACCTACTTTTTTTCTTTTTCCTTGCATCTTAATTTTTTTTTTCTTTTACTCATCTAAAAATTTAAATAAATGTATTGAGAATATTGAAAATTTTAGTAATATATAAAAAATAAATAACTATTTTATTTATTTTCTACTATAAAATTTTAGCAAATACAACAAGTGTGCCAAAATTACTACTCTGAACAACCCCTTCAAATTTAGTTGTGAAACATATAATGTAGAAAAGTCAAAATTAACTTACCATTTCAACATCTAATTCAAACTTCAAATGTGGGTTTGTCTGCTATGTTCTGGTGAAGGAAAGTTGTTGGTATTGTACGCAAAACGCATCTAATATTATTTAAAGTTATAAATGGGCATTTTAGTCATCACAATAGAGCATAAGGTTAGTTTAGTAAATTTGAATATATCCCATATAATCAATACTTACCAACCAAACAACAAAAGTATATTTTGTTAGGATATCCATACTCTCAATCCGAACAATCAAACAAAATATTAGATGGTTTTCACATATTATATAGCTTATATATCCATCTCAATCTTATCACATCCAATCTCATCATTACAACCAATCGCAGCCTTAAGGTGTGTTACGCCAATTCTGATATCATTTCTCAAATATATACAAGAATCTCACTAAAATTTCCAAATTAACACTTTACCTAGCTGCTCTATTGGGCTTGTTAAGTATCTTTGCAGAGGTCCCTGCAGCACGCACGAGTTTCCCGCCCTGTCCTGGTCGGATCTCAATGTTATGGATTTGGGTCCCAATTCGCATATTTGACAGAGGCATACAGCTCCCAATTTGAGAGCTTATGTCCAGTGTAAACATCTGATTCATCATCGACTTCATCGACAGCGCTGATTTGGGCTCAGCTGTCTCAATAGCACCTGAAAATTAGGATAACAAGGTAATGCAAAAATGTTATACACGTTAGGGTGATGATCACATTTACTCAACATCAAAAATATATAGAAGTTAGAATAGTTGGGATAATGTGGTAACAAAGGCATGACAATTAATTAAGGAAAAAGCCCTTCAGAAATTTGTCCAAACTTGCTTCAGTGGGAATTGTTTAGCTCTATTTTCGTCAGTAATTCGGCTTTTAATTTTAACATTTCAGCATTTCAGTTTTCAGAATCCAGAGCAAAATCCATCTATGAGTTAATATCGCTGAAAAAAATCCATCTTTCGCTGCCCAATAAATTCCATAATAAGTATTCCACCATTAACACTAATCAAGAAATTACATGGAAATTACTAATTAAATTAAAACGAAGAAACCGTATAGCCATATATATAGAGTTAAACGTATATGTAGACAGAGAAATAGTGATTACCAGAAGAGAGATAGCGTGAAGCAGGGCGCAGAATTGATCGGAAAAGAATTGAGGAAGCCGCGCGAGCTCCGTAGAGCGCCATTTTCTTGCTCCTGTGAAATCAGGGCTCGGGGTATGGAATTTGGAAGGTTTCTGAACTGATCAGAAATGGCTCAAGTGATGGATACGATGTCGTCTGATTCATTTTATAGTAGGTATCGGGTGATTTCTTTCTTTCCGTATTTTTTAATTTTATAGAGCAGAAATTATATAAAGATTTGAGTTAATGACCGGAGAGCTCGATATCTAGTACTTCTTTTATTTTTATTTTTTCTTTTTTTTTTATACACACATTCATTCACTAAGTGTGTGCAAAATACAAATCCCAAATATCAAATATACAAGTGTTATTAAGCTGATTAACTACCTAATAGCTCTATATTTGTTATAAACAACAAAAGCTACAAGTACTTGGAGCTCATTGACCTCTAATAAACTTGATGTGGAAAAAAATGTAGCCTTGAAGATAAATATTATCAGTACCTTGTGTAATGACCCGATCTGAGTATAAAACTCGGATGTACTACCTTCATTTGGAGACGTTGATTTCAAGACATGTGGCATAATTAGTTTATCTGCAGTAGTACTCAAGGACCAAGGACCAGCGTACGACTTCTGCGAGCGACTATCAATCTCAAGACAAGCGGCAGGATTTGAAGAATTGAGGACAAATCCTGTATAAGTAGTATATTTTCATCCCCTATAAATACCCGTGTGTAATCATATAAGTAGGACTTCTAAGGGGAAAAAAAATGCTCTGTAAAGCAATTGCAAGTCATTATGTTAAGACCTTATTGTTAAATTGTAATCTTGTTTTCCTTAAAAAATTTAGAGCCCATTATAAATAAATTGCTTCGCTTGGAAACTTCCCTTTATCAAAATCCTTTAAAAAAATTTCAACTTTTACTAATATTTTCTTGTGTAATTTTTATTATACCCTTGCGTTGTAATAGAAGTTCCATATTTTATAGATGGGTAGGTCTTACATAAAAGTTTAGGCATCGTAAATCTTGTATTAAAGTTAGCAACCATTCAGTCTTATTCTACAAAAATTAATAGTCCAAATTTTGATAATTTTGTATATATATTTGCATAAATATATAAACACGTGTTATATCATAGACATGGATTTTCGGTGAGAGTTGTAGTGGCAATGATTTGTTAAGTTTAGGTTTTGTGGTTGTGATGGATCATTGATTGAATTTACATATAGTGATTTGAGTGCAATGCATCATATCTACTGAACATCATTGGATTGAAGAAGGTGGATAGTAACCATACTTGATCCAATACATATCGTTAGATTTAGAGGATATGGGTGACCACTTACCCCATAGTCTTGATTGGACCGAGTGAATTGCACTCAACCAATCAAGAGTATTACATGGATCATCAAGTTGGATGGATGTACTTATGTGGGGAACTCAAGTAATTGGATAAAAATATATTAAACATTAGTTAATTTATCTTTTAACATTTTCTAATAAATTTGCAAAAATCACATGTACTTTTGGCCTGCCGTCCAACTAGAACTTAGTTTTTGTTTTCCCATAAAACATACAACGTTGTCTCTAAAATAAATCCTCATATGATCCGAGATTTTCCATATATGAACCATTATATCCGCATCTTAGCTGCCATCACAGTTGTTTATTTTCAAGGGATGTTGCGATGCATCAGACTTGTCTTTGCCAACCAGAAAGGAAATAGAACATGGAAACTGAAGGATTTATGTGCTATGAATCTAAGGCAGTTATTATAGAGAAGCTGAAGATGCATGTGCTGTGGATCCAGTAAACAGTACTTGAAGGTCATTCTTACTAGAAAAAATTGAGCAATGTTAACTCACTCATGTCCATATATAAGAGGTATATTGTTATTTTCTACTATGCATATCTACATCTTCTCCTGATTCATAATATGATCATTTAATTTTGTTTAAGTACCACTTATGGACTATTTAACATGTTATACTAAAAATTGAATTTAAGCGTGCAGGAGCTGTCCCAAGCATGCCAACCAGAAAAAGTCAAAAAACCTTATTGAACTTGTTCTGATTCTTACATCTTAAAACTTTAAGATTCCTAGTTTTGAGAAATCAATTTCCTTGACGCACTAAACACAAGAATCTAATTTTAGACAATGAGGGCTAGAGTACCATTTCGGTCAGCAAGGGGGAGGAGGAAGGAGCAACTATATGATACAGGGCTTTGCATGACATTCATATAAATTCATAATTATTGTGATCATAAGTGATGGCGGGAAAAAAAAAAAAAAAAAAAGCAAGCACAACAATTGTTCTTAAAACAGAGTTCAACCTAATTTCATAGAGATGAAACTAAACAAATTTCGGCACACATAACTCAGGAGACGCAAAATTGAATTTCTTTCTTCATCTTGGCTAAAAAGGTAAAAGGATGATCAAACAATGAGAATTTGCGACACTACAAACTTGAAGAAGTCTGGAATTACAATGGATAAGAGTATCCACGGAGGTACCTAGAATCGACACCTGATTCTCTTACTAATGCTACTCTGCCAGTTCTAGCCACCTGCAAAAAATTAAGCAAAATGTATGGTATTACAGTTGTCGGGATGTAAAATTTATCTCTGAACTGGCTAATGGGAAAGAAGTTTTTAGACTTTCACAATGTAAAAGACATCTGTCAACAATATCTTTCGCAGCATATACATATCAATCAATAGTAGAAAAATCATTGTAGAGTAGAGAATAAAACGTTCTTAAAATCCTAATCAAATAAAAGAAAAATCACAAGACACAATTTTGTGTAATAAACTTGGGAATGTTGGAGCTTAGGTGTAGGAACAACCTTAACCCACAAAAGAAAGATCTACTCCGTCCCACATAAAGGCCTAGTAAAGCAACAATCTTAGAAAAGGATTAATTACACTTACATTCCCTCTAAAATAAATAAACTATCAACCCCTCCCTTCATTTGTTCTGATTACAAAAACCTCCCTTTTAAGTTTCTCTGTTAAAAGAATCCTATGTCCCATACTGATCATTTTGCTCTCGAATTAAAAAATTTAAAGAATATTTAAATCATTAATTAATTAAATAACTACTCTGCTATTGGATATCCTGATAATGTTTCTATATTTGAGAAGGATTCTATTATAATGTTTATATAGTAGAAGGAGTGCCTCTATAATATACTCAATTACTCTAAATGTGTCCGTAATATCTCAATACAAATGTCATATTTACCCCAATAATTGTAATCATAGTGTCTTGGAGTTGGGCTTGCAGAACATATTCAATCACAATTTTTGCTGTTCTGCCACAACTTAGAAATACACTATCCTAAGAAATTGAGGATCGATCCTCTCCCTCCCCCCCCTCCCAGTGGCAATCCTTCTTGTCTCTCATCTTCTCTCCCCTATAACTCCCTCCTTTCTGATTCTCCCCATCTCATCATTGTCATTGGTTCATCCTTCTCTCTTCCTTCCCAACATCATCATTTTCATCCAAAACTTTAACAACAAGATAAGTCTGGTAAATGGTAATTTAGTTATTTCAAAGAGGCATTCAGTTTAATTAACACTTTAGGAAATTCCACTATTCTCCTCAATATCAATGTAGAAAGATATAACTATCAGAGAACTATGCCAGTATTGCTTTCTACTGCATTCACATACCACAAGTTATTCTAAGGTTGAAAGAGCCTAAGAAAAAGAACAACATACCTCACAAATGCCATAAGGTTCCAACAACCTTTGCAAGGCAACCATCTTGTCTAAATCTCCAGTCAGCTGGAAAAAAGTACGAAAAGTAAATTCAGAAAAACAAAAGGAGAGTAAAAGAGAATGAGAAAGAACAAAGAAGTGTCCAGGCTAAAATATGCTCTTAAAATTACTTTCAGCAAATGACAGTTTCCACTGTAATATAATCCCTATTCAATTCTTATAAAAGTATCTTAATCATTCTTATGTGAACCGTGAAAAAATCCCCTTGCTGCATTTCAAGTACAACCTGTTGCCAAATTATTGACTTGTCATTTGTATTAATGCAACTCAATGATAATTGATAATATAGTTTAATGATGCTCACAATCCCTTACACTATTTCTAGTTCACGGATTTTGGTGAGGAAAAGAAAAGAAAATACTAAGAAAAATACTTCTAATTGTTGGTTGGTAAGGAAAATATTAAAGAAAGGAAAACTTGGGAAAAAATATAATGTATTTAAGGAAATGAATTTTCCTCGCAAAATGATGAAGAAAATGAGGGGAAAGCCCATTTGAACTATTTTTTATTCTCCAATAAATACATCAACTCTCCTTTCCCCATCCCTTTCTTCATTATTTTCTTCAACAACCAAACAAATTTGAATTTTTTTTATTTCTTTGTTTTCTTTTCCTTTCCCTAATATTTTCCTTTCCTTGTCAAAATCCTTAAACCAAACATAGTGTTAATATCTTTTCCTCTATGTTTGCCGGAAATTCAATTTTACTCTTAGGAAACTAGAAAAGAATGCCAGTATTTATCTTTCAAGTTATTCACTACCAAGAAAATTTAGCAATTCATGACTTCATTTATTTATTTATTTATTTTTTGTGGGGAGGGGGGTTGTGCATAGTTAACAATTGATGACTTATCAAATCAATTCGAAACAGCAAATAGATTTTCTTTTTACCTAGGAGCATACCACAGTAAGGTTAGGGAACTTCAACTAAAGGTACGCCAATTTATTCTTTTGGCAGTTTTGGTAGCTTTTAAGACAAAATTACTGACTACACCAGATGCACTTACATTACTCAACACTTGCCTAAGTTTCAGCATGCCTGCATTTACATATGATGTAGGGTCAATTTTATCCAATAGTCATTACTTGCATCAATCTAAGTTGGCAGTTCACGCCTGCCAACTACAAAGTTATTTTACGGAAGTTAAGGGTACGACTATTATTGATGATACAAGGACAATTTTATCCATTTAATTATATAGAACATTAATTGTATGTTCAAGATTCCACAATCTTTTCCCTGTAAAATAATATACCATTCATCAAAAAGTTCTTTCATTCATTATATTGGTTCACATTATTTCAAGCAGTCTTACATACAAAAGAACAATTTTTAAGCATATTGATTTTAGATGTAGTAGCAGTAAGTCAAACCCCTAACTCATCAATGAAAACACTTCACCAAATGAAGCAATCCTGCAGCTTTATTTAACAATGATCAACTTACAAACCCTACTTCAACATCAATAGATATCATACCCCTAAAGTCAATATTTTGTAATAAGTAGAAACAGAAACTGCCATTAGCATGTTACTAACATATACATTTACCTCAAGGGTAATAGTGTGATCAGAGACATCAACAGCTTTGGCTCTAAATATACTAGCAATATCAAGAACATTGCGGCGAGCAGCAGCATTCACTGCAATTTTGATTAACATCAATTCCCTCTCAGCGAAAGGCAAGTGTGTGAGATCCCGAACCTGAAGATTATAAAGCTTGTCAAGCATGTCATTGTTCAGAAGCAAGCCAGATTCAAGAAAATGCAGAAACAAACAGTGTTGGCGAGCCAACCCTCATTTTTTGTCAATAGGCTATGTGGTGCTAATACATTAATGGCTTTCCATGAGCAATATAAATTCAAAAAACACAAACTCCATCAGACTTAAATAAAAGTAGATATATATAGAGCACAACAAACATTATCACACAACACAGAAGGCAAAAGACATAGTCATGAATAAAAAATTACAATGAAGCACCAAATAAAATAGTCCAGGTTATAAGTAAACACTTGAGCAGGTGACGAGCACAAATTTCATTACTGATTAGGTAACGTCATGGAAACTCTTACCACATTACTGTAAAAGCAGAAGAGCTTATAGTCTAGAGTTAAAAGGAGATAATATTTGTTCATCACTAAAATGAGCCACTATTTATCAATTCAAGAATATTGTGGTCAGAAGCTTTAGAAAAGCTTCCAGAATTTCCCGGGATCGACGTTAAATTCCAATCTCAACTTCCAAGATACACTAACAATATTATGCTCTCACCTCATGAAGATCCACCAATTTATAAAGTTGCTGTACCAACTTGTTAATGGATTCATCTGTACCAGGAACGACAGTGGTAATGCGTGAAAGCCCCTCAACTTCAGAATGACCAACAGCTAAGCTCTAAGAATAAGAAGCAAACAGAAAAATGAGTCCAAAAGAAAAGAACAAAAAGCAAAATTGATTAAACCATAAAGAACAAAGAAGCCAACACAAATGAATCCATAGAAAAAGGAATCAATAGGTAAAACAAAAAGAACAAAAAATTAATACAATTTGTAAAAAGATCTAAAGCTACACTACATACTTGAATATTATATCCTCTTCGAGCAAAAACCCCTGTGACAAGGTTAAGGACTCCAGGAGCATCTTTAACAACCATTGAAAGAGTATGAGAGCGAAGCCCACTAGTCTGCAAGTTTTGAAGCAAAAATAAGCAAGTGCAACCGGCACAAGAGAAGTTTCAGGAATAATATCCTTCTAGAACTCACAGTAGCCTAACCAACAAGGGATGTAACTTGCACAATTCAAACTTTAGAAAAAATTACTATGCCTGTTAAGATCACTTGTATCTCAATTCAATTCAACTGAACTCATCTCAATAGGCCTTGTTTATTGCATGTAAAATATCGGCGTTAAGGTCATTTTACATTCAGTGGAAAAGACTAACATCATGAGGCAAATGTTAAACAAATACATAAATGTTAAACAACAAAGACGAGCAATTTCTTACATCTTCATCATTCAGCATTCCCCAATGAGCATCAAGAACTTGATTGATAGAAATGTCATCAGCTGACTCCACAGGGTAAACATCTCCCTTCATACAATAAACAAATGTCTTAAGGTTAATTGAGACCTATAATAGCCATAAAAATATCATAATTTTGAGAAAATGAACCAGAGTTCCCAATATCAGGATATTCCATAATTTGCATTAGCCGACTATTTTCACATTTGCAATGGATAAGGAAAAGAAAAGTTTTTTCAAGGTCTCTCTATCATCCATTATTCCATTAGATAAACATAAATGTTGCCATGACATAATAATCATGTCAAGCTTGAGAAATCCGGAACCAATCTTTCATCCTACAAGAATTAGCAAAAATCTTTGGTCCAAAGCAAATTTCAAGACATCAATTAACATCTTTTACAAGATTGTCCCAGGAGTTTTGAATCTTGGAGGTCTGCATGTCCGACTTTTAGCACAACTATGTTTTGCAGCCTTGTGTAGAATCTTAGCTCACATGCAAAATGTTTATTTAGTTTGAGTGGATATCCTGCTCCAAAGAAAAGAAGGTATTGCTGGAGGTATTGAAGCTTTTCTAGCTAAGCAATCTGACCATAAGCACAGAATCCTATTGACAGAGTATGCAAACAGCATTAAGGGAGGGATAAACAAATAAGTTCAGAAACTAACCAAAGATGAGAATAAATTTATTCATAACACCACCCTTGACAGGCTACCACATGCATAAAAATTGAATGGTATAAAAGGAAAATCTGATGAGGATTTCTTATAATTATATTTTGCATGCAAAAAAAAAATAAAAAAATTTATACGATTGATAGATATACAAACCAATCTCAACATTGGTAAGGATGGACATCAGGTCACTTTTTGTCATGATAGTTTAACCAAACTTTCGGGTAGCTTATTTTGCCACCAAAACTGATAAAGATTTCACAGGTAACCAACTAGTCAGGTATCTGATGTTTCCAGGGTTTATCTGAGGCCGGTTTGGATTGTTACTTTTTCTTTTTCCCTGAGCTTTTAGAATTTCAGATAGTATACCAGTTCTAAAAATCAAGAGAAAGTCATAAAAACAGAAATAAAATTAAGCATATACAAACAAAAAATAATAAAAATATATTCTGAAAATGGTCCAGACTCCAGACTGTCAAATACATACTTGGGACAAAATTGAGGTGAATTTGCTATGAGTGACAAAATTAATTTAAAATGGATAAATCATTTTATATTTTAATGCTTAAGACTAGTGAACTATCATACCCCAACAGATGTATCAGATGCTCCAATGCGAGTCTCCCTTACAGACCTTGAAACAGTATCCACTGGCCTTACTTCTTCAAGATCTGGATATGAAGCAGCTGAGAACCGCCAAAAAGGGGCAGATTCACCCATCTTTTCTCTTCTCAAGGCAATCTAGTTTAAACCGTCCAAAGATGAGAACTTACATAAAGAAAAAAAAGGAAGAAAACAAGAAAACAAAATCATTATTTCTTTGTTTATTTACTTTTCCTGTCCTGGCAATCTCTCTGATTCCAAATTTACTTAAATTCCTCTGCACTGCAACCATCTTCCCTGGATCTCCAGTTACCTATAGACAATATCATAGGATTCAGGTACTGGAAATCAATGAATGATACTGTCCAATTGCAAACAGGATAGTTTAACAGTATATCAGATGTGCCCCGGAAATAACAATCATATGATTAGAAACAAATTCAAATGCCTATGCATAATGCAACACTCACTATCCAGTAACAACAAACAAACAAACAAATGATTCTTAGGGAAGGCGGGAAGTAGTATTCCCAGTCGCACAGTATGATATGTTGCTGAAATTACTTAAGGGCCTTAAATGGGTCATCAACAAGCTACATTACAGCCTTTAAAATGGGAGTTCATTTTTGAAGTTCACTAGGCACATATAACACAATTAAGCTAATGATAGGACAAAACCATCCCAGTAGTCCAACTTTACCCACATGTTTATTATAAAGAAACTGTAACATTATTAAAATAAAGCATGAATCATATCAGCCTACCCCTTTCAAATATCTGCAACAGTTCTTGCATGCGCACATATGAAGGAAACAAAATAACAACACGTTACCCAGCTAAGAGTACAAATATTTTGTGGCCAGAAGTCTTCTCTTCTCAATCACTTCATGTAAGATTAGCTTGCTGTCGAATTTAAAGGTTAGGCTAGGAAGCAGCCAGAAGTAATCTTCAGTCACTAGAACTACTTTAAACTATGGAATATATATTAGAGCCCACCAGTGGACGTAACAAGATCCAGGTGTGAAGTTTGTATACTTTTCGTTGACACCTGGATCTGGTTTTTCAAACTATCTTTAGTCTTCAAAAGCAGTCTAGAACGAAATTGCAATTGTAAGTAATAAAAAGGCTTAAAACACGAAAGAGTTAGCGGTTCTCATCAGCAACCTTTTGCTTTTCAAATTCTATCGTACCATACGTGTAATAAACATAAGTAGCCATCACCTCAATAGTTAGCGAGTGATCAGAGATGTCCACAATTTTTGCCCTAAAAATGTCCACTAGCCACATGACCTGGAGAATAAACCAAAAGAATTATATGGTTTAATCATACAACAAGGGAGAAATGAAATGGCTAAAACAAAAGTGTGAAGTGCTATACTGTTACAGGACCTGGTACCAGATATAATCAATTCCCTAAAATAGGATAAAACAAGCATACAAGTAACATACAAATAAAAAACTAACATCCAAAAGACCAAGGATGACTACCTCTGCTCGATCTTTTGGATTGGCATTGATTTTGATGAGCATCAATTCCCGTTCCACTTGTGGCTCCTTTGAAATGTCTTCAACCTGGTGGTCAAATTTCCCATAAATTAGAAACTGCATTTGAAGTGAGCGGATGAGCAAAATGAATTAAAAGTAAAGGTAAGCGCATTCATGACAAAAATACTCCAAAAAATCGCAAGTCAATCATAACTGCGACAGTACATAATAGGATAAAGGATTCACTTGTTAAAAGCCAGCAGGAATAAAATATAATAGTTTGAAATGACAAATCTCTGACATTAGGAAAACCAGAGCTTGGCTTTGCACCTTGACATCCTTATCAAGAGTGGATTTCGAATAGTAGCAATTAACTTATCACTAATGGAAACTACGTCAGATAAGATCATGACCTTTAATACATTCACGAGTTTCTGGAGCTGTTCCATAACTTGTTGTAGCACCCTTTCAGTTCCAGATACAACTATTGTGAAGAGAGCCTTATCCTTGTTCAATCCCACTGCAAGGGACTCGATGTTATATCCTCTCCTAGCAAAAACTCCAGCAATTCGATTAATCATTCCACTTTCATCACCAACAAACACTGAAATTGTATGACGTTTCACCCTGGATTTACAGCCATGAAAATTAATGAACAATTAATATAAGTCAGAAAGACATCTTAGAAATGCTATATATATATACACACACACACAAAAAAAAAAAAAAAAAGAGACATATGATACTTGGTCGTTTGAGGGAAAACCAGAATTGCCAACAACACTCATAATAATTATACTTCAATAGAAATCTTATTTCTTTTTTGGGCCAAAATTTTTAGCACTCTAACCAATACCATTGACCATACAACAAAAAAAATTGAGGCTCAGAAGCTTATACAATCATAAGCTGAGCATAACTCTAACCATGCAAACTATACAAGATTTACTAATTCTTAACCCAAAAACTCTACTTTATTGTTTCAGTTATCAATATATTCATAGTACACAAACTGACCATGATTTAAATGTAAACTTCACCATTATAATTTACGAGCAATAACACACTTGTAATCATTATCTATAATCATTTCACCTAATTGATAAACTGGCATTAAAAATACAGAAAACATAAACAAATAACCAAGTTTTTACGTACTTTACCTCTACCATTTACTAGCACAAACGCGCCTACAATTCAATTCATTTCTACAATTTCAATTCTAAAAAAAAAATAAAAAAATTGCTGCTATTAAAAGGTTTCAAGAAGCGAACAGAAAATAAGCAAATAAACAATAAACGCTATACGAACTTTGGCCTGGCGGAGGAATTGGTGGCGGCGGCGGCGAGAGATGAATCTGAAAAGGAGAGAACGGAGTCGTTTTGCTGCTTATTGTCGCCATTTGCACTTTGAGCACAAACCGCAACTCTTCTTTTGGGATTTGATGAGAATTTCACTGAGCAAAGGCTAATATCAGCTTTGGGAATGAGGTTATCTGAGTGTATGGATGCGCGAAATGGTGTGGAGTGAATGGCAACAGCCGCCATTGGAAGGGTGTCTCAGTGTGTGAAAACTTTGGTAGTTAAAAGGCAGGCAAAAGGAAGTGAAGTTTTAACTCTGTGGTCAATGATTCTTAGGGCATGTTGTTTTGCATTTTGGGAATTTTTTGCAAAATATTTGGGAGAATAAATTTTTGCAAGAAAATTTGGAGAATCTGTCAAATATTTCTTTTATTTTGAAAAAATAGAAAAAATAAATTGAAAATAAGGTGGTTTTTTTTTTTATTTTTGGAGGGGTAAATAGCAAATAGTCTCTCAATGTACAGGGTATGTGTGCTTTATCCCCAATCTTTGTATATGTGGGCAAAAATTACTCAACATTTGCTAAATGTACTTGAATACGCCCTCGTTCTATTTTTCAGCAGAATATTCCACAAAAAATACTGAAATACTTTGAGTATGTTGCAATTTTACCTCCTGAAATTTAACAAAATATGCATTTAATCCCTTATAAATTGTTAATGTTAAATGTTAAATTCATCTAACTTATAGTTTTGACTTAACAAAAAATAATTGAAGCCATAAATACACTTTTATGTAAAGTTTGTGGGAAATCAAAATATATTTGGATGGTTAAACGGATAGAAGGATGTATATTTAAAAATTTGAAGGATAAGTTTGGGCTATGTGAAAAAAAGGGGTCAAAATTATGTGAGACTTGCATTTATTGTGGAACCAATTTGACTACCTAAGTAGCAATCAGTAGGGTTATTGCTAAATTAATACCAAGGTTTTAAAAATCGGACCGGATCGACCGGTTCGATCGGTAACCGGTGGCTGGTCCGGTCCGAATTACACCTTCAAACCGGTCGCACTCGGACCGGTTCTTGACCGGTTCAATTTTTTTTTTATTTTTTATTTACCTACCAATTTTGACTACTGTTCACTGTTGACCAATTTTGAAAAATTAAAACCTAATGGCTAATTGATACACATTCACACAAAAGTGTAGTTTTTGAAACTTAAGTTTATTTATTTGAAGTCCAATGATGTGATTATATTTTGGATAATTGATGGTTGAATTTGTTGTTGTTTTATTAATTTCTATTGGAATATATTAGACATTTAGTGTGAAAAAATATATTTTATTTTGTTAAATATTAAACTTGAAACTTAAAGGGATGGCCATTTGTATTAATATGAAATAGTTGTGTGTTACTATTTGAATTATATTACATATTTGTAATTGATTAATAGAGAAATGGAATTTTCTAAAGAACCATTTGAAGGAAAAAAATGGCTAAATTATGGAGATTTTTTTTTATATTTTTCAATATTGTTGGAATTTTTCTATTTTTTACAATATATTAATTATATTATATATATTTATAAAATTAAAAATAATTATTACGTCATTATGACGTCACATCGGTCGAACCGGTGGTCCAACCGGTTGAACCAGTAACCGGTAACGTCGCCGGTTCTTTGTCCGGTCCGGTTTTGAGAACATTGATTAATACTCTAGTATATATATATATATATATATATGTATCTGTGTGTGTGTGTGTGTAACTATCAAACCAACATATATACAATAAGCATTTTAACCTTTCCAAAGCAAATGCTTTTTTCATGGATAGATTGCATTCACAATTTTTATGATAGGCACGCAGTAGCGGTAAATAACTTAGATTTAATATTTTAAGAATTTATAAATTACATGAATAAATTTACCAATGAATAATAAATGAAAATATATAAATATGCATCAGTAACTAAAACTGTGTATGTTGATTATTCTACTATGAAAAAAACTTATCAGTAAAGGATACTCTGATTTAATACCAAACTCAAGACAAGAATTTCTTGTATAACTATTCTCAAAGTCACAAAAGAATTCTTTTGCACCCTTTTGGATTAACCAACTCATAAATCAAAACAAGTCTTTCACAACTAGGGCTATAAATGGATATTAAACAGTACGGATATGTTGTATTCGTATCCATATCCGTTTAAACTTTATAATATCTATATCCGTATCCAATGGATATTAACCGAATTCGAATATATTTGTACCAAATTATAATATATTAGGATACATTCGTTTATAAATATCCGCATATCCGAATCCGTTAACTTATAATAAAATGCATTTTTTTCTAATAAATTTCATTTTAAAAAAAATTTACCACTTTATCTTAGAATTAAAAAATTAATTATTCTTGGTTTAGTTAATTTTTTAAATTAATGATTAATTAATATTAATATAAATTAATTACAAAGTCAAGCAACAATAATTTTATATTGATCAATTTTATCGTTCATATATTGATTTTTTTATTTTTATCTTGATTTAGTAGTGTTTAATTATCATTACTATCGTCTATCGATTCTTCATAATCCTTAACTACTAATTTTTTTCTTATTAATTCTTTAATTACTCATTTATACTTATATTCATTTATATATAGATTATGAAATTTCATATTGAAAAAATAAAAATAATATATTATGAATAATAATTTTTTAAATATTGTTTATCAGATATGGATAATAGATTTAATTAAATTATGGATAATCGAATATATAAACGGATATATCCAACGAATATATATATTCGAAGGGGATATTAAACGGATTGGATAGGAAATTACTATATTCGTATCCGTTTACAGTTGGATATCTACTAATCGAATACGGATAATATCGCTTTAAACGGATATGAATAATATGCTCAATAAATGAATTAGGATGCGAACGGTAAACGAATTTTCAAATATCCATTTGCAGCCCTATAATCACTAGTATTATAGAAGTAAATTATATAATTATTATACTTTCTAAACTTAGTAATCCTAATTCTACAACATAAACATAGATAAATATAATTACTTGAGAATTGAGAATTCTAATCAAATTTGATTTCTAAAAAGCTTAGTCAAACCTTAACAATTGCTATTTTAGCAAGATTCCCCATTTTAGTAATTATTAATGGCTTAACCATTGATAAACCATAACACCGATTTTCACTAACATTCAAATACGCCAATAAGCTCGTCTCCATTATGGAAATTCTAGATATCCTTTAAGATTAGCAAATGATATAAAATATCATATTTCTCTCCTTTAACCAGAATCTTCAGTATGTGTGACTCTCTAAATTTTACTTTCGACTGAATATTTGTAATCCTTAGAATTAAACTAGCTCAAGAAAATTACTATTGCATAATTCCAGCATATATTCCTATCATTGCACTTGAAAAGTTTGTGTTAGAAATGAATTACAAGGAAGCCGCTCGTGCTACTTGTCACCCATTGAAATATTCTTGGAAAGTATTCGTTGCTTAATATCAATAATCAGTTCATCTGCAGCCTCTAATAACCCTACAAGGAAAAGTTTATGAAGACTCACATGATCAGCAATATAATAATCAAGTATTCAAAGGACAAAAGATTCAATTTTGAAAAGGTAACAATATTACAATTTTCTTAACCTTTTTGTAAAAGAAGAGAGAAAAGCAAATAAATATCTTGACTGAAGAGATCCTGCAGTTAGTTGTGCTGGAAGGTTATGTGTCTCCTTCTTGGCATCTTTTACTGCTTATGCATTATGATTGTCGTCTGAGGAAAGTACAATTAAGAGTGTGACCTCTCTAGCTAGCTGGCTAGCTAGTTATACTTCTTTTAGCAATCACATTTGATCTCTAGTGGGTAGTGAATGTACGCAGATCGATGTCCATCCATTATAAATCATTGCTGTTCTTTACTCTTATGTTTCTCTGTCATTTAAATTATTCTATTTGGATCTTCCAGAGGTAAATTTTATTATTATTTTTTATTCTAATTAAAACGCAAAATATAGATATTAAGACCAACACCCCCTCTTTTATTTTATAACAATAGATAAATATAAGATTATAATGTAGAATCAAATAATTGAATACAAAATTCCTCTTATATTCTTTATTGTCCCCAAAATTTTCCCATTTTTCAATATATACATACATATATATCATATATATATATATTTTATTATTCTTACACTAAAAAAATTAATCAATTTCATTTTTACCTCAAAAATTCAATAAAACAACATTAATTTGACCGCTACGGTAAAAAAAATATCTCCCCCAAAATATAAACAAACATACCAAAACTTTTCAAAACAAATTTTTAACTATTCACCAAAACATAACTAAAAATCCATTGCATTCCCCAGCACAACTTTCACATTCCCCAATCTCACTTACAACATTCATTCCCCCAAAACACATATTAAAATAAAATATACCTTATTGTTTAGTTTAGCTTGATTTTTAGTTTTAATATCATGGTACGTACCTCCTAATTTGGTTTTAGTTTTAGTTTTAAATTTAATTTTTTAATATCGTAATGTGAATTTAAATACAAATTTTTTGGTGAATTTGACTTATAAATTTTATTTTTTTGTGAGTTATTTGGTTTATAATTCTTTTTGGTAATTTTTTGATATCTTTAGTAAAGAGAATACATGTTATATACTAAACACTATTGGAAATATTAATAAAAACAACCACTAAAATATTAAAGAAACAACAAATAAAATTGATTAAAATATAAGAAGAATTAGAAAACAAAACCTACTTCAAAGCACGTAAATAATTGCACTCACTTCAGAGTAGAATCCGTCACTGCCTGGTGCAAACAGTATCTGACGTCTACCCTCAAGATACGATGAACCTCTAGAAATTTTTGACGTGCACTCGAACAAGAATTTCCACAAACTTGATTTTTTTTCCACAATTGTCTTATTTGGTAGAAATACTTAAAATATTTAAATAAAAAATTACATATATATAAAAGTATTTTTATTTTTTTTGTATAAGTTGTAGACTGCTCTATATTTATTCTCTTTTAAAATAACAAAGAAGTGTATTTATTAAATTAATCAACCCTTTTGGAAGAGACATATTTCTCTTTGTAAAAAACACAATTTGAAAGAAAGATATAGGCTATGTTTTTTACCATTTTCCCAGGATATTTTCCAACTTCCAAAATATATCCAAAATACATACACATTCTCTAATCCTTCTCTCAAAATACAAAAAATTTATACAAAAAAAAACCCTCCTAAAATAATCTCAAAATACCCTATACCCTAAAAACTACACCTTCCCCACCTACCCCTACACTTTCTCACTCTACTTTTCATATCACTCATTCATTTATTACTATCTTACTTCATCCATCCATATATATATATATAAATATAATTTTACAAGTTATAAAATTCTAAAACTTGTGTTTAAAAATTTAAAAAAATAATTAAACTTAATTAAATATTGTTTATATTATTACTAAATAATTTATTTACTAGATAACGTATTAAATTAATTTAATTAATTAATTAAATTACTTATTAATTAAATAATGTATTTGGCAATATTTAATATTTAATGCATTAATTAAATGTTACATTTATTCATTTAAGATGTTTTAATTTAGATAAATTAATCTTCTTCAAAAAAATTAATCTTCATTAAATATTAATCCTTAGATTTATTTAAAATTATAATAACAAAATTTATTATTATTTAATAATATATTAAATTTAATAAATTAATATGAATATAATTAAAATAATTATCGATAAAATTAATTAAATCTAAGTAAAAATTATTTGATTGTTTAGTAAGTAATTTACTTACTAAATAATGTATTAATTAAATAGTGAGCTAAATTAATTAAATAATCTATTAAATTAATTTAATTATTATTTAATTATTTAAATACTTGTTATTTATATATTAATTATGTTTTACATTTCATTCACCTATAGTTAAATATTATGTTTATTTTTTTAATAAATAATTTAAGATGATTTAATTTCATATAATATAAAATTATTTAATTAAATCTAAGTAAAAATTATTTGATTGTTTAGTAAGTAATTTACTTACTAAATAATGTATTAATTAAATAGTGAGCTAAATTAATTAAATAATCTATTAAATTAATTTAATTATTATTTAATTATTTAAATACTTGTTATTTATATATTAATTATGTTTTACATTTCATTCACCTATAGTTAAATATTATGTTTATTTTTTTAATAAATAATTTAAGATGATTTAATTTCATATAATATAAAATTATTTATTTTTTTAACTTGAAGAATTGTTAGAAGTATTACATATATAAATTACTAAGTAAATTATTTTATTTAAATCAATAATTAAGTTTTAGTTGTCCATAAATAAAAAATAAAAAATAGTTAAATAATTATATTTTAATTAATAATTATTAACTAGTTTATAATTAATGTATAGTAATTAATTTTTTTTGTATAAGATGATATTAACAATTATGGCATAATTATGGTATTAGCCAATTTTTTATAATTAAGATATAATTATGATTTCACAAATAATTAATATTTATTAGTAAGTATTTTTTTTTTTCAAGTAATACATCATTTGCTAATGTTAAATTTATAAAAAATATAATTTTCATAACAAATCACCAATTAAATTAATTACATATTATTTTATTACAATCATATATCAATCATTATACGTATATATACACACATACACATCATCCGACTACAAATACACACACACACACACATTGTAATACCGCTAAAATTTGGCATTTTGGAAAGTAAGGATTTAGAAATTAAGATATTGGTTGGAAATTATTTTATTTAAATCAATAATTAAGTTTTAGTTGTCCATAAATAAAAAATAAAAAATAGTTAAATAATTATATTTTAATTAATAATTAGTAACTATTTTATAATTAATGTATAGTAATTAATTTTTTTTGTATAAGATGATATTAACAATTATGACATAATTATGGTATTAGCCAATTTTTTATAATTAAGATATAATTATGATTTCACAAATAATTAATATTTATTAGTAAGTATTTTTTTTTTTCAAGTAATACATCATTTGCTAATGTTAAATTTATAAAAAATATAATTTTCATAACAAATCACCAATTAAATTAATTACATATTATTTTATTACAATCATATATCAATCATTATACGTATATATACACACATACACATCATCCGACTACAAATACACACACACACACACATTGTAATACTGCTAAAATTTGGCATTTTGGAAAGTAAGGATTTAGAAATTAAGATATTGGTTGGAAATTATTTTATTTAAATCAATAATTAAGTTTTAGTTGTCGATAAATAAAAAATAAAAAATAGTTAAATAATTATATTTTAATTAATAATTAGTAACTATTTTATAATTAATGTATAGTAATTAATTTTTTTTGTATAAGATGATATTAACAATTATGACATAATTATGGTATTAGCCAATTTTTTATAATTAAGATATAATTATGATTTCACAAATAATTAATATTTATTAGTAAGTATTTTTTTTCCAAGTAATACATCATTTGCTAATGTTAAATATAAAAAATATAATTTTCATAACAAATCACCAATTAAATTAATTACACATTATTTTATTACAACCATATATCAATCATTATACATATATATACACACATACACATCATCCCACTATAAATATACACACACACACACACACATTGTAATACCACTAAAATTTGGCATTTTGGAAAGTAAGGATTTAGAAATTAAGATATTGGTTGGACAAATTTTACGGCTCGAAAAATAAATAAGAAGGACTTAATTGCATGCAAATTGAAAGTTTTGTGGGTCAAAGTGGGATTATTTTGGGTCAACTAGGTGAATGTGAGGCACTAAGGAGTTGGGGGACTAAATTGAAGAATGTCAAAGCCTTGGAGGACTTAATTGGAAGTTGGGCAGAAGTTTTGAGGACCAATCTGTGAAGTTGGAAAAGATGTTCTTTATATACATTCCACCCCCAAATTATCTTCATTTCTTCACCGTGCATCCTCAACTACCTTCTCTGACGATATTCTCCGGCGAGCCCCGAGTTGCCAAACCAAGCCCTCCACAACCTTCTCCTCACTCCCAAGAACTCAATCATACCTCATGCATCCCATTCCAGCCAATAGACCACCAGGAACATGAAGCTGAAGGTGAGCGACGGCGGGAGGTGGCAAGCGCGGTAGTTCTGACGACGGAACCTGAAGTCTAAGCTGAGGTTTCGACGGGTTTAGCTCAAGAAGTGTCACGATACCTCTAATTTGGTGAATGAGCCAATGGAGGAGGAGAATTAGGCGCAATAGTGAATGGTGTTGCAGCAGCTTCAGGGCTACAATTGACCATCAATTTAGCGGCGAAAGCTGAAATTGAAGTGGGCATTGTGTTATATAAGCTAAGAGGCATTGTGTTATATAAGCTAAGAGGCATTTATTGTGGTGGTGTTGATCTTCCGGCGGCGGCGGCGGTAGCGGCAGTGTTGAGACAGATTCTTCAGCTCGTCGTGACGATCATGAGCGTGTACTTGGTTTGTGATTCTGGAGTTTCGATTGGGAAATCTTGGGTAATGATCGGTTTGGGTTTAAGGCTTTGTACTGTTTATTTATCTTACCCAATCTCGTATATTGTTGAAGAAGATGTAAGAATTTGACATGGGAATCATGATATGGATCATGCATGTGTAATTATATAGCTTAATAGGCTCGGGTTTGTATTATTATATGATAACTTTGGGATAATTGAGATAATTAAGTGAATAAACCCTAATTTTATGAATTTGAGACCTAAGTAATAAAATTGGGTTATTAAGGATAATTGGACTGTTAATATCGAATTGCTATACTGTTGTGAGGTTAATTAAGTAAATAAGGACCTAATTATATCCCTTTATCGAGATTAACACAATTTCGTAATGTTTATGTCAATCGAACCCCTTGACTATCGATTTTAGACTGTTATTTGTATGATTGTAATTATTAGGGTTGAATGAGGATTTTGACTGTGGGCTTATTCTTTTGATTAGGTGACAATGAGCTGAGTCCCATAGACCAGTAGGCTGTGACTACATCTCTGAGGCTACGAGGGTGAGGGTCTAACCTCTTAGGTATTTGTTTTGTACGCCCTGTGAGGGTCTACCAATCTAGCATTCGATTATACTTATCCATCATTGTGGTAAACTCCTGAGAGGGTTAAACTGATTTTTGTACTATAATATATCTTGATTATTGACATTTGTGAATTGCTTGAGATCTTGATTGTTATTCATAAATTGATGTGTATACCCTTGTGAGGGTTGTTTTGTTGATTGTGCTTCTGATAGGAGCTTAGTTTATCTGTTCTGGTACCTAGAACTCTCCTTTATTATCTATTACCATTTTATCATCAATTACTATTCTATTATCTACTATCATTCTGTTATCGGTTACTATTATGTTATCTAATTATTTTGTTATCAGTTACTGTTCGATTATCTGTTTATTTGATGGCATTTTGCCTTGTACCAAGACGTTATGCTTGGGTAAACATACCAAGCCGTCATACTTGGGTAAGTTATGTACCAAATTGTCATGCCTGGGTAAGTTTGTACCAAGCCATCATGCTTGGGTAAGCTTGTACCAGGCTGTTATGCTTGGGCAAGTTCAGTTTGACTGAAATATGAAACATTTAGTATACATTTCCTGTTCTAATTTGTTGGTTGTATCTGTTATTCGGGTCTATTCTACTTTGACTATATCTTCTAAGTTTATACCATGTCGTCATGCTTGGGTAAGTTTGTACCAGGGTGTCATGCTTGTGTAAGTTCGATTTGATTAGAATAAGGAACATATGGTATACATGTCATATTCTAAGTTGTTGGTTGTACCTATTATTCGGGTTTGTTCTACTTTGACTGTATCATGTAAGTTTGTACCAAGCCATCATGCTTGGGTAAGTTCAAATTGACTGGAATAAGGAGCATCTGGTACACATGTCCTGTTCTGATCTGTTGATTGCATCTGTTATTTGGTTTTATTTTACTTTGACCGTATCCTAATTGTAATACTTGCATCCTAATATGTTCGTATTCTGATTGTTAATTTATGATCTGTTGAGTTGATTTTTCCTCGATAGATCCCTACTACTTGTTAAAATTTATCCCTCACTAAGTCCTTTAGACTTACCTCCTATATTATTCAGATGTGTGTATCTACTTATGGGTATACTTGGACATTTTGTTATAACTTAGAGACATTGTGATATGTTAGATTTGAATTAAATATCTGCAGTATGTATATATTATGTCAAATGTTATGGGATCAGCTATGGCATGTAAATAGCACTTTTATTGAAGTTTGCTTAAGATTGAAATCTATTGCTGTCTCTGATAAATTTTGAAAAATTTTCTTATGGGCCTATTGATTGTTTTATGGGTTAGATTTAAGACTGAACTGGTGACATCTCAGCTTAGGGGTTAACCTAAGTGGGGTGCCACAGATGTGGTATTAGAGCTTAGCTTTGTGGATGACCTAGGTATTGAATGTTATTGGGATTCATATCAGCCTTTTGTTTGGGTTAGTTTATCGTTTATCGTAGAATGATTAGGCTTGTGCATCTATGAGTTTGGTATATTCCATTTTATTCCTTCCCTTTCTTTTATTTTTGGAAGCTTGGAAGAGTTGGTAGAGTTGATGGCATCTCAACGAAGTTTCGGTGTAGCTGTTCCACCTAGAACTGGACGATAAGGAAGACCTCCTGGGAGACAGGTTAATGACAAACAGGCTCCAAGATGAGAGGCAACCAGCAAACCCTATGTATCAAATGGGACCAAGATTTAGGCAATAGGGTCAACAGCTTGGTGTTGGAATAGGTGTTATTAATGAGATGACTGAAGATCGAGCATTGGAACGGTTCCTACATTTTCAGACCATGAAGTTCTTAGGAGGCCCTGACGATAGAAGAGCCGAAGAATGGATTGAGAGTTTAGAGAACACTTTCGAGACACTGCTATTCAGAAGAGCATAGGGTTTGATTTTCCATATTCCTTCTAGAAGGTTCCGCCCGAAGTTGGTGGAAGATGATTGATCGAAGGTGGACGGCTGAAGGAACCCACCGAACTTGGGAAAATTTCACCTAAGACTTCATGAGTAAGCATGTGCCAAAAGTGGTGAAGCAAACGAGAGAAAGAGAATTTATGGACTTTATACAAGGGGCACAGTCTGTAAGTTAATACGAGGCTACTTTTAGTCGACTGATATGATATGCTTCATACATGGAGGATGATGAAGGTCGATAGACCCAATGATTTGTGCAAGGGTTGTGATCGACATTGAGAAGGGGTCTGGCCACTTGTGAGTTGCCGCACTTCAACCAAGCAGTAAGCAAGGCATTACAACTTGAGTCAAAGCTGTAGGAAATTTGAAAAATCGAGGACAAGGGCCAAAAGGAAAAGATGCACCTCGATGGGTAGTGTAATGTTAGAAGAAAATAGCTGAGGCTTTAGGTTGGAAGCACTACCCAACGAGCCCCTCAATCCAGCAAGACGACAAATTTGACTCAAGAGAAGGCACAAATGCACTGTAGATTTTGTAGCTCACTTAACCATGAGGAGTCAAACTATTGGAGTAAACATGACAGATGCATGGGCTGTGGAAGCAACCGACATATCGTAAAAGATTGCCCCAAAAAGGGAGACCTAACACCTACAGGGAAAAGAAAGCTAGTAGCAGGAGATAGTGAAAAGCAGACAGTACGAGTTCATGCTTATGCTCTGATAGGAAAAGAAACACCGGATCCTAATGAGGTAATAGAAGGTATGGTTTCTATTTTTGAAATCTACGATAATGCCTTATATGATCCTGGTATTGTACATTCTTTTGTACCTGTCGTATTTCCTTGAACTAAATATGCAACCCGAGATTATGGCTGATCACATAGAAGTTCCGACACCATGTATGGAAATTTGCTTAGATGATGACTGGGGATGGAGTATATCCAACCAACCTCATGCAAATGTCTATCCAAGAGTACGATGTGATACTCAGAAGAGACTGGCTGTATAGTCATCAGGCATAGGTGAATTGCTGCACTAAATGCATCACACTTTGAGATGAGATACCAATACCAACACGCCCTTCTGCAGATAATGCCTCCTCGATGCCAATTATATTGCGGTAGAGACCAAAAAGATTTTGAGAGAATGTAGGTGAGGATTCTTGGTGTATCTTATCACAAACCCCGAGACACATATTAAAATCGAGGAAATGGAAGTTGTGGCTAAATATTCGAAGGTATTTCCAGAAGAATTGAGCTCATTACCCCCTACCCTATGTAGAAGAATTATTTGACCTTCTGCGGGGACAAAAATCTTCTCAAAGCTGGAGTTAAAGTAAGGGTACTACCAGCTAAAGCCTCGAAAAGACCACGCAAAGCACTTACACATGGTTCTTGAAACCTTGAGAGAGCCTTAGTTGTATGCAAAGATTTAGTAAGTGTGGATTTTAAATAAAGAAAGTAGCTTTTCTTAGGCATATCATATCCCAGGATAAGGTAGAGGTTGATCCCACTAAGATAGAGGCCGTAGTTAACTGGAAGAGACCAAAAAACATGATAGAAGTTCGTAGTTTTCTGGGTCTTGTTGGCTATTCTCGAAGATTTATGTAGAAATTTTTCAAAATAGCTGACATGTTAACTAAATTAACTCAGAAAGGTCAACCATTTGACTAGAATAAGGATTTGAACATGAGACATCATCGATGGATGGAAATTCTAGAAGATTGCAATTTTTCCATCACCTATCACCTCAGAAAGACAAATATAGTGGCCAATGCCTTGAGCTGAAGGGCTAGAATGGCTCACTTATTGGTAGTAAAAGCATCAGAAAGCCTAAGAACAGGTGTTGTGTTGAAATTAATACATCAAGTGGGCTTGTAGAGAAAAGTGTAGTTCGAATTATAGTATAAAATACGACCAGCCCCAAGTCAATGATATATGGATAATGAAACAAAAGGAAAAGGTCATAAGCTCTGGAGAGTCTGAGTTCAATGCCAATAATTAAGGTATTCTTTTGTTCCATAAGAAAATATGTGTACTGGAAGAAAAGAATGAGAGATTGTTAGATGAGCCACACAAGTCAAGATACACGATGCATCCGAGAGGCATGAAGATGAAACAAGACTTGAAGAGGCAAGTCTAGTTGAATGTAATGAAAAGAGAATGTAGATCGATTGATTGAATCTGCTTATTTTCTGCTAGTCGGAATAGTACTCAAATAGAATTTGGGGACCATAGTTTTTTAAGGGAGAATGAATGTAACATCCGTAAAATTTGGTATTTTGCAAAGTAAGGATTCAGAAATCAAGATATTGGTTGGTCAAATTTTAGGGCTCCAAAAATAAATAAGAAGAATTTAATTGCATGGAAATTGAAAGTTTTAGGATCGAATCGCAATTTGAGAAAACTTTATTGACCAACCTTTGGAAAGTTTTGTAGGTCAAAATGGGATTATTTTGGGTCAACTAGGTGAATGTGAGGCACTAATAAGTTGGGGACTGAATTAAAGAATGTCAAAGCCTTGGAGGACTTAACTGGAAGTTGGGCAGAAGTTTTGGGGGTCAATTTGTGAAGTTGGAAAAGATGTTCTTTATATACATTCCACCCCCAAATTTTCTTCATTTCTTCACCGTGCATCCTCAACTACCCTCTCCAACGATCTTCTCCGGCGAGCCCCGGGTTGCCAAACCAAGCCCTCCACAGCCTTTTCTTCACTCCCAGGAACTCAAACATACCTCAAACATCCTGCTCCAGCCGGCAGACCACGAGGAACGTGAAGGTGAAGGTGAGCGATAGCGGAAGTCGGCAAGAGCGTCAGTTCTAGCGATGAAACCTGAAGTCTAAGCTAGGGTTTCTGATGGTTTAGTTCAAGAAGCGTCCCGGTACCTATAATTTAGTGAATGGGCGGGTAGCGAAGGATAATTAGGCGCGGTGGCATGCGGCGGCGAGTGGTGTTGCAACGGCTTTAGAGTTGCAATTGACCATCAATTCGATGGCAGGAGCTAAAATTGAAGTGGGCATTATGTTATTTGAGCTAAGAGGCATTGATTGGTGGTGGTGTTGATCTTTTTCGACGGTGGCAGTGGCACGGCAGCGGCACTAAGATAAATTCTTCAGCTCATCGTGACGATCGTGAGCACGTCCTTGGTTTGTAATTCTAGAGTTTCGATTGGGAAATCTTGGGTAATGATCGAATTTGGGTTTAAGGCTCTGTACTATTTATTTCTCTTACCCAATATTGTATATTGTTGAAGAAGATGTAAGAGTTTGATATGGGAATCATGATATGGATCATGCATGTGTAATTATATAGCTGTGTGGGTCTGAATTTGTATTATTATATGATAACTTTGGGATAATTGAGATAATTAAGTGAATAAACCCTAATTTTATAGATTCGACACCTAAGTAATAAAATTGGGTTATTAAGGATAATTGGACTGTTAATATTGACTTGGTATACCGTTGTGAGGTTAATTATGTAAATAAGGACCTGATTATATCCATTTATCGAGACCAACGTAAGCGGCATGATTCCATAATGTTTATGTCGATCGAACCCCTTAACTATCGATTTAGTCGATTAAGTATTGATTTAGACCATTATTTGTATTATTGTAATTATTAGGGTTGAATGAGGATTTTGGCTATGGACCTATTCTTTTGATTAGGTGACGACGATCTGAGTCCCGTGGACCAGTAGGCTGTGACTGTTATCGATTACTGTTCAATTATCTAAGCGTTCTATTATCTGTTATCGTTTTGTTATCTAACCGTTCTGTTATCGATTACTGTTTTGTTATCTGACCGTTCTGTTATCGATTACTATTATGTTATCTGACCATTCTATTATCAGTTACTGTTCGGTTATCTATTTATTTGATGGCATTTTGCCTTATACCAAGCCGTCACGCTTGGGTAAGTTATGTACCAAGCCATCATGCTTGGGTAAGTTATGTACCATTCTGTCATGCCTAGGTAAGTTTGTACCTAGCCGTCATGCTTGGGTAAGTTTGTACTAGGCTGTTATGCTTGGGTAAGTTCAGTTTGGTTGGAATAAGGAGCATCCTGTATATATGACCTGTTCTGATCTATTAGTTGTATTTGTTATTCGAGTTTGTTCTACTTTGACTGTATCTTGTAAGCTTGTACCAAGCTGTCATGCTTGGGTAAGTTTGTACCAGGCTGTTATGCTTGGGTAAGTTCAGATTGACTGGAATAAGGAGTATTTAGTACACATGTCCTGTTTTGATCTGTTGATTACATCTATTATTCGGTTCTATTTTGCTTTGATCGTATCCTGATTGTAATACTTGCATCCCGATATGCTTGTATTCTGACTGTTAATTTATGATTTGTTGAGTTGATTCCTCATCGACAGATACCTACTGCTTGTTGTTAAAATTTATCCCTCACTAAGTCCTTTGGACTTATCTCCTATATTATTCATGCTTTTCCCAAACAGGGATTAGGTGATGGGCTTGGACTCTAGGTAGGATCAGTGAATACATTTTGTAATAGAATAGATGTGTGTATATGCTTGTAGGTATTCTTGGGCATTTTGTTATAACTTAGAGACTTTGTGATATGTTAGGTTTGAATTAAATATCAGCAGTGTGTATATATTATGTGAAATGTTGTGGGATCAGCTATGGCATGTAAATTGCACTTTTGTTGAAGTTTGCTTAAGATTGAAATCCATTGTTGTCTCTGATAAATTTTGAAAAGTTTTCTGATGGCCCTATTGATTGTCTTACGGGTTAGATTTAAGACTGAACTGGTGAAATCTCAGCTTAGGGGTTAACTTGAGTGGGGTGCCACATATATACATTACATAAAAAAAATCATTTTCACCCTACAAATCCAACAAAAATTCAACCAATTTGATGTCTACGATAAAGTTTGTCTCCTCCCAAAATAGAAAGAAACTACTACTTCATTCTTAATTCATTTTCCTTATTTTCTCAAAACGAAAAGAAACACTTGGCACATTCTCCAAATTTTCTCCCAAAAACCCAAATGTCCAAAATATTTTTCAGAAAATGCCAAAATACTAAAGAACAGGCCCATAACTTTTGGGAAATAGCTCTTAAATTTTTTCTGTTTTCATTTTTGTTTAGAAATACATTTAATATATATTCGACAATCCCCCACATGTTTCAGAACAAAAGTATGAAAAATATGACAATAAGACGACTCTTTACTATGTAATAGGTGAAAGTGTATTGTGGACTTGAACTTTCAGTTAGTGATAGCAAGCTTCCATTTGTATAATTCATAGTGGCCATAAGTTTTGAAATAGGACTCTCTATTACAAATTTTAGCAAGCTACACACATAGTGTGGGACTCTCAAGTTCTATCGAGTTAGCATATTAGCGACCATGCGCTAGTATCTTATCTCACAAGTACTTAGAGATAAGTCCAGGCCTTCTAGATTGTAACCCCAATACAACACTTAATTTTTCTCGGGACAGGATAAAAATATTTACAAAGTATTGTTCAATCACTCAAACAACTTGTTTTTACCCATTGAATCTTCATATCGGGATCTCCAATAAGTAAAGTGGGGTTGCCATTGTCTATGATTCATTTTATGGACTTCACTCCCATCTCCTTTATAATTCCTCGAACTTGCCTCCTCGCAAGCCCTTAAAATATTCAATTATTAATGAGGAGACCTTATTGGTTTCTATTTCAAACATAGGTGTTTCTTTTTGCTTATAGGAATTCATTTACTTAAACTTCGCTATAACTATTTAGTTATCATAATGAATAAATTTGCTAGTGATGGCTTTTCTGCTAAAGAAAGGTCTTGCTAAGCATTATATAAGCCATTCTACATATTGGCCAATAACATCAAGTGTCATCATTTTGTATGTTTACTAGGAAGATCTCCAAAACACCACTGTTCCACCAAGTATAAAAACATAATTGGTGGACTTTTGATTTCATCCGAATAACACCATTGTTTCCTTCTCGAACAGTGGGATATTGAAATAGAATCACTATATCCTTCCCGAACAGTAAGATACTTAGCTAATGTAGCATGTGCCTATATTATATATATATATATATTTCTTAACACTCTCCATAAAATATTGTAATGCCTTAAAATTTCTTTCATATTTAATTAATTATTTTATCATATGTTTAATTTTATTTATTTATTTATTTACTTATTATATCAGTTAGAAGATATAACATCTATGTGTATATATATATTTGACACTAGATTTACCTCTTGGTTACATAGTGAGAATTACTATTTAAGGTCATAAATATTTATATATATATATTATATTTCAATTCTTAGGAAAAGAAGTTATACTTTTCTTATACTAATATTATTTTATTACTAGGAATTAAAAATTGAGACCTTAGGAATTAATAATAAAGATATTAGATTTATTATAGGGTTATCCTAGTCCTAAAAGATAAATAACTAGAGTTCTAGTTAAAGTTAAACAATTCTCCCATATATATAGTTCGTATATTTCAAAACTCTAGTCTCACAAAAAAAAAAAAAAAAACTGCAAAAGAATAAAAGACGAAGGGAGAATAAGGGAAGGGGTTGGCGGTCATAAGATTTTGTTTTTCTCTTCACTCAAGGTACATCATCTCCATCAGAAGTAGTAAAGGAAAGGTAATTTCCATCCTTTAATTATACTTGTGGCCATAAATTAGGTATGAAAATTTGAGATTTTTGATACCTATATCATCTAGTATTTTAATAAGTCAATTTTGTACTTTTACACACAAAGGAAAAACAAAAGCATCTCCCAACTCCTTAGAGAAATAGCCTAGTAGATGCCGTGCCGCCTTTGCTTGTCCTTTTCTTGTCAACCTGCCATAGTATGTTTACTTTGTTGTACCATTTACACTATTGAAGACTTGATTGCTTTCCAATGGAGAATATCATAATATAGAAGTTAGATTTGTCAATGTTTGGTCCCATCAAATTCATAGTTTTTTTTTTTTTTCTCATTTCTTTTCATGGAATTTAATTCCTGCAAAAGATGATAGTAGAGATATATGTATTTGTGGTTATATATATTTAAGTGTGGAACTTGGCGGTTGCTTAGTTGGTATGGAGATATATATATATATACACATATATGTATGTATGGAATCAAACAAAATAATTAAGGCATGTTTAATTTTGTAGCCATACATATTTATATATAAGATAGCTTATAGCCTATTTAGTGTAGGTATATATATTTCATATCAACACATAAATCCCATGCCTTAGAAGGAGTAGGCTTGAGTAGGTAGATATAACCATGTATCATCTTCTTTTCATTTTGTCTTGTCTACATCATAATGGTACACACATGTCATACCCAATTAGAGATGAAAGATAAAACTTTCTTGTCACATGTGTGATGGAATATATATACATAAATATAGACTTGACTGTGTATTATGTTTGGAGATGTATATGTATAAGGGTTTGATGGATTTAGAAAGTACATGTTGTTATTCATATGTATATATAGGCTGGACTCCAAAATATATATGTACATATATATATATGTATATATGTTTTGAGGTATGTATCATTGAATATTCTACTATTTATTGGTACTTAGAAGAAAAAAAAAGAGATAACATTGGGATTTTTAATGGTTAAATTGATTTTAATGATTGAAAATTCTTTAACTTTATGTAAAACTAGTCTTTTTTTTTGTTATTTCTTTTCTTCTTTTAATGGAACTTAAATAAGAGTCAAAGCAAGTTTTGGTTACCGTGATATTTTTCATAAATTCGTGAAAACAACCTTCTTTTCTTTCCTTCTTTTGTTGATAGGAATTTTTAAGATTTATTTACTATTGAATTCTAGAATTTATTTAGGTTAATTTTCTTACTTATAATTTTGGGATTTTGAATGGACTTTAAATGAGAAATATATATACATATAGTAAAATTAGTTTAGTACCAATCAGGATTGTTGGATTTAAGATATTGCAGGCTTATGGCACCTATAAGGCTAGTTCTAAGTAAATTTCATCTTGCTAGTCATTTAAATTAGTGATTAATGTGCTTATTAAATGAATTAGGTGACTCAACAACTGACTTGATTGACTCTGAGATAGGTGATTGATTTCTAGGATCGATCTTGAATGTGAGTGCCTAAACTTACATATATTATATAATATTATGTTTCAAAACCCAGAAGAATATATGATATAGTACAATCCACCTGTAACTTGTTTTCAACTTAGATTGTACTATAATTATATTTCACTGTGCACTTGAATTTTTTTATTTTTTTCCATGATGCAAGAAAAATAATTTCTTTTAAAGCCATTAATATTATTTCAGCATGGTTTTAGACTAGCAGTTAAATACGATGATCAACACTAGTAGCTGGATTTACTTTTACTGCTACTGTTACTATTAGTTGGATCCAACTTAGTCTGGGTATGCAAGGGACTTCACTAGGCAGAATTGGGCTTGCCAGTTGAATCCCAAGCCTCATGGGCCTAATCCCCCAGTGCACAACAGAAGCCATTTGTGGCTGAGATAGGTTGTGGGATTTCCTAAGGACCTACGCTCGAGTATTGTTTTGGTAAGGTCGCACCTTACTTGGAGCAATAAGGGACTATTACGGTGGGAGTTATAGGGTTGTCTGGTTATAGCAAACGCTATGTGATCATCGCATTTAAGTTGTTATTCTATGAAATTGTTTACTAAATTCTTGTTTTGTTACTGCTTGACCATTTATTGATTTCCACTTATGTTCTTCTTGAATATTTTCACTAAACAAATCATGTTAAGTTCATGAACTCACATTGCACATAATTGACATTCACTAAGTCTTTTACTCACACTCTATGTTTTTCTTTAATTTCCATTCTGGCAGTTTTAGACACTTAGCCGTAGTGAGGATGTTGAACATGCTTTTGACAAGAACCAGAATGGAAGGTTTTCTTTTTGTGATGGGGATTTTGCAGTCGCTGTAGCTTTGTTATATTGTTGGCAAATTAATTCTTCTCCTTTAATGATTTTCTAATTGAGGGCGGCATTTTGTGTTTCAATTTTGCAAGAATTAGCTGAATCATTATGAACGTTGGAGTTTTGTTTATTTAAGATTATGGTTTTGGATAGGAGATACTATTTATTTGGGATCGATTTTCACTGCTTGAGATTAGGCCACATTGTTTGGTTTTGGGGCGTGACAGAGTGGTATTAGAGCCTAGGTTTTAAACTTAGGCTAAGTTGGGATAAGACCCTCGAACTGTGAAATTTGGGCTTGGAACTTTTGGAAATTGATTTGAGTGTTTTGGTTTAAGCTTGAAGAAATTGATCAAATTTCACATGATATCGAGGTTGTAAAGGAGTGTTATTAGGTGAGCCAACTGATATGATTCAATATTTTGGTACTTGATGATACGATTCATGATATACTATGAGACTTAGATTGAAAACACTCTGGGATTTAATAGTTTTTCTCTACTTAAGAATTGTAAATCCTTAGTTATTTTCCTTTAAAACAACTGCTTAGAGTACGTTGATATTTTTTTTTCTTTCTCATTACTAACCTAGGATTATGTTTGTTTTGTATGGTAAGATGGAAAGTAAAAAATACGCCTAAATTTGTACATTATTGAGATACCTCACCTCTTTCGATTAGGGTTAGAGGAAGTGAATGATACAGTTCTAGTTGCAAGCTACTATTGTATGCTAAAAAAATTATTAATATATAAGATGAGAATTTTTAGATAGATATAAAAAAATTAAATTAATTAATTAATTGAATGTATATATCGGCGTGTAGTGCTAGATCCCTTTGAAATTAGGCACTTATTCTCATTTTACATCTCACTAGTTATAAATTTAGTGATAGAGATCGCATTATTCTAAAATAGATCCTAGACATGGAGTTTGTCGTGGAAGACCCCCAATTAATGCTTCGTGAAATCAATTCGAGAACGAACAAGAAATCCCTAGATAAATTCATACCAGTTGGAGCCTTAGAATCAGTCAATGCTAGAAAATGGGACATAATATTTAATTAGAATGGATACACTAGACATGAGGAATCTTAATGTTGGATGAATTATCATATGACTTGGAAGTGAATGCTCCTATGGGTTCAAGCATACTGACAAGTTGGTTTTGTAAGACTTATGGAAAATATATAGGTGGTAGAGATTTCCCTACAGACTTAATCCTACTGCCTATAGAAGGTTATGATGTTCGCTTGGGGATGGATTAGTTATCTAAGTACCATGCACGACTTGGTTGTCATTCTAGAGTGGTTTATTTGTGAGAACTTGGGAAACCGATAATAGTGTTGATTGGGGAACAAAAACCAATGGGAATGACATTAATTTTAGCAACTCGAGCAAGAAAGGTGCTAATTAGAAGGGTGAGAAGGATACTTAGTCTACTTGATTAATTAACCAAAGGATAAGGTTAAGATCGATCTAGTCCTAATAGTCGTAATTTTTTCTGAGGTAATCCCTGAAGAATTCACTTTGCTACACCAAGATCGTGAAAAGAAATTTTCCATTGAGATCCTTCCAGGAACAAACCCCAATATCTAAAGCACTATATACGATGGCCCAAATAGAACTTAATGTACAGTTGCAAGAGCTAATTGAATGTAAGTTTATTTGGCCAAGTTAATCTCCATGGGAACCTTAGTGTTTCTTTGTAAAGAAAAAGTATATGACTTTGAGGATATGTAAGGAATATTGGGCTCGAATAATGTTATGATTAAGAATGAATACCCCTGCCCAAAAATAGAGGAACTCTGTGATCAATTACAAGGATCTCGATTTTATTATAAAATAGATCATAGACAAGGATACTATTAGCTAAAGATTAGAGAAGAGGATATACCTAAGACATGATTAAAGTTTTGATATGGTCATTTCGAGTTTGTGGTAATACTATTTGGGTTGACTAATGCACTATTGCATTTATGAATTTAATACACAATGTGTTTAGGCCATATTTAGATCAACTCATAATTATTTTCATTGATGATGCTTTGGTCTATTCAAAGAATGAAAAGGCTTATGAGGAACACTTGAGGACAGTGCTGTAGACTCTTTGAAAACATATTTTAGTTTGATAAGGCAACCTTTTTGGGTAATGTGGTTTCTAGAGATAGGATCTTAGTTGGTCTATCCAAAATTGAAATGATACTAGGATCTTAGGAAAAAGTTTGCTAGGATAGATAAAAGATGAAAGTTGAGCTCTCGGTATGTTGGTCTTTTGAAATAATAGAGAGAATTGGAGCAGTAGCTTATCGAATTCATTTACCACCAAACATTATAGGGATAGTACTGCATTCCACGTGTCACATCTAAAGAAGTTTTACCCAAACCTCTCACATAGATTTCAATATGAGGATTTATCGCTTAAAAAAAATTTGATGTATGAAGAGAGATCGATACAAATTCTAGATCGAAAAAAATATACTAGAGAAAACTGGTTAGGAAAGATTCCATAGAGGAACCATAATATTGAGGAAGCGATGTGGGAAAGCAAGGAGAAAATACAAAATATCACTCAAACCTCTTTGCTAACTCAAGTTAGAATTTGGGGACCAAATTCCTTTAAAGGGGGTGGGATGTAATGCCTTAAAATTTATTTCATATTTAATTAATTATTTTATCCTATGTTTAATTTTATTTATTTATTTAATTTTACTTTATTTACTTATTATATCAGATAGAAGATATATAATATATATATATATATATATATATTTGGCACTAGATTTACCTCTTGGTTACACAGTGAAAATTACTATTTAAGGTCATAAATATTAATATATATTAGATATTTCAATTCTTGAGAAAATAAGTTAGAATTTTCTTATACTAATATTACATTGTTACTAGAAATTAATAATTGAGACCTTATGAATTAATAATAAAGATATCAAATTTATTAAAGGGTTATCCTAGTCCTAGAAGATAAATAACTAGAGTTCTAGTTGAAGTAAAATACTTCTTCCATATATATCTTCTTTTCCTTTTGTCTTGTCTATATCATAATGGTACACACATGTCATACCCAATTAGAGATGAAAGAGAAAACTTTCTTGTCACATGTGTGATAGAATATATACACATACATATAGACTTGACCGTGTATTATGTTTGGATATATATGGGTTTGATGGATTTAGGTAGTGTATATGGATATTCATATGTATATATAGCCTGGACTCCAACATATATATGTACATATATATATGTATATATATTTTGAGATATGTATCATTGAATATTCTACTATTTATTGGTACTTTAAGAAAAAAAAAGAGATAAAGTTGGGATTTTTAATGGTTAAATCGATTTTAATGATTGAAAGCTATTCTTTAACTTTCTGTAAAACTAGTCTTAATTTTTGTTGTTATTTCTTTTCTTCATTTAATGGAATTTAAACAAGAGTCAAATCAAGTTTTGGTTGCTGTGATATTTTTCCTAAATTCATTAAAACAACCTTATTTTCTTTCCTTCTTTTGTTGATAGGAATTTTTAAGATTTATTTACTATTGAATTCTAGAATTTGTTTAGGTTAATTTTCTTACTTATAATTTTGGGATTTTGAATGGACTTTAAATGAGAAATATATATATATATATATATATAGAGTAAAATTATTTTAGTACCAATTAGGATTGTTGGATTTAAAGTACTACATGCTTATGGTATCCATAAGGCTGGTTCTAAGTAAATTTCATCTTACTAGTCATTTAAATTAGTGATTGATGTGTTTATTAAATGAATAAGGTGACTCAACAACTGACTTGATTACTTTTGATATAGGTGATTGATTTCTAGGATCGATCTTGAAGGTGAGTGCCTAAACTTACATATATTATATAACATTATGTTTCAAAATCTAGAGGGATATATGATATAGTATAATCCACTCGTAACTTGTTTTCAACTTACACTGCACTATAATTATATTCCACTATGCACATGAATTTCTTTATTTTATTTCATGATGCAAGAAAAGTAATTTCTTTTAAAGTCGTTGATATTATTTCAGCATGATTTTAGACTAGCAGTTAAATACGATGATTAACACTGGTAGCTGGATTTACTGTTATTGCTACTGTTACTATTAGTTGGATCCAACTTGGTCTGGGTGTGCGAGGGGCTGCACTAGGTAGCAGCGGGCTTGCCGGTTGAACCCCAAGCCCCATGGCCTAATCCCCCAGTGCACAACAGAAGTCGTTTGTGGCTGAGGTGGGTCGTAGGATTTCCTGATGACCTAAGCTCGGGCAGTATTTCGGTAAGGTCGCACTTTGCCCAAAGCAATAAGGGACTGTTGCGGTGGGAGTTATAAGGTTGTCTAGCTACGACAAACACTTTGTGATTATTGCATTTAAGTTGTTAGTCTATGAAATTGTTTACTAAATTCTTGTTCCGTTACTGCTTGACCATTTATTGATTTCCACTTATGTTCTTCTCGAATATTTTCGTTGAACAAATCATGTTAAAATCATGAGCTCACATTGCACACATTTGACATTCATTGAGTTTTTTACTCACACTCTATATTTTTCTTTAATTTTCTTTTGCTAGTTTTACAACCTTAACCGTAGTGAGGATGTTGAACCCACTTTTGACGAGAACCAGAATTGAAGGTTTTCTTTTTGTGATGAGGATTTTGCAGTAGCTTTAGCTTTATTGTCGTGTTGACAAATTAGTTCTTCTCCTTTAATGATTTTCTTGTTGAGGGCAGGATATTGAGCATTTTGAGTTTCAATGTTGCAAAAGTTAGTTGAATTATTATGAGTGTTGGAGTTTTGTTTATTTAAGGTTATGATTTGGATAGGAGATACTGTTTATTTGGGATCGATTTTCACTGCTTGAGACTAGGCCACATGGTTTGATTTTGGCGCGTAACAAATATTCCAATGACTTGTATATCTAGTTTATTAGTGTATCTACTAAGTCCAACATCTTTTGAGTATCCAATTTAGTGTAATTTGAATGTTTGGTTAGTACATTAAGACTCCTATACTTAAGGAATATTTTAATTGAACAACCAAATCACCTTAATTTCTTTTTTTCCTTTATCTCCAAGTTTGATAGAAGGATCATAATGTGTTCTTATTTGTTTACAATAAAATTTAGTAAACTAATTTAAGATCTTTTCAACGTAATATTGCTGAATAATTATAATTTTTATTGTGTTTTAATCACTTCTATTTTCAAAATACACTTCAAATTTACCTAAACCTTCATATCAAATTTCTTGAATGATGGAGACTTACTTTCACTTAGTGCGCTTATATTAATCAAACAAACAAACCCTTATAATGAACACATTTATCAAAATTAGTAATTACAAAACCATTCAATACAATAGCTTGGTCAAATTGTCATAGGCAATATGATCTCATAACATACAACACTTCTAGATCCCACAATTATATCTATTTATTAACAATATTGAACTTTATAATAAAAATTCTATAAGTAGGACCTGTAAGCGCAAATTCCTTTATCAGCAATAAATAAAATTACATGACAAGAAAAATCTTACAAATAAAATAAAATTAAAACTTATCAATTGTGGATCTAATTTCTAATCTAATTCTCTGATTCTTTCATTTCAAATATGATCTTGAAATTTAATGAGCTCCACGAAGAACGCCTTGAATGCCATGGATCTCTTTGAATTTGATTTGAAGAAAATAATGTCAATTTGAAGGCTTCATACCTTAATCTCAAATCAAATGCCAAAATATATGAGCTCCATGAAAAACGCCTTAAATGTCGTGGATATCCTTAAATTTGATTGAAGAAAATAACTCCAATTTGAGGGCTTCGCACCTTAATCTCAAATCAAATGAAAAAATATATGAGCTCTGCGAAGAACATCTTGGACGTCGTGGATCTCCTTGAATTTGATTTGAAGAAAATAACACCATCCCGAGAGCTTTACACCTTAATCTCGAATCAAACGCTAAAATATATGATCTCCATGAAGAACTCCTTGAACACTGTGGATCTCCTTGAATTTGCTAGAGAGAATTGCTGGACTCCTTTAAAGTTTCTCTCACTTGCTAGGAGTTTTGTTGTGTGTCGAATGAACTTTAACCACCTCCTTTATATAGATGTTTGATTGGAGAGTTCCAAATTGATTTGAACTTCTTTGATGATTATCTCTTTGATAAGATAATATCAAATATCAAAAGATAATATCATATTATCTAAGATTAGGTTATCAAAATCAGATATTAAGAGATAATATCAGATATCAAGAAATAACATCAAATATCAACAAATAATATCAAATATCTTTGATTTGATTGGTCCATAGACATAGATACTTCATCTTTGACACCTGTCAATATTTGATTTGAGCATAAAATAAATACTAGAGTATTAATTAAAATTAACTATTTATTTTTGGAATTAAATTTAATAAATTCCAAGATAAATGAAAAATTTTTAATTACTAACTGACATATTATTTTATACATGTCACTCTCCAATTGGGCAAAATTAATATGTCTACAAATGCCACAACTTCAAGGCTTGGCAAAAGATGTGTCAATCATCCACAAAAGAGGTAAGATTTGAAGTATTTGAAATTTTTTCCTTTTCTCTCCATTTTTCAAATATGACTGCGACAAGAAGTCCTCCAAGCATTCCTTAAGCTATGGAGCCCTTCTACAAATATGCTACACACTGCCATTAAGAACTATATCTATTTATGGAATCTTTGTGGACTTTATAGATTACCAATACTTGAAGATTTTTGGATGAAGTCGCCCCAACTACCTATGAACCCAATAAATAGATCAAGTCATAATGTAGTTCAAAGTAAACATCCTTTTGATGGGGGCGTCGTACGCAGTTTATATTCATGCGGGCCAGGAGTAAAATATGGTTTAACCTTGTTTGTCAAGGAGCATATTTAACTTGAGTAGACATTTTATACTCGTGTCAAGGAGTCCACTTGAATTTAATTGATAATTTATACTCGTGTCAAGGAGTTTACTTAAGTTTGACTTAATAGACAATTTACACTCTTATTAATGAATACATGGGGAGACTTTAACTTAAAAATTTTAGATAGTTTATACTCGTACCTAAGATTATTATTGACAATTTAAGCTCTTATCAAAGAGCACATGGGAAGACTTGAATTTAAAATTTTTAGATAGTTTATGCTCGTACCTAGGAGTATTATTAATAGTTTAAGTTCTTATCAAGGAGCACTTGAGGGAACTTTGAATATTTAGATAGTTCATGCTCGTATCTAGGAGCTTTATTTATAGTTTAAGCTCTTATCAAGAAGCATATGAGGAGACTTTGAATATTTAGATAGTTTATGCTTCTATCTAGGAGCCTTATTGACAGTTTAAGCTCTTATCAAAGAGCACATAGAATTTGGAGATTTGAACTTTGGACTTCAAGATTTGGAGACTTGAGTTTGAATTTGAAGACTTGGAGACTTGAGCTTTGAACTTGAAGACTTGACTTCTAGATTTAAAGACTTGACAACTTGGGTCTTGGATTTGGAGACTTGGAGACCTTAGAATTTTAGATAAGATAGTTTATTCTCTTATCTAGGAGCATTCTTGACAGTTGAGACTCTTATCAAGGAGCAGTTTTTATTTGAAGATGAAAATTAATTGCCCCCAACATCTTCATCATCATTGGCATCACTTGAATCTTCTTATTTATGAAAATTCACGCTCATTTCACTATTATGTGCACGAATTGCCAATTCTTCAAAAGTTTTTGGTTTGATTCTTTGAAGTATGTAGCAAAGACTTCAATGCATTTCTTGGATACACATCTTAATGTTTGAAACCTTTGACAATTAATCTTTGCAATTAAGACTCAAATTTCTCCAGTGATTGATATAGTCATTGATATGTTCTTCTTTCCACTGGCAATAGTTGGTGAGTTCAATCATGTTGATTGTCCTTCGAGTGCTATAGAAATGATTGAAGAACTCTTGTTCCAGTTGTCCCTAACTATTGATGGAGTTTGCCTCCAACTCAGTATACTAGCCAAAAGCAATGTCCTTTAATGATCAAACAATTGCTTAACCAGATGATCTTCATATGTTTGAGCGTTATTACAAGTATGGATGAAATGAGCCACGTCCTGCTTTGGGTTGCCCTTGCTATTAAATAACTTAAACTTTAGGGCTAGTAATCGATCTGCATCTTCAAGTTGTCGATTCTTTGATTATATGGCTTGGAGTAAGTCATAAACGACTTAGAACTTCCATCAAGCTTGCTTTTGATACTTCCCATGATAAACTCCTTCACTGGGTCGATGGGAATTAGTCTAGTGGAAACTTGTAGTTCTTTTGTTGTAATCTCTTCATTTTTTGAATGATTGTCTCTTTGCAGATGTTTCGCCTTTGTCGCGAGCCTCAATTGGTTTCTCCACCATGTAGCTAGCATCAAGATTGTCTACTTTACTCATCAATTTGGAGATTTGAAAGTCTCGCTTTTGGACATGCTTCATGAGTCCTTCAATGGCCCTCGTCAAATTTGCAATTTGTTCCTCTAAGGTTGTAGTACTTGTCACAATCACCATCGCCATGTGGGAGGAATTTGATGTTAAGTGGGGAATGGATGATGCAGATTCTTTCTTTGAGTCACCACCATCTTTATTCATATCAATAAAATACAACAGTACCTTTTCCACAGCCAGCGAATAAGCTACCTCCAAAGATAATTGCAACTTTTTGGACATACATCTTGTGATGATGCCAACACTTTTTGCTCCAGCACTTGAGGAATTTGAGGTAGTAATTTTCAATGTAGCAATCTTGTTGGCGACCATTTGATACTTTAATCTTGATGAAGGAAAGAGATGGGAGGTACCCACTGGGCATGCCAAAATTTGTAAGCGCAAATTCCTTTGTCTACAATAAAAAAATTACAAGACAAGAAAAATCATAAAAATAAAATAAAATTAAAACTTATCAATCGTGGATCTAATCTCTAATCAAATCCTCTAATTCTTCTATTTCAAATATGATCTTGAAATTTAACGAGCTCCACGAAGAATGCCTTGAATCTCTTGGACTTTGATTTGAAGAAAATAATGCCAATTCGAGGGCTTCGCACCTTAATCTCGAATAAAATACGAAAATATATGAGCTCCATGAATAACGCTTTGAACGTCGTGGATCTCCTTGAATTTGATTTGAAGAAAATAACGCCAATCCGAGGGCTTCACACTATAATCTCGAATCAAACGTCAAAATATTTGAACTCCGTGAAGAACGCCTTGAACGCCATAGATCTCCTTGAATTTTCTTGAGAGACTTGCTGGACTCTTTCAAAATTTCTCTCACTTGCTAGGATTTGTGTTGTGTATCGAATGAGCTTTAATCACCCCATTTATATAGATGTTTGATGGGAGAGTTCCAATTGATTTGAACTTCTGTGATGATTATCTCTTTGATAAGATAATATCAAATGTCAAAAGATAATATTAAATATCAAAAGATAATATCAGATTATGAAAATCAAATATTAAGAGATAATATCATATATCAAGAAATAATATTAGATATCAACAAATAATATTAAATATCTTTGATTTGATTAGTCCATAGATGTAAACACTTCATCTTTGATACCTGCCAATATTTGATTTGAGCATAAAATAAATACGAGAGTATTAATTAAAATTAACTATTTATCTTAGAATTAAATTTAATAAATTCAAGATAATTAGAAAATTTTGAATTAAAAACTAACATATTATTTTATACGTGTCACTCTTCAATTGGAGAAAATTAATATTTCTACAACACTATTTAGAAAGTAGCTAACAATCACATTTAGAAAATATCAACCAAACATATATATATATATATATATATATCAACTTACTTTTATCTTGCCCTTTTTTAATTTCTAAAATTTACTTTGACTAGGCTCCTCCACATTCTAAAATATTTTAAACTAGAGTTATGGCATTTCAAAGTTCATAATAATTGAAAGTATCCTATTAACTATTTGCCTTAGTGCAAAAATTACTAACTGTTAAAAGTCCAAATTTATGATGAACCAAGCATACCGTCATTTGTTAATATTTCAACTTATTATGCTAATCAGCATTTACATAGTCATGTATACCAAATAAAAGGAAAAATTATAACTAAACTCTCAAACCCACTTGTCATTAATTACAAACGAGATTGACATGTACTTTGTTTTATTAGAGGATAGTATGAAAGTCAAGAAATCGGCATTAAAGAAAAGAATAAATATGAGTAAATATTTAATTATAGAAATTCTTTCTAATTGAAATATTATCAGGTCTCAATATATCAAATAACAATTGAACTAATAAACCATATATGAAAGGACTCCATAATATCAAAGTGAATATAACCTGTTGGTCTACGGAAATAGACAATTGATGACATATATTTTCAAGTAAAAACTGTCTTCCCTATCCAAATAAATAAAAAATAAAGAAGTAAAAACTATATATAAACGCTAAAAGGTAAATAAATAGTAAATGATTTTCCTTAAAGATCTCACTTGAAAATGACATCAATATACAAGACCATAGTCCTATCAATTGCAGTTACATATTACAACTGTAAAATTTGTCTAGCCTCTGTATTTTGATCAGCAACCTCAATATAGCAATTTAGGATATCAAAAGTTCCGTCATAGACAATATATCTTAATGTTGAATCTTTTCCTCACTACAAAAAATTAGGGCATCAACAACAACCAATCCATAGCAGATGCTAAAAATTCATAAGTTCGGCTACAAAATTGTCATAACCAAGGTCGAAATTGATGCTCTCGTAGCTAATCCTCATTACGACAATCCGTATCTGATGATCATTCTTTATATATATATATGTGTATTAATTTTCATACTAATAATACATAACTAATCTATTATGCTCCAAAAGTATAATGCTATGGAGTGATAATTAATAGCTATTATTGATTATAATTCAAAAAAGCTATATTTGCTATGAAAATTCGTAGCTATTTTTTTTTGTAATTATAGCTACAAAATTGTTTTCGTAGCAATTTTTTAATAGTAGATATTTAACTTTTTTGTAGTGCCTTTTTTCTTTTTTTTTTCTCTTTTGTTGTTACTTATTCAAGCAATAAAAGCGTTGGTCTACTTTGTTTCACTACATGGTGCAATTCAAATTGTGACTAAAAAGTAATCAAATAAAGACTGATGCACTCATAACCTTAGATTTAACCACATTCAATTTAATTGACAGTAAATGAAAGTGTTCAGTAGTTTGCATATTTCATGGCCTCATACCTGAAAGACGGCAGCAATGCTGCGCACACTTCTAATATTATTAAACGAAAATCATGGTACAATCCGAGAGTGATTATAAGTTTAAGAAGGAGGTGAATTAAGCCTAAAAGATTTTAATGCAGCGGAGTTTATCACTAGAAAGCTTTCTGGCCTTTCAAAATGGTTTAAGCCTTTTGCAAATAATAATTTTAGATACTAACTGGAATTTATAAATACCGATTAAACAACCAATCAAACCAATGATAAATAGAGCAGTAAAAATAGAAGTGAATAGATACTGGAATTTATAGAGGTTCGGTAAGCCTATTCCTCTACCTAAGCTTTCACTTAGGATTTTGAACTTGTTAAGTCAATTAAGATATAAGAATGTTTTACAGTTAAGCACAGTAATTTGACAGAATGAAAATTAAGGATCAGAAACACCTTAGCAGGGTGAAAACCAGCTCTTCACAAAAAGAGCTAAATCGGAATCTCAAATGAGATCAGGTAGATTCTAGATCGGAATCGGAATCTCAAATGTGAGACTAGCTGCTTTGTGAACAGGTCTAGGGGACCTTTTGCTAGTTTCACTTGCACAACCTATGTGGAGTGATGCACAAGTTGATGCCACTCCGTACAGTAAGCTTTGGAGTCTCCTTCCAGGATGGAACCCAGAATATTGCAGAAGATTCCAAACAACACTACTTTATTGGTTTCTTTATCTAGAGGTACTCAGAGCAACCAAGCGCTGATTTGTTTTTTTCATGGGGTCCCTCAAGAGTAAGTACGATTCTCATCCCTTTTCACCACTAGGTCTTTTGAGACACAAATCATCTTATCCTCGTCTCCCCAAGATCCATCGACGGCAAGCTCCCCTTGACCTTGTTCACCATAAGGTCTCTTGAAAACACATGTAGCGTAAGGAATTAGCAACACCTAAGCACAAAACATGTAAGAGAGTATCACACAACTCCTCAAAATACTTAACAAAGTTATTTTCCCAATTAAGTGATTCACTAAATGATGTTGCATATTTTCTCATTTATATGCTCATGTCCAACAACAATAAATCCTTAATTAGGTAAGTGTCCATTAGAATCAAATAAGGAAACACGATATTATAGTAAAAGTCCATTAGCACCATGAATTGCGGATTTATCAATAAGTACAACAAGATTGATTTCTTTCCTAAATCATAAAAGATCAAGCTAGAATCTTCAAGAGATCTTTGAAATATAGAAAGTATGTTCCAGCGCATAGACAAATTCCAACAGATAATTAAGGAAAGAATAATTATGGCATTTAAATCAGATAAATTTATTCAGCAAGCTAGAGATGCAAGATTTATAGCGAAAAAAGATATATTTTCCTAGTATGAAAGGTATGAGAATCAATCTAGATGATCTTCATGAAAAAGGTAAGTCAGATTCTAGTTATTTATGGAAGGTAAATTTCAGATGAGACTTATGAATTTCTGCAAATTATTTGAAGATAATTTAATATGTCCATGCAGAAAAATGCTCTTTCCTTAAATCATTAAAAGGTTATCAAATGGGAAAAAGATAATAGAAAAAGAAAAGAAGCCATTAGTCAATTATTCCATGTATTACATTCATTGAGTCTGGTCATGATGAGCACATGTTCAAGTTTAGCAATATAATATTCCTTTCATAAATAAAAGATATGATGTGCTTAGTCAGATATAAAGATATGCTGTCAAAATATACGAAAAGATAAGTTCTAGATAGCACAAGATATTTTCCAAACAACATAAGACAAGTTCCAATAGATTTCTGGGAATAATCACATCAATCATGTAGCAAATATTGTCATAATCAAAACTCTTAAACTCATGCAAAATCATCAGAAGGTTAACAATCTCCCCCTTTTTGATGATGATAATAAAATTCGATACATAAAAGTAGAAAGATATCACTTGATCTCCCTCTATTTATATGCCTCGGTAGATCCTCATGCTCCCCCTGTCTCGATGCAGGATTTTCATGCAAAAACCAAGATAGAATAGAAACTAGAATGGAGAAGTAGAAACTACCAGTTGAGAGGAATCATACTCATGGACACAAGTTAACCTTATTAGCATTTATTTAGTTAGGCATCTAGGTTAAAGAATTAAACATGCGGATCAAGTCAAATTTAGAATGTTTAGAATGCATATGAAATGCACATGCAGCAAATGATACTTTTTCTCCCCATTCATGAACAAAAAGGGGTCAAACTTTTGAAAGCCAATTTCCTGCTAAATTGAAATTTTGGACACAACCCTAAGTTATCCCTGATTCCAATCAACTTTCTTTCTTCCAGTGCTTTTGTGAAAATATCTGCAAGTTGGTCCTCAGTTGGAACAAATTCAATAGAAATATTGCCCTTATACACATGGTCAAGCAAGAAATGAAGTTTAATTTCATTATGCTTAGTGCGTGAGTGTAACACTGGATTTTTTAAAATACTTATAACACTGGTACTATCACAGAAAATAGGCACACAAGACACATTCAGACCAAAGTCATGCAAAATACCTTCATCCGTAATACTTAGGTGCAACAATTTCCCAAGACCATGTATTCTACCTCGGTAGTGGATAATGCAACTACTCTTTGCTTTTTATTGCACCATGAAACCAAATAATTTTCCAGTAATTGACAACCACCACTGGTACTTTTCCTGCCTATCTTACAACTAGCATAATCTGCATCAGAATAGCTTATGAAATTAAAAGATTTCGAGTGAAGTTAGATATTCCATTAAGATATCTCAATATTCTTTTAACAACATTTAAATGGGATTTCTTTAGGTTAGACTGGAATCTTTCACATAAGCATGTTGAGATATCTGGACGGCTTGCAGTTAAATAAAGTAAACTACCAATCATACCTATGTCGACTTCTTCGTTTACACTCTTACCATCCTCATCAAGTTTTAGTCTGGTACTTGTACTCATAGAAGTGGTTGCACGGTTGTATTCACTCATTCCGAACTTCTTTAAAAGCTCCATTATATACTTTTCTAGTGAGATGAATGTCCCTTTATGAGTTTGCTTCACCCGAAGCCCCATGAAGAAGTTGAGCTTTCCCATTAAGCTGATCTCAAATTTTTGTTTCATTTTCTCGACAAACGCTTGACAAAGCATATCATTAGTAGCATCGAAAATAATTTCATTGACATAAATTTAAGCAATAAGAGAATTATTTTCTTGGTGTTTAGTGAACAATGTGGTATCTAAAATTTTAGTAGAAAAAACATTACTTATGAGAAAATTACTCAATTGATCATACTAAGCCATAAGGGCTTATTTTAGTCCATATAATGCCTTTGTCATTTTAAAAATACGATGAGAGAAATTTTGATTTTCAAAATCGAGTGGTTGCTCAACATAAACTTTTTCTTTTATGAATCTGTTTAGAAAAGCACCTTTTACATCCATTTGGTAGAGTATAAACTTTTTTATGAGATGCAAAAGCAAGAAATATTCTAATAAATTCTAACCTTGCAACTAGAGCAAATATTTCATCATAGTCGATGCCCTCTTGTTGACTATAGCCTTTTGTTGCCATTTTGGCATTATTCCTAGTAACTTTCTTGATTTCATCTGGTTTGTTTCTGAACACCCACTTGGTACTGACAGCTAGATGGTTTGATGGTTGTTCTACTAGCTTCCAAACTTCATTCTTTTCAAACTAAGCCATTTTCTCTTTCATTACTTCAATCTAAAATAGATCTTTTAGTGCCTCTTTGGCAACTTTAGGTTCAATTGTTGAAATAAGGGCACAATTGGATTCATCTGATGGAACTTGTCTAGCTTTAGATCTGGTAGTTAATCTAACTTGAGGATCTCCAATGATTTTGTTAGTAAGGTGATAGGTAACATGTTTAAACTTTCTAGTTCTTTGTTCAGTCCTATCTACCGATTCACTGGAATCAGGTTCAGTAGTGGGATTTGTTTCCTCAAGTGATTTCGGTTCCTCTTGATTTGATATTGATGGCTCAGGGTCCAAAATCTTGATAGTTCTTTGAATCCTATAATTTCCTTGCTCAAGGTTTTCTTGGCACATGATGGGTTGGTCTCATCAAATGTAACATGTATAGATTCTTGAACCATTATTTTCCTCTTATTAGATACACAATATGCTTTACTATGCATTGAGTAACCAACAAAGATAGATTCATCAACTTTGGAATCAAACTTTGTCAGATAATATCTATAATTGAGAATGTAACATTTACAACCGAAGACACAAAAATAAGAAATATTTGGAACTTTACTGTGCCACAATTCATATGGGTTTTTCCTCATGAGAGGTCTTAAGAAAACACAATTGGACACATAACAGGCCGTATTTATGGCCTCACCTGAAAAGGATTTTGGAAGATCAAATTTATTAAGTATGGTTCTAGCAACTTTTTGTAAAATCTGGTTTTTCCTTTCAACCACATCATTTTGTTAGGGAGTCTTAGGAGCAAAAAAATCATGAATGTAACCATGTTCTTCACAAACATAGTAAATTTTATTTCATCAAACTTGGTTCCACAGTCACTTCAAATTTTCTTAATGAAATAACCTTTTTTTACATTTTGAAGCCTTTTAGTGAGTGGAATGAAAGCACTTATAGCATCATTTTTATGAGCATGGTATAGAACCCACGTAAAACGAGTATAATCATCTATTTTGACAAACACATATCTTTTACCTCCAAGTGAAGCGATTTTCACAGGCTCGAATAGGTCATTGTGTTCAAGTTCCAATGGCTATGACCTCATTTTTTGGTTTAAAGGATGTTCAGATTTGCTTTCTCTTTTGGCATGCATAACATATCTTGTCCTTTAGGAAATTCAACTTTGGTACCCCTTTGACAAGATCTTTATTTGTGAGATGAGATATAAGCTTTATTTTTACGTGATCCAATCTCATGTTCCATTTTCAGCATTCTTCATCTGAAATAGCTAAACACTCCACATTTTGAAAGGTTAAATCATCGAGGGTTATACAATAAATATTTCCATCCCTAGTAGTAGCAAAAGTCAGTTTCTCATTTTGTATAATGTAGCGCCCCACTTGGGATAGCACCTAAGCTGAGGCGCCACTCAATCCAATCTTAAAATTAAACCCAAAATACAATTCAATAGGCACATAATCAAACATTTCAAGGTCATCAGAAACACCAAAGGATTCCAACTTAAATAACCTGTAACATACATCACATAATACTATGGTACCTACCACAAAATCTCAAATGCGATCTTAACATAAGCAACGAAATTCAATCTTATCTAACTCGATAAACCGTTAAGTAAATGCCATGATTCATGTTCTAATATAACCAAATATTTACATTCCATAAGTCATCCATATAAACATGACATATCATAACATCTCGAGTCCATACTTAGCAGTCAGATGATGCCATATATACATTCAACACCTGATCTATTACAAAATATACTCATATCCATCCTGGAGTCCAAATCCTTCACTTAGTCCCTGCCTGAGAGAATCAAAATAAATGGGGGGTAAATCCAAAGGACTTAGTGAGGGATAACTGTAAGCGTAACAGAAAGAACCTACTGAGGAAGAGTCAACTTAACAGATTATAATTCAATAGTCAGGCAGAAACATATCAAAATACCAACAAGCAGTCCAGGACAATCGAATAATCAGAAATTGTTCAAATTAAATAGATCAGATCAAAATGTATTTTCCAATCAGACTAAACTTACCCAAGCATAGCAGCTTAGTACCGAACTTAACCTTACATAAAACGGACTAAACTTACCCAAGCGTGATAGCTTGGTACTTAACTTACCCAAGTTAGACAACCTGGTACAAAACTTACCCAAGCGTGATAGCTTGGTACTTAACTTACACAAGTTAGACAACCTGGTACAAAACTTACCCAAGCATAGCTTGGTACATAACTTACCCAGGCATGCCAGCTTGGTACATAACTTACCCAAGCGTTACAGTTTGGTACATAACTGATTGTTGACAAAATGAATCAATACCAACATACAGACAGATAATAAACAGTCATATAACAGATCGTATAGATAACAGACAATCGTATCTCATATCGAATAGATAACAGACGATTGGAAAATAAATTGAACAGGTAACAGACAAAAGGTTCATGGTCAGAACGGACAGATAACATAATCAATCAAAAGATAACCCTCACAGTGGTATACAGTTTAATTGATAGATAACAAACATATTCTGAATAATTAACTGATTTCAATAACATATCTGAGTACCGTACAGAAATAGAAAACCCACAAAAGAGTTTATTATTCCAATAACAGATGATTGAAAGGAGTGCCAGGTTGGCAGACCCTCACCTCCGTAGTCTCAAAAGTGCTACCATAGTCAACAATCTATTCGTCTGTGGGACCCACTTCATCATTACAAATTTGCTTAACCGAACCTCGAAACTTCGAACCAAGACCACATCATGATCCTCGCGACAAGCCAAAGTTTTTGTCATAAATTTGCCGAGCCGCCACCATTGGAAAACTTCAAAACCACTACCAAATTACTCCTTTCAACCTCCTGAACCTAAGGCCACAACCAATTTCAGGTTTTGCCGCCTCAACAACCCTTAATTTCGCCTTGAAACCCCTAAACACCATTCAGCCATGCCTCGATCCTCCCGTTTCCACCACCACTGGTGGCCGAAACTCAAAACTGACTTCACCAAACACTTTCTGGAGCTGAACCCGTCAAGAACCCACCTTGGTCCACTGCAAAAATTCGCTAAAACGGAAAACCTCCCAAGCTTTGCTGTATGCCACCTTGGTCTTCAATTTTTCAGCGTTTCACCTCTCCAAATGGGAAGTTCTTGGCACCGGCGTGATAACCGTGAGGAGAAGAAGAGGTTGGCTAGCTTAGTTTGGTATTTTTAGGCTTGTCGAAAAAAAATCACCGGAGAGAGAGAAGACTTGTGCATGTGGGAGGAAGAATGGAGAGAAAAGAAGAAAAATGGAAGAAAAAAAATGTTGACCAACTATTTAAATCCAATCTCTTGGAAATTGCGATTTTACTCCAAAAACTTAAGTCAGATTTTCAATCAAGTCCTCCAAAGTTTCCTCAAACTTCAATTCAGCCATTAATTATGCTAGTCTATCACTTTAACCCCATTGACCAGAATTAATAGCCATGCAACCCCCCAAACTTCTCAAGTTAGTCCAGTCAAGTTTCTGAAAATTGCAAATTAACCCCAAAACTTTCAAAATCTTTGCAATCAAGTCGTTTTAATATTAATTCTGAGCCCTCAATCCGATTAACCAAAGTCTTATTTTTAAATCCCAATTTTTTGAAATACTAAATTTTAGGGGTGTTACAATCCTCCCCCTTTAAAAGAATCTGTCCCTAGATTCTCATCTGAGTACTGTTCCGATTGGCAGATAATAAGTAGATTCAGATAGTCGATCTATATTTTGTCTTTATTACATTTTTCCAGAATTGTTTCTTCAAATCCCAACACATTTTCATGTCTCTCAAATGCATCGTGTCTCTTGACTTGTGCACCTCACTAGCGAACTTTCTTTCATTTCTTCTGGCACATATTTTCTTATGGAACAGAAGGACATCTTAATTTTTGGTATTAAACTCAGATCTCCAAAAACTTCCAACCTTTCCTATAGTTTCAACAATCCTATATCTTTGACTTAGGGCTCATCGCATTTCATCCTATGATTCGGATTGCATTTATCACTGCAATCCCATTCGCTGTATTAATTTCAACTCAACACCAGTTCTTAGGCTTTTTGATGTTCCTGCTCCTAGTTAGTGAGCCATCCCAGCTCTTTGGCTCAAGGCCTTGGCCACTACATTCGCCTTTCGGGTGATTGTGATGGAGGAATCACAATCTTCTAGTATTTGCATCCATCATTGCTATCTCATATTCAAATTCTCATTCTGGTCAAATGGCTTACCTTTCTGAGTTAATTTAGTCAACGTGTTAGCCACTCAGAAAAGTTCTTTACAATTTTCATTAATAGCCAACAAGACACAGAAAACTATGAACTTCGATCATGTTTTTTTCGGTCACTTCCAGTTGACTACCATCTCTATCTTAGAGGGATCAATCCTCTACCCTAATCGCCATCTAGCAATCTCGACACATGGTGTTTATTATTAACCCTATTTCTAAGGATGTTCAAACTTTTCTACTAAACAATAGTCTCAGATTGCATTTTTACGCTGGGGAAATGCAAAAAGTAATAGAATGCAAAACACCAAGATCATATATATATGGCATTATAATAGATTTTAGAGATAGAAATTGTATCTCCTGCCATCTCAGTAGGATCTAGTGCTTCTTCTCCTGTCAAGGCATAGGCTCGAGCTCGTATTTTTGGTCTCCTGTTAGTTTCGCTACCAGCTTTCCTTTTTTGTTAAGCATTAGGTCTCTCATTCTGGGACAATCTTTGAGAAAATGTCTATTACTCCCATAGCCCATACATCTACTCTGTTTCTTCCAGCATCTAGAATCGTCATGGTTAAACTCTCCACAAAATCCACATTGTATTCGAGCCATTCCTTCAGCCAAATTTGCAGTCTCACCAGATTGAGGGGCTCGTTGGACAGTGCTTTCGCCCTAGAGTCTCGGTTGCTTTCTTCCGACATTACTTGGCTCCTCAAAACGTATCTTTTCCTTACGGCTCTTATTCTCAATTTTTCAAATTTCCTACAGCTCTGACTCCAGTTGCAGTGCTCAGCTTACTGCCGAATTGAGATTTGGCAAGTCACAAATGGCCAAGCTTTACCTAAGCTTTGGCCGCAGCCCTTGTAAAAATCATCGAACTTGTCAACCGTCATCATCTTGTATGTAGGGAGCATATTGCATCAATAAGCTAAAAGTAGCCTCATACTAACTTACAGACTGTGCCCCTTGTACAAGGTCCATAAATTCCCTTTCCCTAGCCTGTTTCACCACTTCTGGCATAAATTTGCTCATAAAGACTCGGGTGAAATTCTCCTAAGTTTGGCGGGTTCCTTCAGCCATCTATCTTCGATCAATCATCTTCCACAAACTCCGGGCGGAACCTTCCAGAAGGAATGTGGAAAATCTAACCCTCCGTTCATTTGAGTAGCGCAATGTCTCAAAAATAACTTCTAAACTCTCGATCCACCCCTCAGCCTTTCTATCATTAGGACCTCCCCGAACTTCCAAGAACTTCGAGGGATTGAAACGAAGAAATCATTCCAAAGTTCTGTCTTCTGTAACCGCATCTGCTACCTCCAATCTAGCCACCAATTGCCTGCATCACTGTTTCTCTTAGGGACCAGGCGCTGTCGGGGGATCTACTACTGGTTGATTCATCGGAGGAGTTTGAGAAACTTTCTCTTCTAGTATCGGTTGAGGATAAGCAGGTACTTCTCGCCTAGGAACTTGTCGGTTAACGACCCTTTGCCCAGGAGGTCTACCCCGTCGTCCTATTCTAGGAGAAATGGGTGTCTCTGAACTTCATTGCGATGCCATCACTACTACCAACTCTACCAAGCTTCTACAAAGAAAAGGAGAAAAATCAGATAAGATCAAGTCAGATTCCTAAACATATAAGTCTAATCATTCTACAATATACCATAAGATCCCGTAGACATCCTGCAGTAAGCAAATCATCTCACTAATACCAACTAATTAATCTCATCTTAAATCCTCAAATCACTTCCGATATATAAAAACACCTTCAATTCATACTTAAACTAACCAAATAAGAAATCATTCACAAATTCCAATATTGTCAAATGATATACAATGCCCAGATTATTGATAACCTAGGCTCTAGTAAGTCCATCAATTCCTATCACAACAATCCTTCTCATGTTAACCTAGGTCATCAAAACCTAGGCTCTGATACCACCTCCGTAGCGCCCCAATCAAAATAGAACCTAAGCTGAGGCGCCACTCAATTCAATCTTAAAATTGAACCCAAAATACAATTCAATAGGCCTATAATCAAACATTTCAAGCTCATCAGAAACACCAGCGGATTCCAACTTAAGTAACCTGTAACATACATCACATAATACAATAGAACCTACCACAAAATCTCAAATGTGATCTTAAAATAAGTACCTCAATCTTATCTAACTTGATATATCGTTAATTAAATGCCATGATTCATGTTCTAATATAACCAAATATTTACATTCCATAAGTCATCCATATCACATGACATATCACGACATCTCGAGTCCATACTTAGCAGTTAGATGATGCCATATATACATTCAACACCTGATCTATTACAAAATATACTCATATCCATCCTAGAGTCCAAATCCTTCACTTAGTCCCTATCTGAGAGAATCAAAATAAATGGGGGGTAAGTCCAAAGGACTTAGTAAGGGATAACTGTAAGCGTAACAGAATGAATCTGTTGAGGAAGAGTCAGCTCAATAGATTATAATTCAACAGTCAGGCAGAAACATATCAAAATACCGACAAGCAGTCCAGGACAATCGAATAATCAGAAAACATTCAAATTAAACTGATCAGATCAAAATGTATTTTCCAATCAGACTAAACTTTCCAAAGCATAGCAGCTTGGTACCAAACTTAACCTTACATAAAACGGACTAAACTTACCCAAGCATAATAACCTAGTACTTAACTTACCCAAGCTAGACAACCTGGTACAAAACTTACCCAAGCATAGCTTGGTACATAATTTACCCAAGCGTTATAGCTTGGTACATAACTGATTGTTGACAAAATGAATCAATACCAACGTACAGACAGATAATAAACAGTCATATAACAGATCGTATAGATAACAGACAATCGTATCTCATATCGAATAGATAACAAACGATTGGAAAATAAATTGAACAGGTAACAGACAAAAGGTTCATGGTCAGAACGGACAGATAACATAATCAATCAAAAGATAACCCTCACAGGGGTATATAGGTCAATTGACATATAACAAACAGATTCTGAATAATTAAATAATTTTAATAACATATCTGAGTATGGTACAGAAACAGAAAATCCACAAAGGAGTTTATTCCAATAACAGATAATTGAAAAGAGTGCCAGGTTGGTAGACCCTCACCTCCGTAGTCTCAAAAGTGCTACTATAGTCAGCAACCTATTGGTCCATGGGACCTACTTTATCGTTACAAATTTGCTTAATCAGACCGCGAAACTTCGAACCAAGACCACCATCACGATCCTCACAACGAGTCAAAGTTTATGTCAGAAATTTGCCGGGCCGCTGCCGCCGTCCTATGTCGCCGAAAAACTTCAAAACCACCACCAAATTACTCCTTTCAACCTCCTAAACCCAAAGCCACAACCAATTTCAAGTTTTGCCGCCTCAACAACTCTTAATTTTGCCTTGAAACCCCCAAACACCATTCAGCCATGCCTATATCCTCTCGTTTTCGCCACCACTGGTGGCTGAAACTCAAAATTGACTTCACCAAACACTTTCTAGAGCTGAACCCGTCAAGAACCCACCTTAGTTCGCTGTAAAAAGTCGCCAAAATGGCGAACTTCCCAAGCTGCGCCGTACGCCACCTTGGTCTTCAATTTTTCGGCGTTTCACCGCTCTAAATGGGGAGTTCTTGGCACCGGCGTGATAACCATGAGGAGAAGAAGAGGTTGGCTAGCTTAGTTTGGTATTTTCAGGCTTGTCGAAAAAAAATCGCCGGAAAGAGAGAAGACTTGTGCATGCGGGAGGAAAAATGGAGAGAAAAGAAGAAAAATGGAAGAAAACAAATGTTGACCAACTATTTAAATCCAATCTTTTGGAAATTACGATTTTACCCCAAAAACTTAGGTCAAATTTTCAATCAGGTCCTCCGATGTTTCCTCAAACTTCAATTCAGCCTTTAATTATGCTAGTCCACCACTTTAACCCCTTTGAACAGATTTAATAGCTGACCCCCAAAACTTCTTAAGTTAGTCTAGTCAAGTTTCTGAAAATTTCAAATTGACCCCAAAACTTTCAAAATCTTTGCAATCAAGTCCTTTTAATATTAATTCTGAGCCCTAAAATCCAATTAACCAAAATCTTGATTTTTAAATCCTGATTTTTTGAAATACTGAATTTTAGGGGTGTTACATATTATAACTTAGTGAGTGGGATGAAAGTTAACTTCATAACTTTCATCGCACAGTTGGCTGATACTAAGCGAATTATGCTTAAGGCCCTCAACAAACCATATATTATCAATAGTAGTACTAGTTTGCTTACCAATGGTACCTTTACCTATTATGTGCCCTTTTATGCTATCTGCTTAGAGAGCATTTCCTACAAGATAATAGTTAAGTTTAAGAAACATGGACACATCCCCTATCATATGCCTAGAACATCCACTATCCGAGTACCACTTCTATTTCCATAAATGTTCTTTGGCGTGAACTTGATTTACCATGAAGCAATTTTCTTCATTGTCAAATTGTTCACCATCAGGTTCGTCCCATGTAGTTTCATTGCCTTAGCTTTGGCTTATTTTGCATTTTTCCTTAATTGGGGACAATATGATTTTTTGTGTCCGATTCCATTATATTTGTAGAGTTGAGGTGGCTCGGTACTTTATATTTTTGGATCTGTTCTTTTTGGTTTTGATCTATTGTTCTGGAATTTTATTTTGAGGTTTGTCAGTTGCTTTACTTTTTAAGAAATCAGAATGATCTCATCCTCAACTTGATCTTCATCAAGATCTTCTTGAAGTTTTGAATCGAAATCATGACTGGTATTAAAAGTAATATTCATTTTGGATTTTGTTTTTGAACCTTCATCTTTATTTACCAGCGTCATCTCATAGGACGTAAGAGATACAATCAATTCACTCATTGTCATCCTGCTAAGATCACGAGCTTTTTGAATAGTAGTTACTTTAGGCATTCATTCCTTCGGAAGCAATCTAAGAATCTTCTAGACTTACTCATCCTCATTTATACTTCTACTGAGTGCAAACATCGGATTTATAATTTCCAAAAATGCATGTACGTTTGACTTATGGTCTTATCAGGTTTTATCTAGAATATTTTATACTTGGGAAAGAGAAGAGCAATCCTTTCTTGTCGAACTTGATTGGTATCTTCGTGGGTCACTTGCAACATTTTCCACATTTGCTTTGTTGTAGCGCATGTACTAACTCAGTTTTACTCTTCTTTTGTGAGAGCACACGACAAAATATTTTTGGCCCTCGCATTCATTGAGATAACTGTTTATCATCATTGGTAAATCCTCGTCACTCCTTTTAAACCATTTGTCCGTCCACTAATTTCATTGGAACTATTGGCCCTTCACTGACCATGCCCCATAAATCAAAGTCTAGGCCAATTATATATTCTTGCATCCTATTTTTCCACATAGCATAATTATAACAATCAAGCATTGGAAATCGGTTGTGCGATTGCCTTTCTGCAAAGATATCAAAAGTTTTGGCGGCCATGGGATCTTTTACTCGGGTAGTTATACCACAATATGGAGAACCAATGCTCTGATGCCAATTGAGAGTGATTATAAGCATAAGAATATGGGTGAATTAGGCTTTAGGATGTAGCATAAGTTTATCACTCAAAAGCTTTCTAGCCTTTCAAAATAGTTTAAACCTTCTGTAGAAAATTGTTTTAGTTACTGACTGGAATTTATAAATACTAATTAAACAACTAGTTAGACCAGTGATAAATAAAACAGTAAAAATAGAGTAAATAGATAATGGAGTTTATGGAGGTTCGACAAGCCTACTCCTCTATCTAAACTTTCACTTAGGATTTTGAACATGTTAAATCAATTAAGATATAAAAATGTTTTACAATTAAGTACAGTAATTTGAAAAAATGAAAGTTAAGGATAAAAAATGCCATAGCATGGTGCAAACCAGCTATTCGCAAAGAGTTAAACCGGAATCCCAGACAGGATAAGGCATATTCCAGAGTATTGCAAAACCAACTACTTTGTGAATAGGCTTGGTGGAACTTCTGCTAGTTTCCCTTGCACAACCTCTATGGACTGATGCACGAGTTGGTGCTACTCCATATGACAAGGTCTAGACTGTCATTCCAGATCGAAACCCAAAATATTGCAGAAGATTCCAAACAGCACTGCTCTACTAGTTTCTTCACCTAGAGCAACCAAGTGCCAAATTATTTTCTTCACGGGGTCCCTCAAGACTCTTCACCACTAGGTCATTCAAGACTTGTCCTTGTCTCCCCAAGGTCCATCGAAGGCAAGCTCCCCTTGACCTTTTTCATCACAAGGTCCCTTAAAACGCATACATAGAGCAAGAATTAGCAATACTTAAGCACAAAATATGTATGAGAATATCATACAACTCCTCAAGACTAATAAAGATCTTTTCCCGACTAAGTTATTCACTAAACGATGATGCATATTTTCTTAGTTATATGCTGTTGTCCAATGGCTATAAATCCTTAATTAGGTAAGTGTCCGCTGGAATCAAATAAAGAAATAAGATATTACATTAAAAATTTATTAGCACCATGAATTGCGGATTTATCAATAATGCAGCAAGATTGATTTCTTTCCTAAATCATTAAAGATTCGGCTAAAATGTTCAAGAGATCTTTTAAATATGGATAGCATGTTCTAGAGCATAAACAGATTCCAACAGATAATTAAGAAAAGAATAATTATGGCAGATAAATCAGATAAATTTATTTAGCAAGCTAGACATGTAAGATTTAGAGCCAAGAATGATATATTTTCCCAGTATGAAAGATATGAGAATCAATCTAGATGATCTTTATGGAAAGGTAAGTCAGATTCTAGTTATTTATGAAAAGCAGATTCCAGATGAGATTTATGAATTCTCTGTATATTTTTTGAAAATAATTTAATATATCCATGCAGAAAAATGCTCTTTCCTTAAACCATTAAAAGGTTATCAAATGGGAAGAAGATAACAGAAAAAGGAAAGAAGCCATTAGTCAATCATTCCATATATTATGTTCATTGAGTCTGGCCATGATGGGCACATGTTGAAGTTCAACAACATGATATTTCTTCCATAAATAAGAGATATGATGTGCTTAATCAGATATAACGATATGCTGCCAAAATATACGAAAAGGTAAGCTCCAGATAGCACAAGATATTTTCCAGACAACATACGACAAGTTCCAATAGATTTCTGGAAATAATTCACATCAATCATGCAACAAATATTGTCATAATCAAAACACTTAAACTCATGCAAAATCATCAAAGGGCTAACATAATCTATAAATCTATCAACGTTACTATAAAATAGTAAATCTTCATGAATAGAAAGTTCAAATTGATTTTGTTCATAGACATGATGTTCAACTATAATTAAGATCATGTATTTCAATTAATTTCGCCAACAAAATATTTTAATTTTGTATATGCAATTCTACTCTAAAATTGTTGGAAATATTAATAAACACACACACACACAAAAAAAAATATTAAAGAAACAAAAAATGAAATTAATTAAAATATAAAAAGAACTAGGAAACAAAACTCTGCTCAAAGCATGCAAAAAATTAGGCTCACTTCAGAGTAGAATTCATCGTTGCTCAGGTGCAAAGAATATTCAACATATACCCTCAAGATACAATGAGCATTCAGAAATTCTTTTGGATTCTTGACAGGCACTCAAACAAGAATTTTCACAAACTTGATTTTTTCCCACAGTCGCCTTATTTGATAGAAATACTTAAAATATTTAAATAGAAAATTAAATATATATGTAAAAGTATATTTTATTGTATCAATTATGATCAACCCTTTTGGAAGAGACACATTTCTCTTTGTAAAAGACACAATTTAAAAGAAATATATAGGGAATGGTTGGTTCTATTTTTTTGTTTGATTTTATTATGTGTTTATTGTGTGCTTTAGGAGAATGAATGTTGAAAGAATTATTGGAGAATGTGAAAGTTGCAATGGGGAATGTGATTGATGTTTGGTTATGTTTTGGGGAATATTTAAAAAATGGGTTTGGGGAATTTTGATATGTTTGGTTATGTTTTGGGGAGACATTTTGATATGTTTGGTGTTTGAGGGTGAAAATAGATTTTAATGATTTTTTTTAATTGTAAGGAAAATAATAAAATATGTTGGATATGTATATATATATGTGTATATATATGTAATGAATGGATATGATTGTGTTGTAAATTTGTAATGATTGGTTCAATGATTAAGTGGGTTGCATAATAATATTTTATTATTACTATTATTAATAATAATAATAATAATAATAATTTTTTTTAAATAAGTTTGAGTTTGTTGGATTAAAAAGGAAATAGTGTTTGTAAAATATAACAACCATGTTTTTTGCCCAAAAAAAAAAAAAACACATAAAAAATAATCACAATTCACCTTCAAGACATGTGCACGGAAATTAAAAATTACAATAAAAGAATATCAACACTAACAAGCATTAAAATAAATATAGAGCATAAAAATAAGCAATTATGCATAAAGAAACTAGAAATGCACTCCCAAACCACAATCAATGGACCAAAAAGTACAAAACATAAGAACATATGAAAGTTTGTGGCCTACCATCCATCCATATCCTAATGATAAGTGAAAGATGGGAGTTTCGAATGACAAGCATCGATGTTTGTGAATGGTACGTAACACATAAATCGAATATCATGATTGGGGGGAGCAGGCAGAGGAAGAGCCATCATGTCTGCTATCAAACAGTATACCTTATATAGGTCCTAGGTGCCAGTAGGGGGTGCTAATGCATCTCCTGCTAACCCACCATTAGATAGGTTGGTTGCACATTCGTCGGTAAAAATATAGCATAGCGGGGTATATAGAGGCTCTCCGAATACACAAAAATAGCTTTGTCTGATAGTCTGCTGAATGATGTCCATTACAATTTTCAATGTGTGATGTGAGATGTGTATATATATATGCATTTATATCTAAAATCAAAAATAATAAATTTAACTTACATTCCCAACATGCGCCCAGTACTGTGAGTCAACATGCACCACCATGGTGTCGGCATTGTACTGCACCTTAGGAATAGTCATGTACTCCAGAAATGCATTGTAGTTGCCACGTAGCTACTGAATCTTCATCTTAACTTTGTCAATTGTCCTCTCCCTCCCAAACGTCCTGGATAGATAACATACAATATGGGAGCACTCATCTATAAGGACCTCTCTATGAGAGATGTCACGGGAGGTCACAGCATTCATTAAGTGATTAGGACAACCTCCTCCTAAGATGTCTAGTGGGGATCACGAAATATATCATACACATGCACATTACAAGTGGGTGGTGTTCCATTGGATAATCTTTGCGTAGTTTTGGTCATATTGTTAATATGGGGATCCAAGTAAAGATGTCTATAACTGTATTTAACAGCAAACATGGTATGTCCATTCATCAAGTATAATACACGTTACCAATGATAATTAACAAGTGTTAAGTACATAACTCATTTAGGGTACAATCACTACGAGATATAATTATACAAAGAGAATAAAATAAAATCAAGATGATGCAGGTGGTCGGTCTGGTGTCCGACCTATACTAACTTAGCTTGTGTGAGATGAGCCACGACGTCTAAATAGTTTGGTGCCAATGCGTTGAACAACCTCAGACCATGACATGACAGGGCCAACTCCCGAATTCCTATTGATGATGTCGTCTAAGGCAACAAGCATGTCTACTCTAATTCGAGCAGAATGAGAATGTGGGATGTTGGGCCTAGAAAACCTCTGGAAGCACAAAGAACTACGTGATATGCCTGAATCTGATACCATAATAGGGCATTCCTGCCAACCCAATAATTGATCGTCATATCTCTCGGGCTAGAGTGAGCGATTGACAGGTTGTTATGGTTTATCATACGGCATAAAGATCTCAGATAAGAGGTCATGTCTATTCTTTGCATACAGCCAATAACGCTCAGTAAGTGGGTATGTCTGCACACACAACAAAGAATATAATTGACAACAACATAACTGAAAGATGGCAGTGCACACTATTTTGACCTCAAGGAGCTCCGGTCGCATAATTTTAGGCAATAAATATCATCAGTTGATGGCTCATAGAAGACATCCGGATTGGTAACGATCGCCTTCACAGTGTCGTGGTACTCTTTAAGCTCATTAAATTTATCGGTTACAAATTCTATCGTGTATGGAAGCTGAGAGTGTTGGCCAAATTTGTTAGCTATGTTGGGCATGCATATCTATACGTATATCTCATTCGTTAGTAAGTCAATTATGTTAGCGTCCAGGAGCATATAAATGAAGCACTCCTCGACGTCAAGGCCCCATACATTTGCAATGTTATTGGAAGCACTGCCTACCATTGCACGACGACTCGTACCTGTATGGTGTAAAGACCATATGCAGTAGAAAGAATATAAAAAAATACATAGATATTAGATTTGATTTTGTTACAGAACAGTATGAAAAGCTAATAATAAATCCTATGTTAGTACATGAACCTGACAGTTTCATCCTACATAATGCTCATATATATAATATCTTAAATAAGACCACGAGTAGTAGCATCAAAACAAGCAACAAAATACATATACAGCACACACATATGGGTAATAGCAATATAGGCCTGGTCAACCGCGCAACATACGATGGTGAGTGATGATCAGTGCGCACAGAGCTATGCTCATCGCATAATGGGCCACCCATCGAGGCAACACCAGAAGAACCACCTGTGGATGTATATGTGCTATAAGTACCATGTGATGAGGTCGCGCCGAATGCTCGACGCTACCTATACATATTGTCTGCCCATATGAAATCGTGGGTGATCAAATCCAGTTGGGCATCTGAAAAAGTAACATATGCAGTTCAACTCTGTCCTAGCCATTAGGGCTCGCATGGGTTCGGCACCGTATGTGCACATAGGAGGATTGTACCTACTCATCCCTTACCAAAATCATAACAAATAGATCATTAATGAATTACAAAACAATATTTTTATTATGTTACAGTGCGACTAGAAAGACATGATTAATGAAAATTTCACATGTGATGAAACTTACAAAAATCCATATATCCGATATGAACACACGACAACAGTAATGTTTAGTACAAAAGATTAAGTGATGAAAAGTAGTTCTAAACTAAGAAACTTGTAACAACAAACATACAATATGACAAGGTGGGATTAAGAATTCAATATAAACGCATTGATGCCTCTCGACCTACATCCATTTTGCTAGAGCATCCCAAAATGCAGACTGTGCTTGTATCTCCTATTGGCTCGGGTGACCACGGTGGTAGAAAGTCTCCTAATCAAGATCAAGTTCTCGGTCTGGTGTTGTGAAAATGCTATCATCACACTAAACTTACGGATGAAATTATGCACCGCACAACATGCAATGATAATATCAGTCTACCGGGTGACCATATAGCTTGGCATACCCCAAGATGGGATTGGGAACCGCTTCTTCAAAATCCCAAATGTACATTCTATGGTATTCCTCAGTCGAGAGTGGTGATGGTTGAACATTTCCCTTGGCCCACTACATATGGGGGCACCATCGAACTATTGGAGGTGGTATCGAGACTGCCTATATGGTGATAAGAAGCACATATAGTTCGTGAAACTAGCATCAACAAGGTAATACTTCCCTATAGGAAAAATGAGTACTAGTGTGGTATACATAGTAGTCGAACACAATTATGGCTGTACGAGCTATTTATACGAATATGTACAGTTATTAAAAACCCATCCCCATACTTGGTGGGGGCAACAGAAAGGCAATGTCACTTTGGATTGCGTTGAGAAAGACCCTTACATCATTGGCACTGCCTTCCTAACCCGCTTATATATACGTAAACATTTGGTTGAAGTAGGCTATGGCGAGGATATTTTAGGAGACATTTCTTTTTTGCGAACGATATGCATTCTATCTGCGAATGGGTACCCAAGCGATAACCAATATGCTGTTGATTGCTCCCACCACACCCTTTGGAACACATGTGAGATGTTATGCTAGATAAATTAATGGGATGATACTATACTAAGTTTAGCCTTTATATATTCCATACCTAAAAATACAGGAAGAAGTCGGCATTCGAGTGAATTTGACTCGGCTCCTCATTAAAATTTAGGGGAGTTATCAGCTCAAGTGCTAAATATTAAACGCCTTAATTACATGACAAATATGATGGTTAATCGTCTACAAAGAGTGTTGGAAATGTTCCATGGTATACCTCTATCTTTGATGTGCGCCAACTGTCTGCATAAACATTGCAAGCTCCTCATTAGGTGAAACCCGACACTGTTGCATTTGAGGTAAATGCCCATGGCTTGTTAATTCATTGACCAATCTCATGAAAGTAGGCTTCGTCATGTGTACATTATCGTAGAATTGCTCAGGATAGCCATCCATTATCTCGCCAACCTAATCCATCCCACGGACCATAGATGTGTTGCATGGCATTCTATCAATGCATAGATTAGGCAACAGCACATCTACAATGAATAATACATCATCAGCTCCATCCGATACATCACTACCAAGCGTGCCAGGTGATCCTCTCCCAAACTCCAGCTCATCATCATGTGGTGGCATCGAGCTTGATCGACTATCCATCTATGTGAAGCAAACAATCATCATACACAATGTGAAATTTTATACTGTAGTAATACATATGCATGGCATAAAAATTCGTACAATATGCTTTTACATGGTCATAAGTATGTTACCAATTTGTTCATACACACCAAGGCATTAATAAAAGTAAACACACAATTACACACCAGACAAACAAGCAAGATAAGTACTAAACAAGAGTTGATCAACGGTGGACTAGAGAATGTGGCAGTGGGTCTAATTACCTAGGGACTCAACCTAGAGCTGCTTTTCTCTATCATAAAGTTATAGGAAAAGGGTTCTCATCATGGCATTTTGAAGATCATTTATAGCCCTTCTAAGCAAGTGGTGTGGTGGTCCACAATGCAACGCAGTACATGAACACACTCGGTAATTGAGGAATGGGCTTTAGGCCCAATCTTCCCAGACTTTGCATCCATCATGCCATCCCATTTGTTTAGGGCCTCATCCAATCGATTTTATCTTTCTCTCGCATAGAACTTCCTTTCTTTGCCCCTCCTACTTCTTAAGGAACCCTTTCCCTGAGTACCAGCTGTGTCTATAAAGTCATCACGTGATGACGCTGATCATTTTGACCCACCGGTACTTCCTCTAGTCATATTTTTGCTCCCACTTGGATTACTGTCTGTGGCTAGATGGGGCCGAGCAAAAGACCTTGCATAGGAACCCGAGACAACATTCTTTGAGAACATCTCCGTACAGTAATCGTAACATGGTAAGCCATGGCTCAACAATGAGGCATGGTCTGGGTATTCCGATAATACCACACAGAGCAATATTATACGAGTAAGTGATAAAGTTTCACAAATATAAGATCATAAATATACCGAGAGCCAGTGGGCAATGTGATCCTCGCTAGCCATGATGGTGTTTCGCTTGTAATCCCAACCATAACCTGTGCTATTCGTTATTAATGAATGAAACATACGCCACAACGAACGGAGTCTATTCCATTTTTGCATAAGTTGCTTCACATTGTACATATATGCAGATTGTAGTTCCACATTCATCTTGTGGCAAATCTTATTCCATGTGTACACTGAGAATGTGGTGGAAAGAAATTGACCAGTTTGGAATTCATTATAGGTAAAATATTTTTTCATTAGCGAATGACCATCGCATGTATCCTGACCTATTACACCTGGATTGGGTACTGTATAATACCTCATCTCCATATGATGGATTATGACCGTAAGGATCCATCTATTAACGAGTTTATTGTATGACGTGCCCATACAGATCACACTTATAGGAAAATGTGAGGAATGCTAAATCAAATATATGACATAAATATCTTCATAAAGTGCAAGAACATAATAATTGACCCCAATATGGTTAAAGGCATACATACAGTCTACCATTAAAAAAAGAAAAAAAAGAAAAAAGAAAAACTCACATATGGCTCATGTTTCATGTTAACAAATAATAAAGTGAAATGATACAAGACCTTAAGGTAAGATGCTACTCATTTTAAGCATGATGAAATACAGATTATATGAAGCAAGATGAACACATATAAGATTCTTCAGTGTAATGGGAAAATTACTAAAAACTCCTTAAAATATAATTGATATATTATTGTTAAAGCCCATTACACTATTTTCCATACACTAATTCCCATTTCATCTACTTTTCACTACAAAAGACACAACTACTATTTTATATACTCAGTACCCCTTAATTTATTAATGCCTTTAAATTATCATTAACCTCATTATCATAAGAAATTTAATGAAATAGGGCTTTAATAAATCAAAGATTTATTTTATTCATGTATTGAAGGTCTGTCACAAATTTTTTTTAGTTTCAAAACTCAAACTTAAGAATCCATATATTTGTAGATATATAAATAATATATATAAATATACATAATATACATTTTTTAAATATAAATAATATATTATTTAAATATAAAAAGATAATATATATCAATCTTTACATTATATACTTTTTATTATATATTTTTTAGTATGTTTGTTATTACTATTTTTTATTATATTTTTTTGATTGCATATTTTATTATATTTTTTTATTATATTCAATTTATTATATATATTTTTATATATTTTAATATTTTTTTAATATATATGTTTTTATATTATATATCAATTTTGTATTACATATAAATAATTTATAATATTATATTAATATATATAAATAATATATTATTTATTAATATTTAAAAAAGGGCATCTTTTTTTATATTATATATTGTTTACTATATATTTATTTTTTTGTATTTTTATTACTTTATATAGCATATTTTTTATTATATTTTTTTTGCTTTATTTTGATTTTGATTATATTTTTTTTCATATTTATATTTATTTATATTTTTTATTATATTTTTTAAATATATATTGTTTTATACTATATAACCTATTTTTCATCTAAATAATATATATTTATATATATAATATTTTTTATAATATATAAATATTATATATATTTTTATATTATACATTTTTATTATATTTTTTTATTAATTTTTTATTACTTCTTTTATTATATTTTTAATAATATTTTGTATTATATTGTTTTATTACACAAATATTTTTTCATATATTTTATTATATATTTTTTCATATTATCTATGTATTTTATTTTATGTAGGTTTTACCGTTTTACATACACTAATATGCAATCCATCTAATATCACTAGGAAAGACACTATAACTAAATCTTTTACTCAGTAGCCCTTGATTTATTAAATTCAATAAACTATCCTAAACCTATTTAAAATAGGAAATATAATGGGATATATATTTTTAACAGCATTTTTTCCTTCATTCATTTATTTATGTTCTATCGCAAGTTATTTTTTAGGTTAATAAATAAAATATTTGAATCAATATATTTCTAGATATATACATAATATATACATAGGTATATAAAAAATACGTAAGAGATACTCATAAATTCTAAATGGAATGAACTACACAATAAAAGACCTTGCAACTAATTTATATACTTATTTAAAGTATCCTTAACTTCTTAAATATACAAATGTAATGAACTAGTTATGCCAGCATATTTTTACATAATGTTTTTTAAATTAACTTACATTTGTAAGTATTTTGAGTTTAATAACTCAAAGTTATCGATAAATATATCTCTAGATTTAGCATATAATATTTATATATATATATATATATGTATATATTAATTATTACACTAGAAAGACTCTTAAATTCCAAATGTAAATGAACTAAACATCAATACTGTTATATTAGAGGTACTTTGCAAAGATTACGTATAAAATGTAATCAATTTATTTAAATTTTAAGATGAAGGGAGTTAAAAAGGAACAATCGTGGTGAACTTAAAAAAATTATGTTGTGAGGTATTCAAGGGTGCAATTTGTCGAAAAAGCTCATCAAAGTTAAATGTTGGGCTTATTAGAATCAACAATTTGTGAAGTGGGTCTCCTAGACATAAACACTCATTTTATGGGTTTGGTAGTTATAAAAATTTATTATATAGGAGCTCCACTATATTTTTCTAACTTAAATTTACATTTTCGTTCTCCCACTTTTCCAGTGCTCATTCTTATGGAACATGATAAATTGTAGAAAGTTGTCAATGTAATGGGGATGTCTATAAATTATCCACCCAATATGTAAGCCTAATCGAATTACACAATATACCATATCTTGTATAATTTAACCCTATATGTCATATTAATTGCTTGATGTGTAAAAATAATTGCAATTGCACCTTTTTTCCATGAGTAAAAAAAAAAAAAAAGAATTACCATAATAATAATTTTAATTGCCATATGCAATTAATTACATTCTTAAGTCAAGTCTGAGTTACCACATTAACAATTTACATATCAAACATAAGAACTAAACATGCAACATGGCAAGGTAACAATTTCATTATACAGTAAAGGATAATGTTCATTTCAATACAGTAACATTTCATAGTGTCAATATACAAAAACTTGTCACAATCTGCCAATTTGATACAAGGATTATTTCAACCTATATATGTTGTCACTCACCTTCATACAAAGGAAAACAAGCTCCTCTACAATACTAAATGATTAAAAGGCAAGCTGATAAATCTACATAGTTGGAAAAAACCAACATAAAAAATGTGAGATGGAGAAATTTGGGACCATACCAACATGAAATGATGTGATCCACTTACATTCCCCATCTCTTATTTCTTTATTTTCTATGGTCACTCCCATTCAAGCCAACCCCAAACGGCCATTTTCTTTGACCTTGTTTACTCTACTACGCCACTAAGGAAACTAAAACAAGATAGATATAGAGGGGAACATAGAGTGGCAAATGACAAGGAGACTTTCCCAGAAAATATATCACATAAGAGACACAACTAATTTCATTCCTAATATAACTAGGGAAACAGTCTTAGTTATACAGTGAGACTAGAGTGTAAAGACAGAAATGGAATGAATATAGTTTCAAAGTGTGTTCAGACTATATACTGCATATAGAGGGATTTCAGAAAATGTTGTATGGGCATAAAAAACTGCCACTGAATAGGATACAAATACAAGAAAAAAGGATGGCACCAACTGAATAAGGGAGTGACCACAGTTTGGGGAAAATTCCACACTAACTTAAGGGGACAAACCAACTAGAAGGTAACTTAACAGAAGCTGATAGAAGTTAACAGAACACGTATGCTTGCAGCCCCTCAAAAATAGGCCAACATCATTTTGCACATGGTTATCAACCTAGTTATGCGAAGGTATGCATCATCAGTAGCTGCAAATTCCACTAAGACAAGCAGGACACTCAAAAATAGTCCAACACTTAGTGAAGTATCGAAACCATTCCTTCAATAATCTAATCCTAAGTGGTCACCATGGGAGAATGACTTACTTCTCCATTTTTGGCATGGAGAAACCCCAAGTATGATGCTAGCTAAACTAAAGGGTCAAATGGGGCTCATGCTAGTGAAGAACGTATCAAGAAGCACATTATAACATACCATATACCCAATACCCTCAACATAGCACAGAAATTCAACAAGAATGATATTAAAAGCAATGACACACCTCATAACACAAATACATGACACATGTTAAAAGAAATTTCAAGCAATGAGAACATCAAATAGCCACACAACAACAACGTAACAGTAAGTGTCAACATAATAACTTACTGATGAGCTATAACAGATTTCGATTGGGGATCTTACAGGAGATGTGGGTAGGGAATTAGACATGATATCGGAGATGGAAAAGTTGTCCCTGGAAGCACTTACAGAAGATTCTGTATGGATGAGCCTAGTTAATGATAGAAAATGCTATATATCAATGAACTACAATCAGACTGTTGAGGGTGTGTATTTGAGTGTTTAGATTTACCTGCCGTTTTGGTAGATTTACTTTGACAATGGGTGAACGATGAGACTTTCTTGTTGTGGTAGTCTGTGAGTGTGGGAGTGTGTAACAATATGGGAGGAAGAGGTGCATTTATAGGGGGTGAGAGGATTCGCTAAATAGTGTGCATTTCAATAATGGACTTGCTGGAATAGTAAAAAGACATTACAACTTCCAGAAAGAAACACAAAATGCAGAAACCAAACCAAAAATGTAGTGAGGAACGCATGACAATTTGTAGAAAGACCAAAGCAGTGACATAGAGGGAATCCACACCACATTTACATGCTGCAGCCTTAATAAAGACACTCTGCTATACAGCGAGACCAGCCAAGCAAGATATGTTAGAATATTTTGTATAATCAAATTCAGACATACTACAGTAAAAAATAATTGACTCAAAACAGTTGAGGCAATGTTTGGTCATGTTTTCCTATTAATCCAACAAATGTGGACATTTCTGAACAGTATTACACCCAATCCATATTCCAATTAGAACAAAACAACCATACTCAAAATTCGAATGTAAACATGTGGGTTGGTTGCAACTAAAAACCATACCCGAGTCACTAAAAGCAGAACATTCAATGATAGCAGGCATTTTGGGCAAATAAATCATGATCTAAAACCTACCAAAATTGGCAAAAATCCAACTAAAACCCACCAAAACATGCAACAATCCAACCATTATGAGAGACTCGCATAACACCACCCATGGCTAAAACAACCAACCCTATATCAGTTTTAACAATAAAACGGACAAAATAGAAGGACGGACCAAGAAACACACGACAGTGGTCATAAAGGATCTAAGGGATTAAGAAATTCCAAAAACAGATTGTTATTAAACCCTAAAATCTATGCCCCCCCACCAAAAAAAAAGTACAGTTTGTAGCAAAAAAAAACCATCAAAGGAAAATTCTGGACTTTCATTTTGGGCAAAAAAAATCAAGAATCTATAACAACCAACCAAGGAACATCTTATACACGCAGACACACAGAAATAATTTTGGTTTAGTTAACTGAGGAAATCGGATCAAGTAGAAAACCCTAAAAACCCCTACAAAAATTTTTAGCTTCAATCTACCACAAAAATGATGCTCATACAAAGGATAACTTACCAAGATACACATATGTGGAGGCCACTACACCACAAAATAACCAAGAAATCAAAGAAACCCTTCTATGATGAGCCAAACAAACCATTCGATTTGTTATTTTCCATAGTATCCATCCAAGATCTTACATGGGATCTCACATCGGAATGCACCCATATAATCAAACCAAAATAACCCATTCGTAACCTTTTTTCTATTTGTAATTTCCAAAGCACAGAAATGGGAAAGAAATTCACCACACAACAAAACTGATGAAACCCAATAAGCCATCGGCGTCCCCATCTCCGGATCGAGGTTTGAAGATGAGATAGAAGAAAATAAATCCAAAAACAACCATAGTATGAAACCCGAAAAAACCAATATGTGTATATTTTTGTAAATGATTTCCCTATTTTTTTTGTTGGGATCGTAATATTCACGCCTTCATTTGGGTTTTTCTACAAAAAAAATCCTTTAGATCCACACAAAATTAGATTAGAAGGATATGAAATGGGGTTCTGGGGGAAGACGCTAGAGAGACACGAAGGTAGAATAGAGAGAGAGAGAGAGAGAGAGAGAGAGAGAGAGAGGAGGAGGAGGAGGAGGAGGAGGAGGAGTGCAATAGCAGACGCATGGGGGAATGCAATATGAAGAGTGAATTTCATAAAATTAGGGGAATGGTAGGGATATTTTGGGGATATCAAATGAGGGGAAAATTAATAATTAAAGCAGCATGTTTGGCTATGTTTCCCCGAAACGAGTTTGTTCCAGAGAAACACTTCCTAACATAGCCATAACTTTTGGGAAATAGCTCTTAATTTGTCTATTTTATTTTTGTTTAGAAACACATTTAATATATATTCAACAATGATAAATATTTTAATTTTTAAATAATATTTTTTAATAAAAAACATAAAAACAAATTCATTAAAAAATTAAAAATATTAACAAAATCGATCAAGTTTACGACGGAAAACCCTTGAGGAATAAAAATGCGAATATGGCATCTCACAACCTTGCTTTTTGGTCTGCTTCATCCAATAGGCTTGGTGACTTTGAATGTATTTTGCTAGGGGTTCCCATCATGGACATCTTCCACCTTTGAGAATTATATAATTATATTACTTGCTTGATATATATATATATAAAGGTCTTCAGGAATAGCTCGCATGTAATTTTTGTTGGAAAAATCGTTAGAAATAACTCATACAATTTTTGTTGAAATATCCATTTGAAACATTACCCACAGCCATTCCCTCAGAAAGTTCAACAGAATGTTGGCAACAACCAACAAGCCACATACGCATTTCTGTCAAAAATTCCATCGGAGAAGTTCTGTTAGAATTCTTTGTTGAACAAGCACTTTTCCGACGGGCGATCGATGATACATGTTGAATAATGGACCTTCAGCCTAACTCAACTCCAAAAGCTAGCTTGAGAGATAAGGATTGTCCAAAATCATATATAAATACCACAACTTATTTATTTTACCAATCTGGAACACTAACACAGCCTGTGCACGCTCAGGAATGAACATGTGGAGTATGAAATAATTTGAAAGGGGAGGCCCTTAGATAACCCAACATCGGGAATATATAGCTCTAATACCATGTCGAAGAATGGACCTTGGGCCTAACTCAACTTGAAAAGTTAGCTCAAAAAGTGAGGATTGTTCAAAACCATATATAGATACCATGACTTATCTTTTTATCAATGTGGGACACTAACAATACATCAGAAAACCGTCGAAAATGATATGTTCCCTATGGATTTCCATGTTCCTTGGGGATTTCCGACAAATTCTACCAAAACATAGCATTATATATATATATATATATAATATACATGTAATAATTACAAATTAAAGATAGTCTGCAAGATTTTTTATAAGAACCCCTCTCCCAAAATTAGTGTCTATAGTTTGTTTTAAACTTGGCCAAACCAACTTACCCAAATTTTTAATTTCACGTGGAAGCTGACTAAAATGCTAACTATCATTTCAACTTAAATGAAGAATTTATTAGTTAAGCCTGATATTTCATTTCATATTTTATCTTCTATTATAAATTGATGAGCATATGTCAAGTGTATTTGAATAATTAAGGCAATCATTGTTAGGAAATTTATGAAACTGGTTATAACCAAGGAGATTAAATTATGTGGCTTAAGGCGTTAACTCGCTTTTCTCAAAGTGATTATTTCCCTTACTACGAGTTTGCTAACGGGTTAAAATGACAATTCACTTCTCACTACAAAAAATATGATATTAGTCATAAAATAATAAGTGACAAAGTAAAAGTTTCCATATATAACATGTATTAAATAACAATAATTTTTATCTTATCATTAATAATAATTTTTAAATGACAATAATTTTTATCTTATCATAATACGACTAAATAGTGACAAAAATTAATACTTTAAATTGTCATCATTAACTATTAATGACACATTTATGGTGAAAACCTAGTGACAATTTTATTGTTACTATAATTTGTGACAAGATTTTCGTTGTCACCATAGATGTGTTATTAATTGTCTATGATGACAACTTAATCACTATTCTTATAACTAGTTAGTTTATAAAAATTATTAAGGTGACAAAACTAAATTTTTTGCCACCTAATATACATAATTAGTGAAAAATTTTACGTTGTCACTCACTCTTTTATCACCGATTTATCTTTTTTTTGTAGTGTCTAGGATACAACAAACCACCTGAAATATGCAAATAGCAACTTCGAAAATTTCCCTCAATAACCTTTAGAAAGCTTTGTAAGTATATGAGAAAATTTTAATAGAGAAGAAAAGACTTATTTGAAAATTGTATATATTCTAGCACTTCTCTTGAGTTATAATTACAATAATTGAAGACATTCTTTCTAAAGTATTGTAATAATTTCCAATGGTTGTAACAATCTAGATATAACTATTTTCATAAAAATATATACATATATATATATATATAACTATTTCTTTGAGAAGATAAACTTTTAATACATATTTGAAAAATTACAATTCTTTAGACGAATCCATAATTAATTTCTTAAAAAAAATAATTTTTTTATCCGAAATTAATTTTCTACAAAAGAAAATAATATTTTCTTAAACACATGGACACGTGACACACTTGCATGTCACGTGTCTGTGTTAGATGTCCAAGTGAATTTAATATTATATATATATATATATGTATATATTGACTTCCCTATATGTTCTCCCTCTAAGTCATAATTCAAACTTTTAGATGTGTTATTCAATATAAAGTAGAGAAGACACGCTATGCCCCTTGTAATACTCATAGCTTTATAGCTTAGCCGCTATCCTTGAAAACATACGCTTTTGTGCCTTAGGACTAAGACTGGCTAGGTACTTACCATTTATCTAATAGCATCCGAGAATGCACTCTTAGCCATTTTTTCAGAAGCAGAGAATGCCATGAGAGAAGGCAGAATTAGACAAATGGCTGCTTTTTCGGTCTCAAATGTGGCATTACCCATTATAGGTGTTAGGCAACTTAGCACTTTCCTGACATTCATAGGTTGCAATAATGCCTTATTAGGGTTAGGAGGAATAAGTTGCACATGAAGGGGAATAAGCGCTCTTGGAGGATATATAAACCATGAAACGAGGGGAATACTAAATAGTTGATATAGTTAATGTACAAGCAGGAGAGAGTAAAAAGGCAGAAGAGGAAACCGTTGGGTACCAATGAGACTTCTTCCTCAAATGTCATTGCAGATGATCTTCTCTTCTCGGGCAGTTAATCAATATCCCCAATATCGAAAATCAAAATACGAATGTTGTTTAGGCAAAAGGCAAGGTATACGCCATCTTTGACATCTTGATCGCTAACGGGTAGCTGATTCTACCTCCGTGTAAGCGACCCGCCGAGATCGATAAAGTGGATGATTCCAACTACTAATAGTACCAAAGCATGGGATATACAAAAATACAGACTCATACTCAAACTTAAATTACAAGCTACAAGATATATATATAATAGTAATAACAATATATATTATAATAGCCATTATTCGTTAATAATGCTACTTTTATAGGTTTCTTTGTCCGCTGCTTTTTAAAAAAAATTAAAATCTTTAGAAATATGATCCTTGTGGGAATAATTTCATCGAGATCGGTTCAACTGATTATATGGTTAAAAAGATCATATTTAGTTAGTATAATGATCCGATTGATCAAATGTCACAAGCACAATAAATACTGCTCGTTTGGTTTCATTTTTGTGGCTCATTTTCATCCAAAATATTTCTATTTTCATTTTCAAACTCTTTTTTAACTTACTCTATCATCTTATCATCACATCAATCAAATTCAAATTTGATTTGACATAGAGTACTTATTATTATTTTAAAATTAGCAAAGTATATATTTATAAAAAATAATTTTTTCAAACATAAAAAATATAAACCATTTATCTTTTCTAATAATTACTTTTCAATAATTCATCCAAACACATTTTTATTCCATTTCAAAATTATAATTATCTTTTCAACTTTTAAAAATAACTGAAAATGAAAATGAGTCTTGAAAATCAAACCAAACGGGCCGAATTCAAAACATTCTTTATAAAATATATTTTCTGTTTGATTTTGGGCCTACTGCAAATGTTGGTAGAGTAATTTCGGACAACTTTATTTGACTTGTACACTTGCTTTTGTTGGTGGTCACAATGATTCTCTTACAAATTAATAGGACGTATAAATAAGAAAAAGCAAAAGTATCTTCAGTCCTTGACAACTTCTAAATTGACATGGATTTTTTTTTAAATAAAAATAAATAACATGTTAAAGTATCATAAAAGTATTTTTAAATAATATGTTGATGTTAAAATACCCAAAAGATTCTTTTTTAATGACATACTAATATGTCATAAAAATTAATTAAATAAACATGTTAAATTAAATGTGACAAAAGATTGTTTTAAATGATATGTTAATTTGACCTCAAGTTATCCATCAAATATTCAATATATATAGTTTAAATACTAAGTTTATTTTTATACTTTGAAAGTATGTTTTTACAATTATTTAAATGTATAACACTCGAATTTATTATATAAAATAATATATTTAAAAAATATGAGATATAATTTAGGGATAGAAAATATCCAAAAAAATATTGATAGCAAAATACTATGAAAAATTTAATTTTTGATACTTTTTAGAACATGGTTAATTTTGCAAGTACATTAAGAATGTGTCAAGTGGTAAATTTAATTAATACATTAATGATAAATATATACAGATACACACACACACACACACATAAATTAGTTAATTTTCTAATTATTAGTTTACATATACTTTATCTATTCTTGTGCTATATTTTTTTATATTACACCATAACTAACTTATGAATGATTTTCTTTTCTTTCTTTTTTTTTTAAAGGGTAGTTGTACTAGTTAAATGCCTTTGGCATATATTTATGTTGACATTTTTAATAAAATGCCACTATGGTTGTTGGCATGTACTTAATCAATTTTTACTAAGTATTACATTATAGTGGTAGTTTTTACCACTATCGCTATATTAATTTAATATGTTACTACACTATAAAATGCCATTAGATCAGCGCCACTAAATAATTTGTGACATCTTTTTCAAGTAATATCATAAATAAATATGAGTAACACATTTTTTAAGAAAAATTAGTATCATTAGTTAAACGTCTTTGAAATGTATTTATATTGATATTTTTAATCAAATTTAACTATTTTTGTTTGTCATTTATTAATTAAATGGCATTTAATATTATATGATAGTGTATTATTCTACAATTATCACCATATTACTCTTATTTGTCATTATACAAGAAGTTGCTGAGTTAGTATCAGTAAATAATTTTATGGCATTTTTTCTAAATGACAATATATATAAATATAAGTGATATTTTTTTAAGAAAAATTAGTAGCACGAGTTAAATACCTTCAATTTTTTTTTGTCGACATTTTTAATGAAATGCCATTATTTTATAGGTTATTTAATAATTAAATGCTATGAAATATTTTATTATAGTAACTTCTTTTACAACTACCATCATATTAATTTTGTGCATCACTATACCATGAAATGGCTATAACTACAATTGAACCTTTTGTGATAGTCAAAATAGGCAGAAAACTTCCTCTGAAAAAATATATGAAAACCTATCTTTTGTTTTCTAAAACCATGAAGACAACCTCCTGCTTCTTGTTTATTACCTGCTCAAACTAATTTTAGTATATAATTTAATGACTAAATTACCCTTAGTCATTTCATATATTTTCAATTCAGTTTAAATAATTTTCTATTATCGCATTTTTATTTTTATTTTTATTTTTATTTTTATTTTTTTGCCATTTTTTTCTATTTGTTTTATTTCTCATTTAGTTCATCTCTTCTTCTATATACCCTGCCCCAACTACCGTCGCCGCCAACTTCGTAACAGTTGCCATCACCCTTACCACGCAAAGCTCCTTAGCCATGCACAATGTTCGAATCCCTACCTACCATCATGGTTTACTGGATCGGCGATTTTTTGGCTGGAACTACTTTATTGAAATCGAAACGGACAACAAGGTTCTATCCTACGAGTGTAGAATGGGGCTATGTTAGGAACTGCCAAAATTGGCTGATTTAGCGTCGATACGCCGCTACACACCAATAAATTAAATTAGGTCTTCTCGGCGAATCAAAATGGAAAAGTGAAATGATACAGGCATTGAGCTTCCAATGCAATGGGGCCAGGAACTACTTGGTTGGCTCTTCATTGCCAGTATAGCCGCGGCGTCACTTTCATCTACTGGTTTGTCATCGACAGAAAGAGCCACCGACTCTAGACCTCGAGCTTGTCTAATTGTTAGGCATCCTTAAACTCTGGAGCATTCTCCTCATTAGCTGAATAATACTTCAGAAATTTGAGAGATTGGAAAGGCATAATTGAGAGTTGGAAATGGAAGAATTGCAAAAATGGTGAATTGGTGGCCGGAGAAGAAGAGGGCTGGGGATATTTCTGCAGAAAATAATTGCTCTAAAATTGCCCATTCCACGTGGTACTAGTAATAAATTAGTTTTATTATAATGATTTTTATCTTTATTATATTGTATAATAGCTTTTCTAATATTTATGTGCTTTGCTAAACTTATGTAATTTATAATATTAATTTGTGATGTCCAAAATAATGCTAATTACTTTATGTAAGCAAGAAATAGAGTTTTAAATATTTTAATTCATTTCATAATTTATTTGAATTTTTTGAATAATTTAACAAAATTATGTGGAATGTTTGCGACCATTCTATGACGTTGCAATGAAACTAGAACCTTTCCCTCTGTTCCAATCCCCTCAACCATTCCTGTGAACCATACCTACCATCCCACCTCCACACTAGTAGCATCATGGCCGCCATGGCCAATTGCAACCATTGTATCTACTAGAGTTTGGCGGCGAGTTGGGGTGATGGCGTGGTGGAGATATATATCTACATTCATGTGATATATAATAATATATAGTGTATCTATATATAAATATAAAAAAATTATTTTTTTTATATAAATATATGGCTACTGGCTGGTTCCCATCAACATAGCTGCTATGGCTAGAATGAACATGGCGACAGTTAGGGGTGTCAAAATAACCCAATTCGATGACCTGACAATTACCCACCTAAAAAAAATTGGATTTGGATTTGATGTTTTTGAGTTTGGGTCAAATCGTGTAGGACCCAAAAATGACTCGAGAAAAAAAAATTGGGTTGTTTTGAGGTCAACCCACGTAACCTGAAAAAAATAAGTGGGTGACCCAATAGCCTAATAAAGCTAACCCAACCCGACCTACCTGAAAAAATTTACTAATTAAAATAAAATATAAATAATACAAAAATCTAAATTTTGAAAATTCAATTACAAATTTTAAATTTACATTTTACAATAACATTATTAACATTTAGCACTTCATTCTTCCATTTCAAAGGCATTGACCAAATCACCAAACATAACCCTCATCACCCCTGCTCCAAAAAATAGAGAGAAACCCTAGCTAGCTAGCCTCCTCATCGCCATGCGTTCCCCTTGCGCCACTGCCGTGCATCCAAGTTCCCATCGCGCCACCTCTGTGCATCCCTATCACGCCACCGACATGCATCACCACCGCCCTGCCGTCGTGCATTATCGTCGTGCCACACAGCACCTTGTTGAGGTAAACTCCAAGGGGGCCATATGAGTAACTTATCAGAGTTGTAAAATTAGCATTTTAGCAACTATCTTGCTTGTTTTTTGTGTCTTTGTTTTTTGTTCTTTTGTTTTTACAAACAAGAACAAAAACCTTCAATTCCATCAACAAAAATCTCATTTTGTTTTGCTCCAAATCTTCAATCAGATTCAATCCAAGAAAATAAATTAAAAACCAAAAATAAAAAAAAAACAAGAAATTAATCCTTGAAGATGACACAAACAATCAACTAAACTTGATTAACTTTGTTATACATGCCTGGATTCTTGATAAACCAGAGCGGCTGAATAGGTTCAACACCAATTCCCCAAGTTACCATTCTATATCTCCACTCATTCAACCTGTCTGTAGTCTCTGCACATCTCTTCTTTCTCATTTCATCTCTATTCCTAGACCATAAGGCCTCGACCATTATTGAAGCTCTTGGCCAAATTCGAGGATTCATAACCATTGGATCAGCTTGTTCCGACCACAAAGCTACCTCTCGTTTCATCTTGCTTGTTTTTTGTGTAAGTAAAGAGTTTAAATTATGATGTACTAGGAAAATTGTATTCACATGGATGAGTAAATTGTTCTTCCCAATATCTATTTATACAAGTTGACAAGCAAATAATGATTATTGAAGTTTTTGTTATAGAACCAATATTATTACATACTGAAAAAATATGTTTATTTTATCATGTAGTTGTTATTTGAATGTTTGGGGCCTGATGTTTATTTCATTTTGCTTGATAAGATGAGTTTGGAACCTATTGAAACTATTGATATTAATATTCAAGAGGAAGAACACAAAGGGGATGGTGATGAGTTACCTTCGGATGTAGGAGCTAATTCAGTTGCTTTTTCTCATGATGAGCCATCGGGACATGGCAAGCGTAAAAGGCAACTCAAATCAAAGTGGTGGTAATATTTTGATTTGCTTCCTCGCAAAAATGATGAGGTACAACGTTGTAAGTTAAAGCATGTGGAGCAACTTATTGGGCTAATAATAGAATGGGTACAGGTAACTTGCAACGTCACATACAAAACCAATGCCCTAGGCAGAAAACTTGTGATTTTGTTCAGTGCTTAATAGAACAAAATGATAAAGCCCTTACTATCCGATCAAAAAAGTTTAACCAAGAAAAATTTAGAGAGTTACTAGTCTTGGCTATTGTGAAGCATGAATTGTCGTTTCAATTTGTGGAATATAAGGCTATTAGATCTGTCTTCACTTATTTGGAACCACAAGTGTGCCATTTCACTAGGAATACAACTAGGGCTGATATTCTTAAGATGCATAAAAATGAAATGAATAGGCTTGCTCATAAGTTGTGTTCATGCCTAGGAAAAATTTGTTTCACTTCAGATTTATGGACATCTATTGCGACTGATGGTTATGTTTGCTTGAATACACACTTTATTGATTTTAATTGGTTGCTACAAAAGAGGATAATTAACTTTTCTTACATGCCGCCGCCTCACTCTGGAATTGCATTATGTGATAAAATTAGTGGTTTGTTAGCTGGTTGGGGTATTTACAGAAAGGTTTTCACAATCACTTTAGACAATGCTGCTGCAAATGATGTATTTATTGATTATTTGAGAGATCAACTTGCTGTAAAATGTTCATTGGTGGGTGGAGGTTAGTTTCTACATGTTCGTTGTTTGCGCATATTCTCAATTTAATTGTGCAAGAAGGTTTGAAAAAAATTGATAGCTCTGTTGAGAAAGTTCGTGAATGTGTGAAACATGTTAAAGGTAGTCAAGTAAGAAAGCAAAAGTTCCTAGAATCTGTTGCCAGCACTTCACTTGATTCTAAAAAAGGTTTAAGGTAAGATGTTCCTACTAGATGGAATTCTACCTATTTAATACTTTCTAGTGCTATGTACTACCGTCATGCTTTTAATCATTTGAGATTAACTGATTCCAATTTCACGCATTGTCCATCTATTGAAGAGTGGGGAAAAGTTGAGAAAATTTGCTAATTCTTTGAGGTTTTCTATGTGACCACTGATCTATTTTTTGGAATGAAATATCCCATTGCAAACTTACACTTTCCAGCAGTCTTTATAGTTGAGTTTACATTAAGTCAAGAGTTGAGAAGTGATGATGTTTTCATGAGATCAATGGCGACTCAAATGTTTGAGAAATTTGACAAATATTAGAAGGATTATTATATTTTATTTGCTATTGATGTGATATTTGATCCGAGGTATAAGATGCTTTTTGTTGAGTGTAGTTACAATAAACTCTATGGGCCTGTCAATAATGAGTTAAGGGAGGTAAAGAGCAAATTGAATTCTTTGTTTGAGGAATGCATGCGCAATGCTTGCAAGATGGGTATAGTAGTGCATGTGCATCTTTAAGTTCTCATTCTACATTTGATGATAATGCTTGTTCTACTGGAGGTACACTTTCTATGGATGTTTTGAAGGTAAATAGATTATTTTCTTATTTTTATATTCAAATTATATATTTTTTAATATATTTAACTTTTTTTTAGGTTATTTTTTAGATTTAACATAATATCTATTATTAGCTTTTAGAAGTGCACCCATACATTTTATTAATGATTTAGGAGTTTGACTTTTTTCAAGTTTAGAGTTTGTTCCTCAAAAGAATCAATTAGAGCTCTATTTGGAAGAACCAAAGCTTGATAGGTTGGCTAAATTTGACATTCTTGCATATTAGAAGGCTCATCAGTTTAGGTATCCTGAGCTTGCACAAATGGCAAGAGATATCTTGGCAGTTTTGATTTCTACAGTTGCCTCTGAGTCGACTTTTAGCACAGATGATAGGATACTTGATCAATATCGGAGTGCAATGAAGCCTGATGTTGTTGAGGCATTGATATGTTGTAGAGATTAGTTATTTGGGCAAAAAGGAAAATGATTTATTAATTTCGTTGTTTATGATTTATTTTACTAATATTTTGTTATTTTTAATCTTTTGTATTCTTTTTTGTAGGAACAAATGATGTGAGATTGGATGACTTGACTGAGAATGTAATAGATATGTTAGAAAGTATCAATGATGACCATTCAAGCACTGTAACTGATGCTTCTACTAACATTATCAATCTTTGACGTTGAAATGAAAAGTAAGTCATTTGTTGTTCGTCACAGTTCACACCAAATGTTTAAAAAGTTTTCTAATTTTTAGCCCTATGATTATTTAGTTAATTACTAATTTATTTTCTTTCTTAATGTTGTTTCAAGGTTTCTTTTGTGGAGTTTTGGGATTTGAATTATGGAGGAAACTAGCTACCAATGCAAAGAAGATTTCGGATTTTCATGAAGAATTCGATATGCTTTTGTCTTTCGACTTTAATTTTCACTATTTTATAGTTAGTTATGCATTTTGATCATTTAATGGTTGTCATCATAGTTGTTAATTAAACAATGTTTTGTTATTTTTTTTGTATTCAGAGTACTTATGGACATCATGATAAGTTATTATGTTTTTTAGACCTCAATTACTATGTCAAATTTTAGATTTTATTATAGATTAAATTTCTACTCAATTATGATGTTGGAATTTATAAATATGAAAAATAAAATAAATAGATTAAATTGGGTTGGGTTGGGTCGGGTTTATCAGGTTGTTGGGTGACTTGACTAAAAATTGGGTCCACTCGAACCTGACACGAAATTTTGTGGGTAAGATTAGAGTTGAACCTTTTGGGTTTAACATCGGATTGGGTAAGGTTTGGGTTTTGTATTTTTATATTATACTCCTACCTCAACCCAATCCGAGCCCACCCAACCCGCATGAATTGACACACCTATAGTTGGCGGCTGACCAAATCTAACCAATTTGGCCAACTTGTATTAGAAGATGGATGTGGGGGCGATTGGAGAATTTGGTGAGGAAGGGGTGGTAGGTTTGTATATAATATATTATATAAATATATAAATATTATATATATATTTGATGGCCATGGCAACTGTGAGGGGTTTGGGGATGGGGATAGGGTAGGTGGGAATTTGGTGTGGGGAAGGGGTAGTTTGGTGGGGGTGGGGTGGGTTAAATATATATTATATATATGTATCAATATATATATATATTATATGTATAAAAATATAATAAAAAATATTATATATAATTTTTATAAATATAAACATTATTTAATCTTGACTGTCCATATTTTAAAAGAATTCAATGGCTAATGTAAATAATGATATTATTGTCTTTTTATATATAAAAAATCTCAAATATTTTCATAAAAAGTGCGTGTGTACTTATCAAATATTTTTGAAATACATTTATCTTGGCGTTCTTAATCAAATGTTAATAATTTATTTATTATTTTTAATTATCAAATACCACCAAATATTACATTATAGTTGTATTCTTCTACTACAAACATTATACTATATGTTTGTGTCATTACATTTTAAAATGTCATAAAATTAGTGCTCCTAAATATCAAATTTGTTGTAGTGTCTGTCTTCACTTGAGTAGCAACACATTTTACTCTAAGCTGAGCACAAATTAAAATCACATCTTTAACAGGGTTTATAATTCCTTTTTCTTTCTCAAATTTATTTTGTTGATTTCTTTTTTAATATTTTAATGTGTGTGTTTAATCAATATTTTCCAGCATTAGCATATAAATGAGCTAATGGAAGTGAAGTAGTTGCACAATATGCTACAATATGGAGTTCATCAAATACTCATTTGATCTGCATATAGGATCCGAAAGTTCATGATCTTGTGTATTTTTCAGAATCTCTGATAGTATCAGAAAATTAAGTTGAGACTATAGGAAGCTGTTTGAGCTACATTGTCTTCACTCTGTGATGAAGATGTCTGCGGGCAACACACGATTCTGTTTCAGGATTGAAAAAAAGAGAAAAGAAAAAAAAAAAAAAAAAAAAAAAGTGGAAGAAGATCTAACCAGGAAGAAAGAAACTTTGGTGTTGAAGAGGATGCGGGCAGCGGGCTTGAAGGGGATGAGCTACAAGACTCAATATAATTCAATATTAAAAAAAGCATGATATAACTTAAGATTAAAACGTATCTTATACATATGAAAATGGATCCGTTGAAATTAATACCGATATGAATGATTACAGTTAAAAAGTCATCTCTTTGTATTACATAGAAAAAAATTTCCTTCACCTATTCTCATAAATCTTTCTGTACAATTTACTATTAAATATATATATCATTTTGCTTCTTTAAATATTATATATCCCTAATGGTCACCACTAAAATCATATCAGTCCAACTCACCCCCTCATGCTTCCAACAGTTAGAATCTTTACAGCTAAGCTAAGCGGTGCTTTAATTATTGCACTCCTAATATATAAAATTTTATATGCTTTCAAGCTGCTGCACAAGTATTTAGCTGATTCCTCTTGAATCCCATTCATAAAAAATGAGTTCTTTTACAGATCTGAAGGCCGGCCTTGGAGTTTAAGATGAGGGTTGTTCAGTGATACTCTCCCTAGCCTAATTTCATATGCTTTTAAGTTTCTGTCAAATATTTAGCTAATTTCTTTCGAACCCCATGTATAAAAATGAGTTTCTTTTACAGATCTGAAGGCTTTAGAGTTTGAGATGGGGTTGTTCAGTGATACTCTCCCTAGGCTGGAGGAAGTGAAAAAAGAGATTAATTCCTCTATCAGAAAGGTGAAAAAGAAGATGGAGGAATGTCTGGGATTAAGCAGCCAGTTGCCTGAAGAAGATGATGATTTTGGTGGAAAGAACTCACAAGGGATTGGGTTGTCTGATGAATTTAGTGAAATTAAAGATATGTTTGTCTCATTAGCTGGTATGGGTGGTATTGGAAAGTCTACTTATGTTATTAAAAATATTTAAAATTTATTAATTTTAAATTATTTTGACATTTTCAAGACTACTCATGCCGGCAAAACTTTCAAAGATCCATTAGCTTTGTATGGTCTTGGTATTGGTAAAATTACTTTTGGCATGAAATTTTTTAATGATTCATTAATTTTCAATTATTTTTAAGATTTTTGTTTGTCACGTCAACCAAAATATCAATTGAAAAAACATCAAATTAGGTTATATGAATTATGGCATGATAAATTATATTGTGAGATGGTGAGATGGGAAATTAGGTGATTATTTGTATTGATATTTTGAAGGGTGAGAGATACCTAATTGTGGTGGATGATGTTTGAAGGGTGGGAGATACTTAATTGTAGTGGATGATATATGAAATATAAAGCATATAGATGAGCTGATGGTTGTAAAGTAGCACTTCAGAATGATGGAGTTCATCAAATTCTCAATTTGATTCGCGTACAGGGTCTGAAAATTCCTGATCTTGTGCATTTTTCAAATCCTTTGACGGAAAAGTTTAGGCCAAAGGAAGCTGCTTGAACTACATTGGCTTTGCTCCCAGATGAGGTTGTGGAAGCACATGCATGAGCTAGTGGACTGGAGTAGTAGCTCAGTGTGCTGATTTGGCTTGATTTGCATATTGGATCTGAAAATTCCTGATCTCATGCATTTTTCAGAGCCTTTGACAGTATAGGAAAGTTGAGGCCAGAGGAAGTTGTTTGAGCTACATTCTCTTCATTCTGAGATGAGGTCATGGACAAAGAGGAAGAAGATCTAACCAGGAAGATAGAATCTTTGGTGCTGAAGACGATGCGGCCTTTAAAAGGGATGACTGTTCCAAGTGCAAGAGAGGCACAAGAGCAAACTAGAGGAAGAACCCTGGTCAAACAAGAAGAGCTTTGTGAACATAGCCGTGCATTAGCTGTTTTAGCTTCTGCTGCTGTAATTATGAAGATTCTATCTTTTCAGTTCCTTTTGAGTTTGTACTTGTTATACATCTTAATTATTTTCTAAATTTACTTTATCCCTATTGATCTTTCCAGTGTATTGAGCATGAGAAGAAATCTTGGACTTGCTTAATCTGGCAAAAGGGGTTGTGCTAACTACTCATGGAAGAACTAATTTTGATAGATGAAAGTGAACCAATTTGTAAATAAATGTCATCTTTGTCTCATTCTATTGATCGTGCTTTACAGATGGAAGTAATATTGTTCTATCATTTTACAACTAATTTTGTTCGTATTTTGGCCTAAATTGTTTGTGGACCTTTTCTGCAGTTGAACTAATGGTGCATTGCTGGGGTAGATTGTGTAGGTATGCATTTGGAGACGATGGTTCTTAGATGTTCTAACAAATGTGTATACAGGTTTGTAAAGCATACAAATCAGTTTTTTGCATGGTGAAATGGGTATCATTTTACGTGCTTAGAAGTGCTATTGCAAATTCTGTAATGTTTTTATCTGAGCTTCCTCCTTCACTGATTGCTTCTTTTGCCAGATCCTTCCATTTCAGGGCATTTCTTCTTAGCTCAGCCCCTCTCTCTTGTTGAATAACTTCTATGACTCGAGCTGCTACTTCCTCTCTTGTGGCAATCCCATCCTCATCAGTCTTAACACGAACTCCTGCTTGCCAGACGTCTACTATCAGCTTAGCGTTTGTTGTTTGATCTGTCCATTGGGGCATAGCAAGCACTGGCACTCCCAAGCTCAATGCTTCTAGCGTTGAGTTCCACCCACAATGAGTCATGAAGCAGCCCACTGCTCGATGAGACAGGACTTGTAGTTGTGGGCACCAGTTAACGATCAGGCTCTTTTGTGGTGGCTCTGAGGTGAAATCTTGAGGAAGCTTGCTCTCTTTGGGATCTCTGACTACCCACAAGAAGTTGCATTCGCTCTCAACCAAGCCCCAGGCTAGTTCCTCCATTTGTTTTTCTCCAATATTGAGTAAGCTTCCAAATGATATGTAAACAACAGACTGATCTTCTCTTGTATCTAGCCATTTCATGCAAGTTTCAGTACGTGGGTTGAAGAGGCTGAGGCCATAATCACAATCATCTGGTAATCGCTTGTCTGTGTACATAAATGGAATAGTTGGCCCTACACTCAGAACTGGATATTTGCTTGTCATCCATTTCAGTATCTGTTAAAATAGTTCCAACATATTATGGTAATATTTCTCTAAGCAGTAGTTTTGGTGACCTTAATTAGAATTTCAAAAGAATTACATTTGGTGTTGTGAGTTTGGAAATAAATTACCCGGAATCATGGCTGGTGATTGTAATTGGATGGAAATAGACTATTGGATTTCAGTGCTTTTTAATGTTTTGTTAATGAACAAAAGTATTCTGATGAAGATACAGTGCTTAGTTAATGTGGCAAACATACCTCATCCTCAAGTTTGTCAAAAGTGTTGAATAAGCGCCAGTCGGCCTCTTCAAATGTTGAGAATTGGTTGATGCAAAGCCTCAGGAGAGATGTGTAAGAGCCCATGTCATAGACAAGAGACGGCAAATCTTTGAATCCCATAACTGGCATTCCGGGCAGTGATATATCAGATGCCTCATCAGGTGGAATCTCCAATGTCCCCTAGTACATGTGGTAGAAGACCGTACAAACAGTGCAAGGTTGAGTAAAGAACACAGCCCCTTTTAGGCCATGTTGGTGAGCTATGTCCAAAATCCATGGAAGAACTGAGTCATACAAAAGGCCTTTCAAAGGAAATCCAGAGTTGGTATATATCTTGATGATCTTGGGAAGGCCCCTAGAAATAGCAGCTTTGAAGCTTTCAATGAAGATTTCGTAGACGTCTAAATGGTCAGATTCATCTATAGTGAAATCAGAAACAGTTTCAATGTTGATTGGACTACTGCCTGCTTGTTTTTGTAGGATTGAGCTGGTCGAAGCAGTGGTGATTAATGTTACCTTAATGCCTTCGGTTATTAGGCACTTGCAAAGCTGCACCATGGGATTTATGTGGCCTTGCAAAGGGTATGGGATAGCCAGGATATGAGTATATGTGGCCATTTCTTGTGACTCAACTGTGGTTTTCCACTATTTATCTGCTGATATATGGATGGGCCTTTCCACTACATTTAGAAGAGACGTAAGTAAACCGGTTCTTGCTTGAGTACTGGCAAAGGAGCATTAATCTGTTCTCAAAATGTGACGATTATTACAAAGATCACATAGATTGTTTTTTTGTCTTCATTCATCTGTCATTATGTTCATAGAACTCAGACTGTCTCTAGCCGGTAGATATGTGCACAGAACAAAAGTGTCCTTGTCCCTTAGGGGGGAGATAAAAAACAGAAAGAAAAGAAAACTAGCTAACGCATATAATAAGTATTATTAAAAAAAAGAAAAAGAAACTAGCTAACAAGACAATATATTTGTGCACAGATACAAATGTAATATAGTATTTTGTTTTTCTAGAAGAAAAAGTTCTTTTGACGTGTAACCAAGAAACCTAGCTATCCAATACATAACAATATAGTAATATTATATAAATATTCACGTATATATATATATATTGTATATACAAAACATGTAGATACATATGTAGTTGGCAATAGATCATGCAGGAATTGGTGCGAGTGCAAAGAGAAAGAAATAAAATTTATGATGATTGGTGGGAAAATAATTTTTTTTTTTACTTCAGACTAGAAATATAAGTTAATTTAAATTAAATGAGATGGCACTATTTGTTGAAGTTGATTTTCAACTTTTAATAATTTTTCGTTACTCCTCCACTTTGCTAAATATATGAAATAGGCCCTAATATGTAACAACTCTACTTCTTTAATTTCAAATTATGAAAAAATTAACTAACGCAATGAATAATACTATGAAGTGTCGATACTAGCTCAATGTCCAATCTATATTCAATTCGATATAAATAAATTAAATAATGTTTTACTAGTTGTCATACGTAGAAACAACTAATCCTAGAAACCTGCCACTTGAAGCTGTAAATCTTTATGAATAGGAATTTTTTTCCTCAAAACTACCACCTGCCATGTAGTATGTCCGTGAACTTGTATAAAATTTCTTTAAAATGGATGGAATCACTTTACAATGGTGAGATTCATGATAATTGGTATGCTGACATGTTTCGGTTAGTGCCTTGGCACTTAGTAAATAACTATTTCGTTTTCTTGTGTCATTTATTGCCATGTATGAGGGATTTTTTTTGGGATATGAATTCCTATTTGATCTATTTAGAATTTAGCCAATTTGCTAGGATGGAGTCATAGATTTTTCAAAAAAAAGGGGGTAGTAAATTATTTTATTACTAATTAGGTTGATTGGTTCTGAGGCACTATAGACTTTTAGCACCCATGAGACTAGTTTTAGGTAAACTTTGTCTTGCTAGTAATCTAAATGAGTGATTGATATGTTTATTACATGAATCAGGTGACTCAACAATTGACTTGATTGATTCTAAAATAGGTGATTGACTTTTAGGATCAATCTTAAAAGTGAGCACCTAAACATATAAATATTATATGATATTATGTTTCAAAACCAAGAAGGATATATGATATAGTATAATCCATGCATAACTTTTTTCTAGTTTACACCGCGTTATAATTATATTCCATTACGCACATAAATTTCTCTATTTTGTTCGTTATGCAAGAAAAAAAAATATGTTTCTTTTAAAACCATGATTTTTATTTCATCATGTTTTTAGACTTAGCAATTAAATACAATGGTCAACACTGATGACTAAATTTACTGTTATTGATTTTGTCCATTGGATCCAACTTGGTTTGCTTTCACAAGGGACTTTATTGGGGGGTAGCAAGCTTGCTGGTTGAATCCTCAGTCCCCATGGCCTAATCCTCCTAGCGTACATTTGTGGCTGAGGTGGGTCATAGAATTTCCCAAGAACCTAGATTCGGGCACTATTTGGCGAGATAGCGCCTTACCCAGAGTGATAAGGAATTTTTACAATGGGAGTAATAATGTTGACTGGCTACATCAAACACTGATTTGGCTATCACCTTTAAATGTCGGCCTACTAAAAAGTGTTAATAATATATTCCTGTTTTACTATTGTATAACGCATGACTTTTTTCACCAATTTCATAAATATTTTCATTGAGCATAATTTTGATCATAATATATTCTTGAACTCACATTGCATACACTTGGCATTTGCTAAGTCCTTTACTCAGTCTCTATTTCCTTTATCTTCTTCTCACAGACCTAGACCGTTAGCCCTGATGAGGATGTTGAACCCATTAATTCACTACAACGATTTACACAAAAGGTAACAAAATCTTTTGTTACCATATATGTGAAATTCGTTACTATAGGTTTTGGTAACGAAAGTTTTGTTACCAATCTTTCATGAGCTAAAGCTCGTCGCCAATAATAAACGGTAATGAAATTTTGGCCTTCGTTACCAATACTATTAGTGACAACAATCATTTTGTTACCTTAAAATGGAATTGGTGATGAAATATAATGTTATAAAGCATCATGTAATGATAAGAAAAGTGTTTCAGTCACAATAAATTAAAAACTAGTAACGAACTTATTTGTTATTAAAAATAGTTAGTTTGTTGTGTAATAGGTTTTCATTAATAGAAGTTAATTTAATTACAATTATATATTTGATAAATTTTCGTTACCAATAAAATGTGTAACCAAAAAATTTGTTACAATAACTTAATAATAAATTAATCAAAAAATAGTTGTTTCATTACTAATAGATAATATGACAAATAATTTTGTTACCAAAAGAATAAAAGCTTCTTTGTTAGGTTATACTCGTAACAAAATATCTTGTTATCTATAAACTTACAAAATAAAGATTTCATTACAAATAGTTACATTGATAAAAAGATGTTACCAATACCCAAAAAATATGCATGCTTGTGTTACAAATAAATATAGGTAACAAATTTTGTTATTATGTATAATTTTTTCAAAATAAATATTTTGTTACAAATAATTACATGGTCAAAAAAATTGAGCAAACTAAAAATAAGGAAATACTTACTTCCCTTACAACACTTTCAAAATAAAACAGAAATTTAAAAGCTAATCCCCCAAGAAAATGAACTAATAGTTGATAAAATGCACGTAAGTTCCAATTCCTCAAAAAGCTAGTGAGTCCCAAATAAAATAAATTTCGGGGTCCATCCATTAAAACCATGACTAATAAATTGATAAATTAAAGTGTTGCCACAGCCAAATTCCTATCCAAGTTGTCCATCGCAAGTTATCAAATGCCCATCAAATTGGCCCATTAGTTGGCAAATAAAATCTGGCGTGTCAATTAGCCCATCAAGCTACAAGTGATTAGATTTGAAAATCAAGCACCCAAAGGTATCGAGTTCGAAATCCAGCTTTCGTAGGCTGAAGCTCCAATTGTTGCAATTAACTATCATGACAATCAGACCAAGGTTCAGTTCCCCTATCCCAAAAATTTCAACGCTTATCTTGGGCGCTCAACTTGGTGTAAGGTTTAGGATCCAGTTCAAGCAAATTGCTACAAAATAATCCAGCAATTTCAATCCAAACAAAAACCAACAAGCTGTGTCAAAGATAATTAAATCCCAAAACCTAAGGCAGCAATAAAATTTGAGTTCTCCTTGTAGCCAAAAATTCAGCAAAATATTGCAAGTCCTCTGCTTATTTCTAGCTCCAAAAGGTTAGTTTGAAACACAAAAATCAGTTGCAAAAGCCACTGATCACAGAAGAAGTCCATTTAACAACTTCAGAACTGAAAATTGTGCGTCAAAAGCAGCACCAGATTACTGCACTATCAAACAAAACTCCCCAGTAAACAATTTGAAGCCCAAATAAGCTCCCAGGCAATAGCAAGACACCAGCAGCACAAATTCAAGTAGAAACAACCAGACAACACAGTTTGACTGGCCAATGTGACAAAATGCAATAAAACTCCACTTGACCAAAATTCAAATTCCACTACATATGTACAGCCAGAAAGGAAGTTCAGCAACCTCAAAAGTATCAGCACAAAATCATTGACATACCCTAATCAGTATACCTTCTTAAGTACTTCTTAAGTTCTGAATCAAAATTCAAAACATGCTAGCAAATCATTTCAACTTATCCATTTTTTTTTTTTTGGAGCAACAAGGCACCACAAAATTCTGAAATTGGGGACCATCAAAGTAGAAGCAACATAATACAACAAATGCAAAGAGGTTGCAGCAAAAACTTAATGAAATTAAACCAAAGGCAACAACAAAATTCTAAATCTTGGAACATCCAAAGGAGCTAACCAAAAGGCACAATCCAAGCGTCAAAACCTGCCATCAATATATTATCTGAACAAACTGCCCAAGCAAAGAAGAACAAAATCTGAACAGAAAAGTAGTCACATTTTAGGCACCACAAAAAACCTATTAAAATCCAAGCGAAAGAGGTTCAACATTAGCAGCTACAGAGACCAAAGCTGGCATCCATTTCCCCAAATGTTGTGCCTAAAATATTATAACCACAAATATTAACACAGAAAATTAACACCAACAAGCACATTCCTAAGGGTTCGGGGCTCGAATTGAAAATCCACCAACAAGATTCATCTTCTCAAAATGTTTTACAATAGAGAAATATTTAGGGATTCCAAACGAGAACTTACCAATCAAGGTATGCTGGAATGGCAAGGAGAGTTCTCAAATTTCAGCTTCAGAAAAGGAAAACAAGGTTTTGCCATTCTTCACATGAATGGTACTAGCATCAACAGAGGCAATAGAATCAGTGCCACTCGCCTGAGTGACTTGCACGAATGATTTAAAAGGAACTGCTGGTGAAGGGTAAGGATTATCAAATGGGCCGCTGGTGGGAAGGGTGGGGCGTTGGGTCAAAGAGTGAGTCGGCGATGGCAAAGTATGAATCAAAGAGGACGGGAAATGAAAAGGGTGGGGGGATTTACAGGTGGGCAAGGGGGGAAATGGGTCAACCATGGGTAGGGTTTACGTCTGTCGCACACTGTGGCTGGAACCAGCTCATAGCCCCACTCACCATTTCCTAACAATGCCATTTCTAGGGTTCAGTAATAGAGATAAAAGGAATTAAGGAAATGGATTTATTCTAATTCTTTATTTCTTTACATGGAGCGAAGAGGGGAGGGTTAATTTTGGATGGAGACAAAATTTTGAAGGGTGTCAAAATACTGAGGAAGGGAATTTTTATTTGTGCAATTATGAAAGTATAAAATTATTATAATAGTCTCTAGTTTTCCTATTCACATAATTATTAAAATATATATTTATTATATAACCATTTTTATTTATATAATTATTAAATATATAAATTTTCAATTGGAGAGAAAGGTTTCAAAAACTGACGAGACTATCAAAATGAAATGAAAAATACTTTGTCATGGAAATAAAATTTTTTCCAGCTGATAATTAGTTTTACCTGGTCAAATTTTATAGGCTTTTCAGATATTTATATTGTATATTTAGCAATCTTTTAACTTAATTTTCATGTCATCAAGTTTATATTGTAAGTTGTTATTGTTTAGAAACAAATTTGACTTAAATTGGTTGAGTGGTCTTTGGTTCATTGTCATATGTCTCACATGTAAAGTGTGAGGTCAAATGTCCAAACCTTAATGAACTCCAGATGTGAGTTAAATTTAATTCAAGCAATGTATATCAATGCATTCTAGTTGAATATGATAATTGTTGAACTCTATCAAATTTTTAAGATTTTAATATTTTTTTACAGATTAACTAAAATTATGAAGAAACTAAAATCGTAAGTTACAATATTCACAATAAGTTTTAAGTTAACACAACTTTCAAATATTTATGAATCCAAATATCGAGGGATAAAAGAAATAAGCTAGGTTTAGTCATTTGGTCATTTTTTTTTTTTTTTTTACATATTTTATTGTTTTACATTTTATTTTATAATTTTTATTTAATTATAGTAATTAATTTTTTTAATTTTAAAATTTTAAAATTCAAAATTTAATTATTCACTAGTTTGTTATATATGATTCTGATTCATATCTTGATACTTAATATATATATATATATATATATTATATTTTAATATAATTTTAAAAAATTGGATTTTACGATGGCTATTGAATATTGACATTTAGTTTTAGATATGTAGATATAATATTGTTAAGCAATAAAAATATTCTCTATTATTAATATTTTGGAGTTTAAAATTTATAGAGTTGTGAGATTTTAGGATTTAGAGTCAAGTTTTATATTTAGATAAATGTTATTAGTTTTCTAAATTAATAATAGTACAAATCTACAAAATAAAATTATGAAATGATATAGTCATCTTATATTGTAGGTATAGAGTATAGTTAGATATTGTAAAACAATTAAAAATTGTTTGGGTGAGTTTATAAGCTTCTCAAAACATTTTATAAGATGTCAAAAATTGTTTCGTAATCTTTTTAAGAAAAAGAACTTATAAGGATTCTACAATAAGATGTTAGAAACTTATAAGCTCTTTTTAAAAAAGCAAGAAGTTTTTAACTTATTTTAAAGATCTTAACAAGCTCTCTGAATTTTAATTATATTATTTGTGCAAATAAAAGTATAATGTTTCCCATTTTGAATATAAATTTAACATCATTGTTATGGAAATATTATATGTTTATCTTACGCACGCATTCCAATATAGTTAGATAAGATATCAATAATGATTGTAATCATAAGAAAAATTCAATTGCTAGGCACCTTACAAATTAGTCAATTCTAAGAAATTAATGGAAAACTAAATGTTTGACAAAAAAATGAGAGTTTTCTAGTACATGTGTGGTTATAGAAGAAATATGGTAGTTTTTAGTACATTATTGGTTTTAGGAAAATAGGCTTTCTTTTTATAATAATATAAATGGATAAATAATTTGTATAGTGGTTATGGCATTCATTTATTCTTAAGTCAAGTTTTATTAATAATTCATTATATTTAATTATAAATAAACTCTAAAGTAATACTTTCTCTACATTATACTATATTAGGATAACTATATTTAATTTACATTACCAATTCATGTAGTAGATGAATGTACACATAGTTGTAACATACAAACTTCTATTTAGGGAAAATTGCATTTTTGGTCCAATTGGATAGGGGAGTTTGCACTTTTGGTACCTAGGCTGATACTTATAGGACCGAAATTCTAAATTTTTTAGCACATTTGGGACAGCATATTAACCTTCGTTAGTGTTTGGGCATAACCATTAAATGAAAAAAAAAATTAATTACCCAACTGCCCCAAAAAATTGATTTATTTATAAAAATCCCACAAAATTTGAAATGCCCAATCAACCTTCATTAAAAAAATTTAAAAATATAATAAAAATTTAAAAATATATAGCACAAAATCCTCATAAAAAATTAAAAATTTTGTATATCAACATAAATATGTAAAATAAATATCATATATATATATATATATATAAACCACCCCCTCCCCCAAACCCACACCGTCGGCCATGGCCAGCGCCGCTGAGCCATGGCTGGCTACTGGCTATGGCCAGCAGTCAAGTCTGACCGCTGCTGTGCTCGGCTATAGAAAAATGGCTAGCAGCCAACGGCTAGATCTGGCCGCTGTCTGCGGCCTGCCATGGCTTGGCTTGGCCTGGGGTAGGGGGCGTGGGGGTTGGTTGGGTTGGGGGCAGAGGAAGGAGAAATATATATATATATATAAACATCTTTACTGTTAATTAATAATTTTTTAATCAAATTAGCCTAAATTGATTTTTTTTACTTATGTTATTTATTTAAAATCATTACATTATTTTGTTCAAAATAATTAAAAATATTTATTTATTTAAAATTATTAAAATTATATTGTTGGGATAAAATTTTAGATTTTATTTTGATTAATACATAAATTTAATTTTTTTATTTATATATACACACATCAAGGGTGCCTTAGGGTTCAAACTCCTGATGTCAGATATTATGTAAATTGTTACATATATTGTTATAGATTTTATTTTATTTTTAGATTATTTATTTTAATTAATATTTATATTTAACTATATTATTTTAATACTATAGAATATGTAATTCTCAATTATGAAATTATGTTATGTAGGATAATAGATTTTTATTTTATTTTTAATTTAGTTTTTTAATTTTTAATTAATAAATAAATTCAACTCAATCTAATTAAATTATTTTAGATTATATTTATAATTTTAATATTATTGAGTATTTAATTTTAATTATAAAATTATATTAATTAAGAGATGGAATTAATTTCTTAATTTTCTTTTTATTTTTTTAACTTATTTATTTATTTAATAAATAAATTTAACTAAATTAGATTAAATTGCTTTAGATATGCTAATGATTTTAAAATTTTATTTTCTAATTCAACTTGAATTTAAAGATTACATAAGATTTAAGATATTTTACTAATAATAAAATATATTTAAATTTATTTTGAGTAATTTAAACAATATAAAATTACACCCCATGGTATAAAAGATATTATAAATAGGTTTAAGGGTATTTTTCTCTAAAAAATAATTAAAATAGCTTTTGAAGGTCATTTTTGAATTTTTACATAAATTTTCAGATGACATTTGTAAATTTTTTAACGAATGCTCATAGTTCTTCAAACAATTTAGTTGGAGAGAAATATTGGGGGAACATTTTAATTTATTTGGATTTATTTTTGAATAAGCCAAAATTTAGGGACTTTTATGCAATTTATGCAAATAAAAGGGTCTTGTGCGTGAATTTCATGCGCCACTTTCCGTCCAAAAACTAACGAAAAGTTAGACAGTATCCCAAACGTGCTAAGAAAAATAAATTTTTTGTCCTATAAGTGTCGACTTGTAATAATTAGATACCAAAAGTGCAAGCCCCCCTATCCAATGGGACCAAAAGTGCAATTTTCCCCTTCTATTTAATTGGATGATTACACTGATAGAAAGAATTAAGCAACATCAATAATAATGTAGGTTTTGTAATATAAATGTTTAATGAGCGATTTTTTTTAAATTTAATAAATTACAATTTTTGGATAAATATATTTCTTGAATTTTTACATCTATATATATTACAATACAATAAAAAAAGTTTTATTGTCTAAAATAAAATTAATTACATAGGAAAATCATTTTTAAAATTCATAAATAATTTTTCTAATTTTTCTTATTTTTAGAAAAATATTATAATAAATTATAATAGGAAAACAATCAAATTCTTAACCCCTAAAATTTATGCGTCCTAATTCATCTTATAATATAATATAAAGGAAATAAACTTTGGATAAACTATTTATAAATAGGAAGTTAAAATTTGGAGGGAATAAAAATTGGGGGAATTCATTTTGGAGGGAATTATAGTACTTCATTATGTAGAACAAGTATCAAATAAAATTGTTACCATTTCAATGGAGCCCTTACTTTTCTTTCTTTTTGCTCGTAATGTTTGGTTATGTTTTATATGTTTTGTATTATGTGTTTGGAAGTGTTGGGGAATGTAATAGTTGTGTCGGAGAATGTGATGAATGCTTGTTTATATTTTGGAGAATAGCTAAAAATTTATTTTAGAGAGTTTTGGTATGTTTGCAGTTAAATTTTTTTAGAAATTAGATATTTACACCTAAAAAATTAAATTAAATAAAAACGTGAAAAAAGAAATAATATGAAATATAAGTATAAAAATAAAAAATAAATATGTAAAAAAGAAAAACATATAAAAATAAAACTATGTATGCTCATATACATATTAATATATACATATATATACACATATACATACATATGTAAAATGAACCTAGCACCCCACCAAAGTGGCAATTGAGCTTTCCGTTGGGCTAGGTGTCGGTGGTTTGGGGGGGGGGGAGAGCGATCTGGGTTTTCTTAATATTTTACTTTATTTAATTGTAAAATTTGTTAAATCGGTTAATGGTTTGACATGTAGATCTAAGTAGATCCAAATAAATAATAATTTTGTCTTTTACTTTTTAGATATTTAATTTTTTTTTTTTTAACTATAATGAAGGGTGACTTGGGTATATAGGGAGGTGCCAATGTTTGGAATTTTTTTTTAATTGTGATGTCATATTAATAACTAAAATATTTTTTACACTTTAAATTAAATTAATTTATGTAGGGAACAAAATTTTGAAGGAAGAAACTTTGGAGAAATTTTGGAGGGAAACAAATTTTAGGTGGGACTTTATATAATTGTGATTTAAAATTAGTGAAAAAAGTATTTGTTACCATTTTCATATAACAAAATTTTGGAGGGAAAATTTTTTTACATGGTAAAATATTAACTGTAGTAACAAATACATTTGTTACTATAAAACTTAATTGTAACAACTTTGTCAAGTAACAAAAAGTATAAAATTTTGTTACAAATATGTCTTCCTAAAAGGTGGAAAAAATTATTTGTAACAATACTTCAGTTTTCGTAATGAATTTTTCTTTAGTTACAAAAGAATAAAAATTTTGGGTAACAAATTTTCATTAAGGTAACAAATATTTCTCTTGGTTACTCAACATGAGTGCTTTAGTAACAAAATTCCAGTCTCTTTACGAAAAATCATGATTTTGTAATTTTTTCTTTGTTACCAAAAGTTTTGTTACAAGAAGTTCAATTTGTTGTAGTGATGTTTATAAGAATTTGAGTTGAAAGACTTCTAATGCGGAATTAGAAGTATTTTAGTTTCATTGTCATGTTGAGGACTTAGTTTTTATCTTTTTTTTTTATTTTTTATCTTTTTTAATATTGTTTGATGAATTTCTTGTTGATAGAGGATTGATCATCTTGAGTTTTTCCATGTTTGAGATTTATTTGGACTACTAGGAATGCTTATAGTTTATTAATGGTTATAGTTTGGATTGGTGACTCATTTATTCGGATTAAATTTTATGCCTCGAGATTAGACCTTAGGGTTCAATTTTGGGGCGTGACAGTATAGTATGAGAGCTTAAGTTTTAAATTTAGGCTATGCTAGGATAAGATCTTCGGACTGTGGGATTTGGGCATAGAACTCTTAGGAATTGATTTGAGAATTTAGATTTGACCATTGAAATTATTTATTGAATTTCTAATATTGAGGTCGTGAGAGAAGATTATTCGATGAGACATACTCTGGAAACAATCTAGTACTTACTAGTTTTCTTCACTTAAGAATCGAGAATGGTTGACTGCCTTAATTCAAGAACCTTTAGAGTACTTTGATATATTTTTATTGATCTAGGCTTATTATGGTTTTGCAGGGAAAGATGGAGAGTCAAATTCAACATAAGTTGGTTCATCATTTAGATGTTTTACTCTATATGATTAAGGTTAGAGTAAGTGAACGATATAACTGTAGGTGCAAGCAACCTATTTCCAAGTAATCCAATATACCTAATATTGCAATAGTTGAGGATGATAGGAGCCCTCGTCGAAAAGAACATCTTCGATATAAGAAGAGATATAAAGAGTTTGGATAATCGTAGAAGCCTATCGATAAGAGTGAGATCATCAAAATAATAAGTTGAAAGAGCAACATCATCGAGGACAAAGTGTATTTAAGATAGCTATAAAAGGCCTTAAGGAAACCCAACGTTTCGTATCTCATTTTATTTATAAATTGGATGAAGAGGATCCAGAAGAAGAACTGATTGAGGAAGAGCCCAGTAAGGAGAACAAAGATGAGCCTAAGGAAGACTTTGAAGAAGTGGGCTCAAATGAGGATATTGAAGAGAAAGTTCCAAATGAGGGTAGTGATAAAGATTAGAATAGGAGAATTATTATCTAAAATTAGAAAAAGACTTTTATTTAAAAACTTTGTTTGTGTTATTTCACCATATTAGGTTTTCTATTTAGAAGTTGTGATGACTTAAAATTTTTATTTGATAATAGTTCATTTGTGTGAGCTTGGAAAGTCAATAATAGAGCTGAATGGGGAACGGAAGGCAACTAGAATGATATTGATTTTAGAGACTCAAGTTAGAAAAATGCTAAGAAGGGGTAAGATAGGATACTTAGCTTACTTGATCAATATACTTAAGTTAAGATTGAGGATATCCTAATAGTCACGAATTTTCCTGATGTGTTTCCTGAGGAACTAAGTTTGCTACCCCTTGATCGTGAAGTAGGATTTTCAATTGAGGTTTTTTTAAGAGCAAATCTAATATCTAAGGCATCATATAGGATGACACCAGCAAAGTTAAGGAATTTAAGGTGTAGTTGCAAGAGCTACTTGAAAGTGGGTTTATTCTGCCAAATTCATCATCTTGGGGAGCGCTATTGATTTTGTAAAGAAAAATAGATAAGACTTTGAGGATGTGTATAGATTACCAAGATTTGAACAATGTTACAATTAAAAATAAGTACCCCTTGCCTTGAATAGAGGACTCTTTGATCAATTACACGGATCTTAGGTCTATTTCAAAATGGAAATTTGACAAGAGTATTGACAACTAAAGATTAGAGAGAGGATATACCCAACATGACACTAAACTCTTGATATGGTCATTTTGAGTTCATGGTAATACCATTTAGGTTGACTAATGCACTTGCAACATTTGTGGATTTAATGCACCATGTGTTTAGGCCATATTTAGATCAATTTGTGGTTGTTTATTTGATGATATTCTAGTCTATTCAAAGAGCAAGAAGGAACATGTGGATCAAGAAGGAACATGAGGAAACTTAAGGATAGTACTACAGATACTTTGAGAATATAAACTTTATGCTAAGTTTAGTAAGTGTGAGTTTTGGCTTGATAAGATAGCCTTTCTGTTGGAATAGTGCCCCATAGCCATTTAAATTGGTATTTAAACTATTTCACTTGTGATACAATCTTGATTGAATGATATTCTTATAAATATGGCTATCTTCATCTTATGCTTATTTTACTCTACTGGCATTTAGTTGAAGCCCCTAAATCACATATGACTATAGGACATGGTTGCATACTGGATGGTAAGCATGAAATAAGTCTTACATGGTCGTGATATTAAATATTCCAAGTCATAGAAGCTTAAGAGATAAGGCATCTAAGATTCAGATAGACTTGCACTAACGATGCATAAATACAAAGAGTTGGATATTGCTCCGTTTCATGAGCAATCAATGTTAGACATGGGTGCATGTTAGTGGATGCTTGTTAGAGAACAAGTTCACTGAAGACCTTCCTGGAGAATCCACTAGATAGTTGGAGTGGCCAGTCGGTAGTGGCAAGTTCTCCAACTTACGCTAGTGCATATAATTAGTCATTTGACTTGAGGATCCATGGTAATCTTGTGTTTAGGTCCTCATACTTTGACTCTTTACCGACCATGTAGTTGGTCATTCGGGTTGAGATTTGGTATGAGCTACTTAGACATGGAGGTTTGTGAGATCCAAGATGGGATCCGTCTCCTCGTCGTTGTGAAGGACAAGTACATCTCCTATGTATTCTATAATGATTGATTCCAAGAAATCCTTGCCTAAGGTAGTATGACAACTTAGAAAAAGGAGTCTTCCAAAGATAAGCTCATAAAGGGGAATTGAACATTGGGATTAGAAAAATAGTTATCGAGGCTATTGGGGAGCTGACAAGTATGTTACCCTATGCCTATTTCGAAAGATAGGAGATGGAAGGACGGTATTTGCATGGTAAGCATAAAGCTAGAATGGTTCATCAGGAAATATTCATTTCATCCAATTAGTTGGACTCCATGGCCTTGTTCCTAGACATCGACTACGAAGATTGTGTACTTTTCAATTAATGGAGATTATTTGAAAAGCATTATTAGTTTAAAAGAGTTTAAACTAATGTGAATGTTTCAATATTTAAAATATCACAATGAGTTGTGAGCCCATATCCAATAAATGGATGAACCTAATGTGTCACACACAAAAGCCTAAAGGAAGTTCTACTTGATATGAGGAATTTTCTAACACATCTAGGCGGTTTTGGAGAAGAATTTGGTTGACTAATTCTTTGATCATCTAGGCTTGATAAATTTAATTGTTAAAATAATCAAAATAATTTAAGGCGTTAAATTAGACCAATTAAATTAAGGAGTTAATTTAATTGGTGCCATGTGATAATTAATTAGTCAAGTCAACTTAAAGAGTTAAGTTAGTTGACTTAAGGAGTTAAGTCGATTTAATTAATTAAATTAAAGAGTTAATTTAATTAAAATAAGAATTTAGAATTTGGAGGGAATTTCAAATGAAAGAGTTCATTTGAATTTAATTAGAGTTAATTTGCATTACATTTCATAAGATGAAATGAAGATGCAAATTAAATGCAAATGCATGTGAAATTCACATGCAAGTTGGTTGGGAAGTTGGCCAATTAACCATGGGAGGTGTGATGCCAACTTTCATCACACCATCCTCTCCATAAATAAGAGATGGCCGGCTATTAGATTGCCATTCCACTAAGATTCCCATTTTTATTCCAAAGTGTGATTTTTCATGTGTTGAAGTTTCACACTCTTCAAACTCTCTCCTTCTCCAATTCTCTCATAAGTGCCACTGCCTCACCTTCATCCTCTCATTATCTAGCAAACTTGAGGCAGATTAGAGCTCTCCTTGGGTGTGTGGATTATTATATTAGAAGTCCAACACTTGGGGGACTTGGTGCTCCTTGGTGAACCATTACTGTCTCGTAACTTTCGTGGTTGATCGGAAGGATTTTTGAAGCTTTGATTGGCACAAAATTTTTACAGCATCTTCCTTGGTGTGTTAAGGTGCTCTTTGTAAATTTTGAGCAATTTTGGATTGTGGAAGGCGGCCAACCGTTGGTGACTTTCTGCTGTGTGCGATTGCTCCTTTGAAGAGTTCATGAGAGTTTTTCTCCTCCTACCTTTGGATTTAGCATTCAAAGTAAATTTTCTAGACCTAAATTCTTATTAAATGCATGATTAGATCCTTGAAGTGGAGTAGATAAGTTATATTTAGCCTTTTATGGTTCTATATTTTGGATTCTTAGCCTATTCTTACTTTCAAGTGGTATAGGAGCCTAATTCATGCTTTAATTTGGATTTTGGTTGATTGATTCATGTGATGAATTGATTCTAATCACCAAATACTTGATTCAATTGATGAATCTGAGTATTTGGATGATTTTGTATGTGGCTCCTTTGTTGATGAATTGAGATACGCTAATATGTGATTTAAGTATTGATTCGTGTGTTGGCATGATTTTGATTCATAGATGATTGTGTTAAAATATTGATTTAGCATTGGTTTATGTTATATGTTGATATAACATGTTTAATTTATTCTTAAGGTGTTTTGGTCATTTTTGGATCCAATTTGATTGGAATTAATTGGAGATTTTGAAGATTTTGATTCTTACTTGCACTTGAAGTTTGAAGCATGTTTGAGCACTTGAATTTTTATTTTTGAAAGGTGTTCCAAATCTAGAAATTCATCTAAATTGTGTAAAAATGAGTTATGGAAGTGTCCATATGGGTTTGGAGCTTAAAAAACATGAATTGGGGGCAAAAAACTTGACTACTGGGTGGCTAGACAAGGTTGCCATCTAGCTGCCTAGCCTAGCAGGCAGCTGTCGTGCCAGAAAGGGCGACAACGGGCAGCAACCTAGCCAAAGCTGCCTTATGGTCGTTCTTGGTGCCTTTTTGTGTTATTTTGTGTCTCTAACTTATTTTTCACACATTTTTGGATGCACAAAAATTGTCTAAGTGTCTCAAAATTATGTTAGACAATTTTGCATGCTTTTAAAGTCTTGTTCAAGTTTATCTTCAATTAAGTGCATATGAGATGCATAAAGAGCTATGCTTATTTTTGCTAGTTAATTAATTATTTATGACATAAGCATTTAATTTGTTGAATTGAATGTCAATTCTTATTTATTGTTCATTTAATTGTTGAACGGATGATGAATGTATGGGGATGATCATGAACCTTTAATATGATTTTATTTGTTTCAAGTTGTTGAAAATGGTTGTATTTAATTGGGGCTTGCATGCCTCTTAATTTTCTATCTTGTAAATATTATAAGAGTAGAATCACTAGGAGTAAGGATTTCTTTTCTCTTGTAATTGTTGGAAGGAGATAAAGAAGGCCAAGGGAATCAATAAGGCATGATGACCCATGAATGTGTGGGATACATTTATGTAATAGCTAGATTTAATCAACCCACTTAAAATCAACTAAGTAGTGCACTTATGGCTCTAAGTGCACTATTTGGTTAAGGCTCATGGTCATCCCACCCTAGGAGCATGCTAAGCGCATTTACTTATTTATGCTTTCTTTATCCTATTGATGTATGAGATGCATAACTAGGATATAGAAAACCTAAATAAGAGAAGATAAAATTGATGAGAACTTTCCAAGCAAGAAAATCCCTCCACTTAGAGGAGTCTAAGTACTTTCAAAATATTAAGTCCATATGGATACAAATTAAAAGGAGTTTTAATTAATCATTGCCTTCTACCAATAGTATGTGACATGAGATGTTGCCACATATGTGTGATGTCTCACGAGTTGTAGGTCATGTTTATGGAGGAAAGCTATGCTCACTTACTTAGCATATGATGCAATTTTGATTTGACACTTCCTATACATTGTCTCACGAGTTGTGGAATGACATAGTGCAATTTTGAATCAAAGATTGATTGGTAGGTTCGACTTAAACACCTAGTAGTGTAGATGTCACACAAATCGTGGGTCTATATGAAGAGTGAGACAAAACATATCAAGGGTTGCATAGAGATGCAATTAGCAAAAGTTGCTTACCTTACGATTGTTTGTGGATGTCTCACGAGTCATGGGTCCGCTACAAGTCCTTTGGGCCTTGATTCTCACTAGGAAATGAGATTTCCTGAATTTCTTATAGAGGTGAGGAATTTGATAAAATAGTGGGAGAAAAACATGCTTGAAAGTCCATGAACATGTTTCCTACATCAATATTCAATCATATTTTTATATTCTCTTTTACGCCTTTGTAGATTTTTGAAATCTCAAAACAAATGGCTAAGAATCCACTCAACGTGATTGTGGAAACCAATAAACATACCGGGCAAAACTTCCATGATTGTCTAAACATCAAAATCATCCTAGATTATGAGAAATGGATATATGTCCTACATCAAAATGCTCCTAATCCCATGGGGATTGATGCAGGTCAAAAGACACATGAAATGTTCACGAAAAAAGGGCTAAGGATTTCCTCCTAGCCTATAGTCTTATGATGGCATCTATTAACTTCAAAAGTCTCATGAACACATAAAACATACCTCGGTCTATTGCTTGCAAGAGTTGTATGGCAAATAAGGTATGAGAGGTTCATATTGTCACATGAGATTTTTCAAGCTAGGATGAATGAGGGGTCATGTGTCCTCGACTATGGTCTAAAGATGATTAGAATTAAGAAGCTCTTCAACTTGACATAGTGATGGAAAATGATATCCATGAGGATTTGATCCTCACATCCTTGCCGAGTTTATTTGACCAAAGTGTTGGTCTAAGCGAAGACAACCATGACAAGGGCAAATCCCTAATGATTACTTTCTCCTCCTACTTTAAAGGCCCTAACGGCAAGTAGAAATCAAACATTTAAGGTATCCCATGGAGTCAAGAAGATTAAAGAGGATAAAGTCAATGCTACTTGTTTCTACTTCGGCAAGAAAGGCCATTGGAAGCGGTATTGCAAGGAATACCTTGCAACCTTTGGGAAAGGCATGTACTTTTTTGAAGTGCACCTAAGGATAACTTCTTCCTCATGGATATATGATATCGCATATGGTTCTCATCCTAGTAATTTGTTACAAAGAATGGAAATAAGAATAAATCTTAGTGATGGGGATATGATCATGGCCTTAGCAAAGGAGCAAGAGTCATGACCAAAGTTGAAGGCGTATAAGAAGTTAAACTTAGGGAACTCCTTACTTGTATTGAGCCCTTGTTATTGTGTAATCTTGTTAAGAGCATTATTTTCAATTCCCTTTTTGGATAGTGAAAGATATGATTTTTCAATATCAAATGAGAATTGATGGCAATAAAGAATGGTTTTTTAGTTGCTAATGGTACACTAAACAATGGATTATACATTTTGGATTCTCAACCATCACTAATGCATATTCAACAAAGTAAAATAAAAATTAGAAGATCAAGAAGATGTTACTTTGTAGCATGCTAGACTTGGGCATATTTCCAAAAATAGGATAAAAAAGTTAGACGCCTTCAAAGCACTAAACATTAGGGGCATAGAGGATATTCCTACTTGTAAATCTTGTTTAAAAGAAAAAATGACAAAAGCTCTTTTTGTAGGACAAATGGGGCGAACCACAAGTCCTTTAGATTTGATCCATATAAACGTTTGTGGACCACTAAAAGTTAGTGCGAGAGGTGGCTATTCCCACTTCATTACCTTCACAGATGATCATACTCGGATCGGACATGTGTATCTTATGAAGTATACATTTGAAGCTTTTGAAAAGTTTAGGAATGAAGTAGAAAAGCAATAAGGACTAAGTATTAGTGGATCGAGGAAGGGAATATTTAAGTACCGAATTCTTGGATTATCTAATGGAGAATGGGATTCTCTCACAATGGACTCCGCCCGTCACACCTTAATACAATAAAATAGCTAAGAGAAGGAACTGTACCTTGTTGGACATGGTATGTTTAATGATGAGCTTCACCGATATGCCTATATCCTTTTGGGAATACGCCTTATAAATGGCAACGAGGCTACTAAATGTAGTACCCTCCAAGTCAGTGCCAAAGATACCAAATGAGATGTGGTATGATAAAGTACCTTTTTACTCTTTTCTAAGAGTTTGGGGGTCTCCCACATACGTCAAGAGGTCAGTGGGAGACAAGTTGGATGCGAGATTCACTTTGTGCAAGTTTGTGGAATACCTAAGAAAGTCTTTGGGTTATTAATTCTATGATCCCTCGAAACAAAAGTTGTTTGTTTCAAGGAATGCCATCTTTTTGGAAAAGAACTTTCTATTAGATAGAAAAGGCATTGTTGTTGAACTTGATGAAGTTTAAGATGATCATAAAATCTCACAAACAGTAGAAACAAGTGAACATCAAGTGCCTATCACACAACTTCTAAGAAGGTCGAACCGAATCAAGAATTAATCCGAAAGGTTTAGATTCCTTAATGAATGGGCCAAGCGGATAGTGATCCGAAGACCTACAAGGAAGCTATGATGGACATAGATCCGAGATATTGGCTAGGAGCCATGAAATTCAAAATGAACTCTATGTACTCCAACAAAGTATGAACTTTGGTAGATCCACCGGAGGGTATAGTACCCATTGGTTGCAAACGAATCTATAATTAAAAGCTAGAAGTTGACGGAGAGGTAATGACTTTTAAGGTAAGACTAGTGGCAAAAGGTTAAACTCAAAGACCCAGTATTGATTTTGAGAAAACATATTCATCTGTCACTATGCCTAAGTCCATTTGGGTTATGCTTGCCATAGCCGCATATTATGACTGTAAGATATGATAAATGGATGTGAAAAACCCCTCCTCAATGGAAACGTTGAAGAATAAATCTATATGGAGCAACCATAAGGTTTTACATTCAAAGGGAGTGAACAAAAAGTTTGCAAACTCGAAAGGTCTACTTATAGACTTGAACAAGTGTCCAGAAAAATATGTATGAACTTTGTGTGTACAAAAAGGCTAGTAGGAGTAGCATACAATTTATTGTGCTTTATGTCAATGGCATTCTTTTCATTGGGAATGAGAGAGAAATGTTAGAGTGTACTAAAGCATGGTTATCTTCACAATTCTTCATGAAGGATTTAGGAGAAGCATATTTTGTATAAGGAATATGGATCTATAGAGATAGATCAAAGAGGATGTTGGGGCTTTCCCAAACACCGTACATTAACAAGATACTAAAAAGGTTTAGTATGGAAGAATTCAAGAAGGAATTCCATCCCATAGGACATGGTCTTCATCTCTCCAAATTTATGGCCCCTGAGACTGGCATCGAGAGAGAAAGAATGTCCCACATACCTTGTGTGTTTGCCATAGGGAGCATAATGTATGTCGTTTAATGTACAAAAAGTCAAATCTAGCACACACTCTAAGCATTATGAGCTGATTCTAATCCTACCTCAATGAACGTCACTAGCTAGCCGTAAAAGCAATCCTTAAGTGCTTAGAAAGAACTAAGGATTTGTTTTTGATATATGATAATGGAGAATTGAAACTTGAGGGATTTTCAAATTCTAGTTTCCAATTCAATGAAGATGACCTAAAATCCATCTCAGGATTTATATGTTGGCTCAATGGTGGCATGGTGAGTTGGAAGAGTTCCAAACAAACATAGTTATAGAGGCTATTTGGGAGCCGACAAATACCTTGCCTTAGGCCTCTTTTGGAAAATAGTAGATGGAAGGACCGTACTTTCATGGTAAGCATAGAGCTAGAATGGTTCATCAGGACATATTCATTTCATCCAATTATTTGGGCTACATGGGCTTGTTGGTAGACATAGACTATGGAGATTGGGTACGGTTTCATTAATGGAGATTAATTGAAAGAGTTATTAGTTTAAAAGAGTTTAAACTAATGTAAATGTTTCAATATTCAAAATATAACAATGAGTTGCGAGCCCATGTCCAATGAATGGAAGAACCTAATGGGTCACACACAAAAGCCTAAAGGAAGTTCTACTTTATGGGAGGAATTTTCTGTTGGAATAGTGCCCGACTAACCAATAGGATTGGCCTTGTAAAGCTATTTCCTTGTAAAACAATCTTAATTGAATGATATTCTTTCTATGACCATCTTCATCTTATGCTCTTTATTTCTTCACTTGCATTTCGATGAAGCCCTTAGATCACTCATGACTACGAGACTTGGTTTGATGATCACGGAATAAGTCTTATACGGTCGTGATCTTAAATCTTCCAAGTATAGGATCTTACAAGACGGGGCATCTAAGATCTGGATAGACTTGCACTAACGATACATAAATTCAAAAGTTGGATATTACTCTATTCCATGAGCAACCGTATAAGGTATGGGTGCATATTAGTATGTGCTTGTTAGAGAACAAGGCACTGAAGGCCCACTAGAGAATCTACTAGATAGCCATAGTGGCAAGTCGGTAGTAGTGAGTTCTCCAACTTACATTAGTACATATTATTAGTCCTTTGACCTAAGGATCCATGGTAACTTTGTGTTTGGTTCTCATGCTTTGACTATTTCTTAACTACTTAGTGGGCCTTTCTAGTTGAGGTTGAGTATGAGCTACTTGGCATGGAGGTTTGTGAGATCTAAGATGGAATTCGACTCCTCACTTTTGTAAAGGGTGAGTGCATCTTCTATGTATTCTATAATGATTGATTTCAAGAAATTCTTACGCAATGTGGTGTGATAATTTGAAAAAAGGAGTTTTCCAAAGACGAGGTCGCACAAGGGAATCGAACATTGGGAATAGAGACATAGTATCGAGATTATTAGGGAACTGACAAATATCTAGCCTTAGGCCTCTTTTGGGAGATATGAGACAGAATGATCGTATTTGCATAGTACGCGTAGAGCTACAATAGTTCTCTAAAAGCATTCATTTAGGCCAATTAGTTGGGCTCCATAGGCTTGAGGTTGGACACCGACCATGAAAATTGGGTACTCTTCAATTAATGAGATTAATATAAAATTCAATCACATGCTTATACTCTTTTTCGCCTCTTATAGATTTTCGAAATCTTCAATCAAAATGGCTAAAAATCCATTTGCATCAATTTTGGAAACCAATAAACTTACCGGGCCTAACTACCAAGATTGGTTGAGAAACCTTAAAATAATTCTTGACTCTAAAAAGCGGACTTACATTCTTGGTCAAAGTCCCATGGACACACTTGGTGATGACACCACTGACCAACAACGTGAAATATTCATGAAATTTATAGATGATGATCTACAAGTTAGATGTGTCATGATGGCCTCCAAGTCCAATGAGCTCCAAAAGACTCATAAGCACATGAAACATGCTCAAGAGAGCTATGTACACTTACAAGAGTTGTATGGTGTACAAAATAGAGACGAAATGTTCGCTTTGTCAAATGAGCTCTTTAGGATAAGGATGAGTGAAGGGTCCAACGTTCATGATCACGGCCTCAAGATGATAGGACTCATTAACAGGTTTGGACACTTAGATGTGGTCATGGACAACGACCTTTATGTGGATTTGATCCTACAGTTATTGCCACCATCATATGACCAATTAATTATGAACTTCAACATATCCAAGTAAGAAGTTATGATTAACGAGTTGGTCAATATGCTAGTGACCGCAGAGGCTACTATGAGAAAGGAGAATCCCCTTATGCTTGCATCATCTTCCAAGTCAAAGGGCCCTAGGGGTTCTAAAAAGGGAGGTAAGATGAAGAAAAATTCTTCTTTGAAAGGGAAGCAAATCGAGAAGAATACTGGGAGGGTTAAGAAGAAGGTTAAAACCGAAGCTAGTTGTTTCCATTGTGGCGAGAAGGGGCATTGGAAGAGAAATTGCAAAGCATACATTGCAACTTTTGAGAAGGGTATGTACTTTATTGAAGTGCACATGACGACTAATTTTTCCACATAGGTATTTGATACCGCATGCAGTTCTCACCTTTGTAATATGTTACAGGGGATGGAAAGAAGAAAGAGTTTTCGTGAAGGGGATATGATCCTCCGCTTAGGAAATGGAGCAAGAGTTGCGGCCACTTTCCAAGGCATTATCCTTGATCTGATTTATTATGTACCCTATCTTGTTAGGAACATTATTTCAATTCCCGTTCTTGATAATGAAGGATTTGATTTTTCTATATCGAATGGGATGTTGAAAGCATTAAAGAATAGTTCTTTAATTGCACAAGGTACATTAATGAATGGATTGTGCATACTTGATTCTCAACCTTCATTAATGCACATTAGATCAAGTAAAAGAAAGTTAGATAACCAAGAAGATGCCATATTATGGCATGCAAGACTTGAAAATGTTTCTAAAAATAGGATGAACAAGTTAGAAGCTCTCAAAGCACTAAATATTAGTGGCATTGAAGATCTTCCAATTTGTGAATCTTGTTTAAAGGGAAAAATGACCAAGGCTCTTTTTGTGGACAAATGGAGCGCTCCACAAGTCTTTTAGATTTGATCCATACTGATGTTTGTGGACCACTAAGAGTTAGTGGGAGAGGAGGCTATTCCTACTTCATCAGTTTCACCGATGATTATAGTCGGTTCGGACACGTGTTTGTTATGAAGAACAATTCTAAAGCCTTTGAAAAGTTCAAAGAGTATAGGAATGAAGTGGAAACATAATTGGGGCTAGATATTAAAGCTCTTTGATTAGATCGAGGGGAAAAATACTTGAGCACCGAATTCTTGAATTATTTAAAGGAGAATGGGATTCTCTCTCAATGGACTCCACCCAGCACACCCCAACAAAATGGAGTAGTCGAGAGGAGAAACCTTACCTTGTTAGACATGGTACGTTCCATGATGAGCTTTTTTGATGTGCCCATATCCTTTTAGGGATACGCCTTAAACACGGTGGTGAAGCTACTAAATATAGTACCTTCAAAGTCGGTGCCTAAAACAACATATAAGATATGACATGGGAAAACACTCTCTTACCAATATCTCAAGGTTTGGGGATCTCCCACCAACATGAGACGGATAGTAGGAGATAAGTTGGATAGTAGACCCACCTTGTGCAAGTTTGTGGGATACCCTAGAGAGTCTAAGGGTTACTACTTTTATATCCCTCGAAACAAAAGGTGTTTGTTTCAAGGAACGCCCACTTCTTGGAAAAGGAATTTCTATTAGATAGAAATGGCATTATCATTGAACTTGATGAAGTTCAAGATGATAAAAAAATCCCACAAGCGGTGGAAACAAATGCGCAACTAGAGCCTCACACACAACCTTTAAGAAGGTCAGACCGAATCAAGAAGCAACCTGAAAGGTTCGAATTCCTTCATGAGATGGGCCAATCGGATAGTGATCCAAAAACCTATGAGGAAGCTATGTTGGACATAGATTTGGGATGTTAGCTTGAATCCATGAGATCCAAAATGGACTCCACGTACTCAAATAAAGTATAGACTTTGGTAGATCCACCAAAGGAAATAGTTCCCATTGGTTGCAAGTGAATCTATAAGTGAAGGCTTGGAGTAGATGGAGAAGTGGTGACTTTTAAGGTGCGACTAATGGCAAATGGTTACACTCAAAGACCCAGTATCGATTTTGAGAAAACCTTTTCACCGGTCGCTATGCCTAAGTCCATTTGGATTCTACTTGCCATAGCCGCATATTACGACTATGAGATTTGACAAATGGATGTGAAAACTGCTTTCCTCAATGGAGACATTGAAGAAGAAATCTATATGGAGCAACCACAAGGTTTTACATCTAAGGGGAATGAGCAAAAGGTTTGCAAACTCTAGAGATCTATTTATGGACTCAAACAAGCATCCCGAAGTTGGAACATATGTGTTGATAAAATGGTCAAATCATTTGGCTTTATCAAAAATATGTATAAACCATGTGTGTATAAGAAGGATAGTGGGAATAGTGTACATTTTATTGTGCTTTATGTCGATGACATCCTTCTCATTGGGAATGAGGTAGGAATGTTAGAGTGTACTAAAACATGGTTATCTACACAATTCTCCATAAAGAATTTGGGAGAAGCATTCTACGTATTGGGAATACATATCTATAGAGATAGATTTAAGAGGATGCTGGGTCTATCCCAAACCCTGTACATTGACAAGATACTAAAGAGGTTTAGTATGGAAGAATCCAAGAAGGGATTCATTCCCATAGGACATGGCATTCATCTTTCCAAGTCTATGGCCCCTAAGACTGAAAACGAGAGACAAAGAATGTCCCACATAGCTTATGCCTCTGCTATTGGTAGCATAATGTATGCAGTTCAATGTACAAGATCGGATGTGGCACACTCGCTAAGTATTACGAGTAGGTTCCAATCCAATCCTGGTGAGAGTTACTGGATAGCCGTTAAAGCAACCCTTAAGTACTTAAAAAGGACTGAGGACTTGTTTTCTAAATACAACAATGGAGAATTGAAACTAGAGAGGTTTTCGGATTCAAGTTTTCAATCTGATGTAGATGATCTGAAATCTACTTCTAGATTTATATTTTGCCTCAATGGTGGCGTGGTGAGTTACAAAAGTTCCAACAAGACATCACAGTCGATTCTACTATGAAGGCAGAATTTATTACGGCTTTAGAAGCTACAAACGAAGGTGTTTGGATGAAAAACTTCATCCAAGAGTTGAACGTAGTGCTTAGCATTGCCGAGCCAGTAGTTGTCTATTGTGACAACAACGGGGCAGTGTCACAAACCAAAGAGCCAAGATCTCATTAGAAATCCAAGCACATTTTGAGGCAATATCATTTGATCCGAGAGAACATTAATAGAGGCAACATCCGAATGGAGAGAGTTTTCTTAGAAGAGAATATAACATATCTACTAACAAAACCCCTAATGCAAAAGGTCTTTTAAGGACATCTTGAGAAGATTGGTCTTAAGGCCATGGGGTATTGGCTTTAGGGCAAGTGGGAGATTATTGGAATAGTGCCTGGCAAGCCAATAAGATTGGCCGTGTAAAGATATTTCCTTGTAAAACAATCTTGATTGAATGATATTTTTTATATGACCATCTTCATCTTATGCTCTTTATTTATTCACTTGCATTTGGATGAAGCCCTTAGATTACTCATGACTGTGGGACTTGGTTTGATGACCATGGAATAAGTCTTACATGGTCGTGATCTTAAATCTTCCTAGTCATAGGATCTTACAAGATAGGGCATCTAAGATCTGGATAGACTTGCACTAATGATGCATAAATCTAAAAGTTAGATATTGCTCCATTCCATGAGCAACCATATGAGATATGAGTGCATGTTAGTGGGTGCTTGTTTGAGAATAAGGCACTGAAGGCCCACTAGAGAATCTATGATAAGCTTGTGTCTGGTCCTCATGCTTTGACTCTTTCTTGACCACTTAGCGGGTTTTTGGGATTGAGGTTGGGTATGAGCTACTTGGCATGGACGTTTGTGAAAGACGAGTGCATTTTTTATATATTCTATAATGATCGATTCCAAGAAATCCTTGCATAAGGTGGTGTGACAACTTGAAAAAAGAGTTTTCCAAAGATGAGGTCACACAAGGAAATCGAACATTGGGAATAGAGACATAGTATCGAGGCTATTAGGGAGCCAGCAAATATCTTGCCCTGGGCTTGTTTCGGGAGATAAAAGATGGAATGACCGTATTTGCATGGTACGCGTAGAGCTACAATGGTTCTCCAAAAGCATTCATGTCAGCCAATTAGTTGGGTTCCATGGGCTTGAGGTTGGATGTCGACCATGGAGATTGGGTACTCTTCAATTAATGAAATTAATTGAATTGAGTTGATTAGTTTAAAAGTTGTTTTAAACTATAATGAATATATGATATTCAAAGGTCACAAGGAGTTGTGAGCCCATGTCCAATGAATGATAGAATCTATTGGGCCACACACAAAAGCCAATTAACCTCCTAGTTATTGGATCAATTTTCTAAGAGTTAGAGAATCACTCCAAGGTGACCAATTTTGAGGTGCTAATTTGAAGGTCAATTTTTGGCTTGATTAATTTAAGTGTTAAATTAATCAACTAATTTAAGGAGTTAAATTAGACCAATAATTAGGAAGTTAATTACATGGTGCCAAGTGACCATCAATTGGTCAAGTTAATTTAAAGAGTTAAATTAACGAAAATGAGCTTAAGAGTTAAGCTTAATTGACTTAAGTGTTAAGTCAATGGTTAATTAATTAAATAAAAGTATTTAATTTAATTAATGAAAAGAATACATTTTGGAGGGAAAATTCAAATGAAATGTTCATTTGAATCAAGCATCTTAATTAACTTGAAATTGGATTTCAAATGTAATTAAAATGCACATGAAATTCAAATGAAATTTGAATTCAAATTTGCCACCTTGGCACCCTACTTGGCCACCCCCCTCATGGAAGGTGTGATGCCAGCTTGGCATCACACCATCCAACATCTATATATATATATATATACACACATAGATGAGAGAGGAATCGGCCATACCAAAAAAGGTGTAAAGAATTAGATTCTTTGCAATTCCCTCCAAAACCTCTTTTAAGCATTGCATCATGTGTTGAAGCTTTGCTTTGTTTTTCTTCTCCTATCTCAAAAATCGACCATCACCATTGTAATTCTACTTGCTTTCTCTAGCTAAAAGTGAGTTGAATTTGGAGGATTGATTGGTGTGTGGATCATATCAATAGAGGTAAAATATTTTATTTGCTAAGCTTTGGAAATCTATTAGAACAGAGTAGTCACTTGCTGAATTTTTTCCAAGTGATCCAAATCGAGCTTTGCTCTGATTTTTTTACAAAACTTTTCTTAAGGAGTTGAGAGGTTCCAGAAAATTTTCATGATTTTTGGAGCATTTTAACCGAGGTAAAAGTCGTTGTTCATCCACTGTGCTAGAGCCTACCAGATTCTGGATTGGTGAAGTGTTTACCATCACAACCTTGGAAAAGTTACTTTTTGAGGTAACTCTCTAACTAAATCTGAATTCCCAGTATGATTAGATCCTTGGTAGGCTGTAAGCACTAGTTATTTTGAGCTTTTGAAGTTTGATAATTGGATCCTAGTGGCTTACTAACCTTCATTTTCTAAGCATCTAGGCGATTTTGAAAAAGAATTCGGTTGACTATTTCTTTGGTCATCTTGGCTTGATAATTTAATTGTTAAATTAATCAAAATAATTTAAGGTGTTAAATTAGACTAATTAAATTAAGGAGTTAATTTAATTTGTGCCATGTGATAATTAATTAGTGAAGTTGACTTAAGGAGTTAAATCAATTCAATTAATTAAATTAAAGAGTTAATTTAATTAAATTGATGAGAATTTAGAATTTGGAGGGAATTTCAAATAAAAGAGTTCATTTGAATTTAATTAGAGTTAATTACATTTCATAAGATGAAATGAACATGCAAATTAAATGCAAATGCATGTGAAATTCACATGCAAGTTAGTTGACATGTTGGCAAGTTGGTTGACAAGTTGGCCAACTAACTATGGGAGTTGTGATGCCAACTTGCATCACCCCATCCTCTCTATAAATAGGAGATGACTTGCCATTAGATGGCCATTCCACTAAGATTCCCATTTTTCCTCAAAAAAGTGTGATTTTTCATGTGTTGAAGTTTCACACTCTCCAAACTCTCTCATTCTATAATTCTCTCATAATCTCCAAACTCTCTCCTTCTCTAATTCTCTCATAATCGCCACTCTCCCACCTTCATTATCTCATTATCTAGCATATTTGAAGCTGATTAGAGCTCTCCTTGGGTGTGTGGATTATTACATTAGAGGTCCAACACTTGGGGGACTTGCTGCTCCACGGTGAACCATTGTTGTCCAGTAACTTTTGTGGTAGATTTGAAGGATTTTGGAAGTTTTGATTGGCACAAAATTTTTATAGAATCTTCCTTGGTGTGTTGAGGTGCTCCCTGTAAATTTCAAGCAATTTTGGAGTTGTGGAAGGCGGTCAAGAATTGATGATTTTCTGTTGTGCCCGATTGCTCCTTTGAAGAGTTCATTGGAGTCTTTCTCCTCCTACCTTTGGATTTAGCATTCAAAGTAAGTTTTATGGATCTAAATCCTTATTAAATGCATGATTAGATCCTTGGAGTGGAGTAGATAAGTTATATTTATCCTTTTTATGGTTTTATATTTTGCATTCTTAGCCTACTCCTACTTTCAATTTCTAGGTCATATCATTTTTGGAGAAGTGATTACGGTTGATCCATACAAGATTGAAGCATTACTAGAATGGAAAAGGGTGGATGCAATGACTGAGGTGAGAAGTATATTGGGACTTGCAAGTTATTACAATAGGTTTGTATAGGATTTCAAAAATAGCAGCCTGTTATCTGGGCTGACTTAGAAGAAGATACCATTTAAGTGAACTGATAAATAAGAGCTTAATTTTCAAGAGCTTAAGAAAAGATTAATATTGGCACCAATTCTGGCCCTACTTGAGGGTATTGAGATCTTTGTGGTATATATTGATACTTCTAAAGAAAACTTGGAATGTGTTCTAATGTAAAATGATAAGGTAATAGTTTATGCTTGAAGAAAATTGGAACCATAGGAGCAGGACTGCCCTATTCATGAGTTAAAGATATGTAGATGATAGAAAAAGATATTGAGAATTTAATGATGGGATTATGGTATTTTTCAAGGTATCACTCATGAAAGATTTTGCAAGGATTGACAAAGGAAGAAAGTTGAGTCCTCGATATGTAGGCTTTTAAAATAGTGGAGAGAATTGGAGAAATAGTGTATCGAATTCTTCTATCACCAAACCTTATAGGGTTACATAATGTATTCCATCACCCAAACCCTTTGCATACCATTAAGTACATGGATCTACCACTTCAAAAAGATCTGATGTACGAAGAGAGACCAATTTATATTTTAGATCAAAAAACACAAAAGCTGCACTAGAGAGATTCCACTAGTAAAGATTCTATGAAGGAAGCATAACATAGAGGAGGCAACATGAGAAAGCGAGGAGGAAATACAAAAATATCACCCAGAACTCTTCTTTAACTCAGGTTAGAATTTGGGGACAAAATTCTTTTAAGGAGGCGGATGTAATGCCTTAGAAGTTTACCTTGTATTTAATTAATTTTTTACCCTAGTTTATTTAGTATATCAATTATAGTCATAGTAAGGGATAAAATAAATTTTGTTAGAAATTAGAAAAATTAAAATTTAATTATCTCAGGATAAAATAATAAAAATTATTATTTTATGTCTTATTATACATTCCATATTTTGGGGAGTATAAATTATAATTCTACTTGAATTAATATTATACTGTACAAGAGTGAAATTATTAAACTTTAGAAATTAATAATAAAGATCATAAAGTTAAAGTAGAATAAATATCCTAGTCCTAGAATAAAAACAATTAGAGTCCTTCTTAGAGTAAATTACTTTTTTTCATATATATATATATACATATATATAGTAACACCCTAGTCATCTATTCAACAACACACACACATGCATCTTGTGTTTTCGTTAGATTAACTGTTCTTCCTTTATTGCTAATCAACATAATATAAGCTCAAGCAATTAGTGGACCCTAGTTGACCAAGGGAGACGTCTTATGCAGAGAGAAATTTTCACACCCATTCTATTTACTAGCCCTTGTAAGCAACCTATATTTTCAATTATTATATTACAAAATGATGTGAAGCTTTTGAATTTTTATGTGTAAAAACAATATGATATATATATATATATATATATTATAAAAACTGGCTATAGCCTTCTGTTGGATTCTTTATGTGAAGAAACAATTAATGCTTGAAACCTTCCACTTGAAGCCGTAAATTTTCATGAATAGGAATCATTTTTCTCAAAACTACCACCTGCAATTATAGTATGTCCATGAACTTGTATACAGTTTCTATAAAAATGGATGGAATTACTTCACGATTTTGAGATTCATGATAATTGGTGTGCTGACATATTTCCCTTCGTACTTTGGTACTTAGTATATAAGTATTTTGTTTCCTTTTGTCATTTATTGCCACATATGAGGGATTTTTCATTTTTTCTTTTTTGGAAGATGAATTCCTATTTGATCTGTTCAGAATTTAGTCAATTTGTTAGGATGGAGTTATAGATATATATTTTTTTAAAAACGGGTAGTAAATTATTTTAGTACCAATTATGATTGTTGGTTTTGAGGCACTATAGGCTTATGGAACCCATAAGGCTAGTTTTAAGTAAATTTTGTCGTGCTAGTCATCTAAATGAGTGATTGATATATTTATTAAATGAATCAAGTGGCTCAACGATTAACTTGATTGACTCTTAGGATCAATCTTGAAGGTGAAAGCTTAAACCTATAAATATTATATGATATTATGTTTCAAAACTAAAAGAATGTATGCTATAGTATAGTCCACTCATAACTTATTTTCAATTTACACTGCACTATAATTATATTATATTGCGCACATAAATTTCTCCATTTTGTTCGTGATGCAAGAAAAAATATGTTTCTTTTAAAGCCTTGGTTATTATTTCATCATGTTTCTAGATGTAGCAGTTAAATGCGATACTCAACACTGATGACTTAATTTATTGTTATTGATACTTTACATTGCATCCAACTTGGTCTGAGTGTGTGAGGGACTTTACCAGAAACAGTGGGCTTGCTGGTTAAACCCCCAGTCCCCATGGGGCCAATCCCTCTAGCGCACAAAAGAAGCCGTTTGTGGCTGAGGTAGGTAGTAGGATTTCCCAAGAGCCTAGGCTTGGGCACTGGTTGCTGCAGCGCCTTACTCGAAGCGATAAAGGACTATTATGGTAGAAGTTATACGTTTGGCTGGCTATAGCAAGTACTGGTTTGGTCATCGTATTTAAATGTTGGCCTATTAAAAGGTAGTACTGATTATTCCTGTTTTATTAGTGTATAATGCACGACTTCTTTTCATCATTTTTCTTAAATGTTTATCACTGAGCATTATTTTGATAATGATATATTATTGAACTCGCATTGCACATACTTGGCATTCACTGAGTCCTTTACTTATATTTTATTTCCTTTATCTCTTTCTGGTAGACTTGGACCCCTATCCCTGGTAACAATGTTGAACCCATTTTTATGAGAATCAGAGTTGAAAGACTCCTTATGAGGAATTAACAATATTTTAGTTTCATTGTCATGTTGGGAACTTAATTCTTGTGTTTATCTATATATATATATATATTATTTAATGAACTTCTAGTTGATAGAATATTGGTCATTTCGAGTTTTCCGTGTTTGAGATTTATTTAGAGTTTATTAATGGCTATGATTTTGATTGGTGACTCATTTATTAGGATTAAATTTCACATCTCAAGATTAGGCCTTATGATTTGATTTTGGAGAGTGACATATATTCTGCCATGGCAGCCGTGAGGAAGAGAGGGAGAAGGAGCGGAAGGTGGGGGATTTGGTGGGGTTAGGGTGGCAGGATTATACATACTATTATTGTATATATATTATATATATATATATAATCAGCAGCCATGAGGGAGGGAGGGGGTGGGGACGGTGGGGGATTTGGTGGGAGGTAGGGCGATGGGGTTATAGATATTATATCATATATCTATATTATATATAATGTTATATATATATATATGTAGTCGGTTGCCATGGCAGGAAGCTACCATGGCAACTGTGAGGAAGAGAGGCGGTGCGGGGGGAGGGGGATTTGGTAGGGTAATGGTAGGGGGATTTTAACAGTAATATATATATGTAAAGTATATATATGGATTAATATATATTTTATATATGTATATAATTATAATATATATTTTTTATAAATATTAAATATTATATACCTTGATCGTCCATTTTTCTAAATGAATATGATGATTGATGTAATTAAGGGTGTAATAGTCTTTTTATACATGAAAACTTTTAACACTTGCACACTAGGCGTGTGTGCTTCACTCTAAGCCCTGAAGGTGTTTACTTGCATAATTTTTTAAAAACAAAAGTTGGATTTTGTGAATTTTTTTACAGAGATTTTGTGTCGATTTCAATTATTACAAGGGGATTATTTGCGATTCCCCTTTTTAATTTTTGGCATGTAATTTTTTTAATTTATTAGCACCCAATTTAATGTATTTTTTAGCTTTTGTTTATTTATTTTTTCTTTTTTTATGATGTGGAATTTTCATTTTATGATGCGATATTTATTAATTTGTTTTAGTTGATTTAGCCTTTTTTATTTTGAGGTGTTAAGTGCATATGCTATGTCAACGGCCATGCATGCAGGTGGGGGAAAAGCCTGCTGACAAGGCGCCATATGGTGCCCCTTAGGATGCCACGCAAGACTGGGCTGAAGGAAAATGGGATTCGGACTCAATTTGTTTGCAAATTGTCAAATTTCAATATGTAGTGTACCTATTGTAAGGCCCGAATATTTAAAGTCCTTTTTTACTCATAGGGTCTATTTACGGAACCAAATTTGCATTTCCCCCTATTTAATACCTAGAATAACACATTTATTAGTAATGGACATGCATCATACGGGGTTGTTTAAATAAAAACGTATTTGAAGTTTGTGTTACAAATAAATATGATTATTTCCTTGGCATAGTTGTTGTGCACATGTTAACATGTATGAGTGACAAATGAGTGGATTGAGTTGTGTTTGGTTTGGGTTTATGTGGGTTGGGTTAAAAATAGGTTGGGTTTTATATGGGTTGAGATAGATGGATTAAAAGTGGGTCGGATTCAAAATGAATTGAATTATGGGTTGGATTTGAAATAGTTTCAATAGAAAATAAAAAAATTGATTTAATTGATATGTTCCAAAAAATTAATTCAAAATACCATAGTAATATTAATGTACCTTCTACATTCTATTTAATATACAATTTTACAATATAATGAGATAATTTATTAAATTATATACTTATTTTATTAATTCATATTGTAATATTCAATTGCATTAAAAATTAATTATGAGTATTATTTCTTTCATGAAAAAATTAATTATGAATTATTCATAAGTGAGTGGATGCTATATATTTTCAGTTGTTATGTGTTGTGTAATACGAATAGTATTAATTTGTGGAGCTATGTTATGCTTCAAAATCATAAATATAAGCTAGATGATAAGAAGATATGACATTCAAAGGAATACTTTAGGTAAATTTTGCAGAATTTTGTGCAAGCCAGTTTATTGCTTGACACTTGATTTCATTTCAAGATATTCTATCCAAATTAAGACTTCAAATTATATGCACCTAATTTTACATAATTAATTTATTAATATTGTACAAAGCCCAGGATGTATATTTTAATTTTGAAATTACTAATAATAAAAAAGTACGAGACCTTGATAAAAATAAAAAATTTAAAATAATAAGATCTTTTGTTATTAATTCAAAATTAATTTTATTAAATTTATTAAATTTTATTTAAATTTTTTCAATGGACTCATTTTGAATCCAAATTTGATATAATTTATCTAAAGCCCAACTCGCTCAAACCCATTTTTAAAAGATTGAGTCCAACCCAATCCAAAATTATATGGATTGAATTGAACCCATAGATTCTAGCCCAAATTAACACCCATATTAACATGCATAAAATTAAATTAAGGAACAATGAAGTTAATTTGCTGGACAAGTGCGAGATCCATATTCAACCGAAACAGCCTCAAACACTTTTTGATTGATATTATTAACTTAATATTATCCAATTCAGGTTTGTCTAATAATTTTGTGAAAAGTTGACTTCTATATGTTGTTTTTAAACGGAATACCATGTAAGAAACATCACACTTTTAAACCTTGAAAAGATCATAAACCAAATCTAAAATATATAAAACTATGGGGGTACTTAACCGAAGTAAATATATAAAAAATAAAAGAAAATAAGCGAAACCAAAAACAATTGATATAAAGTTTTTTGGATATTCTTTAAATATATTTTTCAAACAGTCTTACTTGTAGAAGTTTTATAAAGTCTAGTATTGTTGCTATACATATGAATATAATTGTGGAGTCAAGCGATATTGTATATTTTAAGAACATATTTTCTATGACAAATCGGAGGGAAAATTATGTTTTTGGTCATTAAATATAGTCATTTATTCATTTTTCTTCTCTAAACAATTTAGAGTTACACTTCTGATCCTCAAACTGTCACTATTTTAATAATTTTTGTCCCCATCCTTATCTCAGGCATCAAAACTGATAGAAAGTGGTCACATGACATCCACGTGGCTACTCTTGGATGGAAAGTGGGCCTTGCTTTCATTTCATTTTCCATTTTCAGTCAAAATCAACGAAAACCCTCCCTTAAATTGCAAACTTAACCTATTAACCTAAGTTGCCGACATTCAACTCATTCCCCAACAACTTCCCAATACTTGTCTCTCCAGAAGCACCAGGAACTAGGAAGAAGCCACTTGTCAAAGCCAAAAATGAGAGTTGATTTGCACCAGGTGAACAATTAGGTTGAGGCACCTTGCTAAGTCCTGCAACCGCAGCTCAAACATCATCTTTCTTCTCTTGTGGTTATAGCTCCAGTTCAAGTTAATTTTGTTCTACTGGGGTGATCAGTCTTTCCTCCTTGTCAATTATGGCTCCAGCAATAGAGATGCTTTCAGCAGATCACAAAGTGAAGCAGGGTTGCATGAAAAGCACCCAGAGGAAACAAAGCCTTTTCATTCAATAGCACAATCATAAGATTTTAAGTGATCACACCTCTATAGAAGCTCCAGTTATGCCAAAGAAATGTAAACCTATTTTGGGGAAAAGCGATCCAATTCAGTCCGCAAGTACACTACGGTTTTAAAGGTTTATAGCAAGATGTCTTGAGGTGTTTTGACATAGACAATGATAATATCATCAATTTAAAGTATCTTGACGATGACACAGAATGGGTAAATTTTAACTTGTGATGTTGATCTTGAAGAATATAAAAATATACAAAGATCATCCAAGAATCAAAGAATTAAACTTTACGTTAATCAAGCCTACCATTCGAACTTCCATTTAACAATGATCATCTTGAAGTAGGCTTTTCAGTACATCCAAGGGATAAAAACCTATTATCATTATCGTTCTTTCCATATCTTTTCCATAAACAGTTGCACCAATGGAGTGAGGTGATTGTGTCTTTGTATCTTCGATGTTTTTGGATTTTATGAGTGCTATTTAACATTTGCTAATTTGCCTATGTAGTATGAATAGAGTTCCTCAAATCTCTTAGCATATTCTATCACATTTTATTCTACTACAAAATAGTTATTGCATGTGTGCAATACTTAATTGTGGTCTTCTACTAGTTCAGATAAATGATGGCCATATTGTGGCACTTGTGAACCAATAATCAAAATCTCTTTAATTTACAAACTAAAAGCAACTTTCAAATCAAGCACATTTAAGTATTGTACCATTAATATGTTACTATACTAGTGATAGTTCTTCCCATTCTTTTAACTCTATGTACGACTATAGATAAATTAACTCATTGCATCTTGAAGAACTTTACGAGCCACATAAAATGTCTGGGACAGATTTTCTGTTTGCAAAAAACTTTTGGATTAGAATCATGTACATGGTGGAAAAAGGTAGGCTTGATTTACTTCTTTCCTCAGTGAAGTGGAGAATGATAAGGCATATGTTGCTGGCCAAGTGTATTATCTGTCTGGAAACTAGAATGTAAAGCAGGCTCTCTTGCCCGCTCATTACCATAATTGATTCTCTCTAATGTCTCAACAATTTCTTGCATTCATGCCATTTCTTTTTGGTTCATTTTAAGAGTATGCTTGCTTCTTACTGATATTTTGTTGATTATCCCACAAACTCCAAAAAAACAAGTCCCTTGCTTCTTATTTTCGTAATTTAGGCATTTAGCAATGGCGGATTTCACTTCTATTCCACTTGGGTATAATAAATTACACTTATTTGGAATTTGGATAGAAGATATAATGGAAAAAAGGACTTTAGGCCTGACATATTTATTTGAGAAAAACTTAGGATTTAGGTTAATTTTGTCTAAGAATGGAAAATAAAGTGAAGACAAGGTCAACACTGATGTTTTCTCCTTTAGAGTAGTCATGTGCATGTCACATGACCAATTGCTGTCAATTTTGATGCCTGAAGTAATGGTAGGGACAAAAATTGTTAAAAAAAGTGATTGTTTTGAGGATCAAAAGTATAATTCGAGATTGTTTAGGGATGAAAAATGAGTAAGTGGCCATATTTGAGGATAAAAAAAAATGTAATTTTCCCGCAAATTGGAGTAGGCTATTATTTTGTAATTATTAATTTTGACAACTTTGTCTATTAAATGAGGTTGGTTTGTGTGATTTTATGTCTATGCATGGATAGCATAATATAGTCTATGTGTGGATGACATTATATAAGTGTATTAATAGAAAATAAGTCTCTATTGTAAAAAATTTTGATATGAAGGATTTAGGAAAACCTGATGTGTTTAAAAAGAGAAGTGATTAAAACTCAAAAGGATTTATAATTATTCAGTCATATTACATTGAAAAGATTTTAAATAAGTTTACCCAATTTTATTGTAAACTAATAAGAGTAGCTTATGATCTTTCTATCAAACTTGAAAAAAAATTATGGTGATCCAGTTGCTCGGATAAAATATTCCTACAATGTATTTATAAAACTCCACTAAACCAAATATCTCTAGGTCATAGGGAGACTTAGCAAATACACTAATAATTCAGATGCTAGTCATTTGAGTGCTTTAGAGAGAATATTAAGATACATAGAAAGCACTATGTTGTATTAGTTTGAGTATTCTATTGTTAGCTACATTATTTTGAGTATCTTACTATTCGAGAAGGGCATGGTAAGGCTATCTATGTTTCTGACTTATATGGAACAAAACCTACCACTAGTTATGTGTTTACACTTGGTGAAGCCGTGGTGTCTTGGAGATTTTGCAAGTAAACGTGCATCTCATGAAAGCACTTGATATTATTATGCAGCACGCAAAATGGCTTAAAGGATTCTAGTGTACAAAAGAGACATCTACATTCGAAACATAAAAAGATAAAGTATCTTATTAATAATGGAACTATTTCAATTAAAGGAGCTTGTGAGGAAGCAAGTTCAACAATTTGTAAGGAGGATGGATGTGAAGTCCATAAATGAATCACCAACAATGACAAAACAACTGCACTTATTGAAGAACCTGATATCATGGTTTAAAGGGAAAAAGAAAGTTGTTTGAGTTGTTGAACAACACTAATAATATTATTTTCCTATCATGAGAAGTGATTAAGCATTGCTGCAACAATAAAAGTTGAACAAGTTGTAGCTTATGAGTTTGTAGCCAATGGCGAAAGTATTATGTTGCAGAATACTATTAAGAATTCAACCATGCGAGTGTAGTTGTGGGGCCATAACTTATGAGACTTGTACTTGTCTCTGGAATACTCATGAAATAAGACACTTGCTTGAGACTATTAATGTGCTAATCTAATAAAACTTGAGTAATCTAATAAAACTTGAGAAGCCCATACTAGGTGTGCACCTTGTTGAAATTTGTACTAGAGAATTTTAGTTAAAGATTTATGATCACTATGAATTCTGCAAATAGAAGGTTGTCACTAAGTGAAAGTTCAAGCCTGCAAGAACTTTCAACCATTACATAATAAAAAGACGTGTTATTGTCATTTTTTTTTGTTTTTTTGTTTTTTTAAAACACGCAAGGAAATGTTGAATATGAATCAAATATGTGTTCCCAAAACAAAATAAAAAATAGAGAAAAATTTAAGTCATTTTTCCCCCAAAAGCTACACCTTTTTCTTGTAAAAATGTGTCTCTTCCAAAAGGATTGTTGAATTCTATAAATATATTTCTTTATAGTTGAAAATAAAATATCGAAAAATCATTTTCTCTATCTTGTATTAAAATTCTGTTTTCACATAAGCTTCTACTACATTCTTTTAAATTCTAAATTACTTTGAGCATTTCTATTAAATAAGGTGACTATGGAAAAATTCAAGTTCATAGAAATCCTTTGTTTGGGTGCCCGCTAAGAATTTTTAAAAGTTCATTGTATGTTGGGGTTAACTACAACAAAATTAGGCATTAAAGATACTAAAAAATGCCATTTAAATAATGTTACAGTGCCAATTTTATATTTGGTGGTATTTTTTAAAAATGCCACTTGTAGTTGTGTAGCTCATGGTGTAAATATCACCAATTTGCTTTTCTTGTGATAATAAAATGCAATAGTCAAAAAATGATATGCTAAAATGCAACAAAAATACATTAAGATCATGTCAAAATGCTAGAGAAAAATATTTTTGAATGACATGCTAATATGATACTAAAAACGCGTATAGTAGCATGTAAAATGCTACAAAAATCCTTTAGATGACATTCTAACATGTCCAAAAAATGCAATAAATTACATGTTAAAGTGTATAACGATATTTTTAAATGTTATGCTAACGTACCACAGATTCTGCAAAAAATGCTTTCCAAAATATCTAGCAATGGTCTTCTTTCCTTATTCCTGCAAGATGCAAAAGATTGAGCATATGCTTATTTTAAAGAAGACTAAAATTGGTCATGATCAAAACTGTGTAAGAGGAGCATCTAACAATTCTATGTTGACCAATTTGTGTCATTTTGATTATAACCTTGTCCTAAAAAAAGGCTTGTGAGAAGAGTAAGCTCTCTCCTTGTCAATTGTGCAAACTCCCCCTCTCAAGTACAACAACTATCAACTTCCAAGTTATTGAAAGACAACTTATAGTAGTAACAAGGTGGGCAAAAGGAAGAGCCATTCATGCTATAATAAAGCAAAACATCCAGTAACATATATAATATCAACTTCTAAAGCATAAAAAGATTGCTAGAAGCATAAAATTCTAATCATCAAAACATAAAATGTCAAACATTCAACATGACTAGTAAAATCCGAAATGGGCAAACAACTATTTTCCCCCTTCATCATCAAAAAGCTAATCATCCCTTGATCTTTTGCATATGCTAGGGTGGAACTCTTTGAACTCATGTTGAAGATAAAAAAATACAGTGCCCCTAATGCGTGAAGTTATCATCAACAGAGTTGGCAAGAGAGGCAAGCTGAGTCTTTAACTGTAGTATGGAATTTGAAACATTTTCTGTGGTAGCAAAAACATCATTGAGTGGAACTTCTGGTGGTTTGGGCAGCTTTTTTGGAGTGATGTTCCCTGACGCAACAAAGTGAATATAATGGGCAAAACCAACAGGACTATAGACGTTTTTCATGATTTTACGACGAGATGTACACTGAGGAACAATGGTCGAATTAGTGATTCTTTTGAACCAGACACCATCTTTCCCAACTTGTATTTTCATTTTCTTTGGGCTAGCTACATCTATGACTTTTCTTTCATGTGGTTCCACAGCTGAGTTGGAGGAAAGAGAACTTTTTCTCTTTTCAGAAGGTAAGTAAGAAGCATCCCATATGGAAGATTCTTTGAGGAGTGATGGAGGGCATAAATGATGTATTGAGTTATGATATACCCAATGTTTACTAGTTTCCTTTTGAGTGCCATATAGAGAAGAAAAATAGATAAACAATTTATATCGGTGGAGTGGCCACCATTATTAGATGTATTAGAAAAAATGGTGGTGACAATCAATTTATGAAGAAAGAAATAGTTAATTTCTAATTGATTTAGAGTAGTTCCTCTAGCCAGTTTTGGAGACTTCCTTCCCCAAGATAGTTTTTTGACATCAATTAAGTCAAATTCCCTATTAATACACCACTCACCAAAGGCATCTGACCCCAGTATCTTTAAGACCCAAATACTTGTTTATTTTGGCAACATCAAGACTAATGGAATGGTCGAGAATATTTGAGTGGAAAGTTAAAGTTTTCTTTACCTTATCTTCTTTAAAAGTGAGATTTGTATAGAAGAGTTGAAAGAGCAGTGGATAAACAGTTTCATCAAACCCCATGATTTTTTACCAGGAACTTTGTTCTACCTAGTCAAGAGCAAAAGATGGAGAAAGATCATCAAACATCACTGAGCGTACATGATTGATATTTCTTTGAGAAATTTTTGAGGAATAGATCCAGCCATGTAAGGGAGTGGAAATCTTATGGCTTCCGGCATGGATTGAAGTTCCTAATTGTTGAAAAGTGAAGGTATGTATTCATTAGGAGAAGGTAATGGTAATTCCTATTTTTTGAACGGATTTGAAGAAGGCGAATGATTGGGAGAGCGACTCAAAAGGGGATTTTTAGGAATGGGTGATCACAGAGGAGTGGATCGAATGGTGTTTTAGATTTTATTGGCTGATGAGACAAAATGATTTTCTGGAGATGGTTGAGAATGGTCGGACCTATTGTTTGACGTAATAAGATAGGGTGGGAGCTGCTTTGCGAAGGCGACAAAACATGGAGGTTTGACTCATTATTGATGGGGAATTTATGTCAGAGTACCAGGAAAGTCGATTAAGTGATGAAGAAAAGCCAGTTGGAGCTGATTGTAGTTGAGCAGGGAAAAGATTGAAAGACTGATTTGGAAGGTTAATGGATATTTTGGGAAGATGAAGTTGTTTTGAATTTTGCCATGAATTTTCCTAAAAGGACTAGAATTTAGAATTTCTTATGGCTATATTTTAGATTTTTTTTTTAAAGAATGATAGTGCAACGATTTAGCTAGAACGTTTTCTCTTGAAAAGGAAATATACTAGTTTCTAAGCATTTGCAAGATATGAAGAATGTATGGTTTGAAATTTAGGCTGGAAAAGTTGAGCATCCTATCTAAGGAAACAACATCTATCTTCAGCTAAAGGTTTTGTGAAAATATGACCCAATTGATGCTTTGTTTTAATGAAATTGATACTGATGTTTCTTTTGGGAACATGCTCTTTAATGAAATGATGATGGATTTCTATATGTTTGGTCCTAGAATGATATACTTATGGCACTTGTGTTATCACATAATATAAGAACACATGCAAAGTTTGGTCTAAATCAAGAAAAGTTTGTTTCATCCACAACACCTAGGTGCAACAATTACCTAGAGCCATGCATGTATTCTACTTCCATGGTAGATAAAGCCACTACGCTTTGTTTTTTGTTGCCCCACCTCATAAGGCAACCTCTAAATTGTTTGCAAGTTCCTGTGGTACTTTTACGATCAACTTTACACCTCGAATAGTTAGTATAAAAAAAGCTAACAAGAGAAAATAGTTTTGTATGAGGATATCAAATTCTAAAGTTTTGTGATCCTTTTAGGTATCGCAAGATTCACTTGACAGCCTTAAGATGTGACTCCTTGGGATTACTTTGGAACTAAGTACAAAGACTTGTCGTGAAAAGAATGTTTGGGCAGCTAGCAATGAGATACAACAAGCTACGATCATTCCTTTATATGTGGTTTCATCAACACTAATTTCTTCTAAACATGGTTCAAGTTTGGTATTTGGTGCCATGGGAATGGTAGACTCTTTAAACTCTATCATGCCAAACTTTTTAAGTAGTTCCTTAGTATATTTTTCTTGATAGAGAAATATTCCATTTAAAGTCTGCTTAATTAGTAAATTCGAAAAGAAACTTTTACTCACTTAGTAGACTCATTTCGAAATCATCCTTCATACATTTTGCAAATTCTTCATAAAGTTCACTATTAGTGCCTTTGAAGATGATGTTATCGACATAGATTTAAACCAATAAAAAGTTTGAGTGAGAGAATTTAGTGAAAAGTTTAGTATCAACTTTACCCATGCAAAATCCTTTTAAAATAAGAAAAGTGCTTAGACGTGCATACCATACTCTAGGAGTCTATTTTAGATCATATAGAGCTTTGGATAGTATAAAAACGTGATATAGGAAGTCAGGGTCCTTAAATCCTTGTGGTTGTTCAATAAAAACTTTTTCTTTTATATATCAATTTAAAAATGTACTTTTTACATCCATTTGAAATAGTTTAAAACCTTTGTGAGACGCATATACCAATAACATTCGAATAGATTCAAGACATGCAATGGCTACTTAAGTTTCATCATAGTTAATACCTTCTCGATGGGAGTACCATTTTTGCAATAAGACAAGCTTTGTATTTGATACTATTACTTTTTCCGTCGAACTTGTTTTGAAATACCCATTTAGTTCCAATTGTTGGTCGGTCAATGGGTCTCTCAACTACGTATCAAACATTTTTTATTGAATTATAGAAGTTTTTCCCTCATTGCATTGACCTAAGATTCATTGTTGAGTGCTTCATTTATATTTACAGGTTTTGCAAGGGACAAGAGGCTAAATTAGTTTCATTTGGTATGTTTTGCTTGCCCTTTGATCTTTTGATTATTCAAGCTTTTGGATTCCAATTATGTTGTCCTTTGGATGGTTAATGCATGCTTGAACTTTTTGATCTTTTTCTTGTCTTGTGCATTAGAACTTTCTTTGGTAGTTTAGTCTCATCATTGGTGGCTTTTAATTCCTCTTCTTCTGCTTCTTTTTCATGTTGTAAGGCTTCTATTACTTTGTCAAAACCTATAGTTTCTATGCTCAAGGAGTCCTGGGCTGAAACAGGATTAGTCCTATAAAAAATTACGTGTATTAACTCTTGAACATTCCTTTTTTGTTTTATTGAACCTATTATGCTTTACTATGGGTTGACTACCCCACAAATATAACTTCATTAGAATGTGAATCAAATTTTACCTGATGATCTTTGCTATTTAAGAATATGACATTTATATCCAAAGACTTGAAAATATGAAATATTTGGTATCTTACTATTCTAAAGCTCATAGGGAATCTTCTTGATGAAAGGTCTGAAGAATACTCTGTTGATAACATAGCAAGCAGTGTTTATTGCCTCGCCCCAAGAAGGATTTTGGAAAGCCACACTCATTCAACATAGTATGAGCTATTTCTTGAAAACCATATCTTTTCTTTCCACAATACCATTTTGTTGTGGTATCTTTGGAGCTGAAAAGTTGTAAACATATTCATTTTCATCACAAAACTCAGCAACTTTGTGATCGTCAAATTTCATTCCATGATTGCTCTAGATTATCTTAATCAAGTATCCTTGTATTTGTTGTCACATAACTGGCTAATACTTAAGGGATTGTGCTTGAGTCTATCTACTAACCAGACATTTTCAGTGGAAGTTCCAGCTTTGCTTCCTACAGTACCTTTCCAATGATATACCTTTTATATTGCGTGCAAATAGAAAATTGCCTCCATTGAAGTCCTATAGTTTTGAGAAGAATGACCTATTTCTAGTCATATGTCTAGAATATCTATTGTCTAGATACCACTTTCCCTTTAGTTTTGCTTGCTCCATTGCTTCTTGCAACACAAATTTGAGGTATTTTAGGTACCCATTTATTACTGGGTCCTGACTTGCTACATTTTGGAATCAGGTATATTTTTTACCTACATTCTTTTTGATGGGACATCTATAAGATATATGGCTTGATTTATTGAATGAGTGGCAAGTTTTCTTAAGGTTGTGAGTTTTAGGTTCTATTACTTTATGTTGACCTTTGATAGTTCTTTTCAAGAAGCAATTGGTGTCCAATAGATAAGCATTTTTTTTGCAGATCTTGATTCTTTGTACTAGTAAATTTCTTTCTTTGGTTCCGTTGTTTATAATTTTATTGTAATAATGAATCAATTCATCCTTTTCATTTAGTGTTTTTTCTAGTTGTTCCCTAATAATGTTTATTTCATGTTGTAGTTCAGTTAACTAGTTAGGATACTTAAAGTGTATATTAAAAGGACTAGTGTATATTTGAAAACCGCTAAAATTAATTTTAGATGGTGATGTTACCTGTTTGTCTGCTATTGATAATTGTCTTCATTGGCAAACTAGTTTGAATCTTAGTCATCCCATGTGATCGTCTTGGCTCTTGGTTTGGAAGTTTTATCAAGCTCTGGACTTCGTTTCATCTTGGGAAAATTAGGCCTTTTATGCCCCACTTCATAGCATTCATGGCAAATAATAGGTCCTATCCTTTAAGGTTCATTTGCTTTGTCTGGAACTTGTTCTAGCCTCTTTTTTAAGTGAATTTTTGCCTGAGTAAGCTGTAATAGTCTCTTGGTTATCTTGGCAAATTCATCATTTATAGTATCTTCATCAAGTTCTCCCAAGTCTTTGTTCCATTCTCCTTGGTCTGCTCTAAAGGAAATGTTTTTCTTGTTCTTATTTTTTGAATTTTCTTATTTGCTAAGAAGTGTTAGTTCATGAGAAGTAAATGATACAATCAGTTCTCCCATTGTTATTTTCTCCAGATACTTTACTTCATGAAGGTTGTGACTTTTGGGGTCCATTCCTTTAGTAGCGAGAGTAGCATCTTCTGAACCTGCTCATTTTCGATATAGCCTTTCCTTGTGCGAACATTGGGTTTACAATTTCCATAAAGCAAATGTACATCTGATTTATTATTTATCCTATTTTCATAAAAAACATTTCATATGGATGCGTTAATAGACAATTCTTTTAGCTTTTACCTAAGAGGTTCTTCATGGTAACTTGTAGCATCTTCCACATATCTTTTGAAGATGCACACGTGTTTACTCTATTCTATTCTTCTTTGGTAAGAGTGTAGGATAGTGTATTCTGGGCTTTATCATTTATTGACAACATCTTCTTGTCTTCAGTAATAAGTTCTAACCCTCCATTTGGAGACATATCTTTGTTGGTTGGGCAACGATCCATCAATTACAATACTCTAGAAATCATAGTCCAAGGCTATGAATAATTCCTCATTTCTATTCATCCAAGTGGAGTAGTTGGTTCCATCAAAGAGAGGTGGGCAAGTTTGAGATTGCCCATAAATGATTGGAGGTGGCCATTAGGATTTTTAACTTAAGTCGATTAAGACTTATTTTGTGAGTCCTTGGCTTCGGTACCCATTGATAGTTATAGTGAAGTTGAGATTATGAACTCTAGAAGATCTAGAGGTATAGATGGAAATACTGAACAAAAAGTAAAGGAACACAATTGTATAGTAGTTCGACAAGTCTACATCCACAACCTAAAACACAAGACTTAGGATTTTTAATCTGCACTTTACTTGGCATTAAAAAGAAAAAGGTGTACAAAGATGACAATACTCACTCTTCAACCAAGTCCTCAAAAGAGGATTTCTACCAAGCAAGACTCTACTTGGATTGAAGAGATTCAAACTCAATTATTATTTTTCTTTCTAACTGAAAGCATACCTTTCATCGTAAGCTCTAGATGAATTTATATTGTTCTACTAGCTACAAGTTCCACCTACATTATTTCCTTAATTTTCTCAATAGTTCGTTGCCTTATTGGTATTCAATCTTCCAACTAGCATATCAAATTTGCCTTGTGGTAGGGATCCTCCTTATTTTAAATACTGCAACAAATGCTTTTCAAAATATCCAGCAATGATCCTTCTTTCCTTATCCCTGCAAGATGCAAAGATTGAGTAGATAATATAAAGAAGGCTAAAATTGGTCATGATCAAAACTGTGTAGGTGGAGTATCTAACAATATCATAAGTAAATATGTGTGGCATTTGTTAAGAAAAATTAGTATAATTAGTTAGATGATTTTGAAATACATTTATGTTGACACTTTCAATCAAATGTCACTATTTTTATTTATCAATACCATTAAATATTATATGATAGTGCTTTATTCTACAATTATCACCATATTATTCTTGTGTGTCTTCACATAAGATGTCACTTAGTATCATTAAATATTTTATGGCATTTTTCCTAAATGATGCCACAAATAAATGTGGCATTTTTAAGATAAATTAGTGGCATTAATTAAATGCCCTAAAAATATTTTTTTTGTTGCATTTTTAATGAAATGTCACTATTTAATTTATAGGTTATTTAACAATTAAACCTCACTAAGTATTTTACTGTAGTAACTTTTTTACCACTAACACCATATTACTTTTGTGTGTCACTACACTATAAAATGCCACTAATTAACTTAGTGGCACTAAATATATAGTACTTAATGATACTTTTTTTAAATGACAACATAGCTACATTTTAATGGCATTTTTCCAAACAAAATTAGTGGCACTAGTTAAATATCTTTGAAATATGTTTCTCTTGGAATTTTCAATCAAATGTCATTAATTTATTTTTCATTTAATAATCATATACCTCCAAACATTATATCATAGTAGTATTCTTTTATGACAATCACTATATTATTTTTTTGTGTCATTACATTATAAAATATCACTAAATTAGTACGACTAAATACCAATTTTGTTGTAATGTTTGTTTGCACCTGAATAACGATGAATTTTAGTCTAAAATGAGCATATGTTTAAAGCACAAGTTGAATGAGGTTCTTCCATTTCTTTTTCTTTGTCAAATTTATTTTATTTGATGTTTTTATTTTTTTAATGTGTGTGTTTAATCAATATTTTCCAATAGAAGCATATGAATGAGCTAATGGAAGTCAAGTAATAGCTCGGTGTGCTCGGCCTCGTTTAATATCCCTACTATTATATATATAGCACAATTTTGTGCTTTATTTAATTGTGCAATTTTTGTCAAATGTCAAATTCTTAAACTTTTGAGTATTTTAATTCAATTAAAAAAAATTATTAGTTGTTAATTATTATCTCTAACCAATATAATTGTATCTTATTGCTAATTTTCTTGCATCCAAAATTCAAAATGTATTTTATAATATTTCATAATCTTTATCTGGTAGAGGATTCAATATTATCTATATGATATTATATATACTGATGAGATAATATCAAAGATGTTTGGATCTATTAAAACTCTTATACATTATATACCTAAATACAATTTACAAAATGAAAACACATCCAAGTCTCAACTAACTCTCATTCGATCTTCCAATTTCACATCTTGAAGAAGAGAAATTATCAAGTATCTTCCCAAGAATTTTTTTACGTAAGTAAAGAAAAAGATATTGCTATTTAGTTATATTCTTCCATTGATTTTGTTGTTGAGGTTTTAATTGTATGTTTTGTTCATTATATAAAATTGATTTACTTTAGATATTGATGTAATTCATGTGGAAGATAAAGAAAATATTGAGAAGAAAATATAATCAAGAAAATAGATTCATGTGATTCGTTTACATCGGAATCACGAAATTTGTTCTTTTTTATTATTTAAAGATATCAGCTTTTGATATATTTAATTTATGACCTTTGTGGAATAGACAATTTACTTAACTATAATAATGTTTTTTTAAATTAATTAAACACATATTGAGTGATGTTCGTTCACTTTATGATTATTCACTTTATTGTGACACTCAAGAAAAAAATTTATTTAAATATTAGTGTGTGTAAATAAGTGGGGAATTATTTGTATATATCAATGAAACTTGGTGATTCTAATCAAATTTTGATAAAGATATTTACTTGAGTATATAGTGACTAAGGTTGATGAGTAGTAGCAAGCAGTCGGATTTTTTTTATCCTTAGAACTAATTTTAAGCATACTTTTTTTATTAATTTATTTGAAAAAATATGAATTTTTTATTTGTATTTTATATCTATTTAACTTTAAATATAAATCATTAATTTAATTAATATTATAACTAGTATGTACTTGGTGCGATGCACCAAAAATAATTTCAATACTGAAATAAAATTATTTCAAAATTATATATTTAATATTACAATTATTTCAATATTAAAGTTATTTTCGGTGCATCACACTGGGCACATGCTAGTAATCAATCTATTATGCAAGATTAGTCCTTCCAATTTTTGCCAATAGAGTGTTTGATGCAGGAGATTAGGGTGACAGACTAAGCCAAGATTTGCTCCAAGCCCTAATTATTCCTTCAATTGGCGCCAATTATCATACTTGGGTTGAGGTAAAAATTATAATCTCAACATGTGGTTTAAAAAAAGAACTTAATTGTCCCTGACCTTGACATATAAAAAATAAAAATTTGAGGGCACTTATGGAATTTGAAAAAATAATGTTGAAGAATCTATTAAATCAAATAAGGATGTAAGATTATGATCACTATAATCTTAACCTCATGCTCTCCAATCAAATGAGTATAATAATCTATTCAACACATTAAATTTTAACGAGCCAAAATTAGGTGAAATTAGCTATCATTCATATCATGTGGTGAGCGTCAAACGATTCTATTTCTGAAAGAACGTAGGAGGAGAGTGAAAGAAAATCTAAACTAGAAGAAAGAAACTTCGGTGTTGACGAGGATGAACATTCGAACTGCAAGATTCAATTTAATTCAATATTAAAAAATGTATAATATAGTTCAAAATTCAAATGTTTCTTATATGACAATGGACCTGTTGAAATTAATACCCATGTAAATTATTACAGTACTTCAAAAACCATCTTTATATTTACTTTAAAAAAAATTTCTTGACCGATTCCCATAAATCTTTCTGTAGAATATATATTTCAAATATCAAAATAAACATATATCATTTTATTTCTTTAAATATTGTATATCCCGAAAGGTCACCACTCACCACTAATATCATAAAATTGGCCCAAATTCACCTCCTCATTCTTCCAACAATAAAAATCTTTACAGCTAAAGCTAAGGGTGCTTTAATTATTGCACTCCTAATATATAATATTTCATATGCTTTTAAGCTTCTATACAAATATTTAGCTGATTTCTCTTGAATCTCATTTATCAAAATGAGTTTCTTTTACATATCTGAAGGCATTGGAGTTTGAGATGAGGGTTGCTCAATGATGCTCTCCCTAGGTTGGATCAAAAAGATGAAGAAAAAGATGGAGGAGGGCCTGGGATTAAGCAGCCAGTTGCCTGAAGAAAAAGACATTGTCTCATCAAGAATTGATTTTGGTGGAGAGAACTCACAGTGGATTGGGTTGTATGATGAATTTAGTAAAATCAAAGATATGATTGTCTCATTGGTCGGGATGGGTGGTATTGGAAAGTCTACTTATGTTATTAAAAATGTTTAAGATTCATTAGTTTTGAATCATTTTGGCATTGGTAAGACCACTCATGCGTACGAAACTTTTGAAGATCCATCGGCTTTGAATGGTTTCGGCATTGGTAAGACTACTTTTGCCATGAAGATTTTTGTTGATTCATTGATTTTCCAATTATTTTAAAGATTTGGGTTTGTCATGTGGACCAAAATATCACTTGAAAAAAATCAAATTAGGTTGTATGAATCATGACATGATAAATTACATTTTGAGGAGATGAGATGAGAAATTAGGTGAGTATTTGTATTAGATGTTTGAAGGGTGGGAGACGCCTAATTGTGGTGGATGATATGCACAAAGCACATGGATGAGCTAATGGAAGTAAAGTAGGAGCTCAAAATGCTTAAAGGATGGAGTTCATCAAATAGTCAATTTGATTGGCATACAGGAACTGAAAATTTCTGATCTGGTGCATTTTTCAAAGCTTTTGACCAAAAAGTTGAAGCCAGAGGAAGTTGTTTAAGCTACATAGTCTTTGCTCATAGATGAGGTTGTGGAATCACATGGATGAGATAACGGAATGGAGTAGTAGTTCAGTATGCTGATTTGGTTTGATTTGCATACTGGATCTGACAATTCCTGATCTCGTGCATTTTTCAGAGCCTTTGACAGTATAGGAAATTTGAGGCCAGAGGAAGTTGTTTGAGCTACATGTCTTCATTCTGAGATGAGGTCATGGAGAAAGAGGAAGAAGATCTAACCAGGAAGATAGAATCTTTGATTGAAGACGATGCGGCCTTGAAGAGATGACCGTTCCAAGTGCAAGAGAGGCACAAGAGCAAGCTAGAGGAGGAGCCTTGGTCAAAAAGAATAGCTTTGTGAACATAGCCGTGCATTAGCTGTCTCAGCTCCTGCTGCTGTAATTATGAAGATTCTAACTTTTTCGGTTCCTTTTGAGTTTGTACTTGTCACACATGTTATTTATTTTCTAAATTTACTTTATCCCTATTGAATTTTCCTGTGTTTTGAGCATGAGAAGAAATCTTAACTTGCTTGAGTAATCTGACAAAAGGGCTTGTGCTAACTACTTATGGAAGAACTAAGTTTGGTAGATGCAAGTGAACCAATTTATAAATAAATGTCATCTTTTTCTCATTCCTTTGATCGTGCTTCACAGACGGAAGTAATTCAATTCTATTGTTTTACAACAAAATGATGTTCAACTGAGAAGGGTGAGCATTTTGGGCTGTATTATTTGTGGACCTGTTTTGCAGTTGAAGTAATGGTGCATTGCTGGAGTGATGGTTCTTAGATGTTCTGACAAATGTGGATACAGGTTTGCAAAGCACACAAATCCGCTTTTTGCATAGTGAAACAGATGTCATATTACATGCTTAGAAGTTCTCTTGCAAATTCAGTAATGTTTTTATCTGAGCTTCCTCCTTCACTGACAGCTTCTATTGCCAGAACCTTCCATTTGATGGCATTGCTTCTCATCTCACGCCCTCTCTCACCTTCCATAACATCATTTACATGGGCTGCTACTTCCTCCCTTGTGACAATCCCAATTTCATCAGCCTTAACACAAACTCCAGTTTTCCAGACATCAGCTATAAACTTGGCGTTGGTTTTTTGATCTGTCAATTGGGGCATAACCACCATTGGCACTCCCAAACTCAATGCTTCCAGAGTCGAATTCCATCCACCGTGAGTCAGAAAACATCCCACTGCTCGATGAGACAGGACTTCTAGTTGAGTGCACCAGCTCACAATCAGGCCTTTCTCAGGTAGCTTTGAGGTGAAATCTAGAGGAAGCTTTCTCTCTTCGGTATCTCTGACTACCCACAGGAAGCTGTGCTTACTATCAATCAGGCCCCAGGCAAGTTCTTCCATCTGTTTTTCTACTAGATTGGCTAAGCTTCCAAACGATACATAGATCACAGAATGATCCTCTTTTGTGTCCAGCCATTTCATGAAAGAATCACCATTTGGTTTGAAGAGACTGAAGCCATAACTGTAGTTTCTTGGTAATCTCTTGTCTATGTACATGGATGGAACTGTTGGCCCTATAGTCCGAATCTGATATTTGTTTGCCATCCATTGCAGTACCTGTCAAAATAGTTCCAGCAATGTGGTTAAAGCATTTGCACGACATATTCGTTGTTTTTGAATCACATCAATTTGCTCAAAGAGTTTAAGTAACTATAATATGATATAGGAAAAGGTCTAGTATGCCCAAATTATCCCCTTAATATGTCTAAAGTTCACAAAAAATGTATAATACGTGTTTTTTTGATCGGGTCGGATCTGTCCCAACAACACAAGCTGAAACCTGAAACAAGAACTGTAGGGTTGAGACACGTGCAGTATTTCAACCCCACACTTCGGATGGATCATATAGGTCCACCTCAACATGCTCTTATGAATACCTAAACCACATGGTGATAAATGTATATTTTTATTACTGGTGCATTGCACTTTACATATTGCCCTTTTGTTTCAACTCTTACTGATTTAAGTTTTTGAGAGCTTTTCTCCATCAATCCTAACTTTACTCTAGTGTCAGGGTTGATCCATCTAAAACCTCTGAGAGCGTCGATCCACATGACCCCACCTAAACGAGTTGAAAAAAAGATGGTGACCCGGACGACCCCAATCAAATTAGCTAAAAACAAGAGCGTTCAACTCCAGCTTCTTTCTTCTCTTTTTAGTAAAACATGAGTGTATAATCTTGAGGAAAACTTGTTATCAAATTTATACTTAAAGATGCATATTGGCCAATACATAGAATTGAACTATAAACCTACCTCTTCCTCAAGCTTGTCAAAAGTGTTGAATAACCGCCAGTCGGCCTTTCCAAATGTCGAGAATTGTTCCACTAAAAGCCTCAGGAGAGATGGATAAGAGCTGATGCCATTAACAAGAGAAGTCAAATCTTTCAACCCCATAACAGGCATTCCAGGCAGGGAAACCTCAGAGCCCTCAGCAGGTGGAATCTCCAATGTGCCCATGTGCAGGTGGTAAAATACTGCACAAACAGTGCAAGATGGAGTGAAAAACATAGCCCCTTTTAGTCCTTTCTTGTGGGCTATGTCCAAAATCCAGGGAATGATTGAATCATACACAATGGCCTTCAAAGAGTTACTGTATTTCTGAATGATATCAGGAAGGCCATTAGTAATGGCAGCTCTGAATCTTTGAATATAGATTTCATAAAAGTCTAAATGCTCGTCTTCATCGATGGTGCAATCTGGAACTGCTTCAATATTTATTAGATCATCTTCGTTGCCTGCTTGTGTATGAAGGCTTGTGCTGATGGAAGCAGTTGTCACTAACATAGCGCGAACCCCTGTCGACAATAGGCGGTAGCAGAGCTGTACCATGGGATTTATGTGGCCCTGAAGAGGGAAAGGGATCACAAGAATATGAGGATTTATGGCCATTTTTGTGATATTCACTTGTTATTATTTCTTGTTCTTTTTTTCTCTTCTGCTGATATCTATGGTTATTTTGTGGCAAGAAAAGCACCAAACAACTTGGAAGTTTGGATGATATCTTTAGAATGGGCTGTTCTCGCTGAATGGAAGTATAAATAGACAGCATAATACTGATTGTCACTTGGTAAAACGTAGACATTTTCGCAGAAGGAGAAAAACAAGGGCGTTATGACAATTTTAAAAATTATGTTAATGATAATTTTATCATAATTATGTATAGTGATAAAGTTCATTATCACTAGATTATCATTACATGTGTACCACTAATTATTAATAGTGATATTTTAAATTATTAGTTTTTGCCACTATTAAGAGATATTATGATAAAAAAAAATCTTTTTGTTATTTAATTAGTATCTTAAGTTGCAAAATCAAAATTATTATTGCTCAATATATTTCATTAAGGACAATTCTTACATTATCATTTAAATTTCCATCACAAATATTGTATTTTTTTGTACTGATCAATAATTATGATATGCAAATATAGATGCAAAGATAAAAATATAATATAGTAGTTCTTTTATTTATTTTTTTTAAAGAAAAAAAAGTTTTAGAATACGACGTGTCTCCAAGAAACTTATCCAATACATATAAATGTAGTAATATTATATAAGTATTCACGCAAATATATTATATATATAAAATAGATAAACTGTTGAATAAATATTGAGAAAGTGTCGGTACTAACACAAAATTAGATAATATGTATTCAAATCGACAAAAATAATGTTTGACTGGTCGTCATGCATGCATTATAGACTAATAATGAAAAAGATGTTTATGACAAAGATTCAAAGATCAATATGCCATTTTCTTTGGCTTAGCTGACATTCAAAATAACAGAAGGAAAAACTTTGTTGTAATTTTCTTCAAGCTTAGCATCATTGCATATGTAAGCAAAGACAGTGATTCCAAGTGACAGTTAGGTAGCTTCTATCTTCTTTCTTGTGGAGTTGCTGTGGCAATGCGTGCTCGTACTTTTGGAGTTAAAAAATAAATAGATTTGGAAATATATATGTAGACATATCAATTTTTGTCCAATTAAAAAGTGACACATGTAAAATAATATATTAAATATTAATTTAAATTTTTCTATTTAAATTTTGGTATATATTAAATTTAATTCCAAAAGATAAAGAGTTAATTTTAATTAATAATTTAGTATTTATTTTATATTCAAATCCAGCATTGACACGTGTCAAATATGGAGTGTCTGCATCTATGGACCAATCAAATAAAAAATATTTGATATTGATATTATCTTTTGATGTTAGATATTATCAAATTAAATATATATGATATTATCTCTTGATATTTGATATTATTTTATCAAAGAGATAATTATCAAAGAAGTTTAAGTCAATCTGGAAGTCTTCCATCAAGCAACAATATAAAGGGGGTGACTAAGGCTCATTCAACACACAACACAAATTCCAGCAAGTGAGAGGAGCTTTGAAGGAGTCCAACAATTCTCTCAATTAAATTGAAGGAGATCCATGACGTTCAAGGCATTATTTGCGAAATCCATATATTTTTGGTGTTTGATTCGAGATTAAGGTGCGAAGCCCTCGAATTGGCATTATTCTATTCAAATCAAATTCAAAGGAGATCCACGACGTTTAAGGCGTTCTTCGCGGAGCTCAAGATTACATTTGAAAGGGAAGAATCACAGGATTATATTAGAGATTGAATCCACATTTGATTTATAAGTTTCAATTTTATTTTATTTGTACAATTTTTCTTGTCTTGTAATTTTAATTTTGCAGACAAAGAAATTTGTTGTTACAAATTTTGGCACGCCCAGTAGGACGATCTCTACCTCTCATCTCTTTCCTTCATCAAGATTAAAGTATCATGGCCGCCAACAAGACTGCAGCACTGAAAATTGCTACCTCATGTTCTTCAAGTACTGGAGCAAAAAGTGTCGGTGTCATCACAAGAAGTATGTCCAAGAAGCCGCAATTATCTTCGGAGGTGGCTCTTTCGCTTGTTGTGGAAAAGATGTTGCCGCATTTTATTAATATAAATGAAGATGGTTCAGACTCAAAGGAAGAATCTGCATCATCCATTCGCTACTCAACATCAAATTCCTCAAACATAGCAACGGTGATTGCAACAAGTGCTACAACTTTGGAGGAACAAATTGCAAATTTGACGAAAGCTGTTGAAGGACTCATGAAGCATGTCCAAGAGCGAGACTTTCAAATCTCCAAATTGATGAGCAAAATGGATAATCTTAATGCAAGTTGCATGGTGGAAAAAAAAATTGAGGCTCACGACGAAGGCGAAACATAAAAAAAAAAACAGCCAACCGAAAATGAAAAGATTGCAACAAAAGAACTAGAAGTTTCCACTGAATTAATTCCCTGCAACCCATTGAAAGAGTTTATCATGGAGATTATCAAAGACAAGCTTAATGGAAGTTCTAAGTCCTCTATGACTTACTCCAAACCATATACTCAAAGGATTGATAACTTGAAAATGCTGATTAGTTATCAACCCCCAAAGTTTCAACAATTTGATGGCAAAGGCAATCCAAAGCAGCACGTGGCTCATTTCATTGAGACTTGTAATAATGCTATAACATATAGAGATAATTTGGTCAAGCAATTTGTTCGATCATTAAAGGGCAATGCTTTTGATTGGTATGTTGACTTGGAGGCAAGCTCTATCGATAGTTGGGGGCAATTGGAACAAGAGTTCCTCAATTATTTCTACAGCACTCGAAGGATAGTCAGCATGATTGAACTCACCAACTCTTGCCAGTGGAAAGAAGAGCCAGTAATTGAATATATCAATCGCTGGAGAAATTTGAGTCTTAACTGCAAAGATCAATTGTCGGAGGCTTCAACAATTGAGATGTGTATCCAAGGAATGCATTGGAGTCTTTGTTACATACTTCAAGGAATCAAACCCAAAACCTTTGAAGATTTGGCGACGTGTGCACATAATATTGAAATGAGCATGAATTTTGATGAACAAGAAGACTCAAGTGATGCTGATGATGAAAATATTGGGGGCAATTAATTTTCATCTCCAAACCTCAAATGCTCCTCGACATGAGCTTAAACTATCAATAATGCTCCCAGATAAGAGCATAAACTATCTAAAATTTTCAAATCTCTAAGTCTCGAAGTCTAAGACTCAAATTGTTAAGTCTCCAAATCAAATACTCAAGTCTCCAAGTCTTCAAATTCAAGATCATGCCTAAAGTATTCAAGTCAAGACTCAAGTTTCGAAGTCTTCAAATTCAAAACTCAACTTTGCAAATCTTTGAATCCACGACTCTAGTCTTCAAGTCTTCAAATTCAAGACTCAAGTCTCTAGATGTCCAAATTCAAGAGTCAAGTATCAAAGACTCAAATCTCCAAGTCTTCAAGTCCAAAACTCAAGTCTTCAAATTTCAAATGCTCCTAGATACGAGCATAAACTATCTGAAGTTTTAAATTAAAATTTTCCTATGTGCTTCTTGGTAAGAGCTTAAACTGTCAATAAGGCTCCTAGAGACGAGCATAAACTATCTACATATTCAAAGTCTCCCCATGTGCTCCTAGATACGAGCATAAACTATCATAGATACGAGCATAAACTATCTGAATTTTTAAATTAAAGTTTTCCTATGTGCTCCTTGATAAGAGCTTAAACTGTCAATAAGGCTCCTAAATACGAGCATAAACTACATACATATTCAAAGTCTCCCCATGTGCGCCTTGATATGAGCTTAAACTTTCAATAAGGCTCTTAGGTACGAGCATAAACTATATAAATATTCAAATTCTCCCCATGTACTCCTTGATAAGAGTGAAAACTATCTATTAAGTCAAACTCAAATAAACTCCTTGACATGAGTATAAAATATCAACCAAACTCAAGTAAATTCATTGACATGAGTATAAATTGTCAATCAAATTCAAATGAACTCCTTGACATGAGTATAAAATGTCTATTCAAATTAAATATGCTCCTTAACGTAGAGCCTAAATTGCATGTTACTTTTTGCCCGCATGAGTATAAATAATGTATGGCACTCTTTTCAAAGGATATTTACTTTGAATTATGTTGTGACTTAACCCTTTTATTGGGCACCATAGCGCAAGGAATGCTTGGAAGATGTTCTTGTCTCAAACATATGTGAGAAAAAAAAATTGGGAGAAAAAGAAAAACTTCTCAAATACTTCAAACCTTGTCTCTTTCGTGGATTATTGACAACTCTTTCGCCAAATCTTGAAGTGGGGGCATTTGTAGACATATCAATTTTTGTGCAATTGAGAAGTAACACATGTAAAATAATATATTAAAAATTAATTTAAAATTTTCTATTTAAATTTTGGTATATATTAAATTTAATTTCAAAAGATAAAGAGTTAATTTTAATTAATAATTTAGTATTTATTTTATATTCAAATCAAAGCATTGACACGTGTCAAAGATGGAGTGTCTGCATCTATAGACCAATCAAATCAAAGATATTTGATATTGATATTATCTTTTGATGTTAGATATTATCAAATCAAAGATATCTGATATTATCTCTTGATATTTGATATTATCTTATCAAAGAGATAACTATAAAAAAAGTTCAAGTCAATTTGGAAGTCTTTCATCAAGCAACTATATAAAGGGGGTGACCAAGCTCATTCAATACACAACACAAATTCCAGCAAGTGAGAGGAGCTTTGAAGGAGTTCAGCAATTCTCACAATTAAATTCAAGGAGATGCATGACGTTCAAGGCGTTCTTTGCGAAATCCATATTTTTTTGGCGTTTGATTCGAGATTAATGTGTGAAGCCCTCGAATTGGCATTATTCTATTCAAATCAAATTCAAAGGAGATCCACGGCACTAAGGCGTTCTTCATGGAGCTCAAGATTACATTTGAAAGGGAAGAATCAGAGGATTAGATTCGAGATTGAATCCACAGTTGGCTGATAAGTTTTAATTTTATTTTATTTGTACAATTTTTCTTGTCTTGTAATTTTTAATTTTGTAGACAAAGAGATTTGTTACAATATATTTTGGATTAATATATTAAAAAATACATGTAGAATAAAAAAAATTTAACTTTATATTTGGGCGTACTCTTTATTATAAATGTTTTTTACACATGTTTCTGCCTGACACTAGTAATGCACAATATCAAATTTTTATGTATTATATATATACATATATATATGTTGAATATTAATGATTAAGAATATAAATATAATTTTTGTATTAATGTAAAAATCTGAGCATATATAAAGTTTATCTTAATTATTAGTGTATATATATATGTACAGTAACAATGTAGTTTTTAAATTTTTTTGATGTAATTGTTATATATCTTTAAATATTCAAATTAAATAATTACATTGATAACAAATATATTTCATATGTTCTAACCATTAGTTGAATATAAGCCATATTTTCAGTTATTAGTTATATACTAATATAGCATTAAATGTAATACATAAAAATTTTATATGATATTATCAATCAGACAAAAATGTCCTTTAAAAGACATTTGTAGTAAAAAAGTATTTTCTTAGAAATAAAATCAAACATATATTATGCTTTAAATATTTGTAATATACCTTTTCAAAATATATTTTGAAATATTCATTAATTTGAAAACACTTGAAAATAATAGGAGATTTTATTTAAAAATATCAAAACCTACTTTTAACTTAGGATTCAGTCTCTACCAACCTACTTCATATATACTTTTAATTTCCTATTTCAAGTTTCAATTTAGAGCTTAATCCCCATTCACTTGATTTCACCAAAATGCCCATATATCTTAGTTTCTTCTTTCTTTTTAGATTTAGTTTAGACATACAAGCACTACTTTTCTCTATTTATACTCAATACTTTCTCTCTCCAGCGAATGCCTCTCTCCTGGAAATACATTAATACATTTTTTTTTATTTTTCTCACCATTGACAACTTGTTTCCTAATGGGTCTTGTCACGAGACTTTACTATTTGTTGTAGTGAAAAAATATAATAGCCTATACAAGTGATAGAAAAATTAAGAAATCATCTTTTCTCTTTTGTTGGAGAAAGCCCAGTTCTTTTAGCAGTGCTAGCAACAGTCAAGAACTCACTCGCTCAATGAGAAACAAGCAACAAACATAGAAGAAGATCTAGAGATGGGCTTAAGCAATGATTTAGAGTTAAAGGGGTATGATGAGGAGGTGGTGAAAAAAGAATTGGTGAGAGTTGCGCAACCTTTATGGGCTTCCAGGATTTCTCTTTACAAAGCAAATAGGATTTGGAGTTTGAAGAAAGAAAATAAAGAACCAGTAGAAAAGGGTCAAGAACAACCATGTCATTGTATATGTATAGTTGTATACAATATATGGATATACTATACTATTTTTTTAGTGTGGGAATAGTCATGAATGACTGTTATTTTTCAGCTATTGGAAAAATTTACATTTGGAGTCATTTTGTACTGTACTACAAATTAGAAAAATAATACCTTATTCTAGAAAATAATACTATCTCATTTTAGGTGGTTAATATTTCATCCGTATAAGTACATACTTGATAGCAAGAACAAAGAACTTCAGTTTAAAAAATTAGTACTGCGATAGAGTATTTTCATGTTCACTTTTTGTATGGTCTAATTTAACTCAAATGATTAGTGAAAACAACATATAAGACCATCTAAAACAATGAAATCATTTTTTTCAAACTAATGGTATGGATACACACACGTTCAAGTGGTTGGGAAGACAACTAATAACGTAAAGCACCATTATAAGTTGTAATTATTTCATTTCGACATCAACATTGTAGGAAAAAGCAAGGGGCTTGTTTGTTTACAAACTCCCAATTCATTTTCCAAGTCCCGAAACTTAAACAAACAAACACTACACATTCCCCAATCCTACTCCCAAAATACAAAATTTATCCCCAAAAAATCCCTACTATTCACACTATAAATACATTCCCCAAAGTTTCAATTAATCGTCTCATCATTTCAAATATATACACATACTACCACTCATACAATTTATATATACACATATATAAGTGATTTTAAAATATTCATTTCACCTCACAAAGCCAACAAAAAAGTCATCGATGTGACATCCTGTCCCCCCCAAAATAAAAACAAACAAATCATTTTCTCCCAATTCATTTTCTACCTACCTCCTAAAATACAAACAAACAACCATCACATTCCCCAACCCCAGTTTCCAAAATCCATTCTCCCAAATTTTTTTGGGAGAATGCCCCAATTCACATCCAAACAAAGCCAAGGTTTCTTGGATATAGCACTATAAAAAGAATTATAACAATTAAATTGAATGATATTTAAAATTTATAAAATTGATACTGCAAATCCAAAAAATAATACCTCATATTCCAAGATCAAATACTTCACCTATGCAGACATACTTGATAATGGGAATAAAATATTTCACCTTAAGAAACTAGTTGCATTTTGAGTGTTTTAGACTCACTTGTTGTATGACCTAATTTACCTCAACTTATTTGTGGAAATAATATATAAGACCACCTAAAATAATGAAATCTTGTTTTCCTAAAACAATGGTGTAGGTAAGCACACATTCAAATTGTAGCACCCCCTCCCGGGATAGCCCCTAAGCTTAGGCGCCACTCAATTCAGTCTTAAATCTTAACTTATAATACAAGAATTAGGCCCACTAGAAATTGTTTTTTTCAAAAATTATCAAGGATAGCAGTAGACTTCAATTTAAACAACCTCATCAAAATACCAAGTACATACCATCAGAGGTCTCATAACATTCAACATAATATATCCACACTGTAGATATTTAATTCAAACCTAACATATCACAATCTTTCTTAATTAAAGTTTAACACTTTGCACATATGAATACCTGTTATATTACAAAACATATCTTCTCCAGTCCAAGCCAAGAATCCTTATCCACCACTTAGTCCTATCTGAGAAAATCAAGAATAAACGGAAGGGTAAATCCAAAGGACTTAGTGAGGGATAAATTCAGTAATAATCAAAAGGCTCTATCAAAGAGAAAATAATTTGAAAGATCATAACTAATAAAACAATGACTTTAAAACATAAATGTATCAACATATAAGCCATAACAAATCCAACAAGTATTAGAGTTTAACAGGTAGGCCCTAGCTTGAGAGTTGCTGCCATTTGCTCAACGGCTTGATCGTCTCGACTGATCCTGTTAGGGAGGTATAGAACATGTCAACTGATCACAGTTTGATGGGAATTACCATTGACTTGTTCAACATGGGACAACAGCCTAATCCAAACTTAGAAACTACTCCAGCCTTATTGATCCTCGAGTAGAGTACAAGCAATCGGAATACAATTAGAACAACATACTTAAGTCATATGCAGTTCAATGGATCAAACTTAATATGCATATAAGAACAACCTTATACCAATTGAACAAAACTTACCCAAGCATGACAACTTGGTACAAAACTTACCCAGATGCAGTTCAATAGATCAACTTAACATGCATATCAAGAAATTACAGTCATGATATAGGTAGGCAAAATGGATTAGATTATAGGCAATCAGGATTGGATTACGAACGTATCAGATTATAAGCAGTCAGGTAAAATAAACTCGCTTAACCAAGGCAGTTCCACAAATTATAACAAGATATGCACATCAAATGTTTCTTATTCTAGTCAAACTAAACTTACCCAAGCGTGACAGCTTGGTACAAACTTACCCAAGCCTGACGGCTGGTATAAACTTACCCAGGCATGACGACTTAGTAAAACTTACCCAGGCATGACAACTTGGTACATAACTTACCTAAGCTTGACGACTTGGTACATAACTTACCCAAGTGTGATGACTTGGTACATAACTTACCTACACATGACGACTTGGTGCATAACTTACCCAAGCCTGACGACTTGGTACATAACTTACAGGATACAGTCAAAGTAGAACAAACCCGGATAACAGATACAACCAACATATCAGAACATGACATGTTTACCAGATGTTCCTTATTCCAATCAAACTAAACTTATTCATGCATGATAGCCTGGTACAAACTTTCCCATGCCTGATGGCTGGTACAAACTTACCCAAGCCTAATGGCTGGTATAGACTTACCCAAGCATGACGACTTGGTACAAACTTACCCAAGCATGACAACTTGGTACATATCTTACCTAAGCTTGATAGCTTGGTACATAACTTACCTAAGCTTGACGAGTTGGTACATGGTAAAATGTCGTTAGATAAACAGATAACCAAATAGTAATCGATAACAAAATAGTTAGATAACAGAACAGTGGAACAACAAATAGTTAGATAACAGAACGATCAGATAACAGACAGACAAATAATAGAACTATCAGATAATAGACAGACAGATAACAGAATGATTAGATAATAGATAGACAAATAACAAAATGATCAGATAATAGAAAAATAGATAACAGAATAATTAGATAACATATAACAATCGAGATCAAATAGTTTGTAAATTTTAGTAACACGATGCAGTTAGTACAAAAATAGGATCCCTAACTGGGGTTTATCATGATAATAGATAAGTACAAGAAGTGCTAGGTTGGAAAATCCTCCAGGGTTACGAAACGAATATTAGATAAGGTATACAAAGCAAGTACTAAAGCAGTAGACCTTTACCTCCGTAGTCTCGAAAAACTACAGTCATCACTACTGGTCCGCGACACCCACTTATTCGTCACCTAACTAAAATAGTATATTCACTATAAGAGTCCTCATTTAGCCTTAATAACCTTCAATAATTTCTATTATACCATTAACAGTCCAAAATCACTGGTTAATCGAGAGCTATTCGCTTAATATGAAAGTTTTAGGGTTGGCTTGATATAAATATTATCGAATCGTGCTAATCATGCTGGTCTCTAGAGCAAGATAATAACAATTCCTTATTTCAATAATTAACCTCATATTATTACACCAAATGAATAATAATGGTCCAATCCTCTTTAATAATTCAATTTCCACTTGGGTCTCGAATCCATGAAATTAGGGTTTTATCACCTAATTAACATAATTAACCAAGATTATTATGTATTATAACATAATTCAGGTCTATTAACTCATACTATAATATGCATGTCTCAATTTTCCCAATTAGATTGCGTATTATTTTGTTGGTACAATTTATTGTTAGATTAAGAAGGTATATACAAACACATGCATACAATTTAAACCTAATCTCGTCTTATCAAAGCCCCAAAATCATGATAAGCTTTTGTGTATGTGTCCCTCTCAATGAGACAAACAAATTACCTATTCACCACCACAACACTGCCATCTGTCGCCATCTACTGCCGCTGAAGATGGCCAACAACACCACCAAAAGATTCCTTTTAGCTCAATTAACCAAATCCCTCAATAATTTTAGATTCAGACATCAATTAACTAGTTAGTTGGCTGAAAAACTGCCAGCTCACCACGAACACTGCTCCCCTATTTTCTTCTGATTCCATTGCCGCTAGTGGTCCGTTCTGAAATCTAAAGCTATTGGTATGCTTCTTGAGTTAAGAGCTACAAAACCTACTAATCAGAACTCAGCTTCCATCATTGGAATAGGGAAACCCATCACCACCGCCGTGGCCATGTCTTTTGGTTCAATTTTTAACAGCTTGACTGGAGGGTTTTGAGAGAAAATGGTAGAAATGAGATCCTCATGAGGAGAAGAGAATGGTATATGGCTTGGAAGGTATCGCTGCTTGTCGGAGAAGGTTGCCAAAGAGAAAAAAAGATGGTGTTTCGGTGAGGAAGAAAGAGTTGTGGGGTGAAAATTGAAAATTCCATATTTGTAGAAATGATCTTTCCCTATTCGTAGATTGACCCCCAAAATTTATGGTTTGCCTTCATTTGAGTCCTAAGGTTTTATTTGGGTTCAATTTAGCCTGCTATCTTTTTAGTACCTCAATTCCACCCACTTGACCCAAAATATTTCCATGCCAACCCCCCAAAATAATTAAATGTGGTCTAATCAAGTCTTCTCAAATTGCAATTTAACCCCAAAACTTTCAATTTCCAAGCGATTAAGTCATTTTAATAAATTTTTTTTGCCTTAAAATCTGATCAACCAATATCTTTATTTCTAAATCCTTATTTTTCAAAAATACTGAATTTTAGGGGTGTTACACAAATGGTTGGAAATACAACTGCTAGTGTAAAGCACTACTGTATTTGGTAAAATAGTTCATTTAGACATTAACGTTGCAAGAAAAAATAGGGTTTCGTGGTTGTACCAATATAACAACATCTAGAATTGTTAAATTGCATGATATCTAAAATTTTTAAAAGTAATAGTGCATAATAGAAAGGTAATACTTCATTTTAGCAAAATAGTACTTCACTTTTGTAGATAAACTACAAAAAAAAAATTGACTTTTTGGTAGAAAAAGAACTCTGTAGCAATCTATGAATTTATAGCCGTAGTAAATACTGGTGTGACAAAAACTTTGTTATGCTTCACTTTCGTAGCAATTACTTTTTTCTACAAATTTTTCACATTTTGGTATGGTTGAAATTTCATAGCAAATAAATGGTAAAATTACCCCTTTTTGCTATGGTGTCCCAGCTGTAGGGAAAAAAGTGTTGTTACTGCAACTTTCAATCTTTTTTCATGGTTAAGTTTTCATAGCAAATAAAAAGTACGTACCTCTATAAAGGATCTGAAACAAAACCTACCTAAATCACAACATATCATCAACCATTTAGGCTTCTTTTCATTTTAATTAATAGAAAATTACAAAAATAAAAATAAAAATCTACTAAGTATTAGAACCTTGGATGAGACTAACAAGATTTTGTAGGACATTCTTAACAAAAAAAAGCAAATTAAAAGCTAAGTAAAACTGAAAAAATGAAACAGAAAAGCTAACTAAACAGTTGCATCTCTAGATGCATAGAGTCTTGCTTTGAGGCTACTAGTATAACTGGCATAGCTCTTCTTAACCAACATCGAGAGCTCAAGAGTTTAGCTTCAATGGATTACTCTGGGTTAGATGCAGAGCAAAATTATGAGTAGTCTTCACATTTTTATGCTCTTTATCTAATTTTTTTTTTTTTTTTTTTTTGGTATAAGGTTTACTTTCTTCACATTAAGAGTTTTATTTAAACATAACTGCAACTGAGTAACTGTAAACCTCAGCATTGGATAATTAAATAGAGAACAACATTCTCAACTAAACAAGGATGCCCTCCAATTCATGCTGACACTACTCATGCCACAAATTATCTATTATAGCTTTTCCAATCTTTATTAACTTGTTTTCTTGTATTGAATAATTTTACTTTTAACCTATGTAATATGTTTTCATTATCTTTCTACACACATCTCCTAAAGTGTTTATTACTTGTAGTCTCAACTCAGCAAAATTTTATATATAGTCAGAAAATAAAAGCTTAACCACACTGAGAAATTGCATTTGAGTTTCTTTTGCGTTGATGCCTAATAAAAATACATCACCTAGCATCACTATCTTCAAGCCCCACTACCTAACTTAATGCAGAAATTTAATATCCACAAAAGATTTAGAAAATTTATACTAGTATGTTTTTAAAGATGAAATGAGCAACCATAGGAGCATATGTAAGATGTAACGTTAAGTTCTGGAGGAACCGAAACACCAATAAACATCAATTAAAATAGCCTAGAAAGCTCAAAAAGAAAAACCCATACCAAACTAGAAATCCACTTTATCAAAAAACCTCAAAATTTTAAAAACAACTTAAAAAATATTGGTACCCGCCCTGGATATTCTCATCCAATGTAGTCTCTTGAAGTTAACCCATATTTGCTATTTAACTCTTCAAAAGTCTCTAATTTTTGGCTGATTGTAAGAGGAAAGAGGTGGATGGGTGGATTATGGACAAAGTAGAGGCTGAAGAAGAAGAAAAACTTGAGAAAATGAGGGGATTTTGTTGAAGCAAAAAAGAAGCTAGAGAGGAAGAGGGTTTATAGTAAAGGAGAAAGAATGAAGAATGGACATGAAGAGGAAAATATTGATTTGTTTAGTTTTCTAAAAAATATAAAGAAAGGAGAAAATGAAAATAATGAAGAAAAAACTAGTTAAATTTTCTAAAAGGTATAAATTGTAAAAATTTTGGTAGGAAAATATTTTGGCCCCAAAATTTCTTTAACTACGAAAAAATGACATTTTTACTATAAAATTTATAGTGTAGTAAATAATTTTTTTTAACTACGGTTTAGGCATAGTTAAAATAACTGTACTAAAAATATATACAATGTCATTTTGACTTGGCTTTTCCTACGGAGTATTTTTGGTAGTAACAGACTACCTATTATGAGGAAGTAAGATGAGCCCAACAGACCTAATAGAACTAGCTCAGACCCAAGAATACACTGGACTAATTGACCAATAAAGGCTATCAGTCTTCCTTCAATCGATTAGGCTATGGTCGAAAGCCTGCTGCCGAGAGTCGTCTCGACCCAATGAAGTCATGCATTCAACCAGAGTGGGCGGAGAAACCCACGGCCAAGGAGACTTCTCAACCAGAATAGGTCGACCAAAAGAAGTCATGCATTCAACCAAAGTTGGCGGAGAAACCCACTGTCAGGGAGACATTTCAACTAGAATAGGTCAACTCGATGAGGTCATGCATTTGACCAAAGTGTAGTGGAAAGACCCACAACAGGGGAGACATCTCAACCAGAATAGGTGGACCCAAAGAAGTCATGCATTCGACTAAAGTGGGCGGAGAGACCTATGGCTGGGGAGACTTATCAACCAGAGTAAGTCGACCAGAATAAGTCATGCATTCGACCAGAGTGAGCAGAGAGACCCACGGTCGGGGAGACTTAAAAATCGAAGTAGGTTGACCAGAATAAGTCATGCATTCGACCAGAGTGGGCGGAGAAACCCATGGCTGGGCAAACATCTTGACCAAAATAGGTCAAACCGAAGAGGTCATGCATTGGACCAGAGTATGACGGAGAGACCTATGGCCAGGGAGATATCTTGAACAGAATAGGTAGACCCAAATAAACTATGTATTCGACCAAAGTTGGCGGATAGACCTATGACCGAGTAGACATCTTGACCAGAATAGGTTGACCCGAAGAGGTCATGCATTTGACTAGAGTGTGGCTGAGAGACCCACGGTTAGGAAGACATCTCGACTAGAATAAGTCGACCTACGAGATAAAAAGATTTCTCTCGCCATCGGTTGCTTTCTCATTAAATGCAGTCAATCACTACTCTGCCACATTAAATACACTGACAGACGACTTGCCTTTGTATTAAATATGGAGATCTCCATCATATCCCAAAAGGATAGAGGGTGCGCCACCTGGAAGGAGGATTCCAAACAAGATAAAGGTTTAAAAACCCTCATGTAAGGATAAAGGTCCCCCCTGGAAGAGCAAGGATACCATAGACATTTTGATCTCCCATTGGGACTATAAATACCCCATTTCAATCGTGCCATGAGGTATGTTCACTATAACTTTAGCCCTCGCTATGCCGCTCTAAATTCTGGTTGGTTATACTAACTTGAGCGCCAGAGTGCGGCCTTCGTCTAGCCTCACATGTGTTAATTGTTTGTAGGACTTGACCTGCTCTCATCACCACATTTATTTCCAACCAACTTTCTGGTCGACTAAAGTGGGCATAGACCTAATTCTCTAGCTTCCAGACCTTAGCATCATCATTTGGCACCATCTATGGTAAATAGAGTCCGTAATTTGAGAAATGGTAAATGCTAGCCGAGCTGAATCTGAAAGGGAGGAGGCCAGGAGGTCTCCGACTCCTCCACCTCATCTCAGTAAGAGCAAGATGTGGTTAGACCAAGGCCCCAGCTAGAGCATGTGGTAACCTTGACAATGCCACAGTGTATGTAGATAATAAATAATCAATTATCTACCCAACTTTTAGCTTAGCTATCAGCAGTGCTGCAGAAGCACAACAATTGGACCTATTATTAAAGAATGATCAAATCGACCCTTTAGTTATGTGATCAAATTAGTTCTGAATCAGTTACTAAGGAATGATCAAGTATAAAGAATAATCAAGTCGACCCCATAGTCATATGATCAAATTGATTTTGAATCAATAATTAAAGAATGATCAAGTCAACCCCAAAGTTACATGATCAAATTGGTTCTGAATCAGTTACTAAGGAATGTTCAAGTCGACCTTGTTATTAAAGAATGATCAAGTCAACCTTATAGTTGCATGATCAAATTGGATTTGAATAAGTTATTAAGGAATGATCAAGTCGACCCTGTAGTTGACCCTGTTATTAAAGAATGATCAAGTTGACCACGTAGTGGCATGATCAAATTGATTTTGAATCAGTTATTAAAGAATGATCAAGTCAACCCCGTAGTCGCATAATCAAATTAGTTCTGAATCAGTTGCTAAGGAATGATCAAGTCGACCCTATTATCAAAGAATTATCAAATTGACCCCGCAGTCGCATGATCAAATTAATTTTGAATCATTTATTAAAAAATGATCAAGTTAACCCCTTTATCAAAGAATAATCAAGTCAACCCTGTAGTCATATGATCAAATTAATTTTGAATCAGTTATTAGAGAATGATCAAGTCGACTCCGTAGTCGCATGACCAAATTGGTTTTGAATCAATTATTAAAGAATGGTTAAGTTGACCTCGTAGTCGACTCCATTATGAAAGAATGATCAAGTCGACCCCATTTTTGAAGAATGATCAAGTTGTGCCCGTAGGCGTATGATCAAATTAGTTTTGAATTAATTATTAAGGAATGATCAAGTCGACCCCATTATCAAAGAATGATCAAGTCAACCCTGTAGTTGCATGATTCAATTGGTTTGGAATCAGTTATTAAAGAATGATCAAAATTTAAGTTCAATAAAATGAAGAAAATCAGCTACTCTCCACTCCTTCTCATCGTGAGATCAACTAGGACTCAAGAGTAGGTGGACTCCTGATATGGGGAAGTAAGACAAGCCCAACAGACCCAATAGAACTTACCTAGACCTAAGAATACACTGGGTTGATTGACCAATAAAGCTTATCAGTCTTCCTTCAATCAATCAGGCTATAGTCGAAAGGCCCGTTACTAAAGAGTCGTCTCGACTTGATGAAGTTATGCATTTAACTAGAGTGGGCGGAGAGAGAGACCCGCAGTTGGGGAGACTGCTCAACCAGAATAGGTACACTAGAAGAAGTCATGCATTCGACTAGAATCGGCGGAGAGACCCATGGCCGGAGAGATATCTCGACTAGAATAGGTCGACCGAAAGAGGTCATGCATTCGCCCAGAGTGTGTCGGAGAAACCTACACCCAAGGAGATATCTTGACCAGAATAGGTAGACCTAAAGAGTTTATGCAATCGACCAGAGTAAGTAGAGACATCCACGGCCAAGGAGACATCTTGACCAGAATAGGTCGACCTGCGAGACAGGAAGGTTTCTCTCGCCACCACTCGTTGTCGTATTAAATGCACTCAACCGCCACTCTGCCACATTACATACACTGACATGTGGCTTGCCTTCTCATTAAATACAGAGATCTCCACTATATCCTAAAAGGATGGACGACGCTACCTGGAAGGAGGATTCCAAACAAGGAAAAGACTTAAAAACCCTCTTGCAAGGACAATGGTCCTCCATACAAGAGTAGGTGTACCATGGACATTTTGATCTCCCACTTCGGACTATAAATACCCCATTGCAACCGTGCCATGAGGTATGTTCACTATAACTTTAGCCCTCGCTTTGCTACTTTAAATTCTAATTGATTATATTGACTTAATCGTTGGAGTGTGTAGCACCCCCTATCGAGATAACCCCTAAGCTAAGATGTCACTCAAATTCAAACTTAAATCATAACCCATAAAATTGTTAATAGGCCTATAAGAAAATTCTCAAAATCATCAGAGACAGCAACTTGTTCAACTTATATAGACAATGACAAAAGCACTAAATATATTCCCAAAAGTCGACTCATATTATTCAACATAATATATACTTATCACATATCATGAATTCAAAGTTAAGCATAACATAATGTTCCTGAAAACCCAAAACACATGTAATCAACTATTCTATTACAAAACAAACTCTCTAGTCCAAACCTGAAGCCCATATCCATCATCAAAACCTATTTAAGAAAATCAAAGATAAAACGAAAAGGTAAGTCCAAAGGACTTAGTGAGGGATAACAATTAGTAATAGATCATAAGGGCTTTGTTAAAGAGGAAACAATTCAATAGATCATGAATTAACCAAAAATTAAATTAGATTAGGAATGTAACAGAACACAGGCATTAATAAATTAAAGGTTAATAATAGGTACTAGCTCGAAAGTTGTGATCATTGGCTTGAACAGCTTGAGATTGTTTCAATAGGATTATTCGGGATGAAATATAGACGACTCGTTTGGCTCGGACCAGAATATAAACAATCAAAATACAATCGAAACCAAGCAAACTTAAGTAACATATGTAGTCCAACAAATCATAAAATGACATGCATATTCAATTCTCCTTTTTCTAGTCAGTCAATCAGTTAGTCAATTAGACAGTCAGTCAATCAATGAGATACTTAGTCAGTTAGTCAATCAGTCTTACCTAAGCGTGACAACTTGATACATGGTAGACTATTGATGCATAGGGAATAGCCCTCGGCTCATTGTTGATACTAAGGGAATAGCCCCTAGTGGTATCGCTGATACCTAGGGAATAACCCGTAGCAGTACTGTGGTTCCAAGCATTCCACTAGGATAGGCACTCAGCTAACATATCTCCATACATATAACCAGTGTCGATTAATAGTTTGCCACCAAGGTAAGACATTAATAGTTAATAGGTTAGTAACAGATAACAGATGGGAATAGATAATATGACAGTAATAGATAGCAGATGGGAGTTATGAGTGCTAGAATAGATAAACTAAGCTCTATCAGGAGCACAGTCAACAGAACAACCCTCACAAGGGTATACACATCAATATACGGATAACGATCAAGATTTCAAGCAATTCACAAATGTCAATAATCAAGATGCAGTACAGTACAGAAATTAGTTTAACCCTCTTAGGGGTTATCACAATAATAGATAGGTATAAGCAAGTGCTAGATTGGCAAACCCTTACAGGGTTTTCGAAACGGATAATAGATAGGTTCAATTAATACAAGTACCAAGCGGCAGACCCTCACAGGGATACATCAAATAATGGATAGTTGTATACAAGACAAGTACTAGGTTGGTAGACGCTCACCTTAAAAGTCTTAGAAAAGCAATCACAGCCTACTAGTTCACAGAACCCAGCTCCTCATCACGTAATCTAAAAGAATAGGTTCGCAGTTAAAATCCTCATTAATCGCTAATAATCTTTAATAATTACAATCACAATATTAACAATCTAAAGTCAATAGCTATTCAATTAATACGGTTGTTAGGGTTCATCTTAGCATTATCATTGGGGAATATGCTAACTATACCATTAAAATCGAATATTTGCGAGATTCATATATCTAGTCCGACTAAGGGTTATAATTGGGTCCCGTAATTACACAATTAACCTTACAATGATACACAAAATGATAATAATGGCCCAACTATCTTTAATGATCCAATTTTATCACTTAAGTTTAAAATCCATAGAATTAGGGTTTACTCACTTAATTATCTCAATTAACCTAAAATTATCACATGATAATACAAATTCGGACCTACTAAACTTATAAAAATACACATGCATGGCCTATATCGAAATTCCTATGTCCAATTCCTTATATTCTCTTGCCATAACACAAGATTTGAACAAAATTAAATGGTATAAAGCCTTGAACCCAAATCCAATCATTACCATAGATTTTCTTATTGGGAATCCGGGTTCACAAAGTAATTACCCCACCACGATCATCGCGATAAGGTGAAGATTCTGCCTCAACTCCGTCACTGCACCGCCACGATTTGCTGCGTTACAACCTCACAAGTTCAATTCTCCGATCAGTTTCATGTTTTGCCGCTTATAGCACCACGAATTTAGTTTCAAAAGCCCAACACCACCACTCACTACTGCCTCAGTTTTTTCCTTTCCCATCGTCAACGGTGGTCTAAATCCTTAACCCAGTATACCAAAATGTTCCTTGAGCTACCCTCTACAAGAATCGCTGCATAGTAATCCCTTTCCACCGCTACTCCATTGGGCTTACCACTCACTGTTGTTCCTCAATTTTGGTCCACTGTTGATCTGCTATCCACCAGTGCCTTCGCTCTGCATGTGGTATCTTCGTGTTTTATGTGATGAAGAAAGGAGTTTGGTTGGCTCAGTTTTTTGGAAATGGTGGTCGCCGATGATGATCGTCGATGAGGGGGAAAAAAGGTGCTCAGTAGAGAATGAAGAAGAAAAATGGGGAAATTGACATATATAATTCCATTTTTTTGGAAATTAGAAATTGGCCCCCAAATCTTCTGCACAGTTTCCAATCGAGTCCTCTAAGGTGTTGAAACTCTTCAATTCAATCCTCCAATTATTGAATGCCTCATTTCCACCTGTTTAACCCAAAATAATTCCATGCAAAACCCCCAAAATTTGAAATGCGATCCAATCAAGTTTCTCAAATTATGATTCGACCCCAAAACTTTCACTTTCCATGAGATTAAGTCATTCTTATTTATTTTTCGAGCCTTAAAATTTTACCAACCAATTATCTTGATTTCTAAATTCTTATTTTCCCTAAAATATCAAATTTAAGGGTGTTACAAAGCTCTCCCCCTTAAAAGAATCTGGTCCCTAAATTCTCATCTGAGTACTATTCCGATTGGCAAAAGAATAAACATATTGGGTCAATCGATCTATATTCTTCTTTCAATAATTCTGCTAGAATTAGTTTTTCATGTCCCGATACATCTTCATGTCTCTCGAATGCATCATGTATCTTGACTTGTGTGCCTCACCTAACAACCTCTTTTTTACTTCTTCTGGCACACATATTTTCTTATGGAATAGAATAATACCTTTGTTGTTGGTATTGAACTCAGACTCTCCAGAACATCCGACCATTTTCCTTTTGTTTCATTATCCATATATCATTGACTTGGGATTTTCCGTATTTCATCCTGTAATTCGAACTACACTTATCTCTGCAATCTCACTTGTTGTATTATTTTTCAACATAGCTCCCATTCTCAGGCTTTTTGATACTTTTGCTGCCAATAAGTGAGCCATTCTAGCCTTTCGGCTCAAGGTATTGGCCACTACATTTGCCTTTTTGGGTGATAGGTGATGGAAAAATTGTAGTCTTCTAGACTTTTCATCCATTAGCTCTGTCTCATATTTAGATCCTCATTCCAGTCAAAGGGTTGACCTTTCTAAGTTAATTTAGTCAATATGTCAGCTATTTCGAAGAAGTTATGCACAAATCTTCATTAATAGCCGACAATACACAGAACACTATGAAGTTCTGTGTTATTTTTTGGTCTCTTCTAGTTAACTACTGCCTTTATCTTAGAGGGATCAACCTCTATTCCATCTTAGAAGGGAATATGCCCAAGAAAAGCCACTCTCATTTCCTCAATTGTAATCTGTGCCTCGAGGTTTGTTGATAAGATACACTATGAATGCTCGCCTGCCTTCTCTCAAAATCTTTTTGGTCTTTAGCATAAATATAACTGGCATTGGGGAGGTGCACGTTATCTGTAGAAGGGCATGTTGGTATTGATATTGGTATCTCATCTCCGATAGTAATTCATTTGGTGCAGTAATTCACTTGTGCCGGATGACTATACAGCTAGTCCCTTCCGAGTATCACATCGTACTCTTGGATAGGCATCTATATGAGGTTGGCTGGATATACCCCATCCCCAATCGTTATCTAGGCCAATTCCGATACGTGATGTCTGAACTTCTATGTGATAGGCCATAATCTCAGTTTGCATATTTAATTTGAGGGATGCGACAGGTATGAAAGAATGTATAACATCAGGATCATATAAAATATTTTCATAATTTCTAGAGACAAAAATCATACTTTCGATTACCTCATTGGGATCCTATGCATCTTCTCCGGTCAGAGCATAGGCACGAGCTCATACCTTCTGTCTTTCACTAGCTCTTGTGACCTGCATTTCTTTTCTTGCAGATGTTGGGCCTCTCTTGTTGTGGTAATTTTTCAAGAAGTGTTAGTTGTTGCCACAATCACACACCTGGCCTATTTTCGCCAGCATCCTGACTCCTCATGGGTATGTGATCCACAGAATCCAAATTATTTTTGTGGCCTCTCTTAAGTCAAATTTTCTTTCTCGCCAAAATGAGGGGCTAGTTGGGTGGTGCCTCTAACCTGCAGTCTCGGCTATTTTCTTTCAGCATTACTTTGCCTATTAAGGTGTATCTTCCCCTTTTGGCTCCTGTCCTCAATTTTTCGGTTTGCCTACAATTCTAAGTCAAGGTGCAATGCCTTACTTACTGCTTGATTGAAGTTCAACAAATCACAAATGGCTAGAGCTCTTCTCAGTTTCGGCGGCAGCCCTTATGCAAATCGTTGAGTTTATCGACCTTCATCATCTTATATATAAGGAGCATATTGTATCAGTTGGCTAAAAGTAACCTCATACTGATTATGGTCCTTAAGTAATATCCATGAACTCATATGAACTCTATTTCCCTTGTTTGCTTCACCACTTCAAGCACGTACTTGTTCATGAAGTCTCGGATGAAATTCTCCCAAGTATAGTGGGTTTCTTCAACTGTCCACCTACGATCAATTATCTTCCACCAACATCAGGCAGAGCCTCCCAAAAGGAATATAGAAAATTGAACCTTATAATAATCTGAATAGAGTAGTGTCTCAAAGATATTCTCTAAACTTTCAATCTATTGCTCGGCTATTCTATCATCAGGGCTTCTTAAAAGCTTCAGTGGCTGTAGACGTAGAAACCATACCAATACCCGATCTTCAGCTGCCTCATAACCAATTCCCGCTCCATCACTTGGCTGTTGACCCTGCTGCCTAAATCTCGATCCCCTTTGATACATAAGGTCTATTGACTGATCCACTAAAGGAGTTTATGAGACCTCTTCTTTTGGTATGGGTTGTGGGTAAGCAGGCGGCTCCTATCTTGTAGCCCGTCGTCATTGACCCATCGCCCGGGAGGTCTCCTCCGCCGTCCAGTCCTGGGCAGAGTGGCTATATCGAAACTTCCTTATGATGCCATCAATTCCACCAACTCCTCTAAACTTCTAAGAATAGAAGATTGAGAAGGATTAAACGAAATTACATCGAACTCATAAATACACAAGTCTTAATCATTCTAAGATAAATAATAAAATCCCATAAACATCCTACAAAATGTAAACTTATCTCACTAATATCAACTGATCAAATTCATCTTAAATCCTTGAATCACATAGAAGCTTCCCAACACGCAAAATACCCAAAATGCTCAAAATTCAAGCTCAATTCTAGAGTTTAGTGCTCGATCTTTGGGAGTGAAGATTACAGTTTGGTTACCTGTCCTAAGTGAAATCTCTTACCTCCTAGTATCAAACGCTATACCCAAAGATCTGGGCTCAAACTAATCCAAACAAAAGGTTGATATGAATCCCAATAACATTTGATACCTGGGTGATCGAAAAACTTAGGCTATCCCGATACAAATTTAATCTCTAGTAAGTCCATCAATTCTAGTCATAATAATCATTCCCATGTTAACCTAGGTCTTCGAAAACCCAAGCTCTGATACCACTTCTGTAGCACCCCTTCTCGGGACCCTAAGCTAAGATGCCACTTCGATACAAACTTAAATCATAAACCATAAAATAGTCAATAGGCCCAGAAGAAAATTCTCAGAATCATTAGAGACATCAATCTGCTTCAACTTATACAGACTACGACAAAAGCACTAAATACATTCCCAAAAGTTGAGCCATATTATTCAACATAATACATACTCATCACTTATCTTGAATTCAAACTTAAGCATAACATAATGTTCAAGAGAACCCAAAACACATATAATCAACTATTTTATTAAAAAATAAACTCTCCAGTCCAAGCTTGAAGTCCATGTCCATCATCAAAACCTATCTGAGAAAATCAAGGATAAAAAAAAAAAGTAAGTCCAAAGGACTTAGTGAGGGATAACAATTAGTAATAGATCATAAGGGCTCTGCTGAAAAGGAAACAATTCAATAGATCATGAATTAATTGATAATGCAATCGGAACAGGAACATAATAGAACACAAGCATTAATAAATTCAAGGTTAATAGTAGGTACTAGCTCGGGAGTTGTGACCATATGCTTGAATGGCCTGGGATTATCTCAATTGGATCAGTTCGGGAAGAAATATAAATGGCTTGTTCAGCAAACGACTTGGAATCATCACAATCGATCAATTCGAAAGGAAATGCAGACAGCTCATTCGATCCGGACGATAGCCCGATCTAGACTAAGAAACTACACCATCCTTGTCCTTCTATAAACATAATACAAACAATTGGAATACAATCAAAATCAAGCAAACCCAAGTAACATATGCAGTCCAACAAATCATAACATGACATGCATATTCGATTTTTCTTTTTTCGATCACTTAATCAGTCAGTCAGTCAGTCAGTCAATTTGACTGTTAATTAGTCCTTCAAACAGTCAGCCAGTCAGTCAGGCAGTCAATTAGTCTAACCCAAGCATGATAGCTTGATACACAAAAGATTGATGATGCATAGAGAATAACCCCCGATTCATCGTTAATACCCAAGGAATAGCTCCTACCAGTATCGCTGATACCCAAAGGGTAGCCCTTAGCGATATAGCGGTTCCAAGCATTCCGCTGGGATCAGTACTCGGCCAACATATCTGCATACATGTAACCAGTATCGATCAATAGTTTGCCGACAAGGCAAGACATTAATAGTTAATAGGTTAATAACAAATAACATGATAGTAATAGATAGCAAACAGGAAGAAGCACAGTTAACAGAACTACCCTCTTGGGGGTTTACACATCAATATACAGGTAACAATTGAGATTTCAAGAAATTCACAAATATCAATAATCAAGATGCAGTACAGTACAGAAATTAGTTTAGCCCTCTCAGGGGCTTATAGCAATAACAAATGGGTATAATCAAGTGCCAGATTAGCAAATCCTCACAGGGTTTTCCAAACGAATAACAGATATGTTCAATTAATACAAGTACCAAGCAGTAGACCCTCACAGGGATACATCAAATAATGGATAGCTGCATATAAGACAAGTACCAGGTTGGCAGACCCTCACACTAAAAGTTTCAAAATAGCAATCACAGCCTACTGGTTCGCAGGACCTAGCTCCTCGTCACCTAATCCAAAAGAATAGGTTAACAGTCAAAATCCTCATTCATCCCTAATAATCCTTAATAATTAAAATCACACTACTAACAATCTAAAGTCAATAGCTATTTGATTAATATGGCAGTTATAGTTCATCTCGGCATTATCATTAGGGAATATGCTAATTATACCATTAATATTGAATATTCGCGAGATTCATATATCTGGTCCAGTTAAGGGTTATAATTGGGTCCTGTCGATGGTTAGGTGGACACTTACAGTATTTCTCAACTTGGGAGATAGTCCTAGGTCTGTCACGTGAAGTATTTAGACTTGAAAGTAGTGTGGCGTGGAACCTGCAACCAAGTAGCACATGTTAGGCTCATCGAGAGAGCCCTCGACTAAGATCCTCTAATGGTTAAGTCAGTTACTCGACCGGATTAAGAGGTAAAATGAGCAGAGTAACAACTTGATAGAGAATAAATGTCTTACCCTTTGAATGAGAGATGTAGTATTCATAATGTTTACTTATTGGTGAAAGGATGAAAATTGCCTTGTTACGCTTCCAGCAGAATTCCCACTGGTAGCGTATTCTTGGTCATTTCAACCAGAGCCCATACTTTGCAACTGTTTACTGTACCAGTCATTAAGCTCAATGGAGGGGGAGACCGTGCTGCCATTAATGCGGATGCGACAGCATTAATGGTAGAGATGACACGCTGTCATAACATTAAATGCAGATGGACGAGTGGTTGAAGCATATTTAATGCGGCAAATAGGGCGGCACAAGCTGCCATCATTAGTCGCTAAACACCTAGCTTTGCTCAAATCAAGGATGAGGTCGACCTACTCGACCTTCTTGGTCGAATGTAGGTAAGGCTGTTTGATCTCTTCAATTGAATTTGGGCCTAGCTTGAGTAAGGCCCAATGATAGGGGACATATTTTGACCTCATGGTCAAGACTGGGCCAATTTGTAACTGGGCACTATAAGCTTATTAGGCTTCCAAAGCCCTAATGGGCTGGTCCCATATCATTAGTCCCCTTCACTCCAAAGTCCGACTTGAAGGAGGTCAGAGTTTGGAGTAGCTTTTCATAATTTTTGATGAGAAAAGTATTAGCAGGAGAGCCGATTTCAAATCTCGATAAGAAAAGCGTTGGAGGTAACTGTTATTTGATGGTTACACGAAGATTGATGCATAGAAATCGGCATCTACATATTTATTAATCAGTTGCCAGTTAGTTTAGCCGATTAGCATTCCCGTGTGCCTATAAATAAGGGGTTTTAACCATTTATTTTTACTTTTATTGCAATGCTCTAGAGTTCGAGCAGAAAAAATTTTGATTGAGCTTTTGACATTTACTCCTTCCGTGCAAGCATAATTTTCGTAAGTCTCTCTTATGCTTTTAGCTTTGTAAAGCATTAATCTTTCATAATGTCTAGTTGTAGTTCTAACTCTAAGGCTACCCATTTTGCCTCAAATAACGAGGTTGAGTCAAGTAAAACCTTAGGTGGGAGGTCTAGTAGTCCAGATGATAAGGTAATATCTGTAGATGGGGGAGATGAGGGCGTGGGGCCTTCTAATCCTGCAGTCGAGGACATAGCTGGGCCTTCGGGCCAAGGTAGGGATGAGGAAGAAGTGGCTGTAAAGGAAACGCCTAGGTCGAGGAGTTGATTATTTACAACGACGCATTATAGTAATATTATGTCAACGGTATCATCAAACGATCTGGTGTTGATATGGGAGAAATTCCATGTTCTGAACTGGTTCGAACTGATAAAACCTAGAGCCTTAGATAGGATGCATACCCTTCCCATTGGCTGCATCACTATTTTTGAGGAAGCCATGAAATGTGGCTTGAGGTTTCCAATAGCCGACCCTATAGTCGACCTTCTAAGGGGTTTACAAGTTTGCATAACCTAGCTCCTTCCCAACTATTTTGCACTAATGTATAGTTTCATCGTGCTAATAAGTACTGTCGAGAAAGTGCCTTTGTGGGCCAGTTTTAGCCATCTCTTTCACTTATTGATGTCCCAAAAGTTGGGGTTAGTTGGGGAGTTGGGTTTTTATTATCTAACTCCACGACCCCATAGGAAAGTCTTTAGAACTTTCTCATCGTCCTATGGCCAAAAATTGAAGGAGCAGTATTTCTATGTTCGACCCCCCACTGGGGTCGAATTCTAAATTTCGAGAGAATAGATGAGGGGTAGGGTCGAGTTGGATGTCACCGAGAATTTATCATGGAGCAATGTTTTCATTCGAGATCTACTCGAATATGGTGAGATAGATGCCTCAGTGTTCATACGAGAGAGGCACCTGGTTCTAGCGGGGCTATCGACCGCCTCTTTGAGGTTGCATGCAAGTGCTCAATTGGGGAGAGACCGACTCTTTAAATAATGTTAATTGTCATTTTCTTTAACTATTTGTCTGATAAGGAATTTCTATCTTTTTGGTCGACCAATCATGAGCCGAGCTTGACAAATTGCAATGAGAAAGCAATAGGAGGTGCACCAGCACAAGAAAGCAGTGGCTACTCATCGGGCAGAGCAAAGTGCCCCACAGGGTGCTAGGGTTGGTCAAACAATCCATGAGACCTTGACTCCAATTGTACAGACTGGAGGGACCGTTAGTAGCTCCCTTTAGCTAAAGAGAAAAGCTGTTGAGGCCACGGCCGAAGCCACCACGAAAAAGGCAGCGGTTGAGAAAAGAAAAAAACTGATGGAAGAAACATATGCTCTTCTTTCTCCTGACCGAATATGTTACTTGCCTGAATTTCCAGAACCCGAGTTTGGGGAGAAGGTTGGCATGTCGAATGAAGTGACCATGATGGGCGTAGGGGTAACATTGATGATGCCATTGGCCGTGCTGATAGCTGGTCTATTCGAGAAAGACCAGGTCAAAATGCATAATCATGAGCAACTACCTGCACTAAAAACCTTCACGTACCATGTTAACGTGGTAAGAGTCGAGTCAACTATTCTTTGTTGTATTTTGAAAAGAACATACACTGGCAAAGTGACAGGTTATTCTTTTTTTCAGGTCGGACAATAGGAGTATAACCTCCACCATTGATTCAAGCTTTACAAGATGAATTGGTTTAGTTGGAGGAAAAATGTGCCCAACTAGGGAATGAGCAGAGTGATCTACTGAAGACCAAAGTTCAGTCGTTGGAATCGATGATGACTGAACTAACAAAGCAACTTAAGGAGAAAGATGCCGAATTATTGGCCGCAGTGGAAGGGAAGAGTTAGGTCAAGGAGCAACTGAAGAAAACTATCTCGACCATCCAGGAGGCCGCTGACGCAGGTCGAGTGCATGGATATAACAGCACAATGAGATACGCTCGTTCAAAATTTTTTAAGGTGTTGCCAGGGATCCACAAAGAGGCGCTCCAACAATTCATGCTGACGTCGACTTTAACAGAGGCGATCTTTACTTTTAGCATAGATGACGCACAAGAGGTGTTCGATCGAGCGGTGAAGCAGTTGGAGTTTCTTGGATATGAGTATTGCCCCGAAGATAAGGCGAAGCTCGAATTGAACAAAGATGAAAAGCTTCAAGCCTTTGATACGAACACTCTTGGCAATGGCGGCACCATTTTTCCTCCTTCTCTCCCGCACGTTGTGGCAGTGGGAGAAGAGTTTGGTTTCATGGGGGAGTTTGCACTGGAGATAAAAATAATGAGGTGGACGTGTCGAGGTTTTTCCTGATGGGTGGTTAGGTATTTTTAACAGAGGAGTCAAGACCTTCCCAGCTAGCGAGGCCTAGTCAACTTAAGATTGTAGAGCAGAAGGTCGAAGAACCCACTTTGAGTGGCCGAATGGGCTCCAATGACGAGCTTTTTAGGGCTATGGACGAAGTTGCTACTGAAGTGGTTGGTCAATAGGGCGAGGCTGTGGGGTCGAGCTAAGTTGTCCTTTGCTAGTTAAGTTTTTTCACATTTTGATTTTTTTTTTTACAATGCTTGTCGAACGATGATTGTATATCAAACAATGTTTATTAATGAAGGTATGGAGTTGATTTGGCCCCTCTTTTGCCTTGATACATTGCTTACAGTTTTTCAAGCTCTGAAAATTGTTTTATTTTGAAAATATCAACTGTGAGGTCGATTTAGTGATTCTTCAATAGTTAAAATGATGGTATGATTTGATGGACATAATGTGACTGTGCGGTCAACATAGGCATTAAGTGATAGCCAAATTAAATAAAGAAAATTAAACAACTGCACGGACCTTGTACCCTTTATTTGATAAGTCGCGCAACTACGAGGTCGGTCCAATTGGTTTTGTTAATCATGCTAAGCAAGGATAAAGTTGCGTGACTATGAGGTCGGTATAATCAATATTTGATGGATCAGATGACTACGGGGTCGATCTGATCATGCTTTGCCAACTAGATTAGATAAGTTGGAAAAAGACGACTACGGGTTCGATCGATCATGCTTTGCTAACTAAATTAGATAAGTTGGAATCTGGTGACTAAGGGGTCGCTTAACATCATTCACTAAAATAAAGTGTTTTCTGTACAATGCAGTCTACACATAGAATTTCTTGAGGTTGATAGCGTTCCATGGTCTAGGTAATTCATTTCCCGATAGGTCAACTAATCGATATGAGTTATACTTCGCCACTTTTACAACAGAGTAAGGGCATTCCCATTTCGGGTCAAGCTTGCCTACATTATGGGGGACTTCAACCTTTTTCAAAATGAGGTCACCTACTTTAAAGGACCTAGGCCGTACTCCCTTGTCATAATATTTTGCCATAATGGACCTATATCTTTGCATCTTTGAAAAGCTTATTGTTGAATTTCGTCGATCAGCTCCAAGTCGACCTCTCTTTATGCTTTGTTCCTAATCATGTTATAGTGTATAATTCGAGCCGTGTGTTGGATTAATTCAGTAGGTATTACAGCTTCTGAACCATACACCAAACTGTAAGGGCTTTATCCTGTAGCTATTTTCCGAGTGGTACGATAAGCCCAAAGAACTCCTGGGAGATCGCCTGCCTAGCTTGTGTTAGAACTTTCTAATCTGGTCTTGATATGATTGAGCAAGTTCTATTGGTGACTTCTGTTTGACCATTAGCTTGTAGGTTTCCTACTGAGGTAAAATGCTGCTTAATCCCTAGTCTCTCGCGCCATTCTCTAGTTCGTTTGCCTTGAAATTGAGTGCTATTATTAGATATAAGGATCTTCGGTAAATCGAAATGGAAAATGATTTTTTTTCCACAGAAACTTCTTATCACTGCATCTGTGATCTTGGGCATGGCCTCTACTTCAACCCAATTAGTGAAATACTCGACCATTATAATCATAAATTTTCTTTACCCTATAGCCATCGATAAGGACCCCACGATATCGACCCCTCACTGGTAGAATGGCCAAGTGATTTTTGCCAGTACAAGCGTGGTAGTGGGTTGATAAGGGATATTGGTGTGAACCTAGCATGATCGGCATGTTCTTGCAAACTCGACTGCATCCTTAATGAGGGTTGGCAAAAAATATCTGCTTCTAATAATTTTATGAGCTAACGACCGACCCCCAGAGTCGTTTCCATAGATGCCCGCATGAGCTTCTTATAAGACTTCCTACGCCTGGTCGGGAGTAAGACATCTCAGGGGAGGTCCGGAGATAGATCTTTTATATAATTGGTCAAATTCGTCCAAAGCAAATTTTGACGCAAGCTTTCTGAGCCTTTGGGCTTCGGCCATTTCAGATAGCACCTTTCCTTCGTTGAGGTAAAGCTTTAATTTCATCAATCTAAGTTCGTCCTGTGGTATCCATTACGAATACGCTGCCTCATTCGGGCTCAGAGATAATGGGTTCACTTGAGACCAAGAAGGTGATTGACTTTGAGTCTGCAAAAAGAATTACACAACAAGGAAAATACGGACAAATTCAATATTTAATTTAAAATAAAAAGCGGTTACAATCTTTGATAATTCCTCTGATTCTTCTCCTGGATTCGATTCAGGGGCTTAGCGCTTGTTCTTGAATCAGATGAGTAATTCCCTTCTAAATTTGCGGATGAAATCATGAACTTTTTTGAATTCAATTATTTGTTTTGATATCAAGGTCTTCCAAATTTAATGCTTTTGAAGAAGATGTAGAACCTTTGTAGTTGTAGCACTTCTTCGTTGCAAGAGCTCGGACTTGAGAGCTTTGTTGCTTGAATTCTCTTGATGTATTTCTTGATGAATTTCTTAATGTATTTCTTGATGTGTGGTATGTCTCCCAACACCCCTTTTTATAGGCACAAATTAGGGTTTGATGATTTGAAAGTTAAGTCTCCCCTCGGGCTTGGATATCACTTGAGACGGGCTTAATTAACTAATGGGCCATATTAAAATTTATTTTGGCCCAATTAGCTAAACCAAAATAAATAAGATATTTTAAAATTCATTTTGAATTGACCCATTTTATAAAGCCCAAATTTATTATGGACTTTAATTTGGGACTCAATTTAATAGCTAATTTAATTGGGCTATCAATTAGTAGTTTATCCCAATAAAATTTTGATGCTAACAAATACCCCTACTTCAAGATTCGGTGAACGACATGTTGATTGTGCTTAAGGAAGACGAGTTTTGAAGTAATCACCATTCTTTATATATATATATATATATATATATATTTAAATGGGAATAGGCCCGCTTCCAAAATCTTCAATTAATTGGAAAGTGGAAACTGCAATCGTAATATGCGTTCTTAATTTGGGAACAAAATATTTGTAGCAACAAATATGGCAGCATTACAGAAACCAACATCATGTATGCCGCGGGATTTTCGTCTTTTCTCCACCAATTTTATTTATTTTTTTTTGTGGAAAATACGAATGGGTCCCACTTCCAAAATCTTTAAACAATTGGAAAGTGGAAACGGCCATCCTAATATGCATTTTTAATTTGGGAACAAAGACTTGCAGCAACACATATAGCAACATAACAGAAACCAACATCACGTATGCTGCGGGGTTTTTATCTTTTCTCCACCTTTTTTTTTCGTTTTTTTCCGAAAGCCTGGCATCTTTCTTTGGTGAGTAACAGACTAGATTTGCAGCAACTTGAGGAGAAGACATGATGAATAAATTTTGGTAAATCCCCATCCCAATAACAAGAGAAAAAATTTGGCAATTTCCTTCTTGTCATATTCTCTTCCTTCCGGTAGAATTCAAAAAGAAATGGTAATTTCCTTCTAAAATGCTGCTCTCCTATCAAATAATTGAAGATATGGAAGAATTCCATCTTTTGATATCATTGAGTGTCTATAAGAGAACCATTAGCAATGCTTGATTCTTTATAGTCGAAGAGTGAAAAAGAGCATTGAATTCTCTTCAAGCTTGACTACTTGGTATCTCTCAAACTTGATAATACTTGTCTCACTGGTAAATTGGTTTGTACTGCTTTCATGATTTCACAATCCTTTCTCACCTAGATTTGCACACCACTTGTTTGTGAATTTTTCCAAGAGAAAGCACCTCCACCACATTCTTAATCTTTTTCTCTTTTTTGTTAATTCTCTGCAAGTTTCAAAGGCCTTCACCAATAATCGGTGGCCCTACTTCTTTATCACAACTATAATCTACTCTAGCCCATTTAAATCTGTGAAAGGTAGAGTATTGATGCAATCCCTTTTTTCTTTGGAGCACAATATTGTGTTGCTAACATGCTTTTTTGTTTGAAATTTCAGTAACGCCATGAAGATAGATATCAAAGACTATAGTGAACCAATTCTATGCATCATGATTTGATGTGACAAAGACTTCCCAAAGCCATAAGCACAACTTTGTGTGTGTGTGAAGCGGTTGTGGATGCTCAATCTTCTAAGGCTCGATCAAACTACTCAATGCATATTGCTGAATGGTCCGAGGAGACAACTAAGGAATTGATCAACTTTCCAGTGCTTCCGCTCGTTCTAAGGTCTTGCTGTTGAAATCATCACTTCATGACATCGGAGCCATGCATGCAAAACTCTCACTTTCGAACCACCATCTCAGCACCAATAGAGGCTCGTGGAGACTTCTAGCGTCTAAGTTTAGCAAGGTATCCTTTCACACTGGCTATTGGGAGTGGGCAAAGGACGTGCTAGGCCATCATATAGACACTCTTCATCAATCCAAGATCTATGAAGCTATTCATGCCTCCTTTTTCATGTACGCTTGCAGCAAGAATGTCCTCCAAGGATTTCTTGAGCTATGGTGTCCTTCTACAAACACATTTCACACTGCTATTAGAGAATTGTCGATTTCTTTATGGGACCTTCATGGACTTTGTGGATTGCCGATACATGGAGATTTCTACGATGAAGTTGTTCCATCTGCCAAGGAACTGCTTGATGCCGGCACCTGTCAGCCTTCTTTGCCGCGAAGCTGCAAGTACCTATTCGCAGCATACCACATGCTTCCAAAGGACTCTAATGGTGTATCTATTTCTAACTGGATTGGGTTTTAGTTTAGAGGCTTGACTAGGTATGCACAGCCACCTTCAAGATCATCCAGAAAGAGACTTGTCAAGCCAAAGCTATCTTGTTATCCTTGTGGGAACATCAACACATCTCCTTTATCACGCACTAAGGAGTATGATGAGCCATTTCTACAATTGGAGATCGAAGAGAAAATTAAGGGCGAGACTTATTTGGCTGTTTTTCTTTCATATTGGTTATGCAGTTTTGCTTTACCATATCGTGAAGTTGATAAGGTATGTGCTTCTATTTTCAAAGTTGCAAGTAAAATAGCTCGTGGTGATTGTTTTTCTCTAGCAGCTCTTATATTGGCAAGCATCTACCGCGGGAGAGAGATATCCACATCAAGGAGTTTGAGCGACTCTACCACCATCTTCCCTATTCATTATGTATACAATTGGATCGAGTGATATCTTCAAACACATTTTCCATCAAAACTTGAATTAGTTGGAGCTTAGATGGTGAAATATACAGGAGAGAATATGGTCAAACACTTTGAACTCACTGAGGTACGCGAATTATTCCACAACATTAATCCCTAAAGGCTTCAAAACTTGCGCACACAAGGGCAAACCTCAGTGACAGATGATGCCGGCATATCCAATACCAACAAAGATCTTTTCATAGTTCTGCGGTCTAGCCATTTGACATTTCGAAGTGGAGCAATACGTATTGTTGAAGCTTACAGTCCCCATCGATTCAACCGGCAACATAGTTTTTGTCAAGATATTCCTGGCCACCAAAAGAATGAGATTCTTACTTGTGAGTTGGTTGAACTCATTCAACTGTGGCAATCTTGCACTTTGTTGGGTACATCATCCAAGCTAATCATACCAAGTAGTGTCTCCTCATCACCTTTGGTTACGAAGGAATATTCAGACTGGTGGGCTGAACATTGGAAGGCTTATTTAGGGAAAAACATAAAAATCATTTTCAAACTTAACCAAACAACAGATATGAATCCCAAAAAGTCTCAAAGGACTTCAAGAAAAGGTTCCAAGGATGGAGAAGTTGTCCTACCTCCTCAAGATTTTGCTGTTCACCTAGAACAAGCAAAAGTACGTTCTAAAAGGTAATAAATTCCTCAAGCGGACTTGACCCCCAAGCTTGTCCCTACAGCTAGTCCAACTGAAGGAAATGAAGTGATTTCTGCCTTGTCACTCTCTAATGATGAATCCAGCAACCAATACCAGTTTAGAAAAAGATCAAAGGTTCTTGACTTAGACAATATTAGTGTGAATTCAACATTTTTTGCAGATGCTCCAAGCTCTTCATTGCCTTTAGAGGAATTAGCAGAATATGTATTCACAATCATTATCATTATTTTATTCAGTTACATTACTGCTCTTTTTCACCCATTTTATATCCTTTTTTTTTGTTTTCCTTTCAGCTTGCAGAACTTAAGAAAGGAATCCCCATTGCTTCTAAAGACAGCATGGGCTCAATAAATGAAGTCGATCCTCTGAGCTTATGTGGAGAAGATACTACTTCCCATCCCTCTGGTAACAATGCATCAATTATCTCTTTTTGTAAAATTGAGACTTTTTGCAAGTATTTAAATGGTATTACCTATTTTATTGCAGAAAAGTTGCCTGTTGAGAAGGACATGCCTAAAGAACCCAAAAATACATTTGAGGCTTCATCTTATCCACTCCTACGTGCTGAACTTTCTGAATTTTGTCCTACAACTATAAAAACTAAAGCTGGGCAAATATTGATCAAATTTTATCGGGAACAAATATGTCAACAGATTATGAGAACTTCATTTGAGTAGTTTTCAGAGGTAATGCCAGCGATTGACGATTTGATTGTGGAGATGATGACATATATGAAAGATACATCATCCTTGGAGAGTCATCTAAAGTCTTTCTTTAAGGGCACTTCCAACTACACAAATGTCAAGTTGGACTCCATCTAGGGAGAAACACAAGAGGCTAATGAGAAAACACTTCTTCTTGCACAACAAGATCTTTCAGAGGTTTAGGCAATAGAGACTGAACGAGTTGAAGAGGTGAATAGGCTAAAAGCATAACTTCTTTGAATCACCGAGCAGCAAGAAGAATTGAAGGTGTGACTTGCCAAGTTGAACAACAAGGAAGAGCTTTCAAGTTTATCACTCCATAAAGCAAAAGAAAACCTATCCACCATTCAAAAAGAAGTAGCAATAAATAGGGAAGAAATCTCGAAGCTTGACAGCACTCCATTTTTAACTGATAAAGAGGTTGAAGCTTTGAAGATGATGGAAGTATTAGTTGAAGAATCTCGCAATGATTTAGCCGCCTTTGACTTGTTTTCTTGAACATTTAGCTTCCTAGCATTCTTTCTTTCCCTCCCCCCCCTTTTAATTGATGTAAAAGAATATTCATATGTAATGAAAGATCTTTTTCTTTTTCATCAATCTTTTGCTTCATTTTTTTTTTATGCTCTGTCTTTTGCACTTTTCTCATTAACACCAACTAAGAAAACATCAACCATATACTTTCAAAGATTGAATAATTATGAGCCGTCTCAAACTTACAAACAAATTGGCAATCTTTAAGATAAACCAAACTTGTTTAAAGATAAGACTAAACTTAGAAAATGAATTCCAAGCTGCCTACGTACTCCATCAAGGGGATCAAATCAGCACGTAATTCAAAAAAAAATTATTTTGAGGGGGGCCATACAAAGTTTATACTCATGCGGGCTAGGAGTACCTATAGCTTAGCCACCCTGGACGAGGTAAAGTATTTCTATATTTTAGCCACATGAAATACTTTTAGTGGAGTAGGTTAGCAGTTTATCCACATACACTACCATTAGTAGGTACCGTACACAGTTTATATTCATGCGTGTCAGGAGTAACATACAGTTTAGGCTCATGTGTCAAGAAGGATACTTCTTCATGGATAATAGCGCTTCAAAAACTTGCCATTTATAGGGCTAAAGCACAGTCCATCTTTATCCACCAACTTATAGGCACCATTCGTATAAGCCTCTTTCACCACACAAGGACCATCCCACTTTCATGTAAATTGTTTCCCATTCACTGGGTGATAATAATTGGCCTCCTTACTACCAGGACCAGATCCCCAACTTGAAATGATCGAGGGCAGACTTTCTTGTTGAGTGCCCTTATCATGCAAGCATGGTAGCACTCAAGTTGCTATTGAGCTTCAAGCCTTTTCTCATCCAACACTTCCAATTCTTCAAGTCTAAGGCGAGCATTATCTTTTGTGGTGAGTCCTTCTTGAATTGCAATACGGAGAGAAGGTATCTGACTTTCAAGGGAAGAACAGCTTCAACTCCGTATGCCAATGAATATGGAGTGGCTTGAGTAGCAGTCCAATGTGTCATTTTATATGCCCGCAGTGCTTCTCCAACTTTCTTGTGCCAGTTCTTTTTTAACTTCAACACTACCTTTTTCAGGAGGTTGCATAGGGTCTTATTGAATGCTTCAGCCAAACCATTTGTTGTTGTATTGTATATTGATGAGTTTTGGCGCTTGAAACCAAACTGTGCACATAACTTATCCATCAACTTGTTATAGAACAGCTTCTCATTGTCAGTGATAATGTAGCGAGGTACCCCATATTGAAAAATAAGGTTCGAATAGATAAACTCAACCACTGTTTCCATCTTGACCTCTCTAAGAGTGATCGCCTCCGCCTATTTGGAGAGGTAATCAGTAGCTGCCAATATATAAGCATGACCAACAGATAACTTCGAAGTAATAGGCCCTACAACATCAAGACCCCAAGCGTCAAATGACCATGAAGCAACAGTAAGATGTAGAGGCTCCGAAGGCTGGTGTATGAAATTTGCATGTAGTTGGAAAGCTTCACACCTCTTTGCATATTCTAAACAATCTTTGACCATATTCGGCCAATAGTAACCTATCTTTCTAATCCAAAAATGGAGCTTACGATCGGACTGGTGAGTGCTACAGATCCTAGAATGTCCTTCAGTCATAGCTTCCATTGCTTCTTCTCCACTTAAGCAACGTTGGTAATTATCTTCAAAAGATTGACGATAAAAATTATCTTTGTATATGATAAAACGAGATGATCTCCTTAATACTTCTGTCTTATGGCGATGATTATTTGGCAACTTTCCTTGCTTTAAATAATCAATCAATGGACTCCTCCAATCTTGATCATCATTAATCGATACTGGTGTAGCATTTGAATCTTTTTGATTGGATCCAGCAGAGGACGACACGATCCATCGATTGCATATGGGAACATTTGTTGTTTCTTCTTCTGACAAAGCAAGAGTAGTTGCCAGGTTAGCCAATGCATCAGCCATCTTATTCTCCTTTCTTGGTATGTGGTTTAAGCTGACACTCTCAAATTTCCCCAATAAGTCTGAGGTTCGCTGAAAGAAGGGCACGATATCTTCTTTCTTAACTTCATATTCTTTCAAAAGCTGATTGATAATTAATTTTGAGTCATCATAGATCTCAATTTCCATAATCTCCATTTCTAAGGCCATTTGCAGTTCAATGACCAAAGCTTGGTACTCAACAACATTGTTAGAGCACAACTCGCATAGTACAATGGAATATGTCAATACTTGCTTTTCTAGTGACACGAAGACAATCCCTACCCCTGATCCATCAGATCTAGTTGCTCCATCGAAGAACATCGTCTATGTTGCGAGAACTTCAACATAGAGAACATCTTTATCGGGGAGATCATTAGATAACTCCCATTCTGTAGGGATAGGATGATCAACCAAGAAGTTGGCAAGAGCTTGTCCTTTAATATCTTTTTGTGGCACATAGGTTATCTCGTATTAGTTGAATATGACATACTACTTAGCTAATCTCCTAGAGAGCATAGGTTTTGACATAACAAACTTGACTGGATTAGCACGAGAGATGCCTCAAAATAGTACTTCAACTTCTTAATAACATAGAATAATGCTAAGCAAATCTTCTTAAAAGGGGAATATTTCAGTTCATTGCCAGTCAAGGATCTGCGCAGGTGGTATAGTGCCTTTTCTTTACCCTTTTCATTTGCTTGAGCTATAAGAGCACCAATCAGCCTGTCTTGTGCTGTAATATACAAGATAAATAGCCTTCCAGGTACATGAGCTCCCAATATTGGTGGATTCAATATGTGTTTCTTTACACTTTTAAAAGCATCATGGCGTCTTTAATCCCAGTTGAAAGGGGCTTCTTTCTTCATAAGATGATTAAATGGTTGGCACCTTCCAGTGAGGTTTGATATGAATCTTCTTATGAATATAAGGCTACCTTGCAAGCTCTGCAATTCCTTTAAGTTCCTTGGTGCAGGCATCTTCTGGATAGCATCTATCCTTGCAGGATCAACCTCAATGCCTCGATGACGGACTATAAAGCCAAGAAACTTGCCTGATGTAATGCCAAATGCACAATTAAGGGGATGCATCTTCAAGTTATATTTTCGCAACCGATCGAATACCACTCGAAGATCTACCTAGTGATTACTTATTGTCTTACTTTTGACAACCAAATCATCAACATAACATTCAACTCTTTTGTGCAGCATGTCATCAAAGATGTTCTGCATCACATATTGGTAAGTAGCACCTGCATTCTTTAACCCGAAAGGCATTACTTTATAACAGTAGATACCTTTTTGAGTGCAAAAAGCCGTAAACTCATCATCTTGTGGCGATATTCTAATTTGGTTGATCCCAAGGATCCATCCATGAAAGTTAACACCTCATGACCAGTAGTTGCATCAACTATGAGCTCAATGATAGGTAACGAAAACTCATCTTTCGGGCTTGCTTTATTTAAGTCTTGAAAGTCGACATAAATACATATTTGCCCATTTTTCTTCTTTACATGCACAATACTTGATATCCACGTTGGATACTTAACTCCCCTAATGAACCCAACATCAATGAGCTTGTTTACTTCAACTTCAATTTGAGGGAGAAGCTCTGGGCGGAGAATTCACTGCGACTGCTTCACTGGGCGCATCCCATACTTTATGCCGAGGTGATGGATTGCAACTTTGGGATCCAATCCCGGCATCTCTTTATGTGTCCAAGCAAAGCCATCTCTACACTCGCTCAAGGTTCTTGAGTACTGTACTTCTTCTTTATTACTTAAAAGGGAACTTACAAATATAGGGCGTGGCTCCTCTGTTGTGCTAAGATTAAGTTCTTTAAGTTCATCGATAGTTGCCTATCCACCATCTTCAAGTTGTGGGGGAGCTTCTTGGATCTCATCTTCAAAGATATCTGAATCAAACTCTTCATTAATGGTAATATTATAACATGAGTGCTACTTATTGTCTTCTTCATCATGAGATTGTATAGTGTATACGAGATCTTCCTTTTGAAATGTAACCCTCCATTGTATAGCTCCATCTACTTTCACAATGGGGATAAGCATTGTCCTCCACCCAAGATGGCTTGTGACTCGCACAAAGCTACCCACCATCAACCTGTTGAGTTCCCTAAGGTACTGAGGGCTTGTTTCTTCTACAGCACTTGTATAATTAGAGCTTAGGATAATCTCCATTTCATCCTCATGTCCACCATCTTCATCAGACGAATGTCTCATAGTAAGTCGCATCACCTTTTTGGTCTATCCACGCTGATGATTAGAATTTAGGATTTAGCTCCATTCAGTTGAGGTGAGCAAATAGTCTAACCTTCAATTCTCAAGTTTACAATGTCGGACTTATCATAATTATTTCTTTTCCTTGATTTTTTTGCGGCATTACTTCCAAATCGATTGAAGACTAAACCTTGTGGTCGATGACTTGTAGTAGGTCCTCTGCGAAGTGGTGGATTCTGACCAAGTCTTTCAAAGACAGATGAAGGTTGGTGTGAATGCTTAGCCGATCGAATATAGAGACACAACTATCAGTTGACTTTTGACCTCCATTATTTCCATCTTTGTCAGCTGCAATATGTTGGATACTGACTTACTTACCTTTGTTCGTCACACGTATTCTGATTAGCTCACTTGGTGCAAATCCCAAGCCGGTCTTTGGCTGATCAACATAAAACCCTTGGCTCCGTAATTTTTGTTATGCCTTGCTGAGGCCATAGACCTTTTCTCTGGTCAACTCAGGTTTTAACTCCCCTAACATAGATGGATTGGAAAAGTCATATCCAGACTTAGCTAAGAGGTCATAAGCTTTTGGATCAAACATCCCATGAAAATTTAGACGTTGCGTTCCTCTAGGAGAAAATTCAACTGAGGCATTTGAGTTCAAACTGACGATAGGCGTGATTAACTCTTTTCTCATAACTTTGTGGTCATCAGATCCTATCTCCTTTATTTGTTATGTTTTATTGTGCAGTGATGGAATGTATATTTCAGGTGACTTTTGTCCTTCTTTCTAACGTGATCGAAGGGTATACCGAAATACTGGCAAATTGGTCGTCTCTTCGGATTCGACATCTTTACTTGTCGAAGCTTCACCAATAACCAACTTCTCGGACTTTCCAACGTCGAGCTCTAGAGTTATACATTCAAAATGTTCTCATCCGATAGGATGATTGATAGGAGATTTTTAAGGCAATTTTTCCTGCACTGAGCTCGGGTCTAGATACAATTTAACATCTGCAAAGCATGATTCTACCTCAGTAAATGGTTTTGCATCTGCATCGACATTCATTATCTCACCATTTCTCGAATACTTGAAGCATTGATGAAGGGTAGATGGAACCACTCCATTTTCATGAAGCTATGGTCTTCTTAGCAGCAAGTTGTAAAAAGTCCTTGCATCGATGACATCAAACAAAGTATCCATTTTTAATTCTCCAATAGTAAGATCTAGGCGAATCATTCCAACGGCTCGCTGGCCTCCTTGGTTGAAACTTTGAATGGTCAAGTGACTACGAGATAAGTCCTCAACTGTGATCCCCAATTGTTTCATAGTAGACTTTGGCATGATGTTAACTGCTGACCCCCCGTCAATAAGTATGTGGTTGACTTTCTAATCTTGCATGAATCCAGAAATAAAAAGCGGCCGATTATGGGGCTTTGATCCCAACAACAAATCTTCATCTGTAAATGCAATGACCGTATAACAAGAGGCAGAATTTTGGTTCTTCACTTCACCAGATACAATAAATGCTATCTTGACCTTCTACTCAAAAAATCTCATGGGAAAAAAGTCTCCTAGAGTAATAGGTTCCCAATAACTTCTTCTTAATTTTCTCAGCTTAATATGAAAAGCTTTCATAACTCTCGTTAACTTTGATTGAGGGCACTTGGTGCGATGTTGAGATGTCCTACCATGAACGCCGCATCTATTGGGATGTTGTCTCTTTAAGAGGGATGGATGAAGTTGGTGAACATGTTGCCTTTATCTTCGCCGACGTGTTACAAAAATCCCTTCACCTTTATCTTCAACTTCAGAAACAAAACTTGTATCTGACTTTTCTTTTACCATGAACGGGATTGGGTCTATACTTCAAAATTAGAGCAACTTTGATGCCCCCATGAGTAGGGGAAGAACATTCTTCTAGCTGGAAGCAGCATTTATAATAACTGTGATACTAGCAACATTTGCATCCATCGTATCTTCGGTAGGCCGATGCCTTTCAGTTGGCACAAGTTGATCAGGTTTTTCTCTTTTGTTGCTACTTGCAGAAATCTTGACAAGAGATGCTTTAATTGCCATTGACTCGTTCACAGAAGTTTTGGTGAACTTCTCATTCTTCTTTGAGTCTTTTCTGTCTTTCTTTTGATCATCCACTAGAAAAGCAGGCTTATAATTTGTAATGCTCAACTCTATGTCATGAGCACGAGTGGCCAATTCCTCAAAACTTCATATTTGATCCCTTTGAAGATATAAAAAAGCGCCCAATGCATCCCCTGGATGCATATCTCTATTGCTGAAACTTCTGATAATTTATCCTTGCAATTCAAACTTAGTGTACGCCAACGGTTGATGTAGTCAACGACTGGCTCGTCCTTTCACTGCTTCGTATTGGTAAGCTCGATCATATTCACAGTGCAATAAGTGCTGTAGAAGCGATTTAGAAATTTTCTTTCCATTTCTGGGCAACTGTCAATAGACTCAAGCTCCAAATCAATGTACCAATCAAATGCATTTCCCTTGAGAGATCTCACGAATTGCTTTATGAGGAGGTCACCATCAGTTCTAGCATTATTGCACATTTCCACAAAATGGCAATATGTTGCTTTAGATTGCCTTTTCCATCAAGCTGTTGGAGCTTTGGCGGCTGGTAACCCATCGGCATCCTTAATGTGTTAACTCTCTTAGTGTTTGGTTTTGAGTACACGAGCAAATTTTGCGAAGGTCCACCATATTATGCTCTGATAGTGTTAGTTATCATCTCCTGCAATTGTTGCACAGATAGCGCAGCAACAGATGTCGTAGAGTGATTAGATTTTTGCATTAAGTCTTGCTTGGGTAGCGCCTCATCAATTTGCTTCTTATTTTCAACATGATTTAAGGAAGCTGAACGATTCTAGCTAGACTCTTCAACATTTGAATGCTCCAGCTTGCTCATTAATTGGGTGATCTGGAGGTCTTTGTCTTCCACAATCTTTTGAAGATCAACTATGGCTTGAGCCATCTGAGCAAGTTGTTTGTCCTCTGTAGTTGTTTCAGTTACCATTGTAGGCAGCACAACAAAAAGAGATGATTTGGACTTAATCTTCATAGGACTTGCTGAGTTTGAGCAATCCGATGGAGTAATATCAACAATCTTGCCCCCAACAAAGGATTGACCGGCCACAGTAATAATATCCATAATGTTTGTCTAATTCATAATAGTGACTTGATTCTTCTTAGGTGCCATGGAGAGTTCATAAATGACAACTGAAACTTTGATTTAGGAGAAAGAGATGAGAGACAGAGATTGTCCCACTGAGCGTGCCAAAAATTTGTTCACACAAATTTTGAGTCTATAAAAAGAATTACATGACAAGAAAAATACGGACAAATTCAATATTTAATTTAAAATAAAAAGCGGTTACAATCTCTGATAATTCCTCTGATTTTTCTCCTGGATTCGATTCAAAGGTTTGGCGCTTGTTCTTAAATCGGATGAGTAATTCCCTCCTAAATTTGTGGATGAAATCACAAACTTCCTTAAAATCAAGTATTTGTTTTGATATTAAGGTCTTCCAAATTTAATGCTTTTGAAGAAAATGTAGAACCTTTGTGGTTGCAGCATTTCTTCATAGCAAGAGCTCGGACTTGAGAGCTTTGATGCTTGAATTTCTCTTGATGTATTTCTTGATGAATTTCTTAATGTATTTCTTGATGAATTTCTTGATGTGTGGTATGTCTCCCAACACCTCTTTATATAAGCACAAATTTGGGTTTGATGACTTGAAACTTGAGTCTCCCCTCGAGCTTAGATACCACTTGAGATGGGCTTAATTAACTAATGGGCCATATTAAAATTTATTTGGGCCCAATTAGCTAAACCAAAATAAATAAGATATTTTAAAATTCATTTTAGATTGGCCCATTTTATAAAGCTCAAATTTATTATGGACTTTAATTTGGGACTTAATTCAATAGCCAATTTAATTGGGCTATCAAATAGTAGTTTATCCCAATAAAATTTTGATGCTAACACCTGTCTCAAGTGCCTTTAGATACACTGGCAAACTTAGAAAGTGCATCTACTATCTCGTTTTTTGACCTGGGTATTTAGCTGAGTGTGAACTTCTCAAATAATTGTCCCAATCTCTTGACCTCATGAAGATAAGTGTTTATAGTCAGGTCCCTTGCTTTGAAATTACCTTCAAATTGTTCAACAACCAGTTGAAAATGGGTAACAGTCGTCAAATTCCTGACACCTCATATCTAGAGCTATCTTCATTCCGGCAATGAGAGCTTCATATTCTGCCTCATTATTGGTGATGGGGTAATTTACTTGATAGCAAAATCATATTCTTTGGCCTAGGGGGAGCCCAACAATATCACTGCTCCTCTTCCCGAGTTTGTAGCTGATCCATCAACGTGTAAGGACCATGTTAGTGATTGAGGTTCTTGGAGAGGTGGCAGGTCAATCTATTCTACCACAAAATCCACCAGCACTTGAGCTTTTATAGCGACACGAGGTTGAAATTTGAGGTCGAATTCTCCCAGCTCGATGGCCCACTTGGTCAACCTTCCCAAAGTATCTGGCTTAGAGAGTACCAATTTCAATGGTTAGTTCATCAGAACAATGATAGTGTGGGATAGAAAATAAGGCCTCAATTTCCTTACTGTCATGACTAGCGCCAAAGCGAACTTCTCAATCTCTAAATAATTATGCTCATGGCCTTCCAATGCTTTATTAATGTAATACACCAGCTTGTCCACCCCCTCTCTAGTCGACACCAACACAAAACTAATGGCGATTGCTGATACGACTAAGTATAAAGGCAGAACTTTTCCAACCGCTAGTTTCGATAGCACATGAGATTGAGAAAGGTACTCTTTTAATTCAACCAACACCCGATCATATTGATTAGTCCATTGAAACTTCTTAGCATTTCTTAGGACCCGAAAGAATGGCAAATTTTTATCTGCCAGCCTTGCTATAAATCGACCTAAAGCTATCATCCGTCCGACCAGCCTTTGCACATCCTTGATTGTTCTTGGGGGCGCTATATCTTGGATGGCCTAAATTTTCTGAGGATTGGCTTCAATACCTCACTGGCAGACCATATACCTTAGAAACATTCCTTCCTTAACACCAAAAGTGCATTTACTCAAGTTAAGTTTCATCCTAAAAGCATGGAGAATGGAAAAGGTATGAGTGAGGTCGGCCAAATGGTCAGCCTCCTTCTCCGTCTTGACAATCATATCAACCACATACACCTCTATAGATTGGCCTATTTCATATTTGAACATAAAATTAACCAATCTCTGGTAGGTTGCCCCTGTATTCTTCAATCCAAACGGCATGACCAAAAATAGTATATAAAGAAGTTTTATCTTGGTCCTTGGAGCCATAAAAATTTGATAATACCCTTGGAAGGCATCCATCATGCTTAAAAGTTCACATCCAGTAGTGGAATCAACTAATAAATCAATACGAGGTAGAGGATACGGGTCTTTAGGGCATGCTTTATTAAGATCTGTGAAATCATTACACATTCTCCATTTTTCTTCATTTTTAGGAACTATGACTATATTACCTAACCAACTAGGATATTGGATTTCAATAATGTAGCATGCGTTAATAAGTTTGTTGACCTCTTCCTTAATGATCTGAGTCATTTCAGTATTAAAAGTTCTGGTCTTCTGTCGAACTGGCTTGTATGCTGGATCAATGTTAAGTCGATGCACAATGATTTTAAGATCAATGCCCTCTAAGTTAGCATTCCATGCAAAGACATCCATATTCCTTTAGAGAACATCAATGAGCAAACACTCCATTTGACCTCCCAAACTGGCTCCTATTCGAGTTGTCTTCTTAGGTTTCCCTGGCTCTAATTCGATGGTCTTAGATTCCTCGACTGGTTCGACCCTAGTATCTTCAATCTTCCTCATCTTATTGATCTGACCCCCATCGGATTTCATTACTGTGATGTCACTCGAGGTCTTTAGTTGAAGTCAAACTTTTTGAGAGTTGACTTCAATTGAGATTGTGTAACACTGCCAGGCCTTTTTCATATTGCAAAATATTTCACCTGTCGACTCTGGTGTGGGAAATTTGATCTTCATATGATATGTCGACATGATTGCATGAAAGTCATTAAAAGTTGGTCTGCCAATTATGGCATTATAAGCGAAAGGGGAATCTACCATAAATAAGTTGACCATCAATATATGCCTCATAGGAACTTCCCCAAATGAGGTGGTCAAATTGATGGATCCTACTGAAATAATTTTTACTCCCCCAAACTCGACCAGGGGCGTTCTGATTGGGTCAAATTTCAATTTTCCTAGCTGCATTCTATAAAGGGTATAAAGAAAGATAATATTTGCAGAACTGCTATTGTCGACCAGCACTTTACGGACCTCAAAGTTTGCGATTTCAATGGAAACAACCAAAGGGCAATCTAGGCTACCCCCTGCACCGTGCCCCCCCAAATGCTTTAGGTTGAAATCCAATAAGGAAATAAGCTCAGAACTAGTGGATAATTGATAAACCGCTTAGTGTTTACCTATCTATTAGATTCAAGATGTCTTTGCACTTGCTTTCTCGCCAACCTCGAATTACCTCCCGTCGGCTTGCCGGCTATCTTATCGATTATGACTTTCAAATGAAGGTGGTTATTTTCCATCTTTTTTTTCCCTTTGTCATAACGCCTTGGGCTAGAAGACTATTCTCTATGGAGAGTCTAATCAGTTTGAGCTATGGCCTGTAAAGCTTTTTGATCCACAAATTTCTTAAAGTGGCCCTGCCGAATGAGAAGCTCGATCTCATCCTGGAGATTGAAACAATCCTCTGTGTCCTGACCCTTCTGATAGTGGAAATGACAATAGTTCTTTGATTTTTTCATAGCTTCCGTCTTAGTGAGCTTTCTGGGCCTTTTCAAGAGATTGTCATGTCGGATTGCTAACAAGACCTCCTTGCGAGACGTGTTTAGAGGAGCATAATTATGGAAGCGTTTGATAGGAGACCTATGACATTTCTTCTAATGTTTGTCATCTTTCTCTTTTCCTTTCTTCTTGTCGAATTCTCCTTCCCCGATTTCATCCTGTTTATTTCCTCTTGGGCTATATATCTTTCTACCAAATCCTGAAGCTCCTTCATTTTTCGATGGCGCATTTTCACCAGCACATTGTCATATTCCTTATGCCTCAATCCCAAAAACAAAACATCGATAAGGAATTCAATATGGGGATTATCAATTTTTAGGACCTCCATGTTAAACTTGGAGAAAAATCCCTCAAAGTTTCTCCTTCATTCTATTTGACAGTGTGCAGGTGGGTATGAGGTAATTTAGCTTTCCTTATGTTGGCAAATTGATGTAAGAACTTATCACAAAACTAGTCATAAAAATATATGGATGCTATTAACGAACCATTCCAATGTAATACCCTGAAAAGTAGTAACCAACATCTTTGCGTGAATATGGTCGTTGTGTCCATGCAATTGCATTATGTGCTTAAACTGCAAAAGATGTTCATTTGGGTCGAATGACCCATCATATCTGGCAATCCAGTAGGGCCTTTTGCATCAAGGGCTACCCTTTCATCGATAATATCCTGCACAAAAGGTGACTCTCTTTCACGTCGGATTCGGTGAGCTGTTTCAGCTTGAGTTCTCTCCAAATTTCTTCTCGAGATTTTCTCTAATATCTTGTTAAGTTGTTGGACCTGATGTGATACTTTCTCTCATTCCTCTCTATCTGTTCCGGACATATCTCGACTTGGATTTGGTCTTGAGCATTTGATCTGATCGCTATGCTGGGCTCGATCGGGTCAAACCCATTGATCTACTGATTCCACTATCTCTTTGTGAGGGATATGTTGAAGCTCACTACGAGGAAAATGGCCCTGGCTAAGTTTATGTCTACTGAGAGGAAGGTGTATCTCATTTCTGGTCCAGCCCTCAGTCGGGGGCTATTCCTCTCGGTGCGTGGGATGGGGGGTAACACTCACGGCTGACGTTGGATGGTTATAATGCCTCTACAAAGCAGTGGATAATTGAGCTAAAAGTTGAGCTGAAATATGATCATTGATCATTTGCATAAGCTGAGAAATGGTCAAGGTGACCACTTACTTCGTTTTTGAACTAAGGTCGTCTCTCCCATGTAGGTTGCTTTTGGGGCTGTGACAACGATGGGGGGTGGGGATGGTGAGCGATGTTCATTTTGCCTCTCAGAAGTAGTCTTCTTGGTTTCTATCATTTTTGGCTGTAAAGTCCCATTTCCCACAGATAGTGCCAAAATGTTGAGGGTTAGGCGGACACTTATGATATTTCTCGACCTGGGAGATAGTCCTTGGCACGTGAAGTATTTCGACCTGAAGGTGGTGTGGGGTGGAACCTGTAGCCAAATAACACACATTAGGCTAACCGAGAGGGCCCTCAACTAAGACCCTCCGATGGTTAAGTCAGTTACTCAACCGGATTAAGAGGTAAAACGAGTAGAGTAATAGCTTGATAGAGAATGAATGTCTTACCCTTTGATTGAGAGAATGGAGTATTTATAGTGTATGCTCATTGGTGAAAGGATAAAAATTGCCTTGATAGGCTTCCAGCAGAATTCCTACTGGTAGGGATAGTCTTGGTCATTTCGACCAAAGCCTATGCTTTGTAACTGTTTACTGTACCGACCATTAAGGTCAATGGAGGTGGAGGCCGTACTGCCCTTAATACGGATACGGAAGCATTAATGGCGGATATGACATACCATCATAGCATTAAATACGAATGGATGGGTGGTTGAGGCCCATTTAATACGACAAATAGGACAACGCAGACTGCCATCATTAGTCACTAAACACCTAGTTTTGCTCAAATCAGGGATGAGGTCGACCTATTCAACCTTTCTGGTCTAATGTAGACAAGGCCATTTGATCTCTTCGACTGAATTTGGACCTGGCTTGAGCAAGGCCCAATAATAGGGGATGTATTTCGACCTCATGGTCGAGACTGGGCCAATTTGTAACTGGGCCCAATAAGCTTATTGGGCTTCCAAATCCCTAATGGGCTAGTCCCATATCAGGTCCCATAATTACACAACCTTATAATGATACACAAAATGATAATAATGGCCTAACTATCTTTAATAACCCAATTTTATCACTTAAGTCTAAAATCCATAGAATTAAGGTTTACTCATCTAATTATCTCAATTAACCAAAAATTATCACATGATAATACAAATTCGAGCCCATTAAACATATAAAAATACACATGCATGGCCTATATCGGAATTCCTATATCCAATTCTACATCAATTCCTTAATTCTCTTGGCATATGTAATGCAAGATTCGGACAAAATTAAACAGTACAAAACCTTAAACCCAAATTTAGTCATTACCCAAGATTTCCTTATCGAGACTTCAGATTCACAAACCAATTACACACCACAATCATCACGATGAGGTGAAGATTCTGCCTCAGCTCCACTGCCGCTCCGTTGAAAATGGCAAACGCCACCACCGTTCGCTGTGTTACAACCTTACAAGTCCAATTCTCCAATCAATTTCATGTTTGGCCACCTGTAGCGCCACCAATTTAGCTTCTAAATCCCCAGCACCACCACTTGTTGCCGCCTTAGTTTCCTCCTCTCCCGCCGTCGATGGTGGTCCAAATCCTCAACCAAGTATACCAAAATGTTCCCTGAGCTGCCCTCTATAGGAATCGCTGCCCACAAATCCCTTTCCATCGCTACTCCACCAGGTTCACCACTTGCCGTGGTTCCTCAGTTTCGGTCCACCATTGTTCTACCGTCCGCTGGTGCTTTTGCTCTACATCGGATATCTTGGTGTTCTATGTGATAAGGGGAGGAGTTTGGTTGGCTTAATTTTTCAAAAATGGTGGTCGCCGGTGACTATCACCAATAAGGAGGAAATAGGGTGCTCGATGGTGAATGAAGAAGAAAAAGGAGGAAATTAAAATATATAATTCCATTTTTTTGGAAATTAGAAATTAGTGCCCAAATCTTCTGCCCAACTTCCAATCGAATCCTCCAAGGTGTTGAAACTCTTCAATTTAGTCCTCCAATTACTGAGTGCCTTATTTTCACCCGTTTGACCCAAAATAATTCCATGAAACCGCTCAAAATTTAAAATGCGATCTAATCAAGTTTTATCAAATTGCAATTTGACCCTAAAACTTTCCATTTTCATGCAATTAAGTCTTTCTTATTTATTTTTCGAGCCTTAAAATTTTACTAACCAATTATCTTGATTTCTAAATCCTTATTTTTCCCAAAATACCAAATTTAAGGGTGTTACAGAGTGCCTCCCTCAGCTAGCCTCACATGCATTGCTTGCTTGCAGAACTCGACCCGCTCCCATCACCACATTCATTTCCAACCAATTTCCTGGTCGAGTGGGTCTGGACCCAATTCTTCAGCTCTCAGACCTTAGCATCATCACTACCTTTTGGAATGGTATTTTAACTGTAGTTAAAAAAATTATAACAAAAGGCCTTTTTGCATCTTGTACTACATTATAGTAATTCTATACTATTTCATGTATGATCTAATTTGCCTAAATTTATGGTGAATAAATATATAAGACCATCCAAAAATGATTCATATTTTCTTCAAGGAATGGTTGGGATATGCACGTGTTCAAATTATTAATAATATAACTATTAGTATAAAAAACTATTATATGTGGTGCAATAATTCATTTGAATATCAATTTTGCAGGGAATGACCTAAATTACCTCAATTTTATGGATGAAACAATATATTAGACCATCCTAAACATTCAAAACATATTTTCGTCGTCTAGTAAATATTGGGATACACGTATTCAAACAGTAAATACTTGAGTTTTATATGCATGTATTTCAAAATCGATCTCAAAATGCTTTCACCTCTTAATAGCATGCTAAAAAACATGTTTGCAACACTGGTATTGCAGCCTTAGCACAATCTTATTGTTTCTTTTGCTTGCATGTTGAATATCATATTCTAAGAAAATAATGTTGTTTTTGTCAAAATCTAGTACTTAGCTCTGGATATATTATATTGAATTTTCATAATCTAGTTTCTATTTGGAGCATTTTTATACTCATTTTTCTTTAGCTAAATTTACCTCAATTTAATTAAAAATACAACATATAAGACCATATGATACAATAAAATCATATTTCCTTTAATGGTCCTAATAGTAGGTGTTCAAATGGTTGGAAAAACAATCATCCACTTCCAACCACTTATTTCTCATTTATACTAGTATAAAGCATTGATGTATGTGATATATGTATCATTTTGACACCATCATCAAAAAGCAAGCAATGTCTCATGCTATACTAGTCCTAGGACTAAGAAATCATGATTTGATAATCATTCAATGACTTATATAATTAAATTTAATTTAATTTCTTATGTATCACGAATGATGTTGTATACTAAGAAAATAATACCTTTTTTTTTTCTTTCCAATTTCAGTATTTGATTCTAGATATATTATATTGGATTTCTCTAATTTGGTGCATCTATGGAATGCTTTTATATTCGCTTTTCCTTTGGTTGAATTTACTTCAATTTGATGGGCTAAACAACATATAAGATCATCTAATATAATAAAATCATGTTTTCTTCAACTAACAGTCATGATAACACATGTTCAAATGGTTGAGAAGACAACTACCCATATCTAATCACTTATGTTCTCATTCGTACTAGTATAAAACATTAATTTACGTTGTAAATGTATCATTTTGATATTACCATAAAAGAAGCAAGTAATGTCTTATGGCTATATCAGTTGTAGGACTAAGAAATCATGGTATGACACTACAACAAATTGCACTTCATGTAACAAAAATTTTGGTAACAAATGTAAAATTCGTTACATATGTTAGATTTATTGTACCAAAATTGATGTTTTGTTACAAATAATATTTTCTTGAGTAATAAAGTAAAAGTCATGTTACCTTTAACTCAAATTGGTTACCTTAAATTTTTTATGGTCGTAACTAAATAATAATTCATTACGGAAAATGTTATTTTGTTACATATAACATTTTCCATCACATAAGAAGATATATTTGTAACAAAATTTGGTACCTTTTGTAACAATAAAATATTTGTTACAAATAAAATATATTGTAACAAAGTTTTTAGTTACTAAACTTTAATTAGCTTCCCTCCAAAATTCATTCCTCCAAATATCAATTGTACACTTATGGTAACAATGTTTTTCCTTACTAATTATAAATGAATATTAAATTAAATTTTTACAAATCCTTGTGGGTTGGGCTTTTGTTCAAGAAATGGACTTCACAATAATGTAAAGAATTTGTTAATTGGGCTTAACAAATTTTTTAGAGAATTATTACTGAACTAGGTTTTATTTTAAAGATTGAGCTTGAAGAAATTTGAAATGAATAACCCATTAGTTGGGCCAATTTCTTTAAAATATTCGGTTTTATAACTTTTTTGTGAATTATTCAATGAATTGGGAGTTTTCATGTATGAAATAGATTTGACCAAATTTATAGTAAATTAAGCGGTGAATTAGGCTTCATTTTAAGATTTGGTCTTGAACAAATTTGAAGTGAGGTAAATGATGAATCAGGCTTTCTTCAAGGAACTGAGCTTATTTTTTATTAATTGGGCTTCACATTAGTTCAAATAATTAATTACTTTGGGTTGACCATCTTATTATTATTATTATTATTTTACTAATTGGGCTTAACTAATATTTTAGCAAATTGGCAAATTGGGCTTCATACTAATTTGAAGAATTCGTTAATTGGACTTTACCAACTTCCTTTTCATTAATTGAGCTTCAATAATTCTCCTAGTAAACTAGTGAATTGGATTTCAAAATGAATTGGATATGACATTAACTTAAAGAATTAATTAATTGTGTTTTTTGCAAATTTTCTTTTATTAATATAAGTTCACTGATTTTTTAGTAAATTAATGTCATTTGGTAAATAATTAGGTTTGACATCAAATTGCAGAGTTGATTAATTGGGCTTTAGCAACTCAGTGTTTATTAATTGTGCTTCACTAATTTTATAATGAATTAGTGTCAATAGGGGTGGCAATTTGGGTGGATCGTACAGGTTCGGATTGGGTTGAAGTAGAGGTATAACATTAATTTATCAACCTTAACCCAACCTAACCTGATGACAACCTGAAAATGTTCAACACTAACCCAACCTGAATCGTATCAGGTCAGGTTTAGGTCGACCTGATTTTTATTTGGTCAACTCGCCAACTCAAATCCACCCAATCCAATTTGCCAATCTAATTAAAAATAATTATTTCAAATATTATTTTAATTTCAAACCCTACTGTGAAATATATATATATACATATATATAAATATACACACACAAAATAACTTCCTTATGTTTTATAAAACCAAGCACACCGCCTTCCCCTCCACATTTGTTTCCCATTTAACATAATTTTAATATAAAATGATCAATTTACCCTTAATCATTTCACATACATACAATTCAATTTAAATAAATTTTTATTATCATATTTTTTTTTCATTATTTTCTTTTCTTTTTATTCTCATTTCTCTTTTTCTTCCATTACTTCATATATTTCTCATTTTATACATATATATAAATTTATCATTGTTTCTTATTTCTCATTATTTCATATATTCTCATTTTATACATATATATATATATTTATCTATAAAATTTCAAATAATTTTTATTTTTATCTTTTTTCTTTCTAATTATTCATACATGCATACTTATTTTTTCTATTTACACTTATTCACATATATATAATATACATATGTATAAATTTATCAATAAAATTTAAATTACTTTTATTTTATCTATTTTTTCTATTTATTCATTGCGAATTAAATAATATTTAATATTTATAAAAATATATATAATATAGTTTTTTATTCATACTTATATATATATATATTTTAATAAAATTTAAAGAAGATTCATCATATATTTCTCATTTCTCATCATTTCATATATTCTTATTTTATACATATGTATAAATTTATTTAATGAATTTGGATGGCAATGCAATTTTGTTTCCCTCCAACTTTGTATTCCCCCCAAAATTTGGCCCATAAAAAATGTTAACAATTGTTTTTATTATTAGTTTGACATAATAATTTAACTTGATTTCTTCCAAAAATTTGATTCCCTCTAATAATAATGAATTCTCTTCATTTTTTTGAATTCTCTAAATTTTAGCTCCTCCATTTTTTTTGTATAAATAATTTATAGCAAACTTAATTTCTTTTATCTTAAATTATATGATGAATTGACGTATAATTGTTTAAATTATTAAATGACTGTAGCACCCCCCACTCGGGATATCAACCAAATGCCAGAATGCCACTCACATCAATCCTATAGCATGCAATAATATATCCGATAGGCGCATAAACATTTTTTCAAAATTCTTCAATATACCACAATGATCACAACTCACAACATGCTTTAACTTAACACAATAATATCATAGTGCGGAAGTCATACTAATAACCCATCTTAATTAAAAACATACATCAACATATGAAGTATCATACATACATGCCAAAAGTCTTATACTCTTCCTGACTTATCACATCGTTTCTAATATCCATACATATTAAATGGTGAATTCATATATGAACATACATTCACCAAACTTAATACAAAATGTCAGGCCAAAACTCTTAGTCCAAGCCTCCAATCTCATACTTATCTATAAAGAAGTAAATGGTATGAGGGTGAGTCATAAGGACTCAGTAAGGAATAAGGCTAGACAATAGATGGATGTCTAGAGTCAATAATAACAATAAAACTCAATAACACGAAACTATGGAAGCTCAAAACAAGCCAAAATGAAGACAATGAACATTTTTTCAAATAGTAACAATTGCCGGGTCGGGATACTGTAATCGTCAGCTCAAAAGGCCCAGGATCATCTCGACTGATGCTGCTCGGGAGGTTTAGAGAATCTCAACCGATCATAGTCGGGAGAGAATCTCAATTGGCTTGGCTTCAGCCCAATCTAGACTGGAAACTCACTCCAGCATTATTGCTTCATGAGCTAAAACAATTTAAGAGTGCAAGCCCAACAGACTATACATATCAAATAAAAATAATTATGCATATCAGATTATCCTTATGCCTCCATAACAATACAATCGATCAATCAATAACAGTTCAATGGCACAAGCATAACAGCTCGGCAATAACAGTAGCACAAGCATAACAGCTTAGCAGCAATAGTAGCACAAGCACGACGGCTTGGCAAAACAATAGCACAAGCATAACAACTTGGCAAGGCTCTCGGCATAACAATTCCCTTGTATCACTTTCAATCAATATTTTGAACGATCAATTGCCACATGGCAGAATAGCTGAACAATAATGCCAACACGGCAAATCCAAGATATACTAATCAATCCAGGAAATCAATATGATATTTGACACACAAAATACCAATTCAACAGGAATGATACAGTAACACTGTAAAAGTTCGTGGCACTGGAACAGTAAATCACTGCATTCAGAACGGTTTTAAAGAAAACATAGGCCACTCGGCCGTACAGTTCAATTCTTAGAAAAAGAAATCAACTTTCACAAAGCTTTACAGAAGCTGGTCTAGACAGTCATTTTCAATAAAACGGATCAAATATTACTCAATTTCAAAACAAGAGAACTTCACAGAGTTCGAGAATCAATAACAATCACAATAGTTATCAAATCAGCAGAGCCTAACGGGTTCAATAAAAGCTATAGATTCAGCTCATGTAAATCAAGAACCAATATATAGAACCCTCACAAGGGTAACAACAATCATCAAAGTATGATAATCAAGGCAATAATAACCTTCACAAGGGTTTATCACAGAATCGAAAGGTATAAAGGTTGCCAAATTGGCGGATCCTCACAGGGGTAATAATAATCAATAGAGTACGATAAACAAAGCAATACAAACCCTCACAGGGTTTTATCAAGGAAACGATAAGTACAAAGGTTGCCAAATTGGCGGATCCTCACATCGTCAACCTCAGCAGTAAGTCAAAATCCTACTGGTCTCCAGGCCCCAAGTCCTTGCCACCTAATAAGATGATACGATTGAGTTCTTAACTTGCCCATTTAACCCTTATAACACATGCTAATCAATAATAACAATCCAACTTTTTATAACATCCCAAATTTTGTTACCTAAGTCGCCACAATACTAATTTAGGGTTTTCTATACTTAATAAGTCATTTAACCTATAGTTCACATGAAATAATACTATATCGGATTTAATAAACTTATTTATCATGCATGAACGTTCAAATCTTATGCATGGTTGTTCCGATCAATCATTTCCCTCATTATCCTTCTAAATACAAGGTTTGGATAAGGAATACATGTATACAAATACATGCGAAAAGCTAAATTTCATTTCTGGACAATTACCCAAATATTGAGCTAACGAAAAAGAGAAACAACGATCAGCCTTCATGCATGTCTTCTCCTTGACGAGATGAATATTTTGTTCAATCATCGCCGCCGTCGCCGCTAGAAAATTTTGAAACCACCACCAAAAGCTGCTCCTTAGCTCCAAAAATCCAATACCCCAATCAATTTCTTACTCCAACGCTGAAAAGGTCTTCAAATTGCCGAAAAACCAAAATCCCGCCACCAACACAGCCGTGCAATTTTTGTGCAAGTTCTCCTTCCACGGTGGTCCGTTCAACAATCTGAAAGCTCCGAAGTAATCCTTGAGCTAAGCCCATCAAGATGCTACACGAGTTCACCATGAAAAGTCGCCGAAACAAAAACCCACCAAAAGCCCCACCATGGCCGAAACTTTTAGACCTTTTTTCGGTCATTCCACCAGTGGCTTATGCAAGAAATTGGTACCTTTGTGCTCTACTCGAAGAGAGGAAGAGAATAGTATATAATTTGCTAAGGTTTGGTTTCTGGTGAGAGATGGCCAGTGAGAGAGTGGTCACAGTGGTGTTTGGAGAAGAAAATAAAGAAGAAAAGAGAAGGAAAAAATGTTGTTTTTATAAAATTCAACTTTTGGTAATTTGAAATTGGCCCCCAAACTTTTAAGCCAGCTTCCAATTAAGTCCTCAAAAGTTATCTCATCTTCAATTTCAGTCCCAAGCTTAGTTAATGCCTTATTTTGGCCCCTTTGACCAAGAATGATTTCACTTTGACCTACAAAATTTCCAAATGTTGGACAATCAAGTTTTCCTTAATTTTCAATTCAACCCTAAAATTTCTAAAATTCCTACAATCAAATCCTTTTTCACTTATTTCGAGTCCTAAAATCCGACCAATCAATTCTCTTGATTTTCCCAATTCTTATTTTTCAAAATCCTAAATTTTAGGGGTGTTACAATTCTCCCCCCTAAAAAGAATCTGTCCCTAGATTCTCATCCGAGTACTATTTCAATTTGCAGAAAATATGTAGATTCAATCAATCAATCTACATTCTCTTTTCATTATTTTATGCCAAATTGCTTCTCCAAGTCCCAATACATTCCCATGCATTTCAGATGCATCCCGTATCTTATCTCGTATGCCATATCCAACAATCTCTCATTCATTCCTTCTGGCACACATATCTCTTTTGTGGAACAGAAGAATATCTTAGTTCGGTATTGAACTAAGACTCCCAGAACTTCTAATATTTTCCTTTTGTTTTAACATTCGTATATCTTTAGCTTATAGCTCATCGAATTTCATCCTATGATTAAGATTGCACTTATCTCTGAAATCCTACTTTTCTGTATTAGTTTCGACTCAGCACCCGTTCTTAGGTTTTCTGATGCTTTTACAACCAATAAGTTAGCCATTTCAGCCCCCCCACGCAAGGCATTGGCTACTATATTTACCTTTTCGGGTGATAGGTGATGGAGAATTCGCAATCTTCTAGAATTTTCATACATCAGCACTGTCTCCTATTATATTCTCATTCTGGTCAAATGGTTGAACTTTATGAGTTAATTTAGTTAATGTGTCAGCTAATTAAAGAAATTCTCCACAGTTTTCGTTAATAGCCAACAAGAAGCAAAAAACTACGAGCCTCTATCACATTTTTTTCTCTCTTTCAGTTGACTACTGCCTCTATCTCAGAGGGATCAACTCTCTACCCCATCTCGGAATATAATGTGCCCAAGAAAAGCTACAATTCTCTATCTAGTATTTGACTTACAACCTTTGCATACAATTGATGCCCTCTCTCAAGGCATATGAGATCATTCTCGTATAACCTAATTTCCTTTACAAGGCATATATGCATCTAGCATTTACTTAGTTGATTTCACCTACGCACTTATTGATTGGAAAATCCCTGAATACACCATTGGTACAAATGGGAAAAACTCTAGGAACTTTTGTACTTTTGATATGTTTTCTGGTCATACTTAAGTGTTCGCAACCTTAATAGGATCATTCCCTTAATGTTTGTGAGATCATGGCCCATAAACATATGTAATATAGCTAATTCCTCAATTCTAAGCAGTTTAAAAGTTCTAACAAGACCATTATAAACCAATCCCGACAACACTATCCTTATTCATAATGTCTGCATTATAAAAGGCAGTTTTTGGCCCACCTTTCTCCTCGATCTTCCCATTCTATAATATCTTTTCTTTATCTTCAATGTTAATCGAACCTCAATATATGCATCAGATTAAAAAGATATCCCAGTTCTCAAACTTGATGAGTCTTGTGGAGCTCCTACTATTGTTCTACTAATCCTGTTCAGTAATGAAAGGTCTTTCCCAAAAGTAATTAGTATCCTAAATTCCTTCATTCATCAAGTTTACTTGATGCCCAAATTTTTCTCGTCATTCCTTAATTCAAACTCTTATGTTTTACTTATCTGATCCTTTCAGTGATTAAGAGGGTAAAACTCTAGAAATTTCTCTAAGCTATCCTTCATAAGGTTTATGTATCATGCTCCTAATATTCCTAACCCAATTCACTCATCAATAAGGCTATAAAGTCCTCTGTTCTACTACAACAAGTCCTTATCTTCGGATCTACTAGCAGGAGGGAAAATGAGATCTAATGTCATCTTCATATTTTTTTTTCTCACAAGATGCTTCTAATTCCAGTATCCTCATTGCTCAGTTCAAGTTCGACATCTCGCAAGTGGCCAGACTCTTTCTCAATTTCGGTCGCAAGCTTTATGCAAATCATTGGGTCTGTCGACCTTCCTCATCTTGTATGTAGGGAGCATATGGTATCAGTCGGCTAAAAGTAGTCTCATACCAACTTACAGACAATGCCCCCTATACAAGGTCTATAATTCTCCTTCTTGCTTGCATCACCACCTTTGGCACGTATTTATTCCTAAAGTCTTGGGTGAAATTCTCTCAAGTTCGGTGGGTTCTTTCTACCATCCATCTTCAATCAATCATCTTCTACCAACTCCGGGCGGAACCTTCCAGAAGGAATATCGCAAATCGAACCCTCCGCTCATTCGAGTAACACAGTATCTCAAAATTTTTCTCTAAACTCTTGATCCAATCCTCGGCTTTTCTATCATTAGGACCTCCTAAGAACTTCAGGGGATTAAGACGAAGGAACTATTCCAACGTCCAATCTTTGGCCACCTCTTTAACAACTCATGTTCTACCACCTAGCTGTTGTCCCTGTGGCACATATCTCGATCCCCTTTAATTCATAAGGTCTGCTAGCTAACCTACTGAAGGGTTTTGTGAAACCTCTTTTTCTTGCATGATTTGAGAGTAAGTAGGTACCTCTTGCCTTGGCGCCCGTTGGTTGTTGACCCATTGACCAAAGTAGGCTTCCTCTACGACCTGCTCTTGCTAGTGCAGGGTGTCTATGCTTCCATAGAATGCCAGTACACCGGATACCTCTCAAGTATTTAACATTGGGTCATAAATTGTCAAATAATACCTCAATCCTCAACCCTTTCAAATTTCTCAATCTTACAAAGAGTAAAAGAGGAGAAATATAAATTTAACACGATTATATAATCTTATAGCAGTAAAAGGAGGAAATATGTTATCAATGTTTAAGGGTAGAATTTATGTATATATATGTCGGATAAGAGTTATACGTTAGTATGTACACGGTTTAAAATGTCAAGATAGCTAGGCTAACTACCTACCTGATTGAAACCAAAATGATAAAGTGAGTATAGGGTATCGTCCCATACATTTAGAGAACCCAATCGACACTATGCGTCCTAGTGGTCAAAAATTACTACTACCCAATATACATCTGTACAAATGTATCTACGGATATCAAATCATCTAGCTCTAATCCTCCATATTGTCGATAACAGACTCGATATCCGTAATTTAAACTTAAGTGGAACCTTCAATCACCTGTTTTCCCTTGTCTTCTTGAGCCCTTGTGGTTGATCTCTTGTTTCCAGGACAATCCTTGAAGAAATATTGATCGCTGCCACAACCCTTGCACCTTTCTAGCTTTTTCCAACAGTTAGATTCATTGTGATTCAAAGCTCTACAAAATCCACAACCTCTTCTTGGCATCCAAGTTTGGACCTTCTGCCGTTTTCTACCTGAACCACTTACCTTACTTACCGCAATTTCCAGTTCAAAAACTTTCCCTTGCTTGCCCTTCTTCTCATAGATAGATACTTCAAGAGGTCCTTATTCGACCTGCAAGGATCTCACTAAGGCTTCCTCGAAGTTAGACTACTTGTAAGGTACAAGGATTTGTCGTACCTCCGATCTCAATCCCATAACAAATTTCTCCATCTTATATTCTTCTTTTCTCGATATCTGTGGTGCATACCGAATCAACCTATTGAGTCTTACTTCATGTTGCCACATTGTCATATCTCCTTGGGTAAGGCTCTCAAATTCTTGTTCCCGAGCATCTCTTACTTCTCGTGGTATGAATCTATCTATAAATTTCCACACGAAGTTATCCCAAGTACAAGGTATCTTTTTATACTCCCATCGTTGACTTACTAAGGTCCACTATTGTTGTGTAGCTCATTCCAACAGATAGATGGCAAACATAAGTTTGAGGTTATCTGGGTAACCTAACATCTGAAAAATATCTTCAATCTCCCTAATCTAAGCTTCTGCCTTTTGATGATCTGATTCACCCATAACCATTGGGGGGTGGAACTTAAGGAGATGTGTCAAACTCCCAAACTCTGGAAGCTCTTCACTTCTCTCAAGGCTATCTATCTCACCTTGTTGCTAACATTTCATATTCATCAGCTTTATATCCTCTCCTCTTGCTATTGAATGCACTCGTAAGTCTCGTGTCCCTTTTACAACATACATTGGACGTCTCCGTTCTGAGGTATCTTCTTCCGAATTTTCTCGTCCAGGAGAAGGCATTGGGGTTAGTTTTGGTGACGCCATTCGGTGAATTGGAATCTTCTCAACAATAAACCATACTTATATGTAATGATTAAACAAAACGTTTCGTAAGCTAAAATATAGTTGTTGTTAGTTCTTGATGCACAAAGGTCATGATATATATATATATATATACAGAATCATTCAGTATTCCATAATTCGAATGAAGATTTCGTTGCTCTTTTCCTCTTTTTTTTCTCATTCCAATCTTAAACAATTCCAAAATCAAGCTTATCATCTACTAACCAAGAATTTCATATCCGAAGATCATATCCTAGTATACCCCAAGCATCCCTTAACTCAAATATACACATTTAAAGCATTTCCATAGTCAAGCTAATTTCCTTCAATTCGAGAATCATATCCTACGATCAGATTCTACAATAACTCAGTTTTCCTTATTCCAAATGTTTACAATAACAGTTAAATGGCACGAGCATAACAACTCGGCAATAACAGTAGTACAAGCATAACAACTTGGCAGCAACAGTGGCACAAGCACGATGGCTTGGCAAAACAGTAGCACAAGCATAACAGCTTGGCAAGGCTCTCGGTCCAATAATTCCCTTGTATCATTTTCAATCAATATTTTGAACGATCAATCGCTAACATGGCAGGATAGCTGAATAATCATGCCAACATGGCAAATCTAAGATATACTAATCAATCTAGGAAATCAATACGATATTTGACACTCAAAACACCAATTCAACAGGAATGATACAGTAACACTGCAAAAGTTCATGGCACTGGAACAGTAAATCACTGCATTCAGAACGGTTTTGAAGAAAACATAGGCCACTCGGCCGTACAGTTCAGTTTTTAGAAAAAGAAATCAACTTTCACACAGCTTTATAGAAGATGATCTAGACAATCATTTTCGATAAAACAGATCAAATATCACTCAATTTCAAAAAAAAAAGAACCTTATAGGGTTTGAGAATCAATAACAATCACAACAGGTATCAAATCAGCAGAATTTAACGGGTTCAATGAAAGCTATAGATTCAGCTCATGTAAATCAAGAACCAATCGGTAGAACCCTCACAGGGGTAACAACAATCATCAAAGTACGATAATCAAGGCAATAATAACCCTCACAAGGGTTTATCACGGAATCGAAAGGTATAAAGGTTGCCAAATTGGCGGATCCTCACAGGGGTAACAATAATCAATAGAGTACGATAAACAAAGCAATACCAACCCTCACAGGGTTTTATCAAGGAAACGATAAGTATAAAGGTTGCCAAATTGGCGAATCCTCACATCGTCAACCTCAGCAATAAGCCAGAATCCTACTGGTCTCCAGGCCCCAAGTCCTCGCCACCTAATAAGATGATACGATTGAGTTCTTAACTTGCCCATTTAACCCTTATAACACATGCTAATCAATAATAACAATCCAACTTTTTATAACATCCCAAATTTTGTTACCTAAGTTGCCACAATACCAATTTAGGTTTTTCTATACTTAATAAGTCATTTCACCTATAGTTCACATGTAATAATACTATATCGGATTTAATAAACTTATTTATCATGCATGAACGTTGAAATCTTATGCATGGTTGTTCTGATCAATCATTTCCCTCATTATCCTTCTAAATACAAGGTTCGGATAAGGAATACATATATACAAATACATGTGAAAAGCTAAATTTCATTTCTGGACAACTACCTAAATATTGAGCTAACGAAAAAGAGAAACAACGATCAGCCTTCATGCATGTCTTCTCCTCGACGAGATGAACATTCTATCCGGTTACTACCGCCGCCGCCACCGGAAAATTCTAAAACCACCACCAAAAGTTTCTCCTCAGCTCCAGAAATCCAATGCCCCAATCAATTTCTTATTCCAATGCCGAAACAGTCTTCAAATTGCCAAAAAACCAAAATCCCACCACCAACACCACCATGCAATTTTTGTGCAATTTCTCCTTCCATGGTGGTCCGTTCGAAAATCTAAAAGCTCCGGAGTAATCCTTGAGCTAAGCCTGTCAAGATGCTACCCAAGTTCAGAGTGAAAAGTCACCGAAACGAAAACCCACCAAAAGTCCCACCATGGCCGAAACTTTCAGGCTTTTTTCTGACTGTTCTACCGGTGGCTTATGCAAGAAATTGGTACCTTTGTGCTCTACTCGAAGAGAGGAAGAGAATGGTATATAATTTGCTAAGGTTTGGTTTCTGGTGAGAGGGTGGTCATGGTGGTGTTTGGAGAAGAAAATGAAGAAGAAAAATGGAGAAGAAAAAAGAAGGAAAAAATGTTATTTTTATAAAATTTAACTTTAGGTAATTTGAAATTGGCCAACTTCCAATTAAGTCCTCAAAAGTTATCTCATCTTCAATTTCAGTCCCAAACTTAGTTAATGCCTTATTTTGGCCCCTTTGACCAAGAATAATTCCACTTTGTCTTACAAAATTTCCAAATGTTGGACAATCAAGTTTTCCTTAATTTTCAATTCAACCCTAAAATTTCTAAAATTCCTACAATCAAGTCCTTTTTCACTTATTTCGCGTCCTAAAATCCGACCAATCAATTCTCTTGATTTTCCCAATTCTTATTTTTCAAAATCTTGAATTTTAGGGGTGTTACAATGACTTTCTATTATAGTTAAAATAGTTAAATAACATATAGTTTGGACTTATAAATTTTAGTGCTTAAGAATTTAATTTTTTATTATAATTTATTACAATATTCTTTTAGAAAAATTCTAAAAACTCCTTAAAATAAATAGTTAAAGGTTACATACCTCAATTGCAAAAGAAAAGAAAGAAATCTAATTTACCATAATACTTAATGAAAAGAAAATGGTCCATGAAGTTAGGTCTGTGAATGTTACATTTCATTTTTTAATCGTTGTATTGACCAGTTAATGATTTTTATAACTTATAGATATCTATATGTTAATTGTATGTATGCTTTGCTATATAAATTGCTAAAATGAAGATAACTTTCGTGATTTAATATAGTGTGAAAAAAGTATTAACTTAAAGTATATTATTAAATGTAATGATTATTAATTTTCATAGACCCGAACAAGTTGTTCTTAAAAATTAGTTGGTCTACATATTATATTTCTTTTAAAAAATAAGTTTTCCTTCAAAAATAAATTCCCCTATTATTTTTTTATTCCCTCCGAAATTTTGCTACTCCCTCCATTTTGTGTGTAAATAGTATATACAAAAATTATTTGTTTTATCTTATATTATAAGATGAATTATTACATATTATTTTATGGGGGTTAAAAATTGAATTCTATTTTTTGTTATTATTTATTAGGACATTGAGTACAAAAAGATTTTAGAAAAAATGTTTATAAATTCTAAAAACTTTAGTCTTTACGTGTAACTAATTTCATTATAAAAATTAAAATATTATGTACTAATAATATATTGATGTGGACAATTTGAACATGCATTTATTGAAAATTTTCTACACTTAATTAACGCAAATTGTTTGAAATTGATCAATGTGTATAACTTTAATATAGTTGAAAATTTTGAAATTATTTTGAAATACTCATGACATTATAATATAAACCTAGTAATTAGTTATAAGTTTAATAAAATTATCTTTTATCCCTATATATTTAATTAAATATTTGAAGAACTGTTAGCATCCTTAACAAATTTGTAGACGTCGGTTGAAAATTTATATTAAAATTCAAAAATATCCTTCAAAAACTATTTTGATTATTTTTTAGACAAAAATATCCTTGAACTTATTTGTAACTTTAACATTATTTAAATTAATCGAAATAAATTTAAATAATTTTATTAATACTTTTTTAAATATTAAATAATCTTTTAATTGAATTTGGATTAAAAAAGTAAAAATTTAAAACCATCAACATATCTAAAGTAATTTAATCAAATTTAATTAAACATATTTATTAATTATAAAATAAAAATAAAAATAAAATCCATCGCTTAATTAAATATGATTTTATTTTCAAATTACATCTCAATAATATTAAAAATAATCATATCTAAAATAATTTAATTAGATTAAGTTGAATATATTTATTAAATATAAAAAAATATTTATTAACTAAAATAAAATATTTTAAAATAAAAATAAGATCGAAAAATATCATACTAACAATAGTAATTTTAAAATGTCAATTTCACTCTACCAACCGAATAAAAAAGTTATTAATATGATATCTTATTCCCTCCTAAAATACAAATAAATAAATAATTTTTTCCCAATTCATCTTTCACCTACCATCCAAAATGCAAACAAACAACCATCACATTCTCCAACCCTACTTCGAAAAAACTATTTTGCTAAAATATTTTGACAAAATGCTTCGATCCATAAACAAACAAGCTCTAATTTAAAATAATTTCATTAAATTTATTAATCAATAAAAAATAAATAAGTCAAAATGTGTGAGATCAAGAGTTTGAACCCTGTGAGACCTTGATGTGTGTATACATAAATAAAAAAATTAAATTTATTTATTAATCAAAATAAATAATTTAAATATAAATAAAATCTAAAATTTTAACCTAACAATATAATTTAATAATTTTAAATAAATAAATAAATATTTTTAATTATTTTGAACAAAATAATGTAATGATTTGAAATAAATAACATAATTAAAATATTAGTTTTGGTTAATTTGATTAAAATTTATTAATTAACAGTAAATAAATAAGTAAAAATGTATATATACATACATATTTATATGCTCCTTCTACCCCCTCCCCCACCCACCCCGCCTCTTCCAACTAGGCCCCCCCCACCCCCACAACCCCAACCCCAACCCCCAAAGCTAGGCCATGGTAGGCTACTGGCAATGGCCACACCCAGCGGCCGACCATGGCTAGGCAACCACTAGCCATGGCCGGTGGTGAGGGGTTAGGAGAGAGGGCGTAGGTGTTATATATATATATATTTATGTATATATTTATATGATATTTATTTTATGTATATTTATATTGATATTATATATATTGATATGATATTTATATTGATATATAAATTTTTTAATTTTTTATGAGGATTTTGTTATATATTTTTAATTTTTTTATTATTTTTAATTTTTTTTTAGTGAAGGTTGATTGGGCATTTCAAATTTTGTGGAATTTTTATAAATAAATCAAAATTTGGGGGCCATTGGGTAATTTTTTTTTTTAATTTAACGGTTTTTCCTAAATACTAACGGAAATTGAGGTGCTGTCCCAAATGTGTTAAAAAATTTATAGTTTTGGTTCCATAAGTGCCAACTTAAGTACCAAAAGTGCAAACCCCCCATCCAATGGGACCAAAAATGTAATTTTTCCAATACAACCAAATACAAAGTTAGCAAAAAATAAAAATAAAAAATAAAAAGAAGAAAAGTAAGGGCTCCATTGAAATGGTAATAATATTATTGGGCTAATTGCAATTTACCCGCACATGATTTGTGAAATAAGCATCAAACTCTCCTGTTAAAAAAATATATATATACAAAACAACTTCCTTATGTTTTATAAAACCATGCACATTGCCTCCCCCTCCACATTTGTTGCCCATTTAACATAATTTTAATATAAAAAGATCAATTTACCCTTAATCATTTCACATATATACAATTCAATTTAAATAACTTTTTATTGTCATATTTTATCTTTTTTTCTTTTTTTTTTCATTCTTTTCTTTTCTTTTTATTCTCATTTCTCTCTTCTTTCGTTATTTCATATATTTTTCATTTTATACATATATATAAATTTATCATTGTCTCCATTTCTCATTATTTCATATATTCTCATTTTATACATATATATATATATACTTATCTATAAAATTATAAATAATTTTTATTTTTATCTTTTTTCTTTCTAATTATTCATATATGTATACTTATTTTTTGTATTTATACTTATTCACATATATATAATATACATATATATATAAATTTATCAATAAAATTTAAATTACTGTTAACTTTAGATATTTTTCTATTTATTCATTCTGAATTAAATAATATTTAATATTTATAAATATATATAATATACTTTTTTTTCATACTTATTTACATATATAGTACATATATATGCCACAGAAAATAGATTAATCGCGGCATATATTTTGCGACGGTTTGTCTCAACTACCGAAAAATATTAATTTGATGGTGGTTCAGCGACGATTTATCCAAACCGCCGCTGAATTAGCTATTTAGCGATAGTTTTGAAAAATCGCTGTGGAATTCATAATAAATGGCGGCAGTTAATGTAACTGCTACTGAATGAATAACTTCGTTTTGGTTTTTCTAAACCGCCACATTTAATTATATTGTTTCTTTTGCTTGTTAGATTGCCCTTTGTTTTTTACTTTAAAGGGTTTTGTCCACATTTTTTAATATATATATATATATATGTAATGCTATTATTTTTTGTAAATATTTTTTTTTATAAATTTCTAAAATAAAGTGTTTTATATTATAAGCTCTTCTACAAAATGTAAAGAGGTATTCACTTATTTTAAAATCTAAATATACTCCTGCAATAATTTAGACTATATGAATTTTAAGTTTTTATTTTTTTCATTCATTGCAAGGCTTATTTTAATAAGATAAAATCTGATATTTTTATAAGCTTAAAAATTCTTATAATATCTTTTCATTAAAAACTTAGCCAAACACCTACTTAGTCTATATTTCTACTTGTATGTTAATATTATATATTTTGATTAATGAAATGAACTACTATAGTATTTTCTTTACCCAAAACTCACAATGCAAAAATATTACTACTTTACGTAACAATTATATATACATATATGTAATAAACTTGGCTTTATGCAGCTATGTTATATAATTATCCCACACTTTCTATTTATTTCTTTTAGTTCACTATTTGATACTCTTATTTTATTTATTCAAATGACAATTATTATTTTATTTTTAAAAATAAAATAATGTTTGCTTGATAACATGTGAAATTGCTTGAGAGCTCTATATGGTAGAGACAAATAAGTATTTAAGCAAATGCCAATACTAGCTTTTGGAAAATACAACCAAGATGGTTAGATGCTTGCTGGTGGGTGGCGCTGGCGTGAGATTAAGCCCTGCTGCCAGTAGTTTGGAGGAATTTGCTTTGCTTCCCAGAGTTCTCAGTTGCCCAGCACGCGAAGGCCTGATGTGAAATGGTCAATCCATATGCATGGCGGCCCCTATGCAGCAGCCCAAACCGGAGCCCACAATCCTGCCCGATCGCCTGAAAAATGGCCCAAGCTTGAATGCCAAGCCAGCCCTCGGACTAGTACATAGCTTGAGGCCCAGTCCGCAAGCCAAAGGTCTAATGTTGGAGTAATTTGCTTCCCAGAGTTCTCAGTGGCCTAGCACACGAAGGCCCGATGTAAAATGACCCATCCATATGCATGGCAACCCCTATGCAGCAACCAAACTAGAGCCCACAATCTTGCCTGATCGCCTGAAAACTAGCCCAAGCCTAGAATGCCAAGTCAGCCTTCGGTCCAGTACATAGCCTGAGGCCCAGCTCGCAAGCCGAAGGCCCGGTGTAGAGCTATGCCGAGGCCCAAAAATTCCAAAGATCCAACTCTGCCCATTCAGCAGTCCATCCAGGAGAGAGGCAGCCCAAGGCAGGGGGAAAGTAGTGTAAGCCCAATTTGTGAGCCCATAGTTTAATGTTGGGCCCACCCGCCAGCAGCCCAACACCAGCGATATTGGGCCCGAAAAATCAATGTATTACATATACTAAATATAACAAAAGTTTTACAATCTTCTGTAACGAAACACTTGGTTATCTATTCCATTAGTAACGAAATTCTTATTTTTGAATTAAAATATTGTTTAACTATTTGTAACAAAATATTTTGTTGCATAAACAATTGGTAACTATACTTAATTAAATAATAATATCATTATATTATGCATTGGTAACAAAAAAATAAAATGCAACAAAATTGCCAATGTTTTAGTAACTAAATATTTCATTACGCTATAAAAATCTATTGTAACTAATATACGATTTTGTTACTAATATCATATTTTAATGATACATTTCATCACGATAAGTCCATCATTCGTAACGAACCATAAATTTCATTACTAAGACTTTTTGCGACGGGCTTTAGGGTACTAAACTTAAGTAACGAAAAATTCATTACCAATATTTTGGGTAATGAATTTCAGTCTTATGGTAACGAAATTATTCATTACTAGAAGTGTAATTTGTTGTAGTGATAACCATACAATGATGTAAATAGTTGAATTCGACTTAATTTCTTATGTATTAAGAATGGTATCGTATGCTGAGAAAATAATATTACGTTTTTTGGTACTAGTACTAGATTTTAGATATATTATACTAGATTTTCTTAATCTTGTACCTCTTTAGAGTGCTTTTATACCCACTTTTTCTTTGACTAAGTTTATCTCAATTTGACGGGTGAAACATATACCATCAAATGCAATAAAATGATGTGTACTTTAAGTACTAGTGGTGATATTATGTGTTCAAATGGTGGGAAGACAACCATCCATATCCAACCATTTATGATCTCATTCATACTAGTATAAAGCACTAATGTATGTTGTAAATATATCATTTTTGATATCATCATCAAAAAGCAAACAATGTCACTTGACTATACTAGTCCTAGAACTAAGAAATCATAATTTAATAACCATACAATGACTTAAATAATTAAATTTAGCATAATTTCTTAATACTAAGAAAATAATACCATTTTTTTAATTCAGTATTTAATTTTGGATATATTATACTGAATTTCTTTAATCTAGTACGTCTTTGGAGTATTTTTATACTTGTTTTTCCTTTGGTCAAAATTACCTCAATTTGATGGGTGATCAACATATAAGACCACCTAATTCAATAAGATTATGCTGTCTTCAAGTTACAGTCGTGATAACATATGTTCAAATGATTGAGAAAACAATTACCCACAACCCACCACTTATGCTCTCATTTATACTAGCATAAAACATTCATGTATGCGGTAAATGTATCATTTTGACATCACTATCAAAAGACAAGCAATGTCTCATGACTATATCAGTTCTAAGGCTGAGAAATTGTGGTTTGATAATTAAACAATGATTCAAATAATTAAATTCTATTTAATTATTATGTATTAAGAATGATACGGTACAATGAGAAAAGAATACTGCTTTTTTCAATTCTAGTACTTGATTATGGATATATTATTCTGGATTTCCCTAATTAGGGTATGTCTTTGGAATGTTTATGGATATATTATTCTAGATTTCCCTAATTACGTACGTCTTTGGAATGTTTTTATACTCGTTTGTCCTTTGACTGGATTTACCTTCATTTTATGAGTGAAACAATATAAAATCATCTAATACAATAAAATTATATCGGAATACGTACGTGTTCAAATAGTTGGAAAGATATTTACTCACATCCAACTACTTATATTCTTATATTCTCAATCATATTAGTATAAAGCATTGATATAGGAGGTAAGTATATGTTTCAGCATCACCATTGAAACGTAACCATTATCTCATAACTATTTTAGTTCTACGACCAAAAAATCATAGTTTTGTAAACAAACAATGGCTTAAATTATTAAATTAAGCATGATTTCTAATATATTAAGAATGATGCCATATACTGAGAAAATAATATCCCAATGTTCAATCCAAGTACTTTATTCTTGATATATTATATGTAATTTTGATAACGTAGTAGTAGTGTTAGCACTTAATTTTGTAGAAAATTCAAAATTTAGTACTTCATATAGGTATAAATATAGTAAAACTTAACAGTTTAGTACCAAATTCTTGCGCAAGTAAGACTACATTTATGTAATTATTAATCATCAATATAAAACTACCAAAACATGAATTACAAGATTCAAGCATCCTTTATCTGATATAATACTAAAAATATTTGTAAACTCTAGTTAATCAAACATCTAATGTACATTACTTTGAATGAAGTATATAAATACTAAAATCAAACGCTTACTAATTGAAAGTAAGTATTAAAGCGATAAATAAAAGGATCAATAGTTGTTGTTCAAGTACAAAAATAGTTATATTAAGGTTTTTTAATATTCTAGCATATGCTCCTGATAATTATATTCTTGAACTGGATCATCTTCTTCAATATGAATGGAGTACTTGACGTAATTCCTAGCCTCCTCCAGCGAATAGTCAGATACAATTGCATAATCAAACCATTTTCGCTTGATAATAATGCATAGGTAAAAACAGCTTTCTGTATTCTCACTCCACATAGAACTATTGTAGCACATGGTCAAATAATCTGAACGTCCTACATATCTGAGCAAGAAAAAGATCAGAAGAGCTTTGAAAAATTGAAAATTCAAGAAGCGATATAACAGAATGCCACACCTATCTTAGCTAAACTCATGAAATTATGAAATCTAAAATTTTTCATATGATCTAAAAAATGAAAAAGTGATCATAAGCAACTCGACATCTAAAAATTAGTGTAAAACAAAGAAAGAGGAAGATTCAAAATTAAAACAGAAAATAATAAAGATCTAACTTAAAAAATTACCTCTTCGTACTTGCAGATGTGGGTGAAAATGAAATCATTCTGGCTTGGTTCTTCAAAAATGATGGAATGTGCCTTGGAATAGAGAGTAGAAAGCAGCGAAATGAGCAATTGAAGCAACACAGGGCGACGACAGAAGCTTGAGCGAGGAGAGAAAATGACAAGGCGGTTTGCAGGTTGGAGGAAAATTAGGGAAAAAAATGTGCAAGGAATGTGGTAACCAAAGAGATAAAACGTATTTGGGGAGAACTTATATAAGGGTTTCTTGGGATTTTAGTTATAATTTAAGTCTACATTTGTCTTTTTCATGCAGGTGGGGAGTGATTACTACAAAAATTAAAATAAAATAAAATAATGTAATATAGTTGGAGAGTGTAGACCAAGAAAAGACAGATAGGGACTGATTCCAAAAGTAAAAATAAGTTTGGCTACTTTTTCTCAATTTACCAAATATAATACCAAATAATTGCATTAAAATTCTTCCACAACCAGCTAAGAGAATAGAAGCAAATTCTGACTTGCATTAGAACCTGCCAAAAATGTGGGCCTTTGTCAATCATTATCATTGCTTACAAACCTTGAAGAAAATTACGACAAAGCTTTTGTTCTTGTCATGTTATTTTGAATTTCATCAATCACTTATGTCAACCAAATACATTAACCTTTGAATCTCTGTAACAAAAATCTATCTTTCTAATTGTTGATCAATCTATAACCTTGACGACTGCAAAATATTATTTGTATTGTATTGGATACATATTGGATACTTTGTCAGTGTCAATTGTTCACTAAAGTTTTATGTGAACAAAGTAAATACTGAATTTATAAAAACAAATATATTAGAATAATTTTATTAGATAAGATTTAAGAATACAATTGTGGTTTTTTTTTTTTTTATTATAAAGTATTTTCCCTTAATTCTTGGCTCTTTTTCACCCCAAAATTAAAGATGACAAAAATATTTTTTATTTATTTAATTTTTGGATTTATGGATAAAAGCATTATTTGGAGGTTTTCGCATCATTTTAAAATCATATCTAGATAATTTTTTTACTCTCACAAGTTATCTGGTCATATAAACTTATTAATGCCCTATAAACATAGATGATACGAAACCCTATAATCTTGTTTGTTGTGCACCATATTTTTTTACAAAAATTCTCCATAAACAATTCAAGTTTCTCTACAAAATCCATTCTATTTGAGAAAGATCACAAAGGAGAAGGTGAAGAGCCTAAGGATCAACCTATTCATGTTCTTGAGGTGGTATTCAGACCTTTAGTCAATTATATTATTGTGTATTCTTATTCATTTTGGTATATTTAGGGCCTAATTTATCATGATTTATTTTGCATAGGATTTAGATAATATATCTAAACTAACATATAGATTAAGGTAAACAGCACACCCCTCCAATATATAGGATTATGCGTACTTTGCCCCCCACTCATTGCAAATGTGAGAAAAGATTACCCAAAATTTGGTAAATGTACTTGAATACCTACTAATCCCATTTTCCGAAAGAATATTCCATTGGAGATGCTGAAATATTTTAAGCATGTTGCACCTTACCTTCTCAACTTTAACAAAATATGCAGTAACCTAATCATTCTAAAGTGTCACACTTTTATCATTAAATTTTTAATAAAGTGAAATATTTTATAAAAATATTATCACACACTAATCACTTGTCAATACATGGACAGTATATATATTTTCAAATTAATTTTATGATTATATTTTACCTGGTTTATATGCATGAGATGATTAAAACTTATTTTAAAATTATATCCTCATTGATTAATTTTTATATTAATGTAATGTTATGCATATTTGTTAGCAAAGGATATTTAAATATTTTTAATTTCAATAGAGTAATAAATGAGAGAGAAAATATTGATACTAAGATATACATTATTTGCTATCAATCTTCGTCCAACTAGCGTCACCTATTTTATTCTTATTCAAATTAAAATTCTAAACCACTTATACCCTTCGTTAAACAAATAAGCACAAATTTATAAGTACACCATAACGATCATTAGGTTTAATTTTTAATTATCTTACACACATCAATTTAGGAAAATGTTAACCATTAAGTTACTCTATACATTTCAGATAACTCAAATTGGCTGAACTGGTGATATTTTGATAATTAATTAATATATGGTAATACTTTTTGGAAAAATATTTTACTTTCCACAAAATAAAGAATTTAATGTTAAGGATAACATTTTAAAGTACTTTAGATGGCTAAATATAATTTTTTCAAAACACCAGGGAGCATAGTGCAGCAACTTTAAAATATATCACTGGAAAATTGGAACATGGGGTATTTAAACACATTTAGCAAAAGTTGAGTAATCGTTCTGCACACTTACAACTGTTAGGGGGCAAAGTGTAAATAACTCTATACGTTGGAGGGTTGTCTGCTATTTATCCTATAGATTAAGCGAAAGTATTTTCTACATTCTATTTTTTTAAAAAAAAATTCCAAATAATTATGTAGGTTTTCTTTATAAACGATTATCTGTATGAAAGAAAATTTGAGCATGCTATGATAAAATTTCTAGTAAGTAAAGTAAGTAGTTACTTCCTTCTATGTTTTTGTAAAATTACTTTTCAAAAAGAAAGTAAATACAAGTTTTTCCATTTAAATGATTTTTCTATATATAAAGAAGGATTTGGGCATGCTATACTAAAAAGTTTTGATAAGTTAAGTCAGTTGGTTTCTTCTTCCTATATTCTTTTTGAAAAAAATATTTTTCTCAGAAAAAAGGAATTATATGTTTGAAAGTGGTTTTCTTCCTTCAATGATTATTTTGTATATAATTTTTCAAAGAATAAGTATATAGGCGTCTGTCTAAATAATCTTTATGTATTGAGAAAGAAAAAAAAAAAGAGGAGATTTGAGCATGCTGTATTGGAATTTCTGTTATCTAAAGTCTACCATCTGATCCCGAATTTACAATGATGAAAACTAAGTAGTTGCTTCATAAAATGTTTTCTTCAAGAAAAATAGAAAATTAACTAAAGAATATGTTCTAGAGAATTGGAAAACTGTTGGTAGGAACAAGTTTTGAAGCCATGCTAGGGAGTTATAGTAGCAAAACAGTAGCAAAATATTTTAACTTGCTTAATATGGTTGTAGTTAAGACCCTCCTATAGGTAATAATAGTAGTTCTCAAACTCAATTAATTAAATTTTAGTTAAGGCCCTATCTCATGAGTAATAATAGTAGTGTTTGGACCAACTTAATTTATTGTAGTTAAGGCCCTCCTATGAGTAATAGCAATAGTTTTTGGACCTACTAAATAGAATTGTAGCTAAGATCTTGATCAAGATAGTGGGCTAATATTCCAAAAGTTCACAAGTATGGATAAGTAAATGAATTGTTATCATGTGACAACTTATAAATTTTTGTTAAGTTCCAAAAGTTCTAAACGTATATTTTCAAAAATATTTCGGTAAGTATAATTTTCTCATCTGTTTTCAAAAATATTTCGGTAAGTATAATTTTCTCATCATTGGCTAGATTTAAAGTTCTGAAAATATATTTCTAAAGATGTTATGATGAATATAATTTCTTGATTGTATCCAAATTCAAATCTTGAAAGCTCTGAAAGTATGTTTTCAAATATGTCCTGATAAATATGTGATATGAATAAAATTGAACATAAGGGCAATTTGATAAATTGACTAAAAATAACAAATAGATCTTAAAATTAATTAACTAAGTAAATGGGCAAGAGGATCCAAAAGACAAGTCAAACCCATAAAGGCCATAAAGATGTTATGATGAAAAATTGAAAAACTATATTTCCTGTCGCTCAACCTCGAGGACGGCGAAATGGTCCGTCGATATGGAAAAAGTCTCGAGCGAATCCTACTGGGCCACCAAAACTAAAATCTGTAAATACCAAGTTTGAGAAAGAACTGGGCACAAAAATCATTTGCAAAATTTCTCAAAGTAGAAGAACACTAAAGAAGAATAGATTTCTCTGGGTGCATTTCTGAGAAGATGCACTGATACCCTATTGTTTTTTCAGAAAGGACATCACTATACTTCCAAGCATAACCAATATGATTTTTTGATTGTAGCAAAAAGTTATCATATGACATATGTACGTCTTTTCAAAACTGTTTAACTATTAAAAGTTGGTTATTTTGTTTAGTAAAAAAAAAAGAAAAAAGCAGGGCACCCTCTTATATCTTTCTTTTTGTGTATTACGTATTTAACTTGTTCAAATTCAATAGAAGATTAAGAAACTATTTACAATGCGATTTATTGTTCATACCATTTTATAATTATTCTTGTAGAGTCTTAGTTGAGATTGAATGAAGAGAACGATAAATTATGGGATTGATGAGAAGATATTAACATGCTCCTTTGTTTTAGTTCAAGCTTGATTTATTACTTTGAAATTTAATTGTTGTTTAAGATAGTTTTCATGGATTGTAATAGTTAAGGTTGATTTTAAGTTTAAGAATTTCAATTATTTTCCGCTGCAATAATTGAAGCTTCGTAATAATTTTAGTATGTTTTGATTTTGATGGATTAGTATTTCCAAGTCCTTTGGGATTAGGAGCACTTTAATGATTTGCCTCAAATTCAGGGTGTCACGCCCCAAAACAAAACTATGTGGCCTAGTCTCAAGAGTGAAATTCAATCTTAATAAATGAGTAGCCAATCTAAATCATAACCATAAATAAACTCTAAACATTCCTAGTAATCTAAATAAATCTTAAACATAAAAAAACCTCTATCTTCAACTAGAAGTTTATTAAACAATAAAAAAAAAAAGACAAGAACTAAATCATAAACACATCAATGATACTAAAATATTGCTAATTCCTTATCAAAAGACTTTCAACTCTAATTCTCGTCTAAAATGGGTTCAACATCCTCATCAAGGCTAGTGTATAAGTTTGCCACAAGGAAATAAAGAAAATAGAGTGTGAGTAAAGGACTCTGTGAATGCCAAGTGTATGCAATACGAGTTCAAGAATATATTAAAATGATGTTCAATAATAAACATTTGAGAAAAATAGTAAAAAAAAGTAATGCATTAAATAGTAGTAGAACAAGAACATAGTAGTAAGCATTTTTAATAGGCCAACATGTAAGTTCAATGATCAAACTAGTGTTTGTTGTATCCAATCAACTTTACGACTCCCATGGTAACAATCCCTTATCACTTCGGGTAAGCCGCTACCTCACCAAATATTGCCAGATCCTAGATTCTTGGGAAATCCTACAACCCACCTCAACCATAAATGACTTCTGTTGTGCATTGTGGAGCTTGGAATTCAACCAACAAGCCCACTATCACTAGACAAAGTCTCTCGTACACCCAGACCAAGTTAGATCCAACGTATAGTATCAATAACAATAAATTCAGTCATCAGTTGATCATTATATTTAATTGCTAGTCTAAAACATTATTAAATAAAAATGAGATCATAAGATAACTATTTTCTTGTATCTTGAAACAAAAAAAAGAAAATTTTATGTGTGCAGTGGAATATAATTATAATGTAGTATAAATTGAAGAAAAGTTTTCGGTGGTAATACCTTACAACATATAACCTTCTGGGTCTACAAAGGCAATACTACATTATACACAAGATTAGGCACTTACCTTCATGATCGATCCTATAAATCAATTACCTATCTCAAAGTCAATCAAGTCAATTATTAAGTCACTTGATTCATTTAATAAACATGTGAATCGCTAATTTAAATGGCTAGCAAGATAAAATTTAATTAGAACCAGCCTTATGGGTGCCTTAAGCTTTTGGTGCCTCAAAATCAACAGTCCTAATTGGTAAAATAATTAAATATTTTTATTTTCTTCTTTTTTTTTTTTTTCCTTATGAAAAATCTATAGCTCAATCTTAGCAAATTGGCAAAACTCCGGACAAAATCAATAGTAATTCATCTCCCAAGAGCAATAGATCTTATATACAACAACCAATGACAAAAGAAATAACTCCCTACTAAGTGCCAAGGTATTAATTGGAGTATAATTGCACACTAGATTCCAATTATTCTCACTATTATCCAGGAATTCCAAGCAACATCGATTAAAGAACAACCTAATTTACCCATGTATTTTCAAGCAATTGCATATAAGTTCATCTGATATACATGGCACGTGGCATATTGAACAATTTTCTTAGTCACAAAATTTTTGTTTCCAAGTGGCACGTTTCCATTATTTATCATCAAATTGCTTCTATATGCACAAAACTAGGTTGTTTTATTTCTTGAAGTTCATGCAGATAAATACTGTCCTAGGAAGGTAAATGTTTATGCATTCAAATATTATCTATAAACCATAGACAACAAGCTAAGTATAAATTGTAGGTCCAACAAGAATTTACTACACCATGCTATGAGCAACCTATGTTCATCTAATTCAGTTTAGCGCCCCCCCCCCCCCTCTTTTTTCTTTTCTCCTTTTGTTAACCTCCAATAACAACCATATGCATCTCCTAAATTTCTAGCCCTAATATTCAAATAATTAATAAAGGACTCCTATACACACATACCAACAAAGAAAACCCATGACAAAAGAAATATCCTCTCTTGAGGTGTAAACCATAGGCCATTACTTAACCATAGCAATTCACCTCCATGCAAACACTAACTTGAAATCCACTATCAATAATTATAATTGAAGAAAGAACCTCCTCACTATTAAAGTTTACCTTGTGCGTATATAATATTCCATGTGATTCTAGTGCTGCTTGTTAACCTTCTGATGATTTTGCCTGAGTTTTAGAGTTTTGATTATGATAATATTTGATGCATGATTGTTGTGAATGATACCTAGAAATCTACCAGAACTTGCCTTATGTTGTTCGAAAATTATCTTATGCTATCTGGAACTTATCTTTCCTTATATTGATTTTGACAGCATATCTTTATATTTGATTTAGGACATTACATCTTTTGTTTATGGAAGAAAAATTATGCTGCTGATCTTGAATTTAAACATGTGCTCATCATGGCTAGATTTAATGAATGTAATATATGGAATGATTGACTAATGGCTTCTTTTCTTTTTTTGTTATCTTTTTCCAAATTGATAACCTTTTAATAATTTAAGGAAAGAGCATTTTTCTGCATGGACATATTAAATTATCGTCGAATAATTTGCAGAGAATTTTTAAATCTCTTTTGGAATCTGCTTTTGATAAATAACTGAATTCTGACTTACCTTTTTCTATGGCGATCATCTAGATTGATTCTCCTATCTTTCACACTAGGAGAGTCTATCCTTCTTTTCTCTAAATTTTGTATCTCTCTCTTACTGAATATATTTATCTTATTTAGATGCCATAATTATTTTAAACTATTCTTTTTCTTATTTGTCTCATTGCAACAAAATTAAGCATTAAAGACATTAAAAATTGTCATTTAAATGAATTATAGTGGCAATTTCATATTTAATGACATTTTTTAAAAGTTTCACTTGTAGCGATGTAGCTAAAAGGTATAGATGTCACTAAACTACCTTTATTTTGGCATTAATAAATTGAAATAAAAATTGCATCAAATACACGTTAAAACGTCACGAAAAATGCATTAAATGACTTGTCAAAGTGCTACTAAAAATTATTTTAAATGACATGCTAATATGCCACTAAAAATTGCATGTAGTGGCAGGTTAAAACATTGCAAAAGTTCCTTTAAATGACACGGTAACACATATAAAATATAAAATAAATGGCATATTAAAATGTCATAATGATATTTTAAATGAAATGCTAATATGCTAAAAAAAATGCATGTAGTGATGTTAAAATGCCACAAAAGATTCCTTTAGATGGCATATTAACATGCCATAAAAGTTAACTAAATTACATGCTAAATTAAATGACAATTTTTTTTTTTTGAGTGACATCTTATCTACCTCAAGCACCTCATATATGAGACTCCAGCATGCTCCCAGTTGCTCTATACAAGACTCAAACTTGCATAATTTTACTTGAAAAGATATGAATTTACCGCCAAACTACCGACCATATGTTCATTGCAAATATTTAAAAATATTATTATATTTGTATAATTTAAAATCACATTTTCTCAATTGTCTAACTATATGCATGAAATTATTATATTAAATAACGTATTTGAAAAGGTTCGAGATATAAAATTTAGAAATAGAAAAATTCAAAAAAATAATGTATAGGTGAGGAGAAAAAATGAGCAAAATCCTAAATTTTTTATACTTCTTAAAAAATATGGTTAATTTAGTTGATACATTAAAATTTTATTAAGTAGTTAATTTAATCAATATATTATTCTAAGATATCAAATTGTATATTTTACAGTTATTAATAACAATATATATTTTATCTATTTTTATGTGATATTTATTTGTCACACCATAACTAAATTATGAGTTATATATATATATTTATTTATTTTTTCAAAAAGAAGTAGTATTGCTAGTTAAATGCTTTTAACAAATAGTTATGTTAGTAATTTTAATAAAACTATATTTTTATATAATATTAATTAATCTATTACCACTAAGTATTATATTATAGTGGTATTTTTTATTACTATCATTTTATTACTTTAATGTGTCACTATAATGTAAAATGATGTTAAATCTGATGTGCTACTCAATAAATTATGGTATCTTTTATAAATAACACCATAAATAAATATGAGTAGTATTTTTTAAGAAAAAATTAGTCGCATTACTTAAATGCATTGCAAAATATATTTATGTTGACATTTTCAATTGACACATATTAATCAAATGCTACTAAATATTTCATTAAAGTGATATTTTTCAACAATTATCACTATATTACCCTTGTGTGTCATTACACTACCGAATGTTACTAAGTTAGTGCCACTAAATATTTTGTGGCATTCTTTTTAAGTGACACCATAAATAAATATGAGTGACATTTTTTAAGAAAAATTAGTGGCACTAGTTAAATGCCTTCAAATTGTATTTTTGTTAGTATTTTTAATCAAATGTCACTAATTTATATGTAATTTAAGAATCAAATGCCACTAAATATTTTATTATAGTGATTTTTGTTTCTTCTGAATATCACTATATTACTTTTGTGTGTCATTACGCTAAAAATGCCACTAAATTAGTACCACTAAATACTTTATTATATATATTTTTTCCAAATGGCACTATAACTGCATATTAGTGGCATTTTTCTTAAAAAAAAAAAAAAATAACACTAGCTTAATGTATTTGAAATACATTTATCTTGATATTTTCAATCAAATGTCACTATTTTGTTTGTCATGTAATCATCAAATGCCACCAAATATTAAATTATAGTGGCATTATTTTACAATTATCACCATAATACTTTTTTGTGTCATTATATTATAAAATGCCACCAAGTTAATGTCATTAATGTCAATTTTCTTGTGCTGGAATCTGTCAGAATGTGCTAGAATTAACTTTCCTTATTTAATATGATCACTTAAGGATTCTAGCTTAAAATTCATATCTTCATTAAATAGGAAGGAAGACTAGTTTTGTTGCTTCATAAATTGAGTCCGCAATTATGTTTTCATGATGACTCTGACAGCTTCTTATCTTACGGGTCATTTTCTTATTTGTATCTAATGGTCACTTACCAAATTGGAACTCATAGTTGTTGGTAGTACATCTATAAATTGGAAAATATGCATCATTCTAAGTGAGAATCACTTAGTTAGGAAAATATCTTTGTTAAGTGTTTTGACGAGTTGTGTGATACTCTCATATATATTTTGTACTTAATTGTTGTTAATTCCTTGCTTTATGTGTGTTTTCGAGTAACCTTGTGGTGAATAAGGCCAAGGGGAGCTTGCCTTCGATGGACCTTGGGGAGACGAGAACAAGGCGATTTATGTCCCAAAGGAACTAGAGGTGAGAGGAACAGAAGTCGTATCTGCTCTTAAGGGAGCCCATGAAGAGAACAAATTGATACTTAGTTGCTCTAAGGAACTTTAAGTGAAGAAACCAATAGAGCGGGGCTATTTGGAATCTTTTGCAGTGTTTTTGGGTTTTGTTTTGGAATGAGAGTCTAAAGCTTGCCATACGGAGTGGCAGCAACTAATGCATCAATCCACAGAGGTTGTGCAAGTGAAACTAGTACAGTTCCCCCAAACCTATTCACAAAGCAGCTGGTTTTGCAGTACTTTGGAATCTGCCTTATCCCGATTGGGATTCCAGTTTAACTCTTTGAGAAGAGCTGGTTTTCACCCCGCTAGGGCATTTTTTATCGTTAGCTTTCTTACTGTCAAATTACTATGATTACTTGTAAAACATTCTCACATATTAATTGATTTTATAGGTTCAAATTCTTAAGTGAAAGCTTAGGTAGAGGAATAGGCTTTTCGAACCTCTATAAATACAAATGTCCATTTACTTTTGTCTTTATTGCTTTATTAATCACTAATCTGTCTGGGGTTAACTCGTATTTACAAAATCCAGTCAATAACTAAAATAGTTTTCTACAATAGATTTAAAGCATTTTGAAAGGCCAAAAAAGTCTTTGAGTGATAAATTCCTACTGCATTAAAATTCCTTAGGCCTAATTCACCCTCTTCTTAGGCTTTAATCACTCTCAATTGACATTAAAGCAGAGTTCTCTATATTGTGGTATTACTACTCGAGTAAAAGATCCTATGGCAACTAACACATTTGATGTCTTTGTAGAAAAGCAATCGCACAACTGGCCTCCACTGTTAGATAGTTCCACCTATGCTATGTAGAAAAACTAGATGCAAGAATACATAATTTTCCTAGATTTTGATTTAAGGGATGTGGTCAGTGAAGGGACAACAGTTTCAACAAAATTAGTTGACGGATAGAGGGTTCCAAAGGAACAACGAGAATTTATCAATGATGATAAAATGCTATCTCAATGAAAGCAGAGGCCAAAAGTATTTATCGTGTGTTCTCACCAAAGAGGAGTACAACTGAGTCAGTACATGAGCTACAACAAAGCAAATATAGGAAATGTTGCAAGCAACCCACAAAGGAACCAGTCAAGTTTGACGAAAGAGGATTGCTCTTCTCATCCACAATTACGAAATGTTCCAGACGAAACCTGATGAAACCATAAGTCAAATGTATGTGTGCTTTATGAAAATTATAAATCCTTTGTTCGCACTCGATGGAACTATAAATGAGGATGAGCAAGTTCAGGAGATTCTTAGATCACTTCCATGGAATGGATACCCAAAGTAACTACTATTCAGAAAGCTCGTGATCTTAGTAAGATAACCATGGGTAAGTTAATTGGATCTCTTATATCCCATGAAACAATGCTTCTAAATAAAGATGAAAGTTTGGAAACAAAAGTCATAAAGAACATTACGTTTAATACCAATCATGATTCTGATTCAGAACTTCAAGGAGTGCTTGATGAAGATTAGGTTGATGATGAGATCGTTTTGATTTTCTAGAGATTAAAGCAACTGACAAACCTCAAAAAAAATTTCCAAAACAACAGATAAAAATCGAAAAGAACCAGTCTGAAAACATAAGGTATCGAGCCATCTCACTGCAACGAATGTAATGGAATTGGGCACGGAAAACTAGATTGTCCCCAATTGAGGAAAAATGCAAAATAAGCCAAAGCTAAGGCGATGGTAACTATATGAGATGAATATAATGGTGAACAATTTGACAATAAGGAGAATTGCTTCTTGGTAAATCAAGTAAGTACCTCATCATGTTTTGATTATGATTTCAGTGATGAAATTAACATTGATGAGGATGTGCAAAAATTGCTTAAACTTTATGAAATTTGTGCCAAAATGCTTGATGATAAAAATAAAGTTTTGCAAGATAAAGTGGAATATTTGCAGGAAGAACTGGAAAGAGCTCATAAAGATAAATTTAAAATGCAAATGGCTAAAAATAAAGAGACTCTTGATGCTGAATATAAAAAAAAATGAATGATTGGCTCACTAAAGAAAATAACTCATTGAAAAAACAAATTAAGAATATAAGCCATGAAATCAAAGGAACAATGGTTGCTGAAGAATGTTGTCCGCTAGGGATGATCTAGGTAAATGTTTCACAAGTGTTAAACACACACATATGCCTATCCACCTAGAAATAATGCTAAAAATGGCCAAAAATTTAGAAACCGAATGAATAAAAAAAATACCAAACTAGTTTTAGCAACTTCCAAAATGAACTTTAAACCAGTTCAAAAAATCTACTTTACTTATGGTAGATCGGGTCATGTGAATTATAGATGTCCAATCGAAAAACTCATTGGTACCGTGTTTGTTTGGATAAGAAAATTATCTGCTACTAACTATGAAGGACCTAACATAGTTTGGGGACCTAAAACAAACTGATTTTCTTGCAGGTCCTTGCCAAGGAACATTCCCAAAAATAGAAATGGTACTTGATAGCAGATGTCCTAGGCGTATCATGGAGGATGCGTCTATGTTCCTTAAGCTTAACAATTATTCTGCAGGAATTGTTCTTTATGCAGACAACATAAAATGACGCATAATAGGTAAATGTACCATTGGTAAGTATACTGGTACTAATATTGATAATGCATGGCTTTTTGAGGGCCTTAAGCATAACTTGATTAGTATTAATCAACTATATGATAAAGGTTATGAGGCTAAATTTCATCCTTCTCACTGTGTTATTAAATAAAATGAGAAATATTGCTACAGGGATTGAAATGTTTATTGCATAGCCTTGATGATTTAACTTGTTAAAATGTGGAGTGTTTAGCTATTTCAGATGAAGAATGCTGGAAATGGCATAGGAGATTGGGCCATGTGAACATGGAGCTTATATCTCATCTCACAAAGAAAGATCTTGTCAAACGAGTACCAAAAGTTAAACTTCTCCAAGGATAAGATATGTGATACATGCCAAAAGGGAAAGCAAATCTAGACATCCTTCAAACCGAAGAATGAGGTTACAACTTCTAGGCCACTGGAACTTTTACACATTAACCTATTATGGCTTATGAAAATAACTTCCCTTGGAGGTAAATGTTTATCATACTAGATTATTATACTAGTTTTATGTAGGTTCTATTCCTTGCTCAAAAAAATGATGCTCTAAATGCTTTCATTCCACTCATTAAAAGGCTTCAAAATGAAAAGAGTTATTTCATTAAGAAAATTCAAAGCGACCATGGAACTAAGTTCGACGAAATAAATTTTACTCTATTTTGTAAAGAACATAGTTACATTTATTATTTTTCTGCTCCTAAGACTGCCCAACAAAATGGGTCGACTGAAAGGAAAAATTGGATTTTGCATGAAGTTGCTAGAACCATGCATAATGAATATGATCTTCGAAAATCCTTTTAAGGTGAAGCTATGAATACGGATTATTATGTTTCAAATTATGTTTTCTTAAGATCACTTTTGAGAAAAGATTCCATATGAAACATGATACGATAAAATCCCAAATATTTCTTATTTCTGTATCTTTGGTTGCAAATCTTACATTCTTGATGATAGAGACTTTTGACAAAGTTTGATTCCAAAGTTGATGAAGCTTTCTTTGTTGGTACTCAATGCATAGTAGAGCCTATCATGTGTTTAATAAAAGAAAAAGAATAGTTCAAGAATTCATGCATGTTACATTTGATGAGACTAACCCATCTTGTGCCAAGGAAACCTTGAGCAAAGAAGTTGCAGAACTCGCGGAAGCAGTCAAGATTTTGGATCTTGAGCTATTAATATCAAATCAAGAGGAACCAAAATCATTTAAGGAAACAAATCCCACTATTGAAACTGATTCCAGTGAGTCAGCAGAAAGGATTGAACAAAGAACCAGAAAGTTCAAACATGCTTCCAGTCACCCTATTGACAGAATTATTGGAGATCCTTAAGCTAGAATAATACTATATCCAAAGCTAGATAAGCTCCACTAGATGAATCGAATTGTGCTCTCATTTTAATGATTGAATCTAAAGATGCCAAAGAGGTACTAAAAGATATATTCTAGATTGAAGCAATGAAGGAAGAACTAGCTTAGTTTTAAAAGAATAAAGTCTGAAAGCTGGTAGAACAACCATCAGACCATCCAGTCATTGGTACTAAGTGGGTGTTCATAAATAAGCTAGATGAAACTGATAAATTTGCCAAGAATAAAGCCAAACTAGCTGCAAAAGGCTACAGTTTAAAAGAGGGCATTGACTATGATGAAACATTTACTCTAATTGCAAGGTTAGAATCAATTATAATGTTTCTTGCTTTTGATTTTCATAAAAAGTTTATGCTCTATCCAATGGACATAAAAGGAGCATTTCTAAATAGATTCATAAAAGAAGAAGTTTATGTTGAGCAACCCCCAAATTTCAAAAATCAAAATTTTCCTCATCATGTTTTTAAACTAATAAAGGCTTTATATGGACTAAAACAAGACCCTAAGGCCTGGTATGATCGATTGAGTAATTTTCTCATAAATAATAATTTTTCTATTGTAATCTTAGATACCACACTCTTCACTAAGCACCATGAAAATGGTTCTCTCATTGCTCAAATTTATGTGAATGACTCATTTTTTATGCTACTAATGATCTACTTTATCAAGAGTTTTCCAAGAAAATGAAACAAGAATTTGAGATGAGCTTAATGGGAGATCTCAACTTCTTCTTGGGACTTCAAGTAAAGCAAACTTAGAAAGGGACATTCATCTTGCAAGAAAAATATACAATGAAGCTTCTAAAGAAGTTTGGAATAAGTGAATGCAACATTACAACCACTTCCATGAGTACAAGTACCAGACTGGAACCTGATGAGGACGTTAAAAGTGTAGACAAGAAAGTCTATATAGATATGATTGGTAGTTTACTTTATTTAACTATAAGCCATCCAGATATTATGTTCTCAACATGCTTATGTGCTAGATTCTAGTCTGACCCAAAGAAATCCCATTTGAATACTGTTAAAAGAATATTGAAATATCTTAAGGGAACATCTAACTATAGCTTATGGTATCTACGTTCTAAATCTTTTAATCTCATAAGCTACTCTGATGCAGACTATGCTAGTTGTAACATAGGCAGAAAAAGTACCAGTAGTGGTTGTCAATTACTAAAAAATTATCTGGTTTCATGGTGCAGCAAAAAGCAGAGTGTAGTTGCATTATCTGCAATCGAGGCAGAATACATAGCCTTGGGAAATTGCTACATCCAGATATTATGGATGAGGCGTATTTTGCATGACTTTGGTATAAATGTGTCTTGTGTGCCTATTTTTATGATAGTACCAGTACTATAAGTATTTCAAAAAATCCAGTATTATGCTCATATACTAAGCATATTGAAATTAAACATCATTTCTTGCATGATCGTGTGCATAAGGGTGATATTTCTATTGAATTTGTTCCAACTTGGGAACAACTTGTGGTTATTTTCACAAAAGCACTAGAAGAAAGCAAATTCATTAGAATTAGGGATAGATTGGGGATTGTATCTAGAATTTCAATTTAAGTAGGAAATTAACCTTCAAAAGTGGATGTTGCTCTTATCTTTCAGGAATTTCCGACCTTCTCTAGAATGTTGAGTATGTTTGACCATTTTTATTGATAGAAGGGGAGAAAAAGTATCATTTGCTGCATGTGCATTTGATATGCATTATGAATGTTCTAAACTTGACTTGATTCCTTGATTCAAACGTTTAATCATTTGATCTACATGCTTAACTGAATAAGTGCTAATAAAGTTAACTTGTGTCTATGCGTATGATTCCTTTTAACTGGTATCTTTAGTTGGTAATTTCTTCTTCTCTATTCTGGTTTATGTTATGTCTTGGTTTAGAAACTTGCATCGAGGTAGGGGGAGAATGAGGATCTACTGAGGTATACAAATAGGGGGAGATCAAGTGATATCTTTCTACATTCATGCACCAAATTTTATAGTTATCCTCAAAAAAGGGGAGATTGTTAACCCTTTGAAGATTTTGCATGAGTTTTAAAGTTTTGATTATGACAATATTTGTTGCATGATTGATGTGAATTATTCCCAAAAATCTACTAGAACTTGCCTTATGTTATTTGAAAATTATCTTATGCTGTCTGGAACTTATCTTATATTGATTTTGGCAGCATATCTTTATATTTGATTTAGCACATCGCATCTTTTGTTTATGGAAGGAAAATCATGAGGCTGATCTTGAATTTAAACATGTGCTCATTATGGCTAGATTCAATGAATATAGTATATGGAATGATTAACAAATGGCTTTTTTACTTTTTGTATTATCTTCTTCCAAATTGATAACTTTTCAATAATTTAAGGAAAGAGCATTTTTCCTCATGGACACATTAAATTATCTTTAAATAATTTGTAGAGAATTTTTAAATCTCGTCTAGAATTTGCTTTCCATAAATAACTAGATTTTGACTTACCTTTTTCATAGAGATCATCTGGATTGATTCTCATATCTTTCTTACTAGGAAAGTCTATCCTTCTTGGCTCTTAATCTTGCATCACTAGCTTATTGAATATATTTATTTGATTTAGATGCCATAATTATTTTAAACTATTCCTTCCTTATTAATCTACTCGAATCTATCAGAATGTGTTGGAATTAACTTTCCTTATTTAATATGATCACTTAAGGATTATAACTTAAAATTCATATCTTTATTAAATAAGAAGGAAGATCAGTTTTGTTGCATCATTAGTTCAGTCTGCAATTATGTTTAATCCTAACTCTAATGGTTTCTTAGCTTATGGGTTATTTTCTTATTTGTATCTAACGGTCACTTACCAAAACTAGAACTTATAGCTATTGGTAGTACATCTATATATTGGAAACTATGTAGCATTCTAAGTGAGAATTACTTAGTCGGGCAAAGATCTTTGTTAAGTATCTTGAGGAGTTGTGTGATAATCTCATATTTTGTGCTTAAGTGTTGCTAATTCTTTGCTCTACGTGCGTTTCTGAGGGAACTTGTGGTGAATAAAGTCAAAGGGAGCTTGCCTTCGATGGACCTTGGGGAGATGAGGACAAGTCGGTTTGCATCTTAAAGGACTTAGTAGTGAAGAGGGATGGGAGTTGTACCCATTCTTAAGGGATCCCGTGAAGAGAACAAATCAGTGCTTGGTTACTCTAAGGAGCTCTAGGTGAAGAAACCAGTAAAGCGGTGTTGTCTGGAATCTTCTATAGTGCTTTGGGTTTTGGTCTGCAAGGAGAATCTAGAGCTTGCCGTACGAAGTTGCAGCAACTTGTGCATCAGTCCATAGAAGTTGTGCAAGTGAAACTAGTAGAAGTTCCCTCGGATATGTTCACAAAGTAGCTAGCTTCATAGTGTTTAGAAATCTACCTTATCCCATTTGGGATTCCAGGTTAGCTCTTTGAGAAGAGTTGGTTTTCACCTATCTAGGGTGTTTCTGATCCTTATCTTTCTTATTATCAAATAACCGTGATTACTTGTAAAATATTCTCACATATTAATTAATTTGATAGGTTCAAAATCCTAAATGAAAGCTTAGATAGAGGAGTAGGATTGCCGAACCTCTATAAATATTAGTGTTCATTCACTTCTATCTTTTCTGCTTTATTAATCACTGGTCTGACTGGTTGTTTAACTGGTATTTACAAAATCCAGTTAGTAACTAAAATAGCTTTTTACAAAAAGCTTAAAACATTTTGAAAGGCCAAAAAGTCTTTGAGTAATAAACTTACATTGCATTAAAAAATTTTAGGCCTAATTCACCCCTCTCTTAGGCTTGTAATCACTCTTACTACTGTCCCCCATTTTTTCTTCCATTGTTTACTTTTCCTATTCCATCTTGTTTTTCCTTCTTGTTCTGCTCTATCACTAAGGCACCATATCTTTTTCCCCTTTTCTTTTTATAGTGTTTTATGACTAGGGTTTTACTTGAGGCACTATATGTATAAGAAAGAAGTAGTTTAATTCAAGGAGAATTTTAATTCTACTCCCTCTAGAACTAGGATCATTACTAGCTATTGATTCAAATTCTATAAGAATTGAACAAGTCCTATAATTAACTATTCATAGTCTTATTAATATTATAATCTAACCAAGAAAAGTAAAATTTACTATAGTCAAAGACTACTGTTTTATCTTTAAAAATAAATTTAAGACCGAATATAATAATTATCATTTTATAATTAGGAGGGAATTTGATTTATTTTCCTAATTTTTTTAATAAATTTATACTCTTAAATGAATAGTATTTTATGCCTTTCTACATCTTAATTTATATACTAAATAAAATAAATTAAATATGGTAAGATAATTAATTAATTATGATATGAAATTCTAAGGCATTACACTGGGCATGCTCATGCTTTTCAGTAATTGAACTATAATATGGGGTTATCTTAGTAAATTAGGATTTAATGTTAATGTCGTGTGTTTTGACATTAATGGCAAGAGAGATTTAGAGGTGTTTGAATATTTTTTACAGTAAAAGGAGATTGTTTATTCAACCCTCATAGTACAAGGGGCAAAATAAATTTAACCTTAACAAAAACAAAGGGAATGATGAAACATAATGAAAATCTCCTTCCTAATTCTTCTTAGCAAAGGATATACCAATTTTATATATACACTAGTCATCATGGCATGTTGTCCCTAGTGTGCATAAATTAGCTTATAAATAATGATACACTCGATTTTCTATACAGTACAGATAAACAATAATATAATTTTAATACTAAGCACACCGAGTTACATATACTATTCATTATTGATTATTATAAGCTCGTATATAGAAAATATTTTTTATGTTAGATGTTCAAAAATGTTGGACATACCTACCTACACATTCTATAATTTTTTCATTATGCTTTCATCATATTACGTGTGTTTGTAATTTTATATCAAGGGATTAATGTACTTTTGAAATTAAACTAAAAATTCAAGGTATAACTAGTAATCCAAATTTTGATATAACATGGAATAACTACCACTTTAGATGTATAAGAGGATTTCCCTTTATTATATAACATAGATGCTATTAATAAAGTGTGTGGGCATTAATGATGTGGTTTTAAGTCATGGGACTAAAATTCCATAATTTTTATTTTAAAAACTTACAACTACATAAGTAACTACTAATTACTTTATTCCAACTACTATCTCACTATAATCATTTCATACTCCCACTTTATAAGCAAAAGATATCCGATGAAAGGTGGTTCGTAGAGTTCTATATCTAATTGAGATTATTAACTATATTAGATATGCACATTTATTAGACAACATAAAACTTATAATAAAATTTTGTAAACATGTGCTTTATATATGTATGTACTTCAATTGTGCTTTATTATTTAGATGTACATACATCGAGTGAACACTGATCATTCGTAGATAGATAATGTGGGATTGGTGTATCACATAGAAATGAAATTTGAGTGTGCCTTGAAATTCAAATTGGAAATGATGAAAATAAAAACAAATGGCGAAAACATTGAAGAAACAGTGAAAAATAATGAAAACGGTGTTGAGATGATGAGATGGGATGGAAACAATATAGAAATAGCAGATGGGCAGTAGCGAAGGATACGTCCGAGCCTCTATAAGTGCCTAACAGATATCGGGGCACATGTGCAAGGTGCCCCAACGCCCGTCAGGAAGAAGCACCCGTGCCTAGGCACGATCGATAGTGCTCAGACATAGGTGCTATTGTCCATCTCAGTAGATTAGCAAACTATGCATACCCGGTGTGATTGTTGCTTGCCGGGACACATAGAAGAGGCCCAATGGCCAGTTTTTCAACCCAAATTCATATTTCATCAATCTTTCCCCCATTTTTGATTAAAAACCCTATTCAAATTAGTTCTAGACATGAGAGTGTTAAGTGTTTTATGAGATTTGTGGAGCTTGAATTTGTACTTGACACTTGATTTGAAATCAATAAAATTCATCTCTTTGTCGGTTGGAGTAGGCATATTGCCAAGCTAAGTTAAATCTTGTTCTCTTTCATGGAATTGCTTTGTGAATATTTCTTAATTATTATCAATTACGTTTTCTGGGTTATAAAAAATTGGTATCAAGTGCCAAGTTGACCAAGATGTCCGCAACGAAATACGAGGTAGAAAAATTCAATGGGAAGAATGATTTTGGGGCGGTGGAAGATAAAGGTGCACGCCTTCTTATGTCAATAAGGTTTGCAGAGAGCACTAAAGGGCATAAATTTCATGCCGAAGATACTTTTAGATGAATTTATGGATAACACATATATTACTTTGGCATCATTGCTGGCAGATAGTGTAGCAAGAGTGGTCACTGTAGAAAATACGCCAACAGAATTGTGGTCAAAGTTGGAGAGCTTGTATATGACAAAGTCCCTTGCAAATTGGTTGCATTTGGAATAGTGGTTGTACCCCTTAAGATGAAGAAAGGTACATCCATTATTGAGCATATTGACTATATCAGTAAGGTGATATTGGATCTCGCTAGTATAGATGTGCAAGTTGAGGATGAAGATCAAGAATTAATTCTTTTTTATTCTCTGCCTAAATTCTTGAGCACTTGGTTACTACTTTACTATATAGGAGAGATATGATATTAAAGGAAGGTATAAAGGCCTCATTGATTTCAAATCAATTGATAAAGCATGTCCTAGGTAGTAATGATAGTGAAAATAGGAAAGAATTAATTGCAAAGGGAAGACCAAAAAAATGATAAAATAGTAGAGACAAATCTAAGTCTTGAGGCAAGCCCAAACCAAACAATAAATGATATAATTGAAGAGGAAATAGGCACTGGAGATGAAATTGCCTAGAACATGGAATGGAGAAAATTTTGGGTAAATCATCTACTCAGAAATGGGATGATGTTGCTAGAATTACTAAGGATGAATCTTATGGAGTACTTGTTCTCAATGTTATTGAGAGTCTACTGAATTTTGAGTAGATTTGGGATAGTGGTTGTTCCTACCATATATGCCCATGAGAGGATTAGTTCACTACTTATTGCAAATATGATAATGGTGAAGTGGTCATGGGAAATAATGCATCTTGCAGAGTTGTAGGGTTTGACATAATGAGTATCAAAATACATAATGAAATTATGAAGGTGTTGACAAACGTGTATTGTGTTCTTAATTTGAAGAACCCTAGGTACATTGAATAAGAATGGGTGTGAGGTTAGAGCTCGAGATAGAGTTCTATAGGTTTGGAATGGTGCTCTGCTAATAATGAAGGGGGAGAAGAGGAATGGCCTTTACATATTGTAGGGTAGTACAATTTCTAGTACTACAATAGTTTCCTCATCTCTTAGCTATGAGGTTGTGGCATATGTGACTTAGGCATATGAGTGAGAGAAAAATATCATGGTTGGGCAAATAGGGTTTGCTTTGTGGAGAAAAACTAGGGAGCTAGATTTTTCTGAGTAGTATGTTCTTAGCAAGTAACTTAGGGTAAAGTTCAGCACCAAAGTTCATAAGGCCAAAGGCACCTTGGATTACATTTACTCAGATCTTTTAAGGCCTTCTCAAATTCCCTCAAAAGGTGGTGCTAGGCACATGCTGACATTTATTGATGACTTTTCATGAAGATATATATGTTTATGTTGAACCATAAGAATAAGGTATTTGTCAACTTTAAGCAGTAGAAAACTTTGATTGAGAAGTAGATTGGGAAGGAGGTGAAACGCTTGAGGACTTACAATAGGTTGGAGTTTTGCAACATAAAATTTTAGGAGTTTTGCAATAAAGAGTAGGTTGTGGGGCATCACACAGTTATTCATGAAACACAACAAAATGGAGTTGCAGAACAAATGAACATGACTATTTTGGAGAGAGTTAGATATATGCTCTTTAACTCCAATTTATCCAAGGATTTTTGAGTTGAAGCCATTAATACTGCTTGTTATTTGGTGACTAGGTCATCATCGACTGCTTTGGACTGCAAGACACCAATAAAAATTTGGTTAGGGTCTCCTACTAATTACTTAAATCTAAGGGTATCTAGGTGTCCAGCCTATGCTTATGTTTGTGACAGGAAGCTTGAGCCAAGGGTAAGGACGAGCATATTCTTGGGCTATGTAGATGGTCAAGGGTTATCATTTGTGGTGTACTGATGACAAGGGCTTCAAGGTGATTATCAGCAGGGATGTGACATTCGATGAGTTGATATGTTGAAGAAGTTAGAGTAGGCTGAAAGTAGTTAAAAGAGTGTTAAGAAGAATGTGGAGTTTGAGATCGATACTCCTCAAGTTTCAAAAAGGAAAAAGAAGATGATAGATGAAGTTGGTGACAGCTTATTATCACCTAATCAGTAGCAAGAAACTAATTTACTATATAACTATCATTTAGCTCACGATAGTGAGGGGAGGCAGATCAAACCACCATAATGATTCACATATTCAATTTTGGTTGCTTATGCTTTGAGTTTGGCTGAGGAATTTGTGGGAGATGATCTAGTCACATATAGAGAGGTCATTTCTTGTCAAAATTCTGATAGAGATAGCTTCTATGAGTGAAGAGATGGAGTCTCTATACAAAAATAGCACATAGGAGGTGGTTGATGTACCTAAAGGGCAGAAAATTATTGGATGCAAATGGATCTACAAGAGAAAAGAAAGAATTTCAGGGGTTGAGATGCTCACTATAAGGTGCAATTAGTTGCTAAGGGTTTTACGCAAGGAGAGAGAGTTGGTTTTCATAAGATATTCTTCCCAGTTGTAAAGCATACCTCCATTCGCTGGTTACTTGCCATGGTAGTTTGATTTAATATAGAAGTTAAGCAAATGGATGTGAAAATGGCATTCGTGCATTATGAGTTGGAGGAGCATATTTGCATGAGCTAACTAGAGGGATTTGTTATTTCCAGAATAAAAATTAGGCATACCTTTTGAAGAGGTCTTTATATGGGTTGAAGTAGTCTCTCAAGCAATATAAGAGGTTTGATACATTTATTACTAAGATTGGGTACATTAGAAGTATTTATGATTGTTATATGTATTATAAGAAATGTAATGATGGTCTTCTCATTTATTTGCTACCTTATGTTGATGATATATTGATTGCCACTAGAAATATGTTTGAGATTAATGTGTTAAAAGCTTAATTAAGTGAAGAATTTGAGACGAAGGATTTGGGCAGTGTGAAGAGGATATTGGGCATGGAGATTATCTAAGATAGACAATCTGGGTTATTGTACTTATCTTAGCAAAAGTATATTAAGAAAGTACTAGACCACTGGGATGGATAAGTCCAAGTCAACTGGTACGCCACTTACAACTCATTTCAGGCTATCATCAAATCTAACATCAAGTATTGATGAGGAGGTGGAGTACATGTCTAATGTGTCATACATTAAAATAATTTGTAGTTTGATGTACGCTATGGTGTGCACTAGGATAGATATTTTGCATGCTATCATTATTGTGAGTAAGTACATGCACATACTAGGAAAGATGCATTAACATGTAGTGAAATGGATTATAAGGTACCTAAAAGGCTCTATGATAGATGTTTGATGTATTGTCAACTGAACTCTACTACTAGACTTTTTGGCTATGTAGATATAGATTATGCTGAAGATTTAGACAATAGAGATCTACGACAGGCTATGTGTTTTGTGTTTTGGGTTGTATTATTAGCTGGAAGGCGACTTTGAAGTCATCGATTGCATTATCCACAATAAAGGAAGAGTACATGGCTTTAGCTGAATGTGTGAAGGAAGGCATTTAGCTAAAGGGGTTGATTGATGATATGGGCATGAGTTCTTATTTTACTATTGTATTTTGTGATAGTCAGAGCGCCATACAGTTGTAAAAAAAATAAGCATTTCATGAAAGAACAAAGCACATTAATGTGAGGTATCACTTTGTCTAGGACATGTGTCTCAAGACGTTATCTTGGTTGATAAGATTAGGACTGAGAATAATCCAGTAGATATGTTGACAAAGACTGTTCCGAAAATTAAATTTGAGCTTTGCTTGAATTTGATCAACATTTGCAAACTCATATGATGCCTTTGGGGGAAGATAAAGTTGGTGGATAGAGAACTTCAAGTCAAAGTGAAGATTCTTGAGTGTGCCTAGAAATTTAAGTTGGAAATGATAAAAATAGCAAGAAATGGCAAAAATGGTGAAGAAACAATGAAAATGATGTGGAAACAATGTAGAAAATATAGATAGGCAGTAGCAGTGGGTAAGTTCGTCAAGAAAACGCCCTTGTACTTGGGCACGATCAGCTTACACTATAGCACCCCCTTTCGGGAGAGCCCCTAAGCTGAGGCGCAACTCAATTCAGTTTTAAATCTTATCTCATAATACAGACATTAGGCCCATTAGAATTTTTTTTTTCAAAACTTATCAGGGATAGCAGTAGACTTCATCATAACAAACTTCATCAAAATACCAAATACATACCATCAGAGGTCTCATAACATTCAACATAATATTCCATACTGCATATATTTAATTCAAACCTAACATATAACAATATTTCTTAATTAAAGCTTAACATTTCAGATGAACCTATACGCACATATGAACACCTGTTCTATTACAAAACATATCTTTTCCAATCCAAACCAGAAATCTCTATCCATCACTTAGTCCAGTCTGAGAAAATCAAGAATAAATGGAAGGGTAAGTCCAAATGACTTAGCGAAGGATAAATTCAATAATAATCAGAAGGCTCTGTCAAAGAAGAAAAAATTCGACAAATCATAACTAATAAAACAATGAGGTCAAAACCTGAACGTATCAACATATAAGCAGTAACTAATCCAACAAGTATCAAAGTTTAACAAGTAGGCACTAGCTCGAGAGTTGCTACCATCGGCTGAATGGCCAGATTATCTCGATCGATCCTTTTCAGGAGGTACAGAATGTTTCAATTGATCATAGTTCGGGAGAAATTACTATTGGCTCGTTTGACCTGGGACAACAGCCTGATCCAAACCAAGAAACTACTGCAGCATTGTTGCTCGTCGAGCAGCGTACAAACAATCGAAATACAATCAGAACATTAAACTTGAGTCATATGCAGTTTAATGGATCAAACTGAAAATGCATATCAAGAAATTACAGTTAGGATACAGTCAGGCAAAATAGATCAAATTACAGGCAATTAGGATCGAATTACGGATGTATCAGATTACAAATAGTTAGGTAAAACAAACTCGCTTAACTAATGCAATTCAACAGATTATAACAGGATACGAACATCAGATGTTTCTTACTCTAGTTGAACTAAACTTACCCAAGCGTGATAGCCTGGTACAAACTTACCTAAGTGTGATGCCTGGTACAAACTTACCCAATCTTAACGGCTGGTACAAAGTTAACAAAGCATGACGACTTGGTACAAACTTACCCATGCATGACAACTTGGTACATAACTTACCTAAGCTTGACAACTTGGTACATAACTTACCTAAGCATGACCACTTGGTACATAACTTACCTAAGCATGATCACTAGGTGCATAACTTACCCAAGCATAACGACTTGGCACAGGGCAAAAATACCATTAGATAAGTAGATAAGAGAACAGTAACTGAACGAATAAAAAAGTATGCCAGCAAGGCAATAGTTAACAGTGCAGAATAGTAATATTTAATAGGACAATCATATAATAGAACAGTCAGACAACGGAATAGTCAGATAATAGAACGGTGGAATAACAAACAGTCAAATAACAAAATAATTAGATTACAAACATACAGATAATAGAATGATCAGATAATCAACAGGAATTATAGGCACCAGAACAGACGGAATTCCGGATTAATAATAAGCAATAACCCTCACAAGGGTGTACCTATCAGATAACAGATAACAATCGAGATCTCAAGTAATTTACGGATTTCAATAAGCATGATGCAGTTAGTAAAGAAATAGGAACCCTCACAGGGGTTTATCACAATAACAGATAGGTATGAGAAAATGCCAGATTAGCAGACCTTCATCTCAATTTCCAAAAAAAAAAAGGCTATCCTCGCCTTATTGTTCGTCAGATTCTAGCTCCTTATCACCTAACCAAAAGAACGAGCTTATCGTGAAAACACTTATTTTGACTCTATAATCATAATTGTACGAATAGCAGTCTAAAATTTATTGTTATACAATTAATACGGTATTTTAGGGTTTGGTTTTGATCTTATCCAGAGGTGATATTTTAATTGCGCTGGTAATACCAAAATTTTACAAGAATCATAATTGCTTGATATAATCAGATTCCTATCTATAACTATCCTTGCCTCATTACACAAAATTACTCATAATAGCCCAACTATGGTTTATAGTCTAAAATTTGCCACTTATGGCTCAATTACATAAAATTAGAGTTTTCATCACCTAATTAACCTAATTGACCAAGATTATTATATGATATATCAAAGCCCAGGTCCGCTAACTTATATAATTATATGTATGTTTTAATTTTTTTTGATCATATCGCGTATTCTTTCGTTAGTACAATGTATCACAAGATTTTAAAGGTATATGCATACACATGCACACAACTTTAAATCTAATTCTGGCCATTTACACAATATTTTATTATCAAAGCGTAATTTCCATGATCAACTTTCATGCATGTGTCCCTTGCGATGAGATGAAGATTTCATTTCGGCATCATTGCCGCGCCGCCGTCACCGTTAGAGATGGTCACTACCACCACCGCTCGACGTGTCTCCGCATTGAACTGGGTCACCTTTTCACCGATGCCCACCGTTGTGCATAATTATCCTCTGTTGCTGGCCCATTCGTGAAATTAAAGGCACTAGGATTCTCCTTGAGCTAAACCCATCACAATCCACCACTTAGATCGAAGCTTTAGTCACCGGAGACTTTATGACCACCACCTTCGCCGCAACAACAACTTCGAGTTGAAATTTTGGTCACCTCACTGATTGGTTTTTGAAAAAGATGGTACCAACGTGTTTCTCATGAGGGAAAGAGTGAAATGGTATATAGCTTGAAGGGCTTCACCATTCGCCGAAGGAGATAGCTAGAGGAGGAAGACACAGTTGCATAGGGGGAAAAATGAAAATTCTACAGGGGAAAAATATATATATATTTTCAACTTTCTGAAATCATAATTTCTTCCCAAAACGTCCCTCGGACTTCAATTAGGTCCTCCCAAATATTGAGCATCTTCAATTTAGGCCATAGACTTATTACTTGACCCAAAATATTTCTATGTAAATCCCCCAGATTGATTAAATGTGGTCTAATTAAGTCTTGCCTACTTGCAATTTGACCCCAAAACTTCCAATTTCCAAGCGATGAAGTCCTTTTAATAAATTTTTCGAGCCCTAAAATTCGATCAACCAATATCTTTATTTCTAAATCCTTGTTTTTCAAAAATACTGAATTTTAGAGGTGTTACACCCCTCCTCCTTAAAGGAATCTAATCCCTATATTCTCATCTGAGTATAGTTCCGACCAGCAAAAAATAAGTAGATTCGATCAATTAGTTTACATCTTCTTCTCATTACATTCCACCAGAATTGCTTCTTCAAGTCCCGATACATGGTGTTTGAACTTCTATTTGAGAAATTATAGTCTCGAGTTGCATATTTTGTTCGAGGAAATTCGACAAGTATGAAAAAAATGAAGAACACCGGGATCATATATGGCATTATCATAATTTTTAGAATTAGAAATCATACCATCTACCATCTCGTTAGGATCCGGTGCTTATTCTTCAGTTAGAGCGTAGGCACGAGCCTGCATCCTTTGTTCCCCACTAGCTCCTGCCACTTGCTTTTCTTTTCCTGCAAGTGTTGGGCCTTTTCTTCTAGGACAATTTTTTAGGAAATATCGATTGCTGCCACAACCCATGTATCTGCCTTGTTTTCTCCAATAGTTTAACTCCTCATGGTTAAGTGATCTACAAAATTCGCATTGCTTGTGCGCCTTCTCTAGAGTCAAATTTTTTGTCTCGCCAAATTGAGGGGCTCGCTAGGTAATACTTTCAAGCTACAATCTCGGTTGCTTTCTTCTAGCATTACTTTGCCTATCGAGGTGCATCTTTTCCTTTCATCCCCTATCCACAAATTTTTGAATCTCCTGCAGCTTTGACACGATTTGTGCAGTACCTTGCTCACTGCTTGGTTAAAGTTCATCAGATCACAAGTGGTCAGCCCCTTTCTAAGTTACAGCCGCAATATTTGCACAAATCGTCAGGTCTGTCGACCTTCATCATCCTATATGTAGGGAGCATATTGTATCAGTTGGATTAAAAGCAACCTCATACTGACTTACAAACTGTGCCCCTTGTACAAAGTCCATAAACTCTCTCTCTCTCTCTCTTTGTCGCTTGCTTCACTACCTCTAACATATATTTATTCATGAAGTCTCAGGTGAAATTCTCCTAAGTTTGTTAGGTTGCTTCAGCCATTCACTTTCGATCAATCATTATTCTCTGAACTCTCAATCTACTCATCGGCTCTTATATCATCAGGGCCTCCTGAGAACTTCGGGGGATTGAAACAATAGAACTATTTCAACACCCGATCTTCAACCATCTCATTAACAACTCCTACTCCAGCACCTAGCTATTGACCTTGTTGCCTAAATTTCAGTCGCCTTTGATATACAGGGGCTATTGGATGACCCATTGAAGGGTTTGTGAAACCTCTTTTTCTTGCATGGCTTGTGGGTCAGCAAGAGCCTCTCGTCTTAGAGCCTGTTGGTCAATGGACCATCGGCCGAGAGGTGTTCTCCATCATCCAGTTCTAGGCAGAGTAGGTGTACCGGAACTTCCTTGTGATGCCATCAATTATACCGACTTCTCTAAGCTTCAAAGACTAAAAGAAGGAGAAAGGTTAGATAAAATCAAATCAGACTCATAGACACACAAGTCTAATCATCCTACGATATACGACAAGATCCCATAGACATCCTATAGAATGCAAACTCATTTTCCTATTATCAACTGATCAAATTTACATTAATTCCTTAAATCACATAGAAGTTTCCCAATATGTGAAACACCTAAAATTCATATTCAAAATAACTCTAAACAAAAGGTCAGTCACAAATCTCAATGATACCCAAATGCTAAGTTCTTGACAAACCTAGGCTCTAATACCACCTTTGTAGCACCCCTTTCCGGGATAGCCCATAAGCTGAGGCACCACTCAATTTAGTCTTAAAAATTAACTCATAATACAAGCATTAAGCCCATCAGAATTTTTTTTTCCAAAACTTATCAGGGATAACAGAAGATTTGATCTTGACAAACCTCATCAAAACACCAAGTAGATACCACCAAAGGTCTCATAATATTTAACATAGTATATACCATAAGAACACCAAGTAGATTTTTTTTCGTTGTCAAAACTTAATAGGGATAACAACAAACTTCATCTTAACAAACCTCATCAAAACACCAAGTAGATACCACCAGAGGTCCCATAACATCTATACTACATGTGTTTAATTCAAACCTAACATATCACAATCTTTCTTAATTAAAGCTTAACATTTCAGATGAACCCATACGCATATATGAACTCCTGTTCTATTACAAAGCATATCTTCTCTAGTCCAAGCCAGGAATTCGTATCCATCACATAGTCCTATCTAAGAAAATCAAGAATAGATGGAAGGGTAAGTCTAAAGGACTAAGTGAAGGATAAATTCAGTAATAATTAGAAAGCTCTATCAAAGAGAAAATAATTCAATAGATCATAACTAATAAAACAATGAGGTCAGAACATGAACGTATCAACATATAAGTAGTAACTAATCCAACAAGTATCAGAGTTTAACAAGTAGGCACTAGCTCGAGAGTTGCTATTGTCAGCTCAATGGTCTGATCGTTTCGACTGATCCTATTCGGGAGGTAAGAAACATCTCAATCGATCATAGTTTGGGAAGAATTACCGTCAGCTCGTTTGACCCAGGGTGACAGCCCAATCAAAACCAAGAAACTTCTCCAACCTTATTGCTCCTCGGGCAAAGTACAAGCATTGGAATACAATAAGAACAACAAACCCAAGGCATATATAGTTCAATAGATTAAATTTAACATGCATATCTATAAATTATAGTCAGGATACAGTCAGGCAAAATGGATCAAATTACAGGCAATCAGGATCGGATTACAGATGCATTAGATTACAGGCAGTCATGTAAAACAAACTCGCTTAACAAAGGCAATTCAACATATCGTAACAGGATACATACACCAAATGTTTCTTATTCCAGTCGAACTAAACTTAAGCATGACAGTCAGGTACAAACTTGCCTCAGCCTGACTACTGGTACGAACTTACCTAAGCATGATGACTTGGTACAAAATTACCCAAGCATGACGACTTGGTACATAACTTACCCAAGCATGACAAGTTGGTACATAACTTACCCAAGCTAACGACTTGGTACATAACTTACCCAAGCTGAAGACTTGGTACATAACTTGCCCAAGCATGACGACTTGGTACATAACTTACCCAAGCTTGATGACTTGGTACATAAGTTACCCAAGCATGATGACTTACTGCATAACGTACCCAAGCATAACGACTTGGCACAAGGTAAAAATGTCGTTATATAAGCAGATAACAAAACAGTAACTGAACGAATAAGTAGGTGTGCCAACATGTACAAAATAGTAACAGTTAACATGACAGTCATATAACTGAATGATCAGATGATAGAATGGTCAGATAAGAGAATGGTCGAATAATAGATAGGCAGATAGATAACAGAATGATCAAATAAAAGACAGATAGATAATAGAATGATCAGATAATCGATAGGAGTTCTAGGTGCCAGAATAAACAAAATTCAGAGTCAATAACAAGTGACAACCCTCATAGGGGTCTACCCATCAAATAACAGATAACAATCAAGATCTCAAGCAGTTTGTGAATTTAAAAAAACACGATGCAATCAGTACAAAAGTAGAAACCCTTACAGGAGTTTATCACAACAACAAATAAGTATGAGAAAGTGCCAGATTGGCAAACCCACCTCAATTTCCACAGAAAAAGGCTATTCTAGCCTTATTGTTCGTCATATTCTAGCTCTTCGTCACTTAACCAAAAGAACGAGCTTATAGTCAAAACCAGAGATGGTGACACCACCACCGCTCAATGCATTTTAGCTTCACCCGCTGAATGCCTAGCTTAATTTTTCCATTTTCTATCAGACTATTGTCGAATTGGCCAAAAAATCGAACTGGGTCACTTTTTTGCCACCGCCACTGCCTACCGCCGCGCGTAATTCTCTTCCATTGCTAACTCGTTCATGAAATTGAAGGCGCCGGGATGCTCTTTCAGCTAAACACGTGCCAACCACCACTCAGATAGAATTTCAGCCGTTGGAGACTTTGTGACCACCATCTCTACTGCGGCAGCAACTTCGAGTTGAAATTTTGTTCGCTTGACCGATTAGTTTTGGAAGAAGATGGTACCAATGTGTTCCACATGAGGAGATGAGTGAAATGGTATATGGCTTGAAGTCGCCGTTCGTTAGACGAGATAGATGGAGGAGGAAGACACAATTACATAGGGGAAAAAATGAAAATTTTGGGGGGAAAACATATATATATTTTCAACTTTCTAAATCACAAATTCCTCCCCAAAACTTTCCCCCAGACTTCAATTTGGTCCTCTTAAATATTGAGTATCTTCAATTCAGCCCCTAGACTTATTAGTGCCTTAATTCCACCCACTTGACCCAAAATATTTCCATGCAAACCCCCCAAAATAATTAATTGTGGTCCAATCAAGTCTTGCCTATTTGCAATTTGACCCCAAAACTTTCAATTTCCAAGCGATTAAGTCTTTTTAATAAATTTTTCAAGCCCTAAAATCCGATCAATCATTATCTTTATTTCTAAATCCTTGTCTTTCAAAATTACTGAATTTTAGGGGTGTTACATACACCTAGGCGCAAGTGCTATTGCCCGTCTTTGTAGATTAGCATGTTGTGCACGCCCGAGTGAAATGAGGAGGTTGAATGGGTCGTTTTTCAATCCAAATTCATATATAATCGTATTTTTTCACCATTTTCGATCAGTGACCCTATTCAAATTAGTTCTAGATTATTTTGAGATTTTTCTCTCAAACAGAGGTTAGAATGAGGGTGTTGGGCATTTTCATGAGATTTGTGGGACTTGAATTTGTACTTGGCACTTGATTTGAGATCAATAAAATTCATCTATTTCTCGAGTGGAGTAGGTTCATCACCAAACGACATTTAATCTTATGTTTTTTAATTGAACTACTTCATGGGTATTCCTTAATTATTATTAATTGATCTTTCCGGGTTACAACAAATTTCTATATCCAAGTTAGGTCAAAAGCATAAAAATGCGCATCATCAAATTGCATAATATTTTTTTTCTCTTAATCTTTTGATAGTTTGCGCTTACAAATTCACAATATCACTTTTCCTCTTAATATGATGATAGTTTGTGCTTAAATATTTACAATGACTAACAGATAAATATAAAAATCAGGATTAATTACAGTTTCCAAGGTTTGGGCCAGTAATAATTTATAAAAAGAAATCTACAAATTAATATTTATCTTAATTAGTCCTACTGACTGAAATGCTTATCTATCTCTATCATGAAAAACGCTAATGTCAGCAAGAATGCTTGCCTGTCAGCCTGTGTATCTATTTAATGGAAAATGTTGAAGCATAAGAGAATATGCTTGCCCTTAGGTACTGTTAAAAAAATATGAAATATGCTGCGACCAAAATGCCTTCAAAGCTAATTGTAATATTTTATAATGTTTGGAGGATATAATTGTTACATTTTTAGATTCATAATACCCCTACTTTTTTTTGTTAATATGATTTTCATTAAGGTAACATAAATTCTGTAAAAAAGCCTACAATAAATAAATATTATTGCATTTAGGCTTTTGATTGAAAACATCTCTCAAATTTTCATGAATATTTGAACGATTAGAAAAATTAGACCACTAAGGTTCTAAAAATGGTGCTAATATATATTAACCCCCCTGTAATAATTGAAATAGGCAAAATACCCCATGTGATAGAAAAAGATCAAAATGCTATCATATATTTTTAAAAACATGCACATTGTTTTCTTTATGATAACGGGCCTTTTGCCTATTTTTATAAATAAATGGCAATCAGTGTTTTGAAAATAGAATTGGACCGGCCGATTAGACCAATTAAATCGGTGATCGTAGGCCAATCCGGTCCAATTGATACTTAAAACTAGGGACTAATTGACCCTGTCAAAACTGGTCAAAAGTGGTCAAAAATTAGTTAAGCCAACGGTGGTTCGACTAGTTGACCATTAGTTCACTTATTTTTTTAATTTTTTTGGGAAATTTAAAATAAAAATTTTAAAAAAATAAAAAGAGGAATTGAGGGTTGAAGATGATGATGAAAGATTTTGAATATGTAGTTTTGTGAAATATGAATTTTTTTTTGCTTGAAATTTAATGAAGCAGTAGTTATATGTGGATGTTTATGTTAAATTTGTTGTTTTATTTTGTTTGATCTCTCTTAAATTTTATTGAATATTTAGTGTGGAAAAACTTATTGTTACTTGGATTTGAAGTTTAAAGTGGACGATCAATTAAATTAATGTTAAATATTACTTTTAACAAAATTATTTATTTAAAATTAATTAATTGTGAAGTTGTAATGCCTTAAATTTTTGTTTCATATGTAATTGATTATTTGACCTTATTTTGTTTTATTTACAAATTCAATTCGTGACATAGTAAGGCATAAAATACTATTTCATTAAAAATTAGCAATTTAACATTAAATTATGTCATAGTCATCAATGATAACTGGTATTTTGGGTTCTTATTTATACGTATATATATATATGTAGTGATACTTTAATCTTAGGGTATTGTACATTTTAATTTTCTTGGTTTATCTTATGATAATACTAGGATTCTAGAATTATTAAGATTTTAGGGATTAATAATAAAGGTGCTAGAATTTAGTAGTAGGCTTCAATCTAGTCTTAGAAGGAAGAAAAAAAAAGTAGAATCCTTATTGTATCAACACTACCCTCATATATGGATGGATGGATAGATAGATATTTTGTTTTTACAAAACTAAAGCCTTAACCATATAAGAAATTAAAAAAAAAAAAGGAATGGTAAGAAAGAAGATGGAGGGACATAGAAAAAGACAACAGATATGGAGCAAAAAGAGAAAAAATGGAACGAGAAGAAAAATGGAGGAGACACCAGGTATGATGAATAATTTTGGTTTGGTATGGATTTGATTCCTTAAGATATAATTTCTTTTGTTTAGGTTTTGGCAATAGGATGTTGACATGGAAGTGCAAAAATCACAGTTAAGCAAATGAATGTGACATACCTTTTCAAAATTCTTCTATCATCCCCACATAAATTATGAAAAAAAAAAAACAATTTACTTATCAATTTATTAATAGGTAATTATCCCCATACACTGCTTTCAAAATCGAACTGGACAAAAAATCGGCAACATTACTAGTTATCAGTTTTACTGGTTCAATCATTAGTTCAACCGGTATGATGTCATAATGACGTAACAATTATATTTAATTTTATAAATACATATAATATTTTACTATTAACAAAATATAAACCTTCCAATAATATAAAAAATATTATTTAAAAAAATTTCAATTCTTACTCATTTTTAAATACGTTCTTTAACAAAAATACTACTTCACAATTAGTCAGCTATAAATAAATAAATAAAATAATATTTAACATTAATTTATGTAATCGTTCGTTTCATAATTTAAAACCAAGTAAAAAAAAATTTATGCAAAAAATATTCAACACAACTTAAGAAAGATAGAACAAAATAAACATAAGCATTCACATATAACTATTACTTCATTAAAATTCAAGGAAATAAATTCATGTTTCAAAAAACTATACATTCAAAATCCTTAGTCATCATCTTCAATTCATATCTCTTTTTTCTTTTTTCACATTTTTCATTTTTTAAAAAAATTAATTTTTAAATTTTATAAAAATAGAAAAATAAGTGAATCGGTGGTCAACTGGTTGAACCGCCACCAGTTCAATTGCTTTTTTGACCAGTTTTGACCTATTCAAAAGTCCACCAATTTTTAAGTTTCAACCGGACTGGATTAGCCTCCGCTCATCGGTCCGATCGGTCAGTTCAGTCCGATTTTCAAAACACTGTCCCCACATCTTGGTTTGTGGCCTTGAAATGTGACCTCCATAAGAGCAAAGTTCCAAATTTATTGATTTGGCTACACACAAAATTAATTGGATTCTAATTTTCCTTCTCCACATTCTTTCCTTTTTCTTTTTTCTTTTGGTCTACAAATATTTTGGCTCTTGATCTTTGACAATTAATAAAAAATTCAGTCACTAATTTCTAGATTGATAAGGTTGTTTTTGGGAGATGATTCTTGGGGGCATTTTTAGTTTGTTTAGCATGAGGCAAGTTATATTTGTATTTTAATTATTATATGTCCTTAGTAAATTAACTATTCTTTAGAGATAAATCTACTCTATTTTTCTATATGATCAATAAAACTATTAAAGCTCATGTCAAGTTTGAAAAATGGGATTTCGATGGAGCTTTTTGAAAATGTCTCAACGGTTTTTGGGATATTGTAGGTTGCGTAATTTTTCTTGACCCAAATGTGATGACATTTTCATTTGTAAATTGGAAAATTTTTGTTTATATTGTTGTTGGTTATAGACCCTTGAGTTATTAGATGCCATTGGCATGGTGGCCTTAGCATGCCAATGAGCAAGAGTGTCGGCTTGGTGTGGCACAACTATAGCCAAGTGTGGGTTCTTGTGGGCATCGATTTGCTGGTTTCACTTAGTTGTCTAAGAAATGCTCATGACAAGTTGGGTATCATGTGGACTATCGGATAATTGGCTAAGTAGTGAGTACAAATTGCTGGGAACTCGTGCACACTTTTTGCAAAGCAGAGATAGGTATGCATCCAGATAGGCAAATCATGCGATACGCGCGCACTGCAGGTTCTTTAGTGGGCTGACTCGATGACGTAGCTGGATGACTAGGCATCTAGCGGCATGCCAAATCATGACCGTGGCAAACTTCTGGCATGAGTCCCATCTGGACAACAGTTACCAAAAGTAATTTGCAAACAAAATGGTGCCAGTTGCAAAGCAATTATTGGGATAAGCTACTTTTACAGAAAAAATGAAAGCAAGAGTAGCATTAAGATCCATAAATCAAAACTTCATAAACTTGAAAATAACCAAGCTACTCAAGAAACATGCTATAGATCTGGATTAGGTAGAAGATTTACCTCTTGTAGCTCAAAATAAGGAGAAAATCAAGTATCTCTCTCGAATCTAGAAACTATCTGGAATCGGCACATCGAAAAAGCGGCAACCTTTGCCTATATTAAACTGCTCCAAAAATCACCAAATTAAATTTGGAACACCTTAACACACTGAGAAGCTACTATGAAAAAATTAGAGCAAAAAGCCTACCGAATCGCTCCAGAAAAATTCACCAATCCACAGCTACTACAGATGCATCTCCAAGATATAGCAAGTCAAATGCCTCGCCTCTATTGATACGATCCACACCCCAATCAATCTTCCAATTTCCCCTTACTAGAAGCTAGAGCTAAAGAGGAGAAAATGAGGTAGAGAACGCTGATTTTTAAGTTGGGAAGAAGAAGGAATGCAAAGCTCAACACATGATGCAATGCATGGAAAGAGAGAGAGAGTCATGGAGGTAATGCAAAGGATCTAATCTTCACACTCTCAACAAAGTGTATTTCGAATTTTCTCACCCTCTATATCTATATATAGAGGGTGGAAGGTGTGATGCTAGTTGGCATCACACATTCCTCAAGGTGACTACCCAAGTGGCGTGCCAAGTTGGCAAATTGAAATTCAAGTCTTACTTGAATTTCATGTGCATTTTAATTATATTTGGAATCTAATTCCAAATTAGTTAAGATGCTAATTTAAATGAACACTTCATTTAAATTTTCCCTCCAAAAAGTATTCTTCCCATTAATTAAATTAAACACTTTAATTTAATTAATTAACCTTTTGACTTAACTCTTAAATTAAATAAACTTAACTCGTAAGGTTAAACTAGTCAACTTAATTCTTTAAGTCAACTTGACCAATTGATGGTCAATATGGCACCAAATAATTGACTCCTTAATTATTGGTTTAATTTAACTCTTTAAATTAGTTGATTAATTTAACACTTAAATCAATCAAACCAAAATTGACCATTAAATTGGATCCTTGAAAATCGGTCACCAAAAGGTGAGTTTTTATAACATTTAGAAAATTTCTCTACCCATTTTGGAAGCTAATTGGTTTTTGTGTGTGATCCAATGGGTTCTACCATTTATTAGACATGGGATCATAGCTCTTTGTGACTTTTGAATATCTTATATTCATTTTAGTTTAAAACTCTTTTTAAACTAATTGACTTAATTCAATTAATCTCATTAATCGAAGAGTACCCAATCTCCATGGTTAATGTCCAACCTTAAGCCCATGGAGCCTAACTAATAGGCCGAAATGAATATTCTGCAGAACCATAATAGCTCTACACATATCATGCAAATACGGTTCTTCTGTTTTCTATCTCCCAAAAGAGGCCTAGGGCAAGATATTTGCCAGCTCCCTAATAGCCTCAATATTATGTCTCTATTCTTAATATTTGATTTCCTTGTGTGACCTCACCTTTGAAAAACTCCTTTTCCAAATTTTCACACCACTTTGCGCCAGGATTTCTTGGAATCGATCATTATAGAACACATAAGAGATGCACTTGCTCTTCACAAAAGCGAGGAGTCAAATTTCATCTTGGATCTCACAAACCTCCATGCCAAATAGCTCATACCCAAGCTTAATCGAAAGACCCGCTAAGTGGCCAAGGAAGAGTTAAAGCATGAGGACTGGACACAAGGTTACCATGGATCCTCAGGCCAGAGGACTAATAATATGCACTAGCATAAACGGGAGAATTAACCACTACCGACTTGCCACTACGGCTATCTATCATATTCTCCGGAGGGTCTTTAGTGCTTTGTTCTTTAACAAGCACCTGTATCTTATACAGTTGCTCATGGAACGGAGCAATATCCAACTCTTGGATTTATGCACCGTTAGTGCAAGTCTATCTGGATCTTAGATGCTCTATCTCATAAGATCCTACGACTTAGAAGATTTAAGATCACAACCATGTAAGACTTATTATATGGTCATCAAACCAAGTCCCATAGTCATAAGTGCTCTAGGGGCTTCATCCAAATACAGGTTAAGTAATAAAGAGAATAAGATGAAAATGGTCATATAAAGAATATTATTCAATCAAGATTATTTTACAAGGAAATAGCTTATACAAGGCCAATCTAATTGGCTTGCTGGGCACTATTCCAATAATCTCGTACTTACCCTAAAGCTAATGCTCCATGGCATTGAGACCCCTCTTCTCAAGTAATAGGCGTGCGCCCGAGCAGGCAGAGCATGCGATACATGTGCACTGTAAGTTCTTTAGTGGGTTGACTTGATGATGTGGCTGGATGACTAGCCATCTAGCTGGCATGCCAAATCATGACCGTGGCAAACTTCTGGCATGAGTCTCATCTAGACGACAGTTACCAAAACCAGTTTGTGAACTAGAGGATGCTAGTTGCAGAGCAATTATTGGGATGAGCTGCTCCTACAGGAAAAACTGTCTAGACACTAGGCGGTTTATTATTGGTGCAACTCAGCCTACTCAATTGGGGTTGTCAACTGCACCATTTTTTATTTGTATAGGCCCAGACTTCAAAAATAAGTTATGTATGAATGCTGTGTTGGAATAGTGCCCGGCAAGCCAATTAGATTAGCCTTATAAAAACTGTTTTCTTGTAAAACAATCTTGATTGAATGATATTCTTTATATGGCTATCTTTATATTATGTTCTTTAATACTTCACTTGCATTTGGATGAAACCCTTAGATCACTTTTGACTACAGGACTTGGTTTGATGACCATGGAATAAGTCTCATACAGTCATGATCTTAAATTTTCCAAGTTATAGGATCTTAAGAGACAGGGCATCTAAAATTTGGATAGACTTGTACTAACGATTCATAAATCCAAGAGTTGGATATAGTTCTGTTCCATGAGCAACCATAGGAGATATGGGTGATGCTAGTGGGTGCTTGTTAGAGAACAAGGCACTGAAAGCCCACCAAAGAATCCACTAGATAGCCATAGTGGCAAGTTGATAGCGGCAATTTCTTCAGCTTATGCTAGTGCTTATTATTAGTCATCTGACTTGAGGATTCATGGTAACTTATGTTTGGTCCTCATTTTTGACTCTTCCTTGACCACTTAGCAGGTCTTTTGGGTTGAGGTTGGGTATAAGCTAATTGGCATGGAGGTTCATGAGTTCTAAGATGGAATTCGACTCCTCACTTTTGTGAAAGGCGAGTGCATCTCCTATGTACTCTATAATAGTCGATGCCAAGAAATCCTTGCGCAAGGTGGTGTGACAATTTGGAAAAGGAGTTTTTCAAAGATAAGGTCACACTAGGGAATTAAACATTGGGAATATAGACATAGTATCGAGGCTATTAGAGAGCCGACAAATATCTTATCGTAGGCTTCTTTCGGGAGATAGGAGATCGAAGGACCGTACTTGCATGGTAAGTGTAGAGTAATAATGGTTCTCCAAAACATTCATTTCGGCCAACTAGTTGGGCTCCATGGGCTTGAGGTTGGAATCGACCATGGAGATTGGGTACTCTTCAATTAATGAGATTAATTAAATTGAGTCGATTAGTTTAAAAGTGTTTTAAACTAAAATGAATATATGATATTCAAAAGTCACAAGGAGTTGTAAGTCATGTCCAATGAATGGTAGAATCTATTGGGTCACACATAAAAGCTAATTAGCTTCCTAGTTGATGGAGCAATTTCCTAAGAGTTAGAGAATTTCTCTTAGTGGACCAATTTTGAGGTGTCCAATTTAAAAGTCAATTTTGGCTTGATTAATTTAAGTGTTAAATTAATCAATTAATTTAAAATGTTAAATTATATCATTAATTAAGGAGTTAATTATTTGGTGCTAAAGTGACCATCAATTGTTCAAGTTAAGTTAACAAAATTAAGCTTAAGAGTTAAACTTGTTTGATTTAAGAGTTAATTCAAAGGTTAATTAATTAAATTAAAGTGATTAATTTAATTAATGGGAAGAATACATTTTGGAGAGAAAATTCAAATTAAATGTTCATTTGAATTAGCATCTTAATTAGCTTGAAATTAGATTTCAAATGTAATTAAGATGCACATGAAATTCAAATTGGATTTGAATTTGCATTTGCCACCTTGGCAATGCAAGCTGGCCGCCCACCTTAAGGAAGGTGTGATGCCAACTTGGCATCACACCAACATCACCCTATATATAGATATAGTGGGTGTGATGATAGGTCATTGCTGAAAGTATGAAAGAATTAGATTCTTTCACAATTCATTCCAAAACACCTTGCAAGCATTGCATTCATGTGTTGAAAGCTTTGCTCACCATCATTATTCTCCTCTCTTATTCTAGCTTATAGTAAGGAGAATTTGAAAGTTTAGTTGGTGTGTGGATCATATCAATAGAGGCAAACGAGTTACTTTGCTACGGTTTGGAGATCCGCTTGAGTAGAGCACCAATTTAGCGATTTGTTTTAGGGAGATCCAAAAAGCTTTTTGATCTAAATTTTTTATTGTGTTTCCTCCAAGATGTTGAGAGGTTACTGCAATTCTTTTGGAGGAGCTTTAATGAGGTTAAAAATCATTCCATTCCTGCTACGCGCTTTCTGGTGGATTCTGGATTGGTGAAAAGTTCACCACTTTTTCCTTGGATATTAGCATTTCAAGATAACACTCTATCTAAATCTGGATTTTAGGCATGATTTGATCGTAGTTAGCATGTAAGCACTAGTTTATCAAGCTTTTGAAGTTTTATAATTGGATCCTAATGCCTTACTTGCTTTCATCCTGTGGCATTAATAATACAAGGTTGGGATTTTTTTGTACTTTCAGTGTTCTTTACTTTACCTTGTTGTTGCTTAAATTATTTACTTGATTTGTGTGTTGGCTTATTACTCTCGAACATTGAAATTACTATCGTTGGTTGGCTCCTAATTATTGGTGCAATTAGGCCGACACAGTGGGCAAATTTAGGCTGAAGAACCCTAATGAAATTGACCCCTGTAGCAAGTAGTAGTAGAGCCCTTTTTTGGGTTTCGCTGTGTGGATTGTAAGTCATGATGAATCAGTTGCGGGACAACATCTTTGATCTTGAGACAAGGATGGAATGGGTGGAAAAAAAACTCCTTTGGCGTCCCTTGGATGAATAGATCCTCGCTTTACTTATGTAGCTCCAAGGTCTATAGTGGGCAATTGAGGATTTGAAGAAATTTGTCGAGAAATAGTTGACCATTGTTGCGGAAGATGTTGGAATGTTCGAAACATGGATAAACACCATTAGCACTGAGATCAGCGTTCCAAAGAGGAAAGTCAGTTTTAGATTCGGCAACGATTGCACCTTTTTGTTGAAGGTTAAAGTCCCTAAACCTAATTTGGTAGCGTGAGAAGTGCCAGAGAGTTGGAGAACTTTTTGTGGGATATAGAGACTTATTTTCAGGCTGCAAATGTCCTAGAAAGTGAATCCTTTGCAATTGCTTAGTGCAATTCAAGAAAGGCCTCATCCTAAATAGGGCCTTATGCATGTTAAAGTTGTGGTGAATGGTAAAGAGGCAATGGATATGATAGACTCTGGGGCCACTCACAACTTTATTTTGGAAGGGGAAGCTCAGAAATTGGGGTTATCGCTTATACCCTATAGCAATCAAAGTAAAGTTGTGAATTCGGCCACTAAATTGATTAAGGGTGTTGGTGATGTTGATCTGGTGGTGTGTTTATGGCATGGATAATGACACTCGATGGCCGTCCCCCTTGAAAATTTTGATATCATCCTTGAAACTGAGTTCTTAGTGGCAGCAAAGGCAGTCGTGTATGTGTATTAGGATAGATTATTGAATTTAGATGAGGGGGATACCTCTCTTTTGTACTTAGGACGTACATTTCTGAGCCAAAATCGAGTGAGCAACTGAATGAAAAAAAGTCAGGATTAATTTTGGCCACGCAGTTGAAGGCAGGCTTAAGGCATGGAGAACTTACCTAGTTGTATCGGTGGAGTTGAAACTGGGAACATTTCAAAAGGTGCCTGAGTTAGTGGGAAAAGTGTTAGAGGAGTTTGTACATGCCATGTTGCCTGAACTGCCTAAGAAATTGCCACCTAGATAGTCTATTGATCATAAGTTGAGCTTGGATCGGGTGCCCGTCCCCCTATCGGTGCTCCTTATCGGATGAGCCTTGTAGAGTTGGCAGAATTAAGGAAGCAATTGAATGAGTTGCTGGAATCTGGGTTGATTCAACCATCTAAAGCCTCTTATGGTTCTGCAGTGCTACTTCAGAAAAAATAAGGTAGCTTGTTAAGGACGTACATAGATTATCGGGCATTGAATAAGGTAATGGTGAAAAATAAGTATCCTATTCCAAATTTCCTTTGATTTATTTGGTAGATTGACGCGGGCTAAGAATTACACTAAGATTAACCTAAGGTCAGGTTATTTGCAAGTGCGTGTAGCTATCGATGATAAGGGAAAGACTATCTGTGTGACAAGGTATAGTTTATATGAATTTTTGGTGATGCCATTTAGCATAACCAACGCCCCTACCGCTTTTTGCAATCTAATGAAAGATGTACTATATGAGTACTTGGACCATTTTGTGGTGGTATATTTGGATGATATTTTTTTATATTCTGAGTCCCATGATGATCACTTGTGGTATTTGAGACTTATGTTTGCGGGAGTTCCAGCTCTACGCAAAGAAGGAAAGGTGTGAATTTTGTAAGGAGGAAATCACCTTTCTTGGGCACATTATTTGCCAAGGAAAAATCAAAATGGATGGGAAGAAAGTACAGGTAGTGGTGGACTGGCCCGCTCTATCCAAGATGACCGAGTTGCATTCATTGTTGGGATTAACCAATTATTACACATAGTTTATCAAAGACTACTTAAAAATGGTTAGAACTTTGACGGAATTGATGAAAAAAGATCAACTATGGGAGTGGAATGTTGCATGCAAAGGTGCTTTCCAGTGGGTAGCTTCTGAGCTTGTGTTGAAACTCCCTGAATTTGACAAGCCGTTTGTTGTGCAGTTAGATATATCTGATTATGCAGTGGGTGGTGTTTCGGTGTAAGAGAAACATCCAATTGCTTTTGAAAGTCGTAAACTGTGAAGAGCAGTATTGTGGTACAGTACCCATGAAAAGAAAATGCTACCGGTGGTATATTATTTTGATGTTTGGAGACACTATCTATTGGGAATAAAGTTCACCATTATGACAAATAATATTGCTAACACCGATTCTCGGACACAAAAGAAGTTGACCCCAAAACAGGCCCATTGGCAAGAGTTCCTTGGAGAATTTAATTTTGAATGGGTGCAAAAACCTAGTAAACACAACGAAGCGGTTGATGCATTAAGCCGAAAATAAGTTGAAAACTTTGTGGCTGCCTTAATAGTAGTGGAATCCAATCTCCCAGAATGGATTCGGGAGGCATTTCAGACAGAGTTGTGAAAGTGCTATGGCCGAGATAAACTAAACAAATTCAAAATTAAATAGCAAATATCGAGCCAAAGCAACATCCCCAGGCATATATCATACAACATAAATGGATTAATCAGAGGATACCAACCTGAATCGCTCAAAATCCAAGGAGATGATGGATGATTCTTCCTATCACAGATTTCTGGCAGTTTCTGGCACAGCGGAGAAAAAGGAGAATATCTTCCAATTCCGATCTCCAAATTAAATGAGGAAAAATTATCCAGAAGGCTAACTCAAATGCCGATCTTCTGTGAAAAAAATTGGCTCAAATATTCATCGGGTCACTCCAGGAGAAAATCGTGAAGTAGACTGTTCTGCAGAAACCTTTTTTGGAATTGAGTGCCCTCACTTGTGGTCACCTCCAATCCAAGTCTACACACCTTAAAGCAATCCTGGAACATCCAGACCTTTAGCTGGAGCAGATATGGAGTAGTTTGGTGAAGAAGGAGGTTTTTGAGTGAGAGAGAGAATGGATGGAAGTTAGATCTCTACTAACTTTTGAGAGAATTTTCGAGGAAGAATTTAGCTTCGAAAATTCAGAATTTTGGCTAATGAATCTAGACTGATTTTCAGCCACTCCACCTCCCCTTATATAGAGGTGTGAGAGGTGTGATGCCAAGGTGGCATCACATCTCCCATGCTAAGGGGGGGACCAAAAATTCCAATGGCATAATTGTAAGTTGGTAATTCCACTATCATGTGGTCTTGCCAACTTGCTTAATTGGAATCCAGTTCCAATTAATTCAAATCATATTTGAATTCTTTCCTCCAATAATATATTCTCCTATTAATTAAATTAATCCAATTAATTTAATTAATTCAACTTGATTTAACAATTAAATCAGGCAAACTTAACTTTTAAAGTTTTCTTTAGTTAACTTAACTCTTTAAGTCAACTTCAATTATTCAACTATCAATGTGGCTCAAATAATCAACTCCTTAATTATTTGCCTAATTTAACTCATTAAATTAGTTGATCAACTTAACACTTAAATCAATCAAGTCATAATTGATCTTGAAATCTCTCTCTGAAAATCGGTCCCTTAAGAGGGACGTATTTTCTAACACTTAGAAATTCTTCTTTCACCACTTAGAAAAGTTCAAGGCTTTTGTGTGTGACCCATTGGGTTCAACCATTCATCGGACATAGGCTCACAACTCCTTGTGACTTTTGAATATCAAATATTCATTCTAGTTTAAAACTCCTTTTAAACTAGTCGACTCGATTCAATCGATCCCTATCAATTGAAGAATACCTAATCTCCATGGTCGATGTCCAACCTCAAGCCCATGGAGCCCAACTAATTGGTCAAAATGAATGTCTCTGTATGAACCTTTTAAAGCTCTACGCGTTCCATGCAAATACGGTCCTTTCGTCTCCTATCTCCATGAAAGAGGCCTAGGGCAAGATATTTGTCGGCTCCCTAATAGCTTCGATTCTATGCTTCTATTCTAAATGTTCAATTCCAATGTATGGCCTTATCTTTTGGAAAACTCTTTTCCCAAACCTATCATACCACCTTGCGCAAGGATTTCTGGAATATGATCATTGTAGAATGCATAGGAGATGTACTCGCCCTTCACAAAAGCGAGGAGTCGGATTCCATCTTGGATCTCTTAAACCTCCATGCCAAGTAGCTCATACCCAATCATACCCCGAACGGCCCGCTGGGTGACCAGGGATAAGTCAAAGTATGAGGACCGGACACAAGGTTGCAATAGATCCTCAGGTCAAAGGACTAATTTATATGCACTAGCGTAAGCAAGAGAGCTTGCCACTGCCGACTTGCCACTACGGCTACCTAGTGGAGTCTCCGGTGGGTCTTCAGTGCCTTGTTCTCTAACAAGCACCCACTAACATGCACCTGTATCATATACAGTTGCTCATGGAATGGAGCAATATCTAACTCTTTGGATTTATGCATCGTTGGTGCAAGTCTGTTCGGATCTTAGATGTCCCGTCTCGTAAGATCCTATGACTTGGAATATTTAAGATCACGACCGTGTAAGACTTATTCCATGATCGCCACCCAGTGAACTGACCAAGTCCCATAGTCATGTGTGATTTAAGGACTTCATCCAAATGCCAGTGACGTAATATAATGCACAAGATGAATGTGGCCATATGTAAGATATCATTCAATCAAGATTGTCTCTTTAGAAAATAGTTTTACAAAGCCAAAATCATTGGCTTGCCGGGCACTATTTCTAACAATCTCCCACTTGCCCTAAAGCCAATGCCCTACAGTCTTAAGACCCATTTTCTCAAGATGTCCTTCAAAGACCTTTTGTCCTAAGGGCTTAGATAGTAGATCTGCAATATTCTCTTCCGAGGCAACTCTATCCACTCGGATGTCGCCTCTCTCTGATCAAATGATATCGCCTCAAAATGTGCTTGGATCGTTGATGAGATCTGGGCTCCTTAGCTTATGCTACAGCCTCGATGTTGTCACAGAAGACAACAACTGGCTTAGCTATGCTAGGCACTACATTCAACTCTTGAATAAAGTTTTTCATCCAAACACCTTCCTTTGTGGCTTCAGAAGCCGCAATATATTCTGCCTCTGTGGTTGAGTCGGTCGTGGTATCTTGTTTGGAACTTTTCCAACTTACGGCGCCGCCATTGAGGCAAAATATAAATCCAGAAGTAGATTTGAGGTCATCTACATCGGATTGGAAACTTGAATCCGAAAACCCTTCTAGTTTTAATTCTCCATTACTGTATACTAAGAACAAATCCTTAGTTCTTCTCAAGTACTTAAGGATTGTCTTTACGGCCATCCAGTGAGTTTCAACGGGATTGGATTGGAACCTACTCGTAACACTTAGCGAGTGTGCCACATCCGGTCTTGTACATTGAACAACATACATTATGCTCCCTATGGCAGAGGCATAGGGTATTTGGGACATCTTTCGTTTCTCTTGCTCAGTCTTAGGGGCCATAGACTTCGAGAGACGAATGCCATGTCCCATAGGAAGAAATCCTTTCTTGGATTCCTCCATACTAAACCTTTTTAGTATTTTATCAATGTACATGGTTTGGGATAGCCCCAACATCCTCTTTGATCTATCTCTATAGATACGTATTCCTAATACGTAGGACGCCTCTCCCAAATCCTTCATGGAGAATTGTGTAGATAACCATGCTTTAGTACACTCTAACATTCCAACCTCATTCCCAATGAGAAGGATGTCATCGACATAAAGCACAATAAACTGTACAGAACTACCACTGGCCTTTTGATACACCAGGGTTCATATACGTTCTTAACAAAGCCAAACGATTTGACTGTCTTATCAAAACGTATATTCCAACTTCGAGACGCTTGTTTAAGTCCATAAATGGACCTTTGGAGTTTGTAAACCATTTGCTCGCTCTCTTTGGGTGTGAAACCTTGTGGTTGCTCTATGTATATTTCCTCTTCAACGTTTCCATTGAGAAAGGAGTTTTCACATCCATTTGCCATATCTCTTAGTCATAATATGCAGCTATAGCAAGTAGGATCCTAATGGACTTAGGCATTGCAACTGGTGAAAAGGTTTCCTCGAAATCAGTACCGAGTCTTTGAGTATAACCTCTAGCCACTAGTCGCGCCTTAAAAGTTGTCACTTCTCCATCTACTCCAAGCTTTCGCTTATAGATCCACTTGCAACCTACGGAAACTATTCCCTTTGGTGGATCTACCAAAGTCCATACTTTGTTTGAGTACATAGAGTCCATTTCGGATCTCATGGCTTCTTGCCAGCGTCTTGAGTCTATGTCCAACATAGCTTCCTCATAGGTCTTCGGATCACTATCCGACTGACCCGTCTCATGAAGAAATCCGAACCTTTCGGGTTGCTTCTTAACACGGTCAGACCTTCTTAGAAGATGTGTATCGGGCTTTTGTGATTCAATTGTTTCCACCGCCTGTGGGATTTGTTGATTGTTTTGAACTTCATCAAGTTCAACAACAACGCCATTTCTATCCAATAGAAATTCCTTTTCCAAAAAGACGGCGTTCCTCGAGACAAACACCTTTTGTTCCGAGGGATCATAAAAATAATAACCCATAGACTCTTTTGGGTATCCCACAAACTTGCACAAGATAGATCTACTATCCAACTTATCTCTCACTGTCCGTCTTACGTAGGCAGGAGATCCCCAAATCTTCAAATATTGATAAGAGGGTGCTTTGCCATGCCATATCTCATATGGTGTCTTTGGCACCAATTTTGAAGGTACTATATTTAGTAACTTCGCTGTTGCAGTCAAGGCATATCCCCAAAAGGATATCGGTACATCCGAGAAGCTCATCATGGAACGCACCATGTCCAACAGTGTGCGGTTTCTCCTCTCGGCTACTCCATTGAGTTGGGGTGTGCCGGAGGGAGTCTATTGTGAGAGAATCCCATTCTCCTTTAGATAATCCAAGAATTCGGTGCTCAAGTATTCTCCTCCTCGATCCGATTGAAGAGTTTTAATACTTAGCCCTAGTTGCTTTTCTACTTCATTTCTATACTCTTTGAACTTTTCAAAGGCTTCGGATTTGTTCTTCATAATATACAAGTGTCCAAAACAACTGTGATCGTCGGTAAAGGTGATGAAGTAGGAATAGCCACCTCTCCCACTAACTCTTAGTGGTCCACAAACATCTGTGTGGATCAAATCCAAAAGATTTGTGGAGCGCTCCGATTGTCCTACAAAAGGAGCTTTGGTCATTTTTCCTTTTAAACAGGACTCACAAGTTGGAAGTTCTTCAATGCCACTAACATTTAGTGTTTTGAGAGCCTCTAACTTGTTCATCCTTTTTTTGGATATATGGCCAAGTCTTGCATGCCATAGCATGGCATCCTCTTGGATATCTTGCTTTATTTTATTTGATTGAATGTGCATTAGTGAAGTTTGGGAATTAAGTATGTACAATCCATTAGACAATGTACCTTTAGCAACTAAAGAACCATTCTTTGATGCCAATAGATTCCCATTCGATATTGAAAAATCATATCCTTCATTATCTAGAACGGGAATAGAAATAATGTTTGACAAGATTGGGTACATAGTAAACTGGATCAAGTACAATGATTTTATTCCCTAAATCTGGCTTGATTATTCCTTGGAATGTAGCAGCAATAGTTGCTCCATTTCCCAGGCGGAGGATCATATCCCCTTCACGTAGACGCCTTCTTCTTTCCATCCCCTGCAATGAATTACAGAGGTGAGAACCGCATGCGGTATCGAATACCCATGTGGAAGAATTTGTCGTTAAATGCACTTCAATGAAAAACATACCCTTCGTAAGAGTAGCAAGGTAAGCTTTACAATTTCTTCTCCAATGACCCTTTTTGCCACAGTGGAAACAGTTTGCATCTACTTTAGCCTTTTTCTTGTCTCTCCCAGAACCTTTCTCGGGTTGCTTCCCTTTTGAAGAAGAACTTTTCTTCCTCTTTCCTCCTTTCCTAGGGCCTTTGGGACCTTTGGACTTAGAGGTGGATGCAAGCATAAGAGGTTTGTCCCTTTTCAATGTGGCCTCAGCAATCACAAGCATGTTCACCAGTTCGTTAATCGTGACTTCTTGCTTGGACATGTTGAAGTTCATAACAAACTGGTCGAACGATGGCGGCAATGACTGTAAGATCAAATCTATGTAAAGGTCATTGTCCATGATCACATCAAGTTGTCCAAGCTTCTCAATAAGACCAATCATTTTGAGATTGTGATCATGGACATTTGAGCCTTCACCCATCATGATCTAAAGAGTTCCTTGGAAAGCGCGAACCTTTCATGCCTCGTTTGTACACCATACAACTCTTGTAGGTGTGAATGAATTTCATAAGCATGTTTCATATGCTCATGAGATTTTTGGAGCTCATTAGACATAGATGCCATCATGATGCATCGTACTTGTAGATCATCATCTACAAAACGCACGAACCGTTCGTAATCTTCATCAGATGCATCATCGCCCAATGTATCCACTGGATCCTTGTCTAGGACATAGGTCCTCTTATCAGAGTCAAGAATGATTTTGAGATTTCTTAGCTAGTCTTGGAAGTTTGGCCCGGTTAGCTTATTGGTTTCCAAAATAGTTGAGAGTAGATTCTTAGCCATTTTGATTTTGAAGATTTCGCAAATCTACAAAGAGGCGAAAAAGAAAAGAATAAGCATGCGATTGATTTGATATTGAAAATATGTTTATGATCTTTCAATCATGTTTATCTCCCACTATTTTATTAAATCTTTTACCCCCAAAAAGAATTCGGGAAATCATATTTCCTAGTGAGAATCAAGATCCCGAGGACTTGTAAGTGGACCCACGACTTGTGAGACATCCACAAACAATCGAAGGGTAAGCAACATTTGCTAATTGCATCTTATGCAATTCTTGATATATTTTGCCTCACTTTTCATGTCGATCCACGACTCGTGCGACATCTACATTACTAAGTGTTAGGTCAAACCTACTAATCATGCTTTAGTTCGAGACAGGCCACACGTCATCCCACGACTCGTGTGCCAATGCGTGGGCGTTCCCCAACCAAAGTGCATCTTATGCTAAGTATGTGGACACAACTTTTCTACCATAAGTGTGACCCATGACTCGTGAGACATCACATAAATGATGCTAGCATCATCATGCCACATACTATTGGTAGAAAGCTTGGATTAATTAAAACTCCTTTTAATATGAAATCCATTTTGACTTAATATTTGAAAAATACTTAGACTCTCTAAGTGGAGGATTTTTTTATTTTTTTTGCTTGCAAAGATCTCATCATTATTTTATCTTCTTATTTAGGTTCTCTATATCCTAGTCTTGCATCGCATACAAAATAGGATATGGAAAGCATAAATAAGTAAATGCGCCTAGCATACATCTAGGATGGGATGACCATGAGCCTTAACCAAGTGATGCACTTAGAGCCATAGGTGCATCACTTAGTTGATTTTAAGTGGGTTGATTAAATCTAGCTATTACATGATAGTATCCCATACATTCATGTGCCTTCATAAGGTCTTCATGTCTCCAATGGTCTTCTTTGCTCCTTGTAACAATTACATGAGTAGGAAATCCTCACTCCTAAAGATTCAACTCTCATAACTTTTACAAGATGAATCAAGAGGCATGCAAGCCTCAATTTAATACAACCAACTTTTCAACAACTTGAAAATAAATAAAATCATATTAAAGGATCATGATCATCCCCATTCATTCATCATCCATTCAACAATTAAATGAACAATAAATAAACAAGAATTAACAATTAATTCTACCAATTAAATGCTCATCATATAAACAAGAAATTGGTCATGCATAACAATTATGAAACTATCTTGGAGATCAACTTTAACCAATTTTAAGGAGCACTCAAAAATGTCAAACATAATTTTAAGACCTTGCACAACACTTGTGCATGTGTTGTGTGCAATGCAAAACAATTAGGAGCATAAAAGGATGGACTTGGGAGCTCAAAAATTGGCCCCCAAGCCAGGTGCTGCTGCTGCTGGACATGGCCAGGCGCTGCCCGGGCAGCGTGTGCGCACGCTGGCTGGGCACGCCCAGCAGCGTCCGGCCGCTGCTGCCACTCGGTTTTGGGGGGGGGGGGGGTGCAATTCAAGCTCCATTCTTTCAACTTTCATGCACCTATCTTTCTACCATGTGTGACCAACACATTGATACACATTTCTGCCCAAATTTCAGATTCAAAACAGTTTCAAAAACTGAAAATTAAAGTGCACAAACTTGCTCCAAAAACTAGTCAAGGTGAGAATCATATTCTTCAAACAATCTCCAAATAAACTCCAATCCAATTGGATCCAAAAATGACAAAAACACTTTCAGCCATTCAACAACATGCTATATCAACATATAACATCAATTAATGTCAAATCAAAATTCAACATTAACTTCTATGAATTAAAACATGCTAACTATATGAATTAACAATTAAATCACATAATAACATGCTTTCAATTCATCAAACATATAATCCACATGCATCTCCAATCCACACACTCCAATTAATCAATGAATCAAGTATGTGGATGATTCAATCAGATCATCACATGATCCAATTGTGCAACAAAAATCCAAATAAGTGCATGATATTGGCTCTGATACCACTTGAAAGTGCTATGGCCGAGATAAGCCAAACAAATTCAAAATTAAATAGAATCTCGAACCAAAGAAACATCCCCAGGCATATATCATACAACATAAATGGATTAAACATAGGATACCAACCTGAATCGCTCAAAATCCAAGGAGATGATGGATGATTCTTCCTATCACAGATTTCCGGCAGTTTCTGGCACAGCGGAGAAAAAGGAGAATATCTTCCAATTCTGATCTCCAAATGAAATGAGGAAACATTATCCAGAAAGCTAACTCCAATTCCGATCTTTTTTCAAAAAAATTGGCTCAAATATCCATCGGATCGCTCTAGGAGAAAATCGTGAAGTGGACTGTTCTGCAAAAACCTTTTCTGGAATTGAGTGGCCTCACTTGTGGTCACCTCCAATGCAAGTCCACACACCTTAAAGCAATCCTGGAACATTCAGATCTTTAGCTGGAGCAGATTTGGAGTTGTTTGGTGAAGAATGAGGTTTTTGAGTGAGAGAGATAATGGATGGAAGTTAGATCTCTACTAACTTTTGAGAGAATTTTGGAGGAAGAATTTAGCTTGCAAAATTCAAAATTTTGGCTAATGAATCTAGACTGATTTTCGGCCACTCCACCTCCCCTTATATAGAGGTGTGAGAGGTGTGATGCCACCTTGGCATCACACCTCCCATGCTAAGAGGGGAACCGAAAATTCCAAGGGTATAATTGTAAGTTGGTAATTCCACTATCATGTGGTCTTGCCAACTTGCTTAATTGGAATCCAATTCCAATTAATTCAAATCATATTTGAATTCTTTCCTCCAATAATATATTTTCCTATTAATTAAATTAATCCAATTAATTTAATTAATTCAACTTGATTTAACAATTAAATCAAGCAAACTTAACTCTTTAAGTTTTCTTTAGTTAACTTAACTCTTTAAGTCAACTTCAATTATTCAACTATCAATGTGGCTCAAATAATCAACTCCTTAATTATTTGCCTAATTTAACTCCTTAGATTAGTTGATCAATTTAACACTTAAATCAATCAAGCCATAATTGATCTTGAAATCTCTCTCTGAAAATCGGTCCCTTAAGAGGGACGTATTTTCTAACACTTAGAAATTCTTCTTTCACCACTTAGAAAAGTTCAAGGCTTTTGTGTGTGACCCATTGGGTTCAACCATTCATCGGACATAGGCTCACAACTCTTTGTGACTTTTGAATATCAAATATTCATTCTAGTTTAAAACTCCTTTTAAACTAGTCGACTCGATTCAATCGATCTCTATCAATTGAAGAGTACCTAATCTCCATGGTCGATGTCCAACCTCAAGCCCATGGAGCCTAACTAATTGGTCGAAATGAATGTCTCTATATGAACCTTTTAAAGCTCTACGCATTCCATGCAAATACGGTCTTTTCGTTTCCTATCTCCATGAAAGAGGCCTAGGGCAAGATATTTGTCGGCTCCTTAATAGCCTCGATTCTATGCTTCTATTCTAAATGTTCAATTCCGTTGTATGACCTTATCTTTTGGAAAACTCTTTTCCCAAACTGTCATACCACCTTGCGCAAGGATTTCTGAAATATGATCATTATAGAATGCATAAGAGATGTACACACCCTTCACAAAAGCGAGGAGTCGGATTCCATCTTGGATCTCATAAACCTCCATGCCAAGTAGCTCATACCCAATCATACCCCGAACGGCCCGCTGGGTGACCAGGGATAAGTCAAAGCATGAGGACCGGACACAAGGTTGCAATGGATCCTTAGGTCAAAGGACTAATTTATATGCACTAGCGTAAGCAGGTCAGCTTGCCACTATAGACTTGCCACTACGGCTACCTAGTGGAGTCTCCGGTGGGACTTCAGTGCCTTGTTCTCTAACAAGCACCCACTAACATGCACCCGTATCATATACAGTTGCTTATGGAACGGAACAATATCCAACTCTTTGGATTTATGCATCATTAGTGCAAGTCTGTCCGGATCTTAGATGTCCCGTCTCGTAAGATCCTATGACTTGGAATATTTAAGATCACGACCGTGTAAAACTTATTCCATGATCACCACCCAGTGAACTGACCAAGTCCCGTAGTCATGTGTGATCTAAGGACTTCATCCAAATGCCAGTGAAGTAATATAATGCATAAGATGAATGTGGCCATATGTAAGATATCATTCAATCAAGATTGTCTCTTTAGAAAATAGTTTTACAAAGCTAAAATCATTGGCTTGCCGGGCACTATTTCTAACAAGTTGGTATACGAGAAAGTTATTAAACTCGTGGAAGCTGGAGAGATTCAGAAGTATTGGTTGCAAGATGGGTTGTTGTATGCAAAGCGTGGCCGACCTTATGTACCTAATGGGCCCTTGAGAATGGAAATCTTGAGAAAGACTCATGACCTTGAATGGGCAGGTCATCTTAAGATTGATAGAATGATGGCTTTATTATCCCGTGCTTGTGGAGCCCAACTACTTGGCTAAACTGAATACTTTTGGTGAACCATTATAGCTTTACGCGTACTATGCAAATACACCATTTCGTCTTCTATCTCCCGAAAGATATCGAGGGCATGATATTTTTCGGCTCCCTAATAGCCTTGATACTATGTCTCTATTCCCAATGCTCGATTCCCTTGTGTGACCTCATCTTTGGAAAACTCCTTTTTTAAATTATCACACCACCTTGCACAAGAATTTCTTGAAATCGATCATTATAGAATACATAGGAGATGCACTTGCCCTTCACAAAAGCGAGGAGTTGGATTTCATCTTAGATCTCACAAACCTCCATGTCAAGTAGCTTACACCCAACCTGAACTAGAAAGACCCATTAAGTGGTCAAGGAAGAGTCAAAGTATGTGGTCCAGACACAAGGTTACCATGGATCCTTAGGTTAGAGGACTAATAATATGCACTAGCGCAAGCTGAGGAACTTGCTACTACCGATTTGCCACTACGGCTATCTAGTGTATTCTCCAGTGGGCCTTCAGTGCCTTGTTCTCTAACAAGCACCCACTAACATGCACATATATCTCATATGGATGCTCATGGAACAGAGCAATATCCAACTCTTAGATTTATTAGTGCAACTCTATCCGGATCGTAGGTGCCCTGTCTCATAAGACCCTATGACTTGGAAGATTTAAGATCACGATAGTGTAAGACTTATTACATGACCATCGAACCAAGTCTTGTAGTCATGAATGATCTAAGGGCTTCAACCAAATGCAAGTGAAGAAATAGAGAGCATAAGATGAAGATAGCTATATAAAGAATATCATTCAATCAAAATTGTTTTACAAGGAAATAGCTTCACAAGGCCAATCTTATTAGCTTGCCGGGCACTATTCCAACAAAAGCATCTAGAAACATATCCTACATAGCACAAGGTACCTCAAAAGTGGCTTTCATGAATTAATTAATATAATTTCTCAAGGACTTATCATCCTCTTTTTGCATATTGTGCAGGAAAATTCTTTGAGTGGTAACAAATACTAAAATGTTGAGCTAAATACCTTGAAGGAATAAATCGAATTCGATGGCAGTTGGTTAAACTACCATTATGTTGTCTTGATGAAAGTGGCCAAAAACATTTTATACTTTAACCATCAAAATATCCATAAAGTAATGGAGTATTCTAAAAAATGCATAGATGTCCTCGTAAGTTAGAGGACCCATCACACTCAAAGTGGAGTTGTTTAAAATTCGTTGGTAATTCATCTGCCATAATATTCTCCCCAAATGGAATTGCTCTTGTCATCTAATGTTTTCCTTCCATCTACCTTTATATTTCCTTTATCTCGCTATGAAAGTCCTTAGACCCTTTCAGATAAATTTGAGTCTGACGTGCTTCTTTCGTATTGATATGAAACATAACTTTCCACCACTCAGTGATATTCTCACCTAAGGTGACTTGCTACCTTTTCTGACTTCAATAACACACCCCGACTATCTTGTGGTATAGGAAAAGCCAGTTGGTTTCCTTTATCATATGGCCTCCATCGTAGTTAATACCATGACCCCATCTATCCTATGGTATAGATAAAGCTAGTTGGTTTCCTTTATCATATAGCCACCATGATTGTTAAACTGGGGCCAGCAAAGCTACTCCATTGTCATCTGCCAAATAAGAGTGCTCTCTTGTGGTGGAGCATGTGATAGAGGCGTGTTTCCTCCTTTTCTGGCTACACAAACTAAGCTATAGCTTAAATGTTATTTTCCATGTTATTTCCTTAGGGATGGCCTTGTCTTTTCCCATGTTGCTTCTCACAGTATTCCCTTTTTCCATTATTGATGGCTTAAATGTTATTCCCACACATGGTGCTAATTAATCAATCTTAGGATTCTACTTGGAAACAAACCAAGTACTTCTTGATATAGCTCATTTGGGTTTTACCATTTCTGCACTTCTAGATGTCTTGCAAAATAACGGTTAGGGGTATTAGGGTTTGGCCAATAAAAATATTCAAATACTCAAGTTAGAAATCAGTAGGTGATAAAAAAATAGAGAAAATGAATGAGAATATTGTGTGTTACCTGGATGTACCTTAAGCAGGAATCAACCTCTTTTCCTTTAGTTCTTCCTGCTCCTCATGAGTTTTAACCTTTTAAGTCCATTAGATCAGGACTCTTTGTTCTAATTGTCTAAGTTGCGATCACATCCTTCCATTTTATAAGGTGAAATATTTTCCTAAGCTTTTTCATTTCGGCCTATTTTTTCTTTCATCATTCATACCGGTCTAAGTTTATCTTTATTTTTTAGTCTCATCTCAACCAGTTAAGCTCTTTATAAATCCTAACTTAATAAAGCAATTTACCCATTATTAGCATCAAAGTTGAGTTCCTAGTCCTCATCAAATGAAATCATGATAGTATTACAAGATCTTGACCGTATATTTTATTCAATTTAAGTTAACGTTAAAGAACTTCTTCATTTATAGTTTTTTTTTTTTTTAAATAATCACAGGATGGAGAAGCATAGAGAATGAGTAAACCAAAGAATACAAATCTAAATAGCTATAATGCTGGTGTACCACAGAAAAATCTGTTAGGCGGATAGGTCGTCATGTTTCAGTTAATAAATATGGGTTACATAAGCAACAAAAGGCATTAAAGAAAACAATCAAGTCTTATGAAAACCTTGTGAACAGTGATCATACGTGGTTCATGAGGTAATTTGTTATTCTTTTTTTATTCTCTGTTTCATATGTTCTTTTTTCCTTTCTATTTCTCTTACAACGAGATTAGATTGAAAAATATACATTTTGTGTATGTATATGCAGCCATTTATATTCACATATTTACGTAAATTCTAAGTACCATTTTGTGTTCCTAAAAATCTCAAATATGTAGTTTGAACATGTTTAACCAGTTAAAAAGTAATGTTGACCCTTTATTAATGGCTAGTTTTATTATTTTATTTTCTTTTTCAAAGAACTTGATGATCTATTTTCATTATTGTTTCAATAGGTATAGAAAACATATATAGCTTTAAATATGCATTTAGACACCCATACTATAATTGTGGCAAATTTTAAGCATTACCAAGTCTCCAACAAAGAATTGGTTAACACCATTTTAGAAATCTTCCCTTGGTATTACTTGATTAATGTGAGCTTTATAATATATCAAATCAATTTGCTTAATTATTATAATTTAAAATTAATGAGAAATGAAGGTTGGCTAAATTAACCTTATAAAAAATTAAAATAAATTAAAATAATGAAAATCAGTTAACTTTTTTATATGAACTGGGATGCTTTTTAGTTTCTTTCTTTCTTTCTTTCTTTTTTTTTTTTAAAAAAAATATTCTTTGTTCTTTTAATTTCTATAACTATTTTAAAGGATTCTAATTATAAACTTATGCAAATATCTTTTTCTTTTTTGGCATGTAAAGAACGGAAAAACACATTCTGACCATGGCTGATCACATGGTAAAGCTATTGATTTGTTTGCTTATGATTAATACTCAAGTCCAAGCTTCCCACAAGGTTAATATCACATTTCTTGAGAGTGCAGTGGAAAAAGGAGCAGGTACAATTGAGTTTATTATATAATTCTATGTAAATCATTAATTATGTTCATAATTATATTCTAATCATAAAATATTAATACAATTATTCTCTTATATTGTAGTTTGTTTAGATGGGGCCCCACCAGCTTATTACTATGATAAGGGATTCGAAAACAGAGCCAATAATTGGTTGATTTTTTTAGAGGTATATAAGCTTATCAATTTAAATATATATATATATTCATTTTATATTCTTACATTTAATATATTGGTTATAATTTGAGTTGAGAATATTAGGGTGGCGGATGGTGTGCAACCGCAAGTTTTTGCCCCAAATACATGCTGGATAAGAGCACGTTGGCAAAGCCAACTACTATGGATTTTGATAATATGCTCTGCCAAACACAAAATGTTAATCCAGGTAATTAAATAATTACCAACTAGCTAGAGATCATAAATATGAAAACACAAATAAGTCAATTATTATTCCATGATTGATTAGTGTTTATTAATTCACCATATTATTAGTTTGATGCTAAAATCTTTTCATGGATATATAATTCAATAAGTAACATTAGTTGCTCTTGAATTCCAGATTTTTACAATTGGAATAAAGTTTATGTTACATATTGTGACGGCTCATCATTCATGGGAGACGTTGAAAACGTTTATCAAATAAAAGTAAGTGTTATAAAAAATTACATAATTTCTGACGTTTATTGAAAAATAACCACATAAATTTATGCTTTATTCATTACTCATACACGTATAATCAGAAAAAAAAATTATTTTCAGGGAATCAACATCACTTCTAGGGGCGCTTGAATTTTTAATGTTGTAATGGACGATTTGCTAGATAAAGGAATGCTGAACGCCAACAATGTATGGCCTAAATTTCATGTGACTAATTAATTTTACATAATTTACATACAAAAATTAAACATTATTGTTTTAAATTATTGGAGTATTAATTAATGACGTCATTAAATTTAAATGATATCTAGGCGATACTTGCTGGTGGATCTGCTGGCGGATTGGCAGCCATAATGCATTGTGATGGCTTTCGAGCACTCTTACATAATGCTAGTAGAGTCAAGTGCATTTCTGATTCTGGGTTCTTTGTCCATGTGTAAGAATCCAATAGCTACCAATATCCAACCTAAATATTGCTAAAGACATAAATCTAGATATATATGAATTATCCAATAACATATTTGTGTGTGTGCGTGTGTGTGTGTGTGTGTGTGTGTTTTTTTTTTTTTTTTTGTAACAGGAATAAAAAAGACCTCCCGGGATTTAAGAAAAGAGATCGTTGGTTTGACGGGCTTGTCGAATTTCATGTAATTTTCTCTTACACTCTATTTGTTTATGTTTTTAAATGACATTTTTATTTTCGATACTATTTAAAAATAAAAACCATCAATTTATACAGGTTTTCACTAGAAATAATCATTATTCTTATTTTTAATTTTCCTAAATCAAGCATATCATTCTATTATCACATCAATCAAAGTTAAAACAAATTTGACACAAACTACTCATAATAATTTTAAATAATTAAAATATATATTTTAAAAAATACGCCTTTCTAGGAATAAAAAATATAAACTACCTAAATTTTCAATCATATACCTATTCTAATCATTATTTTCAAATATAATTTCATTTTCATTTCCTAAATTATAGCTAACTTTAAAATTTATGAAAATATTGCAATTCTGGAATACTTTAAATTACAATATAATTTAAAGTGTGATCAGATTATGTTTTCAACTGGTACTGTGGATTTCTATTTACCATATCTTGGAACCTTTTGAATTCCTCAATTTAGATAATTTCTATAAATCCAAATATGGCAATCAAAATGAAGCTTGAGTACTTTTAATTAATTCTAATATTTACGAGACATGTTTATCAATTTTTGCATTTCTAAATTGATGTTTGTGATGCAGGAGCTAACCAAATTTTTGCCCAAATCATGCACGTCAAGAATGAGACCTGGTTTGGTGAGAGAAATTTTCTAAAGAGCCATATATATGAACCGTATAATTTCCTATTTTTTTCTAAAAAACATGCCCAAACTAATAATAACAATAGTTATATATTTTTAATTTTCAGTGTGTTTTCCCTGAAAATGTGGTTGAAGATATTAAGACGCCACTCTTTCTACTTGAATCAGCTTTTGATTCTTTTCAGGTAAGATCATTCTTCCACAGTATTAATAAATATCAAACCAAAAAAATGACCACTTACATATAATTTATAAAATTACTTCTAACTTTTCTTTGCAATTTTGTATAGTTCTTCAGTACATTCTAGCATGGTTATGTTATCTTGCAATGATTTTATTTATTAAAAAAATAGTAAGCAAATATAGAATTTTCTTTTTATTTACCCAGCCACACACATTTAGAGCCACTTAGAATTCAAACTTTTATCTTTTTTTATTTTCTTATTCTTTTTCCCTGATATATGGATTTGATTTTTCATTCTAGTAACCACTCTATTTTATTTTAGTCACACACACACACATATATGTTTATATAATATTACAATAAACAATATATAATCTTAAGACCCCATCCTAACTTCATACTTGGGCAACGACAACATCAAGCAATTATTAATGTTTCTGCACTGTTTTAAGTTTTTATAAATTAAAATAAATTGGAAGTCTAAAATTTTTACGACATCTAAATGATGAAATATTTTTGGGAACAAGCATATCAAAATGGTTTTTTTATCTCTAGTTTCAAATATTTTTGATGTGTTGAAATAGCTTTCTCAAATTATTCTTAGAAACATATATTAGTTTTTTTTATTAGTTTGGTACTTTTATGAACCAACAAAATATCTACAAATGAAATTCTTTTTAACTTATATTGAATTTTTTTTTTGTTTCAGATAAAAACTGGCATGGCAAATGCTACTTATAATGAGACCGTATGGGCAAGCTGTGCTGAAAAATTGAATTGCACACCTCCTCAATTACATAGCATGAAGGGTAATTAACTTTGCTATTACTACCTTCAATCTTAAATTAATAAGAAAAAAAAAAAAAACTCATGATCATTTATTTATACTTAATTACAGAATTTCGATCTACCTTCATAAATACATTGCAAAAAGTCCGTAATTCTCCATCAAGGGGAATGTTCGTTCACTCTTGCGTTGCTCATTGTCACTTGATAGATAATCAATGGTGGAATCCTTTGTACGCAGTGGAAAATAAAGTAAGATCACTACAAAAAATTGCATTTTAGATAACAAAAAAGTTTGTAACAAAAGTTTAATTTGTCACAAGAACATGTTTATTGTAACAAACTACAAATGTCGTTACCAAACATTTACTTTTTTGTGACGATAATGAAATGGTCGTTACAATAAGTAGTATTTTGTTACAAAAGGTAACTTTCTAGTGACAATTAGAAATTATCCTTACAAAAAGTAAAGTTTTGTTACGAAAAAGTTATTTGTACGTGACAAAACAAAATATTCGTTACAAATAATGTTGTATCGTCACGAAATTTTTTTCCTTTAGTGACAAATATAAAACTTGTAACAAAAAAGTTCATCATTGTAAAAAAACATTACTATTTGATTAAAATTAGTGAAGGATACTTGGATTGGATAATTCGAGCCTAACCCAATGTAATAGATATTAGTTAATTTGGGATTATTATCTAAACTGTTATCAAAAGAAAGGGTTTTGTGTCTAAATTGAAAGTTATTTTTAAATTTTCAACTAAAATAGACAATTCAATCCGAAGAGTGAAATGAAAAATTTAATCCATGAAAATAGTTTGGATACCAATGTTATTAATATTCCAAATTTATCCTTTGAATTCTTTTTGCAAAAATATTTTATTAGTAAGGCTGAAATGATATTTTTTATGAAATCCACTAACCCACCAAACTTATAAGAATTGTATCATTCCCACAAGTACTCTCACAAACACATAGAAAAGCTATACCTCTATTCCAAACCATATATCCATCCTCATTGAAGTATTAGAAGAATCATACATATCATTCTTAAAACTTAAAAGCCATGACTGAGATGTGACGTAATATGTATTTGTTATGAATTAAGTTATAATATAACGAAGGAGAAATATGCATAAAAAATATAATACTCAAAAAAAATTTATACACATGGAATCGTGTGCAACAACTACTAGTTTGAGGTAAAAGGTTAGATTCTCATTAATTTCATTTGCTGAATCAAAATGAAAACTTTCTCTTTATCAAAATAACTAAGTATTTTTAAATGAAAATAGCCAACATTTAATAACAAAAAAATAAAAATAAAAATAAATACTGTATATGTAAGCCCGTCTCCTTAGGTTTAAGTTTGTACTTGTCTAGTTTATAACTTATGCTGCCTTATATTTTAATTATACCAAACTTGATGAAATTGAAAATATAAGATATTTTTTATTTTCATATATTCTCTTGATATTATTTAGATAAAATAACTAAAAGAATTCTTATAATAAATTTTTATATCCAAAAAATCCATGTAAATATTTTTAATTCAAAAATTTAGCAATTAATTTTTTTTTGGCTAAAATAGAAATAATTTCTTAATTAAGAATTTGTTGAATTGATATTATAATATAAAATCTTTTTATTTAGGTTGTTCAAATTTATTTTTATTAGTCAATAACGATTAGTTTTAGTATATTAAGGGCATGTTTACTTTGTTGGATGAGGTAGGATGAAAGCCCACATCTTGTCTTATTTCATATTTACTTTTTAGGATTTAGACCCTATAATAACCCATCAGCTCGCAATTGTGCTGACTATTTGTTGGATGAGGCATCCCACCTTTGAGGTGTGATAGTTTTATCACGCCTTTGGTACTGCAACTTCAAATAATTTCTTATTGCGGAGCCAATCAAACAATTTAAAAATAATTAAAAATATTAAATATTAAAAATATATTTATGCTTGGAAATATTTAGTTTTTGATTGGAAATATATTAAAAATAATTTCTTTATGTTTGGAAAAAAGAAGAAATAGTTGGATGTTGTATTAAAATGGAGAAAAATTAATTTTTTTTATGCTAAATAGAAAATATTTTAACTATGGGTACTTTAGTCTTTTATGATTTATCCAAGTATTATAATTCGTGTTTATGTAAACATTCTCAATGCAATAATTTAATTTTATCATTCATATCATCCCACAAATTAAACATAATATAAAAAATATAAAATTGTATTAATCCTACTCTTCATCCCTCATTTCATCCTATCACTCCACACCCCATATCATAAAGTAAACGGGTCCTAAATATTTTGAAAAACACTATGATATTTATAAATTAAAATAATAGAAATAATTTTAATTTTTAAGTAAAATAACAGAAATAATTTTAATTTTTAAAACAGAAATAATGAAAAGAAAAATTATATTTACAATACATACTTTGCATAAGAAGACATTTATTACAATAAATTTAACTTTGTCACCTAATCACAAAAATTTGCTTTTGGCGGTAAGATGGGCGCTCATTTTTCTCCCTCTTTTTTTCTCTTTCTTTTTTTTTTTTTTTCCCTTCTTCTTCCCGGTTTTTAGTTTATTGCCCTAACTTTCTTCATTTGTTCATAAGTCTTCATTCTTTCACTTCTCTTGGTTGCAATCGCAGGTACGTTTCTTCCCCCCCTATGTGTGTATGTGTGTTTGTGTGTTGCTTTCTCTTCTCCTCCTTCCCCCTTTTCTATTTTCAAATGGCATCACTCAATTCCTTTCTTGTTTTTTTCTGTTTTTTTTGGATTTTTTCTTCAATCGATTTTAGGTTGGCTCAAATTTGGTGTCTCATTTGGTCAGGTAATCTTTCTATTCCCATTTCCCCCTCATTTTCTCCATGCCTTGCACATTTTAGTTTTGTTTTTTTCTTTTCAATCCATTATAGTGTTTATGGGTTTTCCTTTCTTTTTTTATTTTCTGTTTTTGCTCTATTTTGAGATTAATAATATATCAAACTAATGGGTAGGGGCTGATTTGAGGAGGGATGGGGGTTATTTCTAGATAAGGGATGTTGGGTAGTTTTTAAAGTGATCAAAGATGTGGATATTTACTAGTTGATTGTCTCTGTTTTTGTTAACTTTCCAAGAATGATCTGTTTGTTTTTGAAATTGTGCACCTCAAAGTTAGGCAAGGAAAGAAAGACATTAATTTAGTGCTTTCAATGCTTGAAAGCTCAAAAAGAGTGTAAAATGATATTTTTGTGTATCACATTCAAATCATAAGAATTATTATACTTTCTGCCTCATTATTTGGTTTCCAATCCAGTTTCTGGACTGATTTGGTTTCCAGCCCAGAAACAGGACTGTTTTTTTTCTTTTCTTTTCTTTTTTTTCCAGAAACTGGTTTTGGTTTACAGTCCAGTTTCTGGACTGTGAACCAGTTTCTGGTTTCTGTCCGGTTTCTGGACTGTGAACCAGTTTCTGGTTTGGTTTTCAGCCGAAATTTTCTGCTGTTTTCAGCAAAAAAAAAAAAAAATCTGCTATGCAGAGAACAACATATTTTTGCTGTTTTTTTCTTCTGAAAATAGCAGAAAATCATGTTGTTTTCAGCAGAAATTTTCTGCTGAAAATAGCTGAATTTTCAGCAGTTTTCAGCCGAAAAATAGCAAAAATTTTCTGCTGAATTTACATTTGAATTAAACTAAAAACATGTATTCGTATCTCAATTTTTTTTTTTAATTTTCTCTTTACCTTTATGTACGAGCAGGAGATGACAAAGTGGTGCAAGAAAATTGGAGACTTTGTGTTGAGAAACTTGTTTTGCAACTAGGTACTTTATTGCAATTTTATTTTGGACAAGTGTTAACTTTAGCTTTGATGTGATACTCTAAAATTCTTTGTCTCAAAAAAATTTCAACAGCTCTGATATTGTTAATTTTGAAGCCAATCATTCAAGTTCTTAGCATTTTGTTTCTCATCTTTTATTATGAAGTGGATATCTTTGCATAAGTTTTCCATGCTTGTGAATTTTGTGATATGAGTTGTTCAAGTTATCTTGCTTATTTTTACTTATTCTAGGTTCTACCTTTAATAAATTTAAATTTTGGTTATATTTGCAGGTTTTTGAAGTAAATGGTGCAAGAATGGAGAATGCGATATGAATATGAAAACTAGTATATTTTGATCACTCAATGAATATTCTTTTCAAACATGTCACTATATTTTGTCTCATTAAAGCTACAATATTTATAACTTCTTTATATTCTCTTTTGTAACAATTTGGATGATATCTTTAATTTCAACTATGCTTATGTGATCTAAGTTGTTGCTTTTGTTAGCTTAGCATGACACTTCTTTATTTTGAATTTTATTTTCTATATATTCATGTTTTATGTGATATAATGTTTATATGTAAGGACTTCCAGATAGTTGCAATAAAATTTTAGTTCAGGTTTCGAAAATTGGTTTCTAACCCTTTTGATACAAATAAAAACATTGGTCAAACGTTCGTTTTAGTAAGGATTCTATGTTGTCGCATTTAGTATTTGTGACAAAAATTAGTATTCATCATAAAATATAAAATATTAATAATTATGAGTATTGGTGAGGACCACATGTTGTTATAATTAACTATCTGTAACGAACTTACTGTTATAAATATATATTAAAAAATATTTTAAAATTGATTATTGGTAACAAATGCTTATCTTTTGTAACGAATGTCAATATTTTTGTGACAATATAGTTGTCACTAGAACTAATGATATCGTAACGAAATATCCATTGTTACCAATATATTTGTGACGAAAGGGAATGTTTGTTACCTAAACTTTTAGCGTCGAGCTTTAGAGGACAAATATTGTAACGAAGATTTTTCGTTACAAAAAGTTACTGTGACAAAAAAATAACTTATTGTAAAAAATATTTTCCTCACCAAAAATAAAATTTCTTGTAGTGGATATACTTTTATATTACACATTTGTTGTTCTTATTCTCTTCAATAAATTTTCTTCTATTTCATATCATAAGTTATTTGTCCTAAATTAGTGTGTAGTACATCTAATACTAAGCATAATTGTGCAGCTAACAATGTGTTTGCATTTGCTTTCCGTTTAGATACATGATAAAAATTATTGGGTAGGAATGTATCGAAGTGCTCAATTCATATATTATTAGGTTTTCAATTTTTTGAGTCTTTGGTATAATTTATACATTGTCTAGACCTATATATATTTGGTTTATTAAGTACTTCTCATTTAATATATTTTTCTCATTTTGCAGACTATTGCAGAGGCCATCGGTGATTGGTATTTTGATCGAAATTTTTTTCAAGAGATAGATACCCAAGATGACACACCACAAAAATGTATAATACCTGCATAAGGATTGAACATGTAAAAGCAAAATTTATTCATCTCATTGAAATGAAGAATAAAAAAATAATAATTTCTATAATGGCTATGCTCTACGTTACATATAAATCAAGCAATATCTATCTAAATACACATTCATAATCGCATAAATATTTATTAGTGACATGCTCATTGTGATCCTTAAAATGAGATAGACTTCCAAGATGAAATAATATTTACTCATTTTCTTATGAATGAAGGATCATGTTAATTAATCTGAGCAAGCCTTATTTCAACATTAAAAAATCACATTAACTTTAACTTACGAATTAGGATTTAAATAAAATATGTGTACATATGGTTTGTAAATCGTGAAATGCAATAATTGATGATTTTGATTATCTTATAATATGTTATGCATTTAACAAGTTTAATTTGTACATTCTAGCATGGTTATGGTTTCTATCACACATACATTGAAATGATTAAATATATTAATGCAATCTTTGATGATGTTTACATAGTAAGAATACAATAAAAAATAAAAATAAAAAGAAAAGAAGAAGAAGAAGAAGAAAATATTGTGAACTTTATCTATTGTAAATTTAAAATGGCCAAAAAATTGAATCCTGGGCATTGGTAGATATTAAACGAATAGCAATGATGTATCAGCATCTTCTTCCCAAAAGATCCGTGGATTGTCTACTCTGCCATCTGGAAGACTGAAAGAGTGGAATTTTTTTTAAAGAGTGCTTGTGGAACTCTTTACAGTTGAGATTGCTTATAAGAAATTACACATTTTAAACTCTTTTTTTATTTTTTATTTATAGTATGGTGTTTGGTTGTGGATCTATGAGGTTTTGTATTAAAAGCACTCTTCATTTTTTGGGTAACCCACTCATTCAGATTTTTTCATTATTTGTTTGCTGCACACTCTTATACTTTTCAATCCGCTTTCTTGAAATTTGTAGAAGGGTCTGCTTGATTCTTTGAGAATGAATGTTTTTTTTTTTCGTAATGAACTTTTGAAAGTTATCTTATGACTTGTCAAGAATTTGTTGGTTGATAATTAACGTAAAACAACAATTTAAAAAATAAACATCCTTCATAAATGATGGAATATTTTATTATACATGTTACATTAAACAAATAATTATTTGATAACATGCATTCCTAAATTTAGATTTAATAATAAATATAAAGAATACTTATTTAATTTTTATGGGGATCAATAATTAGGGTCAAGTTAATTTAGTTCTTTTTTACACCATAACAAGTGATGACCATAAAAAAGTATGTTAATTTTTTATTTAACATATAATAAATTTTAAAGGAAAGTTAATTAATATTATAAGATTTGAATATTCAATTTGATTTGACATACTTGACACCATAACAAGTAATGGCCAATCGATACAGCCATTAAGCCTACATGGGTGAAAGAGTAAAAAGATAAATAAAAAAGAAAAAAGAAAAGACACAATAGATCAAAAGAAAATAATTGAATAAAAATGCCAGAGAGCCCAAATCAATTAAACCCAAGAAGAAAGGAAATAAAACCCTAATGGGCTTGAGTCCATCGAGAAAAAAAAAAAACACTAAAAATATTAACCCTAAAGAGAAACTATAATGAAGAAATTATTCACAAGGAATTGCAAAACTTTGATAACTTTTGAGAGCTGAGAACTCTGTGCACGTTTTCCTTAGAAATCAAACTTGGCACCTTGTTGTTTACTAGCATGGACCCTTACTCTATTTTCATACAGCATCATTTTGTTATTATATATGAAAACTCTGAATGACAAAGAAAGAACATTGCAGTGCAGGGTCATAGACTCTAACACCCAAATGGTCCCATGGTTGGAAAACATAGAGAGCCACCAACCTGAAGCAAATCAACATTGGAGCTGACATCGAAGGTGTAGCTAATACTAAAAGGGTCCACACATGTAGCAAGCTCCACCTTCAAGAGATCTCGTTTTTTAGTAGACCTAGAAGGCATTGAAGACTTTATAGGAGAATGTCGTTGCTCAAGTTGCAATCAAAAAGTCACCCAATACTTAGAGAAGCACTGCAAAAGGAGCCCTAATATTTCTCTCACTGGAGCCAGGGGACTTTATTCTCCCTAGAGCAAACTTATCAAAAAATCTATCCCGAGCAAGGTGTTGCTCTCCCTCCTCCACCTCTACAAGTATATGTTCACTCCTCTCTCCAAGAAGACTCTTTTTGGTGATTGCCTACGGTGGTTGGAATCCAAACCCTATTATTGGTGTCGTGACCCTTAGGAGAAGCTAGCTAGGAACCCATACTTACCCTTGGTTGTTGCTCTCCCTTGTTGTAGTTTGTTCTTTTTGGCCATCTTAGTTGAGGCACCCCCGCAGGAGACAAAGATAGCTAACCTACTAAAGTTTAGTGGTACAGTAGACCTATAAGAGCACCTAGTTGCCTATTATTTTATCAGTTAGGTGACTTGATGTGTGTTTAAACTTCCGCATCTTTTCTTCCATTCCTTTATCGGAAGCTTCAATTGGAACCTTATTACTGTTTTGTTTGGAACTTTCTTTTTCAGCTTCATTTTCTTACTGAATTACTTCTACTACCTTGTCAATACATGTAGCTTCTATGCTCAAAGTATCTTTGGTGAGGAATGAATTAGTTTCATCAAAAACATGTATGGATTCTTTCATGGTTCTTTTTCTTTTATTGAAGACTTAGTAAGCCTTGCTATGAATAGAGTAATGAACAAATATGCTGATTTGGAATCGAATCTAGCAAGATGATCTCTATCATTTAAAATAAAGCATTTATATCCAAACACATGAAAATATGAGATATTTGATATTTTGCCATACCATAGTTCATATGGTCTTAGAAAACCCTATTAATAGTGTAACATGTTGAATTTAGTACCTCTCCCCAAAATGATTTTAGTAATTCATATTCATTTAACATAGTACAAGCCATTCTTGAAGAATTATATTTTTTCTTTCTATCATTCCGTTTTGCTGTGATGTTTTTAGTGTGGGAAAATTATGAGTAACCATTTTCATCACAAAATACTATAAAATTATTATAATTGAATTCTGTTCCATGATCACTTTTGATTGGTTTAATATATTGTCCTTTTTTTGTATTGAATCTTCTTAGTGAGTGATATGAATGATCTCAGTGCTTCATTTTTGGTTGAAAGAAATCTTACCCATGTGAAATGAGAAAAATCATCAGCAATTACAAAGACATATTTACTTCCTCCAAGAGAAGAGCTTTTCATAAGACCAAACTAATCTATGTGAAGAAAATCAAGGGGCTTAGATGAGGAAATATCATTCAAGGGTTTGAAAAATGTTTTGATTTGTTTTCCCTTAATGCATGCATCACATACACTATCTTTGACAAAACTAATTTTAGGAATTCCTCTAATGAGATCCTTTTTAATAGGATGGTCCAGTAGTTTCATATTTGCATGTCCTAGATATCTATGCCAAGTCCAACTAGAGTCTTCAGAACCTATCAGACATTCAACATTTGGTTAGAGAGATCTTTCATATTAATACAATAAATATTTCTATCTCTAATAGCGGTAAAAATTACTTTATCATTTTTTGTGACAATGCAGTGTGAAGATTGAAAATGTACATGATATCTATTGTCACAAAGTTGGATGATGCTAAGAAGATTATGCTTGAGTCCATCTGCCAACCAGGTATTTTCAATGGAAGTTCCATCCATTTTTCCAACAATTCCTTTACTTATAATTTTTCATATTGTCAGTGAACAAGACATTTCCCCCATTGAAGTCCTGCAAGCTCGTGAAAAATATCTTATTTCCTGTCATGCATCTGGAACATCCGCTATCTAGATGCTATTTGTCTTTTTGACTCTTCTTGTTTTATTCATGCATCACAGATTGGTGTTATTTATTTCAGGTACCCACATAGTACCAGATCTTTGTTTCTTAGATTTAGGAACCCATACATATTTTCTGCCAATGTCTTTCTTTACTGGACTTTTATATGAAATATGACCACATCTTCCACATGTATGACAAGTTCTTTGGTTTCTGTTTTTCAAGTATTGATATGTTTCAAATTCACCAACTTTTCTATTTCCTTGATGGTTCTTTTTAGGTTATAGTCATTTCTAAGATTTTGAATTTTCTCAAAAAGTCTATTTTTATCCTCGAAGTCCTTTTTAATTATCTAGTTGTAACTTTGAACAAGTTCAGCTTTTTCATTGAGAATATTTTTAATCCGGTACGTAGTTGAGTGAATTTATCACCTGTTGAAGTTCAACTAAATAATTTTGAAAATCTTCATGCAAATTAGATGTACTAGAAAATTCATGCTTAGGATCACTAGAAGTTATTTCTGAAGAGGTTACTTTTCGATCTGCCATGAGACAATTGTCCTCATTATCGAATTGGTCTGAATCTGAATCATCCCATAAATAGTCATTGCTTTGGGTTTGGAACTTTTTTCTGAAGGCTAAAGTAGCGCTATGATCCATAAATGATAATTTCAAAAGCTAAAATAACTAGGATACTCAAGCAAATCAAGAATCTAAACATGCTAATGAATGGATTTAGATAAAGGATTACCTTGATAAGCTAAATTCCAAGGAGAAAGTGAAGAACTATTCTTTAATCCAAAATCTGCCAAGCAATAGCACAACAGAAACAATGCAACATTTGCATGAGTTAATTGTCTCCAAAAATTTTGAAAAAATTCTAGTAGCTCCTTAACTCTTTGATGGATCTACTATGAAAATGTCAGATCAAAACTTCTTCTAGATCTCTTGGGATAAAATTGCCAACTGACTGTTCCCACATGTGGATCTCCAAAGGCTTAGCAAACCATTTGTTTTGCCTCTATCGAAATGATCCACACACCAATCGAATCTTGCAATCACTCCTCACAATTAGCTAGAGATTAAGAGGTGAGATGAGAGGTAGTGGCCAATTTTAAAGGTTGGAGAAGAAGAAGAAGGTGATCTTCAACACATGAATGAACACCTTGAAAATGGAAAGAAAATGTGAGAATCTAATTCTTCACTTGAAATCTTAGTTAGCCGTCCACCCTTACCTCTATATCTATATATAGAGGGCGGATGGTGTGATGCCAACTTCCTCAAAAGGGGAGAGGGGGGGACCACTAACATGCTTGCAATACATGTAAGTTGGCAAATTCAAATATAATTTGAATTTGTGTGCATTTAAATTACAATTGAAATCTAATTTCAAATTAATTAAATGCCACACTAGAATGATCCTATCATTTGAATTTTTCCTCCAAAAATGATTTGTCTCATTAATTCAATTAAATAATCTAGTTAACTTAACTCTTTAAGCTAACTTGACCTATGATGGTGACATCGTACCAAATAATTAATTCTTTAATTATTGGTCTAATTTAACTCTTAAATTAGATGATCAATTTAACATTTAAATTAATCATGCCATGTTAAACATCAATTTTCGGTCACCCCCAGAAATTGGTCACTTTGGAGTGAATTTTCTAACACTTAGAAAGTTCTTCAAAGACTAAGGAAATGCAATTGACTTTTGTGTGTGACCCGATAGGTTCTACCATTCATTGAATATGGGCTCAAAACTCCTTTTGACTTGTGAAATCATATATTCATTTTAGTTTAAACTCCTTTAAACTAAATCAACTCAATTCAATTAATCGCTATTAATTGAAGACCCAATCTCCATGGTCGATATCCAACATTTAGCACATGGAGCCTAACTAATTGGCCCAAATGAATATTTTTGGAAAACTATTATAGTTTTACGCTTACCATGGAAATACCGTCCTATCGTCTCCTATCTCCTGAAAAAGGCTTAGGGCAAGATATTCTCAGCTCCCTAATAGCCTCAATACTATATCTTTATTCTTAATGTTCGATTCCATTATGTGACCTCATTTGTTGAAAACTTCTTTTCCAGATTGTCACACCACCTTGCGCAGGATTTCTTGGAATAGATCATTATAGAATACATAGGAAATACACTCGCTCTTCACAAAAGTGAGGAGTTAGATTTCATCTTGGATCTCACAAACCTCCATGTCAGTAGTTTATGCCCAGCCTCAACCTAAGATGCTCGCTAGGTGACAAAGGAAAAGTCGAAGCATAAGGACCAGACACAAGGTTACCATGGATCCTTAGGTTAGAGGCTAATTATATGCACTAGCGCAAGCTAGAGCCAACTTGCCACTCCGGCTATCTAATGGATTTTCTTGGTGGGTCTTCAGTATCTTGTTCTCCAACAAGCACCCACTAACATACATCCGTATCTCATATGGGATTGCTCATGGAATGGAGCAACATCTAACCCTTGGATTTATGCATCGTTAGTGCAAGTCTATCTACATCTTAGATGCCCTATCTTGTAAGGTTCTATGTCTTGGAATATTTAAGATCACGACCGTGTAAGAGTTATTCCATTATTACCATCTAATGCATAACAAAGTCCTATTGTCTACTATGATCTAAGGGCTTCATCCAAATGTGAGTGAAGTAAGAAAGATTGTAAGATAAATATGGCAATATAAAGAATATCATTCAATCAAGATTGTTTTACAAGGAAATAGTTTTACAAGGCCAATTTAATTGGCTTGCCGGGCACTATTTCAACAATCTTCCACTTACACTAAAGCTAATGCCCCATGTCCTTGAGACTCATCTTCTCAAAATGTCCTTCAAAGACCTTTTGCGTTAGGGGTTTAGTTAGTAAATCTGCTATATTCTCTTATGAGGCAACTCTCTTCACTCAGATGTCATCTCTATCAAGATCTCCTGGATCAAATGATATCACCTCAAAATGTGCTTGGATCGCTGATGAGATCTTGGCTTTTTAGTTTATGCTACTGCCCCGTTATTGTCACAGAAGACAACTATTAGCTTAACAACGCTAGGTACTACATTCAACTCTTGAATGAAGTTTTTCCTCCAAACACCTTCCTTGGCAGCTTTCAAAGCCTCAATATATTCTGCCTCTATGGTAGAGTCAATCGTGGTGCCTTGTTTAGAACTCTTCCAACTCACCATGCCACAATTGACGTAAAATATGAATCCAAAAGTGGATTTTAAGTCATCTACATCGAATTGGAAACTTGAATTCAAAAACCCCTCAAGTTTCAATTCTCCATAGCCATATACCAAAAACAAGTTCTTAGTCCTTCTCAAGTACTTAAGAATTGCTTTAACAACTATCTAATGACTCTTACTAGGATTGAATTGGAACTACTTGTAACACTTAGCAAGTGTGCCACATCTGGTCTCATATAGTAAACTGCATGCATTATACTCCCAATAGCAAAGGCATAAGGTATGTGGGACATCCTTTGTCTCTCGTCTTCAGTCTTAGGGGCCATAAACTTGAAGAGACAAATGCCATGTCCCATGGGAAGGAATCCATTCTTAGATTTTTCCATATTAAACCTTTTTAGTATTTTACCAATATATAGGGTTTGGGAAACCCCCAGCAACTTCTTCGACCTATCTCTATAGGTACATATTCCTAATACGTAGGATGCTTCTCCCAAAATCCTTCATGGAGAATTGAGTAGATAACCGTGCTTTAGTATACTCTTACATTCCTACCCCATTCCCAATGAGAAGGATGTCATCGACATAAAGCACAATAAACTGTATACTACACCCACTAGCCTTCTGGTACATACATAGTTCATACACATTTTTCACAAAGCCAAACGATTTGACCATTTCATCAAAATATATGTTTCAACTTTAGGATGCTTGACTAAGTCCACAAATGGATCTCTGGAGTTTGCAAACCTTTTGCTCACTTCTCTTGGATGCAAAACTTTGTAGTTTCTCTATATATATTTCTTCTTCAATGTCTCCATTAAGAAAAATGGTTTTCATATCCATTTGTCATATCTCATAGTCATAATATGCGGCTATGGCAAGTAGAATTCGAATGGACTTAGGCATTGTGACCAGTGAAAAGGTAATTACCTCAAAATTGATACCGGGTCTTTGAGTGTAACCTTTTACCACTAGTTGTGCCTTAAAAGTCATCATTTCTCCATTGACTCCTAGCTTTCGCTTATAGATCCACTTGCAACCAATAGAATTATTCTCTTTAGTGGATCTACCAAAGTCTATACTTTATTGGAGTACAAAGAGTTAATTTCGGATCTCCTGGCATCAAGCCAACATCTCAAGTTTATGTCCAACATAGCTTCCTTTTAGGTCTTCAGATCACTATCTGATTAGCTCGTCTCATGAAGAAATCCAAACATTTTGGGTTGCTTCTTGATTCGGTCCGACCTTATCAAAGGATGTGTGTAAGACTTTTGTTGCTCGTTTGTTCCATTGCTTGTGGGATTTCATGATCATCTTGAACTTCATCAAGTTCAACAACAACGCCATTTCTATCTAATAAAAATTGCTTTTCCAAAAAGTAGGCATTCCTCAAAACAAATACCTTTTGTTCCAAGAGATCATAAAAGTAATAACCCATAGACTTTTTTAGGTATCCCACCAACTTGCACAAGGTGGATCTAGTATCAAACTTATCTCACCCTATCCATCTCATGTAGGCGGGAGATCCCCAGACCTTAAGGTATTGGTAAAAAGATGCTTTACCATACCACATCCCATGCGGTGTTTTTGATACTGACTTTGAAGGTACTACATTTAGTAGCTTCGCTGCCGTTTCTAAGGCATATCCCCAAAATAATATGGGCACATCGAAAAGCTCATCATAAAATATTTTATGTCCAACAATGTACGATTTGTCCTCTCAGCTATTCCATTGTGTTGGGGTGTGCCGGGTAGAATCCATGAAGAGATAATCTCATTTTCCGTTAGATAATCCAAGAATTCAGTGCTTAAGTATTCTCCCCCATAATCCGATTGAAGCACTTTAATGCTAAGCCTTAATTGCTTTCCACTTCATTCCTATACTCTTTGAACTTTTCCAAGGTTTCGTACTTATACTTTATAAGATACGCATGTCTGAACCAACTATAATCATCCATGAAGGTGATAAAGTAGGAATAGCCTCTTTTTGCACTAACTCTTAGTGGTCTACAAACATATATATGGATCAAATCTAAAGCACTTATGGAGCGCTCCATTTGTCCCACAAAAGGAGCCTTAGTCATTTTCCCCTTCAAACAAGATTCACAATTAGGAAGGTCCTCAATGCCACTAACATTTAGTGCTTTAAGAGTTTCTAACTCGTTCATCCTATTTTTAGAAATATTCCCAAATCTTGCATGCCATAGGATGGCGTCTTCTTGGTTATCTAATTTTCTTTTATTTTATTGAATGTGCATTAGTGAGGGTTGAGAATCAAGTATGTACAATCCATTAATTAATGTACCTTTAGCAATTAAAGAACCATTCTTTAATACCTTCAACATCCCATTCGGTATAGAAAAATCATATCCTTCACTATCAAGATTGGGAATTGAAATAATGTTCTTAACAAGATGGAAAATATAATAAACCAGATTAAGTATAGTGCATGCATTCCCCAAGTCTAACCTGATTAAGCCTTAGAAGGTGGCGACACGTTTTGCTCCATTTCCTAGGCGAAGGATCATATCCCCTTCACAAAGACTCTTTTTTCTTTCCATTCCCTATAACGAATTACAAAGGTGAGAACTACATGCGGTATCAAATACCCATGAGGAAGAATTAGTCATTACATGCACCTCAATAAAGTACATACCCTTCTCAAGGGTTGCAAGGTAAGCTTTGCAATTTCTTTTCTATTACCCCTTTTCACTACAATGGAAACAGCTTGCATCGGTTTTAGCCTTTTTCTTAACCCTCCGAAATCTTTCACGGGTTGCTTCCCTTTAGAGGAATAACTTTTCTTCCTCTTACCTCCCTTTCTTGGGCTTCTAGGCCTTTTAACTTAGAGAATGATGCAAGCATAAGAGACTTCTCCTTTTTCATAGTCACCTCGATGGTCACAAGCATGTTCACCAATTCGTTAATCGAAACTTTTTGCTTGGATATATTAAAGTTCATAACAAATTGATCGAATGATGGTGGTAATGACTAGAGGATAAATCCACGTAGAGGTCGTTGTCCATGACCACATCAAGTTGTCCAAGCTTATCGATGAGTCTAATCATCTTAAGCCTGTGTTCATGAACACTTGACCTCTCACTCATCCTTGACCTAAAGAGTTCATTCGACAAAGCAAACCTTTCATGTCTTGTTTGTACACTATACAACTCTTGTTGGTGTTTATAGATCTAATGAGCGTGTTTCATATGCTCGTGAGTCTTTTGAAGCTCATTAGACATAGAAGCCAACATGACGCATCTAACTTGTAAATCATCATCTACAAATTTCATGAACATTTCATGAACTTTGCCAGTGACGTCATACTAATTGTGTCCATGGGACTTTGATCAAGGATGTATGTCCTCTTTTTAGAGTCAAGAATTATTTTAAGGTTTCTTAACTAACCTTGGAAGTTTAACCTAGTGAGTTTATTAGTTTCTAAAATACTTGCGAGTGGATTTTTGGCTACCTTGTTTGAAGATTTCAAAAATCTACAAGAGGCAAAAAAAGTGTATAAGCATGTGATTGAATTTAGATATTGAAAACTTGTTCATGGTCTTTCAAGCATGTTTTTCTCCCACTATTTTATCAAATGATTCACCCCCAAGAATAATTCGGGAAATCATATTTTCTAGTGAGAATCAAGATCCTAAAGACTTGTAAGTGGACCCTCGTGATCGAATGTATATCCACAAACAATCTAAAGGTAAGCAACTTTTGTTAATTGCATCTTATGCAACTCTTGATATATTTTGTCTCACCTTTTCAGGTAGATCCCCTATAAGGACAACCTCTACATTACTTGGTGTTAATTCGAACCTACCAATCAAGCTTTGATTCGAGACGGGCACCACTACATCCCCCATGACTGAGTGTATAATGTATGGGCATTCTCAAATCAAATGTGCATCTCATGCTTAGTATATGGTCATAGCTTTCCACTTAAGTGTGACCCTCATGACTGGATGTATATCACACAAAGATGGTAGCATCGTCGTGCCATATACTATTGGTAGAAGGCATGGATTAATTAAAACTCTTTTAATTTGTATCCATTTTGACTTAATATATGAAAAGCACTCCGACATTTTGAGTTGAGGGTTTTTGCTTGGAAAGATCTCATCATTTTTTATCTTCTTATTTAGGTTTTGTATATCCTAACCGTACATTTCATACGTCAATAGGATATGAAAAGCATAAATAGGTAAATGCGCCTAGCATGTTCCTAGGTGGGATGGCTATGAGCCTAACTAAGTGGTGCACTTATAGCCATAGGTGCATCATCTAGTTTATTTTAAGTAGGTTGATTAAATCTAGCTATTACATGATTATATCCCATACATTCATGGGTCTTCAAAAGTCTTCATGCCTCCAAGGGTCTCCTTTGCTCCGTGCAACATTTACATGAGAAAGGAATCATCATTCCTAGTGATTCTACTCTCATAACATTTACAAGATAGAATTAAAGAGGCATGCAAGCTTCAATTTAATACAGCCTGTTTGAACAACTTGAAATAAATAAAATCAATATGAAAGGCTCATGATCATCCCCATTCAATAATTAAATGAACAATAAATAAATCAATAATTGACAATCAATTCCACCAATTAAATACTTATCTCATAAACAAATAATTAGCCAAGCTTAACAATTATGCAATAAGTAGGAGATTAACTTTAACAAGTTTTTAAAAGTAATAAAAAATGTCAAACATAATTTTGAGAGCTTGCACAACACTTGTGCATCTAATGTGTATGGATCAAAACACTTTTGAACACAAAATGGAGCAATAAAAGAAGTTATTCCAGCCATAACCGAAACTAGCCACTGCTCGCCTAGGCTAGGCGCACAGCCATGCAATAGGCACGCGCCCGCTGCCGGCCAGTGCCTAACCGAGGCAGGGCAACCTGCTTTGTTTTAATGTCTAGGCCGAAACACTTTGATTTTGCTCAACTTTTTGTTCCCCCAAAAATTTAGAACAACTTCTAAACATGATTTCACACATTATTGATGATATTTTTGAATTAAAAAACCTTTTAAAACTGAAATTTCAAGCCTCCAAACATGCTTTGAAAAACTGAGTTCAAGTGAGAATCAAATTCTCCAAAAGTCTCCAACAAAACTCTAATCAAATTAGATCAAAAAATGACCAAAACTATTTTAGTCAATCATCAATATGCTATATCAATATATAACATCAACTAATGTTAAATCAACATTCAACATTAGAAGCTACGAATTAAAATATACTGATTACATGAATTAACACTTAAAACACATAACAACATGCTTTTAATTTATCAATTAAGGAGCAACACACAATATCATCCAAACACTCCAATTCATCTTACGAATCAAGAATTTGGTGATTTTGATTAATTCGTCATATGAATCAATCAATCAAAAATCCAAATCACGGCATGAATTAGGCTCTGATACCACTTGAAAGCTAGAGTAGCACTAGGATCCATAAATGATAACTTCGAAAGCTAAAATAACTAGGCTACTCAAGGAATTCAAGGATCTAAACATGCTAATGAAATGGATTTAGATAAAGGATTGGCTTGATAAGATAAATTCCAAGGAGAAAGTGAAGAACTCTTCTTCAATTTAGTATCTGCCAAGTAGTGGCGCATCAGGAAAAATGCAACTTTTGCACAAGTTAATCTTCTCCAAAATTTCCGAAAAAATTCTAGTAGCTCCTCAAATTGTTGATGGATCTACTATGAAAATTTTAGATCAAAACTCCTTCTGAATCTCTTAGAATAAAATCACCAAGTGACTGTTCCCATAGGTGGGTCTCCAAAGGCTTAGCGAACTAGTTGTTTCACCTCTATCGAAATGGTCCACACACCAATTGAATTTCCAATCACTCTTCACAATTAGCTGGAGATTGAGGGGAGCAATGAGAGGTAGTGGCCAATTTTAGTGGTTGGAGAAGAAGAGGAAGGTGATCTTCAACACATGCATGAACACCTTGAAAATGGAGGGAAAAAGTGAGAATCGAATTCTTCACTTAAAATCTTAGTTGGCCGCCCACCCTTACCTCTATATCTATGTATAGAGGAAGGATGGTGTGATGTGAAGTTGGACCAAACACAAGGTTACCATGGTTTCTCAGGTCAAATGAATAATTATATGCACTAGCATAAACTAGACCTAACTTGCCACTCTAGCTATCTAGTCGATTCTCCTGATGGTGGGTCTTTAGTGCCTTATTCTCTAACAAGCACCTACTAACATGCATCCATATCTCATATGGGATTACTCATGGAATGGAGAAACATCCAACCTTTTAATTTTTGCATCGTTAATGCAAGTCTATTCAAATCTTAGATGCTCCGTCTAGTAAGATCCTATGACTTGGAAGATTTAAGATCACGATTGTGTAAGACTTATTCTATGATTACATCTAATGTGCAACCAAGTTCCATAGTCTAGTGTGATCTAAGGGCTTCATCCAAATGCGAGTAAAATAATAAAGAGCATAAGATGAAGATGGTCATATAAAGAATATCATTCAATCAAAATTATTTTACAAGGAAATAGTTTTACAAAGCCAATCAAATTGGCTTGACGGACAATATTCCAACATTTTCAGGTTTGGATTTTCTTTTGAGCCTAGGACAATCAAGCCTTTTATGTCCAATTTCATGACATCCATGCAATTGATCTACTCAGGTTGCTGATATTTAACATTTCTACTTTTGGAACTTGATTTGTTGTCCCTTCTAAAATGGCCTCTTACTTATGTTAGTTGCCTAAGACATTTCGTGATCATTGTTATTTCATCATTTATAGCATCCTCATCGAATTCTCTTGAATCATCATTCTAGTCAATTTATTTTAAGTTAAATGCAATGTTCTTTTAGTTTTTGCTATCGAAAATTTCTTCCTTTGTAAAAGGTTTCATTTCATAAGAAGCAAGTGATCTAATGAGTTTCCCCATTGATAGAGTTTCCAAGTTCTTGGCTTCCTATATTGTAGTAACTTTTGGTGTCCATTCTCGAGGTAAAGATCTCAAAATTTTTCTGATTTGCTCGCTTTTTGATATTTTTTTTCCTAGTGCAAACATAGGGTTAACAATATCCACGAACCGTGCGTACATTTGGGTTATCGATTCACCTGTTTCATATTAGTGAGTTAGCAAAGCAATTCTTTCCTATTTTTCCTGAGATGTTCCTTCATAGGTAACTTGAAGCATTTCCCATATTTCTTTTGCAATGGAACATGTGCTAACTCAGTTGTATTCTTCTTTAACCACACAACATAGTATAATCTTAGATTTGGAATTCATGGATAACATCCTTTCGTCCTCTGTAGTGAGTTCCATTTTGCTTTTTAGTGACATGTTCTTGGTGGTTAGAATAAGTGGTCTATCAATAACTATACTCCATAAATCATAATCAGGAGCTATGATAAACTCGTCAATTCAATTCTTCCAAGTGAAGTAATTTGTTCCATTGAATAGAAGTGGATGAGTGTGAGATTGTCCTTCTGCATAAACATCAAAACTAGGTGTAGTCATTAGGATCAACTAAGCTCAAGTTGGTTAGGACTTATTTATGAGCCCCAAAGCTTCGGTACCAATTAAAAATAAAGGTAGATCAAGATGGGGGTGAATTAATTTCTTTCAAGAATAGTAAATTAATTTTTTGTCTTTTTAAGATGTTTGAATATAATAAACAATACTATTTTAAAGATCAAAAAATAATAATAAAAATGTAAGAAAGCAAACAAGTAAAAGAAACAAGATGATTTATAGTGGCGCGACAAGCCTAATCCACTACTTAAGATATAATCTTAGGATTTTAAACCTATACTTATATTAACCAAAAAGCAAAATATAGAAGATAGAATAAAAGATCGAAAACAGTAAGCAACTTCCTCTACAACAGACACACCTAACAGACTAATGATGGAAGGCAAAACAAACTTTCAAAGCAGTATTGTTGTAGTGTTCTAGATATTTGAGAAAGGCTAATAATCTTTGATTGATATTTCTATCTCTTAAATAGGAGATACTCATTCTAGATTTTCAAAGTCTAACGGATTTCTTCCTTCTTGATCTGCAAGTTGCTACGCTAAGTATTCAATAGTAACTTTCCCTGCATATTTTTGGGTTATTTTTCGCATTTCCAATATATTGCTTTGCCATGATTTTGAAAATTGCTTGAGTATTTCTTGGAATTAATTTGGGAAATGATTCTACAAAATCAAACCATTAGTAGACAGTCTTAGGCAAAGGATCATAATCAAAGCAGAATCTGCGGAGGCCCCTAACAATATTAAATAATATAAAAGTAATACATATATCTAAAATACTTCAATTAAATTTAATTATATTTATTAAAATAATAATCATATCTAAAATAAATATATTTAAAATTATTAAATTACTTATTAAAAATAAATATATCTAAAATAATTATTTAAATTGAATTAAGTTTATTAACTAAGTAAAAACACAATAAATAAAAAAATTAAAAGACTAATTAATTAAAAATAAATAAGTAAAATGATTTAAATATATATTAACTAAATTATATATTAATTAAAAAATAAATTATTTTCTTTTTAAAAATCTCTCTCTCTCCCCGCCCTCTGACTTCTACTGCCTACGACAGCCTCAGGTACTCAATGGCTGCCTGGCCATGGCATTCACAGTTGCCATGGGCTACCTGACGCCATGCCTGCCTGTGCAGTTAGCAGTTGCCATGGGCTACTTAGGCTAGTTGCCATGGTAGCTTGCACAGGCGGCTATGGTGACCCATATGGCAGCAATTGTTGCCATGTTGCGACTGCCATGGAGTTACTGCAGCAACTGTCATGGCAGCCATAGTCAGACTGGCCCCGCCAGCAACTAGATTTGGCCAGTTAGGAGTTAGGGTGGGTGTAAAAATATTTACATATCTCATATTTATATAAGTATATTATAGATTTATATATATGATATTATATTGTAATTAACCACTTATATAATAGTAATATTACTATTAAATCCTTATATAAATTGAAAATATAATTGTACAGTCGTTGAGAGTGTTTTCATCCACAAATTATGATTAGAAATGGTTGAACTTCATGTTATTATGCTAAAGGACAATTTTTAAATTTCACATGCTACTTTTAATGGTGATTTAGAAAAAATAATGGCAACCAACAACTGGACAAAAATGTTGGACGCTAACAATGTTCAGGGATTGTTTGTAATTTTTCAAAAAGCAATAATTTTTTCGTAATTATATCAAACTTTAGGAATGGTAACTGTAGTTCACTCTACTTTTATTAATAAATGATAAAATGGGCTGATGAGTATCTTTTATATCGGGCTGGAACGATAATAACAGGCCTCTAACACTCAAAGTATATGTATTATTAGGTTGGATAAAATAATATATCCAATCTAATACTTAAAAATAAATATGCCCTAAGATGATTTCTAATTTTATTTAAAATTTAAATTATTACTTAGAAATTTCTGCTTATTATTGGAGACAATTTTCTTAGGATTATAATATTTGAATTGATGCCTTCAAACATGGCAAATTTTTTGACGCAAAATGAATTTTAAATATTATATATATATATATTCTAAAACTATTATGGAATTACGATATCTCCCCATTAATGAGACAATAAAGTGATTAAATTAATATTTATAATAAAAATTATCTTGAATTAAAATATAATTACACACTATTTTACCTTTTAAATAATTTTTATTTATCACCCAAAATATAACCATACATTCCAAAATGTAACCAAGAAAGCCTGTCTATCCCTAGAGATCCCTACTAATTCATATCAGTCTTAAGCTCACCCTATCATTCTTCCAACAACGAGAATCTTTACAGCTAGTTTCAAGCGTCAATACAAGTATTTAGCTAATTGCTCATTATTTCACTCCAAATATATAATAGTTTCATATGCTTTCAAGCTTCTGTACAAATATGTAGCTAATTTCTTTCGAACCCCATGTATCAAAATTAGTTTCTTTACAGATCTAAAGGCTTTAGAGTTTGAGATGGGATTATCTAGTGATACTCTCCCTATGCTGGAGGAAGTGAAGAAAGAGATTAGTTCCTTTATTAAAAAGGTAAAGAAGAAAATAGAGGAGGGCCTGGGATTAAGCAGCCAGTTGCCTGAAGAAGATGATGATTTTGGTGGAAAGAACTCATAGTGGATTGGGTTGTCTGATGAAATTACTGAAGTCAAAGATATGATTGTTTTATTGGTTGGGATATTATTAAAAAAATGTTTAAGATTCATTAATTTTGAATCATTTTGGCATTGGTAATTCGAACACTCATCAACTTTGAATGATTTAGGTCATATTAATCATGATATCGATAAATTACATGTGTAAAGAGATGAGATGAAAAATTAGGTGAGTGTTTGTACTAGGGATGGAACAAGAATTTTTTATTATGAGGGGTGAAATTTTGAATTACCAAAACTATAATATTTTCTTTTTATTTCATCATATATACTAATCATTCAAAATCTGTAGTTTCAAAACAATCAATATGATAAAAATATATTTTCAATAAAAGAAATGACAATTTTATAATTTGAGGGATATCAAAATTGTAATATTTTATAATTTTCAATATGAAAATCAAGTTTCAATATCTTGAGGGCGAGCGCTGCTGAAAGGTGAGAAGTACCTAATTGTGATAGATGATATATATAGGGCACAAAGCACATGAATGAGCTAATGGATATAATGTTCAGAATGCTTCAAGGGTGGAGTTCATCAAATTAATACTAAATTTGATTCGTATACAGAATCTGAAGATTCTTGATCTCGTGTATTTTTCAAAGCCTTCAACAGAAGAGTTGAGGCCAGAGGAAGCTATTTAAGCTACATTGTCTTTACTTCCAGATGAGGTTGTGGAAGCACATGGATGAGCTAAAGGAATGGAGTAGTAGCTCAGTATGGTACAAGGATGGAGTTCATCAAATACTTAATTTTGTATGCAGGATCTGAAAATTCTTGTTCTTCTGCATTTCTCAAAGCCTTTGACAGTATCAAGAAAGTTGAGGCCACAAAAAGTTGCTTGGACGACATTGTTTTCACTCTTATATGAGGTTGTAGATATTGTGAGCATCACACTTTCTATTTTAGAAAGAACGGGGGCAAAAAAATGAGTAAGAAGATCTAAGTTGGAAGAAAGACTCATTGGTGTTGAAGACAATTAAGAGAAGCACAAGAGCAGCTTTGTGAACCTTGTTCATTAGCTGTTTTAGCTTCTGCTTCTGTAATTATGAAGGGCTTGTTCTCTTATGTTTTGGCCATTTTCTAGAAAAAATTCTGGGGGAATAAGTTTTTGGGAGAAAATTTGGAAAATGTGCCATGTGTTTCTTTTTATTTTGGGAAAATATGAAAAATAATTTGAGAATGAGTTGTTTGTTTCTTTATGTTTTGGGGAGAGACAAACTTTATTGTAGATGTCAAAACAGTTGCTTTTTTGTTGGGTTTGTAAGGTAAAAGTGATTTTTTTTATGTATTATATATATATATATGTATTTTTATAGTTGGATGATGTGTGTATGTGTGTGTGTGTGTGTGTGTGTGTGTGTGTATTTGTAATGATTGAAATATGAGTGTAATTAATTTAATTAGTTATTTATTTTGAAATTTTTATTTTTATAAATTTAATATTAATAAATGATGTATTATTTGGTCATATTAATAAATATTAATCATTCATGAAATCATAATTATATTTTAATTATAAAAAATTAGCTTATATAATAATTATAATTATTTAACTATTTATTACTTACAATTTATGTATAAATAAAACTTGATTATTTATTAAAATAAATAATTTTTTTAATAATTTATGTATATATAAGACTTAATAACAATTCATCAAATTAAAAAAAATATATTATATTATATAAAATTACATCATCTTAAATTATTTATTAAATAAATAAACATAATATTTAATTATACGTAAAATATGACACATAATTAATATATAAATAATATTTTATTTAAATAAATTATTTTAATTAATTTAATAAGTTATTTAATTATTTTAACACATTATTTAATTAATATGTTATTTAGTAAATAAATTACTTAGTAATAATCAAATAATTTTACTTAAATTTAATTAATTCTCTCAACAATTACTTTAAGCATATCAATATTAATTTATTAAACTTAATAGATTATTACATAAGTATCACCCTATAATCAAATTTTTTATTATAATTTTAAATAAATGTGAAAATTAATATTTAATGAAGAATTTTTTTTGAAGAAGATTAATTTATTTATTATATCAAATCAAAACATCTTAAGTTATTTATTAAATGAATAAATATAATTTTAATTAATACATTAAATATTAGATACAACTAATACATTATTTAATTAATAAGTAAATTTAATTAATTTAATATGTTATTCAATAAATAAATTATTTAGTAATAACATAAATAATATTTAATTAAATTTAATTCATTTTTTGATAATTAATTTAATAAATTTGTAAACATAAGTTTCAAAAAAATTTTACCTAATAAAATTTTAATATATATATATATGAAGGAGTAAAGTGGAAGAGTGATAAATGAATGAGTGATGCGAAAGGTAGAGTGAGAAAAGTGAAGAGGTAGGTGTGATTTTTAGTGTGTAGTGTTTTTTGGGTGAATTAAGAGATGTTTTTTGGATATAAATTTTGAGTTTTTTGGGAAAAAGATTGGAGAATGTGCCTCCATTTTGAAATTTTTTTGGAGGTTGAAATTTTTTTTGGGAAAACATAGGAGAACAAGCCCGAAGATTCTATCTTTTTTTAGTTTCTTAGGAGTTTGTACTTGTCATACATCTTATTTATCCCTATTGATCTTCGCTGTGTTTTGAGCATGAGAAGAAATCTTAGACTTGCTTGAGTAATCTGACAAAAGAGGTTGTGCTAACTACTTATGGAAGAACAAATTTTGATAGATGAAACTGGAGCAATTTGTATATAAATGTCATCTTTGTCTTATACCATTTATCTTGCTAATAAGATGGAAACAGTACTATTCTATCATTGTACAACTAAATTTTGTTCGATTGAGAAAGGGTGAGCATTTTGGTTGGCCTAATTATTTTTGTGGACCTTTTTTGCGATTGAACTAATGGTGCACTGCTGGAGTGCATTGTGCAGGTATGCCATTGGAGATAATGGTTTAGATGTTCTAACGAATATGTATACAGTTTTGTATAATATACAAATCAGTCTTTTGCATAGTGAAACGGATATCATATCCACACAACAGACTTATCATTTTTGGTATCCAGCCATTGAATGCAAGTTTCAGTATTTGGGTTGAAGAGCCTGGGGCTATAATCACAATCATCCGCTAATCTCCTTTACATAAATTGAATATTAGACCCTACAATTAGAACTGGATATTGCATTGCCAGCTATTTCAGTAATATGTTGAAATAGTTCCAACAACATATTATGGTAATATTTCTCTAAACAGTAGTTTTTGTTACCTTTGAATTTCAAGAAATTTATATCTATTGTTGGGAGTTTGGAAATAAATTACCTATAATCATAGCCATTGATTGTAATTGGACAGAAATTGATTATTGTACATGTGGAATCTCCAACATCTCTTTGTACATGTGGTAGAAGACTATGTAAACAATACAAGGTTGAGTGAAAAACACAGCCCCTTTAGTTAAGCCATGTTGGTGAGCTATGTCCAAAGTCCATGGAAGAACTGAATCATATAAAAAGCCTTTCAAAGGAAAGCCTGAGTTCGTATGTGTCTTGATGATCTTGGGAAGGCCCCTAGAAATAGTAGCTTTGAAGCTTTTGATGAATAGATGTCTAAGTGGTCAGATTTATCTATAGTGATACCAAAAACAGTTTCAATATCGATCATATTACTACCTGCTTGTTTTTGTAGGATTGAGCTGGTAGCAGTACTGGTGATTAATGTTGCTTTAATGCCTTTCATTACTAAGAGCTGCACCATTGGATATAAAGGGCCTTATAAGAGGTATGGGATTGCAAGGATATGAGTATATGCGGCCATTTCTTGTGGTTCCATTGTGCTTTTCTACTACTTATCTACTGATATATGGGATTGCCTACTATATTTTGGGCAGTTGTGAACTGTAGAAGGGACGTAAGGAAACCATTTCTTGCTTGAAAACTGACAAATGAGCATTAATATGTTGCAATACAGGACAACTATTACAAAGATCATCTAGATTGTTTGTCTTCATTAAATATCTTTATGTTCATAGAATTCAGAATGCCTTTAGATAGTAGATTTGTGCACAAAAACAGAATGTCTTTTTTCCTTTATTTTTCTTTTTTTCATCAAAATTTTTTCGAACTTCTATAGATGAACAAATGTTATAATTATGTGCTTAGGAGTTTTGTTGTAAATTTAGTAATATTTTTATCTGAGCTTCCTCCTTCACCGACAGCTTCTATTGCCAGTACTTTCCATTTGATGGCGTTGCTTCTCCTCTCTCGCCCTCTCTCTCTCCCCTTCCATATGTAATTCCCCAAGACCCAAGTCTTTAGACGAATTATTATAGTTTATTTTAGAAGTATTATTAATTATACCTCTAGAGGTACTTGAATTTCATTAAGGCTAGGCTTTGATGTTATGGGATCTAGAATTAAAGAATGCATGGTTAGTAATGAGCTTCTATCTTTTGAGGGAAAAAATGGATATATATACAATATTGAAGGTTAGGAATAATGGAGTAATATTAGTTGATTTGATTTTTCACTAATATTCCTGGGTTGTTCTTCTTCTAAAATTTGAGCATACAATTTATTTGGGGTTCGATCAACATTTAAGGGATCTTAACTGAAAATAACTATGGGATATAAATTGAATTCTTTTTGGGGTTATTAAAGATCTTATTTTAGGTACTTATCTTGATTTTTACTTGCAGTTTCGAGGACATAGACTTTAGATTATTAATAATTTTTTAAAGATTGCTTGGTTGTCATTGAAGATGTAGAATTTATCCAGTCAGTTATTTGATGGGAACTTTGTATATTGAATTTTATGTTAAGAATTAAGCTAGCTACTATGGATACCAACTTATAGCAAAGGAAATACTGATCTTTAGACCATACTCAATCAGTAACTTGATATGTATTAGTTAGCCCGAATTATTTAATTCATTTTAAGTTGTTTAGCCCATAACTAATATAAAAATAAGACCATAAATGGTGTTTGTGTTTTATAAGTTAGGTGTAATAACAGGCCAAACTATTTATTTCTTTTTAAGTTATGATTAAGCTCATAAGTAGTGTAGAAAATAAGTCCACAAATTATTATGAAGTAATGACGGGCTTAGTTCCATGATTATCAAGTTAAAGATGACGAAAATGAATTTTTGTGGAATTTTTGAATTTATGGATAGATGGATAATTCTGGAGGTCTTCGCATCATTTTAAAATTCTATTTGGATAGTTTTTGACCACCATAATGTATCTAGTTATGTTGGTTAGCTAAAACCATGTAAATATAGGTGATATAGAATCCTAGAACCTTACTTTTTGTACCTCTATACTTTCATGCGAAAATTCATGAATATTTCCTATTCTTTTAATTACTAACCTATGATATAGCTAGACAAAATCTAGAATAACTAAATCATGTGGAGTTAGGATCTTGGATAAATGTTAATCATCGACTTGGGGATTTTAGTAACTATCCAATCCAAATAAGGTTAGGGTTTTAGAATTATCGATGTGGCTTTAAGTTATCATTATTGGGATTGAGATCAGATTAAAGTTAGGATAGAGTTATCTTCTTATCTTAATAAGATATGAATTCCAGTTTATCCATAATACCTACCTTAGTAGTATAAATACCCATGCAGTAGGAACTAGAGAAGTTATACACAGAGGTGAGAAAATACCTATTTTTCTATTTGTTCTTAAAAAATCCATAGGAAATTTTATTTTGACGTACTAACATCCTATTTTTCTATCATAGAATTAGTTGAGAATGCTTAAGTGAAAGCTCAAATTTGAGGAAAACTTTGCGTTTTAAGATTTTGATGTCAGTAAATCTCCACTCTTTTCCTATTGAACATATTTTCTGTATCAATGATTTCTGCATAAAAAATAGATTATATTATTTTTATTATTGAACTTTTTGTTGGAATAGTGCTCGGCATGCCAATTAGATTGGCCTCACAAAAGCCATTTCCTTGTAAAACAGTATTGATTGAATGATATTCTTTATATGGTTATATTCATCTTATGCTCTTTATTACTTCACTTGCATTTGGATGAAGCCCTTAGATCACTCTTGACTGTGAGATTTGGTTTGATGACCATGGAATAAGTTTCACACGGTCGTGATCTTAAATCTTCTAGGTTATAGGATCTTACGAGATGAGGCATCTAAGATCCGAGTAAACTTGTACTAACAATGCATAAATCCAAGAGTTGGATATTGCTTCATTCCATGAGCAACCGTATGAGATATGGGTGCATGTTATGGGTGTTTGTTAGAGAACAAGGCATAGAAGGCCTACAGGGGAATCTACTAGATACTAGTAGTGGCAAGTCAGTAGTGGCAAGTTCTCCAACTTCGCTAGCGCATATTATTAGTCCTTTGACCTGAGGATCCATGGTAACCTTGTGTCTAGTCCTCATGCTTTGGCTCTTTCTTGACCATTTAATGGGTTTTTCGGGTTGACGTTGGGCATGAGCAACTTGGCATGGAGGTTTGTGAGATCCAAGATGGAACTTGACTTTTCACTTTTACGAAAGGCAAGTGCATCTCCTATGTATTCTATAATGATCGATTACAAGAAATCCTCGTGCAAGGTGGTGTGACAATTTGGAAAAAGGAGTTTTCCAAAGATGAGGTCACACAAGGGAATCGAGCATTCGGAATAGGGACATAGGAAACGAAAGGACCACATTTGCTTGGTAAGTGTAGAGCTATAATGGTTCTCCAAAACATTCATTTCGGCCAATTAGTTGGGCTCCATGGGCTTGAGGTTAGACATCGACTATGGAGATTGGGTACTTTTTAATTAATGAGATTAACTGAATCGAGTCGATTAGTTTAAAAGCATTTTAAACTAAAATGAATATATGATATTCAGAAGTCACAAGGAGTTGTGAACCCATGTGCAATGAATGGTAGAACCCATTGGGTCACACAAAATCCAATTAGCTTCCTAATCAATGGAGGAAATTTTCTAAGTGTTAGAAAATATCTCATAGTGGACCGATTTTAAGGTATCAATTTTGAAGGTCAATTTTGGCTTGGTTAATTTAAGTGTTAAATTAATCAACTAATTTAAGGAGTTAAATTAGATGAATAATTAAAATTTTAATTATTTGGTTCCAACATAACCATTAATTGGTCAAGCCAACTTAAAGAGTTAAGTTAACAAAATTCAAGCTTAAGAGTTGAGCTTATTTGACTTAAGAGTTAAGTCAAAGGTTAATTAATTAAATTAAAATATTTAATTTAATTAATGGGAAGAATACATTTTGGAGGGAAAATTCAAATGAAATGTTCATTTGAATTAGCATTTTAATTACCTTGAAATTAGATTTCAAATGTAATTAAGATGCACATAAAATTCAAATTATATTTAAATTTGCATTTGCACCTTGGCAATGCAAGTGGCCGCCCACCTTAAGGAAGGTGTGATGCCAACTTGGCATCACACCAACCTCACCCTATATATAGATATAGTGGGTGTGTGGATTGAACATTGTTGAAAGTGTGAAAGAATTGGATTCTTTTGCAATTCTCTCCAAAACCTCTTGCAAGCATTGCATTCATGTGTTGAAAGCTTTCCTCTCTTCTTCTTCTTCCGAACCTAAAATCGGCCTTCACCATAGCTAATCTCTTCCAACTTATAGACTAGAGATTTTGGAAGATCTATTTGGTGTGTAGATCATATCAATAGAGGTAAACAAGTTAGTTTGCTAACGGTTTGGAGATCCACTTGCACAGAGTCTAATTTGGCAATTTTTTCCAAGGAGATCCGGAAGTCTTTTTCATCTGAATTTTTTAATATGTTTCCTCCAAGGTGTTAAGAGGTAGCAGTATTTTCTTCGTGAATTTTGGAGTAGTTTTGACAAGGTTAAAAATTGCTCCATTCTTGTTGCGCGGTTTCTGGTAGATTCTGGATTGGTGAAAGGTTCACCACGTTCTTCTTGGATTTAGCATTTCAAGGTAACACTCTATCTAAATCTAAATTTTAGGCATTTTTTGATCCTAGTCAGCTTGTAAACACTAGTTTATTAAGCTTTTGAAGTTTTTGTAATTGGAACCTTTTGCCTTGCTTTCAAGTGGAATCGGAGCCTAAATCATGCTTAGATTTGGTTTTTTGTTGATGATTGGTTTATGTGATGGATTAATCATTATCAACAAATTCTCAATTCATACAATGGATTGGAGTGTTTGGACGATGTTGTGTGTGGCTCCTTGATTGATGAATTAAAAGCATGCTAATATGTGTTTTAAGTGTTTATTCATATGATTAGTATGTTTTAATTCATAGTTATTAATATTGAATGTTGATTTAGCTTTAATTGATGTTATATATTGATATAGCATGTTGATGATTGATCAAAAGAGTTTTGGTTATTTTTGAATCCAATTTGATTGGAGTTTTATTGGATGATTTCATAGAATATAATTTTAGCTTTTTCTAAATTTTTGAAGGCATGTTTGAACACTTGAATTTCTATTTTTAAAAGGTGCTTTGAATCTAGAAATTCATCTATTATGTGTGTTTAAATGTTAGGAGCATGTGCTAAATTATTGGTACATGAAAGTTGAGTGGAAAATACATTTGGCGCACTTTGAATCCCAAAAACAGGGGCTACTACTCACAACCGGGCGCTATGCGCGGCCTGCCTAGCCGTGCACTCAGGCTAGGCCACAGTCTAATTTTTAAGGTTTTGGTGTGCTTTGACTTGTTTTTCCAACTCCTTTATTGCTCAATAAGTTTTTGCAACACACATATTAGATGCACAAGTGTTGTGCAAATTCTCAATATTATACTTGACATCTTTTAATGCTTTTGAAAATTTGTTAAAGTTAATATTGCAATTATGGCATAAATGTTATGCTTATTCAATTATTTGTTTATGAGACAAGCATTTATTTGTTAGAATTAATATTGTCAATTCTAGATTTATTTATTGTTCATTTAATTGTTGAATGGATCATGAATGAATGGGGATGATCATGAACTTTTAATATTGATTTTATTTATTTCAAGTTGTTGAAATGGGTTGTATTTAATTGGGGCTTGCATGCCTCTTTATTTCTACCTTGTAAATGTTATGAGAGTAGAATTACTAGGGAGTGAGGACTTCCTTCTCATGTAAAATTTACATGGAGTAAGGGACGCCTTGGAGGCATGGAGACTTTTGAAAACCCATGAATGTACGGGATACACCAATGTAATAGCTAGATTTAATCAACCCGCCTAAAATCAACTAGGTAGTGCACCTATGGCTCTAAGTGCACCACTTGGTTAAGCTCATTGTCATCCCAACCTAGGAGCATGCTAGGCACATTTACTTATTTATGCTTTACATATCCTATTAATGTATGAGATGCATATTTAAGATATAGAAAACCTAAATAAGAAGATAAAATGATGAGATCTTTGTAGCAAAAGCCTTCCACTTAGAATGTCTAAGTGCATATGAAATGTTAAGTCAAAATGATATAAATTAAAAAAGTTTTAATTAATCCAAACCTTCTACCAATAGTGTATACTATGATAATGCTACCAATTTTGTGTGATGGCACTTGTGTATGGGGTCACACTTAGGAGGAAAGTTGTGAGCATATAGTTAGCATGAGATACACTTTGACTAAGAAATGCCCACACATTGGCACTCATGTATGGAGGATGATGTGGTGCCCGTCTTGAGTCAAAGATTGATTGGTAGGTATGATTTAACACTTAGTACCATAGATGGCACATGGGTATGTGGGTTTGTGTGAAAAGTGAGGCAAAATATATCAAGAGTTGCATAAAATGCAATTAGAAAATGTTGCTTACTCTTCGATTGTTTCTGGATGGCACTCGTGTATGAGGGTCCACTCACAAGTCCTTGGAATCTTAATTCTCACTAAGAAATATGATTTCCCGAATTCTTGTAGGGGGTGAAGATTTTGATAAAATAGTGGGAGGAAAACATGTTTGAAAGACCATGAACATGGTTTAATATCATATTCAATCACAAGTTTATACTCTTTTTTGCTTCTTGTAGATTTTTGAAATCTTCAAACAAAAATGGCTAAAAATCCACTCGCATCAATTTTGGAAATTAATAAACTCATCGAGCCAAACTTCCAAAAGTAGTTGAGAAACTTCAAATAATTCTTGACTTTGAAAAGTGGACTTACGTCCTTGATCAAACTAGAATGGACACACTTGGTGATGATGCCACCGACGCACAATGTGAAATGTTCACAAAATTGATAGATAATGATCTACAACTGAGGTGTGTAATGATGGCCTCCATGTCCAACGAGCTCCAAAAGACTCATGAGCACATAAAACATGCTCGAGAGATCTATGAACACTTACAAGGGTTGTATGGTGTATAGAGTAGACACGAAAGGTTTTCTCTATCCAATGAGCTCTTTAGGGCAAGGATGAGTAAACGGTCTAATGTCCATGATCACGGTGTCAAGATGATAGGACTCATCGAGAAGTTTGGACAGTTAAATGTGGTCATGGACAACAACCTTTCTATGGATTTGATCCTACAATCATTGCCACCATCATATGATCAATTCATTATGAACTTCAATATGCCCAAACAAGATGTTACAATTAACGAATTGATCAATATAGTTTGACCGTGGAGGCGACTATGAGAAAGGAGAAGCCCCTTATGCTTGCATCCTCCTCCAAGTTGAAAGGCCCTAGGGGTCCTAGAAAGGGAGGTAAGAGGAAGAAAAGTCTTCCTCAAAAGGGAAGCTACTCGAGAAGAGTTCCGAGAGGGTTAAGAAGAAGGTCAAAATCAAAGTTAGTTGTTTCCATTGTGGCGAAAAGGGGCATTGAAAAAGAAATTGCAAATCTTGCCTCGCAACCCTTGAGAAGGGTATGTACTTTATTGAAGTGCACATGACGACTATTTCTTCCACATAGGTATTTGATACCGTATGCAATTCTCACCTTTGCAATTAGTTACAGGGGATAGAAAGAAGAAGGAGTCTTCGTGAAGGAGATATGATCCTCTGCTTAAGAAATGGAGCAAGAGTTGCAACCACTTTCTGAGGCGTTATCAAGTTGGACTTGGGGAATGCTTGCGTTGTGCTTGATCCCATTTATTATGTGCCCCATCTTGTTAAGAACATTATTTCAATACCCAATCTTGATAATGAAGGATTTGATTTTTCTATATTGAATGGGATGTTGAAAGCATTAAAGAATAGTTCTTTAATTGTGCAAGGTACACTAATTAACGGATTGTACATACTTGATTCCCAACCTTCACTAATGCATATTCAATCAAGTAAGAGAAAGTTAGATAACTAGGAAGATGTCATGCTATGGCATGCAAGACTTGGACATATTTCTAAAAACAAGATGAACAAGTTATAAGCTCCCAAAGCACTAAATGTTAGTAGCATTGAGGATCTTCCTACTTATGAATCTTGTTTAAAAGGAAAAATGACCAATGCTCCTTTTGTAGGACAAATGGAGCGCTCCATAAGTCTCTTGGATTTGATCCATACAAACGTTTGTGGACCACGAAGAGTTAGTGGGAGAAAGGGTTATTCCTACTTCATCACCTTCATCGATGACTATAGTCAGTTCGGACATGTGCTTCTTATGAAGAATAAGTCCAAAGCCTTTGAAAAGTTCAAAGAGTATAGGACTGAAGTAGAAAAGAAATTGAGACTAAGTATTAAAGCCCTTCGATCAGATTGAGGGAAGAATACTTGAGCAATGAATTCTTGAATTATCAAAAAGAGAATGGGATTCTCTCTCAATGGACTCCACATGGCATATCCCAACTCAATGGAGTAGCCGAGAGGAGAAACCGTACCTTGTTGGACATGGTACATTCCCTGATGAGCTTTTTCGATGTGCCCACATCCTTTTGGGGATACGCCTTAAACACGACGGCAAAGCTACTAAATATAGTACCTTTAAAGTCGGTGTCCAAAATACCATATGAGATATGGTATGGTAAAGCACCCTCTTACTAATACCTTAAGGTTCGGGGATCTCCCACCTACGTGAGACGGACAGTGGGAGATAAGTTGGATAGTAGATCCACCTTGTGCAAGTTTGTGGGATTCCCTAGAGAATTTAAAGGTTAATACGTTTTTTATCTCTCAGAGCAAAAGGTTTTTGTTTTGAAGAACGCCTACTTTTTGGAAAAAGAATTTCTATTAGATAGAAATGGCATATCGTTGAACTTGATGAAGTTCAAGATGATCAAGAAATCCCACAAGAGATGGAAATAAATGAGCAATGTGAGCCTCACACACAACCTCTGAGAAGGTCGAACCGAATCAAGAAGCAACCCGAAAGGTTTAGATTCCTTCATGAAACAAGCCAATCGGATAGCGATTCAATAACCTATGAAGAAGCTATGTTGGACATAGATTCGGGATGTTGGCTTGAAGCCATGAGATTCAAAATAGACTCCACGTACTCAAACAAAGTATGAACTTTGATAGATCCACTAAAGGGAATAGTTTCCGTTAATTGCAAGTGGATCTATAAGCGAAAGTTTGGAGTAAATGGAGAAGCGATGACTTTTAAGGCGTGACTAGTGACAAAGGGTTATACTCAAAGACCCGGTATCAATTTCGAGGAAACCTTTCACCAGTCGCAATGCCTAAGTCCATTTGGATTCTATTTTTCATAACCACATATTATGACTATGAGATATAGCAAATGGATGTGAAAACTGCTTTCCTTAATGGAGACATTGAAGAAGAAATTTATATGGAGCAACCACAAGGTTTTACATCCAAGGGGAGTCAAACAAAGGTTTGCAAACTCTAGAGATTTATTTATGGACTCAAACAAGCATCCCAAAGTTGGAACATACGTTTTGAAAAAACGGTCAAATCGTTTGGCTTTGTAAAAAATGTGTATGAACCATATATGTATAAGAAGACTAGTAGGAGAAGTATATAGTTTATTGTGCTTTATGTCGATGACATCCTTCTCTTCGGGAATAAGGTAGGAATGTTAGGGTGTACTAAAATGTGGTTATCTACACAATTCTCTATAAAGGATTTGAGAGAAACATCCTACTTATTGGGAATACGTATTTCTTGATATAGATCTAAGAGGATGCTGGGACTATCCCAAACCCCATATATTCACAAAATACTAAATAGGTTTAGTATGGAAGAATCCAAGAAGGGATTTCTTCCTATGGGACATGGCATTCGTCTCTCCACATCTATGGCCACCAAGACAGAGGAAGAGAAATAAAGGATGTCCCACATACCTTATGCCTCTGCTATTGGTAGCATAATATATCCAGTTCAATGTACAAGACTGGATGTGGCACACTAGCTAAGTGTTACAAATAGGCTCCAATCCAATCCCGATAAGAGTTACTGGATGACCATAAAAGAAATCCTTAAGTACTTGAGAAGGACTAATGACTTGTTTTTGGTATACGACAATGGAAAATTGAAACTAGAGGGGTTTTCAGATTTTAGTTTCCAATCTGATGTATATGACCTAAAATCCACCTCTGGATTTATATTCTACCTAAATGGCGGTGTGGTGAGTTGGAAAAGTTTCAAACAAGACATCACGGCTTTAGAAGCTACAAAGGAAGGTGTTTGGATGAAAAACTTCATTCAAGAGTTGAATGTAGTGCCTAGCATTATTGAGCTAGTGGTTTTATATTGTGACAACACCGCGGCAGTGGCACAAGCCAAAAAACTAAGATCTCATCAAAAAACCAAGCACATTTTGAGGCGATATCATTTGATCCAAGAGATCACTGATAGAGGTGGTATCTGAGTAGATAGAGTTGCATTGGAAGAGAATATAGAAGATCCACTGACAAAACCCCGAAAGCAAAACGTCTTTGAAGAACATCTTGAGAAAATGGGCCATGGGGGCATAGACTTTAGGGCAAGTAGGAGATTGTTGGAATAATGCCTGGCAAGCCAATTATATTGGCCTTGTAAAACCTATTTTCATATAAAAAAATCTTGATTGAATGATAACCTTGTATCTGGTCCTTATGCTTTGACTCTTCCTTGACTACTTAGCAGGCCTTTTAAATTGAGGTTGGGTATGAGCTACTTGGCACGGAGGTTTCTGAGATCCAAGATGGAATTAGACTCCTTGTTTTCACGAAGGGTGAGTGCATCTCCAATATATTCTATAATAATTTATTCCAAGAAATCCTATTGCAAGGTGGTGTGACAATTTGGAAAAGGAGTTTTCCAAAGATAAGGTCACACAAGGGAATCAAACATTGGAAATAGAGACATAGCATCAAGGCTATTAGAGAGTCGACAAAAATCTTATCTTAGGCCACTTTCGGGAGATAGGAGACGGAATGACTGTATTTGCATGGTAAGCGTGGAGCTATAATGGTTCTCCAAAACATTCATTTTGGCCAATTAGTTGGGCTCCATAGGCTGGAGGTTGGACATCGACCATGGAAATTTGGTACTCTTCAATTAATGAGATTTTTTGATCGAGTCGATTAGTTTGAAAGTGTTTTAAACCAAAATGAATATATGATATTCAAAAGTCACAAGGAGTTGTGAGTCTATGTCCAATGAATGGTAAAACCTATTGGTTCACACACAAAATCCAATTAGCTTCCTAATTAATGGAGGAAATTTTCTAGGTGTCAGTAAAAATCTCCTAGTTGACCGATCTTAAGGTATCAATTTTGAAGGTCAATTTTGGCTTGATTAATCTAAGTGTTAAATTAATCAATTAATTTAAAAAATTAAATTAGACCAATAATTAAGGAGTTAATTATTTGGTGTCAATATGACCATCAATTGGTCAAGTTAAAGAGTTAAGTTAACAAAATTCAAGTTTAAGAGTTGAGTTTGTTTGACTTAAGAGTTAAGTCAAAGGTTAATTAATTAAGTTAAAATTTTTAATTTAATTAATGGGAAGAAAACATTTTGGAGGGAAAATTCAAATGAAATGTTCATTTTAATAATCATTTTAAATAGCTTGAAATTAGATTTCAAACGTAATTAAGATACACATGAAATTCAAATTAGATTTGAATTTCCATTTGCCACCTTGGCAATGCAAATGGCCGCCCACCTTGAGGAAGGTGTGATGCCAACTTGGCATCACACCAACCTCACCCTATATATAGATATAGTGGGTGTGTGGATTGCGCATTGCTGAAAGTGTGAAAGAATTAGATTCTTTTGCAATTCCCTCCAAAACCTTTTGCAAGAATTACATTCATGTGTTGAAAGCTTTGCTCTCTTCTTCTTCTTCCCAACCTAAAATAGGCCTCCACCATACCTAATATCTGGTATTATTCTAGCTTATAGACTAGATATTTTGGAAGAGCTATTTGGTGTGTGTATCATATCAATAGAGGCAAACAAGTTAGTTCGCTATGGCTTGGAGATCCACCTGCACATAGTCCAATTTCGAGATTTTTTTCAGGGAGATCCAGATGGCTTTTTGATCCTAATTTTTTACTGTGTTTTCTACAAGGTATTGAGAGGTTGAAGTATTTTTTTCATGAATTTTGGAGCAGTTTTGATGAGGTTAAAAATCGCTCCATTCCTGTTGTGCAGTTTCTGGATTGGTGAAACGTTCACCACTTTCTCCTTGGATTTAAGCATTTCAAGGTAACACACTATATAAATCTGGATTTTAGGCATGATTTGATCCTAGTTAGCTTGTAAGCACTAGTTTATTAAGCTTTTTAAGTTTTTATAATTAGATCCTAGTTCCTTACTTGCTTTCACTTTTTAATGGCATCGTAGAATTTTCCATTTGCAAATATTTAACTATTCATTAGAATTTTATGCATGCATTAAACTTATGTTTAGGATTTGAGCATGTAAAAATAAGATTTTTCTAAATACGTGCATAAAACATTGTATTTTTTGTTGAAATAAATAATTAAAAGGATATATGCTCTGAATAATCAAGAAACTATCGGTAGGAACGAGTTCCATAACTATACTCTGGGGTTATATTAGCAAAGATTTTTGAAGCCACTTAATGGCGTTGTAGTTAATAATTCTGAAGCCACTTAACGGCGTTGCAGTTAAGAATTTTGAACAAAATAACCGATTAGAATCCCAAGAATTCATGAGCATGGTTAATTAACCAATTGAAAGTTTCGGTAACTTGTGCAACTTTTGTTCGGAATTACTCTAAACGTACGTCCTAAAAATTTTCTAATAAGATGAATTCTAATTTTTGCATTGAATTGTTATTTTAAAGGGAAAAAAAACAAGTGAAAGCAAATACTTTTTTCCTCTCTCTCTATAACAATCGTACTTCTTTTTCTAATATTTATATATGCTCAAATCCGGTAGGAGGAAAAGGAGATTTATTTACTAGACGAAATGTCGCTCATAAGATATTGATTCACCATTTTGCAAATAACTTAGTTCAAGATGAGAAAGATGAGCAGTTTTGGAGATGGTGACATGAGATTGGTGTTTTTAGAATAGGTATATTTGATGTTTAAATTTTCTAGTTAGATTGATTAGGGAATTTTCTTTGAGGTTTTGGGTATTCAAGTTTGATTGTTAAGACAAGTATTTGAATTATCTTTCATTGTGATGATTTATTTTGGGAATTTAGCATACTCTATTAGATCTGAAGCTTAGTGTCTATGAGTCTTTGAGCTTAGAGGCACTACCATGCTATGTCCAAAATTTGGGGCGTGACACCATAACATCATTTACACGGGCTGTCCTTTCTCATGATAATCCTATGTTCATCAGCCTTAACACGAACTCTGGTTTTCCATACACCGGCTATAAACTTGGCATTGTTTGTTTGTTCTATACATTGGGGCATAACCACCATTGGCACTCCCAAACTTAATCCTTCAAGGGTTGAATTCCACCCACCATGAGTCAGAAAACTTCCCACAGCTCAATGAGACAGGACTTCTAGTTAAGTGCACTAATTCACAATCAGGCCTTTCTCTGGGGCCTTTGAGGTAATATCTTGAGTAAGCTTTCTTTCTTCGATATCTCTAACTACCCATAGGAAGCCGTACATGCTATCAATCAGGCCCCAGGAAAGTTCCTTCATCTGTTTTTCTACTAGATTGGCTAAACTTCCGAATGATAAGATAGCAAAACAATCCTCCTTTTTGTCCAGCTATTTCATGCAAGAATCAGCATTCGGTTTGAAGAGACTGAAGCTATAATCATAGTTGCTTGGTAATCTCTTGTCCATGTACATGGATGGAACAGTTGGCCCTATAGTCCGAATCTGAAATTTGTTTGCCATCCATCGTAATATCTGTCATAATACTTCCAGTAATGTGATTAAATCATTTGCGTAGTTCACCTGTTGTTTATGAATCACATCAATTTGTTTAAAAAGTGTTTAAATAACTATAGTCATGATATCAAGAAAGGTCTAGATGTACAAATTACCCCTTTAAAATGTTAAAAAAGCCCAAACACTTTAAGATTCACGTTTTAATTTTACTGATTTGGATGAAACCCAATGCAACATTGACTAAACCCAAAATAAGAATTGTAAGATTGAAATATGTGTGAAGAATTTAACTTGTTGAATTTAAACCAGGAATGCTAACCCAGGATTTGGATTATAGAACTATTTCACTGACCTTTTAGACATTTTCCTTTGCTTTTTGGTTTGAATATGCTCACAAAATAAAGCAAATCCAATTTCACAACTTAAACTCTAGTGTGTATCTTCTATAAGGATAGGACTCCCTCTTCATTTAAAATTCTATCTAGAATTCTCTCTCACATTTTCCTAGAGCATATTAGATACTTAAATTGCTTTTTACTCCCACAGGTTATCTAATTGTATGTGATTACTAAAACCTTATATATAGAGGCGATACGAAATCCCAGAATCATGTACACCATCTTTTTATAGGAAAAATCCCCATATATAATTCAAGTTTTTTACAAAATTCATCCTATGTGAGAAAAATTGCAAAGGGGAAGGCGAAGAGCCTATGGATCAATTGATTCATATTCTTGATGTAGTATTCAGAACACTAATCAATTATATTATAGTATATTTTGATTCCTTTACGTATATATAGACCCCTAATTTATCATTATTTATTTGTGTACAGAATTTAGATAATTTGGACTAACACGTAGATTAAGCAAAATGAAATTTGAAATTGATAGGTATTTTCCGCCTTCCTTTTTTTTAAAAATAATATGCTTTCCAAATATTTACCTAGGTTTTTTTTATATGAACTGTTAATAATTGGGTGGAGTTTTGGACTCTTAACCCAATAGACATCCATATTTTAGTAAAATCTTATCTACATCTGTAAGGAATAGTAGTTCTTGTTGGATTATAACTCTTCCTTATGAGTAGATGTGAATACATAATACTCATCCATATCTAGGAGGATAACTCTTTCTTGTGTAGGATAGAGATTGTCTAGATTCCTGGTTGGATTGGACTCTTGGCAGACTCACCTATAAATAGGCTCTCTTCTTAGGAGTTTTAACACACAACTTGAGTATTCACTCATAAAAGATTCTCTCAAATTCATAGTTAATTTTCTCAGTCTTTCCTTCCCAAGGGTTTAAGGTGTGTAAATTTTTGGAAGCTCTAGTAGCAGCCCAGCAAAATGAGAAGAAGAAATCAATAGAAGGCCTTTCGATTTAAAGGACGAGGAGTTCTTTTATGCATTCAAAGCTTGTAGACGAGCTTTGATCCAGGGTGGTATTTATAAGTCTTCCACTAATCAAAAGGTAACACTGGACCACCCTATTTAACATCATAATTTATATGATTAATTGTGATTATATGTTTAAATCATAATTATCTAACACAAATGATTCTCTATCTAAAAGAGAATTTGAGCTTGCTATGATAAGATTTCTTATAAATAAAGTACATAGTTTGCTTCCTTCTATATTTTTGCAAAATGACTTTTCAAAAGAAAGTATATATTTGTTTTTTGATTAAATAATTTTTCTATATAAAAGAAGGATTTGAGCATATTATACTAAAAGTTTTTGATAAGTTAAGTTAGTTGTTTTCTTCTTGCTATATTTTTCTTTTTTCAATAAAAAAAAAATTGGAAAATATATGTTCGAAAGTGGTTTCTTCCTTCTATGATTTGGGTAAATAATTTTTCAAAAAAAAAAAAAAAAAAAGGTATAACATCAGTCTTAAAAATCTTTCTATATTAGAAAAAATATTTGACCATTCTATGTTGGAATTTCTATTACCTAAAGTCTACCATGTGATCCCTAATTTATGACGATGAAATGTAAGTAGTTGCTTTGTAAAATATTTTTTCTCCGAGGAAAAAAAAAAAAGAAAAAAAACTAAAGACTATGTTCTAGATTATAATAGAACTAGTGGTAGAAACAAGTTCCAATGTCATGCTATAGGATTACAGTAGCAAAATATATAAGCCAACTCAACAAGGTTGTAGTTAAGGTTTTTCCATAGACAATAATAGGTTCTGGACCTACGTAATGGGATTATAGTTACGACCCTCCTGCGGGTAATAACAATAGATTTTGAACCCACTATAACCCTTAAGATATTGATCAAGATAGATATTTGGAGTTTCAAAAGTTCAGAAGCTTGTATAAGTAAATGAATTGATATCATGTAATAAATTACATATTTTGTTAAGTCACGTAAGTTATGAAAACATATTTTCAAAATTATCCCGATAAGCATAATTTTCGCATCATTGGTTAGATTTAAAGTTCTGAAAGTATGTTTTTTGAATATATTTGGATTATTATAATTTCTTGGTTGTGTAGAATTCAAATCTTAAAAGTTTCGAAAGCATGTTTTCCAATATTGATTAATGTAATTTTTTGAGTAGATTGATCTAACACAAAAAATTATACAGACACACACACACACACCCCTTTCCATAACTGTTTTACAATTAAAATTGGTTATTTTGTTTTATTCGAAGTGAAAGCATGACTCTCTCTCTCTCTCTCTCTCTCTCTCTTTTGTATTACGTATATAACTTGCTCAAAGACAAAACAAAATTAACAAACCATTTATTGAGCGATTTATCGCTCATACCATTTTATAATTATTCTTGTGTAGGACTTAGTTGAGAACGAGAGAATGAAAAAGTACGGGATCGGTGAGAAGACATTAACATGCTCCTTAGTTTTGGTTCAAGTTTGATTTATTACTTTGAAATTTTGCTTATTATTTAAGATAATTTTCCAATGATTGTAATAGTTAGAGTTGATTTTTAGGAATTTGAATGATTTTCGGTTGTGATAATTGAAGCATCATAATAATATTTTATGGATTTTAGTATATTCTAATTTTCATGACTTTAGTAATTCTAAGTCCTTCAAGCTTAGGAGCATAGATGTGTTGTGTCTTGAATTTAGAATATGACACTAAATGCGTTAGTTTTTTCAGTAATTAATTTGTATTATAGGGGCTATATTAGTAAATTAGAATTGAATGTTAATGCCGTATGTTATTACATTAATAGCAAGGCAAATTCATGGGGTGGTTTAAGGTTTTGCTAGTACAATGGAATTTTTTATTCCACCCTCATAATAAAAGGGGCAAAATAAAAAAATCAAGGGAATAATGAGACATAATGAAAATCTCCCTCCTAATTCTTCGCAGCAAAAGGATAGACAAATTTTAAATATATACTAGTTGTCGTGACACACTATCTCTTACGTGCATAAATTTAGCTTGTAAACAATACACTCAATTTTTTATATAGTATAGATAAACTATAACATAATTTTAATAATAAACACACTTAGTGCATTCAATATTAATTATTGATTAATGTAAACTTGTATATAACAAATAATTCTTATGTTAGAAGTTCAAAATTGGTGGATACACCAACCTACACATTCTATAAATTTTTTCATTATGTTTTTGCCATATTACTTGTGTTTTGTAATTTTATATTAACATATAAATGTACTTCTGAAATTAAACTAAAAATTAAAGGTATAACTGGAAATCTAAATTTTGATGTAACATGGAATAACTGTCATTTTGAGTGTATAAAATGCTTCCCTTTTTATATAGTACTAGCAACTAATGCACACTCCATGCGTGTGCATTTAATAAAAATAAAAATTAACGTTGTTCAAATGGCATAAAATAGTTGTTATAATAGAGAAAAAAGTCAATCAATTAACACCAATTCCAAACTCATTCATACATCTCTGAAAAGATAACATGAATAAAGTTAAAAAAAAGTTTAAATGGAAGAAATTATACCTGTAGGAAAAAGTTGAGAAAAATAGAAATGTGTATAACTATGCATAACATTTTTTAAATTATTATATCGGTGCAGTGAGGGAAGGGGGAGACAGTAATAGGATGGTAGTTATTTTATATAGACATGGGAATTTTTAAAAATATAAGGATATTTTAAGAAAGACACTTGAAAACATACCAAAAAGGTAGTTAGTTCTTTATTAAAAGTATAAATAAATAATGTGGGATTGGTCATTGGTGCAAATTATAAAATCGTAATTGAGAAGTTTCTATACCAAGTGATATAGGGAAGACCAACAAGTCCAGCCCACTAATAATCGACTGGGTGATCGACCGGCCCAAAACCACATTGGGCTATTTCGCTAGCTCAATTACCAGCATCCTTCTAGTCGACCAGCGTGTGGTCGATCAGCTCGAGTATAATTGTTGGGCCCTCGACTAGAGAATCTTTCGGGCCTGAAAAGTCCCATCATCTCAACCAGAGCATGGCTAGATGACTCACAGCTTAGGAATCATTGACCCTAGGAGGTCGATTAGAGAAATAGGAAGTATTTTCCCACCATAAGTTATTGTCGCAGTGAATGCATCACAACTACCATTCTGCCGCATTAAATACGCTGACAGGTAGCATGCCTCTGCATTTATGAAGTATATCTCCACTGTACCAATATTCTACCTCCATGTTAAATACGGAGATCTCCTCCATATCCTAAGAAAAAGGAAGAGACGCCACTTGGAGGAGATTTCAGGAAAAAGAAAACCTAAAGGTTCTTAAACAAGGACAAAGGTCCTCCCTGCATGAGCAAGAGCATTATGGATTTTAACTTCCTAAGAGAGACTATAAATACTCCATTGCAACCCTACAGCATGGTATGTTCATTATTACTTAAAGCTTTACTTTGCCGTTCTGTATTCTGGTCGATTATATATTGATTTGAGCGTCAGAGTACCTTAGTCGAGGCCCATTGGCAAGCTTGACATTGGTTATTGGTTATAGCACTCAACCCACTCTCATCCGAACATTCTACCCAACTCAGAATCTACTCAACTGTATTGGGCTAGAGCCCAATCCATTGATAAATAGATCGTACCATCATCATTTGGCGCCGTCTATGCAAACTAGAGTCCATAGCCAAAGAAAATGGTAAGCATAAGGTGAGCCTTTTAGGAAGAGAGGAGACTAAAAGGTCCTCGACCCTTTCTTCTCAACCCCAACAAGAGCAAGATATGGCTAGACCTAATTCCCAGCCAGAACAAGTGGTAACTTTGACCATGTCACAACTTATGTAGTTAATAAGAGAGCAGATATTAGCCCATATTTTAGCTCAGTTCTCAGTTGTTCTTCATAAGTTCAATAACCAACCCAAACCAGCTACTAGTACCACCATTGGCCTATCATTCACATCATGAAGAGAGCCTCCAAAAAAAGGATAAGGCTAGACAAGAGACAAGATACCCCCTTATTAGACGTGACGATAGTCTAGATCGATTCCCGGGAGGAGACTTGCTTGTATCCCTGTGAATATGTGGCTGATTATGTAGATCGTCTTGTTTGACCAATTCCAACCTAGTAGTGCGATAGGGTTGAGTGATAGAAACCCCAATCGAGTGCATAATGTGCATTTACTTCAGTTTGAGCACATGACGCAGCTCCATTGGCATAATAAGTACATTCATGCGAAAATACTAGACACTACATTCCAAGGCATAGCGCTTAATTGGTTTGTTAAGTTGAGTCACCATCGATTTTTTCCTATAACTAGCTTTATGACAAGTTTCTACACCAGTTCGCTAGCATACGAAAAGAAATACTCCTCACACTCATTTGCACACAGTGAAATAGAATGAGGGAGAATCTCTTTGGGATTTCTTTGCCAGATTTAACATCAAAGTATGGAAAATTGATAGTCCCTGGATCGAATTCTTGATCGATATGTTGTTCCTTGGTCTCAGATATAAGGAACGCGCTAATGTGCTTATCAAGGAAAGACTAAGGTCAATAGAAGAGTTGCTTGACCTCATTGAGAGGTATATGACCCAAGAGGACATAAATAGATTAAAATATGGCAACCTCGAAGATGAAAAGAAGAAAACTAAGGAAAAAGATGATAGGCAGCATAAGGACAGCCATTGATATCCCATCAAGCGATTTTACAACTATACCCCACTGAATGCTGCAAGGAAGGAGGTTCTTTTCACTTTCCAGAATGATAATCTTCTCAAAAAGCCCAGAAAGTTAACTGAAACCGAGGCCATAAACATATCTAAGAAATATTGTCACTTCCACAAACAAAAAGAGGCATGACACTAAAGATTGCTTCAACCTACATGATAAAATTGAGAGGCTCATTTGATAAGGGAATCTGAATAAGTATGCTGATGAGAAAGCTAAACAGGATATAGGTCTGGTCAACCAGACTCCCCATAGAGAAAGGTCCATCAACGTAGGAAGTGAAGAAAAAGGGAATAAGCCAATAAATAATCAACATCCACCCTTCCGATGTGTCATTGATACTATTACAAACGGACCAACTGAAAGGGACTACAAAACAGCCAGAAGGTAGAATTAGAGGAGACTGGAGTTGACTAAATCTTCCCCAGTTGAAACAGTTTTTCAACTCTCCACTAGTACAGAACCCATCTCTTTTTCTTATTCTGATCTCTTATACCTCCTCGAGCACCAAGGGACTGACAGTAAGTTGGATTGCCCCTTATTATGTTAGTTGAAATTGCAAACTTTGAGGTCAGAAATGATAATCGACAGTGGTAGTTTCACAAACATAATTTTCTTGTCAACTCTGAAGAGGATTAATCTACAAAAGCTGCAGTTTGACGCATTTCACACCCCGTGGTCGGATTTGGAGGGTCCGAGATCAATCCTGAAGAATTTATATTTTTTTCTATCTCATTTGGTGAAGCTCCCAGAAGGTAGATACTCATGGTCAACTATTTAGTGGTCGACTCCCCCTTTGCTTATAATGTCATAATCAGAAGACCAGGGTTGAATAACTTCAAGGCAGTTGTTTCAACCTACCACATGAAGGTCAAATTCCCAACAACAGCAAGAATAAAAGAGCTACTATGTAATGTGAATGGGGCCTAGCAATACTGCACTATCTCTGTCGAGGTGAATGAGTAGAAGACTCAACTAATAATGGGACCTAAAAAGGGACAGGGGAGGAAGAAGAAGAAGCACGAGGAAACTCAAATCAAACCAGTCAAAGAATTCAAGACCATCGAACTCGAGCCCGAGAATCCTGACAAGACTATAAGGATTGGGTCCAACCTAAAAAATAACATGGAGTGCATGATGGTTGACTTCCTTAGAAAGAACATCAATGTTTTTGCTTGGAAAGCTACTAACCTCCAAGGAATTAACCCTAGCGTCATTGTCCACCACCTTAATGTGGACCCTTCATTCAAGTTAGTCATGCAGAAGACTAGACTTTTCAATGCAGAAAGATGCTAGATCATTGAAGATAAGGTCAACAAACTGTTAGAGTTAAGCTACATAGTAGAAATTCAATATCCTAGTTGGTTTTGTAATGTAGTTCTTGTCCTTAAGAATAAGAGCAAGTGGAGAATAAGGCCCTTGCCTATTGCCTCAAATAGATTTACTAGTTTACTTAACAATAGGTTGTGATCTTTTGGAAATGATGGATGTCTTCTAGGGTTATTATGAAAACTTTATGGCCCCTATAGATAGAGATAAGACCTCTTTTGTGGTATCAACAGTTTATACTATTTTCTGGTTATGCCTTTTAGCCTCAAGAACGTAGGTGCCACTTACCAAAGACTTGTGAATTTTATGTTCAAGAATGAAATAGAGCGGACCATAGAGGTCTATGTCGATGACATGATTATCAGGACAGAAAGAGAACAAAACTATTTAGCCGACCTCGACCATACTTTATCAATACTAAGAGCGTTTTGTATGAAATTTAACCCTAATAAATACACATTTGGCGTAAGAAGAGAAATTTTTTTGGGATACATGGTTAGCCAAAGGGATATAGAGGCAAACCCACAAAAGATATCTCACTGCCCAAACAATCAAGGATGTACAAAGACTGGTTGGAAGGATCATAGCTCGGGGTTGATTTATCACCCGACTAATAGATAAAAGTTTGCCATTTTTCAAAATCCTCAAGAATGCGAGAAAGTTCCAATAGACAAAATAGTGTACTCTGGTTAATTTAAAGCAGTATTTATCAATACCGATGATGCTTGCCAAGCCGGAGATCGGGGAGGTCTTGTATATTTATCTAGCGATCTAATTGATAGCAATCAGCTCTATTCTGATCTCGACTTGGCATGGCATACATAGGCCAGTATATTGCAACAGCAAAGCATTGCAAGGCCCAAAACATAGTTACCTGGAGATCGAAATGTTTGCTCTTGATTTGGTCAATCCCATGCTATACTACTGAAATAGATACTGCCAAAACTTGACATATTGAGAAGATTAACCAAATGGGCTATCGAGTTAAGAGCATTTGACATCACCTTTCAATCCCAAACTGCTATAAAAGCCCAAATGTTGGCAGACTTTGTAGCAGAATGTCTCGACTTACCTGGAGAGATCGACCAAGATCCACCTATTTAGACTCTACATGTCAATCTCTTTGCAACTTCTATAATAGGAAGGGTAGGCATTTCCCTACGCTCCCCACATGCTGAAAAGTATAACTTTGCTATCAAACTCATCTACCCTATCACTAATAATGAAGCATAGTATGAGGCCCTTCTCGCTATATAAGGATGGCCGTCAATAGGGGAGTAAGCAGCTAACCGTCACTATAGATTCCCAATTGGTCAAAAAATAGTTTGAGGAAAACTTTAAAGCAAGGGATACCACAATGAGTAGGTATCTCGCTGAGGTTAAAAAGTTGCAATAGCAATTTAAGAAGTGCATCCTCAGCTAAGTCTCGAGATTAGAGAACGAAAGTGCTGATGCCCTATCCAAGTTTGCCAGCTCGATGAAGGGCACAAAAGATAGAACCGTCACATTTTTAGTCTCCGAGAAACCCACTATAGGTGGTCTTGACCAGAACTTGATTGTTTAAATCTAAGAATCAGCTCCCTCCTAGCAGAACAAAATTAAAAGCCTACCTAAGGGAAGGCAAAGTGTCGGAGGACAAAGCAGAAGCGTGCAGGCTTAAAGGTCAAGCAACAAAGTTCGCCCTCGATGAATAGTAGGAGATCTCTTTCTGGACCGCCATTGGGGTATTTAACATCAAATTCGGCTCTAGAGGTCTTGCAAGAAATTCATTAGGGTACCTACGATAATGCCTCTGGAAGACGAGCATTAGCCCATAAGATCATCAGATACGAATATTTTTGGCCTATCTTACTAAGAAATGCAGTTGACTTTGCCATAAAATGCCCATTCTGCCAAATCCACTCCAACATTCCCCACTAGCCTGCATCAATGCTGGTGCCAGTTCAAATCACATGGTTGTTTAACTAGTAGGGGATGACATAGTTGGTTCTTTTCCAGAAACTACAAGTCAAAGAAAATATATGATTGTTGGAATGGAGTATTTTACTAAATGGATCGAGGCGGAGGCAATGCCAAAGTAACCGACGTGACCATTAGAAGCTTTTTGTGGAAAAATATTTGTGTCGCTTCTATCTGCCAAAGGTGCTGATATTAGACAATGGAATGTAATTCTAAAGTAGAAACATGAGGAATTGGTGTGAATGTTTAGGAATCCGACAACACTTCACCTCGATTGGAAACCCCCAGGTAAATAGGCAGACTGAGGTCACAAATAGGATCATTATGGACACATCAAGAGTTGACTCGAAGGATTTAAAAATTGGTCGGACGACCTCCCAGGCATCCTATGGGTGGACCAAACTACTCCTAGAACCTCCATGGGGCACAGTCATTACAGTCTGGTCTATCGCTTAGAAGCAACAGTCCCAACAGAGTTCATATAGCACACAGCTCGAGTGATTCATTACAACCCAATCAAGAATGAATCTAAAAGACAGTTTGACCTCGAAACAATCGATGAGTTGTGCCAGCAAGCATACACAACAATGCAAAGGTATAAGTCGAAGATGGTCAAGCACTACAATAAAAGCATTTGACCAGAAGCTTCCAGGTTGGAGACTTCATCCTTAAGAAATTTGAAGTTTCAAAAATTATGGAAAAACTTGACCCAAAATGAAAGAGCCCTTACTTAATAGTTAAAGTGGCAAATCACAACTCTTATCGATTAGCGGATATGGATGGGAATGAGCTCCCATGACCATGGAATGCTGTAAACTTGAAAAAATTATGTGCATGAAGAGACCTAGGTCTTCATTCAACTCTTTTGTAACTTTAGTTCCAAACTAATGAAATACATTTACATTTGACCCACTCGTCTTCAAATGAAATCGTGGCTTCTAGCCTAATTATTACACAAATGAGAAAATAGGTTAAATTTGACCCCGTAGTTGACTACTATCATGGTTTCAAACCAACAGGATCCATTAATACTTGACCACAGCTTCTGGCCTAAGCACTTCATAAATAAGAACAATGTTCAAAGTCAACCCCTTAGTCGACCACTAGTAAATCGTTTTCAAACCAGCAAAATCGACTAAAGTTCGACCATATCTTTCAGCCTAATTATCTTGTAAGTGAGAAAACCATCGAAAGTTGATTCTATAGTCAACTATTATCTTGCCTTCAAGCCAACAAATAGATGCCCATATCTCGACACAAAGATTGCATGATATTATGAATTTCAAACTAGTAAAGTCGACTTGTGTACAACCACAGCTTGCAGCCTATCCATTTAATTATAATAAAGGCATTTAAAGGCTAACCTAGTAGTCAACAATTAAATTGTCTCAATCAACCAATTTCAAATAACTTATATCGAAATTAAATTTTGCAAATGTATTCATCTATTTAAACTTGGCTACCAAGTTGATCGTTAACTTGGTTCTGAACCAATTGAATATTGTGAGCTTCTTCATATGAAAAACCACGCTAGTCAATGAGTTAGATAGAAATAAAGTTTATTTCTTCATTCATTCAAAGTCGAACTAATAAATTGAATGAAAAGTAATAAAAGGGAAAGTCTACAAGGAGTGATCAAGAAGTTGATATTATAAAATAAAAAGTTCAAGTTACATTCAGAAAACTTGTTAAATTGCATCAAATCATTCACTACACCTTGCAGGGTGAACCATGTCAAATAAAATAACAAAAGAAACAAAGCAAAAAACAGCAGCAACTTCAACTCGAGCTTGCTCCTTTCCTTCCAGCACCTCAAGCAACAGCTACCTCATCAACAACCTTATCAAGCTGTAGCTAAAGTTAACATATACAATTGCTAGGGGACCCTCAACCTCTTGCTCTGCCATAGGCTAGGCAGCACTCGCATATCGAGATGGACCAGCCTTCTCTGTCAGGAATGTTTGACTAGTGGCATGGAAATAAGCTACGACGTCAATCTTCCCATCCTTGACATCGGAGGCGAAGCTGAAAATAAATTAAAACTCATTTCCCACCTCAACCACCCAGAGTGAATAGGGGCTTCTGCCTCCTCAATCGGTGCAAACTTATTGTAGTCTTCAAGGCGCTCATTTTAGAGTACATTTAACATTGCCTTGTCCTCTGCTTCAAACTGGTAGCCTAACAATTCGAGCTACTTCACAGCCTTTTAGAAGGCCTCTTTCACATCGTCAACTACAAAGACAATGCTAGCCTTTTAAAAATTCAAACACAACTGCCTAATCTTGATAGTGACTAGAAAAATTTATCTTGAGCATATCGAAGAGCATTGTTGTATCGTAGCGCTTAACCAGATAGGGCAGTGTCCTCCACCTCTAAACTCATTTTCCTAAGTAGCTCGTCCAAGCAGCTCCTTTTAGTTATGGCAGCCATCAACTTTGCATATTTTTCCTCGACCTACCTGGTGAGCTCGCTAATCTAGGATTGGAACAATTCGATCTAGGTCTTAGACATTTCAATTTGCTCCTACTCTTTTTGTAGCTTCTCCCAGTCGGCCAGTGTTAATTCAGGTCTTTAGTAAAAATTATCGCCCATTGTCTGACCTGCCATAAGAGAAAATTTGGCCAAACACTCGAATACAAACGATCAGCTCTAAAAACAACTAAACTTGAGCATAAACTTACCATATTTGCTTAGTAAGCGAATGCTTTTAGAGCTTCTGGTTGCTCAAGCTCCAGTATCTTCTTCTGGCCAAATAAAAAGATGCTAACAGTCAATACCTTAAGAAGGCGTACTCCAGCCGACCTCACCGCAAGCATCAACGTCGTATTTTGGTCCCCCACATCAGACCTGAATCTTGGGGCCATGAAAGCCAACAAAGGAAATAATCCATCGTCTAGTCAAGGGCCGAAGAAAGAGGCATCGGTAGCCTTCCCTTTCACTTTCTCCGTGACAATTCTCTTCAAAGGGGAAGGTTGTGCATCTGTTGTTCTGTTTTTCTATCGAGGAACAGGGCTGGCAGCCTCCGCAATGATGGATTGAGCAGGTGGTGTTGTGGTTGGCAATAGTTGTTGTACTATGATACCATGAGATGCGGCCTCTTGACGAGTAGCAGCTTATCATTGTTCTTGCGACTTTTGCTAAAGAGCTATTACTTGTTGTCGAGTATGGTTCATTATTTCTGCTCGATCTGAAATAGCACAAAAAATAAATATATTATTATCAACTAGAAACTATAAACCAAAAAGCAACAAAAATTAATAATTATATCTACTTAGTCGTGCATCAACTGATATATCCAGCCGAGCAAGCATCAAGCCTACTAAAACTAAGTTTCTCTCTTCGATGCACCCCACTATCTCCATTTCACTAAACTCGATAGATCCCAAATAAATGTATTATTCCAAGTTGGGATCTCATTACCATGCATCTCGACCCGACCCCTCAGCCACACCTTAAGTATATTGAACCCAACCCACATGGGCGTAAACAAAAAAATAACATTTTTTCCATGTTTGGCCATGCGAAGATGAGAGGATCACTAATATCTTTTGATAAGGGCAGGCAGTAAGGTAATAAAAGCTCGACTCCTCGATACTACCTAACTTTTGGGACATCGAGAGGTGAAAAAGGTTGCTAAAATTTATGAAAGACAAGTGTCGGTGGTGTATCCAAATTAAAACAACAAAACTGTATAAAGTTAAGAAATAATTTGGGAGCAGTTGGGTGAAGCAGATTTGAAGTCTAGTGAGGAGGTTGACTATAGGTTGCGCTATCAAAGACCCAAGTCCACACCTTAGGGCATATTCCAAAATTATTATATAATCTGCCAGAGGTAGATGCATCCTAATGCTAAGCTTAGGAATAATTAATTCAAACTCCGATGGAATATGGTATATATGCCTAATCAACTTAAGATCCCTATCCTTGATCTCAGACCTTATATCGCTATAATGGTCGGTTGTAAATAGCCTACCTCGAGATACCAAAGATTGACTTATCTCCCTAGATGGCCCAGCTCCTCCCAACATCAACCCTTGTATCACTTGAACTATTCAAGGAGCTAGCGCTATCGCTCAAAGACTCACTAGTCCCCATTAGTTGAGTCACTCACCTTACTAGTCGAGTCGGCATTCGACCATGTCTCCTTGTAATCACTTTCCCTACCGCTACCCTCCCCAAAAACTCTAAGCATCTCAGTGATTAATAACTGGTCGAAAGTAAGAGATTTAAACTAAACAAGGTTGAAGGAAACTTACAAATCTGACAAGAATAGTGAATTCACAATTTATGACTAAAAGTAGTAAAACTTTACAGAGCTCGACCTCTCAAGATTGTTGTGAAAGTGGTAAATGAAGAAATATAGCGCACTATTTATAGCCTTCGGCCAAGGGGTAAATCAATAGGCTAAACCTACCAGTTACTGGGTAATTATTATGCAACCACCAGTTTATGAATTGTGCTGCTTAAGGTAACTGATGTATTAAATGCGCTAAAACCCTAGTCGAGGTTTGAAATTTAAAGATGACAATACACTAAAACCCTAGTCGCAAGCTTGATTCCTTCTTGTTATCCGAGTTTTCCAAATCAACTACTCATCATTCCTTTTCATCGCAAGCTTAATCAGGACTCAAGCATATGGGGGACTCATGATATAGGAAAGCTTAATAAGTCTAGCCCGCTAATAGTCGCCTAGGTGATCGACCAAGCCCAAAACCTCACTGGGCTATTTCACTAGCTTAATTACTAATATCCTTCCAGTCGACCAGTATGTGGTCAATCAACTCGAGTACGATTGTTGAGCCCTCAGCTAGAGAATATTTCAGGCCCGAGAAACCCCATCATCTCAAAATAGAGCATGGCTAGATGACTCAGGGCTTAGGAAACATGTTGACCCTAAGAGGTCGATTAGAGAAATAGGAAGTATTTTCCCACCACCAGTCTCTGTTGCATTGAATGCATTGCAACCACCATTTTGCTGCATTAAATACACTGACAGGTGGCGTACCTCCATATCTATGAAGCATGCCTCCAGTGTATCACCATTCTGCCTCCATATTAAATGCAAAGATCTCCTTTATATCCTGAGAAGAAGGAAAAGACTCCTCCTAGAGAAGTTTCAGGAAGAAGAAGACCTAAATGTCTTCAGACAAGGACAAAGGCCCTCCCTGCATGAGCAAGGGCATCATGGACATTTTAACCTCCCAAGAGAGATATAAATACCCCATTGCAACCCTTCAGCAAGGCATGTTCATTATCACTTAGGTCTTCACTCTGTCGTTCGACATTCAGGTCGATATACTGACTTGAGTGTTGGAGTGTCTTAATCGAGGGTCCATTAACAAGCCTGATGTTTATTATTAATTGTAGAACTCGACCTGCTCTCATCCGAACATTCCACCCTACTCATATTATGGCTGACTATCTTGGGCCAGAGCCCAATCCATTGATAAACAAATCATACCATCATCACCAGGTTAAGTTAAAAGATGTAAAAATACACATAGTTTGAATTTCAAAATATCCTTCTTTCTTATTTTGATGATAGTTTATGCTTACAAATTTACAATATCTTTTTTCCTCGTATTATGGTGATATTTTGTGCTTACAAATTGACATTGACTAACAGATAAATAAAAAAATCAGGATTAATTACAATTTCTAGAAGTTTCGGCTAGACCTGGCAAAATTCAACCCATACCCATGGATACCCAAAAAAATACGGGTAATGGACCTTGTTTCTCCTACCCAAAAACTTACGAGTAATTTTACCCGTACCCAAATTTACCCACCATTTTTTGGCCCAACCCGCGGGTACCAATGTGTAACCCATAAATACATTTTTTTTATTTATATATATATATTATATTATATATACATATAAATATATATTATATATTTATATATATTTACATATAAATATTTTTAATCTAAATATTAATTTTTTATTTCATAAACTAAAAATCTATAGCAAATTAAATTAAATTATATCCTAAAACAACTTGTTGTGCATATTCCTATGGATGCAACATCTTTTTCCACAAGAACAACAATGTTTGATTGATATTTAAATTTTCAATTCAAAAAACTTTTGGTATGTAATGGAATTTAAGTTTGAACTTTTGAATGTGATGTACTTTAAATTTGGTAGATTTTAAATACTTAAGATATAAGTTTTAAACTACAATATTATTAATATGCTTTAGATATTTGTTCAATTTAATGTTTGAAATTTGTAGGGTTTTTTTTTTAAGTTTTATTTAGTTAATATTTGAGTAACATCATGTTTACCTTTAAATATTATAAAAAAAATAAAAAAAAATTTTTAAAAAAATTACTGGTCCCTTACCTCGTATCCAATAAAAAATGTGAAATTTACCCAACCCATTGATACCCGTCGTTGGGTTACCCAATTGGCCAATAATAATTATATAAAAAAAAAAAGCAAAAACTACGAATTAACGTTTATCTTTGTCCTATTATTGAAGTTGCCTGTCTATATCTATAATGGAAAATGCTAAAGTCAGCAAAAATGCTTGCCTGTGTATATATTTAACGGAAAAGGTTAAAGCATCTAAAATGCACGTGAGAATTTTATTTTGCTCTAAGGTACTATTCACAAAATATAAAATTTGCTGGGACAAAAATGCCTTCAGATCTAATTGAATACTTTATAATGTTTAGAGGATACAATTGTTACATTTTTAGATTAACTCTTAAATGTCTTAATATGTAATATCCCTATTTTTGAACTATTAGAAGAATTAGACCATTACGATTCTAAAAATGTAATAGTAGAAGACAAATTGGTTAAGAACGAAATAAAAGTTTGAAGTATTTTTGAGGTTACTGTTATGTCATGCTTCCAATTTAGGTAATATTATGTTAGTCTTTGTTACTTTCATCAACTAAAGAAAAGCAAAAGAAAGAAAAAGAGATGAATGTGATAAGGTAGTTTTAAATTTGTTCAGCGTGTTTTGGGTGTTTTGTAATGTCTTGGATAATAATTAGTTCATATGTTGCATCAGCATCATAATTCTCAAATCAGTCTTATATATGCTACATTTTCTAAGTTTATTAGGTGGGAGTGACGTGGATAAGTCATTTTTATCCCCTTTTGCCATTTTAATAATTTTCATATATAATTTGCTATAAAAATGATCTATTTTATTAAATTAGTAGGTCAACACCATATTAATTGATTTTTTAGTAACTCCACATCCAATGATGGTAAGTACTTAGTATATATATATATATATATATATATATGATATTCCATATTAATTTTTGTATTTTAGTCTCTCTCTCTCTCTGCATATATATGTACATATATTAGTTTATGTATACATATGCATATATACATATGTATGTAAAATTATTTTCAATTGATTTTCCAAAAACAATTATATTACTTTTCATATGTTTAATATTTACACTTCTATATATCCAATTATAATTTACATACAAACTAGCTATATGTATATTATTGGTTTGAATTAGATTATAAACTACATTATTAAGGTAACATATTTATTTCAAATAAAGTAAAATGATGGCTAATTTATTTTAAAAATAATAATTTCAAGATTGCATATGTTAAGGGATTTTAAAATCTTACCAAGTATGAAATAGTCATTGTTGCCTATTGATCATCTAAGAACAACTGTTAAGTTATTATATAAATGCCAATTGGAGTATATAAATTTAGCTATTCACTTATTTATGCTAAATATTAAAAAATTTATTTAATAAATTTAGGCATTGAGTCTGAAAAGTAGTTTTGATATTTTTTATATTTTGAAATGGTAAGATTTTCTATAACTCTCTATATGTTTAGTATGAAAATTTATACCTTAATTTAATATTTTTCTAAATTATATTTTACTCCATAATTCATTATTTTCATTAAGTTAAGTTCCTTAATCTGGGCTCTTAGTTCCTACAAGTAATATATACTAAAAATAACCGAACATGCAATGCACCAATATTTAATGGTACAAAAATATTTTTTCCTTTTTCTTCACCTCTATATGATCATTTGCTTGGTGAGTTAAATTCACATATTTTTTTTTTATTATGCATGTATTTTATAATTTGAATATGATTTACTAATATTAATAAATTTTATGTTTATGAGCCACGTTAATTTATAAAAGGAATTCAAAGTATCAATTTTGTGACAAATTAAAATTTTACATTTATTTTTCTCTTTTGGTCGATTTTTTCCACTTTTTTCATATTAAGGTTTTTCCTTTAGCGCTTATTTTTTTTTATTATTATTTTGTTAATTCAATGTAACTAAAATATTTTATTAATTCACATAATTATGGAATTTGAAAAGTAGCTTTTGTGCAATTTAATAATAATTATGAAATTATTATTCAGAGGGCCCATAAAGCTACTTTTTTTTATATTCGTTTTGACTGATTTTATTCATTTAAAGATGGTTTGTAATTTCATATTTTATGTAGGATACACCATAAGTGTAGTAAAATATTTATGAAAGATAAGTATAGTAAAATATTTATGAAAGAAAAACAATAATTTTTCTCATTTCAATACTTATGAAAAAAATAATATCTAAAACATAATTAAATTAAATATAGTCAAATTTTAAATTTCAAATTATTGCCTAGTACAATGCCAGGGTTAAAAGCTAGTATATATAAAGTGAAATAGCATTCAATCCTATTTTAAAACTATTTATTATGTGGCAATGATGTGGATAAGTTACTTTTATCTTTTTTTGTTATCTCAATAATTTCCATATATAATTTTCTATAAAAATGAGCTATTTTATTTTTAGTAGTGAGCACTACATTAATTGACTTTTTAGTAACTCCATATTCAATATAGTAAGTATTCAACATATGTGTGTGTTTATGTGTGATATTCCATATTAATTTTTGTATTTATCTCTTTCTCTCTCTCTCTCTCTCTCTCTATATATATATATATATACATGTGTGTGTGTATTAGTTTATGTATTTAAAATTATTTTTAATTGATTTTTTCAAAAGAAAATTTATTTACTTTTCATATGTTTAATATTTACACTTCTATGAATCCAATTATAATTTACATATAAACCAACAATGTTTATATTATTGATTCTAATTAGATTATAAACCACGTTATTAATGTAACATCTTTATTTCAAATAAAATAAAATGGTGGCTAATTTATATTAAAAATAATAATTTTGAGATTGCATATGTTAAGAAATTTTAAAATCTTACCAAGTACGATACAACCGTTGTTGCCTTTGATCATCTAAGAACAATTGTTATGTATGCTTTTTGAACTTTTTTGATTGATAAAACTCTCTCTCTCTCTCTCTCTCTCTCTCTCTCTCTCTCTCTCTCTCATGGCTAATTTTACGACGTAAATTTAGCTATTGATATGTTTATGTTAAATATTTAAATTTGTATTTCATAAATTTAGGCATTGAGTCCAAAAAATAGTTGTCATTTTTTAAATTTTGAAATGGTAAGATTTTTTATAACCCTCTTTATGTTTAGTCCAAAAAATTCTACCATAATCTAATATTTCCTATATTATATTTTATTCCATAATTCGTTGTAACACCCCTAGAAATCGTATAATTGGTAGAATTTATTTGATATTAATTTTTATGTATTTTATTAATTAAATTATTTATTTTGAAAATTTTGAGGGTTAAAACATAAATAGAAAAAACTTAATTGCAACAAATTTAAAAGTTTTGGGGGTCAAAATACAGTTATTTTAGGTCAAATGGATTAATTTGAAGCACTAATTAGTTTTAGGGGCCAATGTGAGGCACTAGAAAATTACTAGGAGCTAATTAAATGTTAAAATAAAATCTTGGGGGGCTAATTTGTAATTTTTAAAATTAGTATTTTAAATATCAAAATTCTCATTTTTCTCCCCATTTCCTCTCCTTTTCCACAGCGTCCCACTCTCTCTCTCTCTCTCTCTCTCTGGTGACCTTCTTCGGTGGCTCTCAAAACTCAAAACCAACCCAGCTAAACTCTTTCTCACCTCACCAAGAACCCAACAATGTAATATGCAGTGGAATTCGACTGGCGAGGTGATGGGAAAATTCGACCAAAGTTAAGCCGCGGAGGTGGTGATTGGTCTCTCAGCTCCAACGATTGAATCTTGGGTGTGAGTACTGGGTTTTGTAGCCCTCAACTCAAGGAACAGATTGGTACCTTCAACTCCTAGAAATGTCCACCAACGACGGTGGCAGAAATGGTGGTGTTGGGTGGTTGAAGCTGAAATTGACCTTCAATTTGACAGAGATTGGAGAAATTGACATAGGGGTTATGTTGTTGAGCTGAAAGGCGTCGATTGGTGGCAGAGTTGACTACCTCCGGTGGCGGCAGCGAGGCAGCTATGGAAGAGCAGTTTCCTTTTCTCAAATGGAGAAACATATGCGTGGAAGTTGATCATGGAAATTTTGCTCCGATAAGAAGATCTTGGGTAAATGGCCAGAATTGGAGTTAAATTCTATTGCATATGTGTGTATTCCAATCTCGCGACACATTGTACCCACAAAAGAATAAGCAATATGATTGGAAAATTAGAGACATGTATGTATACTACAGGCCAAGTAGACCCAGATTTATTATACCATGTGATAAACCATGATTAATTAAGTTAAGTAAGAGATGAAAATCCTAATTTTATGTAATCACAACCTAAGTGACAAAATTGGATTTATTAATGATAGTTGGTTTATTATAATCGATTTTGTGTAATGTTATAAGGTTCATTATGCAATTGAAGGATCTGATTATATTTCCTTTCACCAGAATAAATATGAAACCCAAAAATATTTTTGTAATAACGACGAAATTAGCATGTTCTGTAACAATAATACCAAAACAAACCCTAAACTATCATATTAGTCGAGCAACTATTGAATTTGGGTTGTTACTAGTATGATTGTAATTGTTAGAGATTATTAGGGTTGAATAAAGATTTTAACAGTAAACCTACTCTTTAGTTAGGTGACGAAATTGGGCCCTGCAGATCAGTAGGCTTTGATTTCATTGCTGAGGTTATTGAGGTGAGGGCCTACCATGTTGGTACTTATATTAATCGAACCTGTCTATTATCCATTTTGAAAACCCTTTGAGGATCTAACTTCTTGGTATTTGTTTTGTATGCCTTATAAGGGTTTACCAACCCAGTATTTATCTTATATACAACTATCTATTATTTAATGTACCCCTGTGAGGGTCTATCAATTGGTACTTGTTTTGTACAAGCTTATTCAATATTTGTTGTACCCCTGTAAGGGTTTGCCAATTTGGAATTTATTTTGTATACCCCTGTGAGTGTTAAGCTTGTCGTTATCTAGGAAATAATTAATTCCTGATTATTTAATTCCGTTATTTGTTTGAACATCTTGATTGTTATATGTTAATTGAATTCCTAGACCCTTGTGAGGGTTTTCTTCCTTAACTTGCTTTAGTTAAGTTAAATGTTTCCATTCTGGTGCCAAGAACATTTCATTGTCATATTTGATATCAATTTAATTAAATTCGTCCTACTTATCACGTGTTTCGTCATGTCGGCTTATATGACTTTGATTCATATATTGTTGATTTACCTTGTTGTCATTTGTTTATCTTTTGTTTGACATATATGGGAATAACTAATGACATGCTAATCCCAGTTGTGTGTTGGTATAAGCTGTAAGCCCAGAACTCTTGGTTAAATAACGAGATGTTAACTCCAGCTGTGTGTTGTTATAAGCTGTAAGCCCAAAACTCTTGGATAAATAATGGGACATTAATCCCTGCTGTGTGCATGGGATAAGCCATAATCCTAGAACTCATGATATAAGGGAAAATTGATATGCATGTCCCATATTGATTTGTTGGATTGTAGATGTTACTCGAGATTATTTTGTTTTGATTGTTTTTCAATTGTTTGTGTTCTGCTTATGGAGCAACAAGGACAGTATAGTTTCTTGGTCTAGATTAGGCTTTCGTCTAGGCCGAATAAGCTATCTACATTTCTTCTCGAACTAATTCGGTTGAGATAACCCCAGGCCGTTTGATCTGACAATCACAACTCCTAAGCTAGCACCAACTAGTAACCTTGAATTCATTATTGATTGTGTTCTGATACGTTTATGTTTTAATTGCATTGTTCTTGGTATGATTTGTTGAATTGTTTCCTCCTTAGTAAAATTCTTATGATTTATTACCTATTATTATCCCTCACTAAGTCCTTTGGACTTACCCAATTATGTTATTCTAATTTCAATTTTGATAGGGATTAGGTGATGAACTTAGACATCAAGCTTAGGCGGGAGATCATATGTTTTTGTAATAGAGCAAGTGGTTGTATATGTATATAGGTTCACTGTATGTTAAGTTTAACTAAGAGATATTGTAATATGTCAGGTTTGAAGCTAATGATTACAATATGTGTTATGTCGAATGTTATGGTATAATGTGTGGCACATATATAGCGCTTATGTTGGGGTCTGCTTAAGTAGAAGCTTGTTGCTGTTTTTGGTGATTTTGAGAATTATCTTATGGGCCTATCGGATATGAAGTTCGCTTGCTATAGGATTAAACTATATGGCATCCCGGCTTGTGGGCTATCTCGAGTGGTGTGCTATAGAGATTTAGAGCCTATGTTTGTCGATGACCTAGGTATTGAATGTTATTGGGATTTATATCAATCTTTTGTTTATATTAGTTTGAGCCTGGATCTTTGGGTATAGTGTTTGATACTAGGAGGCAGGAGATTTCACCTGGGATGGCCAACTAGACTATAATCTTCACTTCCAAAGATCGAGTAGTAAACTCTAGAATTGAGCTTGAATTCCTACTCTTTTAGGTATTTTGTGTATTTGGAAACTCATATGTGATTCAAGGATTTAAGATGAATTTGATTAGTTGATATTGTGATATGAGCTTGCGTTATGTAGGATGTTTTTGGGACTTTATCGTTTATCTCAGAATGACTAAGGCTTGTGCATCTGTGAGTTTAATTTATTTCATCTAACTTCTTCTCTTTCTTTCATTTTGGAAGCTTAGACAAGTTGATAGAGTTGATGGCATCTCAAGGAAGTTCCGATGTACCTACTCCACTTGGAACTGGACAACGGGAAAGACCTCCTGGGTGAAGGGTCAAGGACCAGCAGGCTCCAAGATGAGAATTACTTGCTTACCTCCAACCCATGCTAGAAGAAAAGGTCTTGCAAACCCCTTCAGTAGGTCAGCTAGCAGACCTTGTACATTAGAGGGGATCAAGATTTAGGCAGTAGGGTCAACAGCCAGGTGATGGAGTAGGAATTGGTTATGAGGTAGCTAAGGATTGGGCGTTGGAACAGTTCCCACGTCTTCAGCCCCTAAAGTTCTTAGGAGGCCCTGATGATAGAAGAGCCAAAGAATAAATTGAGAGTTTAGAGAATATCTTTGAGATACTGTGATAGTCAGATGAACAAAAAGTTCAATTTGCTATGCTCTTTCTGGGAGGTACCTCCCAAAGTTGGTGGAAGATGATTGATCATAAGTGGACGGCTGAATGAACCCACCGAACTTGGGAAAATTTCACCCAAAACTTCATGAACAAGTATGTGCTAGAAGTGGTGAAGCACGCAAGGGAAAGTGAGTTCATGGATCTTATTTAAGGGGCACAGTCTGTTAAGCATGAGGTTACTTTTAGCCAACTGATACAATATGCTTCCTATATATAAGATGATGAAGGTCTACAGACTCAACGATTTGTATAAGTGCTACGGCAGGAACTGAGAACAAGTCTGGCCACTTGTGATCTGTTTAACTTCAATCAAGTCATAAGCAAGGCAATGCAACTTGAGTTAGAATTGTAAGAGATCCGAAAAATCAAGGATAGGAGCCGAAAGGAAAAGATGCACCTCGATGGATAGAGTAATGCAGAAAGAAAATAATCGAGGTTACAGGTTGGAAGCACCACCCAAATAGCCCCTCATTCTGGTGAGAAGGGAAATTTGACTTATGAAAGAGTGCCTAAATAATGTGAATTCTGTTGGGGGATTTGGCCATGAAGAATCTGGTTGTTGGAGAAAATAGGCAAATGTGTGGTTTGGGGTAATGACCAACACTTTCAGAAAGGCCCAACAACTACAGAAAAAGGAAAACAGGTGGCAGGAGCTAGCGAAAGGTAGAATGTACGAGCTCGTGCCTATACTTTAACGGGAGAAGATACACTGAATCCTAATGAGGTGGTCGAAGGTACAATTTCTATTCCTGAAATTTATGGTAATATTTTGTATGATCCAGGAGCAATACCTTCTTTTATATATGCGTCCTCCCTACTTAAGTTAAAGATACAAGCAAAAACTTTGATCTTAGATGCAATTTAAGGTTCGAAACAACTGGTTGAATAAAAGAAATTTGGTTATACTAGAATGATCTTATATACCTTGGGAAAACTTAAGTCATAGGACAGACTATCTTGCATGTACTTAGGACTATTGAGATGATGATTGTTTTAAGGAAATAACGCTATCACTTGAGAATGAAAAGAAAAATTTATGTAGATTGTGAATGTACTGGTCGGTATGATTCAGATCAATCTAAGATTAACAAACACTTTGGGTTTGAAAATGAAATTTTTGTATTCAGTGGTTGGCGAAATAAGTGAAGGATAGGCATGAGTATTAAGGATGAAGAAACTTTGATCCTAGGCATAGAAACTAGTGATTTACTTTAGAAATAAGTCGAAACACGAAGTGACAAGTTAGAATAAGTAAATTGACAAACTCAAGCCAATGAGCTCCAAAGGATAAAGGAAAACCAAAAGTTGGAAATTCTAACTAAGTTTTGAAATCTGGGGAAAGTTTGACCCCACTTATTTTGTGTTTTGTTTCTCACATGGAACCTAAGAAGCGATAGATGGATTGCATGTGACTGCATCCAATATATATAGTTTTGAGGAACTATAGTTAGCTGCATGGAAATGTATGACTTGCAATAAAATCGAGCATGCTAAGACTTATCTACTCCCTAATGTAGATATCCCGTAAAAATAAACTCGTAGTGTCAATAGCTGTTTGTGGCCATAGTGGTTCTGTGATCTCTTGAAAAACTTTTTAAGTATTGAGTTGACATGTGGTGATGTACTTAAAGATTACCGACTAGAAAATACGTGTTAAGCGCTCCAGATTTCAAGGGAGTACCGAGGAGTTTAAAATTTCTTTTCAAAAAAGTTTAAATTATTCCTTATAAGCTCAATCGCGAAGATCAAAGAAAACTTTAAGTGATATCAGATAACAGAATTACGAATTATGGAATTACTAGACAACCCTAGAAAATAAGGCAAACTAAGAATAAGACCCATATATGTGCTACTGTAACTAAAGTCTTCAAGTTAAACATGAGAATTTTGGGACCAGATTCTTTTAAGGGAGGAGTGTGTAACACCCCTAGAAATTGTATAATTGGTAGAATTTATTTAATATTAATTTTTGTGTATTTTATTAAATAAACTATTTATTTTGAAAGTTTTGAGGGTTAAAACATAAATAGAAAAGACTTAATTGCAACATATTTAAAAGGTATGGGGGTAAAAATACAATTATTTCAGGTCAAATGGATTTAATTTAAGGCACTAATTAGTTTTAAGGGCCAATGTGAGGTACTAGAAAATTACTAGGAGCTAATTATATTAAAATAAAATCTTGGTGGGCTGATATGAAATTTCTAAAAAGGGCATTTTAAGTATCAAAATTCTCATTTTCCTCCCCATTTCCTTCTTTATCTCTCTCTCTCTCTCTCTCTCTCTCTCTCTCTCTCTCTCTCTCTCTCTCTCTCTCTCATTCGGTGGCCCTCAAAACTTAAAACCAACCCAACCAAACTCTTTCTCACCTTACCAGCACCCAAAGTATAACATGCAGCAGAATCCGACCAACAAGGCGATGGGAAAATTCGGCTGAAGTTAAGCCACAACGGTGTTGATGGGTCTCTCAGCTCTGGCTACTGAATCTTGGGTGTGAGTACTGGGTTTTGTAGCCCTCAGCTCAAGGAACAGATTGGTACATTCAACTCCTGGAAATGTCTACCGACCATGGTGGAATTGGAAGAAAACCGCAGGGCAAAGATGGTGGTGCTGGGCAATTGAAGCTGAAATTGACCTTCAATTCGATGAAAGTTGGAGAAATTGATGTGGGGGTTGGGTTTACTGAGCTAAAAGGCATCGATTGGTGGTGGAGGCGACTACCTCTGGCGGCGGTGCAATGGCAAAATGGTAGTTTCCTCATCTTGTTGTGAGAAACATGTGCACGGAAGTTGATCATGGAAATTTTGCCCCGATAAGAAGATCTTAGGTAAATGGCTAGAATTGGAGTTAACTTGTGTTGCATATGTATGTATATCTATTCCAAATCTTGCGATACATTGTACCCACAAAATAATACACGATACGATTGGAAAATTTGAGACATGTATGTATACTACTAGTCAAGTGGACCTGGATTTATTATATCATGTGATAAACCATGATTAATTAAGTTAATTAGGTGATGAAAATCCCAATTTATGTAATCATGACCTAAGTGACAAATTTGGATTTATTAATGATAGTTGGTTTATTATAATCAATTTTGTGTAATGTTATAAGTTTAATTATGTAATTTAAGGATCCAATTACATTTCCTTTCATCGAAATAAATGTGAAACCTAAAAATATTTTTGTAATAACGGCAAAATTAGCACGTTCTATAATGATAATGCTAAAATAAACCCTAAATTACCGTATTAATCGAGCAACTACTGAATTTGGTTTGTTACTAGTATGATTGCAATTGTTAAGAGATATTAGGGTCAAATGAGGATTTTGATAATGAACCTACTCTTTGGTTAGCTGACGAAGAATTAGGCCCCATAGATAAGTAGGCTTTGATTTCATCATTGAGGTTATTGAGATGAGGGCCTACTGCTTTGGTACTTATATTGATCGAACTTATCTATTATCCATTTTGCAAACCCTGTAAGAGTCTAACCTCTTGGGTATTTGTTTTGTATGCCTTATAAGGGTCTACCAACCCAATACTTGTCTTATATACAGCTATCTATCATTTGATGTACCCCTGTGAGGGTCTATCAATTGGTACTTGCTTTGTACAAGCTTATTCAATATTTATTGTATCCCTGTAAGGGTTTGCCAATCTGAAACTTGTTTAGTATACCCCTGTGAGTGTTAAGCTTGTCTTTATCTAGGAAATAATTAATTCCTGATTATTGAATTTCGTGATTTGATTGAACATCTTGATTGTTATATGTTAATTGAATTTGTATATCCCTGTGAGGGTTTGCTTCCCTGACTTTGCTTCAATTAAGTTAAATTTTTCCATTCTAGCGCCAAGAACATTTCATTGTCGTATTTGATATCAATCGAATTGAATTCGTTCAACTTATCAAGTGTTTTGTCATGTTGGCTGACCTTGTTGGCATTTGTTTATCTTTTGTTTGACATGTATGGGAATAACTAACGACATGTTAATCCTAACTTTGTGTTGCGATAAGCCGTAAGCCCAAAACTCTTAGTTAAATAACGAGACGTTAACCCCAGCTGTGTGTTGTGATAAGTTGTAAGCCTAGAACTCTTGAATAAATAATGGGACTTTAATCCCTGTTGTGTGCATAGGATAAGACATAAGCTCGGAACTCGTGATATAAGGAGAATCTGATTTACATGTCGTATTTTGATTCGTTAGATTGCGGATGTTAGTCGATATTATTTTATTTTGATTGTTTTTTAATTGTTTGTATTCTGCTCATGGAGCAATAAGGACGATGTAGTTTCTTGGTCTAGATTGGGCTATTGTCCAGGCTAAATGAGCTATTTGCATTTCCTCTTGACCTAGCACCTATTAGTAACCCTGAATTTGTTATTGATCATGTTCTGATACATTTATGTTCCGACTGCATTATTGTTAGTATGATCTGTTGAATTGTTTCCTCCTCAATAGAATCCTTATGATTTATTACTGATTATTATCCCTCACTAAATTATTTGTACTTACCCAATTATGTTGTTCTAGTTTCTTTTTAGACAAGGATTAGGTGATGAACTTGGACATCAGGCTTAGACTGGAGATCATATGTTTTTGTAATAGAGCAAGTGGTTGTATATGTAAATGGGTTCACTTGTATGTTAAGTTTAACTTACAGATGTCATAATATGTCAGGTTTGAAACTAATGATTGCAGTATGTGTTATGTTGAATGTTATGAGATCATGTGTGGCACGTATATAGTGCTTACGTTGGGGTCTGCTTAAGTTGAAGCTTGCTGTGTTTCTAGTGATTTTGAGGATTATTTTATAGGCCTATCGGATATGAAGTTTGCATGCTATAGGATTGGCTTGTGGGCAATCGCAAATGGGGTGCTACAATCGTTTTTTTAATTAAGTTAAATTCTTTAATCTAAGATCATAATCCCTACAAGTAATATATACTAAAAATAACTAAACATGCAATACACTAATATTCAACAGTAAAAAATATTTCATTCTTTTTTCTTCACCTCTATAGGATCATTTACTTGGTGAGTTAAATTCTACTTTTTTTAATTATTATGCATGAATTTTGTAATTTGTATAAAATTTATTAAGATTAATAAATTTTTATGTTTATGAGATAGGTTAATTTATAAAAGAAATTCAAAGTCACGATTTTGTGGTAAATTAAAATTATATATATATATTTGCTTTTGATTGATTTTTTTACTTTTCCAATATTATGGTTTTCTTTTAATATGTGACTTATTTATTTATTTACTATTTTTTTTTAGTTCAATGTTCCAAGAATATTTCATTAATTCACATAATTACGAAATTTAAAAATTACTATTTTGTAACACCCCTAGAATTTAACTACTAAAAATTTAAAAATCATAATTTTAAATGATTAAAAAAATATGTGGGTCAAATTGTAAATAGAAAAGGATTTAATTGTAAGAGATTTGAAAATTTTGGGGGTCAACTTATAAATACTTTTGGTCAACGGTCAATGTAAGGCACTTATTAGTTGGGGGATTTAAATTGAAACTGAGTAAGAATTTTGGGGACCAATATGTAATTATAGAAAATTGCCCTTTAAATAGCAACACCCCCCAACCTTTTATTTAATTGTCCCACATTCAACCCTTCTATCCCTCTCTAGCAAAATCCTCTTCGAATCCGACAAAACTTTAAAATAGCCATACTAGTCTCTTTTTCTTAGCTTGAGGATCACATTTGTACCAACCTTTCACAAAAACAACCAGCGGAACGGCCAGAATTTGAGCGAGAAAATCGAGCAGCGGGGGAGGTGGCGAATGCGACATCACCAACGATGGAAACTTAATTGTGAGTAGTGGGTTGTGGCAAGCTTAACTCAAGGAACAAACCGGTATCTTCAATTTCATGAACAGACCACCAGTGGCGGAGAATTTGAGGTGGCAGCGTTGGGTGACCTGGTTGGATTTTTCGGCTAATTGAGTAATAAATCTATGGCGAAGCTTGAAATTAATTAGGGCACTTGATTGTACGCTTAACGCATCGATTAGTGGTGGCCACACGCAACTCCAGCGATAGCTGCTCAAGCGATCCTAAGACAGAATCTTCATCTCGTCGTGGTGGTCGTACGTGTGGTATTATTTTGTGGTGATTGGGTTCCGAAAATAAGTTTTTTGGTAAAATTCATACGGAATCGGGGTTGCTACCAATTGATTTATGTTATTCTTGTTACCTTATGAATCTTTGTGTTTTGAAATGATTTGGGAAGAATATGTTTGGAACCGAGATAATGGGATGCATGGTTGCATATATAATTTTACTTGGACACAGATTTGTAACATATATATAATTCTTGATTAATTAAGATAATTAGGTAACTAAAACCCTAAAATTTTATATAATAATATATAGAGCCGAGTTATTAAAGATTGGATTATCATTAATTAGATTTAATCATTATAATTATATACCCGATTTTTGGGTAACATTGTAAGGACCAAATATTAATAGGAATCTTAATTGATTATTATGTTTGACTAAATTGTTGATATAGGACTTAAATTGTTAAATTAAGAAATATTGACATAGGAAATGATTATCCACCAAAATAAATAAAACCCTCATAAATACTATAACGTTATTAGCATAATTAGCATGTTATCCTTACGATATTTTTGAAACTGAACCCTAAAATATTGTATTAATTAAAAAAAACCGACATTAAGATATAAATAGTTTAATTATGGTCTAGAGAATGATACTAGCATTTTGACATTAAGTACGTCCTTTTGAAATAGGTGAAGAGGAGGAGCCTGGATTTGCAAGGCATTAGGACGAGGATAGCATTTTCTATGGGAATCAAGGAGAGGGTAAAGGTTATCTTTCTTTTGGGAAGTGAATACTCTTTGATGTTTGAATTTCTTGTGTTTATCTGTTGGATTTGATTGTACTCGTTTTGGTGCCCAAAACTCCTATTTTATTATATGTTTTCTATCCCATACACCATACAGCTTTGCCATTTTTCCCTATATGTGTTGATATTTCGGTCTTGCTGACTAATTTCATTTCATACTCTATGTGATATCATTTTGCATGATGTCTATATAGCCTGGCGGCTAATGTTTTACGGATTATACCGTTTTGTTTAGTTCCATATATATTTATGATCAATTATTGTGAAATAAGTTTTATTTGTTGGCATTATGTTAAATCACCTTGAGGACACTCTTGGGGGTTTACTGCCTTTAGGGACGCCAAAAGGGCATGTTGGGCCTAGGACTAGGTCTGAAAAAATGACTGGGCGGTATGGACCGACGATGGCTAGTCTCTTGGCTAGTACCCACTTAAGATCCCGAATTGCAGATCGTTGGAGGTAGCTATCTGCGAGTGACAAGATATGGCATGTAGTTAGCCATGTCACATGTTTGCCGAGCTGAGTGCTTGGGTACCAATCGGAGTGCATAGGTAACCAAGTAGTAAGGAAAATTGTTATGTTATATATGTACTTTGTGTTATTGATTATGTTCTATTCTTGGAGTGATAAGAATGGAGTTGCGAACAATCTATTAAAATTTGTATCACATGTGTTATGTTATATCATTGCTTCTTATTGCGAATTCTGGTATGCTCATTATTGAATTCTTGATAATTTTACTTTCCATAGTTTTTCCTTGCATTTTTGTTGCACATTCCCTCATAAGTCCTTAGGACTTACCCCCTTCTGTTATCTCTTATTCTCTTCCTAGACAAGACAGCACTTGATGAAGGTTGAGGGCTAGAGAATTGCTCAGGTGTGGTCATATTTTGTAATAGATTAGGTGTTGTATATGTATATATAGATTACACCAAATCGTGACACTTAAGCTTGTGCATATTTCGTAAATAGCTAAGTTTGACTTAGTCCTTTGATGTGTACATATTTGCACACCTTGGGTTGATCTTTTGGACTTATTGTCGAGCTGCTATATTTTAAGGTTATTTGGTGGATTTTGGCTTATTTAGTTATCTTTTGAATTGTGCTTTAAGTTTGAACAAGTGGCACCTTAGGTTAGGTCTCATTCCAGGGTAGGGGTGCCACAGAGGTGGTATCAGAACCTAGGTTTAAAGATGACCTAGGTAAATGAGATAGTACGATTTGTGTTGAGTCTGTGAGATAAAATGATAGTTAAGATATGAATTCTTGGGTATAGTATTCGATACTAGGAGGTAGGAGATTATACTTGGGACGGTCGACCAGTCTGTAATCTTCACTTCTAAAAATCAAGCATTAGACTTTGGATTGAGGATTGAATCTTGGCTATCTTGTGTGATTGAAAAACTTTTATGTGATTAAGAAAGTTGGAAATAAACTTGACTAGTATGGCATTAATGAAATAAAATTATATATTGCAGGATGACGGGAGAACATAGAGAAGGAAAAAAAACCTATGAATGATAAAGGCAAAGAATCTCTAGAGGAGAGAATTAGAGTCTTAGAGCAAAAAGGAGCAAGATTATTGGAGCGATGCCAAAAACATGAGGGTTGACTCTATGACTTAACTAAGGCATTGAGGGAAAAATGAGTAGAAACATACCATTTAGAAACAATAGTTTAGTTAGAAATGATACTATAGAAGGCTTACAGATGAAGTGGAGTAGGAGAGTGAAAATGTGAGAAAACCTGAGGGATAGATTGAGAGACTCTGCATGGTGCTGGCCCAAATAGAGGAGACTTTTAGGACCTTGCAGGCTGATCACCGTAAGATTGTCGCTACGACCCAAATGATTATGGATGAAATCAGAATGTTGTTGGCACACTATGGGAATGCCATAGATGAAATCATTGGAGTTGGGATAGCATTCGAGGTTGGACCCTTCGAAGTTCATCTCGAGGTCAGACCTTCTAAAGTTCATCCCTTGCTGGAGCCAGGGCAGAGACAGGGTATCCATATTGAGGAGGTACCCAAAGGGAACTTAGAAGAGCCGCCAATGGAGGATCCTAAGGAGAACCCCGCATAAGAGCTCTCGATTGAGGTACTGTAGGGGATTAATATGGAAAATGAGTTTTTAGAATTTGAAGAGGATGATGATGATATAGATATAGAGTTGAATAGGGAGGAGTAGATAGATGAGGATGAGAACATAGAGTCTGACATTACTGATATAGAAGACTAGAGGTAAAGGCTCCTATATATGTAAATATGCCTATAAATATGTATGTACGTTTTAGTAGTAGCTTTTAAATGTTAAACTAGAATGCAATAGGGGTGAGCCAGACTAATAGGGTAAGCCCTAATCCAAGCCTTGTCATTTTTTCCCACGACCAGACAAATACTTAGCTTAGCTAACTTTGGGATTTTGACTTTATATATACCGTTGTAAATAATCGCTAATGCTAACTCAGAATTAGGATGGAAATTTCCAACACGACATGATAACTTGACAAGAGTTCGACAAAAAAAATGGGTTTGGGTCGACCAATTTTGGGTTCAAGTCCAATAAAATTGGCACGAATAAGGACTCGAAGAAAATGAGTTAGGTTGGATTGAATTTCAGGTTACACAAACAACCTAAAATTTTATTTTGGGTCACACAACAACCGGAACCCACCTAAACCAGCTCCACCCAACTTGAATTGAACAAATAAAATTTAAATTTCTTGGGAGCAAAAATACAAAATGACAAATTAAAACTTGAAAATTTGAAATTTAGCAATATCAAAATTACTACTTTGGTATTTTTCAATCTTATTTATTTTTGCAAATATATAAGATGGACGATTATAATTTTATACTATTTCTAATAGTTACTTTTTGATATCCAAGCGGACATGAAATTATTTTGTAAAAAGTTGATAAAACACTGTTTTGACTACTGAATTGTCCTACAAATTTTTCTCAAGCCTTGCGTAATGCAAGATTTTGTATATATAAATAGATCAAAGGAATTCTTTCTATTGAGATGTTATAAAAAATTCAAAAGACTTAAGCAAGTTTTTATGATAAATTATGTGTCTAATTAAAATACTTATTTACTTATTTGCTTGATTATATATTTTTATTAATTTGTGTGCTACTTAATTGATCAATATAAAATAAAGAAATTGTGTCATTTTAAGAAGTTAAAAGAGATAATTTAATTTATACAGAAGATACAAAAATTAAAGAGAGTGGGTGAATAAAACTTGAAAAAGTATACTATTTTTAAAAATGAGTTACTTTGTCATTTTAATATTTTTATAATACTGATAGATACTAGAAAATGAAAGGAACAAAAAGTCCTAAAATCAATATATTATGTGGTTCAGTTAAAATTTTTTTAGAAAGCTGCATGAATTTATGATGAGAATTCCTTACTCCTATTTTAATTTATTAATAATTAAAAATAGATAAAATTAAAAAATAAAAATGCCAAAAAATTTCTAAAAATTAAAACAAATGTTTTAAATAACTATTTTAAATCAAATTGGCTAGTTAGATTGGGCGGATTTGAATTTGCGAGTTAACCTAATAAAGATCAGGTAAACTCAAATAAGACTTGATATGATTCAGGTTGGGTTAGGGTTGAGTATTTTCAAGTTGCATCAAGTTGGGTTGGGTTACTTGATCGACCCAAATTACACCCCTATTCGGAATAACATTGAAAGCTTTTAAGTTGATTTTTGAATGAATAGACTTCTGTTATAATGAGTTTTACCTAAATTTGTTAAATGCTTTATATGCAAATTTAAGGGATTAGAAAGAATTGATGATAACCTTAGATATCGTTGTACAATCTTGATAATTTGCAGGTTAAAAAGCATCCCAGATCTAAATCAATTTAGAGAAAAGAATGGAATCACAGGAGGGTTCTCAGATACATAATCGGCTCGAGCAGGACAACGAGGGAGGCCGTCTGGTAGACGGGCTAATGTATAAAATGTCCTTAGATAGGGAACACCTGCTTTACAACAACTATTGTTGAAAAAAAAGGTTCAATAGGATCCTTCGATTGATCAACCAGCTGCAAGTCAACCAGTAGACCTTATGTTCCAAATGTTACAACGATTTATGTAATTCTACTAGCAACAGAGACAAGGTGATAGAGAAGGAAATGTTGAAGAGCTTACTGAAGACTGGGCATTGGAGCGATTCCTTCGCTTCCAGCCTCCGAAATTCCTATGAACAGGACGACAGAAAGGTCGAAGTATGGATTGAGAACTTGGAAAAGATTTTTGGAACCTTGCATTACCTAGATGAGCAAAAAGTCTAATACGCTACATTTCTATTGAAAGGTCTTGCACACAGTTTATAGAAAATGATAGGCCACACTTGGAATACGGAAGGGATTCAACGGACTTGGGAGAACTTTACCTGGGAGTTCATGGGAAAATATTTACCATTGGTGGCCAAGCATACACAGGAAAGGGAATTTATAGATTTGATACAAGGAACGTCATCTATCAGTTAGTATGAGGCCTTATTTAGTAGACTAATTCAATATGCGCCCTACATACTTGTAGACAAAGAGCAACAGACCTGCAAATTTGTGGAAAGCTTACGACTGAAACTTAGACGGGCCCTTACCACATGTAACCTATTAAGCTTTAATCGTGTTGTGAGTAAGGCACTACAGGTAGAGTCAGAATTGCGGGAAATCCAAAAAATTGATGACAAAGGACAAAAAGGAATAATGCCTCCTAGTGGACAGAATATCCCTGGAAAGAAACAACCAAAATTTTAGAGTAGGGGCACCAATCAGCGAGCTCACTAAGCTAGCTGTAGATTTGGCCTTAGGGGGTAGCACTAAAGAAATGTGGATTTTGTCGAGGATAAGGCCACGAAGAATCTGAATGTTGGAAAAAGCAAGGCAAATGTGTAGGTTGTGGTAGCGATCAGCATTTTGTTAGAGATTGCCTTAATAGAAGGAAGCCAGCACTTGCAGGAAAAGGAAAACAAGTGGCAAGGACCAGTGAGAAATCGAAGATTTGAGCACATGCATATATGCCCTAATAGGAAAATAGGCACTAGATCCGAAGGAAGTGGTTGAAGGTATGATTTCTGTTTATGGTATTAATGGAAACACTTTATACGATCCTAGGGCTACTCATTCCTTTATATCTACATCTTTCTCTCGTAAGTTGAATATACAACCTAAAATCATGGCTTATCAAATAGAAGTATAGACACCCTTAGGGATGGGTTGTTAGCCCACTCTATGTACCGAGCATACCCAATTAAGATTGGGGATAGGAAGTATCCAGCTAACTTATAGAAAAGCATATTCAAGAATATGATTTAATATTTAGAATGGATTGACTGTACCGGCATCAGTTACAAGTGAATTGTTACACTAAATGATCACTCTTGAAGATAAAGTACCAATACCGACACGTCATTCCACAAATATGACTTTCCTAATACTTATTATATCCACGGTAGAGGCTAGGAAAATTCTAAAAGAATGAGGATAGGGATTTCTAGTGTAACTTATCAATAAAATCCGGGACATAGCCAAATAGAAAAAGTGGAAATAGTGGCTGATTACCCAAATGTAATTTTGAAATAACTAAACTCATTGGCACCTGACCGAGAGATAAAGTTTGTTATTCATACTTTTCCCGATGCCACGCTCTTTTGTAAAACCCCCTACTGAGTGGAGCCTATAGAATTGAAGGATTTGAAGAATCAACTCCAAGAACTATTAGAGAAGAAATTGATAATGCTCAACACTTCTCCATGAGGAGCTCCAGTGTTGTTTGTCAAAATGAAAGATAGGTCCTTCAGGATGTGATTTGACTATCTGGAGTTGAATAAAGTCACTATCAAGAATAAATACCTTTTGTTGTATGTGGAAGATTTTTTTGACATTTTATAAGGACCTACGACCTTCTCGAAGTTGGATTTGAGATAGGGGAACTATCAATTGAAAATTAAGGAAGAAGATATCTAAAAGACCGCATTCAATTCACGATACGGTCATTTTGAGTTTGTAATCATGCCATTTGACCTAACTAATGCCCCAGTAGCTTTCATGGATATGATGCACTAGATTTTTCGACCGTATTTATATCAGATTATGGTAATATTTATTGACGATTTAGTGTATTTGAGAACCAGAGAGGAGCATACAAAGCACTTACATGTGGTTTTAAGAACTCTAAGAGAGCACAAACTGTATGAAAAGTTCAACAAGTGTGAATTTTGGTTAGAAAAAATGGCTTTCTAGGGATTTAATATCCCAGGATAAGGTAGAGGTCGACCCCTCTAAAATAGAGGCAATAGTTAACTGAAAAGATTTGAGAATGTAACATAAGTTCGCAGCTTTTTGGGACTAGCTCGCTATTATTGGAGATTTGCACAACATTTTTCTAACATAGCTGGCCCGTTAACTAAGTTGATTTAGAAGGATCAGCCGTTTGATTGGAATGAGAAGAGTGAGAAGAGTTTCCAAGAATTGAAGGAAAGATTTACCTCAACTCCAGTTTTAGCTATTCTCGAAGGATTATAAGGTTTTATTGTTTACATGGACGTATCTAAAGAATGTTTTGGTTGTGCCTAATGTAGAAATGGCGAGTTATTGCATATTGATCTAAAAAACTAAAACCACATGAGAAGAATTACCCAACTCATGATCTGGATCTAGCTGTATTGATTTGTGCATTATCAAAATGGATACACTATCTCTATGGGGCCACTTCGAAGTATATACTGATCATGAAAGTCTCAAGTGTTTACACTCTCAACAGGACTTGAACATGCGACATCGAAAGTGGATGGAATTTCTAGAAGATTACGACTTCTTATCATCTACCAGCTAGGAAAAGCAAATATAGTGGCAAATGCTTTGAGTCAAAAGGCTTAGATGGCCCACATGCTGGGAATAGAAGTATCAAAAAGTACAAAGGCGTATGCTATAATAAGAATGAAATAACAAGCTTGGATTATAGGAGTAAATGTGCAGCCACAACTATATAATGAAATACGACGAGCTTAGGCTAATGATAGTTGGATAAAGAAATAGAAAGAAACTGTCGGGAGTTCTGGAGAATTCGAATTCAATACAGATAGTCAAGGCACTTTTTTATTCCATCGGAGAGTATGTGTGACTGAAGAAATGAAAGGAAGACTATTAGAAGGGGCACACAAGGCAAGATATGCGATGCATCCAAAAGGCACAAAGATGTATCGAGATTTGAAAAAGTAGTTCTAGTGGAATAGGATGAAGAAAGATGTTGCTGACCATGTGCAAAAGTGTCTAACCTGCCAGTTAGTAAAAGTAAAGAATCAACAAACATAAGGGTTGCTACAACCACATTAGATCCTTAATTGGAAATAGGAGCAAGTAGCTATGGACTTTATAACAGTTCTACCGATAGCTCGAGGAGGATATGAAATATAAGATGATAGTGGATCAGTTAACAAAGTCTGCACATTGTCTACCATTCAGAACACACTATAAGGTTGAGAAACTGGTAGATTTATACATCAGGAAAATAGTCTGATTACATGGAATCCCAACCAGTATTGTGTTAGACCGAGATCCAAAGTTCACCTCGAGACTTTGTAAGAACACTTGGGAACAAGGTTACAATTCAGCTTTGCTGTTCATCCTCAGATAGATGATCAGCCAGAAAGGGACATTCAGATATTGGAAGATATTCTTCAAGCCTATATTTTAGATTTTAGTAGGAGTTGGAATAGACACCTTTCTCTAATAGAATTTGCTCACAATAACAACTACTAATCTACCATTCAGATGGCTCTATACGAAGCACTATATGGCAAAAAATGTCGATCTTTGTTGCATTGAGACCTCAAAGAGCACATTAGTAGTGCTGATAAGTCCTTGAGAACCTTAAAGCCAGAGTTGATTCAAAAGACTATTGAAAAGGTACAGATGATTAAATAAATAATGAAAGTAGCCTAGGATTGGTAGAAAAGCTATACAGACTAGCAAAGAAAGGACTTAGAATTTGAAGCTGGTGACCACGTGTTCCTTAAAGTATCCCCGAGAAAGGATATTCGAAGGATTGGAAAAGGCACAAAGCTTAGCCTGAGATATGCTGGCCATTATGAAATATGTGAAACAATTGGACTAGTGGCTTACCGATTAGCACTACCATAAGGATTGATAGGAATACATGACGCCTTTCATGTATCACAACTTTAGAAGTATCATCCTGACCCTTCCCATGTTATTTCACACAAAGATATATAATTGAAAAGAGACCTGATCTATGAAGAGCAATCAATTCACATCTTAGATTAAAAATTCCAAGAGCTTAGGATTCAAAGGATTCCTCAAGTGAAAGTACTATGGCGCAATCACAACACATAAAAGGCAACCTTGGAGCGAGAAGATTTCATACGCCAATAGTATCCCAAACTTTTCCAGTGGTCAGGTGAGAATCTATGGACTAAATTCTTTTAAGAGGAGAAGGATTGTAATACCCTAGAATTTAATTGGTAAAAATTTTAAAATCATAATTTTAAGTTGATTAAAAAGAAAAAATGGGGATCAAAATGTAAATAGAAAACGGTTTAACTGTAAGAGATTTGAAAATTTTAGGGATCAACTTGTAAATACTTTGGGTCAACAAGTTAATGTAAGGCATTTATTAGTTGGGCGATTTAAATTGAAACTGAGTAAGAATTTTGGGGACCAATCTATAATTACAGAAAATTGCCCTTTAAATAATAATTCCCCACCACTCTCCCCAAAATTTATTTAATTTTCCCATATGCAGCCCCTCTATTCCTCTCCGACGACCTCCTCTCTGAAGCAGGCAAAACATGAAAATAGCCATACCAATCTCTTCCTCTTAGCTCAACGATCACACTGGTACCAATCTTTCACAAAAATAACTAGCAGAATGATCAAAATTTGAGTGAGAAAATAGGATAGCAGTAAAGGTGGCGAACGTAGGGTCACCGACGGTAGAAACTTGATTTTGAGTACTGCTTGTGATAGGCTTAACTCAAGGAACAAACCAGTGTCTTCAATTTTGTGAACAGATCACCAGCAGTGAAGAACTTGACGCGGCGGCTTGTAGGTGACCTAGTTGGATTTTTTAGCTAATTGAGTAGTAAATCTACGGCGAAGCATGAAATTAACTTGGGCTTTTGACTATACGCATTGAGATACATCGACTGGGGATGGCTGCGCACAACTCCGACAACCGACATATGGTGGCTTTGGTGATCCCGAGATAAAATCCTCATCTCGTCATGGTGGTTGCATGCATGGTGTTGTTTTGTGGTGATTGGGCTCTAAAAATAAGTTCTTTGGTAAAAGTCATATGGAATTGGGGTTGCTACCAATTGATTTATGTTGTTCTTGTTACCTTATGAATCCTTGTATTTTGAAATGATTTGGGAAGAATATGTTTGGAATCGAGATAATGAGATGCATGGTTACATATATAATGTTAGGTTGACCCAGATTTGAAAAATATATATAATCCTCAATTAATTAAGATAATTAGGTAACTAAAACCCTAATTTTGTATATAATGATGTATGGAGCTGAGTTATTAAAGATTAGATTATCTTTAATTAGATTTAATCATTGTAATTATATACCTAACTTTTGTGTAATGTTGCAAGGACCAAATATTAATAGGAATTTGAATTGATTATCATATTTTGACTAAATCGTTGATATAGGACTTAAATTGTTGAATTAGGAAATATTGACATAGAAAATTATTATCGATGAGAATAGATAAGACCTTCATAAATATTATAGTATTATTAGCATAATTAGCATGGTACCCTTACGGTATTTTCGGAATCGAGCCCTAAAATATTGTATTAATTAGAAAACAACTAATATTAAGATATAAACGGGTTAATTATTGTTTAAAAAATTATACCATCAATTTGACATTAAGTACATCCTTTTGAAATAGGTGACGAGGAGGAGCTAGGATTTGCAAGGCAGTAGGACGAGGATAGCATTTTCTATGGGAATCAAGGCGAGGGCAAAGCTTATCTTTCTTCTGGGAAGTGAATGACCTTCGATGGTTGAATTCCCTATGTCTATCTTTTGGATTTGATTGTACTCGTTCTAGTGCATAGAACTCCTACTGTGTTATTTGTTTTCTGTCCCATATACCCTATAACCTTGTCGGCTTTCCTTATATGTGTTGATATTTTGGTCTTGCTGACCGATTTTGTTTCGTACACTAGGTTGTATTGTTCTACATGTTGTCTATATGGCCTTGTCAGCTAATGTTTTACGGATTGTACCATTTTGTTTAATTCCATATATATGTTTCTTATCAATTATTGTGAAACACATTTTTATCTGTTGGCATTATGTTAAGTCACCTTAAGAACACCTTTGGGAGGTTACCACCCATAGGGATGCCATAGTGCGGGTTGGGCTCAGGACTTGATCCGAAAAGATGACTGGGAATTATGGACCGACGATGGCTGGTCTCCCGTCTAGTACCCACTTAAGATCTTGACTTGCAAATAGTTCGAGGTAGCCATCTACGAATGATGTGATCTGGCATGTAGCCGGCTATGCCACATTTCTACTGAGCTGAGTGCTTGGGCAGTCGAGTAATAGGGGAAATTTGTTATGTTATATTTGTACTCCGTGTTACTAATTATGTTCTATTTTGGGAGCAATAAGGACGGAGTTGACAACAATATGTTAAAATTTACATCACATGTGTTATGTTATATCATTACTTCTTATAGCGAATTCTGACATACTCATTATTGAATTCTCCTCGTTCATTTATAATTTTACTTTCCACAATTTTTCCTCGCCTATTTGTTACACACTTCCCTCATTAAGTCTTTAGGACTTACCCCCTTCTGTTATCTCTTATTCTATTCCTAGATAGGATAGGGCTTGATGAAGGTTGATGGCTCGAGACTTGCCCAGATGTGGTCGTATTTTGTAATATATTTGGTGCTATGTATCTATATATATATATATTACACCTATCGTGACACTTAGACTTGTGGATGTTTTGTAAATAGCTAAGTTTGACTTAGTCTTTTGATATGTACATATTTGCACACTTTGGGTTGATCTTTTGGACTTATTGCCGAGCTATTATCTTTTGAGGTTATTTGGTAGATTTTGGTTTCTTTATTTATCTTTTGAATTGTGCTTTAAGTTTGAACATGTGGCACCTTACGTTAGGTCTCATTCTTGGCTGAGGGTGCTACATTTTTTCATGTAATTTAATAATAATTATGAAAATATTATTCAGAGGGTCCACAAAAGCTACTTTTTTCTTATATTCATTTTGATTGATTTTATTTGCTTAAATAATGGTTTATAATATTATATTTTATGTAGGGTGTATGATAAGTATATGACATATAAATTTAATTAACATTCGTTTGTAGAAAAATTAGCTATTTTTACTTTAGTTTTGAAAATTGAGAAATAAGACAAAATATAAAATTTTATGTGTGTTAATTTATGTTTGGCTCAACTTATCATCTATAAATAGCTTAGACTATTTAATTTATTACTATCTAACTGGTGCGTTGGATTCTTCTAACCGAAGCAAGAGTTTTTCTTTTTTATAATTTTTTTTTATTATTGTTGTTATTAATTTATTTAATTATCAACACGCATGCCATAAGTCAATTAAATTTGAGCACTCAACCTTTCTCATTGGAAAATGGGAAGAATTTTCTTAATAAGTGAGAATAAAAATCTAAGGAAAGATGACTGATTTGGAAAAATGAATTTGACGACCCTGTTTAGTAATAGGGGCTCCTAGGATTCCCGGTAATGGGCCTAGCATAGATCAAATATAGGAAAAAAGTAGCTTTTGTTGTATTCTATAATAATATTTTTATTATTACTAAAAATATTAATATCATATATAATAAATATTTTAGTGTAATTTTTTTTGTAAAAGTATCAAATTAGTTCAAGATAAGAATATCATTGGTATCAAATTATATCTTCCGTTAAGAATATTCTAAGATCTGAAAGTTTATTTATAAACGTCACTAACCCTTGCATATATATATATATATTAAATTATATTTTATTTCGTAATTTGATACTTTAATCACTAATCTTAATTTAATATTTTGTAAAATATGTTCGATTCCATAATTTGATACTTTAATTATGTTAAATTCCATGATCTAAGAACATAATTTCCTACAAGTAATTTATACTAAAAATAACCAAAATATGCAATTCAATAATATTTAAAAGTACAAAATCATTATCTTTTTTTTTTTCTTCACCTTTATAGGATTATAAGCTTTGTGGATCAGACTCTAATTTTTTAAAATATGGATGTATCTTATATTTTAAAAATATAGTTTTCTAATATTATAAATTTTTATGTTTATGAACTAAGTTCATATTGTGAGTTGTGACATATTACTTATTTCAACTATTGAATTATTTGTAATAAATTATTTTTAGTTTTCTTAAATTAATATTTTTATTTAATATTTGTAATATTTGTATTATTTATAAAGAATATTAGTATCTAATTAAAATTAATAATGGATATGATAAATTTTTAAATTTAAAATTACCACCCGATACAATTCACGGATTAGGAGCTAGTATTATTTTAACCCTAAAGCAATTTTTACCTACCATCCATATCATAACCACAGCATAACAATACACTCCAAACTAGGGGTGTTCATTGGATCAACTCGATCCGATGAACCCGATGATCCAAACCAAACCAATCTAATTGGTTCGGGTAATCGGGTTTGATCGGGTCAAATCTGATCAAGCTCGATTACAATTGGTTTGGTTTTTGAATTTTATTTTCATTTACCTGACCCAACTCGACCCGACCGTTTAATTAAAATAAATAATATTTTTTTTAATTATGACTTTTATTATTTATATTTATATTTAATGTTCAACTTATATTTGGATTTGAGATTTTATATTACCAATCATGACTTGTGGTAAATAAGGAGATAATTTATAATAATTATGACTTGTTGTGCTCTGATGTAATATTGTGTGTTTTTGAATTTTAATGAATATTTTGTAAATAATTTGATTGTCTTGATTTCCTAATTAAAGAACTAAAAAAATTGCAACAGGTTCTTTCTCCTCCTCATCCTCCTCCTCCTCCTCCTCTCTCTCTCTCTCTCTCTCTCTCTCTTTCCTTGAACCGACCGATCAGATTGATTTGGTTCGAGTTCAGAAATTAAACATCATAAAACCCGAACCCAATATTCAGGGGATCCTTTCTCCGAATCCATACGTGTTTCAATAGGTTGTAGTATAACTGGTTTGTCTGGAAATATACGGACCCATATTTTTCCACCACGGCGTGCATTTCGTGTCATTGCTCATCGACCTGCTTCGATTTGTCTAGATGTGATCTAAGCAGGTTCAAGTGCCTGAAGAGCATATTTACCGAAACAAATATGATTACCTTAATAAGAAATTCCCTTCATTCTTCCTCTATGTTGTTTACGGAATCTAGTTCTTTTTGGGTTATAATTGATGATTATTTTGGAATTCCATCTCTACTACACAACTGGACGTGGATTCATTTTTTCCCCAATTCGACCTGTGAACACCCCTACTCCAAACTCAGACTGTAACCAAACAAGGCCTGTGTATGTGATCTGGAGGCTCCACTAATATCATATCAGTCTTAATCTTCCCCATCATTCTTCCAACATCGGGAATCTTTACAGCTAATTTCAAGCTTCTGAACAAATATTTAGCTAATTTCTCATTATTGCACTCCTAATATATAATAGTTTCACATGCTTTCAGGCTTCTGTATAAATTTTAGCTAATTTCTCTTTCGAATCCCATGTTTCAAAATGAGTTTCTTTTACAGATCTGAAGAATTCAAAGTTTGAGATGGGGTTGTTCGGCGACACTCCCTAGGCTGGAGAAAGTGAAGCAAGAGATTAATTCCTTTATCAAAGAGGTGAAGAAGAAGATGGAGGAGTATCTGGGTCTAAGATGGAGGAGTGTCTGGGATTAAGCAGCCAGTTGCCTGTAGAAGATGTTTATTTTGGTGAAAGGAAGTCACAGTGGATTGGGTTGTCTGATGAATCTAGTGAAATTGAAGGATATGATTGTTTTATTGGTTGGGATGGGTGGTATTGGAAAAGTGTGCTTATATTATTAAAAATGTTTAAGATTCATTAATTTTGTATAATTTTGGCATTGGTAAAACTACCAATGACCGTGAAACTTTCAAACATTCATCAACTTTGAATGATTTCAGCATTGGTAAGACTACACATGACATGAAAATTTTTTATGTTCATTCATTTTGAATCATTTTCAAGATATGGATTTGTCATGTAGGCCCAAAACATCAATTGAAAAGATTTATATTTAGGTTATATGAATCATGATATTGATAAATTACATTTGTAAGGAGATGAGATAAAAATTTGGGATAGTGTTTGTACACCTTTGAAGGGTTAGAATGTATCTAATTGTGATGGATGATATATGGGCCACAAAGCACATGCATGAGCTAATAGACGTAAAGTATATATTGCTTCAAGGATGGAGTTCATCAAACACTCAATCTGATTCTATAGAGGATATGAAAATTCCTCATCAAATACTCAGTTTGATTCGTATACAGGATCTGAAAATTCCAGATATCATGCAATTTTTCGAGGCCTTCGACAGAAAAGTTGAGGCCAGAGGAAGTTGTTTAAGCTACATTTTCTTTGCTCCCAGATGAGGTTGTGGAAGCACATGGTTGGGCTAAAGGAATGGAATAGTAGCTCGGTATGCTACAGGGATGGAGTTCATCAAATACTGAATTTGATTTGTATGCAGGATCTGAAAATTCCTGATCTACCGCGTTTTTCAAAGCCTTTGATAATATCAGGAAGGTTGAGGCCACAGAAAGCTGTTTGAGCTACATTGTTTTCACTCTCTTAAGAGGTTTGGATACTGTGGGCATTGCACTTTCTGTTTCAGAAACAATGGGGGAACAAGAAGAAGAAGAAGATCTAACCTAGAAAAAAGAATCTTTGGTGTTGAAGATGAGTAAGAGAAGCATAAGAGCAGCTTTGTGAAACTTGTGCATTGGATGTTTTAGCTTCTGCTTTTGTAATTATGAAGTTTCTATCTTTTTCAGTTTCTTAGGAGTTTGTACTTGTCATACATCTTATTTTATCCCTATTGATCTTTTCTGTGTTTTGAGCATGAGAAGAAATCTTAGACTTGCTTGAGCAATCTGACAAAAGAGTTTGTGCTAACTACTCATGGAAGAACTAATTTTGATAGATGAAAGTGGAGCAATTTGTACATAAATATCATCTTTGCCTCATCCCATTAATGCCTGCTTGATTGAGCTGGTAGCGGTGATTAATGCTACCTTAATTAATGCCTTTCATTACTAGGCACATGCAGAGCTGCACCATGGAATATGAAGGTCCTTGTAAGAGGTATGGGATTGCAAGGATATGAATGTATGTGGCCATTTCTTGTGGTTCCATTGTGGTTTTTCTACTTCTTATCTACTGATATATGGGTTGTCTACTATATTTTGGGCAGTTGTGAACTATAGAACGGATGTAAGGAAACTGTTTCTTTCTTGAAAACTGACAAATGAGCATTGCAATGTTGCAGTACAGGATGACTATTACAAAGATCACCTAGATAGTTTGTCTTCATTTGTCTGTCTTTATGTTCATAGAATTCAGAATGCCTTCAGACAGTAGATTTGTGCACTAAAGCAGAATCTTTTCCTGTTCTTTTTTTCTTCATGAATAAATTTTCAAACTTCTAATAGACGAACAAATGTTATAATTATGTGCTTAGGAGTTCAGTCGCAAATTCAGTAATATTTTTATCTGAGCTTCCTCCTTCACTGACAGCTTCTATTGCCAGTACTTTCCATTTGATGGCATTGCTTCTCACCTCACGCCCTCTCTCCCCTTCCATAACATGAATTACACGGGCTGCTACTTCCTCCCTCATGACGATCCCATGTTCACCAGCCTTAACACGAATTCCAGTTTTCCATATGTCTGCTATAAACTTGGCATTGGTTGTTTGATCTGTCCATTGGGGCATAAGCACCATTGGCACTCCCAAGCTCAATGCTTCTAGAGTCGAATTCCACCCACCATGAGTCAGAAAACATCCCACTGCTCGGTGAGACAGGATTTCTAGTTGACTGCACCAATTCACAATCAGGCCTTTCTCTGGGGCCTTTGAGGTGATATCTTGAGGAAGCTTTCTTTCTTCCGTATCTCTGACTACCCACAGGAAGCTGTACTTGCTATCAATCAAGCCCCAGGCAAGTTCTTCCATCTGTTTTTCAACTAGATTGGCTAAGCTTCCAAACGATACGTAGATAACAGAACAATCCTCTTTTTTGTCCAGCCATTTCAAGCAAGAATCAGCATTCGGTTTGAAGAGACTGAAGCCATAATCATAGTTGCTTGGTAATCTCTTGTCCATGTACCTGGATGGCACTGTTGGCCCTATAGTCCGAATCTGACATTTGTTTGCCATCCATTTTAGTATCTGTCAAAATAGTTCCAGCAATGTGGTTAAATCATTTGCATGGTTAAGAATTGTTGGATTGAAATATGTGTGAAGAATTTAACTTGTTGAATTTAAACCAAGAATATTAAACTAGGATTTGGATCATAGAACTAGTTCATTGACCTTTTAGACATTGTCTTTGTTTTTCTGGTCTAAATATGCTCACAAAATATAGCAAATCCAATTTCACAACTTAAATGCTAGTGTGGTGTCTTCTATTAGGATATAACTCTCTTTATTCAAAATTCTATCTAAATCTTACATTTTCCTAGAGCATATTATATGCTAATTTAAGTTTTAAAGGGTTTTTGATGGACCACCCAATGATCCTAACTTTAGGTTAGTTTCAAGTTTGACTCATTTCTCAGTTTCGATCACATCGACTCTGACCAACTAATGACCACATCGATTCAGACCACCTAATCTAAAGGAGGGAAATAGATTGATCCTGAAGACCTCGTAATGACTCCTAACGAAATTAGCTAAAAAAAAAAAGAATATGTTCAACTTCAGTTTCTTTATTCTCTTTCTAGTCTAACATGAATACATGATCCTGAGGAATTCTCGTAAGCAATTTGATAAGGGACTGATATTTTAGATACATACCGGCCAATACTTCGAACTGAACTATATATGAGCTTACCTCATCCTCAAGCTTGTCAAAAGTGTTGAATAACCGCCAGTCAGCTTTCTCAAACGAGGAGAATTGTTCCATTTGAACCCTCAGGAGAGATGGATAAGAGCTGATGTCATAAACGAGAGAAGGCAAATCTTTGAACCCCATAATAGGCATTCCAGGCAGTGAAACCTCGGAGCCCTCAACAGGTGGAATCTCCAATGTTCCCTCGTGCAGGTGGTAAAATACTGAACAAACGGAGCAAGATTGTGTGAAAAACACAGCCCCTTTTAGTCCTTTCTTGTGGGCTATGTCCAAACTCCATGGAATCACTGAATCATACACAATGGCCTTCAAAGAGTTGCTATATTTCTGAATGATGTCAGGAAGACCATTGGCAATGGCAGCTCTGAAGCTTCGTATGTAGATTTCATAAAAGTCTAAATGCTCGTCTTCGTTGATAGTGCAATCAGGAACTGCTTCAATATTTATCAGAGCTGCTTGTATTTGCAGGCTTGTGCTGATGGAAGCAGTCGTTACTAACGTAACGTGGATGCCTGTCGACAGTAGGCGGTTGGAGAGCTGTACCATGGGATTTATGTGGCCTTGTAGAGGGAAAGGGATGACAAGAATATGAGGATTTGTGGCCATTTTTTTTTTATATTCTACAGTTATGATAGCTTGTTCTTTTTTGTCTTCTGCTGATATATGGTTGTTGTGGCCACAAAAGCACCAAAACCTGGGAAGTTAAGATAAAGTCTTGACAGAGCGGGTCGTTTATACTGAATGGCAATAAATACACAGAATAGTTGTGAGCAATGAGAAGTATTGTGGTATTTTTATGTGGTGGCAATTGGTCAAGTGTAAACATTTTCAAAGGAGGAGAAAGAATTCACACATACAAAATTAACATGTGCACAGAGAAACGAGGGCTATGTCTGCGTTTTGGATGAACTGTAGAATTTTTTTTGAGATAATGTACTTAGGATAATTGATTGGGAATGTAATGTTTGTTTACTTTCGTTTTAGGGGATTGTTGGACAATGTCTTTAGACGAAATTATTTATTTGGAAGTGTTTTCGGAATCGACAAATTTTATTTTAAATGTCAATTCAATCACTTTTTGTCGAGTTCATAAGGTGCACTTAATGTTTTATAGTTATTGTTTATGTATTTGTGTGGTTTTAATTATCTATATATATATATATGCATGAATGTATATATATATATATGTGTGTGTGTGTGTGTGGAAAAGGCCTTAATTTCAATGTGTTAGAACGTTGCTTTTTAAGTTTCAAATAACGTGACAAATAAATATTAATAAAGTGTGGAAACTAACACAATGTCCAATATACAATTTGACAAAAAATAAATTAAATAAAGTTTTGGTAGCCGTCATGCATGCATTATAGAGCAATAATGGAAAAGGTGTTTATGGCAAAGATTCAAAGATGAATATGCCATTTTTCTTTGGCTTATCTGACATTCAAAATAACAAAAGCAAAAACTTTTGTCGTAATTTTCTTCAAGTTTAACATCACTGCATATGTAAGCAATGATGATGACTTCCAGAGAGAGTTTGCATCTATCTTCTTCCCCATGGAATTGCCAGGGAAATAAATTTTTGGAAAATAAATTTTGGATTAACATATTAAAAAATAGATGAAGAATAAAAGTATTTAATTTTATTTTTAGGAAAATATTTTTTGCTGTAAAAACTTGTTACCTATTCTTTAATGACCTTATTAGTGGTACCACATCAAATTTTTATTCATTATATTTTTTTATATATAATATATAACTAAAATTATTTTTATATCAAAAATATAGATATAAGTTTTTGAAAAAATATATTTTGGAGAAATATATTAAGAACATGAAGGAAAAACTAATTTTATTTTTAGAAAAATAATTTTTTCACTGTAAAGACCTTTTACATATATTTGCCTTATAATTAGTGGTACGACATTAGATTTTTGTTTATTATATTTTATTATTATATTAGTGTTACTGAGAAAAAAAAATATTTATATTAAAGTAATGATTAAAAATATAAACGTAAATTCTTTATTAATGTACATACAAATTTGAGGCCTTCCCTTTTATATAGTACTAATAGTCATTGTACTCAGTTTCTGCATTTCGTCACATTCTAAATTAAATATGCTAAATAATTATACCTAAAAAAATATGGCGCTGGACTAGTATTTTTTTCTGAAAAAAAGGACCAAAAAATTAATCATACTTTTGAAAAGAAACACAAAAAGAAAAAAGAAAAAGAATAGAAATCAAACGCGAGAGAAAAATATGGTGCTGCAATTGCATTTTTCTCTGCACCCCCCCCCCCCCCCGCCCCCCCCCCCCCAAAAAAAAAAACACAAAAAACACAAAAAAGTTAATCACACTCTTAAAAAGAACACAAAAAAATAGAAAAGAATAGAAATCAAACCTCATAGAAAAATATGGAGCTTGATTTATATTTTTCTCCACACAAACAAAGAAGAGAATAAAAAGTTATTGACACAATTAAAAAGAAAACAAAAGAAAAAACAAAAAAGAATATAAACAAACCTATTGTAGGCAAAAACGAAGGCAATACCCTTGCACTCAACAACATTACACTTTTGATTTTTAGTTTTGGATTTAATATGCCAGTTGCTGGAAGAAACCTAATAACTACGTGAAGTGGTTTGAAATAATTTAATGGATAATACGAAGTATAAAATGGTGGATTGGTGGGCTTTATTAGAATTACGTTTGTGACCTGATTGAACTAGCTTGTGTTAGATAATATTTATAAGGGTAAATTTGGAATATTGTAATTTGGTATCCAAACTAGTAAATTCTCTACTTTGTCCTTTAAAATGAATTATACTTTTTAATATTTAGACAGATTAGAGGGAAATTTAAGTAATTACTCAAAAATAATTGCCATATTAAACAAAAAGGTGTCTTCTATTTTAGAATAGTATAAATATCAAGGGATAAATGTATTTTTGTAATTAATCTAAAAATGAAGGTATAACTGGTAATCCAAATTTTGATTTACCTTGGAATAACCGTCATTTTAAATGTATAAGAGGCTTTATATAACTAGTGACCGTCGCACACGGTCCTCGTGTGCATAAATACCATTTAAATGAAACATATTTTTATTTTGAGAAACTTTCATTCAATATAATAAAAGTTAAGTGATAAATTACATAACAATAAATTTTTAGTCAGTATGAGACAATTAAAATGTACATAATATTCTATAGTAAAGACACCATTCAATTAAAAATAATATTAATACATAACAAAATAAATATAACCAAGTAATTTTCCCAGTCATAAGAAAATTATATTATTCAACTCAAAGAACAAATGGAAATGCATCAAGTTACCAATCCAATTTTGTTAATAGAACCAAGAATACATAAAAATTAGTTATTTTGCCAAAAAAATCAAACAGTACATACAACCCCCATGTAAAGCAGTAAAACAAATTATGTCCACAAATCAAATAAAAGATGTCGAAAATTAATTCTCTATTAATTTATAAATATCTAATGAAAAAGGCTCACCTAATAAAGTCTCTTTTTTCTTAGAGTGGCTGCATATACTCCCTAAAATCTTGCAAAAGCCTGCAATTCCAACAAAATTTCAAATAATTATCAATTATTATTCAATTTTATAAAATCTCAAGTAAATCAATTCTAACAAAATCTTAAGAAAATATTATAACACGTATTAATCAAATTCGTAAATACTTAAAGCATTCGGAATCTCCAATAAATACAATAAATATAGCATTTAATGAAGAAAAGAATTATATCTATCTCCAAATGTCCACAAAATTTGGAATATACCTCAAGCAATGCCTACTTCTCTTTTTCTTTCTTCCACCAAGAATTTTCCACTTGCTCTCCACTCTCGACATTGTTTGTGTGAAAGAGAGATAGATTATAAAGATATGATATTGGAATTTTAAAGAAAACATTTATTAGCCGAGGTGGCACTTGATTTGTCATTGTTGTTTATCAATATAAAAGGAGTCATGAATAATGAGAAAGTGAAGAATTAGTGGAAAAGAAGTTGTAGATATTATAGAGAAAGGAAAAAGTTGTAACACCCCTAAATTTGGCATTTTAGAAAGTAAGATTTAAAAAAATTGAAATATTAATTTGACAAAAGTTTTGAGGTTCAAATATAAATAATGAGGACTTAATTGCTAGGAATTTGAAAAAACTTTTGGGGGGGTCAGTTTATAATAATTTTGGGTCAAATGGGTCAATCCAATGCACTAATAAGTCTAGGGCTTGATTGAAAGTTGAAGTAAAGTTTTGGGGGCCAATCTAAGGCACTAAAATGTTGAGGGACAAAACTAAAGATTGGAAAGAAAAGAATACTAGGCAAAATATAAAATAGGAAAAATTGAAGATTTTAATCAAAACGCTATGTTGTCATCCCCTTGACCGTATGTACACTCCAATTTTATTTTAGCATGCAATTGTCATCTTCTTCACCAATCCCTTTTCACTAGCACTGGCGAAATAATGAGATAAGACCATCATTTTCTTCCTCTCATCGCAACAAACACAACGGTGCCTTTTTCTCTTAGAAATTCCTGATGAGTTGGTGGCAATAGGCGATTTCGACAGCTCCAACAATGATTTTTCTTCAATTAAACGAAAATCAAGTGTTGGATTGCAAAATTGATTGGAGGATTGTTACTAGCACAGCGTGGCGCACCTGGTGATGCTGGCCGCACAAGGCGGCCAACGGCGATGGTTCAGAGACTTTCGGGCAGAATCTTCATGATGACAATTTGAATGAATGTGGGCTGGTTCTCGATTGTGAATTTAGCTCAAACTTGGTCAATTTGGTAAAAATTTGTTTAATCGATTAATTTGATTCCTTATTTAATATAAGTAAATCGTTAGGCTAGTTTCACACGTAAATTTAGGTTAATAGGACGGAAATTATTATTATTGAGTAAAATGATTGCATAAGAATTTAGTATAAGTGAGATGTAAGTCTGAAATCGAATAAAAGACATAATCAATATTAACTAATCCAATATAGCACATTAGGATGTCAAGACTGTGAAATGAGAATGGAAATTGACTATTACAGATAGAGGTACTAAATTGATGATTATGAGTTAATTTATTTGTTATAAACCAAGAACGTTAAATTGAACATTCATAATGAAATTGGAATCTGGGTCTTGAATGGATAAAATATGTAATTAATATTATTAGCTTGAATTGGTGTACTCAAGAAATTAATTATAAGTTAAGATAAGGGTTAGTTATTATAGTTAAGCCAACTGAATTGGAGAAAATAGACTCGAACCTTAATGATAGAAAAGATTGTATATCTAAGTATTTCAGCATGAAGACAGATATAGAATGTTAATAAAAAAGATAAGTAGACTAGAGTAATTAAAATGTGTGAATAGACATTATTATTATTATTAGAGAATGTGAGAAATTCCGACCAATTAAATGGACTATTAGACATGAGTTTGAGCTATTAATTCAAGGAATGATTAGTGTTCACACAAATTTCGTTGTCTGCAAAATTAAATCACAAGACAAAGAAAAATAATGGACAAATTGAATTTATATTAAAGAATATATGAGAATTACAATTTATCAGCAAAAAATATATAAATTCCCTAATAAAACTAATCCCCTAATTCTTCTCCCAATATATAATCCAAGGGGCTTGAAGCTTGTTTCTGGATATATGGTGTAGTATCCTTTGACTTGATAAAGAACACTACGAGATTTTTTTGAACTTGAACCTTGGCTCCGAGATCAAATGACTTGATTACTTGATGCTTTGAAGAGGTATAGGCCCTTCGCGGTAACAATATATCGTCGCAGCAGAAACTTGAAGACTTGAGTATTGAACTTGAGCCACGAAGACTTGAGAATATGTGGATATGAGTATGGGGCATATGTGTATATGGCCATGTGAGTCTTTGAGCACTCCTTTATATAGGTATTTAGCAGGAGACTCCGGAATGATTTGAACACTATTTGATAATCATCCTTTTTGAAGATAATATCAAATATTCTTGACTTGATTGGTCCACGTACATAGATATGCCACGTGTCACAATTTAATTAGTACGAGATTACTAGGCCACAAGACTTGGTTTGATCAGCGTGATACATCACCTTGACACTTGTTGATATTTGATTGGTGTAAAATAGATATTAGAATACTAATTAAATTAACTATTTATTATTTGGAATTAAATTTAATAAATTCCAATACATAAATAGAAAATTTTAAATTAATAACTAATATATTATTTACACATATTATTTTTTAATTGGCCCAAAAATTAAGCCGTCTACAAATGCCACCTCGAGACTTGTTCACGAACAATGTCTTCCAGTACATTTCTGAGTGAATAAGTCATGATAATTATTATATATATATATACACACACATATATATATATAAATAACATATGTAAGCCCTCAATATATATATATTTGAATACATATACATATATACCATATAAACCTGGTGTGTATATATATAGGTATACAAAATATATGAGTTTTTTAATACATACATATCTATATATATATAAACTACATGATTTCCTGTGTCACGCTGTCACGGCCAAACAAGAAAAATTATGTGGTCATCAAATTGATTTCAAACCTTGCAAAATCAATTAAACACCTATTTCTCATAAAGCCGCTACGTGTTGTTAAAGAAACAAAGCTTCGCCGAACCCGTCACTAAAACTTTGAATTGTTGCTGTTGTAAGCAAACAATTCATCTATACACGAAGTCACATATATAAATATAAACAAGTGCGGCCCGCCACATAATTCTCTTAACCCATTAAAACTCTAGCAGCAGCAGGGCATTGGACTCTATCTCACACAACGAATTCTCATCAAACCATATTTATTTGAAAACTGAATTGCAATCCACCAATTAAATCAACACTTTGCAGAGTCCAACTTTGCCGGGAACCAGAGTAAGCATGATTCAATTGAAACTCATTCTCTCAATTGTATTGGAATTGAAATACTTGAAAATAACACTATAAAAAGAACATCACATGAACAATTGATTGCTCGAGAAACTCTGAAATTTTGAGTTGAAATTTTCTGGGCTTATTCTCTTCTCAAATCAATCAACCACTTTCTTCTTTGTCCCTGCACACCAATTGTTTGAAGAAAATACTCAGAGTTTTTTATTCCAACATAGTTCAAAAGAGAATTGTTTGGGCTCCCCCGGCATTCATCAATAGAAAATTCTTATCAACACATAGCAAACACACAAATTTTGAAGACTTCAAGTAAGTCATCAAATTAAGAGATGTTCTTTTTTTCTTCATATCTTTGTATTTTCTTATTCATTCCCCCTTTCTTTTATATACTTTCTCAAGTTTTCTTTTCTCTTCCTTTTCTTTTATTGTAGGTTAGGAAACATAGCTCATTCTTGATCAACTCGTGAAGATGTATATTGAGGATCACACAGAGTCATGTTCATGTATTATCATTGAGAGCGACAAAGGCAATCTCAAAGTTAAAAGTACCAAATTAGTCATCCATAAATCAGCCAATGAAGTTCTTCGTTCCATACCTCAATCTCCCAATAATCCCATGCATATTCAAGAGTGGTCCAAGAAAGTAACCAAGGAAGTGATTCATCCACGTTCTGGCATTACATCTCGCTCTAGGATACTTCTCTTGAAGTCCTCTCTTCAAGATGCCAAAGTCATTAGTTCGGAGTTTTTATTTGCAGGTTATCATTCCAACATTAATGGATGCTCGGTGAGAATTCCTGCATCAAGGTTATTAGGAATGGACAGAGGATGTGCTAGGCCATCATGCAGATTTGCTTCGTCAGGCTAGGATCTATACATCAGTCCATGCCTCACTCTTCATATATGTTTGTCATAAGAACATCCTCCAAGCCTTCCTTGAGCTATGGTGTCCTTCCACGAACACTTTGCATACTGCTACCGGTGAATTTTCAATTTCTTTATGGGATTTTCGTGTACTTGGTGGATTGCCTATTTGTGGAGGTTTCTATGATGAAGCTATCCCTACTGCAAAAGGGCTACTTGGTGATGACAAACATGGTCCTTCTCAACCATGAAGCTGCAAGTATCTATTTTTGGTTTACCATATACTTCCAAAGGACTTTGATGGTGTTCCTATTTCTGATTGGATTGGCTTTTGGTTTAAAGGACCAACGAGATACGCGGAGCCCCTTTTGAGGTCTTCCCGGAAGAGGTCTACTGAGCCAAAGATCTCTCACAATCCATGTGGAAGAATCGATGCATTACTTTTGCCTCGCACCAAGGAATATGATGAGCCATTTATGATGCTAGAGGTTGAAGAAGATGTTAGAAGGGAGACTTACTTGGCTGCTTTTCTTTCATGTTGGTTATGCAGTTTTGTTTTACCACATCGCAAAGCAAATATGATTTGTGCAACTGTCTTCAAGGTTGCTAGTAGAATGGCAAATGGTGATTGTTTTTCTCTTGCAGTTCCTATATTGGCGGGTATATATCGTAGTTTAAGGAATATATCAACTTCGCCAAATCTTCAGGAATCTTTTTCTATCTTTCCCATTCATTATGTTTACAGTTGGATAGCGCACTACTTTGGCACTCATTTTTTTTTATCAAAGATTGATGTAGGAAGAGCTAAGATGGTTAAGTATGCGGGAGAAAACATGGCCAAATATTTTGATCTTTTAGAGGCACGAGATTTGTTGCTCAGTATCAATCCTTCAGCCATTCAAAATCTACGCACATTTCCACACAAGCAATTTACAGTAATAGATGGTCCATGTATATCAAATACTTATAAAGACCTATTTGTGGCTTTACGTTCCATCTATTTGACATTTCGATGTGGAAAAGAGCATATCATTGAAGCTTATAGCCCTCATCAATTCAGTCGGCAGTGTGGATTTCATCAACATGTCCCGAGGAACTTAAAGAAAGAGATTCTTACTTGTGATTTGCACGAGCTTGTTCAACTTTGGCAGTCATGTACTTTATTGAACACATTTCACAAACTTATCATTCCTGGCAATACTTCTTCATTTCCATTGGCCACAAAGGAATATATAGATTGGTGGGACAAACACTGGAAGACTTTACAAACAAAAGGTACTAAAATTGTTCTCAAAGTTTCAAAAAGATGTGGAATCAACTTCTGTCCAACTCAATCAACTTGGGGAGAGAATTGAACATTATTCATCTGAGCCTGGGCATCCTGGAAAGAAGCTTTCTCATTCTAAACAAGCCTTAATGGAAGATCCCAAAAATAACTCAGTAGCTTCACCTCTTCAAAAATCCTGTTGTTTTAGGGCAAATTAAAGGAGGGAATTTGGCATCTAAGGAGTATAATATTGCTGACCACACCAAATTGCCATCTAAAAGAGGTAGCTTACTCAATGTTTCATCCCCCGCTGATGCTCCATTGGAAGGAAATGAAATAATCTCCGCACTTTCTTGCTCAAATGATGACTCAAGCAATCAATGTATTCTCAAGAAGAAACCAAAGGTTTTGGATTTAGATAACATCAGTATTAATTCAAATTTCTTTGCAGATGTCCCAAGTTCTTCTTTACCTTGGGATAAATTAGCAAAATATGTAAAGTTATTATATTTATTATTATTTTTTTACATGTATATTTGCCAATCCTTTACACTAATCTTCTTTTTTTTTTTTCAGCTTGCAGATCTTGAGATACCAGTCCCAATTGCATCAAGGTAGTGTTGGTTTGATAAATGGGATTCATCCTTGTAACTTGCTTGAAACAATCACTCCTCAACCTCTTGATGATGGCATACAAGCTACTCATGACACTGCTGATTCCAACAAGTGACCAAAGGTGACATTACCTGAATTGCAAATGACAAAGCTTTTGTTGATAAAGACAAGCCTAAAAAGACATTTGAAGCTCCATCTTATACACTTCCATTTGCTGAAGTTTCTAAGTTTTGTCCTCAAGTTATAAAGACTGAAGCTGAGCAGATGTTACTCAAATTCTATTGGGAACGCATATGTCAAAAAATCATTAAAATTCCATTTGAGCAACTCTCAGGAATAAAACCAACAATTGATAATTTGATTGCAGAGATGAGATTATACATAAAAAACACATTATCTTTGGAGAACCACTTGAGATCTTTCTTTGAGGGTGCTTCCAACTACACAAAGGTTAAGTCAAAATCAATTCAAAAAGAAACATAAGAAACCCATGAGAAAATACTATTTTTTGCACAACGAGATCTATTTGAGGCCAAGGCAATAGAAAGTGAAAGAGTTGAAGAGGTGAATGGATTTAAAGATGAACTTCTTCAAATCTCCAAGCATCAAGAGGAATTCAGAGCACGACTTGCTAGGTTAAGCAGCAAGGAAAAACTTGCAAACTTATCACTCCATAAGGCTGAAGAAAACTTGTCCACTATTCAGAGAGAAGTAGCCACCAAAAGAGATAAAGTTTCAAAGCTTGAAGATACTTCATTTTTGACTGATCAAGAGATTGAGGCTTTAAAGAGGATGGAGGCACTACTTGAAGAATCTCGCAAGGAATTAATAGCTTTTGATATATACTCGCATGAGTACTTAGCTACTTTTTATTTATTTATTTATTTATTTTGCAAAATTGATGTAAAAGAACACTTGATTACTACATATGCAATAAAAAGTTGTTCTTTTTTTTTTTATGAATTCTCCTTGTGCATTTTTTTTATTTAGTATTTCTTCAAATTGATGCCAACTTCAAAGCATTACATGCCCCAACAACGGAGTGGAATAAACTTACTTAAGCTTCTGAGTAAAACTGACCATCTAATGAATTGAACTTGAAAACGATCAAAGCTTCTTCCAATGATATATTTGAACTTGATAAACCATTCAGAATTACTCCAATGATTTGATTGAGAAATAAGTCATCTAAATTTGCTCAAATGATATGATTGAACTTGGGAAGTCCTCAAAACTTATTCCAGTGATGTGACTAAACTTGGCAAGCCATCCAAACTTGTCCAAATGATGTGATTGAACTTGGGAAATAATTTATCCACATTTGATCCAATGATATGATTAGCTTGTGAAGCCATCTAAACAAACAACCTCCTTTTTTTTTTTATATGACTAAACTTAGAAAATAACTCCCAAGCTGCCTATGTACCCCAACAAGGGGATCAAGTCATTACGTAGTTCAAAGTAAAGATTTCCTTTGGAGGGGTGCCGTTCACAGTTTATACTCATACGAGCCAGGAGTATTCATTACTTAACCACCTTGGGTTAGGTGGGGTATTTAATATTTTAGCCACATAAAATACTTTTAGTGGGAAAAGTTAGTAGTTTAACCACACACACTACTTTTGGTGGAGAAAGCTAGCAGTTTAACCACATGTACTGTCTTTAGTGGTTACCGTACACAGTTTATACTCATGCGGGCTAGGAGTAACATGCAGTTTAGGCTCATGTGTCAAGGAGCAATGTCCAGTTTAGGCTCGTGCGTCAAGGAGCAAACTTCTTCATGGGTAATATCACTTCAAAAACTTGCCATTTATGGGGCCTATGCGCAGCGCAATCCATCTTTATCAACCAACTTGTAAGCACCATTGGTGTAGACTTCTTTTATCACATACGGACCATCCTATTTTGACATGAATTTACTTCCCATTCGCTGGGTGATGGTAATGGGCCTTTTTACTGCCAACACCAAATCTCCAACCTGAAAAGATCGCGGACGAACCTTCTTATTAAATGCCCTTATCATACGTGCTTGATAATATTCAAGTTGTTGTTGCGCTTCAAGTCTTTTCTCATCTAATGCTTCCAATTCCTCAAGTCAAAGGCAAACATTATCTTCAACAGTAAGTCTTTCTTGAATTGCTATACGAAATAAAGCTATTTGACTTTCAAGAGGGAGAACCACTTCAACTCCATAAACTAGTGAATACGGAGTAGCCTGGGTAGCAGTCCAATAAGTTGTTCTATATGCCCAAAGAGCTTCTCTAACTTTTTCATGCCAATCCCTTTTAGATTTTGACACTACTTTCTTCAGCAGGCTGCATAAAGTCTTATTAAACGCCTCTACTAGACCATTTGCAGCCGCATTGTACATAGAAGAATTATATTGCCTGAATCCAAATTGTGCACATAGTTTGTCCATCAACTTATTGTAGAAAGGCTTCCCATTATCAGTAATGATGTAACGAGGCACTCCATACCTGAAAATCAAATGACAACGAATGAACTCAACAACAGTTTCTTTCTTCACTTCCTTAAGGGGAATCGCTTCTGCCCACTTGGAGAAATAGTCTGTAGCTGCCAATATATAAGCATGACCAGTTGATGACTTAGGAGAAATAAGACCTACAACATCAAGACCCCATGCATCAAATGGCCATGAAGTAACTGTGGGATGTAAGGGTTCGGAAGGCTGATGTATAAAGTTAGCATGCATCTGACAAGCTTCACACCTCTTTGCATAACTCATACAATCTTTAACCATAGTAGGCCAGTAGTAGCCCATCCTTCTAATCTGAAAATGAAGCTTAGGACCCAACTGGTGAGCTCCACAAACTCTAGCATGTGCCTAAGCCATAGCATCAGTTGCTTCTTCACCACTTAAACAATGCTGATAAGTACCTTTATAAGATCATCGATACAAAATATCTTTATATAAAATAAAGTGAAGATGACCTCCGACACACCTCCATCCTACGATGAGGGTCTTGTGGAAATTTCCCATCCTTTAGATAGTCAATTAGTGATGTCCTCCAATCTTAATCTTCACCAACTGAGACTGATATGGCATTTGCATCCTCTCAATCAAGCTCTATAGGCGACGTCACAATCCATCTATTGCACACCGGGATATTTGTCGTTTCTTCTTTAGAAATGGCCAAAGTAGTAGCCAAGTTAGCCAATGCATCTGCCATCCAATTTTCTTTCCTTGGGATGTGACTTAGGACAACATTTTCAAACTTCTTCAACAGACAAGATGCTAGCTAAAAGTAAGGAATCAAATCTTCATTTTTAACTTCATAAACATTTAACAGTTGATTAATAACCAATTTTGAATCACCATAGGCTTCAATTTCTACAATTTCCAGTTCAAGTGCCACTTGAAGCCCAATAATCAAAGCCTGATATTCTGCAATGTTATTAGAGCATAATTCGTTTAACAATATAGAATATGTCAAAACTTATCTTTCTGGTGAAACAAATATAACCCCTACCCTCGCTCCATCAAATAACATTGTCCATGCTGGCAGGATATCAACGAAGAGAGCCTCCTCATTAGGTAATTCATTGGATACTTCCCACTCTGCAGGAATGGGAAGATCTGCCAAGAAATTAGCAAGAGCTTGTCCCTTAATAGCTTTTTGAGGTACATATGTGATTTCGTACTGATTGAATACAACAAACCACTTAGCCAATCTTCCTGAGAGTACTGGTCTTGACATCACAAATTTAACAAGATCAACATGTGAGTTGAGTCGGATAGAATATGCCTCAAAATAATGCTTCAACTTTTTAATTGCATAAAATATGGCAAGACAAATCTTCTCCACGGGAGAGTATTTCAACTCATTCTCAGTCAAAGCCCTACTTAGATAATATAAAGCTTTCTCCCTTCCTTCTTCATTTTCCTGAGCCATGAGAGCATTAATCGACCATTCTTGTGCTGCAATGTACAATATCAACGATTTTCCAAGTATAGGAGCTCCCAGAACTGGTGGATTCATGAGGTATTTCTTTATGCTCTCGAAAGCATTCTCACATCCTTTATCCCATACAAAATGAGCATCTTTCTTCATCAAGCGATTAAATGGTTGGCATCTTCCTACAAGATTGATATGAACCTTCTTATGAATGCAAGATTGCCTTGTAAACTGCGCAATTCTTTAAGATTCCTTGGAGGTAGCATCTTCTGGATAGCATCGATTTTAGTAGGATCAACCTCAATTCCACGATATCGAACTATGAAGCCAAGGAACTTGCCAGACATGACACCAAAAGCACATTTGAGCGGATTCATCTTCAAGTTATATTTTCTCAGCCGATCAAATACCATGCGGAGATCTTCCAAGTGACTTTCTCTTTTCTTAGTCTTGACTACAAGATCATCAACGTAGCACTCTACCCTTGTATGTAGCATATCATCAAAAATATTTTGCATAGCTCGTTGATAAGTTGCAACTGTATTTTCTAGCCCAAAAGGCATCACCTTGTAACAGTAAATACCCTTTGGTGTACGAAAAGCCTTACACTTCTCATCTTATGGCGACATTCTGATTTGATTGTACCCAAAGGATCCATCCATAAAAGATAAAGCTTCATGTCCAGTGGTTGCATCGACCATAAGCTCAATAATAGGTAGTGGAAAGTCATCCTTTGGACATGCTTTATTTAAATTTCAAAAATCAACGCAAATGTGTATCTGGTCATTCTTCTTCTTGACTGGAACGATGCTAGAGATCCAAGTCGAATATTTTACTTCCCTGATAAATCCTACATCAATAAGCTTGTTGACTTCAGCGTCAATTAGAGGGACGAGCTCTGGGCGAAGCACTCACTGTGATTGCTTTATTGGACGAGGCCTATGTTTTATGCAAGGTGATGAATTGTAACTTTTGGATCTAATCTTGGCATTTCTTTGTACGTCCAAGCAAAGACATCCCTATATTCGCTCAAGATTTTGAAATATTCTTCTTCTTCTTTAGGATTTAAAAGCTTGCTAACAAATATGGGATGGGGCTCTTCTATTGTGCCAAGATTCAACTCCTTGAGTTCATCAACAGTCGCCTATCCACCATCTTCAAGTTATGAAGGAGCTTTTAGGACTTCATCTTTAGGAATTTTTAAATCAGGCTCTTCATCAATGGCGATATGATTACATGTATGTAACTCATCATTTTCTTCACTATATGGTTGTTCGACCTCAATAATTCTCATTCTCTGGAATGTGATGCTCCATTTTAATGTTCCATCTGCTTTTGAAACTAGGGTAGGCACCATTATCCATGATGGGTAGTTTGTAACTTGTATAAAACCACTTGCCACCAATCTATTGAATTCTTCAAGACACGGATCATGCGATGCAAGTTTTAGCTCCTTTTTAACACTTATGTAATTAGAGCTGATGGTGATTTCCACTTCATCTTCATCTGCACCATTCTTTTTGCATGAATGTTCTACGATGCACTGCTTTATTTTCACAGGTTTGTCCATATTAATGACCAGGATTGTAGGTTTGGCTCTATTCGATTGGGATAAATGAAGAATCTGACTCTCATTTTTCGACTTCAACATATCAGTCTTGTTGTCAACACTCTTTTTTGCAGCACTATTCCCAAGTCAATTGAACACAGAACCTCTTAGACGTGGACCTGTATTAAACCTGTTTTGATCTTTAACACCAAGTCTTTTAAAGATAGAAGGACGAGTAACTAGAGCACTGAGACGGTTAAATATAGAAACTCAATGATTATTCTGTTTTTGCTCTTCTTGCTTCACGTGATCTTTTGCAGAAACATGTTAGACACCAGCACACTCATCATTCTTTGTGACGCGTACCCTGACTAGTTCTGCAACTTTAAATACTAGGCCAACCCTCGACTGTTCAACATAAAATCCCCGTCTCCTTAGTTTATGTTGTGCTTCATTGAGTCCATGAACTTTTTCTCCAGTTAACTCAGGTTTGAGCTTACTTAAATTGGGTGGATTAGCAAAGTCATAGCTAGATTTTTCGAGTAACTTATACACATTAGGGTCAAATGTACCCTCAAATTCTTTGTGAGAAACTTCTGCAACATATGGTCCATTATAAATTGACGAGGTAATGCCAACAATAGGCATGGTGAAATCCTTCCTCAAAGTTTGACAGTTGCTGATTCCACCATCTTTAATTGGCTTCGAGCAGCATCATTCGCCTCAATACATGCTCCAAGTGGAATTTTCCTTTTCTCTTGAGATGACTGCAGTGTATATTGAAATAATGGTAAGTTGGACTCATCACCGCTCTAGCATTTTTTGCTTGTCAAAACCTCAGTAATTGTTAGTTTACTGAAATTTTCAGAATAATCTTGTTTTCCTTCAACGGAGTAGTTGTTTGGAGCTTTTGTAGGTTGCATTTCACTTACTGAGTCAGGATCTAGATAAAGTTTAGCATCAGTGAAGTATGATTCTGCTTCAGTAAATGGCTTCACATCTGTATCAACTTTCATAACTTCCCCATTTTTTGAATATTTGAAGCATTGATGAAGAGTGGAAGGTATCACCCCATTCTCATGAAGCCATGGCCATCCCAAAAGAAAATGGTAGGAAGTCCTTGCATCAATGACATGAAATAAAGTACTTGCCTCCAACTCCCCAATTGTGAGGTATAAACGAATCATACCAATAGCTCGTTGCCTTCCCTGGTTGAACCTTGAATAGTTAGGCGGCTGTGTGAGAGATCTTCAACAGAAATTCCTAAATTCTTCATAGTGGATTTTGGCATGATATTGACGGCGGATCCTCCATCAACGAGTATACGGTTGACCTTTTGCTCCTGCATGAACCCTAAAATGAAAAGCGGTCTATTATGAGGTTTCGACCCCAATAGCAAGTCTTCGTCTGTAAAAGTAATTGTCGTGCAATAGGAAGTGGAGTGTTGCCCTTCAGTTTCATAAGATATAGTATGTACTGCTTCAATTTTTTGATAAAAGAATCCTGTAGGAAAATACTTCTTCAAAGTCACTTGGCTCCTTTTGTAACCTGCCAATGAATTTTCCAGCTTACCATTTGTGACCTTTAAACTCTTCTTTGTCCTTCGTTGAGGGCGTCTGGCCACAAGCGAGACTTAATGCTAATGGATGAGATTGATTGGCATATCGTCTTTTCCTTCATCGGTGCGTCACAAGAGTCCACTCACTGCTATCTTTCGTTTCAGTAGTGGAACTTGTTTCCAGCTTAGTCACTCCATCAATGAATTGAGTGTTCACTAGCACTGGATCTAAGCTCCCAAACTAAAGCATTGTTGATGCCCCCATGAATGAAGATGAGAAAACATTATCTTTGCTTGCAACACATGTGGCATCTGCTACAGTTATAGCGCTATCAAGGTTTGATCCAACATCTTCTGTATCAAGAATTATTTTCCCATCTCTTGCCAATGCCATTACTTTATCCTTAAAGATGAAACATTTCTCTATTGGATGGTCGACAACTCGATGATACTTGCAATATTTTGGATCGTTTACCTTTCCAACTTCTTCAGGGCATTTTGGTTCCAGCAGTTCAATCAACTTCCTTGTTAATAATTCATCAAAAATATGAGAAACCTTAGAATCTGGAAATGGATACTCTTTTTCCTACATTTCTTTCAGTGTTTTCTTATTGTTGAAATGTGTTGATCTTCAGTTTTCTAAGAAACCTTTTTATCACTTGTGGGAATTTTTTTAGAGGTTGTCTTGATCGCCATAGATTCCTTAGTAGTTACTTTGGCATATTTCTCATTTTTCTTTGAATCCTTCCTTTCTTTCTTCTGGTCCTCAGCAGGAATTCCAATCCCGCGATTAGCAATGCTGAGCTCCATGTCATGGGCACGAGTAGCTAATTCCTCAAAAGTACGAGGCTTGATTCCTTAAAGAATGTAAAAAAGTCCCCAGTGCATATCTTGAATACACATCTCTATTGCAGATGTCTCTGAGAGTTTATCCTTGCAATTCAAACTTAATGCACGCCAACGGTTGATGTAGTCCACCACTGGTTCATCTTTCCATTGTTTTGCATTGGTAAGTTCAATCATGCTCACAATCCGGCGCGTACTATAGAAACAATTCAGAAACTCCCTTTCCATTTGATCCCAGTTATCAATGGATTCAGGTTCTAGGTCAATGTACCAGTCAAAGGCGTTTCCTTTCAATGAACGCACAAACTGTTTCACAAGAAGATCACCATAAGTCCCTGCATTATTGCAAGTCTTAATAAAATGGGCCACATATTGTTTTGGATTTCCCTTCCCATCAAACTATTGAAATTTTGGTGGTTGATATCCTATCGGCATTCTCAACGAATCAATCCTCTTTGTATAGGGCTTCGAATACACAATAGAACTTTGAGAAGGCATGCCATACTGAGCCTTAACAGTATTGGTGATCACATCTTGCAATTGTTGAACAGACAATGTAGCGATAGAAGTTGCAAAATGGTCGATCTTTTGATCAGTTTCTAACTTATAAGGCATCTCCTCCACCTGTTTCTGCATCATTATATGGCAAAGGGAAGATTGATGGTTGTGGCTAAATCCTCTAAGATCTTTCTCTTCCTAGTTGCTCATGAGTTGTGCAATTTGTAGATCCTTTTCTTCTACAATCTTTTGGAGGTCAGCTATAGCTTGAGCTATCCGAGCAAGTTGTCCATCCACCGTTGCCACTTTAGTCGTTGTAGCTAGCAGTTCAGCAAAAGATAATACCTTAGGATTTGTTTCCCTTGGACTTCCAGAGTAAGAACCATCAGATAGAATGAAATCAATATTTTTGTCCCCAGTTATGGGCTGATTGATCGATTCAGCAGCAGGGTCAACAACATCTTTCCCGGCTAGGCGAGTTGATTCCTCTTAGGTGCCATTGAGTGGTTGCAAGTATCTTTAAAATTCAAACGGGAGGAAGAGATGAGGGATAGATTCGTGTCCCACCGGGCATGCCAGAAATTTGTTCACACAAATTTCGTTGTCTGCAAAATTATATCACAAGACAAAGAAAAATAATGGACAAATTGAATTTATATAAAAGAATATATGAGAATTACAATTTATCAGAGAAAAAATATATAAATTCCCTAATAAAACTAATCCCCTGATTCTTCTCCCAATATATAATCCAAGGGGCTTGAAGCTTGTTCCTGGATATATGGTGTAGTATCCTTTGACTTGATAAAACAACACTATGAGATTTCTTTGAACTCAAACCTTGAATCCAACATCAAAGGACTTGATGACTTGATGCTTTGAAGAGGTACAGGACCTTCGCGGTAAGAATACGTCGTCATAGCAGAAACTTGAAGACTTAAGTCTTGGATTTGAGCCTCGAAGACTTGAGAATATGTGGATATGAGTATGGGGAATATGTGTATATGGCCATGTGAGTCTCTGAGCACTCCTTTATACAGGGGTTTAGTAGGAGACTCTGGAATGACTTGAACACTGTTTGATAATCATCCTTTTTGAAGATAATATCAAATATTCTTGACTTGATTGGTCCACGTACATAGATATGCCACGTGTCACAATTTAATTAGCTAGAGATTACTAGGCCACCAGACTTGGTTTGATCGGCGTGATACATCACCATGACACTTGTTGATATTTGATTGGTGTAAAATAGATATTAGAATACTAATTAAATTAACTATTTATCATTTGAAATTAAATTTAATAAATTCCAATACATAAATAGAAATTTTTAAATTAATAACTAATATATTATTTACACATGTTATTTTTTAATTGGCCCTAAAATTAAGCTGTCTACAATTAGTCATTCGGAACAAATAAATCCTTTCTTAATACTATGGCAACATTTGCATATTGCCCTTATGGTAATTTCAGAATCGAGCCCTAAACTATTGTATTAGTTGGAAAACAACCAATACTAAGATATAAACAATTTAGTTATTGTTTAAGGAATAATACAAGCATTGATATTGAATATGCCTTCTTTGGAAGAGGTGACAAGAACCCAGGGTCTCCCGGATCATAGGGTGCAGATAACATTGCTGTGGAATTTAAGGGGAGGGTCATATTACCCTTTAGTTTCTGGGAAGTGAATGATCCCTAAACATTTGAATTTCATGATTGTTTGAATTCCTTGTGATCATCTATTATTTGTTCCATATACCCCGTGAGGTTCTAAACTATATTTTCTTTTGGGAAGTAAGCTATCTTTGTGATTCATATTCTTTGTGAGGGTCTAACCTCTCGGGTATTCGTTTTGTATGCCCCTATAAGGGTCTACCAATTCGGTAACCATCTTGTGTACACCTATTTGTTATTATCTAGATATTCTTGTGAGGGTTAAGCTTGTCTTTGTTCTGGGAAATAATTAATTCTTGATCATTGGATTCCATTATTTGTTTCAACTCTTGATTGCTATATGTTAATCGATTCATATGCCCTTGTAAGGGTTTACTTCCTTGATTTTGCTTTTGCTGAAAATTGAGCATTTCTATTCTGGCGCCAAGAACTTTAGTTGTCTTATCCAATATTGTTCAGTTTGAATTCGTTCTGCTTATCATATTCTTGGCCTTATTGGCTTATATGAATTTGATCCCTATGTCGTGAATTGGCTTGTCGGCATATTTGAATTTTTTTGGAAATCGTTATCTGGCCTTGATGGCAAAAATTACTATTTGACTGTAACAACATGTTTATATCTACAGGGAAATCTGTGTGGACCGAGTGCTAATCCTAGAGGAATGTTTGGATAACTGTGATACGCTGGGCATTATGCTTAGGTATCAGTGATGCGCTAGGGCTCATCCCTAGGCATTATATCAATGATACCCCGGGCACTATGCTTAGGTATCACAGATGCACTAAGGCTCATCCCTGGGCATCAAATCTGTACTATTATCTATCGAGCTATGCTTGGATTACCATGATGGGGGGATAACGATAATCTGATATGCATGTTGTGCTTGGATTATTTGGATTGCATATTATGCTTGGGTTTGTTTGGTCTTATTTGTACTATGATCAAGGAGCAATAAGGATGGTGCAGTTTTCCTTATCTAAATCGGGCTGATGTTCGGGCCGAATGAGCCAACGAAAATACCTTCCGAACTGAACTGGTTGAGACAATCAGGCTGTTCGAGCCGATGGTAACCACTCCCGAACTAGTATGTGCTAGTAGCCTGGAATCTACTATTATCTATGTACTAGCATTTTCGTGTTTTTTTTGCAATTTCATGCCAATTTATATTCTATTGAATTATTATTTCTTCTACAGATCCATTTGTTTGCTTGCGCAGGCTGAACTTTCCCTCACTAAGTCCTTTGCACTTACCCTTTTATGTTTTTTTGTTGATCTTCCTAGGTTGGGATAAGTGAAGGACATGAACTTATAGCTTGGACTGGAGAATCTATTTTGTAACATATTAGGTGATTATATGTGCTCATGGGTTCACCTGATTGATATGCTTTGACTTAGAGACATTGTGATATGTTAAGTTGAATTTAAAGATTTGTGGTATGTATATTATGTTTGATTGATATTAGACGACTTATGGTATGTATATAGTACCTTTGTGGTAATTTGTTTAAGTTGGAGCATGTTGTTGTCTTTGATGACTTTTGAAAATTTTCTTATATGCCTATCGACTATCTTGTGAAATATGATTTAAGATTTAATTGGTGACATCTTAGTTTAGGAATTCTCCTGAGTGGGGTGCCACAAAAGTAGTGGGGAAGGGTCGTTAGGGTTAAGGAGGGAGTTACTTGTTAGTTATAGATAAAACTAAAAAATATGTAGATTTATTTCTATCTTATAGAGGCATTATCAGTATACAACAATTTGGTGTAGTTAGGTTTAAAACAGTTGTTTGTGAGAGTAAAAGCCCTCTTCGTTTTTAAAGAGTATAAATATAGACAATGTAGGATTGGCGTAACACGTAGGAATGTAATTAAGAAGTTTCTATACCAAATTAAGTTAAAAAATGTAAAAACACGCATACTTTGAATTTCAAAATATTATTTTTCCTCTTAATTTTATGATAGTTTGTGCATACAAATTCACAATGACTATTAGACAAACAAAAAAATCATGATCAATTACAATTCCTAGGAAAAAAAATACGAATTGATGTTTATCTTTGTCCTAATATTGAACTTGCTCGTCTATCTCTATATTGGAAAATGCTAATGTCATAAAAAATGCCTACCTTTGTTCTATGGATTGAATTTGCCTGTGTATCTATTTAAAAGTCTAAAAATGCATGGGAGAATTTTATTTTTTCTCTTAAGTACTGTTTACAAAATATAAAATATGCTGGGACAAAATGCCTTCAAAGCTAATTGTAATACTTTATAATGCTTAGAGGATAAGATTGTTACATTTTTAGATTCATGCTAAAATGTCTTAATATGTAATATCCTTATTTTTGGTTAATTCAGAGAATTAGACCATTAGGACTCTAAAAACGTGATAGTGGAGGACAAATTGGTCAAGAAAGAAATAAAATTTTGAAGTATTTTTTAGGTTACTATATTATGTCATGGTAATATTATGCCTTTTTTTTATTTGTTATGGGAAAAAACAAAGAAATATATTAATTTAAGAGTCCATAGCCAAAGCTTGGCCTATAACAACAGATGACAGAAAACTGGAACTAGTACATAAAAAAGTATGCTTTGCCAGAAGGTGAGCACACTTGTTGGCCTCTCTAAGGATATGATTAAAGGAGCAAGAATTCAAATTGTGAGAGCATTTCTTCACATCTTTAATGAGTGAAACCAATGGCTGAAAAATTAACCTCATCATCTCTAAGTGCACGAATGATGGCAAGGCAATCACCCTCAATAACAATGCTTGGCCAAGAGTATTGAAGACACAACTCACACGCAGCCTTTGTCATTGAAGCCTCAGCAGCATCTGGATCCAAATTTAGAGGAAGATGGCAAGTAAACCATGCTATACATTGCCCCCTGGTGATCACGTGCAACAATACCGATACCTACAGCCTTGAAGGATGGATCTAGGAGGCGGCAAAATCTATAAGACATAAAAGTTTGTATTTAATTTTCATAATTTGTAAATTTAAAATATGCACCTTCATCGAAATTGAGCGCAACGCTCTTTTATATCATAAAATTTATCAATGATTAAACCAATCTCAAAATTTTTAGTCATATTTTCCTCAATATAAGTAGTTAAACAAATGGATAAAAAGTTATCTTCCGTCTTATTCCGAAGCATGTTTTTAAGAATATTAATAGCGAAAAAAGTTCTCCAACTTGCAGCTATTGTAACACAAAGAAAAAATTTAAACAAAAAATCTTTCAGTAGTCATTTTTATTTATCTCTTTATCTAAATCTATTAATGTCCAAACTAGAGATTTTAGTTGTTTTGCAAGTCCCTTAAGATTTAGACTGCTAAACTCACGTAACATTTTCTCAAACAATAAAATAGAAATGTTCCAATAGGCAAACTTAATATTCCTCATTTCATTATTTGATTGTACATATGGGTATAAAAAATTGTTTTGATTCTAAAAAAATAAAATAGGTAAAGATTTCATCACTTGATTTTAATTTTATCTTTAATTAAAAATAAATTAAATTAAATTCAATAAATCTAGATAATTATTTTTTTATTTGAAGTTGTAATATAAGTTAGTTTTTAAAAATTAATGAATGAAAACTAAAATTTCTTCTCTTAAATGAATTATTTAAATTAATTATTACTAAAATTTAATGTCTATATATATTACTATATATTATAAGTGTCGATGTGCATGTGATTCTTCTTACCGCGTGTGAATTGGTTTTTTCATTTTTTTTCCTATTACTAAATGTCCAAAACGACGTTGTTTTCCGCTCTTATGTTATATGGAATAGCACGTTTTGCTTTAACTGTTGTTTGTTGATTTGTCTGTTTGATGAATGGTTAGAAGAAAATGCCTTTTTCTTGATTTTTTTAATTGAAAAAGAAAACACTGAGATTAGACATCATGTGAAAAAGGCTGCCCACTTCTCTGAAAAGCCTACTCCCACAAATGCTTCATAGAGTACTTGTAACTCTAATTTTATCATAGTACTTCTTTCTTATTTGTTCAATTTGCTGAAGATGTAGGAAGTGGAGCATCCTTCCTTGTTCTTTATTTAATTTGCTTGGTAATTCTTCTTTCCTGGCTTTTGCTCCCTCTTTTTTTGTTACTTCCTTTAGAAAAAAAGTTTTCTGTACATTTGCTTTATGGTATATGACTTTGTTTTCAGGTTTCTGCAGAAGTTAAGATTTTGTGAGGGAAGTTTTTATTTTCTTCATAGAAAAAGTTTTTGTATGTTTTTGATGATATATAACTTTGTTTTAGCTTTTCGCAGAAGTTAAAATTTTGTGAGGGAAAAAGATGAGGTTTATTTTCTGTAGAAATTTCAAGTATGACACTCAACAATCTGATTTGGAGCAATTGTTCTCCAAATATGGAAGAGTTGGAACATATTGACATAAAATTTGGTAACTCTTAACAATATTTTTTGTAGAGATACTTCATTTTTCTTTTTTTTTTTCTTTCTTTTTTCCTAGGTATTTTGTAGTTTTGGTTAGGTTGTTGAGAAGATAGCGGTTTTGGGGAGAAAATAAGGGATGGATGAGCCAGTGGGATATTGCCAAGTGGGTTTCTGTCGAAAGTATGCCTACGCATGTGGGTCTTTAATGCACGCTGATGGTTAAGAGCAAAGGAGAAGATTGCAAATGCCTACATTCAGTAGAATCAGATGTCAGAAGAGTGCAGTAGTGCTGTTGTAGATTATTTACAATAGCTCGAAGTGCTTCTTCTGCCAAATAGGTGGAATGATTTTGATGTATTTTTTAGTAGTTTTTGAAGTCAAATGTTGTTGTCTTGAATGGTTGTAAACATTTCCTTAGAATTGCTTTTATGTCCGTGCCAGTCTTGGAATTTGATAATGATTAAAGGTTTCTACATTCAAAATATTTTTTGCATTTAACTTGTAAACAATAAGGATGGGTATAGAAATTATTAATTTACTTGCAAGGCAAGAAATATCTTTAATTTTCAATGTGCTTATTTCTATTTGCCTAATGCAAGCTTTTGATATCTGTATATTATAGCTAAAAGATTAGTAGAATTGAATTAGAGTACATATATTAATGATTATTTTTAGGTGCTCGGCATGAAATGTCAATTTGCAATGTTAATTTATAATGTTATGCTCTTTAGTTACTTTTTGCATGGTGCTGATGATATCTACATATAATTGGGCAAAAGAATGGTAGGTCATGGTGATCGTTTGGTGTCCTGAAATTTATATTGAATTGTTATTCTACCGAGTGGCTTCTATGAAAGAGGAAAAATTCCAATATTTGTTTTGGATGGAAGTAACAGCTATAACATCTTCTGAGACTATGAATAACATTTGTCTGTTAATGCTATTGACTGGAATAGGTTCCACTTTACAAGTCCTTACAAATGGCGTTCTAGGTCTTTCTTAGTGATATACATGTTTGGGTCTCCTTGTAGTTCTTACTGCTATTTTTTGTTAGTATTTTCCATCGCCGCCTATTTGTGTCTTTGGTTCTGTACCTTTAAAGACTTATCTAAATGATGGAGACATCAATTTGATTGCTTTAAGTCACAATCAAAATATGAAAGATACATGCGCCAATCAAGTTTGAGATATGCTAGAGAATGAGGAAAAGAATGAGAATGCTGAATTTCATGGGAAGGAGGTTTAGTATATCCAAGTAGAAGTATTATGTCTCTTATATCCAAGTTTTTCTATATTCTTTGTTGTCTCCATTTTCTCTATTTTTTGACTTTTGATTCTCTCTTGCTTATGAAAGTTTAGCCTTTTTTTAGTTCTATTTCTGCACCAATCTTGTTTGGTTAGTGAAAACAAGGTTGCAACTTCAGAAAGTATCTTCTTCAAGATTAGTATTTGGTAGATTTTGCTATTTCTTTCTCTTTTTCTTAATTTGTTTATGTCTATTTTATGCCTCTGTGTTTGCATGCAATGCATATGCCAAATGATTGATACTGGTGTCAATTATAGATCTTTGATGGTCTCTTGATTCCTATTATGAGAAAGATATAGAATAATGAAAAATGTGATATATTCTTTTCAAACTTTCTTTTGACACACGTTTACTTGCCAGATAGTGTACTTTGTGGATTCTCTCAATTTTAAGATAATGCCGAATTGGGATAATTGATCGAAGAGTAAGTGTGAAAAAATGTGGTTTCTTAGGGTTTCTGTTCTCCTCATTTCAAGGTATGAATACCATTTCTTGTTGGTTAATCAGTTTCTAAATCCTTTTTCTTGAATCAAGACGATGGAATATTATGTGTTTGTTTAAATTGAGGATGACTTTTGTTGGATTACAAATAAGTTGGACTACCGATTCAAAGTTCTTACAATGTATTTAATATAGGGTCTATGTGAGTGTATTGGTTGTAAGATGTAGTTTTTCTCTTGTTTTCAAACCTCGAATTTGTAATTGTTTTAGAATTACTTGATTTGAAGCTGAATTTTTCTTATTTTTTCCTCTGCTTTAGGATATACAGTTAAGCTCTATTTCTTGTATTTGTAAAATCCAAACATTATGATTAGCTGATACCAAAGAATTATTGATAGTTTATAAAAACCTTCTGTTGGGATCTTCAAAAGGTTAGATATGGAGCACTGGTTCTTTCTCTTAGAAGGAATAGTTATTGAGTTTTGTTTGCAATTTTTTATGTTTGGAACCTGGCTGTTTTGTTCTTTGGCAAGGTTTTATCGCCGCCTTAAATCATACGCCAAGGGAAGGTATAATCTGTATCGTGCTCATAAATATAGTGAAATCAATTAATTTAGAATTCAAGATTGTACTTTAGGATTGGTATTGAAATAAATAAGTATTATCAGTATGATGTTTAAATAGAATATAAGACAAGAGGTTTAAAGGTCCAAGTACCATTCCTACACTCTGTTAATTTAAAAGAACTAAGTATTATGCTTGCTTAGTATAAGTAGATGTAGATGTGAGAATGGAAGAGTAACGGCCATCTATCATTATTTAAAGTGTTGGAAAATGAAATTTAGGCTTAAAATTGTAGGGTCTAATAAGCAATTGGAATTTACTTTACCATGATGGCTTGCAATATTTGAGTTCCAAAGTGTCCTACTGAAGTTTGCCACTATTATTTTTATTATATATTTTTAACATAAAGTCGTCTATTGACTGAACTAAATTGCTATAAGAGATACTCAATTTTTACTGGGACAAAGAGACTTCTTCTGAGGGCTGCGAATAGAGAGGATACAATAATGTGGATAGGAGCACTGTAGGTTGTGAATGATATGTTCTCGAGGATATCAAGTGACGAATTAGCTATGTCCATTGGAATGGTATTCTCTTGATCATTGTCCTCTGAGCTTGATGCGGTAAATTTACTCAAAAAATATTTGAGGTTGATATCAATAAGATTATTGTCTTTCACACACTAAGAGATACTCTCTTTCTCTGTAAAAACTCCCTTTGTAAATATCTTAGAATGAATTGTTAATTTTCTTTGTTGCCCAAATGATTTTTCTTTTTTCTACTCAAGAGCCTAGAGATCACATATGTTTTCCTCATCCTCTATATTTCTGTATGCCGGTTTTCCTGTCTTTCTGTTTGTTATTTTAAGTAGATGCAAAGTTATATTAATGCTTATATCACCTGTGTCTGGTTATTTTTAAAATTTTATGCTTCTACTTTGTGCTGGCTACAGATGATAGAGAAGTACTTGAAGCAAGAAAATGACTTGAGTGATTTGTTGCTACTCTATTCTTCTTTAGCGATGTTCAAGGAATTAATAAACTTCCATCTCTTGCTAAAAAGAATGGAAAAAACCAATGTTCCATTCCTTTGTTTATTTATGTTGGTTTAATTGGAGGACTGTCTTCAACTGTTGGTTGACATTAACAGTTTTCATTAATATATTTCTGGTTTGGCTACCATTTAGCTGCTATGATATTCAATCACAAGTTCTTTGCATCAAGCGGGTACCTAAAGCTGCATTGATAGCTTGGTCTTACATCTCACGTAAGGTGTTAGATACAAAGCTTTCCTTGCTGAATTTGTTGGTTCCAAGTACTTAAATTTGTAGGTGTATGGACTCTATACAAAACCTCGTTATTCTTCAAGTGCATCAATTTAGTGCTACAAATTTTATTTAGTTTTCTCAATTTGCACGGTTGATTGATGATTGTGGTTTGGTGCATTAGTTGGCTACTATTTCGCGCTCTATGTGCATGAGATAGTGCATGGTTGATGTACAAAAATGTGCACATGTTGCTATACAATGTTTTGATGGTTCAAATTTCATCAAAATGGCTTAATGCTCAAATTTATTGTTGCTCATGATTGATCTTTTAATGTCTTGGGTTGTTGCATGGGTGATTGTGCAAAGCTTGTTTGCTATTTGAATTTTAACATCAATTGTTTTTGGATTCACTTATGGTGTAAGTAGTCTATTAAAGTGTGTGTTGAGTATGAAGGTTGATTTTAACGCTACACAACAAGAATTTTATTGGCGAAAATTTGCTGAAGGAAATTGTTGTTGTTCGAGTTGAATTTTATTGCAAAACAAGTAGATTTTTAAAATAGTGAAATTAGCTTGATGATATTTATCTTGTTGTATTTCCTTTTTCCTTTTGAAGAGACTAGATTGGTGTATTTTGTGAAGGAGGCTATATTCCCTTCAAAACATTTCTCCTTGATGTAATCTCTTTTGGATTATTAATGTACAGGTCCACCTTTAGTAGCTTTTCATTTTTATTTTTATTTTTTTAGATTTTAAGAAAGCAAGCTATATTCTACTTGATACAATTTTTGTTGCTACAATTGTTTTTAGTTTTCTTTTAATGATAATTTTATATATCTCTTATTTCTAATTTTTTTGTCACACAAAAAGTTGTTAAGATAAATTTTACAATTTTCTTATAAAATTATTTGTTAGGATTGGGCATCCAAAAATAAACTCTACATTCAAAATTATATTAGTATATTTTTTTGGATGTCTAAAATTCTAAAAAAATATCACAAATAAAAATAATTTTTTTCATTTAACAAAACAGACATGGTACTGCGCCTTGCACGGTATGCTTCTCTCTAGTATATATATAAGTGTAGTGTATTAACTTGGGGGTGAAATGGCCTCTGCTTGCCCCCTCCTAAATCCGTCCTTGACTGCCTTAGTGTCTTTAAAAATTGCGGTGTAAAAATTGACCTTAATATGACCTACAGAGGGAACTGTCCAGTAAACAATATTATTGATTATCGTAGAAACCATGACCTCTTCAGCTAAGCTAGGGGACCTATCCAAAAAATTGTTGGCAAAGACAACAACCTCAAGAGGAGTCCAGCAATAATCTTTGAACTTACTACAGTTTCTTTAAAACCTAATGGCCCAACAACATACTAGGAAGAAATTGAATTGATGCATATCAACATCATCTTTCACTTTCCTAAACTAGTTCAAAATAGAAGTAATTGATTGTTGAATTAAGGCATGAGGTAAGTTGTGAAAGTGCCCAAACTTGTCTAGCAAAGTGGCAATGACGCAAACAATGAAGAACATCTTCCGCATCAGTTTCACATATAGGACAAGATGGAGACAAAGTGATTTTTTTTTGTGAAATAAAGCGTCGTTAGTAGGAAGGAGATTTCTAGCTGCTCACCAAGCCAACTGCTTAACCTTTGGGAGGATTTTATAATTCCAAATAAAGTTATAATCATTAGTGTTCACAAGACTAAATGAGCCTCTATATGCCTCAAACATTCTATTCTTCAGTTTTAGAGTAAAATAATAGGCAGATTTAGTAGAAAAAACTCAATTTTTGGTAAAATGCCATACTAACACGTTAGCATCATCACTTATGCCAAGCAAAATACAAAGGATAGAGTGACTATCATAATCAAGGAAAATCATTTTCATTAAATTTAGGTTCCATGTATCAGTGCTAGGAACAATCAGATCAAAAACGAAAAAGTCGGTTGGATAAACTTAGAAGAGAAACAACCTTAAAAGAAGCTTGACGCAGCAGCCACTTATCACCCCAGATATGCAACTTTTGTCCATTACCAATAAGCCATCGAATCCCCTCTCTAAGAACAGACAAGGATTCCTATGTTCCCCTCCAAGGAAAAGATGGATTAGAACCCAGTAAAGCATGAAGAACCTCACAATTTGGAATATACTTGGCCTTATAAACTTGGGCAAACAAAGAGTGTGGTTGCTAAAGAAGACGCCATCCTTGTTTAACAAGTAGAGCAGTGTTAAAGAAGCGCAGATCACGAAATCCAAGGCCACTATTTTTCTTACTTTGACCAAAGGCTTCCCACTTCAACCAGCGAATCCTTTTTGGCCCCTTGTTACCCCTACCAAAAGGATGCTAGCATTGATTTAATGTCATAAATAAGACCATCCGAAAGCTTGAAATAACTCATTGCATATGAAGGAATCACTTGCGCTACTACCTTAACAATAATTTCTTTTCCAGCACTGGATAACATCTTCTCAGTCCAACCATTAATCCATCTCCAAACTTGCTCCCATAAATAAGCAAAGACCTCCTTTTTTTCATTTACCCAACATTGATGAAAGACCTAAATATCTGCTATGTTTTTCCAGAATTCGTTTTCCCAAAAGTTGCTGAACTGTGAGCTACATAACATGGGTCGTGTTTTTGCTAAAAACAAAAGAAGATTTGTCAAAATTAACTTGCTGTCTTGAAGCCCGCTCATATAAAAAAAGGATTTCTTTGATGCATATTGCTTGATAGAATAAGAGTGTGTCATCCTCAAAGAAGAAATGAGATATTTTTGGAGCATGATGACAAACTAAAATACCAAGCAAGCCCTCATTTTCCTTAGCCTTGATGAGTGAGCTCAAAGCCTTACTAATGAAAAGAAAGAGATATGGAGACAATGGATCTCCTTGCTTGATACCTCTTTGGGGACATAAAAGTCCAAATTTATCACCGTTTATAACAATAGAGTAGGAAACCATTGATACACACCTCATTGTCACCTCTTTGGGTAATATTATGTTAATCTTTGTTATTTTCATCAATTAAAGAAAAGCAAAAGAAAGGAAAAGAGATGAATCTGACAAGGTGGTTTTAATTTTGTTCAGTTTATTTTTGAGTTTTCTAATGTTCTTGAATAATAATTAATTCATATGTTGCTTCAGCACCATGATTCTCAAATCAGCCTTACCCTACATTTTCTAGGTTGGGTATCCTATCACTACAAAAAATTACACTTTTAGTAATGAATAATTTTGTTACCATAAAGCTGAAATTCGTTACCCAAAATATTGGTAACGAATTTTTCGTTACTTAAGTTTAATGCCCTAAAGTCTGTCGCAAAAGGTTTTAGTAAAGAAATTTATGGTTCGTTACGAATGATGGACTTATGGCAACGAAATGTATCGTTACCAAAATATGATATTAGTAACAAAAAGGTGTAGTAGTTACAATAGATTTTTATAACGTAACGAAATATTTAGTTACTAAAACATTGACAATTTTGTTGCATTTTATTTTTTCGTTACTAATGCATAATATAATGATATTATTTATTTAATTAAGTATAGTTACTAATTGTTTATGTAACAAAATATTTGGTTACAAATAGTTAAATAAAATTTTAATTCAAAAATAAGTATTTCGTTACTAATGGAATAAATAACTAAAAATTTTGTTACTAAATGTGTGCGCATGGGCTCCTGTTTGGGCTACTTGATATGGATGGGCCATTTGATATCAGACCTACGCCAGCTGGGCCGTCGAACTCTGAGCTCGACCCAGGCCATCGCCCACCAGAGCTCAGGCCCAACACCTACACCGGCGCACCCGAGCTCAGGCCCAGCTCACACACTGGCCCATCAGGCCCAGCCACACCAGCCCACCAGGCCCTGCCCCCCAGCCGAGCACAGGACCACCGGAACGTAGGTGGCCTAGTGCCCGTGCAGGCCCACCCGAGTACAAGTTGAACAATTTTAAAACAATTTGCGTTAATTAAGTATAAAATTTTTTCAATAAATGCATGTTCAAATTGTTCATATCAATATATTATTAGTACATAATATTTTAATTTTTAAAATGAAATTAATTACACGTAAAGACTAAAGTTTTTAGAATTTATAAACAATTTTTTAAAATCTTTTTGTTCAAAAACAATGTCCTAATAAATAATAACAAAAAATAGAATTAAATTTTTGACCTCCATAATAATACATCATAATTCATCTTATAATATAAGATAAAATAAATAATTTGTGTACGTACTATTTATACACAAAATGGAGAGAGGGGCAAAAAATTGGAGGGAATAAAAGAATAATAAGGGAATTCATTTTTGGAGGGAAACTTATTTTTTTAAGGAAATATAATATATAGACCAACTAATTCTTAAGAACAATTTGTTCAGGTCTATGAAAGTTAATAATCATTATATTTAATAATATACTTTAAGTTAATACATTTTTTACACTCTATTAAAACCATGAAAGTTATCTTCATTTTAGCAATTCATATAGTAAAACATACACAAAATTAACATATAGATATCTATAAGTTATAAAAATCTTTAATTGGCCAATACAATGATTAAAATACAAAATGTAAAATTAGCAGGCCTAACTTCAAGGACCGTTTTCTTTTCATTAAGTATTATGGCAAACTAGATTTCTTTGTTTTTTTTTGTTATTCAGGTATGTAACATTTAACTATTTATTTTAAGGAGTTTTTAGAATTTTTCTAAATAAATATTGTAATAAATTATAATAAAAAATTAAATTGTTAAGCACCAAAATTCATAAGTCCAAATTATATGTTATTTAACTATTTTAACTATAATAGAAAATCATTTAATAATTTAAAAAATTATACGTCAATTCATCATATAAAGCTAAGATAAAAGAAATTAATTTTGCTGTAGATCATTTATACAAAAAAAAAATGGAAGAGCTAAAATTTAGAGGAATAAAAAAAATGAAAAAATTCATTATTGTTAGAGGGAATCAATTTTTTGGAAGAAATGAAGTTAAATTATTATGTCAAACTAATAATAAAAACAATTGTTAATATTTTTTATGGGCCAAATTTTGGAGGGAATACAAAGTTGGAGGGAAGCAAAATTGCATTGCCATCCAAATTCATTAAATAAATTTATACATATGTATAAAGTAAGAATATATGAAATAATGAGAAATGATAAATTTATATATGTATAAAATGAGAAATATATGATGAATCTTCTTTAAATTTTATTGAAATTTACATATATATATATGTATATATATACTACATATGCATATAAGTATGCATAAAAAATTATATTATATATATATTTTTATAAATATTAAATATTATTTAATTTGGAATGAATAAATAAAAAAATAGATAAACTAAAAGTAATTTAAATTTTATTGATAAATTTATATATATGTATATTATATATATGTGAATAAGTATAAGTAGAAAAAATAAGTATGCATGTATGAATAATTAGAAAGAAAAAAGATAATAATAAAAATTATTTAAAATTTTATAGATAAATTTATATATATATATATGTATGAAATGAGAATATATGAAATAATGAGAAATGAGAAACAATGATAAATTTATACATAAATGTATAAAATGAGAAATATATGAAATAATGGAAGAATAGAGAAATGAGAATAAAAAGAAAAGAAAAGAAAAGAATGAAGAAAAAAGAAAAGAAATGAGAAATATATGAAGTGCTGGAGGGGAAGGGTAGAGATTCTTCTTCTTCTTCTTCTTCTTCTTCTTCTTCTTATTATTATTGAATTCTTTATTTATATTAATTGAATAATTTTAGAATATTTTTTATTTTAATTTTGTTATGTAATCTACAATTATATAGTTACAATGATAGACTCAAAATTTTATTGTTTAAGTTTTATTTTGTTATATCTAAATTAATAAATAAAATATATTTATATTTAATAGAATTATTTTAGATGTATTTATCATTTTAATGTTATTATGTAATTTTGACTTATGTAGATAATAGGATAGACTTAAATTTTTATTGTTTAATTTTTATTTCATTTTTAACTTAACAATTAAATAAAGTCAACAAAATTTATTTAAATTATTAGATATTTTACTATTTTACCATTATTAAATATTTTAACTTAATATTATTAAAATTATATGGCCTAAAGTTATAAGTTAGATTTTAAAAAAAATTTAGATGATAAATTCGTATGAAATAAAATTGAATAAGTTTGAAGGATATTTGATATTTTAAATTCTAATGTTTAGAATATTTTTTATTTTAATATTATTATGTAATTTATAATTATATAATTAGATGACAGACTTAAAATTTTATTGTTTGTTTTTTTTGTCATATTTGAATTAATAAATAAAATATATTTATATTTAACAGAATTATTTTAGATGTATTTATCATTTTAATATTCTTATGTAATTTTGGCCCCTTTTTAGATATGTTTGCCCCTTTTTTGGTTAAATCCCACTGTTGTAGTAGCCACAAGGTGAGACTGTACTTAACATAATCGCACCCCATCATTAAAATTTTGATTCCTTAATTGTCCTTTCATCACAATGATCAATGGGAGGAGTGAGGATTTTATTGAAGTGTAATATTTTCTTTTATCTAACTAATCTTACATATAAGACATCAGGGTAGATTCTAATGGCAGCTTATAAGATCAATCTTTAATATCAAGGACACGTTTGATTGAGAATGTATATAGTAGTAGAGATTTGATTAGAAAGAGATAAGACGAGATTAAATAATTCCTTAGCCTATTTGGTATTGAAGATTGACCTTACAATTAGTTGCCATTAGAATCTTCTATAATTTCTAATATATATTTGATATGGAGGATGAGCTAGGTAAAAGACTATATTTCCCTTGAATAAAACTCTCATCCTTCTCATTAACCCTTATAAGAAAAGCAAAAAGAAAGAGGAAAAAAAAAGGAAAATTAAGGAAGAAAAATTGTAATGAGGAGATGCGATTACCCATTACTTAAATAGCACACAATTGTGTAAACAGTGTTGGGCCTTGGATTAACTGCTACCCAACCTACATTCTCATATTGCATATCGAACAACACATAGGTGATATTATATACTATATTGGGGTTAATAACCTATATCAAATGAGCCTCAAACAGACTAATTTATTATTTAATCTCATCTAATCTATCACTACTATCTACATTCCCAAATAAACATATCCTTAATTTATTATGTAGAATATCTTATAGCATTGCAACAATGTTAGATTTGCTTGAGAATATGTAAACATAGTGTAATTGAGTTGCATAGATGAAATACCTAGCCCAAACTAATAATTTATTACAAGTTACAATTAGCTCACAACTAGTATAAAATAAGTCCATAAATCATAGTAATGTTTTATTTTAAGGGGTTAGGTCCATATTAATCAATTAAAGACGACAAATATCAATTTTTATTTAACTTTTAAGTTCGTGCAGAGGGATATTATTTTGAATGTCTTTCTATCATTTTAAAACCCTATCTAGATAGTTTCGTTAACCCCTACAAGTTATCTAATCACATTAGCTTACTCCCTACATATAGGTGGTATGAAATTTTAGATCCAAATTTCTTATGTCACCATCTTCCCTAATTATTTTAAATTTTCCCAAAAAAAAAATAAATCATCCCTTAAAAATAATATCACAAAAAGGAAGGTGAAGAACTTAGGGATCCTATCGTTTCACATTTTTTAGGTAGTACTTCTATCTTCAATCAATTGAACTATATTATATTTCGATTCATTTTAATAATAATGCTCGAACCCAATTAATGGAATTGTAGTTAACACCTTGGGATCAAACCAGCCGGTTGGAGTTATGAAAGATCATGCGCATAGATATATAAGGTAAGGAATGTGATTTTATGGTGAATTGTGTTTTTTTATTAGGTTAAGATTGTTCTAACATTTTTTTGGAATTCTGATCACTACTGATATAAAACGTTCGAAAAGTTATGAAAGCTTGTTGTCTACGAACTTAAACAGTTTAATTCAACATTAGTTTATCTCAAAGTCCACCATATATTTAGTTTTATTTTTGTTAAATAATAATTTGCTTTAGAATTATGTAGATAATTTGGATATTTACTTTTATTTAATAAATAATAAATGAGGTTGGATGAGAACATTCTACTTGGATGTCCCATTCCAGGATGAGTAGCTTCAATATTTGGTCGGGAAAATAATAATAGGCCTCTAACACGCACAATATGTGTATTATTAAGTTGGATAAAATAATATATCCAATCTAATATCTAAAAGTAAACATGCGCTAAGATGTTTTGCAATTTTTTTAAAAGTTTAAGTTATTATTTAGAAATTTTTACTTATTATTTAAGAGAATTTTCTAAAGGCTATAATAGTTAGGATTGATGTCTAACAAACATAGCAATTTTTTTGAGGCAAAATATATTTGGGCTTTTTTCCAAAATGCCTTTTATTTATTCCCTCAATTTGCCAAAAAATCCGCAACCCTCATCCTCAAAATTATTATATAACTAATTATTATAATAATATTTTAAAATTATATCAAGTCATTATATTCATATACATTTAGATTTTAAAATATTATATATGTATTCTAAAACTATTTTTAAATTACAATTTATCCCTATTAATTAGATAAAAAAATGATTGATTTGATATTTATAATAAAAATTATCTCTCATTAAAGCATAAATAAATATTATTTTACCCCTAAAGCAATTTTTGCTTACCGTCCATAGTATAACCATAACATAACTATACACTTCAAAATGGGAATTTTTACAAATAACCCCTTTGTATTAAGAAAAATGGGCAAATTACCTCACTATGAAAAAAAAATAGACAAAGAACACCCTCATATTTTAAAAAAATCATATAAAGAACCCCTCTGAGAGCGTGGGTGTAGGACAGACGCTCGTACGTGCATTTGGGCTTAAATTTCTCTATATAAAAAGATAATTAGGCCCATTATTCATCAACTGTTGGATTTTCTTTTAAAAAATCAACAGTCTAAATCAAATCATATTATATTTTTCTTAAAAAAAATATATAAATTATCATATTATAATGTGCATATATATTTTATATGTGTATATATATATTATATATAACACTACCTCCACCCCATTGGCCATCGGCAACTCCCACTAATAATAATAAATAACAAAAAAAAAAAAAAGCCAACCATGGCCACCTGCATCTGCAAGAGGCAGCCATGGCCACTGCTTGCAGAGGCTTCCATGGCCGCCTTCATCGAGGCTACTCTACATGAGGCCCACATGGCGGGCAGCGGCCATGGGCACCGCTCGTAGAGATAGCCTCCTTGGCTGCATTTGCAGTGGCCATGAAGGCTTGGTCACTCAGTCCCTGCGAGCGGCGGCCATGGGCGCCACTCATAGAGGTGGTCTCCATGGCTGCGTTTGTGGCAGCCATGGAGGCTTGGCCGTGAGGCCTCTGCGAGCGGCAGCCATGGAGGCGCCACTCGTAAAGGGGAGGCCATGGCTGCTGCTTGGCATTGGCAAGTAAGATGGGGTGGGGGTGGAGGTGGGGGTATAAAATATAATATAAAATGCTTATTTATAAATATATACATAAATATATTTATGTATTTATATATTTATGTTTATTATATTATATATTTTATATTTATTGTATAATATATATATGTAAATAAAAAAGAATAAATTAGAAAGATGAAAATAAAAAAAGTTAAAAATAGTTTTAAAATTTAAAATAAAAAAATTGGTATAAAGGAGATGAATATAATTGATAAAATAAAAATAAAAGTGATTTTAATTTTATAAATAAATTTATATATGTATAAAATGAGAATATATGAAATAATGATAAATTTATTTAGATGTATAAAATGAGAAATACATGAAATAATGAAAGAAGAGAGAAATGAGAAATAGAAAGAAAAGAAAAGAATGAAAGAAAGAAAAAATGATAATAAAATGTTATTTAAATTGAATTAAAAATATATTAAATGATTAAAGGTCAATTAGACTTTTCATATTAAAATTATGCTAAATGAATAGCAAATGAGAAAGGAAAGGCAGCATGCGTAGTTTTTTAAAACATAAGAAAGTATTTTGAACATATATTTTTCATAGGAGGATAAATTGCCTATTTTTTAAAATACATGGGGGTAAATTGCTATTAGCCCCTCCAAAATGTAACCAACCAAAGCCTGTGTGTCTGATCGAGAGGCCCAACTGATCAAGCTTCTGAACAAATGTTTAGCTAATTTCTCGTTGTTGCACTCCTAATACATAATAGTTTCGTATGCTTTCAGGCTTCTATACAAATATTTAGATAATTTCTTTCGAATCCCATGTTTCACAATGAGTTTCTTTTACAGATCTTAAGGAAATGGTGTTGTTCCGTGATAGTCTCACTAGGCTGGAGGAAGTGAAGCAAGAGATTAATTCCATTATAAAAAAGGTGAAGAAGAGATGTAGAAGGGCCTAGGATTAAGCAGCCAGATGCCTGAAGAAGATGATGATTTTGGTGGAAGGAAGTCGCAGTGGATTGGGCTGTCTGATAAATTTAGTCAAATCAAAGATATGATGGTTTAATTGGTTGGGATGGTTGGTATTGGAAAGTCTACTTATATTATTAAAAATGTTTAAGATTAAGTAATTTTGAATCATTTTGGCATTGGTAAGACTACCCGTTACGATGAAACTTTCGAAGATTTATCAACTTTGAATGATTCCGGCATTGGTAAGACCACATATGTCATGAAATTTTTTGATTGGTCATTCATTTTGAATCATTTTCAGGATATGGATCTGTCATGTAGGCCCAAATAATCAATTGAAAAGATTGATTTTTAGATTATATGAATCATGATATTGATAAATTACATGTATAAGGAGATGAGATGAAAATTTTGGTGAGTGTTTGTACACGTTTGGAAGGTGGGAGGTACCTAATTGTGATGGATGATGTATGGGGCACAAAGCCCATGGATGAGCTAATGGAAGTAAAGTACAGTGCTTCAAAGGATGGAGTTCATCAAATATTCAATCTGATTCTATAGAGTATATGAAAATTCCTCATCAAATACTCAGTTTGATTCGTATAAAGGATCTGAAAATTCCTGATCTCGTGCAACTTTTTGAAGCCTTCGACAGAAAAGTTGAGGCCAGAGGAAGCTGTTTAAGCTACATTGTCTTTGCTCCCAGATGAGGTTGTGGAAGCACATGGTTGAGCTAATGGAATGGAGTTGTAGCTCAGTACCCTACGAGGATGGAGTTCATCAAATACTGAATTTGATTTTTATGCAGGATCTGAAAATTCCTGATCTACTGTGTTTTTCATAGCCTTTGACTGTATCAGAAAAGTTGAGGCCACAGAAATCAGTTTGAGCTACATTGTTTTCACTCTCACAAGAGGTTGCGGATACTGTGGGCATCACACGTTCTATTTCAGAAAGAATGGGGGAACAAGACAAGGGAGAAGATCTAACCTGGAAGAAAGAATCTTTGGTGTTGAAGACGAGTAAGGGAAGCACAAGAGCAGCTTTGTGACACTTGTGCATTAACCGTTTTAGCTTCTCCTTCTGTACCTATGAAGTTTCTATCTTTTTCAGTTTCTTAGGAGTTTGTACTTGTCATACATCTTATTTTATCCCTATTGATCTTTTCTGTGTTTTGAGGATGAGAAGAAATCTTAGACTTGCTTGAGCAATCTGACAAAAGAGGTTGTGCTAACTACTCATGGAAGAACTAATTTTGATAGATGAAAGTGGAGCAATTTGTATATAAATGTCATCTTTGCCTCATTCCATTTATCTTGCTACTCAGATGGAAGTAACACTATGCTATCATTTTATAACAAAATTTTGTTCGACTTAGAAAGGGCGAGCATTTTGGCCTAATTTATTTGTGGACCTTTTCTGCGATTGAACTAATGGTGTATTGCTGGAGTGTATTGTGTAGGTATGCCATTGCAGATAGTGGTTTAGATGTTCTAACCAATGTGTATACAGGTTTGTAAAGTATACAAATATAGTGAAACGGATATCACATGGACACAACAGACTTATCTTTTCAAGTATCTAGCCATTTGATGCAAGTTTCAGTATTTGGGTTGAAGAGGCTGGGGCCATAATCACAATCGAGATCTCGCTATCAACTTCTTGGCCTTAAAAAAGTACTTTTTCTTGATAAAGTCGGTTGAGTAGGGTAAAATTGTATCCATTAGAATTTCGTCTTACGTATATAATAAACTTCAAAGATAGAAAAGATAGATATATAGTTTTCTATCTTTCTCCATCTCCCGAAAATCTGCTAATCTCTTGTACATAAATGGAATATTTGGTCCTACACTTAGAACTGGATATTGGATTGCCAGCCATTTCAGTAATCTGTTGAAATAGTTCCAACGACAAATTACGGTAGTATTTCTCTAAACAGTTGTTTTGTTACCTTTGAATTTCAAGAAATTTATATATATTGGGCGTTAGGAAATAAATTAGTGTACATGTGGGATCTCCAACATCCTTTTGTACATGTGGTAGAAGACTGTATAAACAGTACAAGGTTGAGTGAAAAACACAGCCCCTTTTAGGCCATGTTGGTGAGCTATGTCCAAAGTCCATGGAAGAATTGAATCCTACAAAAGGCCTTTCAAAATAAAGCCAGAGTTTGTATGTACCTCGATGATCTTGGAAAGGCCCCTAGAAATAGCAGCTTTGAAGCTTTTGATGAAGATTTTGTAGATGTCTAAGTGGTCAGATTTATCTATAGCGATATCAGAAACAGTTTCAATATTGATCATATTACTGCCTGCTTGTTTTTGTAGGATTGAGCTGGTTGCAGTGGTGATTAATGCTACCTTACTGCCTTTCATTACTAGGCACTTGCAGAGATGCACCATGAGATATAGAGGGCCTTGTAAGATGTATAGGATTGCAAGGATATGAGTATATGTGGCCATTTCTTGTGATTCAATTGTGATTTTCTACTACTTATCTACTGATATATGGGATTGTCTACTATATTTTGGGCAGTTTTAACTGTAGAAGGGACGTAAGGAAACCGTTTCTTGCATGAAAACTGACAAATGAGCATTGATATGTTGCAGTGCGGGACGACTATTACAAAGTTCACCTAGATTATTTGTCTTCATTTATCTGTCTTTATGTTCATAGAATTCAGAATGCCTTTCAGACAGCAGATTTGTGCACTAAAGCAGAATGTTTTTTTCGCTTCCTTTTTTTTTTTTTTTTTTTCTTTTTTTCATCAATAAATTTTCGAACTTCTATAGATGAACAAATGTTATAATTATGTGCTTAGGAGTTCCGTTGCAAATTCAGTACTGTTTCTATCTGAGCTTCCTCCTTTACCGACAGCTTCTATTGCCAGAACCTTCCATTTGATGGCGTTGCTTCTCATTTACACTGGCTGCTACTTCCTCTCTCATGACAATCCCATGTTCATCAGCCTTAACACGAACTGCAGTTTTCCATATGTCTGCTATAAACTTTGCATTGGTTGTTTGATCTGTCCATTGGGACATAACCACCATTGGCACTCCCAAACTCAATGCTTCAAGAGTTGAATTTCACCCACCGTGAGTCAGAAAACATCCCACTGCTCGATGAGACAGGACCTCTAATTGAGTGCAGCAGTTCACAATCAGGCCTTTCTCTAGGATCTCTGACGTGAAATCTTGAGGAAGCTCTATCTCTTCAGTATCTCTGACCACCCACACAAAGCTGTACTTGCTATCAATCAGGCCCCAAGCAAGTTCCTCCATCTGTTTTTCTACTAGATTGGCTAAGCTTCCGAACACCATAAATAACAGAACGATCCTCTTTTTTGTCCAGCCATTTCATGCAGGAATCAGCATTCGGCTTGAAGAGACTAAAGCCATAGTCATAGTTGCTTGTAGGCCTGTAAATGGGTAGGGTATTACCCTACCCAGACCCAAAATGTCATACCCATACCCATACCCGTACCCATACTTATTAAATATAATGTAATGGGTATGGGTAGGGTCTATACCCATAAATTACCCATGTACCCATACCCATACATTACCCATTACTTTATATTTAAATTTAATTTATGAACCTAAAAATTGTTTATACCGAAATCAAATTTATATTAATGATAAACTTTTTATGTATAAAAATTATAAATATGTGAATGAGCTAAATAAATTTTTTTATTAAAAATTAAACTAAATTAATAAAATTAATAAATTGAGATTGCAATTTTTTTTTTTTTAAAATGAAATAGCATAGCAACAGTTGAACACTTTTTATTAATAAAATTAATAATGGAATAAATATTTTTATAAAAACAATTAATAAAATTAATTTTGCTAATGAATAAAGTTTATTAATATAGAAATTAACTGTTTTTATAAAATTAAATATAGAAAAAGTTTTTGCTCTTAAACTGTTTTTATTAACTATTTTTTTAATAAACTGTATATAAACCGTATTTTTTTAATAAACTGTTTTTATTCACTATTTTTTTAATAAACTGTATGTTTTTTTAATAAACTATTTTTATTAACTGTTTTTTTAATAAACTGTTTTTATTAACTTTTTTTTAATAAACTGTTTTTATGAACTGTTTTAATTAACTACTTTTAAACTGTATTTTTTTTAATTAGCAAAAAGTTTAACTGCTAATAATATTAATAAAGTTTAACTATTATATTAATAAAATAGTTAATTTAATTAGTAAAAAGTTTAAAATTAATTAATTTAAATTTAATGATTAAATTAAATATAGAAAAAAAATTATTTTTTGTTATCATATGCAAAATAATATTTTTAGTATATATTAAGAAAATTAGTGTATACATTAAAAACATAAGTATAATAAACTAGACCCAATGGGTCTTGGGTTAGTTAGGGTAGGGTAGGATTAGGGTCTCATTCTTTTGGGTATTTTAGGGTAGGGTAAAAATTGGGTATTTTTTTTTGGGTATTTTAGGGTATGGGTATGGGTAGGGTGATACCCTACCCATTTACAGGCCTAGTTGCTTGGTAAACTCTTGTCCATGGACATGGATGGAACTGTTGGCCCTATAGCCCGAATCTGATATTTGTTTGCCATCCATTGTAGTATCTGCCAAAAATAGTTCCAGCAATGTGGTTAAATCATTTGCACAGCTCACCTGTTGTTTATGAATCGCGTCAGTTTGTTTAAAAAGTGTTTAAATAACTATAATCATGATATAGAAAAAGGTCTAGATGTACAAATTACTCCTTCAAAATGTTAATAAAGTCCAAACACTTTGAGATCTGCATTTTAATTTTAATGATTTGGATTCAACCCAACGCAACATCGACTGAATCCAAAATGAGAATTGTAGGATTGAAATATGTGTGAAGAATTTAACTTGTTGAATTTTTAAACCAAGAATACTAACCCAGGATTTGGATCATATAACAATTTCACTAACCTTTTAAACATTTTTCTTTGCTTTTTGGTCTGAATATGCTCACAAAATAAAGCAAATCCAATTTCACAACTTAAACACTAGTGTGTATCTTCTATTAGGAATGGACTCCCTCCTCATTGAAAATTCTATTTAGAATTCCCTCTTACAGTTTTCCAGAGCATATTAGATACTATATTTGATATAATGTAAATTTTATAACCTTCTAGAGGTTACATGGGAGTGGAGGATGATTATAATTCTATTTAACTTTCTATTTGTCCATTTAATAAGAGTGATTAGCAAGTGGATTGAATCAGGCTATATACACAACTCATTTATCAACAATATGACAATATTTTGACCTTACATTTATAGGGCTCACATCAGTGGGCTCTTATAAGTATTCCAAATCAAATAGTGATAGAGGTATACTTTTGCTATTAATTCACCCTTTCGACCCTTATTAAGTTTTAAAGAATTTTTATGGGACAACCCAATGAACTTAACCTTATTCTAGTTTTAAATTTGACTCCTCTCTCAATTCCAACCACAACGACTCAAACCATCCAACGTAAAGGAGTTGGAGAAATAAATTGACCCTAAAAGTCCCAATGACGACTCCAAGTTAAATTAGCTAAAAATAAGAGTGCTCAATTCTGTTTCTTTCTTCTCTTTCTAGCTAAACATGGATATATGATCCTGAGGAATATTTGTGAGCAATTTCACAAGGGGATGATATTCTAGATACATATATATTGGCCAATACTTTGAGCTGAAATATATAGGAACCTACCTCATCCTCAAGCTTGTCAAAAGTGTTGAGTAACCGCCAGTCGGCTTTCTCAAATGTAGAGAATTGTTCCACTAGAAGCCACAAGAGAGATGGATAAGAGCTGATGTCATAAACAAGAATAACAGGCATTCCAGGCAGTGAAACCTCAGAGCCCTCAACAGGAGAAATCTCCAATGTTCCCTCGTGCTGGTGGTAAATTACTGAACAAACAGAGCATGATTGTGTGAAAAACACAGCCCCTTTTAGTCCTTTCTTGTTGGCTATGTCCAAACTCCAGGGAATGACTGAATCATACACAATGGCCTTCAAAGAGTTGCTATATTTCTGAATGATATCAGGAAGGCCCTTAGTAATGGCAGCTCTGAAGCTTCGTATATAGATTTCATAAAAATCTAAATGCTCGTCTTCATCGATAGTGCAATCAGGAACTGCTTCAATGTTTATCAGATCAGCTTTGTTGGCTGCTTGTGCTTGAAGGCTTGTGGTGATGGAAGCTGTTAAAGAATGAACCTTGGTCTAATTGAACCCCAAAAGCTAGTTTAAGAGGTGAGGATTACCCAAGATCATATATAGAGACTACAACTTATTTATTTCACCAATGTAGGACACTAACACACCCCGCGCACGCCCAGAAATGAACATCTGAAGCGTGGCATAACATGAAATGGGTGGCTCAACAACATTGGCTAACCCAACATCGGAAATGGGTGGCTCCGATACCATGTTGAGGAATGGACCTTGAGCCTAACTCAATCCCAAAAGCTAGCTCAAGAGATAAGGATTACCCAAGATCATATATAGAGACTACAATTTATTTGTTTTACCGATGTGGGACACTAACACACCCCGCGCACGCCCAGGAATGAACATCTGGAGCGTGGAATGACATGAAATGGGTGGCCCAACAATATTGGGTAGCCCAATATCGGAAATAGGTGGCTCTGATATCATGTTAAAGAATGAACATTGGGCCTAACTCAACCCCAAAAGCTAGCTCAAGAGGTGAGGATTGCCCAAGACCATATATAGATATCACAATTTATTTGTTTCATCGATATGGAACACTAACAGAAACAGTTGTTACTAAGGTAACGCGAACCCCTTTTGACAGTAGGCGGTTTCAGAGCTGTACCATGGGATTTATGTGGCCCTGTAGAGGGAAAGGGATAACAAGAATATGAGGATTTGTGGCCAATTTTGTGATATTCTATCGTTATGATTCGCTTGTTCTTTTTTATCTTTTGCTGATATATGGTTATTGTGGCCAGAAAAACACCAAAGTCCTTGGAAGTTAAGATAATGTCTTGACAGAGTGGCCTGTCTTTACTGAAATGACAGCAGTAAGCTTGGTAGAGAGCAATGAGAGGTGTTATGCATTTTTAAGTGGTCTCACTTGGTCAAATGAACATTTTCGGAGAAGCAGAAGAAGGAATTTACACACACAAAACATGTGCACAGAGAAATGAGGGTTATGTTTGTATTTTGGATGAATTGTGGAAAATATTTTGAAATAATATATTTACGGGAGAGGATCGTGGGAATGTGATAGTTGTTTGATTTTGTTTTAGGAATTGTTGAAGAATGTTTTTAGGTAAAATTATTTATTGGAAATGTTTTGGAAGACGACAAATTTTACTATAAATTTCAAATTAGTCGCTTTTTGTCGGGTCAGTGGGGTTCAATTAATCTTTTATTGTTATTATTGATGTATTTGTGTAGTTTCAATGATCCGTATGTATATACGTATATAGTGTTTCGAGGGGATATTTTTTATTGTTTTAATGTATATAGTGCTTTGGGTAATGGGATTGAAGAATGTGGTATTACACTCAATATTGTTTTGAGAGTTAGAAAATGTTGTGGAAAAAGCTAAACAAACATAGCAAGGGCTTTATGACATTGTAAAAAATTATCGAAAATTATAGTGATAAAATTTATTGTTATTAGGCTGTGTATGTTATTAATTGTTAATTGTGATAACTTAAAATATTAGTTTTGTGCATATTACGATAAAGTAAAAAAATTTGTCACTCAAAAAATATCTCAAGTGACAAAAAAAGTTATTATCACTTAATATATATTATTAATGTTGATTCTTATATTATCACTTTTTTTGTTACTAATTTTATCATTTTTTCAGTAACAAGGACTATGATATTTGAATACAGATGCAAAAATACAAATATAATGTAGCTTTTTTCTTTTCTTTTTTTTAAAATAAAGTTTTAGGACACATTATCTCTCCGACAGATGTATCTGATACATAAAAATTTAGTAATTCATGTCTATATATTATATATATACAAAACATATATACGTATGTAGTTGGTTATAGATTACACAGGCATCTGTGCGAATACGAAGAAAAAGAAACTTGTATCAGTATTAGTATTAGACTTCTGCAAATCAAATATGATTTCTAAATTATGGCATTGCATGGAACAAAATTAAATTTAATGTAGAAATATAAGTTGATTTAGATGAGGCAGCAAGCTTAAAGTGGATTTAGAATATTTAAATTTTTAATTTTTCATTAGTGCCACACTTTAAAAAATATATCTATAATATTATATATATCACAACTGTGTGGGACCTACAATTATGTAAGTTTTATTTTAATTGTGCAATGTTGGACAAATGGCAAATTTTTAGAATTTTGAGGATTTTAATTGAATTAAAATATTTTTTAGTAGTTGTTGATTATTATCCCTAGCCAATATAATTATATTTTATCTCTAATTTTTTTTATTCGAAATTCAAAATATATTTAATAATATTTTATAATCTTTATTAAAGAGCTAGAAGTTTGAGAAATGAATAATTATAAATTAACTGATATATAAGAGCTCAATTTATCAAAATCTTTAAAATTTAATTATTTTTATAATAATATTTTTTTGGATATGTAAAATATTTTTAGATAAAACAATATATATAGAATATAACAAATAATTTAATCTAAATAGTATTTCAAATACAAAAAGTTACTTCTTGCAACAACTATAAATTCTCAACTTTATTTTTTATATTATTAATTTAAATATGATATGGGATGGCCCAAGTGTTTAGGCCCAGTCAGGGGCTCAGGGCCTATATGCCTCATCGATTTCACTCGGCCAGATCTGCCCAGAGGTGCACCGCCAGGCCCAGTCAGGCCCCCATGGCCCATAAGATCCCTCGACCTCAGTCGACCATGTTGAGGTTGAGTTTAAGGTCGAGAACAGTACAGTACTCTACCACCGCATTAAATGCGCTGACGGGCATCACGCCTCTGCATTAATGGCGCATGACATCCCCCTTACCACATGACACAGCAGGCGCCGCTATAGTTAACTACCTTGTCCTTGAAACCTGGAAGGATAGTTAGCTGGAAATATTCAAATGGGGAAAATGACTAATTACCCCTAGCAGAAGGCTAAGGGCCCCTGGGGGTACCTGGGGCTTCCCAGACATTTCCTCGAGGGAAGAAGGATATAAATACCTTCAACTCAACCTTCTAAAGGTATGCACTCATATACACTCAAAAGCCCTTACTCCGCTGCTCGATTTCTGAGGTCGACTTCTACTGACTTGAGCGTCGAAGGGCCTAAGCCGAGGGCTTCTCGGCTAGCCTAACGTTTACTGTGATTGTAGGATTCTTCCCTTCCTAAGCAAGAACACGAACCTCTCAGGTCAAGTTCTACCTATATCCAGACCCAGATTCCTATCCAATGGATCAAACCCTCATCATTTGGTGCCGTCTGTGGGAACATTGAATCCTCTATTGAAAATGGCAAACACTAGGCGAGCTCCATCTGGGAGAGAAGAAAACAGGAGGTCTAGTTCTCCTCCTCTTCGACAGAACCCAGAACCGAATGCCCAAGGATCCAGTGCTCAGCCTGAGCCTGTGGTCACACTCACAATGCTCTAGTTAATGCAGCTCATCAGTAAGCAGATCTCTGCACAGATTTTGGCCCAACTCTCAGCCGCGTTAAATAGACATGCCGTGCAACCGGAGCCGGCAGTCAGTGCAACCCCCCAGCCTGCGGCTCCCGAACAGGCGCGGCCAAAAGATCCCTCAAAGCTATTGGAGTCGCTAAGGCACCAGCCCATGAGAGAATTGAGCTCAAGTCATTTTCCTAGGGAAGCAGCCCGCTCCCCACCAAGAGAGGAGGTAGCAGACTCCGTTGACCATGACGTTCGGCCCCTTCGAGCCCCGCAGCGCGATAGGGTCGAGCGTTCCAGACTCAGACCAGGCAGAAATACATCCCATGCAGATCAACAAGAGTGGGAGGAGGTGTCCCACCAGGTGCAACAGCTAAACAAGCATCTGGGGGAGATCTCATAAAGAAATATGGATAGAGCTGTTCAATCAGACAGGCCACAAAGGTTCAGGAGGGAGCGGGATTCACTGTTTGTCCAAGAGATCATTGACGAGCGCATCGCCGTCGATGCAAAGATCCCAACAAGACTCCCGAGGTACGATGGCTCCACAGACCCGAACGAACACCTGCTGCAGTTTGAACACATGATGCAGTTGTATGGGCACAACGAATACATCCATGCGAAGATGCTTGTGACCACGTTTCAAGGAGTGGCTTTGGATTAGTTTGTGAAGTTGGAACCAGCGTCCATCTTCTCCTACGACCAGTTGTGTGATAAGTTTCTGCACCAATTTGTGAGCAGGAGGAAAGCGAAACTCCCCCACACCCACCTGCATACAGTGAAGCAGGTTGAAGAAGAATCCCTTTGGGATTTTTTCACCAGATTCAACACAGAAGTGCTGAAAATCGATAGCCCGAGGATTAAGTTCTTGATTGATGTACTTTTCTTGGGCTTGAGACACAAGGAGTGCACCAATGCCTTGGTGCACGCACAACCCAGAACAATGGAGGAGCTCCTCGACCTCGCAGAGAGGTACATGACCCAAGAGGAGATAAACAGGATGAAATACGGCAGCATGGAAGTCGACAAGAAGAAAGGCAAGGAGAAAGATGATAGACAAATCAAGGAGGGACGCCGCTCCCCAATTAAGTGCTTCCATGAATACACTCTACTAAACACACCGAGGAGAGAAGTGTTGTTTGCCATTCAACACGACAACCTGCTCAAGAAGCCCCAAAAAATCATGGAAACCGAGGCCATGGAGAAGTCAAAGAAGTACTGCTATTTCCATAAGCAAAAAGGGCATAACACGGAAGAGTGTTTTAACTTGAAGGACGAAATCAAGAGGCTGATCAGACAAGGCCACTTGAAAAAGTTCATCGAAGAGCAGGCTCGAAGAGAGGAGGGCATGGCCGACCGGACTCCCCGAAGAGAAAGGTCGGTTAGCCCGAGGAGAGAAGACAAGGGAAAGTGACGTGCCCAGGAACCCAACCTGCCCATTAGGGAATCATTGACATGATCGCAGGGGGACCCACGGGAGGAGATTCTCAAAATGTGAGAAAACAAATGCAGAGGCAACTTGACTCGACCAAACCATCCAAGGTCGAGACTGTTTTCTAATTATCAACCAGTACGGAGCCGATCTTTTTCACCAACGCAGACCCGGACCAGATGGAAAATAAAGGAATCAACCGTAAGATAGATTGCCCGATGGTAGTCGCCCTGGAAATAGCCAATTTCGAGGTCAGAAAGGTGCTGGTCGATAACGGAAGTTCAGTGAACATCATATTCCTGTCGACCTTGAACAGAATGAAATTGGGAAAGTTGAAGTTTGATCCGGTCAAAACACCCTTGGTCGGATTTGGAGGGTCCGAGATCATCCTAGAATGATCCATCAACCTTTCCACTACATTCGTGCAAGGTCACCATAGCCGCACACTGATGATCAACTACCTGGTGGTCGACGCCCCCTTCGCATACAACGCCATCATGGGTCGACCAGCCCTCAATGACTTCAGAGCTATTGCATCTACTTACCACATGAAAATAAAGTTCCCGACCCCAACCAAAGTGGGTGAGCTCTTGTGCAACCTCAAGGACACTTGGCGTTGTTACACCATCTCCATCGACTCCAGCGAGCAGAAGAAGAGGCTTGAATTGAAGCCCTTGGGGGACGCCGCAGTAGCGAAACCCGAGGAGGGTCCTTCGTCTAAGAAAAGGAAGCTAGAGGACACCAAGGTCGAGCCTGTCGACGAATTCAAAACAATCGAGCTCGAGCTTGGGAACCCTGACAAAACTACAAGGATTGGAAGTGATCTCGGGGATCAATTGGAATGCCTTATGGTTGATTTCCTCCGATACAACATTGATGTTTTTGTGTGGAAAGCTGCGGATCTTCAAGGCATCAACCCCAACATCATTGTCCATCGACTCAATGTGGACCCAGCCCACAAACCAGTGCGGCAGAAGAAAAGAACCTTTAATGCTGAGAGAACCCAGATCATCGAGGAGGAGGTTGGCAAGCTTTTGGAAGCAGGATATATTGTAGAGATCCAGTACCCCTCTTGGCTTTGTAACGTTGTACTCGTCCCTAAGAATGAGGGAAAATGGAGAATGTGTAATGACTTTACTAATTTGAATAAAGCTTGCCCTAAAGATCCTTACCCCTTGCCTCGTATAGATTTATTAGTTGATTCTACTGCTGGTTGTGCGTTGCTTAGCATGATTGACGCATTCCAAGGTTATTATCAAATATTCATGGCACCCGAAGACAGGGACAAAACCTCTTTTATCGTTCCCAACGGAGTATATTGCTTCCTAGTTATGCCCTTCGGACTTAAAAATACAAGAGCAACGTACCAAAGATTGGTCAACTTCATGTTTAAGAACGAAATCGGCAAGTCGATGGAGGTTTATGTGGACGATATGATTGTAAAAACCTAAAAGGCAGAAGACCATCTAGTCGACCACAGCCACACCTTTTCTATATTGAGAGCTTTCGGTATGAAGCTCAATCCTAGCAAATGCACCTTCGGTGTTCGAGGAGGCAAATTCTTTGGGTATATGGTCTGTCAGAGAGGGATCGAAGCCAACCCGCAGAAGATCCAAGAAATTATGGACATCACCCCACCTCGCACAGTTCGTGAAGTCCAGCGCCTGGTCGGCAGAGTTATAGCCTTGGGCAGGTTCATAGCTCGACTAGCGGACAAGAGCCTACCTTTCTTCAAAATCCTAAGAATGCAAAGAAGTCTGGGTTCAAGTGGGATCAACAATGCAATCGAACCTTGCTAGAGCTCAAACAATACCTAGCTTCGCCACCTATGCTTGCCAAACCCGAGCTGGGAGAAGTGCTACAACTATACTTGGCAGCCTCTTCGGCTTCCATCAGTTTAGTGCTGACGACGATAAGAGGAGGAACCCCCCATCTGGTGTATTACTGCAGCAAAGCTCTCCAGGGGCTCGGGCACAATTATTTGGAGATTGAGAAGTTTGCTCTAGCCCTTGTGATGACAGCCAGGAAACTACGGCCTTACTTTCAATCCTACACAATTACGGTATTGACAAATCAGCCGCTAAAACAGGTGTTGTCGAAGCGAGACACTTCAGGTCGGCTCACCAAATGGGCCATTGAGCTCGGGGAATTCGACATCATGTTCCAACTGCGGACAACCATTAAAACACAGGTACTTGCCGACTTCATCGTTGAGTGGCTCGACCGGCCTTCATAAAATGTTGAGAGCACATCCATGTGGACCTTACATGTCGACGGGTCTGCAACCTCATCCGGATGAGAGATAGGGATATCCCCCCGATCCCCACTGGCCGAGGAGTATGATTTTGCTATGAAACTCGACTTCTCGGTCACCAATAATGAAGCGGAATATGAGGCTCTCATCGCAGGAATGCGCATGGCCACAAGCCGCGGCGTCGAGCATCTTGCGGCATTCACTGACTCTCAGCTAGTTGCGGAATAGGTTGAAGGCAACTTGGAGGCAAAGGAACATAAAATGGCGCAATATTTGGCAAAAGTGCACCAATTGAGGCAAATGTTCAAAAACTTTTCGTTGAGCCAAGTTCCCCGAGCGGAAAATGAACGAGCAGACACGCTCTCCAAGTTAGCCAGCTCGACAAAGAGTACCAGAGAAAGAACAATAACATTCTTGGTGTTCGACCAGTCGTGTGTCACCGCCTCCGATCAGGGCCTTGTCGGGTGCCTCGAGGAAGCAGCCTTCTCTTAGTAGGATCTAATCAAACTTTACTTAAGTCGAGGTACCTTACCTAACGATGACAATGAGGCCCGCAGACTCAGAAGGTTGGCAGCCAAATATGCGCTAGACGAGCACAGCCAGTTATATCGGAGGTCGATAGCAGGACCTCCACTCAGATGTCTAGGACTCGACCAAGCAAACGAGGTGTTGCAGGAGATACATGTCGGCATCTGCGGCAACCACTTGGGCGGTCGATCCCTAGGACACAAAGTCATTCGTTATGGATATTTCTAGCCAAGGTTGCTGAGAGATTCCGTCGACTTTGGTAAAAAGTGCTCATCATGCCAAATCCATTCGAACATTCAACACCAGCCAGCCGCACCGATGATCAATGTTAACATTACTTGGCCATTCGACCAGTGGGGGATCGACATAGTCGGGTCACTCCCGAAGACTTTCGGCCAGCGCAAATTGATCATAGTGGCCGTCGAGTACTTTACAAAATGGGTGGCAGCTGAGGCAGTCCCGAAGATCACCAACGCTGCCATCAAAAGTTTCATCTGGAAGAATATAGTATGCCGATTTGAATTGCCTAAGGTCTTAATCTCAGACAACGACACCCAATTTCAAAGCAAAAACATGAGGAAATGGTGCGAGACCTTAGGAATTGCCCAACACTTCACTTCGGTGGGAAATCCACAGGCCAATGGACAGACTGAGGTCACCAACAGAACTGTCCTCGACCACATCAAGAGTAGAATAGCGAGGACTGGGGCCAGTTGGGCAGATGACCTCCCTGGTGTGCTTTGGGCTTACAGAACGACGACCCGAACAGCCACGGGTCACAGCCTGTACAACCTAGTCTACGGATCCGAGCCGGTAATCCCGTCAGAGCCGATTCAACACACTACGAGGGTGATCCACTATAACCCGATAACAAATACATCGGAGAGGACACTAGATCTAGTCACTGTTGACGAGAGGCGCCATGCAGTTTACAGCACAATGTAGCAATATCACTCAAAGATGGCAGACTGCAATAACAAGACAATGCGTCCCTGGAGCTTCAAGGTCGGCGACCTCGTTCTCAAGAAGGTGGAAGTGTCCAAACCTGTGGGGAAACTCGACCCGAAGTGGGAGGGACCGTACTCGGTGATTAAGGTGTCAAAAAGCAATGCCTACCGACTGGCCGATGCATTAGGCCGTGAGTTACCTCGACCTTGGAATGCAGTAAACCTAAAGAATTTTTTTGTGTAACTGGTCGTCGATGACCTTTGTATTACCCAAAGAAATGAAATTATGACATGTTCAAACCGCGTGCAACAAAGTGAATTTTTCCCAAATAGTCGACCTTGCAGTCAACAAAAGGCTCCAGGCCACCAAGTCGAGGCCTCTACGCCAAGACCACATAGTCGACCCCGTAGTCGACAAAAGGCTCCATGCCGCCAAGTCGAGACCTCTGCGCCGAGACCACATAGTCGACCCCACTGTCGACAAAAGGCTCTACGCTGCCAAGCGGAGGCCTCTGCGCTTAGACCACACAGTCGACCTCGCAGTTGGCAAAACAGCCTTAACGGCGCGAAGTCGGTTCTTATGGGCCGACTTAGCTAAAAGTGTTAATCACAATTGCAATGATGATAAACCTATCCTACAATCCTCGAGGTCATTCCAAACTCAAACATTAGTGGTTATGCTAGCGGATTAACTAAAACTTGCTTGTTAAAAGTCAAGAATGAATTCAGGAAAGCACAACCTTTATCTAATGAAAGACAGAAATTACTTGCCACATTCGTGGGCATCCATCGAAAAATCCTGACAAGCAGAGCAATAAGTTAATGCTTTGCAAAACACGTACACCTCAATCAAAGAAATTCATAACAAAAAATAAGAAAAGTGATGATCGAAATTTCAGTTAGGGAAAGCAAATTAATTATCTAATCATTCCAAAGAAAAAACCTCATCGAGGCAACAATTCAACAATCATTGTTAAAAGCCTCACTGAGGTATATACATATACATCAAACAAAAACAAAAGATAACACTAGATCTAGCGGGAGCCACCGGCCTCTTCGGCATCGGTGGTGGGGGCAGGAGCAGGCACCAGAGTAGCAAATGGTTGGGGCTTAGGCAGGGCCATCGAAACAGGGACTGCAGCAGTCACTGGTTGAGAAGGACCAGCTGCATCTTGTAAAAACTGCCGTTTAGGGATTGGGAAGTAGGAGACGATATCAGCTCTCTGCTTTGACACCTCGAAGGCGAGGTCGCCGGCAAATTCAAACTCCAGAGCAACCGCTTTCAGTTTCTTATCAATTTCAGCCCACTTTCTCTCTTCGACAGTCAATTCAACCTCTGGAGCTCCCTCCACTTCGCATGCCTCGGTGAATGACTCCTCCGCACCACCCTCATCCTCGGGGTATGGGCGCAGCTGCTCGTCGAGCGCGAAGCTCATTTGCGATTGGTCCTCGGCCCAAAGCGCATAGCCCAGAAACTGCATTTGTTGAATGGCTTTTTGAAAAGCATTTCGGGCATCATCCAGAGAGAACACAACCCTCGTATCCTGGAAAGATGGACTAACCAGGAACTACTGCACAACCTCTCGGCGCACTTGTGGCAGTAACCGATTGAACTCCGCCCTGGCCTCAGCCAAACATTTGTTCTGGCCTGCTGGTCGACCAGATTCATAAGCAACTTACACGTCCAGTTGCAGTTTCTTCACCTTCTCGTCCATTTTGGTCCTCTCTTTAACAGCAAGGAGGACTTACTCATCCTTCTCTTCGAGCTCCTTGGTGCGTTGGTTGACTTGCTTCTCCAGTTCGTTGACCCACATCTGAGAAGACTCCAGCTGAGCCTTCAAAGTCTCGACATCCCCGCCACCCTCCAACCTCATCAGCCAAGGCTAGCTCGGCTCGACGGTAGAAATTGTAGCCCAGTTGCCCGACCTGAGACATAAAGGTCATCACTACCTGATTGAGAAGAGTGCAAACATGCAGGAATTAAAAATATGAAACCTTACCATGTTGGAGTGGTAGGCAAACTCACAAAGGGCCGCGGCTTGACTCATCCCCATAATTCTCTTCTAGTCAGCCAAAAATTGACCCGCCATCAACACCTTCAAAGGATCCACCCCAGTGGGCCCTGCCGTGTGCATGCACGAAGAATTGTGTACAAAGGGGCTTGGATCAGACCCAAATCGTGGAAAGGGGAACTTCGGCAAAGTGAACAATATATCCTCCCCTCGATCTTCGAAGAGATCATTCCCAGTTGGCAGCCCCGACCATGTTGTCTTCCATTTGCCCTTTCTGGCAGCATCTCTTTTAGGTGGACGACCGCCCTGCTTGATAATTGCTCTCTTGCCCCGATTTGTGGGGCTCTCGCTCGTGACCGCTATAGCTCGACTTGGTGAAGGAGTCGGCGATGGTGCGGGGATTGCAACCACTCGACGTGGCTCGTCCGTGGCAGTGGCCGCTCGACGAGCAGCGGCATCTTGTCGGCGCTACTGGTTTCTTTCTACTCGGGCCAACGCTTCAGCTCTCGACCTGTTCATAATAGCTGCGCGATTTGCCAAACATCAAAATTAACGGAGGTAAAAAATAAAGGATCACGCACGCCATCAAAGATAAACAAATAACAAGACACACTCCATCTACCTATTTGATAATTCGCAAGAAAATCTATCGGGGCCGGTGACAGCCCAGCCAATACTAAATGCCTCTCCTCGATGAAGATAGAGGCCTCCACATGTCCGAACTCAACTAGGTCCTGCACAAACGTGTTCGGCCAGGTCGGAGTAAGATTCCCTAGCACATCGACATGCCCCTTCCACCAAGCCCGGGAAATATTGAAACCCCCCGCCACTCGAACAAAAAAGTAGCATTTTTTCCACTCCTGCCCATATGAAGAAGCTGGGGCTACCAGAAATCTGCCATCCCCCTCACCACCTAACACAATAGACGCCGCTACAGTGTACTATCTTGTCCTTGAAACCTGGAGGGGCAGTTAGCTGAAAATATTCGAATGGGGGAAATGACTAATTACCCCTGGCAGAAGGCTAAGGGCCCTTGGGGGTACCAGGGGCTTCCCAAACATTTCCTTAAGGGAAGAAGGATATAAATACTCTCAACTCAACCTTCTAAAGATACGCACTCATATACACTCAAAAGCCCTTACTCCGCTGCTCGATTTCTGAGGTCGACTTCTACTGACTTGAGTGTCGGAGGACCTAAGCATAGGCTTCTCAGCTAGCCTAACGTTTACTGTGATTGCAGGATTCTTCCTTTACTAAGCAAGAACACGAACCTCTTAGGTCAAGTTCTACTTACATCTAGACCCGGATTCCTATCCAACGGATCGACCCCTCATCAAAATCATTTTAATTTTTTAGCAATATAATAGAGAATTCATTTTCAATTATTTGAAATAAGCTCTTTTATATGGGACATATATATAGTTGACATAATTGAAAAGGAATAGTGGAAAGTTAGTTATAAGTGTAATTTTGAAAATGAAATATTGTTTGGATGTTTTGTTTAAAATGAAATGATTATATAAAGTTGAAATGAGTTGTATTTGGATATTATTGTATTTTTTTATTAAAATTTGTACAAATAAGAGTAGAAGAAATGAAGTGTGAAAATGGATAGAGTGTAAGACTGTATTTGGGAAATGTGTTGAGAATGAAAATGTCTGTGAACATGAGGAAAAAGTTGATATCTGTGAAAATAGGGGAGAAGTTAATAGCTTTCTAGTTTCATATTCAGGGAAAAATGAAAAAGGGTTTTGAAAATAAAACCAAACGAGTACTTAGAGTTAATAATTCTTCATATTCCATAACTTATTTAAATACAAATTATCTTCAAACATAATATCTTTAAATTGAAATATTCGTATTATTTTATTTAATTAGTAATAGATTTTGTTTCTTTAAAAAATAAAAATAATTACTATTCATTTTTAATCGTATGAAGTAAAATAAAATATTATTATAAAATAAATTATTTCAATACTAAAAAAAAATTCGGTGCACCGAACCGGGCACACACTAACATATATATATATATATGTGTGTATGTGTGTGTGTGTGTGTGTGTGTGTGGAAAGGCCCTAATGTTTAGAAGGTACTTTGATCTTTTAAGTTTCAAATTACGAAAAAATTAAATAACGTGATGGGTAAATATCAATAAAGTGTGAATACTAGCTAACACAATGTCCACTATATATACAATTCGACAAAAATAAATTAAAAAATATTTTACTGGTTGTAATGCATGCATTATAGAGCAATAAAGATAAAGGTGTTTATGGCAAGGATTCCAAGATGAATATGCTATTTTTCTTCGACTTAGCGGACATTCAAAATAACAAAAGCAAAAACTTTTATGGTAATTTTCTTCAAGTTTAACATCGCTGCATGTGTATGCACTAAGCAATGATAATGACTCCCAGTGAGAGTTTGCCTCTTCTTGAATACAAAATCAAAGATATTGATATCTTAGCAGCATTTTGAGTAACTTCTCAACTTGGAGTTCCGCCTAAAGAAGCAGGGGGCCACAGTAGCTGCTTAATCTTCTATTGGTACATGGACAACTGTGTGGACTGATGGACTTACCAGCCTTGATCGTTATAAAGGATGATGCTACCACATCAAGCCCATTCCTAGAGAAATAGATCAATATATTTGTTTTTTTTCTTTCAATTCATGCCTATTGGTGTTCCAAAAGTACCTTTCCGAATTCCTGAACTAATTTTTCTTGAATCTCTCAGTCTAAGCAAGAGACAATATACCCTGATATTATCACATTCTTTGATTCAAAGTTTGGGTCCATCTCAATTGAAAAAGCAAATAACGTTTCAGGAAGAGATCTAGTTCTACTTCTTATCTTCTTCTTATGTAATTGCTAGAGAAATGTGTGCTATTACTTTTGGAGTTAAAATAATGAATACTTTTGGAAAACTATATTTTGGATATACTAAAAGACAGATGAAGAATAAAAAAAAATTATTTTATTTTTAGGAAAATATTTTTTTGTTGTAAATACTTCACTACAACAAAATCAAGTATTAAAGACACTACAAAAATGCCACTTAAATATTATTATAGTAGTAATTTTATATTTAATGATATTTTTTTAAAATACCACTTGTAGCAGGTAAAGATATAAATACCACTAAATTACCTTTGCTTTGGCATTAATAAAATACAACAAAAATTTTATCAAATGTTATGTTAAAATGTCATAAAAAAAATGCAATTAAATAACATGTCAAAGTGCCATTAGAAATTATTTTAAATGACATGCTAGTATGCTACTAAAAATTATACGTAATGGTAGGTTAATATGGTACAAAAGTTCTTTTAAAAGACAACACACCATAAGAAATACAATAAATGACATGTTAAAATGTCACAAATATATTTTTAAATGACATCCTAATTTGTGACAAGAAATGCATATAATCATGATGTTAAAATGCCATAAAATATTTTTTTTAGATGACATACTAACATGCTATAAAAATTAAATAAATAACATGCTAAATTAAAATGTCATTTTTTTTTTTTTAGTAACATCTTAATCTGCCTCCAACACCCCATATATAAGACTCCAACTTGCTCCTATTACTCTATATAAGATTTGAACCTATAGTATTTTACTTGGAAGATATGAGTTTATTGTCAAGCAACCCATCGAATATTCATTATAAATATTCAAAAGTATTATTATATTTTTATACTTTAAAATCATATTTTCTCAATTATTTAAATATATGCTCAAAATTATTTTATTAAATAACACATGTAAAAAAGTGTGAGACATTAAAGTTAGGGAGAAAATATTCAAAAAATATATAGGTGAGGAGAAAAAATGGACAAAAACTTAAATTTTTTATAGTTCTAGAAAAATATGGTTAACTTAGTAGATACATTAAAATTATATTAATAAATTTTACAATTATTAATGACTATTTTTGTGATATTTATGTCATGTCACACCATAATTAAATTATGAGTGATATTTTTTTTTCAGAAAAAATAGTGATGCTTGTTAAATGCTTTTAACGTATAGTTATGTTAGTAATTTCAATAAAATTATATTTGTATAAAATTTATTAATCAACTATCACTAAGTGTTACATTATAGTTGCACTTTTTATTACTATCATTATATTACTTTAATGTGTCATCAAAATGGGATTAAATTAATGCCACTAAATAATTTGCGATGTTTTTTACAAATGACACCATAAATAATATGAGCGGCAGTTTTTTAAGAAAAAATTAGTGGCACTATTTAAATGCCTTGCAAATATATTTATGAATGCCACTAACTATTGTATTACAGTGATATTTTTCAACAATTATCTCCATATAACTCTCATGTGTCATTACACTACTTAATGTCACTAGGTAAATGCCACTAATTTTTTTGTGGCATTTCTTCTAAGTGACACCATGAATAAATATGAGTGACATTTTCTTAAGAAAAATTAGTTGCACTAGTTAGCCTTCAAATTATTTTTTTCTTTGCATTTTTAATCAAATACTATCAAATATTTTATTATAGTGATATATAACTTTTTTTCTGAATATGATTATATTACTTTTATATGTCATTACAATATAAATGTCATTAAGTTTTTGCCCCTAAATACTTTATGACATTTTTCTTGAAAGGACACTATAACTACCTATTAGTGGCAATTTTAAAAAAAAAAAATAGTGATACTATTTAAATGTCTTTGAAATACATTTATGTTGGTATTTTCAATCAAATGTGACTATTTTGTTTGTCATTTAACAATTAAATGCCACCAAATATTAAATTATAGTGGCATTTTTTTTTACAACTATCACCATAATATTTTCTTTTTATGTCATTATATTATAAAATGTCATCAAGTTAGTGTCACTAAATGCCAATTTTCTTGTAGTGCTTGTTACCTATTCTTTAATTACTTTATTAGTGGTCCAACATCAAATTTTTGTTCATTATATTTTCTTATATAGAATAACTAAAATTGTTTTATATTCAAAATAATGATTAAAAATATAGATATAAGTTTTTGAAAAATATATTTTAGAGAAATATATTAAGAACATGAAGAAAAAAACTAATTTTATTTTTAGAAAAATATTTTTTCCCTGTAAATGCCTTTTACATATGTTTGCCTTAATAGTAGTGGTACGACATTAGATTTTTCTTTATTATATTAGTGTTACTAATAAATAAAATATATTTATAAGATAATGATTAAAAATATAAATATAAATTTTGTATTAATGTGCGCACCAATTTGAGCATATGTAAAGTTTATCACAATTAGTAGAATATATGTATGAATAGTAACAATTGTAATTTTTAATTTTTTTTGATGTAGTTATATATACCTTTATATATTCAAATCATCAGCAAAATTGCATTTTTAGTCCCATACGTTAGGGGGGTGTGCAACTTTAGTCTCGCACTTTTGCCAAATTTAGAAAACGTCCCAAAATCTTAATAACGTTGCAAAGTTGGTCTCAAAAGTCAATTTCCGTCCACAATTTAACGGAGAAAGCGTGCGTGATGCACATGGCCATTTCTTAATAGTAGGGGTGTAAACGGATATTAAACGGATCGGATACACTATTTTCATATTTGTATCCATTTAACTTTTCGAAAATTCAAATACGGATACGGATTTGACGAATATTTAAAAATGATATCCAAATTCGTATCCATCGAATATCGATCAGATTCGGATATATCCGTATTCGATTATATTTATTCAGATACATTCATATTCGATGATAATTATTTAGATATCCATTTATGAATATCCAAATATATGAATTTATGAACCTATAACAAATAAATATTTTAATTAATAGAAGGAACTATATAATTTCATTAAAACGAAAACAGTCAAATAAATAGCATAATTTCTAATTAATAATTGACTTTATAATGGATTATTAGTACTTATTAATAATAATAATGGAATTTAAGTATATTAATTATAAATTCAACCAACAATAATTATGTTGATTAGCTTTATTCTTCAATTTTTTTCTCTCTATATTACAATAATTTTTCAAATTTATTCTTTCTTCTTCCCAATTCTTCAATTATAATATATATATACACATATATGGATTATGAGATTTTTATTGAAAAATATAAATAATATATTATTTAATAAATATATATTTGGATTAGATATTAAACAGATCGGATATGCATTTACCATATCCGTATCCATTTATAATCGAATATCTACTAATCAAATACGGATAATATCCGCTTTAAATGGATGTGAATAAATTTTGTATAAACGAATACGAATGCGAACCGTAAATGAATTTTTGAATATCCATTTACAACCCTACTTAATAGGATCTTGTGGCAATTTTGTGGCAAAATTGCACTTTAGTCCCACACATTAGGGGGGTGTGCAACTTTAGCCCCATGCTTTTGCCAAAATTAAGGCATCAGAGGTTAATAATAATAATAAAAAAAAAACAGAATTAAGCTCAAGAGGTAGCATTACAAGGTAAAATGCACTTTCTATGGTGAGACTAGTCATAACAAAAGGGATGTGACTTGAGAAAACAATCAAAAGAGTTTGTACATAGTTGAGCTTGATGGTATTGATGAGGATCCAAGAGGAGAGGAAACTGGAGTGCCAACTCAACAACTACAAAAGATAACTATAATTTTCGTTCTTTATTGAATTTCTTTAGTGATTTTCTTGCTAATTCATGAATATTATACAATGACTTAGTTTTTTGATGTTACAGGCAAGGAAAAGACTAGTAAATCTAGCACAAAAAGTTACTGGACAAGTTTCTTAATCAGTTATTGGGTAAGCTTCTAAATCAGTTATTGGACAAACTTCTATACTGCATTCATTTCTACTTTGCTTTGTGTTTCATTATTTCTTCTAATGTCTAAAGTGAGTTCCTCAATTTTATAGGGGACAAATAACAACTGATCATATCAAGGAGTTGCAGCAGGTGGAGTTGAAGAACTAACACAATCTATTAGTTTTGAAGCTATAACTCCACATTTTGGAATTGTCCCAACGCCAATTTTAAATCCTCCAATACAAAGAACAGTGAATAGCATAGCACCTTCACCATATTCACTAGACCTTCCATTAGTTTCACAAATAAGGAGATGTATTAGTTCACAAGTGAGCACAAGTTGAGCGAATGCACATGTATTTGTGAGAGGTGGCCAAAAGTTTATCACCATGTTAAACTTAGATGCACCAGTTGCAACTACATGTGGAAGTGGAAGTGTGAAGAAGTCCAAGACTAGAAAGCAAAAGCAAGGTTAAGAGAAGTCCAAGGATGAATTGCAACAGTAACATTGAATGAGAATTCAATGCTTCTTTTTTTTTTAATATAAAAAATGCAGTGCCAAATTTAGGAGTTATTTTGGAATCAATCTTTTGGATTATAAACCGGAATGCAATATTTTTGTATGTGTCTATATCTTAGTGTTCCAGCTTGATAATGGATTGGAAACTGAACTTGTTTGGTGTTGTCTATTATGCTGGAAATACAAATATATACTTTTGTGCAAACTTTTGTTATGGACATATTGTTTGCAATTGTACCCAAGTTTTCTTCAAGTTTTACCTTTGTTTTGTGCTAATTCAGACTCTCACTTATGCATGCTTTTGCTCAGTGCTCAATTGTGAATTTGGGAGTATCGTAGTGATGCCTGATGCTTGATTGAATTGGTGGTTCAAATTCAGCTATTGTGATGAGTTATGCTCCTATCTCAGTTCAAAAGCTTTTCTGTAAAATTTGGCTATTTTTCTATACATTTGGCCTATCATATATATATGGTTGCTTTATGGGATGTGCATGTGATGTAGTTACATGGTTGCTACATTCCATTACACCATTAAGCAACTAAATACAAAATAATTTTCTTTTCCATTAATAACACAATTCCATTTCATTATAATTCAAACTCAGGAGCTTGTTTAAGCTAATGTTCCTATACCTACAAGCTCCAATCAAGATACAGAAACACAATATAGTAATTAAGTAGCATTTTCCTCCGCCTTCGTAAAACAAAAGCAATATCCTTCTTCCAACATAACACCATAATTGGCTTTTTTTGACCTTTGACCCCTTTTGGCAAAAGTGTGGGACTAAAATTGCACACTCCCATAACGTATGGGACTAAAAGTGCAATTTGGCACAAAATTTGCCATCAGATCTTGTTACCAAACGGCCACACGCATCACGTGCGCTTTCTCCATTAAATTGTGGATGGAAATTGACTTTTGGGACCAACTTTGCAATGTTTTTGAGATTTTGGGACGCTTTCTATATTTTGTCGACTTTCGGTGCTTGTTCACATATGATACATCGAATTATGGCCTAAGTCAAATAACCATAATTGCAATACTAATTTATAGCTCCAAGACTGATCCATAGTAGCTACCTTAATCGTTAACATAAGACTCAATAAATGAATTTTTCATCAAACAATTAACTTGATAAATTCTGCATCTAAAAATCATCATGAAGTAATCCTAGAAAAAATATTAAGATTGAAAGGCTATATCCTCGAAATTACAAGTAAATATCAGGATTAGTACCTAAAATAAGATCCCAATGAGCTCCAAAAAGAATTCCATTTATATCTTATATTTACTTTAGATTAAGATTCTTTAAGTATTGATCAAACTCCAAATAAATTATATGCTCAAATTCCATAGGACTGCAACTCAAAAATGTCGATGACGAATCAAAATCAACTAAAAAGTCGGTCCTCTATTCCTAATGTCCAATATCTTATACATCCATTTCTTTTTCTTGAAAGACAAAATCTCACTACTAGCTATGCATTCTTTCATTCTAGATGCATGACATGGAGGTTAAGCCTTAATGAAATTCAAGTACTTCTAGAGATATGATTAACAATACTACTGAATGGAATATACATTATTAGATCTATTACTATAATTATTCACAAAAAAATCCAGGGTGTTACATTCCATAGATATTGTTTTATAAAAAAGAAGATAAAAAAAATTAGGGTTAATTACATGGACCCCTTGAGGTTTGGCCTATTTATTCAAAGACCCAAAGGCATGACAAAATTACAAATATTTCTTGATGTTTTGCTCTGTCTTACATTTTCGAAAGTCCATTAGTACCCGTCCAAAAAAATGCCGATGCATTGAAAATTTTGCATGAAAATCAAAAAATGACCCTAGTTACTATGATGATCGTTCTTTAGACAAAAATACCCTTGGACCTATTTGTAATATTTTTCATACCACAAGGGTGTAATTTTAATATTATTTAAATTATTCATAACAAATTTAAATTTATTTTATTATTAATAAAATTTCATTAATATGGAATAATCTTTAATTTCAAGCTTAATAATCTAATTAAGTTTAATTAAACTATTTATTAATTTGAAAAAATAAGTAAAAATCTAAAAAACTAAATATTAAATTCATCTCTTAACTGAAATAGTTTTTATAATTTTAGATTACATAATGATCAATAATATTAAAATAATAGTTATAAATAAAATAATTTAATTAGATTAAGTTGAAATTACTTATTAAAAAAATATAATTAAAAATTTATTATCTTATTTAACCATAATTTATTAATTTAAAATTACATATTTACAATATTAAAATAAAAACACATCTAAAGTAATAAAATTAAATTTGGTTGAATTTATTTATTAATAAAAATAAAAAATAAAAAAAATTATGTCTAACATACTAATAATTAATTAATTAAAAAATGAAAATCTAAAATTTTAAAAAATATTAAATTGTAAAATATATCTAAAATAATTTATATACATAATAAAATTTATTTAATTATATTAAATAGAAAATATATTTATTAATTGAATTGCATATTAAATAATATCAAAATAATAAACATATATAAATAATTTAATTAATTGAATTATTAAATAATAATCATATCTAAAATAAATAAATAAATTAAATAATAAATATATCTAATTAAAATAAGATAAATAAAAATTTAAAATAGTTTATTAATTCAAACTAAATAAATGAAAGATTTGTATTTTAATTGAATTTTTAATTAATTAATAAAAATAAAAATACACAAACGCACCCCACCCTTTCTCCCTGTCCCTCCCACCTCCTTATACTCATGGTCCACGGTTGCTGCCCAAGGCGGTCACTGTTGTGCTGCCATGATAGTAGACAACACATGGCTGCCGCTGCTATGAGCCGCCATGGTAGTGGGCAACCACTACCTTGGTGGCCGCTATGGCAGCAACAGCCCATGGCCAGATCTGGTCCCCTCGCGAAATCTGACTAGTAAGGGGGCTAAGACGGGGGGATAGGGTTGGGGTGGGGGTAGGTTATGTATGGTGTATATATATACTATATATATGTACATTAGATACATATTATATGATGTTTATTACACATGTACGTATATATATAAATATTTAATTATTTTATAATTTTTTTATAAAAATTTTAGTGTATTTTTGTAATTTTATTATGAGATGTTACTTTTGTCACTTATATAAAACTTCAAGGGCATTTTAGTTATTTTGTAATGTTAAGGTCATTTCAGTTTTTGTGCATTTTCTTTCTTTTTTTTAAATAATATTCAGTCAAGGGTAAATTAGACATTACACAAAAATTATCCAATTTTACAGCACACCGTCAATGTCTGGGGATATTTGTAATTTTGTGAAACTTGTAGAGCTTGTTGTAATTAGGTCAAACCTTCGGGGGATCTGGGTAATTAACCCAAAAAATTATGAAGAGAAGAAGTGGTATATAGATATTGTTTTAGCTTGAAATTGCACTATCTTCAACACCGGCCATGGAAGTACGCCTTCTACATCTTTTGAATTCGAACTTGAACTCACCCGTCACTAAAACCATAGTGTACCTCCAGACTTCCTCTACAACTCTGCGATTTCCCAGCCTCATCCGATATTCTGACATTATGATAATGCCATTGCACTCAGAGTCTCTAAACAGAATTTTTGTTTGCTACTCATAAAAAATAGTCTTTTTCATCATCAATATCCTGGGCAACAAAATTAGGCCAGGTTTCAAATCGAAGTCTGCCTACTCTCTGAATTATTTTTTTTTCAATTGGATTCCTCTAAGACCGATATAATGAAAATCAGTATCTGAATAGAAACTTGCTGTTAATTTCAGCCATCTAGCTTGAAACCACATTCATACATATATCTATTTTGTTAGAATCAAGAGAATGAATCAACTCTTGTGCTAAAAGAATATCTTGCCATAAACTAAAGTTGCACACCCTTCTAACGTATGAGACTAAAAATATAATTTTGCCTCAAATCAACACATCAATAAAAATATATATATATATACATATATTCATATATTCTAATCATTATTTGAATATAGATACATTAATTTTTAATTTGTAGTTATACTAATATAACAATAAAGCATAATACATATTAAAATTTGATTATGATCGATACACCCGATAAAAAAAAATTCCATAAAAAGATATTGATAGTCAAAAATATTTTTCTAAAATTAAAATATTTTTATTCTTTATATATTTTTTAATACACTTTTCTGAAATATAAGTTTTAAAATATTTTATTTAAAAACAGTCTAAAACATTACTACATATTACCTAGTAAACTCCATAATGAAAGATGATAGAAATAAATTCTGACCTGCAGTTACCAACGCATGCCACAGTGGAACTATATTAATTGAACTTGGACCTTTGTCAATCATTATCATTGCTTTCATAACCCTTGAAGAAATTAAATAATTACCACAAAGCTTTTCTTATTGTAATGTTATTTTGAATTTCATCAAACGCCTAAGTCAAACAAAATAGCATGTTGTTTTGACTCTTTGTAATCATGCTTCTTTTGATTGTTGATATATATCTATAATTTGCGACGACTGCAAAAATATTATTATTTGTGTTGTGCTAAATACATATTAGATACTTTGTTAGTATCCTTTGTTTACACCGATTTATGTGAACAAAGTAAAAGTCGAATTAAAAAATAAATATATTAAAAGAATTTTATTAGAAAAAAAAATTTAAGAATACAATTGTGGTTTTTTTTTTTTTTAATTTTTTAATTATAAAGTATTTTCCCTAATTCTTGGCAGCATTTTTTCGATCTCTCCGTATCAAGAGCTTGAATGAACGTAATTTTTGAATAGAGAAGTGGTGACCAACTTGATGTTTTGATCAATGAATGTTATATAATCTAAATTAATCGAAAGGAAGATGCTCTTGATTAATTAATTTTTCTTGAGCAGAAACTTGAAGAATTTTGAATTTGTAAGACGTGTACAGTCAGCTCAAAGGCTTGGACATCATGTGTTGAAGATCCATAAAAGGCTTGGACTCCGTGTGTTGAAGACAGTTTTAACTCACGGCAAAAGGTTCTTCATTTGAATATAACCAGTTTGAGTTTTATCCTCATCAATTAGTACATTTGAATTTGATTTGACAACTAGGTTATACACATATCAAGGAGTCACACGAATTTGAATTTATATATATTTTACACTCGTGGCAAAGAGTACGCTTGAACTTAATAGATACTTTATATTCACATAAATGAATCTACATGGATTTGATTGACATTTGACACTCCAGTCAAAGAGCACATATAAATTTGGTTTGATGGAGAATTTACACTCTTTTTGAGGAATACTAAGAGGACTTTGATTTGAAAAATTTAGATGATTTATACTCATATTTAGGAGCATTAGTAATGTTTTAGGCTTGATATTTTAGGCTATTATCAAGGAGCTGTTAGGCAAAGCTTTTGAGGGTAGTGTTAGTATTAGTTACGTTCCCTTACAGATAACTAACTTTAGTCATATCCTAAAATTGTACCCTTATAGATAACTAACTTTAGTCATATCCTAAATTTATAACATGTGAATTTTACTGAATATTTTACAAAAGCTAATTTATCTATTAATTTTAAATGCAACATATTAGCTGCTTGTGGTTGTGACTCCCTTTTTAAGCACAAACTGCTGAGACCATGCATAAGTAAATTATCAAAGGACTTCTCTTCTCGTTGATCATTTTATATAACTTGTTGCCAAAAATCATTCTCAAATTCACCTCAGATTGCACTCCTTGCAATGTTATCTTTTTAAATTGGGTGGATTGATTCTCAAAATCAAAAGTGACTGGTCCTTATTTCCTACATATATCCACTCCTACGATCATGTCACATAATATATCTAATATATTCAAAACACTTGGGAGTAACACTGAATCCTCTCACCATCTGCTGTTAAGTTACCACCGCAACATGAATAAGTCCTCCATGTGTACTCCAACTAAGAAAATATTTTGATAGCCATTCATAGTATTGATTTTGCCTTGAAATTTGGGCTAAATTGACGAGAAACGGAAGAAATAGAGTGAAACAAAGCAAAGCGGTCGAAATAGGCTCAAGAACAAACCCCGATGCGCATTGGCAAGACACCGCGCACTGGGGCGCGAGACATGGTGCGCCAAGGTGTGGACATGGGAGGAAAAGGCATCAAAACAAGCGTCGCGCCCCGACGCGCAGTGAACAATAACTTTTTTGCGCCCTAACGCAAAGTTTCTGCCCAACATTCAGTTTTTCTTGGCACAAGCAAATTTGTGCACTCCAGGGTGCAAGTTTTGTGCGCCCCAGTGCGCGGTGCAAGCCCATAGACCTAGGGCTTCAATTTTCGAGTATAAATATCAGTTTTTTCTTCTGAAAAAAGTATCATGAACATAACACAAGGGCTTCTTTACTGCTTTTGAGTAATTCTCTCAAGATGAAGTTTAGAATGAGGGTGTTAGGTGTTTTTGTAAGATTTGTGGGATTCAAATTTGTACTTGAACTTTGATTTGAGATCAATAAAATTCCTTTTCTTTGTTGGGTGGATTAGGCACATTGCCGAACCACGTTAAATCTTGTTTCATTTCATTGCTTCTGCAATAGATCCTCTTAGGTTTAAACAAATTAGTACTAGAGCAGGTTGGATTAGATGTCAGGCATAAAGTACGAGGTAGAGAAGTTCGATTGGAAGAACAACTTTGGACTATGGAAGATGAAGGTTCACGCCCTCCTATGTCAACAAAGTTTACATAGAGCATTAAAGGGCAGAAATTCCTTGTCGGAAACACTAAAAGATGAGGAAAAGGACGAGTTCATGGTGAAGACTTACAGTACTCTGGTGTTATCATTGGCGGATAACGTACTGAGAGAGGTCGCCACAGAAAGTACATTAATGGATTTATGGAAAAAGTTGGACAGTCTATATATGGTGAAATTCCTGATGAATCAGCTGTATTTGAAACAGTAATTATATGAAAAAAGGTACATCTATCACTCAACATAATGATTTTTTAGATAAGGTAATTCTGGATCTCACTAATATAGATGTCAAAATTGATGATGAGAATCAAGATTTAATTCTCTTGTGTTCTCTGCCAAAATCTTTTGAGCACTTGGTTACTACTTTGTTGTACATGAGAGATACAATTTCAATAGAGGATGTGAAGGCCTCATTGAATTCCAACGAGTTGAGAAAACATGTCCTGGGCAGCAACAATGGTGAAAGTGGGGAAGGATTGGTGGTGAAAGGGAGACCAAGAGAAATGGGAAGGAGTAGAAGCCAATCGAAGTCCCGAACCAGCCTAAAAATGGTGACAAGTGTTTTAAGTGCGGTAGAAAGGGACATTGGAAATGAAATTGTCTAGAACAAGGAAAGGCGAAGGATGCAGGTGAAATTTCTGATCAGAAATGGGATAATGTCGCAGGAATTGTTGAGGATGAGTCTAATGGTGGGCATGTTGTCAACGTTGCTGAAACTTTACTAAGCTCTGAATGGATTTTGGATAGTAGTTGTTCCTACCATATATGCCCATGAGAAGATTGGTTTACCATATACTAGAAATATAATAGTGGTAAAGTGCTTATGGGAAACAATACTTCTTGCAGGATTGTAAGAATTAGTTCAGTTTGTATCAGAATGCATGATAGCATAGTAAGGACTTTAACAGATGTGCGTCATGTTCCAGATCTAAAGAAAAATCTGATATCATTGGGTACTTTAGACAAGAATGGTTGTGAGTACAGAGCTCTAGATGGAGGTTTGCAGGTTTCCAAAGGTGCATTGCTTATCATGAAAGGAGACAAGTGGAACGGTCTTTACATATTGCAGGAAAACACAATTTTTGGTACTGCGGCGGTTTCTTTATCAATTAATGATACTATGAGACTATGGCATATGTGGCTTGGGCATATGAGTGAGAGAAAGGTGTCAGAACTGAGCATGCGGGGTTTGCTTTGCGAAGAGAAGACAGGAGAGTTGGATTTCTATGAGCAGTGTGCACTAGGCAAGCAACATAGGGTAAAATTCGACACGACAGTTCACAAGACCAAAGGCACCTTGGATTACATTCACTCAGATCTTTAGAGACCTTCTGAAGTTCCTTCAAAGGGACGTGCAAGGTACATGCTGACATTCATAGATGATTTCTCACGGAGAGTATGGGTGTACATGCTGAAGTATAAGGATGAGGTGTTTGTTAACTTCAAGCAATGAAAGACCTTAATTGAGAAGCAAACATGAAAGGAGATCAAGCGATTGAGGACTGACAACGGATTGGAGTTCTGTAATAAGAAATTTCAAAAATTCTACGTCATGGAAGGAATTGTGAAGCATCGTATAGTTGTACATACCCCATAGCAAAATGGAGTTGCAGAATGGATGAACATGACTATCTAGGAAAGAGCTAGATGCATGCCTTTTAACACCGGATTGTCCAAGGATTTTTGGGTAGAAGCAATTAACACTGCATGTTATTTGATAAATAGGTCACCATTAGCATCCTGGGACTGCAAGACACCAACAAAAATTTGGTCCGGTTCTCCTACTGATTACTAAAATCTAAGAGTATTTGGGTGTCCAGCCTATGCTCATGTTCAGGATGGGAAGCTTGAGCCAAGGGCAAGGAAGTGCATATTTCTAGGCTATGTAGATGGAGTTAAAGGTTATCATTTGTGGTGTAATGATGATAAGGGCTCCAAGATGATTATCAGTAGGAATCTGACATTTGATGAGTCTGCAATGATGAAGAAGGTGGAGCAGCCTAAAAGTGGTCAATAGGGCGTTAAGGAGAAGGTAGAGTTTGAACTTAACACTCCACAAGTTTCAAAAGGGAAACAGAAGGTGGTAGATGAAGCTGGTGGACCACACTATCACCTAATCAACAATAGAGAAATAAATCACTACAAAATTATCACTTGGCTCGCGATAAGGAGAAGAGGCAGATCAAACCACCACAACGATATGCTTACTTAGATCTGGTAGCTTATATTTTGAGTTCAACTGAGGAGTTTGTAGGAGATGATCCAATCTTATACAAAGAGGCAATTTCCAGGCCAGATTCTGATAAATGGGTTGCAGCTATGAGTAAAGAGTTGGAGTCTCTACACAAGAATAGCACGTGGGAGCTGGTTGATGTACCCAAAGGGCAGAAGATTGTAGGTTGCAAATGAATCTACAAGCAGAAGGAAGGGATTCCCGGTGTTGAAGATGCTAGATACAAGGCACGATTGGTTGCTAAGGGTTTTACTCAGAGAGAGAGAGAAAGAGTTGACTTTCATGAAATGTTTTCCCCAATTGTAAAACATAATTTCATTTGTATTTTACTTTCCATAGTTGCTCTGTTTGATATGGAGCTGGAGCAGATAGATGTGAAAATAACATTTTTGCATAGTGAGTTGGAGGAACAAATCTACATGAGTCAACCAGAAGAATTCATTGTTCCTGGGAAACAAAATCAAGCATGTCTTTTGAATAGGTCATTATATGGCCTGAAGCAGTCTCCTAGGCAGTGGTATAAAAGGTTTAACGCTTTTATTACCAAGATAGGATATATAAAAAGCAAATTTGATTGTTGTGTATATTATAAAATTTGTAGTAATAGCCTTTTTATATATTTGCTGTTGTACGTTGATGATATGTTGATTGCCTCTAAAAACATATCTGAAATCAACGAATTAAAATCTCGGTAAAGTGGAGAATTTGAGATGAAGGATTTGGGTAGTGTAAAGAAGATATTAGGCATGGAGATCATCCAGGACTGACATGCAGGAATGTTGTACTTGTCTCAACAACATTACTTTGAGAAAGTACTCGAGCGATTTGGGATGAATAAGTCCAAGCTAGTTAGTACACTACTTGTAGTTCATTTCAGGCTCTCATCAGATCTATCACTGAGTACTGAGAAGGAGGTAGAGCACATGTCAAATATGTCATATGCTAGTGCAGTGGGTAGCTTGATGTATGCCATGGTGTGCATTACGCCAGACATTTCATATGCAATCAGTGTTGTGAGTAAGCATATGCAAAATCCAGGAAAGACTCATTGGCAGGCTATGAAATGGATCATGAGGTATCTGAGAGGCTCTATAAACAAATGTTTAAGGTATAGTCAATTGAATTCTACTACTAGAATTATTAGTTATGTAGATGCGGATTATGCCGAAGATTTAGACAGCAGAAGGTCCATGACGGGCTATGTGTTTTGTGTATCAAGTTGTACGGTTAGTTAGAAGGCGACTTTGTAGTCATCAGTTGCATTGTCCACAACGAAAGCTGAGTACATGGCTTTGGCTAAAGGCATCAAGGAAATTATTTAGCTAAAGGGGTTGATCGATGATATGGGTATGACTTCTGAGATTACTGAGGTATTTTGTGACAGTTAGAGTGCCATACATTTGTCAAAGAATCAAGTGTTTCATGAGAGAACAAAGCACATAGATGTGAGGTATCACTTTGTCTGGGATATGGTGTCTCAAGGTGTCATGTTGGTTGACAAGGTTGGGACTAAGGATAATCCATCAGACATGTTGACTAAGGCTGCTCTAGGAATCAAATTCGAGCATTACTTAGATTTGGTTAATGTTTGCATACTCAGATAACAGGCCTATTTGTGGGAAGGACAAAGAAGAAGGATGATGAATTTCAAGTAAAGGTGGAAAATTATTGATTTTACTTTGAAATTTGGGCTAAATTGATGGGAAATGGAAGAATTGGAGCGAAACAGAGCAAAGTAGTCAAAATGGGCTCAAGAACACCACTCGACGAGCGTTGCTAGGATGCCGTGCGCCGGGGCGCGAGGCATGGTGCGCTAAGGCGTGGACATGGGCGGAAAAGGCATCAAAACATGCATCGCACACCCCGGTGTATAGTGACCAGTAATTTTGCACGGAGCCACGAAGTTTCTACCCAACATTTAGTTTTTCTTGGCAAAAGCAGATTTGTGCATGTCGGAACGCAAATTTTGTGCGCCCCGGTGTGAAGCGCTAGCCCACGGGCCTTGGGCTTTGATTTTCAAGTATAAACATCAGTTTTTTCTTCCAAGAAAAGTATCATGAAAATAACACAAGGGCTTCTTTACTGCTTTTGAGTAATTCTCGCAAGACAGAGTTTAGAACGAGGGTGTTGGTGTTTTTGTTAGATTTGTGGGATTCAAATTTGTACTTGCACTTTGATTTTAGATCAATAAAATTTCTTTTCTTTGTTGGGTGGATTAGGCACATCGCCGAACCACGTTAAATCTTGTTGTCATATTCTATCTGATGAGGGTCCAATTCGTCGGATATGGGTCCAACTACGAATTTAGATGGGACTCGACCTGGGTGGTCGGGATCCTTGTTTAGGTGGGACGAATCCTGCAATCACAGCAAATATTAGGCTAGCCGAGGAGCCTTCGGCTTAGGCCCTCTGATGCTCAAGTAAGTAACGATTGACTAGAAATATCGAGCAGCGGAGTAAGGGCTTTTAGTGTGTATGAGTGCATATCTCTGGAAGGCTGGGGTGAGGGTATTTATATCCTTCTCCCTTCGAGGAAATATCTGGGATGTCCCTGGCACACCCAGGGGCCCTTAGCCTTAGGCTAGGGGTAATTAGTCATTTCCCCGCCTGGCATATCCCCAGCTAACTGTCATTCCAGGTTTTAAGGACATGATAGTACACTGTAGCGGCGCCTGCTGTGTCAAGTGGTGAGGGGGATGGCATGCGCCATTAATGCGGAGGCATGATGCCCGTCAGTGCATTTAATGCGGTGGTAGAGTACTGTACTATCTCGACCTCACTATGGTCGACTGAGGTCGATGAGGCACATGGGTCTCAGGTGCCTGACTGGGCTTAGCGCTGCGTTTTTGGGCTGACCTGGTCGACTAAAGTCAATGAGGCATATGGGCCTCGGGCGCCTAACTGGGCCTCCTTAGTTTGGGCCTAGGCACCTGGGCAATCCCATATCATGAGTCCCCCCACTTCGCAAGGTTGAACGAAGATTCGACGAGAAGCGTTGGGAAGTAGCGAAATCGATATTAGTGATAATCGACCATGGTTTTTGAAAATCGGCCAGGGTTCGGTGCATTTATTGAGCGATTACATCGTGGCGCAAATGGGGCGGTGTGGCGGTTACATACATTATTGCCGATGCTTGGTTTGGCGCGCTTTTTCTTGTATAAATACCCACGATAAAACTAGCTATTTTTACTTTTATTACATTAGCTTCTGGTCGAGCACTTATGCAAACATTTTTGCTTCCAAGACTTTCTGAGTTCAGTCCTTGCATTCAGTAAGTGTTTTTCTACTTCTACTTCTACTTCCTGTCCTCTAACTTTCTTTGAAAATCATGCTGGGCTTGTATAGTTTTGAGGGTAGTCAGGAGGGGACAATGAGGCCACCCAGTCCGATAGATGTAGGTATGCTTCTAGGTCGTCGAGTGAGTCCTCGAGCGACGATTCCAGTTCCAGCAGCTTGAGCAGCAATTGCGGGGGGAGGATGTTGGGCCGAGCCAGATTCTCCCATCGCGAGGTTGACTGTTTACCCCAAGCCATTACAGTGAAATCATATCTACTATTAACCCTGGGGACTTGAGGCGTCTTAGAGAGCTGTATCACATCCCTCCCGAATATCAACTTTTGACCCTTGGACCACCTGGTCGAATGCATCGCGCTCCTGCTGGCTGTATAACTGTTTTTGAGGATGCGTTTAGATGTGGTCTTAGGTTCCCCCTGAGTGATAGTATGGTTGGTCTGCTCAGGGGTCTTCAAGTATGTATAACACAACTTCTGCCCAACTGCTTTTCTACCCTTTGTAGTTTTATAGTTTTAATGCGTTTGTTTAATCAGCCTACCAATTTTGAAAATTTTTCCAACCTTTTTCATCTTCTCATGTCCCGCAAGTCGGGTAGGGCCGACGAGTCTGAGTTCTACTACCTCACTACTCGACCCAGCCGCAAATTCCTCGTAGCCCCCTCTTCTTCGTATGGGCAAGAGTGGAAAAGGCGATATCTGTTTGTTTGAGTGGCGGGGGGTTTCAATATTCCCCAGGGTTGGTGGAGGGGGCACGTCGATATACTGGGGAATCTTACTCCGACCTGGCCGAACACATTTGTGTGGGACCTAGTTGAGTTTGACCAAATAGAGGCCTCTGTTTTCATCGAGGAGAGGCATTTAGTGTTAGTTGGACTGTCACCAGCCCTAATAGATTTCCCTGCGCATTATCAAATAGGTAGAGAGTATGTCTTGCGATTTGTTATCTTTTGGGTTGCGCATGATTCTTTGTTTCTGACCGTTGTTAATTTGATGTTTGGCAGATTGCGTAGCCATCACGAACAGATCAAGAGCAGAGGTGCTGGCTCGAGTAGAAGAGAATCAGCAGCGACTATAGGGGACTACCGCTCGTCGAGCAGCTGTTGCAGCCGAGGAGCCACATCGGGTGGCCGCGGCACCTACTCCTTCACCAGGTCGCCTACTGGCGATTGTAAGCGACAGCCCCGCAGGTCGGGGTAAGAGGGCCATGGTCGAGCAGGGAGGTCCTGCTCCTAAGAAGGCTGCTGCCAGGAAGGGCAAGGGAAAAATAGCTAGGTCGGGGCCGTCGATTGGTAATGACCTCTTTGGGGATCAAGGGGACGATGTACTGTTCACCCTACTGAAATTTCTCTCTCCTCAATTTGGGGCCGAGCCCAACCCCATCGTACACAATTCTTTATGCATGGACACGGCGGGGCCAACCGGGGCTGCCCTTCTGAAGGTGTTGCTGGCAGGTCAGGTTTTGACTGACCAAAAAAGGATTATGGGGCTGAGCCAGTCTGCGGCACTTCAAGAGTTGGCCTACCACGCCAACATGGTAGGGTTTTCTATCTTTTGTTCTTGTATGTTTACACTTCGCTCGAGCAGATGACAACTTTTATGTTTCAGGTCGAGCAACTGGGCTACAATTTCTATCGACGATCCGAGCTAGCCCTAGCTGATCGGGAGCAGCTGGAGGCTGGGGGGATGCTGAAACTTTGAAGGCTCGGCTCGAGTCTTCTCAAATGCGGGTCGATGAACTGGAAAAATAGGTCGGCCATCTGACTGAGGACCTAGAGTAGAAGGATGGGCAGGTGATCCTGGTTGTTAAGGAAAGGACCAAGATGGATGACCTGGTAAAAAAACTTCAGTTCGATTTGCAGATGGCTTATGATTCTGGTCGATCAGCGGGCCGAAATGCATGTCTGGCGGAGGCACGAGCTGAGTTCAACCAGATAATGCCGCTATTACGTCGGGAGGCTGTGCAATAATTCATGGTAAGTTCTGCCTTCCAGGATGCCAGTGTCGTTCTGGCTCTCGACGACGCCGGGAATTCATTCGAGAAGGCCTTTAAGCAGTTGGAATTTTTGGGCTATACCATTCGAGCTGAGGACCGATCACGCATGAGCTATTCATTCGATGAATAGTTGCAACCCTACCCCGAGGAAGAGGGCAATGCCGAGGGGCCAGTCGTCGAGGCCACAGGGAAGGAGGGTGAGCCGGAGGTCGAGCTGACAGAGGAGGAATAAGGGCGAGCCGAAGTCGAGAGAAAGCTGAAGGCTGTCGCCAATGAGTTTGAGTTTGCCGGCGATCTTGCCTTCGAGGTGTCATAAGGAACAACCGATGCCGCTAGATATTTCCCAATACCTGAATGGCAATTCTTGCGAGACGCTGCCAGCCCCTCTCGACCAGCCACTGCCGTGGTCCTTGTTTTGATGGCTTTGCCCAAGCCAGCGCCATCCGTTGCTCCTGCTTCTGCTCCTGTTGCTGAAGAGTCTGGCCCTGATGTTGAAGAGGTTGGCAGCTCTAGTTAGGTCTGATTCTGTACTGTTGTTACTTGTATTTATTTTTATTTGCTGAAGAGATGTATATTCCTCGATGAGGCTTTTAAATGATGGTATAATTCATGCCTCAATGAGGCTTTTGCGAATGATGAATGATAATTGCTATTTTCCTTTACTCCAATTTTGATGATAACTATTCTTGCTTTGGTCATAAATCGCTTTTGTTGATGTGTACGTATCTTGCACAGCTTTAACTGGAGTGTTTACTATTCTGTATATTTGAATTTTTGGGTGAATGGTCTCGAGTGTGGCAAGTAATTTTCATTTATGTCCTTCGTTGAACGGAGGTCGTACTTTGTCGAATTCGTTCTTGCCTCTTGTCGAGCGAATTGTAATTAATCCACTAGCATAGTAGCTAGTCTTTAGGTTTTGAATGATCTTAACGATCGTATAGTCGGTTTATAACCATTGTAATTGTAATTAACAATTGTAATGAACTCGGCGCCTAGGCCTCGACTTCACGATGTAAGGCGCTGTCTTGTCAACTACGGGGTCGATTGCTTTGTCTTGGCGCATAGGCCTTGACTTGGCGGCGTAAAGCCTGTTCTGTCGACTATGGGGTCGACTATTTGGTCTTAGCGCATAGGCCTCGACTTGGTGGCGTAAAGCGTGTTCTGTCGACTACGGCCTCGATTGTTTGGTCTTGGCGCATAGGCCTCGACTTGGAGGTGTAAAGCGTGTTCTGTCGACTACGGGGTCGACTATTTAGTCTTGGAGCATAGGCCTCGACTTGGCGGCGTAAAGCTTGTTCTGTCGACTATTTGGTCTTGGCGCATAGGCCTCAACTTGGCGGCGTAAAGCCTGTTTTGTCGACTACGGGGTCGACTATGTGAGAAAGACTCAGTCTGTTCCATGCAGTTTGAACGTATCATAATTTTATTCCGACGGGGGGATACAAAGGTCGACGATGACCCGTTACATAATATTTTTTTTCAGGTTTACTGCATTCCAAGGTTGGGGTAGCTCACAGCCTAATGCATCAGCTAGCCGGTAGGTATTGTTTTTTGACACCTTAACCACTGAATACGGTCCTTCCCACTTTGGGTCGAGTTTGACTATGTTCTTAGACACTTCAACTTTCTTGAGAACGAGGTCGCCTACCTTGAAGCTCCGGGGTCGCACTGTTTTGTTATAGCGCTCCGCCATCTTAGAGCGATATCATTGCATTGTGTTGTAAGCTGCATAGCGTTGTTCATCGATAGTGACTAGATCCAAAGTCCTCTTCGATACGTTTGTTATCGGGTTATAGTGGATCACTATTGCTGTGTGTTGGATCAATTCTGACGGAATTACTGCCTCGGATCCGTAGACTAGGCTGTACGGGCTGTGGCCCGTGGCTGTTCGAGCTGTTGTTTTGTAAGACCAAAGCACACCTAGGAGGTCGTCCGCCCAGCTGGCTCTTGTCCCTGCTATTCGACTCTTGAGGTAGTCGAGGACGGTTCTGTTGGTGACCTCGGTTTGTCCATTAGCCTGCGGGTTTCCTACCGAAGTGACGTGTTGGGTGATCCCCAAGGTCTTGCACCACTGCCTCGTGTTTTTGCTTTGAAATTAGGTGCCGTTATCTGAGATTAAGACCTTAGGCAATCTAAATTGACATATTATATTCTTCCAAATGAAACTTTTGATGGCTGCGTCGGTGATCTTCGGGACTGCTTCGGCTTCCACCCATTTAGTAAAGTACTTGACGACCACTATGATGAACTTGCGCTGGCCCGACGTCTTTGGGAGTGATCCCACTATGTCAATCCCCCACTGGTTGGATGGCCAGGTGATTTGGACGTTGATCATCGGTGCGGACGGCTAGTGCTGAATGTTCGAGTGGATCTGGCATGATGGGCATTTTCTAGCGAAGTCGATGAAATCTCGCAGCAACTTCGGCCAGAAATACCCATAACGGACGACCTTATGTGCCAGGGATCGGCCGCTGCAGTGGTTGTCGTAGATGCTGGCATGTATCTCCTACAATACCTTGTTTGCTTCGTCGGGTTCTAGACATCTCAGTGGAGGTCATGCTATCGACCTCCGATACAGCTAGCCATGCTCGTCTAGCGCATACTTGGCTGCTAACCCCCTAAGTCTGCGGGCCTCCTTGTCGTCATCGGGTAAGGTTCCTCGACTTGAATAAAGTTTGATTGGCTCATACCAAGAGAGGGTTGTTTCCTCGATGCAGCCGACGAGGCCCTGATCCGTGGCGATGATACAGGCCTTGTCGGCGACCAAAAATGTTATTATTCTTTCTTCAGTACCCTTCGTCGAGCTGGCTAGCTTTGAGAGCGCATCTGCTCGTTCATTCTCTGATTGGGGGACTTGGCTCAGCGTAAAACTCCTAAACATGTGTTTCAATTGGTTCACTTCTGCCAAATATTGTGCCATTTTGTATTCCTTCATCTCAAAGTTTCCCTGGACCTGTTCTGCAACCAGTTGGGATTCAGTGAACGCCGCAAGCTGCTCAACGCCATGAGTGGTGGCCATACGCATCCCTGCGATGAGAGTCTCATATTCCGCTTCGTTATTAGTGACCGGAAAGTCGAGTTTCATCACAAAAATCATACTCCTCAGCCAGTAGGGATTAGAGGGATAAACATATCCCGCCTCCGGATGAGGTTGTGGACCCGTCGACGTATAAGGTCCACATGGAGGTGTTTTCGACATTCTGCATCGGTAAGTCGAGGCGTTCGACGATAAAGTCGGCCAGTACCTGTGCCTTAATGGCCGTCCGCAGTTGGAATGTGATGTCGAATTCCCCAAGCTCGATGGCCTATTTGGTGAGTTGACCCAAACTGTCTGGTTTCAGCAACACCTGTTTTAGCGGCTGATTCGTCAATACCCAGATTGTGTGGGATTGAAAGTAAGGCCGTAGCTTTCTTGCCGACGTGACAAGGGCTAGAGCAAATTTCTTGATCTCCAAATAATTGAGCTCAGGCCCCTGCAGAGCCTTGCTGCAATAATATACTAGACAGGGGGTTCCTCCTCTTGTCGACGTCAGCACCGAACTAATCGAGGCCGAAGATACTGCTAAGTACAACTGTAGCACTTCTCCTAGTTTGGGTTTGGCGAGCATAGGCGGTGAAGCCAGGTATTGCTTGAGTTCTAGCAAAGCTTGATCGCACTGTTAATCCCGTTGGAATCCAGACTTTTTTGTGTTTCTGAGAATTTTGAAGAAAGGTAGGCTCTTGTTAGCCAGTCGGGCTATGAATCTACCCAAGGCTATAACTTTGCCGACCAGACGCTGGACTTCACGAATTGTGCGAGGTGGAGTGATGTCCAGAATTGCTTACATCTTCTGTGGGTTGGCCTCGATCCCCCTCTGACTGACCATATAACCGAGGAATTTTCCCCCTTGAACACCAAAGGTGCACTTGCTAAGGTTGAGCTTCATGCCAAAAGCTCTCAATATGGCAAAGGTGTGGCTGAGGTCGACCAGATGGTCCTCTGCCTTTTTGGTTTTTACAATCATATCGTCCACATAAACTTCCATCGACTTCTCGATTTCATTCTTGAACATGAAATTGACTAATCTTTGGTATGTCGCCCCTGCATTTTAAGTCCAAAAGGCATAACTAGGAAGCAATATACTCCGTTGGGGACGACAAAAGAGGTCTTGTCCCTATCGTTGGGTGCCATAAATATTTGGTAATAGCATTGGAATGCATCCATTATGCTAAGCAACTCACAACCAGCAGTAGAATCGACTAATAAATCTATACGAGGTAAGGGGTAAGGATCCTTGGGGCAAACTTTATTTAAATCAGTAAAGTCGTTACACATTCTTCATTTTCCCTCATTCTTGGGGACAAGTACAACATTACAAAGCCAAGAGGGGTATTGGATTTCTACAATATATCCTGCTTCCAAAAGCTTGCTGACCTCCTCCTCGATGATCTGGGCCCTCTCAGCATTGAAAGTTCTTTTCTTCTACCGCATTGGTTTGTGGGCTGGGTCCACGTTGAGTCGATGGACAATGATGTTGGGGTCGATGCCCTGAAGGTCCACAGCTTTCCACGCAAAAACATCAATGTTGCATCGGAGGAAATCAACCATAAGGCATTCCAATTGATCCTCTAGATCACTTCCAATCCTAGTAGTTTTGTCATGGTTCCCAGGCTCGAGCTCGATTATTTTGAATTTGCCGAAAGGCTCGACCTTGGTGCCTTCCAGCTTCCTTTTCTTTGATGAAGGTCCTTCTTCAGGTTTCGCTACTGGGGCATCCCCCGAGGGCTTCAATTCAGACTACTTCTTCTGCTCGTTGGAGTCGAGTGAAATGGTGTAACAATGCCAAGCATCCTTGAGATTACATAAAAGTTCACCCACTCCCGTTGGCGTCGGGAACTTTATCTTCATGTGGTAAGTGGATGCAATGGCTCTGAAGTCATTGAGGGTTGGTCGACCCATGATGACGTTGTATGTGAATGGGGCATCGACCACCAGATAGTTGATCATCAGTGTTCGGCTACGTGGGCCTCGCCCAAATGTGGTGGAAAGATTGATGGATCCTTCGGTGATGATCTCAGATCCACCAAATCCGACCAAGGGTGTTCCGACTGGATCAAACTTTAGCTTTCCCAATTTCATTCTGTTCAGGGCAGACAAGAATATAATGTTCACAGAGCTTCCATTATCGACCAGTACCTTCCTGACCTCAAAGTTGGCTATTTCAAGGGCGACCACCATCGAGGTCGACTCCTCTGTTCTCCATGTGGTCCAAGTTTGAATCGGTGAAAGAGATTGGTTCAGTATTGGTTAATAGTTGAAAAACTATCTCAACCTTTGACGGTTTGGTCGAGTTGAGTTGCCTCTGCGTCTGCTTTTTTGCATTTTGGGAATATCCTCCCGTGGGTCCCCCTGTGATCATGTCGATGATTCCTCTGATGGGCTGGTTGGGTTCCTGGGCAGGTCTCTTCCCCTTATCTTTTCTCCTCGGGCTGGCCAACCTTTCTCTTTGGGGAGTCCGGTCGGTCTTGCCCTCCTCTCTTCTGGCCTGCTCCTGGATGAATTTTTTTAAGTGGCCTTGCCTTATCAGCCTCTCGATTTCATCCTTCAAGTTAAAATACTCCTCAGTGTTGTGCCCTTTCTGTTTATGAAAATGGCAGTACCTCTTTGACTTTTTCATGGCCTCGGTCTCCGTGATTTTTCTGGGCTTCTTAAACAGGTTATCATGCTGAATAGCGAACAACACCTCTCTCCTCAGTATGTTGAGTGGAGTGTAGTCATGGAAGTGCTTTATCGGGGAACGGCGCCCCTCTTTGATCTGTCGATCATCTTTCTCCTTGCCTCTCTTTTTGTCGACCTCCAGGCCGCCATTTTCATCCTGTTCATCTCTTCCTGGGTTATGTACCTCTCCGCGAGGTTAAGGAGCTCCTCCATTGACCCGGGTTGTTCACGTACTAATGCATTGGCACACTTTTTGTGTCTCAAACCTAAGAAAAGTACGTCAATCAAGAACTCAATCCTCGGGCTGTCGATCTTCAGAACTTTTGTGTTGAATCTGGTAAAAAAATCACGTAGGGATTTTCCCTCCGCTTGTTTCACAGTATGCAAGTGGGTGTGGGGAAGTTTTGCCTTCCTCCTGCTCGCAAACTGATGCAGAAACTTATCACATAACTAGTCATAAGAAAAAATAGACGTTGGTTCCAGCTTCACAAACCAATCAAGGGCCATTCCTTGAAACGTGGCCACCAGCATCTTTGTATGGATGTATTCGTTGTGCCCATGCAGTTGCATCATGTGCTCAAACTACAGCAGGGGCTCGTTTGTGTCTGCGGAACCATCATACCTTGGGAGTCCGATTGGGATCTTAGCATTGACGGCGATGCGCTTGTCAATGATTTCCTGAATGAACGGTGAATCTCGCTCCCTTCGAAACCTCTGTGGCCCATCTGGATGAACAGTTCTGTCCACATTCCTCTTTGAGATCTCCTCCAGACGCCTGTTCAGTTGCTGCACCTGATGGGATACCTCCTCCCATTCCTGCTGATCCACCTGAGATGCATTTCTGCCTGGTCTGAATCTGGAGCGTTCGACCCTATCGCGCTGCGGGGCTCGAAGGGGCCGAATGTCATGGTCAATAGAATCTGCTATCTCCTCCCTCGGCGGGGGGTGGGCTGCTTCCCTAGGAAACGACCCGGGCTCAGTTCCCTTCTTAACTGGTGCCTTCGCGACTGTGGTCGCTGGGAGTACTCTTCTGGTTGCACCCTCTTCGGGGCTGCAGGTTGGGGTGTGGCACTAACCGCCAGTTCCGGCTGCACGGCATGTCTGTTTAATGTGGCCGAGAATTGGGACAAAATTTGTGCGGAAATCTGCTCACTGATGAGCTACATTAACTGGGGCATCGTTAATGTGACCATGGGCTCGAGCTGAGCGCTGGATCCTTGGGCATGCGGCTCTGGGTTCTGTCGAGGGGGATGGGAGCTGGACTTCCTGTTTTCTTCTCACCCAGATGGAGCTCGCCTAGTGTTTACCATTTTCAATAGAGGATTCAAGTGTTCCCACAAACGGCGCCAAATGATAAGGGTTCGATTTGTCGGATATAGGTCCAACTACGAATTTGGGTGGGACTCGACCTGGGTGGTCAGGATCCTTGTTTAGGTGGGACGAATCCTGCAATCACAGCAAACGTTAGGTTAGCTGAGGAGCCCTCGGCTTAGGCCCTCCGGCGCTCAAGTCAGTAACAATCGACTAGAAATATCAAGCAGCGGAGTAAGGGCTTTTAGTGTGTATGAGTGCATACCTCTAGAAGGCTGGGGTGAGGGTATTTATATCCTTCTTCCTTTGAGGAAATGTATGGGATGCCTCTGGTACACCCAGGGGCCCTTAGCCTTGGGCCAGGGGTAATTAGTCATTTCCCCGCCTGGCATATCCCCAGCTAACTGCTCTTCCAGGTTTCAAGGACATGATAGTACACTGTAGCAGCACCTGCTGTGTCAGACGGTGAGGGGGATGGCATGCGCCATTAATGCGGAGGCGTGATGCCCGGCAGTGCATTTAATGCGGTGGCAGAGTACTGTACTATCTCGACCTCCAACTCGACCTCACTATGGTCGACTGAGGTCGATGAGGCACATGGGCCTCGGGCGCCTGACTGGGCCTGACGTTACGTTTTTTGGCTGACTTGGTCGACTGAAGTCGATGAGGCATATGGGCCTCGGGCGCCTGACTGGGCCTCCTTGGTTTGGGCATGGGCACTTGGGCCATCTCATATCACCATCGAATTATTTTACTGCTATTTCTTTATTTTCACAGTAGATCCTCCTGGATTTCAACCATGGAGGCCGCCACTCGCAGGGGCTGAGCGACCATGCCTCCATGGCCGCTGCAAATACGACTATGGGCGACGCTTTGAGTGGCAGCCAGGCCTCCATGGTTGCTGCAAACGCAACCATGGAGGCCACCTTTGCAAGCAACGACGTAGGGGCCTCGTGCAGAGTGGCCTCCATGAAGCGGCCATGGAGGCCTCTGCAAGCAGTGGCCATGGCCGCCTCTCGCAGATGCTGGTGGCCATGGCTGCCCATTTTTTTTTTTTTTTTATGTTATTAGTGGGGTTGCTGGCGGTGGATGCCGGTAGTGATATATAATATATATATACACACATTATATATATGATAATATATTATATTGTATATAATATATAATTTATATATATTTTTAAAGAAAATAATATGATTTGATCTAAACCGTTAATTTTTTAAAAAAAGATCCAAGGTTGATGAATAAGGGCATAATTGTCTTTTTATATAGAAAAATTTAAGCCCAAATGCACGTATAGGCGTGTGTCCTACACCCACGCTCTCAAAGGGATTCGTTGCATAATTTTTTGAAATATGAGGGTGCTCTTTGTCTATTTTTTTTTCACAAGGGGATAATTTGCCCATTTTTCTTAACACAGGGGGGTTATTTGCATTTAACCCTTTGGTTTGAGGTGGGTAAGAGGGTACTAGCTAGGTCATGTCCTTTGGTGTTATTCATCTTTTTTTCACGTTGCTTAGTGAGTACTAGCTTCCAGCTTGAGCTTCAATTCTTGTTGGGCAGTTTCTGGATGGAATATATCAACTTAATGAGCTACTTGCTTTTCAAGAGCTTGCACTCTGTTCTTGGTATTTTTTGCTAACATTCAGAGAGCAAGCCACCATATATAGCCACGACTTTGATACCACCTGTTGCAATTGACGCCGATGATCAAAGAAAAACTGCCCAACTCAGAAACTACCTGCAACAACTTGGTTAATTTAGAGAAGAAGAGATATAGGGGGGAAGGTTCAAACAGAATGACAAAAGAAAAGAGAGCAAAGGAAGGGAGACAGAGGGATTCGGTGCTCACTAATTAAAGATTGAGCATTTTTTGTCAATAATTTTCCAAATTTAAAGAGAATCTTACAACTAACTAATCATGAAATTTGACATTGACAAAATTGGAAAAAACAAACTCAAGACTCAAGAGACAACACATGTCCCCCTTCTAACAACTAGGCGCCGGTGTCACTTACTGTTTAAATCTTCTATTCCATTCTCTATTCTATTTCCTATTTCATATCATAAATATATGACATGTGTATTAAATATTTCCTTCTAAAAATAATTGATTGAGAATTAGATACACTTGACATAATTACAGTAAGTTATAATAGGAGATGGAATAAAGAATGAAATAGAGAATCCAAAGTGTATCACTTATTCGAATGGTAACGTTTTGATTTATAATTTGACCTGATTTTCCTAATCAAAAAAAAAAAATTAAGAAAAGGAAACAAATGCTTCTTTTATTCTTCTTCCTTTTGCTTTCTAGACGAGACTACAACAAGGACTTTTGATTGAAGGCAATGACAGCAGATTAGCAGATTAGCAGGTAGGTCTTTCTCTGGAGCCCCAAACAAGTGTAATATGGAGGGAGCTTAATTATGCTCTTTAGAAGCTTTTACTACCTACAAGAAGCAGCAGTTCCTCACCATATATATATATATATATATATATAAGATCGAACTCCTTTGACATTCTGAAAATGTTGGATCGATAGATATAATTGATCTTATATGATGCACAATTTGTTTACTAAATTAGGAATTAGAAATAATAAACAATTAAAAATTATAGTACTAAATAAAATAGGAACTGAAAAAAAAGTTTATTTGCATGATGTTAAATAAATGTAGGAATCGAGGTTTGCATATCCCACGGTGTCTCTAAAGCTTTAGTTGTTGCTCGCGATGCTCAAAATCTTTGGCCAACAACAAAACAAAATAACTTATTACGAAATGATTGAGTGCAGAGTACTTTTATATAGTAATCGTACCAATGGAAATGATTATTCGATTCCAAGAAGTCCTATTTATAGTTGTGATGTATCCCTTAAGAAAATGCAACTTTCTGGCAATATGAGGTACCAAAGGACACAATTGATATTATAATAAAAGAATTATTTTAAATAAATTCAATATGAAAAATTGCAGCAGGGGACACCTGCACTGCACCAAACTGAGCTGCGCGGTGGCATGTCTATGTGAATTTTAGATCGAACCTACTGTTACTACTACTACTACTATCGTGCAAATCCTCCCTCCTCAAAGACAAGTAGAATAGTACAATGATTGATTTTTAGTCTCTTGTGCTACTCATAAGTAGATCTATAGTTGATGAAATAAAGTTGAAAAAATCTTATAAATAACAAGAGTACAGGAAATTAAATAGGGACATTGTAATTTTATATGTCATCTTATTTTATATATTATCTTATTAAAGGATCAACCATCCCCACTACCTTTAATTAACCATCTGGATTATGACATTGCCAGTCAGCATTCACAGATTATAGCTAGTCCAGAATCAGTAACAACTAACTAGTTCCCATTTGGTCTGATCAATATAGCTAATAATTATTAGCATACCTACAGATTCAATGAGGAATCACAACTAGCAATAACTCTGAGAGGAAATTTTCTGTGAACAGTGAGCCCATCTGCTTCAAGCATATCCAAATCTTCTCCTCTTACCCCATCTGGTAATGCAAACTCAAAGTTAAGGACAAGATTTGCCAGCGCAAGTTCCACAATTCCCATGGCAGATGCTGCACCAGGACAGCCCCTTCGACCTGCGCCAAATGGAATCAACTGAAATTGCCCTTTGAAGTCTACAGAACTATTTAAGAACCTTTCCGGCCAAAACTTCCCAGGATCCTCCCACAGCAGCGGATCTCTTCCAATAGCCCACACGTTGACAACTACTCGTGTCCCTGCTGCAATGTCGTAACTTAATAGTTTGACATCTTGAGTTGATTCCCGAGGAACGAGTAATGGAAGCGGAGGATGCAACCGTAAGCTCTCTTTTATTACATCTTTCAAGTATTGACATTTGTCTAAATCTTCTTCAGTTATAGTAGAATTGCATCCGGCAATGTTTTTCAGTTCATTCTTCAATTTCATCATAACATTCTCGTTTCTTATGAGCTCAGACAACGTCCACTCTATAAGTGTAAAGGTTGTGTCCGTCCCAGCAGCGAACATGTCCTGAAACAGACTGATTATATCAGCATATCAACATATACATGGTGAAGATAGAAAGGAGCTCAACAATATCAGCATTTCATCATCATTACTGATCAAACTCAACCCAAGAAGAATTTCAACTTCAGATTGCTAGTTAAAAAGCTTGTTTATTCTTCAATAAAGACAGGTTCAAAAAACATAGAAATAATGTGATGTATTACAACCATATATAAAGCTACTGGAGCCAGGCTTTTGTCTGGCTGGACTTAAACTTATTCAAGTTGAGCTTATTTAACGATCAAACCAATCTCAGATAAATTCCAAAAACTCGATAAGAAATTTAAACCAAGCTTAAATTTTTTAGTGTTAATTAACTCGAATTTATCTGTTCACACCCATAAATTGAGCAAAAGGGCCGTCCTTACATGCAAAGGGAATGCATAAATTGGTTAGTTGCTTGAAGAAAAAAATTAAAAGTCCTATGTTTCGTTCTTTTGTCCAGCTGTCAATGCTTAATAAAAGTGATGTAAGCTACCTCGGCTAGATATACTATATGGTACCTAAGACCATTAAATGCAGACGGCTTATTCTCAATTAAGATTCAACTTCAGCATTTAGTGCCTCTGATTTTAATTTCTTGCTACATGAATGACTGAATGACACAATTAGGTGATATTTTGACACAACCAACGTAGTTATTAAGCAGAACTGATAAACTGAAAAATTGTTTCAAGTTATAACAGCAATTTTTTAGTTTTTCCTTTTTGTAAATAAAGAATTAGAAACAAAAAATTGAAATCCAAGAACGCAAACAACAAGATTACAAAGGGTACTCTCATCATAATTTTAAGGAAATCTAAAAACAAAACAATGCTCACCAAGATGAGAGCTTTAATGGAGATTGAATCAAGAACAAAGCCACCCTCCTCATTCCTCTGAATTTCAAGCAAAACATCCACGAAATCCTTCTGATTTTCGCCTTCGCCCTTCCCACCACCATCATCACCCTTCATTCTCCTTTCATCGATATGCTCTTTCACCACAAACTCCAAAAACTCATCAAGATCTTTGGCAATTTTCCTAACTTTAGCATTCATCCCATTGACATATTTGACCCAAAAAAGCCATGGAATGAACTCTCCCACATTAAAAGCACCCAACAAAACCCCTAATGCCTCCAAAACCTCCTTAAATTTCCTCCCACCTTCTCCATCATTATACTTCCTCCCTAAGGCCACCCTACAAATTATATCATTTGCAAGGGAAGCAAATGTCTCACCCAGATTAATTACTGATTTTGATTTTTCATAACATGACTCTCTAATCTTCTCCACCATTAGTGAAATTTCCTCCCCCCTAACATTTCTAAAAGACTGAACTTTTCTGTTACTCAAAAGCTGATAAACACAAATACTCTTTACCTGCCTCCAGTACTCACCATAGGGAGCAAAGGCTATGTCTTTGCAGTCATAAATCCCACTTGCCACACTTGATTTTGGCCTGTTTGAGAAAATTGGGTCATGGGTTTTCAGAATTTCTCTGGCTGCATCTGCTGAGGAAACAACAAGAAGTGGGATATTACCCAGGTGAAGAAGCATCAAGGGCCCATGTTTTCTAGCCAAAGACTGAAGAATCCTGTGGGGGCTCAAGCCAAGTTGGTGGATATTTCCAATTATTGGAAGCTTTGGGGGTGATGGCGGGAGATTCTTGAGGGGTTTTGGAGGGGCAAACCACTTTCTGATCAAGAAAAAAGTGAAGAGAAACAAAAAGAGAGGAACAATCTTTGGCAGCCATAGGTTTTCTTGGCAATCAGTGGAGTATCCGGACATGAACTTGTCTGAAAATTATGAATTGTAGATTATCTTAAGCTTTGTAATTGTCTCCTAGCAAACATGTACTGCTCTTTAAAAAAAGAAATAAGAGATGACATCTTATTCATGGTACCAATAACACTTCACTTTAATAGACATCTTATTCATGGTACCAGTAACATTTCACTTTATTAAAGTGAAGTGGCAAGCAATGGCAATAGTAGCATGCATACATTACTACTACATGTATAAGTTTTGAAGTGTCCAGTTAATAACACAACAAGTGCAATTCATATGAGTTTAGGAAAATATTCTTGGGCAGCACTTACTTCATCTTGTCTGTATGCCGGGCAATGAGGAATCGGCAACTTTTGTCGATCAGTTCGCAATTACGTGGTAGCCTTTGGACATGCTAACCAGAAAATAGTAACATGATCCTTTGTTCTTTTTTTTTTTTCCGACATTTTCTTTAACTTCAAGTAAGATGATTAAAATTTATAATGTTCGCCATCTTATTTAAATCAGCAACCGTCTTCAAACTCTCTTAGTGATCATACATATTTCCTTAAAATAATTATATATAATTAGTGATGAGATTTTTTGTAGCACATCCTAGCGGTTACTTCGATCATTATATTCCGCTGCTTAGATTATTAAATTTACTAGTGAACCATTTTTACTTATTCATTGACTGTTGGGATGATTATTGATACCCCTTGCTTTTGCTAGTGACAAGTGGCCATTTTTTTGTAGTTTGTTCGACTCAAATTTATGGTTCATATTTGCTTTTTTATTTTATTTTATCTTAAAAGGGATAATTTTCTACTTTATTTTCTGTACGTATTATATATATATATATATTGAAAAGATTACCACTTTCGCATAGGATATATTTTTGCTATTAACTGACAGGCTTCTTCAAGACCAAAACTTTGAGGAATACAATCGTTATCCGTGAACAATGCCTTCAACGTTGTGGATCTCCTTGAATAAAAATAACGTCAATTCGAGAGTTTCGCATTTTAATCTCGAATCAAACATAAAAAATATATGAATTCCTTGAATAACACCTTGAACGTCTGGATCTCCTTGAATTTGCTTGAGAGAATTGCTGGACTTCTTCAAAGTTTCTCTCGTCTGCTGGAATTTGTATTGTTTCAAATGAGTTGGAATCACCTCTTTATATAGGTGTTTGATGGAAGACTTCTGATTGACTTGAACTCCTTCAAATGTTATCTCTTTGATAAGATAATATCAAAATCAAGAGGCAATATACGATATATTTGATTTGATAAAATTAATATCAAATATTTGATTTGATTGGTCCATTGATGCAGACACTCCATCTTTGACACGTGTCAATGCTTGATTTGATATAAAATAAATATTAAATTATTAATTAAAATTAACTATTTTTTTTGGAAATAAATTTAATATATTCCAAAATTTAAATAGAAAATTTTAAATTAATATTTAATATATTATTTTACACATGTCACTTCTCAATTGGTTAAAAATCTAATATGTTTACACGTTAGTTTATTTCAAAATTTATATTTTCTTCACTCATAAAATAGCTTAGAATGGGAGTTGAAGAGTTTTGAAATTTATAATAATATAAAACTATCCAAACAATCTTAATAAATCAATCACTATGAATTTGAAATTCTTAATTTCAAGTTCATCTATACAAACACAATCTTACATAATTCAATACTAAAACAAGCCAATACAATAGAGAGCCATACACTCCAATAATAGCATAACCAAGCCCATTTCCCACATATATTACCAACAAAAGTACAACCCATAGGCACCATCCACTAACAACCCAATATACAAAATAATGAACACAATTTTATTTTTGACACAAAATCATCAAAGTTTTTAGCGGAAGTTCCTGTAAGAATAACTATGTTCCATGTGATATTATTAATTAGCTTATGATTTAATAATTATAAAAATAATTAAATCTCACTGATTATTTATGGAAGACTTGTAACTTATGGTTACATACCATTTAATAATGTGTAGTTATGACTATTTACATATAAAGTTATAATTATTGATTAAGAGTTGTAATGTTGTAGCGCCCCTACTCGGGATAGCACCTAAATTGAAGCACCACTCTCATTCAGACTTAAATCTCATACATGATTCTAACAATAGACCTATTAGAAAAATTTTCCAAAATTTTCAAGGATAACAATAAGCTTCAACCTAAGCACGTCTTACAAAGGTACGAGTTTCAAACCATCACAAGTTCATCAGTCATCGATTCATACCTATTACAATTCATAAGTTCAAGTCAAATGTCTCATAACATCTCCAAGTTCTCACTAAACATAAAAGTGATCCATACACAAGTTTAAGCACCTATTCTATTACAAGACATATTTACATCCTTCCAAGTCTGAAGTACAAGTCATCACCAAAATCTGTTTGAAAATGTCAAGAGATATTGGGGGTAAGTCCAAAGACTTAGTGATGGATGGATAACTTAAGAATAACAGAGGAGATCTATCGAAGAAGGTTCCACTCAACAGATCATCAAATAAATTTACAGAACATGACAAATTCAGAATCAAATAGTAAACATAGCAAAACAGGAAACGCTCCTGCTTTATTACTCCAAGACAGATTTCAGACAAACATAATTCAGATAGGCAAAATAAACCCAAAGCACATGCATTCCAAGAAAACTACAGACATGCATTGCAGAATCACCTTATTCCAGTCAGAAAAACAGATTACCTAACTGTAACAGCTTGGTATATGGTGGATGCCCCATACGAGCCGTATAGCGGACCGCTGGTACCTAGGGGAGAGTCCCTAGCGTACTGTTGATATCCATAGGAGAGTCCCTAGCGTACCGCCGACACCCAGGGGAAAGTCCCTAGCATATCGTTGACACCGAGGGGAAAGTCCCAAGCGTACCTTATATAACCAAACATTTTGCCCGGATTGACCCTTGGCCCATATTTTCTTCCTACACATAACAGAATTCACAACCGTTTGTGCAGATGCCCAGGGGAAAGTACCTAGCGCACTGCCAGTTCCCAAAATAGAACAAAACATAACAGAAATGCCGCCAAGGCAACATGATAGCAACTAACAGATTCAGATAAGCCAACATGGCTAAATAAAGCTGTACAGATAACAGATATGCCGACGAGGCAACAGAAAACAGTACAAATCAATATAGATACGAGATAAACAGACAGACAACTGAGATACAGATAACAGATGAAGTTCTGGGTGCCAAAACAGATAGAAACAGAATCTATATCAACGATAACCCTCACAGGGGTGTTCAAATCAAATAACAGATAGCAAATTGGAATTCCAACACATTTCAGATTTCAAATAGACAGAGTACAGAACATATATAGAAAACCCATACGGGGGCTTATCACAAATAACAGATAATTAGGAAATGTGCCAGATTGGCAGATCCTCACCTCTTGTAGTTACAGCAAAAACAACCACAACCCACAATCTACCGGTCGACGGGACCCAATTCTTTGTCACCTAGTTAAAAGAATATTTCCAAAGTCAAATTCCTATTCGACTCTAGTAACCTTCTAGAATGGTACCATGAGTATTCTAACATTACTAGCTTATAAATCAACATTGTGATATAGACTCATCGGTAGTATCTACACAAGTATTCCAATATATTGATTATTCTAGAATTTATCAAGACATTCTATATCAGTCCCATAAATATCATGATATCCTGTTCTTAACTACAAAAGCATACCATATCATTATCCTAATCAATTCATACCAAATTGTCCAAATTCTACAATTAATTATTCGTAGTCAAATGCCAATTAGTCTCATTACATAATTCTTAATACCATTATTGAATCCAAATTTTTGGCATTTTGTATGATGTGTCTGGGTCCACTATCAATATTCCTTGCATGGGAATCTTGAATTTTTCACCTATATATATACATATCACTTATCCATTCCATCAATCTTGGCATGCAATACAAAGTCACCAAGGTAAGACATACTATATACATATACATATATATATCAAATACAACCAAATAAATCAAAGTTTTCCATCGGAGTTTCGAAACCACAAACTGATGACATAGGTGTGTTTGTTGTGTTGAGGAGGTGAAACTGCCTCTCTACCGCCACCACGCTGCCGCTGCCGAAAAATTTCAGTACCACTACCAATCTACTCATTTCGAGCTCTTGAATCTAATGCCACCTTCGGTTTATCGTTTTGAGGCATGTAGCCACCGAAAATAAGCTTAATAGCCTAGCATCTTTCTTCCTCCGCCGTGCTCCGATCTCTGTCTACCATCACCGTCGCCGCGTAAAACCCACATGTAACACTTCCATGATGTTCTCCTTACTGAGAGCTACCCAACCTACCTTCCAGAAGTTAAAACCGTCGCTAGAAAAGTGCAAACCCAGTTCCCGCTATGAATGGTGTTTTGGTCCTCTTCACTCACGGTGGCTCGCCGTCCGATCAACAGTGCATGTGGTGTGCGAGTGTAGCCGGAGGTGTGGGGAGTGGTTTGGTTAGCTTGATTTGGAGAAACGTGGTCACCGGAGGGAGATCGCCGGTGGGAATGGTGCTCGCGGGAGAAGGAGAAAAGGAAGAATAAAGGAAAAGGAAATGAAGGAAAAAGAAAGGAAAGAAAAGGAAGCAAGAAAATCTGTTGCCCGATTTTGGTTTTAAAAATTCAATTTTTCTCAAATTGCAATTTAGTCCTCCAGGTTTTCAATCAGGCCCAATAGACCCTACAAATTATTTAAAATTACAATTTAAACCTTGTTGACCAAGACCCTCACATGCAAACCCCATCATTTTCAAAAAGTGTTCAATCAAGTTTTAATGAATTTCTAATTGACCCCAAACTTTTAAAATTTCAAAAATTAAAGTTTTCTTATTAACAAATTGACCATCAAAATAAAATAAAATAATAATAATTTAGCAACTATAACATAAAAATCATGAAATTTAAATATATTAAAATTAAATTCTATAATTATGAAATTTTCGGTGTGTTACAAACCTCTTCCTCTAAAATAATCTGGCCCCCAGATTCTCACATGAATGTTGGAAGAGCTTAAGATATTGCTGGCGCATGAGATCCTCTTGTTCCCAAGTTGCTTCTTCCACATTGTGGTTGCGCCACAATACTTTCACTTGGGGAATCCTTTGATTCCTAAGCTCCCGAAATTTTCGATCCAAGATACGAACAGGTTGTTCTTCATATGTCAGATCACTTTTCAATTGCATGAGCTCAGGTGATATGATATGGGAAGGATCGGGATAATATTTTTGGAGTTGAGATATATGAAAGACATCTTGTATCCCAGTTAGGTTCTGTGGCAGTACAAGACGATTAGCTACTGGTCCAACTTTCTCACTTATTTCATAGGGTCCCACATACCTTGGACTCGGCTTTCCGCCTTTGCCAATTCTTTTGATCCCTTTCCTCGGGGATACCTTGAGGAACACTCGATCACCCACTTCAAACTCCAAATCCTTCCTTCGCTTATTTGAGTAACTTTTCTATCAATCCTGAGCAGCTTTCATTCGTTGTTTAATGATCTGTACCTTCTTGATGGTTTCTTGAATCAGTTCAGGCTTCACAGTTCTCGAAGACATATCAATGTACCTTTGTGCTCTGCTAGATCCCAATATAGTGGAGACTGGCACTTTCGTCCATACAGTGCTTCGTACGGTGCCATCTGAATAACAGATTGATAGTTATTGTTGTCAGCAAACTCAACCAGAGGCAGATGTCGGGTCTAGCTTCCACCAAAATCTAGAACACAAGCTCGCAACATGTCTTCTAAAATCCGAATGACCCTTTCTGATTGACCGTCAGTATGAGGATGAGCAGCTGAGCTAAACTGTAACTTTGTTCCCAAATGTCTCTGCAAACTTTTCCAAAGTCTAAATGTGAACTTTGGGTCCCGATCAAATACAATATTGATTGGAATCCCATGTAACTTGACGATCTCCTTAATATATAACTGTGTCAGTTTCTCAACCTTGTAATCTGTCTCGACTAGTAGAAAATGTACAGACTTTGTCAAACAATCCACTATTACCCAGATACTGTCATAACCTTATCTAGCTTTCAGTAGACCGGTCACAAAGTCCATGGTCACTTGTTCCCATTTCTAGTCAGGGATAAGAAGTGGCTACAACAACCCTGATTGTTATTGGTGCTCCGCTTTCACTAACTGACAGGTCAGACATTTCTGCATGAAATTTGCTACATCTTTCTTCATCCCATTCCACCAGAACTGTTTCTTTAAATCTTGATACATCTTTGTCCCGCCCGGATGTATTGCATATCTCGTTATGTGTGCCTCTTCTAGTAATCTTCCTTTAATTTCTTCCGGCACACAAATTCTTTTGAGAAATAGCAATGTGCCTTGACCATCGATGCTATACTCGGTTTCTTTAGAACCTTCAACCAATTCTCTTTGTTTCAACGTCCGTCTATCTCTAACTTGGGCCTGTTGAATCTCATTGTATAATTCAGGCTGTACTTTCAGTCCTGCAACCTAAACTCCCTGTTTTAATTGTAGCACAACACACATACTTGATCCTTTAGATGTTTCTGTCCCTTGCAGATGAGCCATTCCTACCTTCCAACTCAAGGCATCAGCTTCCACATTATCTTTTCCCAGATGGTAGGCAATAGAGAAGTCATAATCTTCTAGAAACTCCACCCATCTACGCTGCCTCATGTTCAGATCTTTTTGCGAGTGCAAATATTTGAGGCTTTTGTGATTTGTGAATACCTCAAATGTAGCTCCATAGAGGTAATGCCTCCACTTAGATAATGCAAAAATGATCGCTGCTAGCTCCAAATCATGAGTTCGATAGTTCTCCTCATGAGGCTTTGACTTCCTTGATGCGTAAGTGATGACACGTCATCTCTGCATCAACACGCATCCTAGTCCTTTATATGAAGCATCTTTGTATATCGCAAAGTCATTTAACCCGTCTGGAAGGGCTAAAACTGGAGCTGTAGTTAGGCAGTTCTTCAACTCTTGAAAGCTCTTCTCACATTCCTCATTCCAATCAAATGGCTAGTCTTTTTGAGTTAATTTGGTCAACGAACCAGCTATTTTGGAGAAATCTTGGACAAATCTCCAATAATATCCAGCTAATCCCAGAAAACTCCAAACTTCGGTAATAGTTCCAAGTCTCTTCCAATTGACAATTACTTCCACTTTAGAGGGGTCCACTTCTAGCCCACCTCGAGTGATTACGTGACCTAGAAAAGTTACTTTCTCAATCTAAAATTCACACTTACTGAACTTAGCATACATCTAATGCTCTTTTAAAGTTTTTTAAAGCTATGTGTAAGTGTTTTCTGTGTTCTTCCTTAGATTTAGAGAATATCAGGATGTCATCGATAAAGATGACCACAAATTGGTCCAAGTACGGCCTGAAAATTCAGCGCATCAAGTCCATGAATGCCGTCGGGGCGTTGGTTAGATAGAACAGCAATATTACAAACTCAAAGTGACCATACCGAGAATTGAAAGTTGTCTTAGGGATATCCTCTTCTTTGATCTTCAATTGATAATATCCATGTCTTAAGTCTAGCTTGGAGAAAATTCTTGACCCTTGCAATAGGTCAAATAATTCCTTGATATGTGGGAGAGGGTATTTATTTTTTATATTAACCTTGTTTAATTCTCGATAGTTGATGTACATCCTTAAAGACCCGTCTTTCTTCTTGACGAATAGCACTGGGGCTCCCCAAGGGGACGTGCTGGGTCTAATGAACTTTTTCTCTAGCAACTTCTGCAGTTGGCTCTTCAACTCCTTAAGCTCAACAGGCACCATTCGGTACGGGGTCTTGGAGAATGGCGTAGCCCCCGGTAGAGTGTGAATGACAAACTCTATCTCTCTGTCTGGGGGTAGTGAGTTTAATTCTTCAGGAAATACCTCTGGGTATTCTGCTATTACTTCTATGTCCTCGACCCTGACCATATCCTGTGGTTTGTCAATGAGGTATGCTAAAAATCCTTGCCCACCTTCATTTAAAATCTATTTAGTTTCTAACGCTGATATGATTGGTATTGGAGAAGCGTTATCTGTCGAAGGGCGTGAAGGTATCGAAGTCCCTTCCCCGAGTGTGATGCACTTAGTGTAACAATTCACCTGTGCCTAATGATGGTACAACCAATCCATCCCAAGGATTATGTTATACCCTACTCATCAGTAATATCGAATGCAACGTCCGGCTCAGCGTTATGCCATTGATCAAAATCATCCCACATCGCACCCGGGCCTCACATCCAATTTGGGTCTATATCATCATCGTCCTCGTCCTCAATCACCAATGGTACTACCATTAGGGGTTCAAGGATAGGATCTGCATCTAGGATCTCTGCAGCTTCTTTTGGGTCCTCCTCAGTATCCTCATTTGGGTCTTCTTTTGGATCTTCCTCAATTGGTGCCTCCTATGCACGATTGGGCTCTGGGGGTGGGCGAATCCCTAAGGGTCCGGTTCCAACATCAATCCCTATGCCGACTCCTATGACTTGGTCAATGGACCTACCATAATAGGCTATCATCTGGCTTATCTCATCCATCATGGGGTGGGATACCTCTAACTCCCGAAATATAGCTTCCATCTGCTCTCTTATGGTACGAAGTCCTTGTACCTGTGCCTCAGCTATGCTAATTCGCAAGCGTTCTCGTTCCACATCCCCCATGAGTCGATCTATGAGGTAATCTCTAGCTTCGATCATCGACCTCAGTTGGTACACCTCTATTTTTTCACATATCAATACCTTATGCTAGTCATTGATCTTGTCTTTCAGTGATTGACACAACTTTAACAATTTCGCCCTTTCCTTCTCTAAGAGTATGATCATAGGATCCGAAGATTCTTTGCTTGGCTTTGTTGCAGGCTCTTTCCCTTTGCCACGGTCGTTAGCCATCCTGCTACAAACACAAGGTTCACAAAAGTCTATTTTGTTAATACCACACAAAAATCTATATCCTATTGTCCTGGGTCATATATAAGAATCCACAATGCTTAAACACTTAAAGTTCAACCTAACTAATCCAAACAACCAATCTAGCTATGAATCTCATTACTGTTCAACACCTAGGTCATTGCTAATCCAGGTTCTGATACCACCTCTTAGCGCCCTTACTCGGGATAGCACCTAAGTTGAGGTGCCACTCTCATTCAAACTTAAATCTCATACATGATTCTAACAATAGGCCCATTAGAAATTTTTTCCAAAATTTTCAAGGATAACAATAAGCTTTAACCTAAGCATGTCTTACAAAGGTACGAGTTTCAAACCATCACAAGTTCATCATTCATCGATCCCTACCTATTACAATTCATAAGTTCAAGTCAAATGTCTCATAACATCTCCAAGTTCTCACTAAACATAAAAGTGATCCATACACAAGTTTAAGCACCAATTCTATAACAAAACATTTTTACATCCTTCCAAGCCTAAAGTATAAGTCATCACCAAAACCTGTCTAAAAATGTCAAGAGATATTGGGGGTAAGTCCAAAGACTTAGTTAGGGATAACTTAAGAATAATAGAAAAGATCTATCGAGGAAGGTTCCACTTAACAGATCATCAAATAAATATACAAAACATGACAGAATTAGAATCAAACAGTAAATATGGCAAAACAGGAAATGCTCCTACCTTATTGCTCCAAGATAGATTTCAGACAGACAGAATTCAGATAGGCAAAACAAACCCAAATCACATGCATTCCAAGAAAACTTGCGGAATCACCTTATTCTAGTCAGACAAATAGATTACCTAAGTGTAACAGCTTGGCATATGGCGGATGCCCATACAAGCCATATAGCGCACCGCTGGTACCTAGGGGAGAGTCTCTAGCGTACCGCCGACACCCAAGGGAGAGTCCCTAGCGTACCGTTGCCACAGAGGGGAAAGTCCCAAGCGTGCCTTATATAACCAAACATTTTGCCCGGATTGGCCCTTGGCCCACATTTTCTCCGTACACATAACAGAATTCACAATTGTTTGTGTAGATGCCCATGGGAAAGTCCCTAGTGCACCATCGGTTCCCAAAACAGAACAGAACAGAACAAACAGAAATGCCGCCAAGGCAACATGATAGCAACTAACAGATTTAGATAAGCCAACATGGCCAAATAAAGCTGTACAGATAACAGATATGCTGGCGAGACAACAGAGAACGGTACAAATCAGTACATATATGAAACAAACAGACAGACAACTGAGATATAGATAACAGATAAGGTTCTGGGAGCCAGAACAAACAAAAATAGAATCGATATCAACAATAACCCTCATAGGGATGTTCAAATCAGATAACAGATAGCATATTAGAATTCCAATACATTTCAGATTTCAAACAGACAGAGTACGGAACAGAAACAGAAAACCCACAAGGGGTTTTTTAACAAATAATAGATAATTAGGAAAGGTGCCAGATTGGCAGATCCTCACCTCTTGTAGTTACAGCAAAACAACCACAACCTACAATCTACTAGTCGACAGGACCCAATTATTCGTCACCTAGTCAAAAGAATATTTTCAAAGTCAAATTCCTATTAGACTCTAGTAACCTTCTAGAATGGTACCATGAGTATTCTAACATTACTAGCATATAAATCAACATGGTGATATAGGCTCATCGATATTATCTACACAAGTATTCCAATATATCGATTATTCTAGAATTTATCAAGACATTCTATATCAGTCCCATAAATATCATGATATCCCATTCTTAACTACAAAAGTGTATCATATCATTTTCCTAATCAATTCATATCAAATAGTCCAAATTCTACAATTAATTATTCTTAGTCAAATGCCACTTAGTGTCATTACATAATTCATAATACCATTATTGAATCCAAATTTTTGGCATTTTGTATGATGTGTCCGGGCCACTATCAATATTCCTTGCATGGGAATCTTGAATTTTTCACCTATATATACACATATCACTTATCCATTCCATAAATCTTGGCATGCAATACAAAGTCACCAAGGTAAGACATACTATATACATATACATATATATATATCAAATACAACCAAATAAATCAAAGTTTGCCATCGGAGTTCTGAAACCACAAACTGATGACATAGGTGTGTTTGTTGTGTTGAGGAGGTGAAACTGCCTCTCTGCCGCCACCACGCTGCCGCTGCCGAAAAATTTCAGTACCACCACCAATCTACTCATTTTGAGCTCTTGAATCTAATGCCACCTTCGGTTTATCGTTTCGAGGCCTGTAGCCACCGGAAATGAGCTCAACAGCCCAACATCTTTCTTCATCCGCCGTGCTCCGATCTCCGTCCACTGTCACCGCCGCCGCGTAAAACCCACATGCAACACTTCCATGATGTTCTCCTTGCTGAGAGCTACCTAACCCACCTTCTAGAAGTTAAAACCGTTGCCAGAAAAGTGCAAACCCAGTTGCCCGCTGTGAATGGTGTTTTGGTCCTCTTCACTCACGGTAGCTCGTTGTTTGATCAATAGTGCATGTGGTGTGCGAGTGTAACCGGAGGTGTGGGGAGTGTTTTGGTTAGCTTGATTTGGAGAAACGTGGTCACTGGAGGGAGATCGCTGGTGGGAATGGTGCTTGCGGGAGAAGGAGAAAAGGAAGAACAAAGGAAAAGGAAAGGAAGGAAAAAGAAAGGAAGGAAAAGGAAGCAAGAAAATCTGTTGCCCGATTTTGGTTTTAAAAATTCAATTTTTGTCAAGTTGCAATTTAGTCCTCCAGGTTTTCAATCAGGCCCAATAGACCCTACAAATTATTTAAAATTACAATTTAAACCTTGTTGACCAAGACCCTCACATACAAACCCCATCATTTTCAAAAAGTGTTCAATCAAGTTTTAATAAATTTCTAATTGACCCCAAACTTTTAAAATTTCTAAAATTAAAGTTTTCTTATTAACAAATTGACCACCAAAATAAAATAAAATAATAATAATTTAGCAACTATAACATAAAAATCACAAAATTTAAATATATTAAAATTAAATTCTATAATTATGAAATTTTTGGGGTGTGACAAATGTGGAGATATGTTTGATGGAAACACCCTCTTATACTCTATAAATAAGGGTTATGGTCCTCTTTCCACTGTATAAGATAATTGTACATTTCATCCATCAAAATTATGCATTAAAGAAAAGGGATTAGAGAGAGAAATTGATACCATATTCACTCAAGAAATCAAGTATTGGTGTCTACAAATTTTGTATTCATGGAGAAAGGTGCGCCCACTTACTATATGTATTTGTATATGAAAAACATGATGTTATAGATATTGGGTTTAATCAATTTCTGCTAATGTTTATACATTAATGATGATTTAATGCTTACATGTGGCATTGGAGCCTGTAGTTTAATAACTCATATTTTTCGATTGATTATGTCTATGTTCTCTTATCTTTATTGTCCATTATATATTTTTCATGGGAAAAAGTAGCTATAATTAATGTTTTCTATCCCTTGTTGATTATGTTTTCTTCCAATTATATTTCTTGCACGAAAATAAAGGAATTTATTTTCATTTTCAAAGATTAAATTTTATTTTTATGTTAATGGCCATTTAAAATTAAAAGTGTCCATTATATATATACAGAAGAATTTCTTATTTAATGTTCAGCAATAAATTAGCATGCATATGTATATATATATATTTATTTTGTATAATGTTTGTCATTACTTGGATATATATTTTGGACAGTTGGATATGTATTTTACATATATTGTTATGTAGCATGGAGTAATATTACAAATGATTAAAGTTATTTTATTTGTAGTTAATTATTTTACAACTTGGATATTCTACATCCTTAATGATTAATTTGTTAGCCACTAAAGTAACCAAATTTTAAGTATAATAAAGTTTTAGGTTGTAAAATTAAGTTGAGTTACCTAATAAATTGATACTACAGATGACATTATTTTGTATGGTAATAGGTAATTGGATTCATTATTCTAAGGCAATTCCATAATCACCCAAAGTTGATTAGTTTTTCTTATAATTAATGAATATTGTTGTTGGTAATTGATATGTTATATTAAGCTTTGTTTTCATATACAAAGATAGTAAATAAGTATAATTAATATATTCTATTACCAAACTAAAGTTTTATAAGTATCATTATGATTTATGGTCGCATAAATTAGTATCACCCAAAGGAGAACTTTGATATGCATGTAATGTTGGCCTTCATCATTTGTTTGAATTTGAAGTTATTTATACTTTAAATATTTTTCCTATTTGCATTATCTATTCCCACATCGCTTAATTCACATGTTTCGTCTGTTCCTTTATTTAATAGATTAAATTTCTCGGAATAAAGTGAACAAGTCCAATTCCACTTAGGTGTTTTTTACCTTGATTTAGCACTCAAAATGGAGAAACTGACTGCTATTACTGATGAAAACAATGATGAAGATAAAACATTATATAAAGAAGGTCTGCCATCTATGATGATTACAAGGTTTTTCTACAAGAAATCAGTATTGACACAAGAATAAATGATGATCCAGTTTCATATTCTTAGGCCATTAACTGTGATGATTCTAATAAATGGGTCAATGCAATGGATGATGAGTTGAAATCTATGGATAACAATCAAGTTTGGGATCTTGTTGAATTGTCTAAAGGTTGTAAAAGGATTGTTTGTAAGTGGGTCTTTAAGACAAAGAAAAACTCTAATGGCAATATCAAAAGATATAAAGCTAGACTTGTTGCCAAATGTTTTACTCAGAAAGATAGCATTGATTATAAAGAAACATTTTCACCAGTGTCTAAGAAAGATTGACTTAGAATCATTTTGGCTTCGGTGGCTCATTACGATTTAGAGTTACACCAAATGGATGTTAAAACTACCTTTCTCAACGGGAATTTAGATGAAAAAGTTTATATGGATCAACCTCAAAGTGTTTTAGTTAAAGGAAAGGAACACATGGTGTGTAAGTTAAAGACTCAATATATGGACTTAAACAAGCTTCCCAACAATGGTATCTTAAGTTTAATGATACTATAACCTCTTTTGATTTTAAAGAAAATATTGTCGATCGGTGTATATATATGAAGGTTGGTGGGAGTAAGTTTATTTTTCTAGTATTATATGTTGATGATATTTTGCTTGCTACAAATGATCTTGGTTTATTACATGAAACTAAGAAATACCTTTCTAAGAACTTCGAAATGAAAGATCTAGGAGATGCAACTTATGTGATCGGAATTGAAATGTATCGTGATAGATCACAAAGATTATTGGGGTTGTCTCAAATGCTTATATTAATAAAGTTCTTGAAAGATTTAAGATGGATAAATGCTCAGCAGGAATAGTTCCAATTCAAAAGGGGGACAAATTTAATCTCGTGTAATGTCCAAAGAATAAATTGGAAAGAGAACAAATGAAGAGTATTTCTTATGCATCTATGTTGGGAGCTTAATGTATGCTCAAACTTGCACTAGATTAGAAACTAGTTTTGCTGTCGGAATGCTGGGAAGACACCAAAGTAATCCTAGAATTGATCATTAGAAAGTTGCAAAGAAAGTAATTAGATATTTGCAAGGATCTAAAGATTACATGCTCACTTATAGAAGAGTTGTTCACTTACAAGTGGTTGGATATTCAGATTTTGTTGGATGTGTTGACTCGAGGAATTCCACATTTAGTTATTTGTTCCTATTAGCCGAAGGAGCTATTTCTTAGAAAAGTGTGAAGCAATATGTCATTGTTGCATCTACCATGGAGGTTGAGTTTGTAGCATGCTTTGAGGCTATTACTCATGGACTATGGTTGCAGAATTTTATTGCAGGACTTAAGGTTGTTGACAGTATTGATAGGCCACTAAAAATTTATTGAGACAATTCTGCAGCAGTTTTCTTTTCTAAGAACGATAAGTGTTCTAAGGGTGCTAAGCATATGGAGATAAAATACTTTGTTGTTAAAGAAAAAGTTTAGAAACAAAGATTGTCAATTGAACACATTAACATAAGCTTTATGATAGTAGATCCACTAACAAAAGGACTGTTGACTAAAATATTTAATGAGCATGTTGAATGAATGGGCATTATTGGAAATCATTAATGGAACAAGTGATTGTAATATTTATTTGACACTCTGAGCTCAATTATAATTTATTTTTGATTCTCCTGTTTCTAAATATGATACATGAATGCTTTAGAATTAAGTTAATAGGTTTTATGAACTTTTTTTTTTCCCATTTTGAGGAGGATCGTCCCCAATCTAATTTGAGTAATCCCCTCTCCTTGCGGACAATAGGTTTTATGATCTTGTCGATCAACATTAGCACTGGATTATACTCTTATTATGAATCATGTTAAGTGAAAGGGTTAATGTTGTAGTACATGGAAGGGACTACGCTGAATTAATGACATACAACCATCATGACTCACATCTATCTTTTACTTTGTTGTGACATTATTTTAAGACCAATATAATGAGGATTTAATAATTTAATTATGTGCACATTATGTTTTCTTATTAAATCATAAATGATGTCACATTGAACAAGTGGAAGAATGTAAGAATAATTATGTTCCATGTGATATTATTAATTATCTTATGATTTAATAATTATAGAAATACTTAAATTTCATCAACTATTTATGGAAGACTTGTAACTTATGGTTACATATCATTTAATAATGTGTAGTTATGACTATTTACATATAAAGCTATAATTGTTGATTAAGAGTTGTAATGTGGACATGTGTTTGATGGAGACATCCTTTCATATTCTATAAATAAAGGTTATGGTTTTCTTTCTAATTGTACATTTCATCCATCAAAATTGTGCATTAAAGAAAAGGAATTAGAAAGAGAAATTGATATCCTATTCACTCAAGAAATCAAGTATTGGTGTCTACAAATTTTGTATTCATGGAGAAAGGTGTGCCTACTTACTATATATATATATATTTGTATGTGAAAAAATGATGTTATTGATTTTGGGTTTAATCAATTTCCACTAATGTTTATACATTAAGTATGATTTAATGCTTATAGTTCCACCATTAGCTATAGTATCTTTAGCTAAATTCTTCCAAATGTCAACGTTTCTTTTAATATCCACTCTTTTGTCACCTTGAGTGACATCTTTCACACACCCAATAATCTCCTCCCTCAAAAAGATCCTATTTTCACCAGGCTTAACGCGGCCTCAACTCTCTAGACAAACTTAGCATTTGTCTTATGATCGCTCCATTGTGCTATGGTAATAAGCGGAACCCCATGGCTCAATGCTTCTATCATCAAATTCCATCCACAATGACTCAGAAAACACGTAGAGGATAATGAGCCAAGACTTTAGTTTGGGGATACCATTTCACTGTTAGACCTTTATCATTTGATGCTACTAAAGAAGCAAAATTTGGAGGGAATTTTTGCTCTTTCGAAGCTCTTACTACCCACAAGAAATTCCTCCATTTGTTCTTATTTTAGGATAATTGCACTTCAAATTGATACATATACCACATATTCAATTTCTCTTGGGTCTAGCCATTTTATGTAGGATTCATAATCACGTTCAAATAGGATTGTAGCAATATTTTTTTTACTTGATAGCAAAATAGTCGGTCCAATAGTCTTGATAGGCCATTGGGTAGCCACTCATTTTAGTGCCTATAATGATGAGATGTGATAACACGTGTAAGCTACAAAAAGAAACTTGATTTTCTATGATGCATTTAGTCTTTATAATAAACATAACAAAAGACTCAATCTCATATTTTACCTTCTAATCATTCTTTTCATTTATTTCATTTAAAAGTTGAAAAAAGTTATGGCTATGTTTGGATGCGTTCTCCTACAACAAAATTATTTCAGGAGGCATTTTCCCCCCAAAATGGTACATTCCCCCCCTCCCAAAAAAAACCTGACCCTTCACCTAAATCACAAAAATCCCCCCTCATTTTGCATTCTCCAACGCGTCTAACACTCTAGGCTTTCACCATTTTATACGGCTCTCTCTCTCCTCCCATCTCTCTCCCCATTTTCCCCTTCCATCTCTATTTATGTCGCCTGAAACATTACTTTGTAGCCCATTTTTTTATGAGAAAACCTAAATGAGTGTGTCCAAAAAATGATCCTGCGTGAAATCGATGGAAAGTTGTTGTGAAAAATGGGGCACATATGGGTTTGTTAGGTTCCATACTGTGGTTGTTCTTGTATGTCTTAGTCCGTGCAAAATATCGAAAAAGAGGCGATGTAAAACACGGATGAGATGTATATCTACTGTTTCCTAATTAACTTATTGCACATATGATTTGTGCAAGTGGCAGTTTTTCATGGACGCACACCACTTCCTGGTGGTAAGTCCTGAGATCTACTAGGTGATTTTCCCAGAATGTGGCCCAATTTTTATGGGGAAGGGCGTTCTATTTTTTATTTCAATACTTGCTGTATGATTTGCTCATCCTATGTGTGGGTCTCACATCGTGCAGAGCATATTTCCTATTTTGCTATATGGTTCTTGGTTTTGTGGCTGGAAATGACTGTGATATTGCATTTGCGAAGAGAGACTAGGATTTGATAATGTATTGTTTTGTGATTTGTTGTTATGCCAGTCTATGTATTGCTTTGTTCTTCTTTGATTTGGAGTTATAGGGCCAAATTGACTGTTCTAATGTATATTGTGGAAGGGTTTTTGGCCTCTAATAGCATATAGTGTTATACTGGATATGGGGTTTATAGTCTCATGCCACATGTTTGGTTCTTGTTTTCCAGTAATTCATTTTCAAATTGATTTGTGATAAAGAATCTTCCTATCTGCATTTTTTTTTCACTTTGGGGCTATGAAACGCGGTTAGGATTGTTACTTATTTTTGGGTTGTCAAAAATTGTTTTATACGCAATGCATATTTTGGATTTAAGCAACTATCCAATTATGACTCTTTTTTTTGGCTTACTGCCTATAACTATTTTTTTACCTTACCATTGACTCAACCTTCAAAGAACAACTTAAAAATTATATAATTTTTTCTGTAGTTTCAAGAAATGCTTTCTGCAAAATTTAAGATTTTCATACTTATTAATTATTGATGCTTCACTTTTATATATATTTTTTCTCTTAAGTCCTAACAAATAGCAATTAAGTTGTTCCTTAAATATTTATATAATACACCATCTTTATATGTTAATTAACACAACTTGGATCAATTATCCATTATACCCTATTAGAAGCAAGCGATAGATAAAGACACTTGGTTTGTGCTATCATAGATCATAATACTACAACTAGACCAGGAAGGAAAAGAGAGCCAACGGGGTATTCATAAAGCCACTAAATGTTGTGATAATTTATTACCAAAATGGATTTACCTAAAACCCCTATGACATATGGTTGTTTTGCCATGTAAATGAAACAGTTCTAATTGGGAGTGAAGTGGAGATGCCATTTAAAATTTAGCTTACATGACCATACAATGAGGTATAGTTATATTATCAAGTTGAGAAATATAGTACTACTAGTCATGATGTAGAAGATAATGGTATTTTCTCTTATAAACCACAAATAATGTAGGAAATAAAAGAACAATTACATATTTTTCTTCAAAGATTGATGGAGGGACATACACACATAAAAAATGAAGGAAAAAAATTGTATGTGCTTGTAAAGTAGCCTTCCAGAAGGAATATGAATACATATAAGCTTTCATGAGTTTAAATATTAATATATCCAATGGCACTTTTACATCATTAGTATTTTTGATCCATGGATGACGTGAAGCAAACAACATAAGTGGATTGAAAAAATCAAAATTGTATTTGTTTTTGCTCATTAACAATTGGACACTCACATAGGTTGCAGTCATTCTTTTCCTTGGATCCTTATTTAGTATATATTTGATGAAATATTTTGCATCAGAAGACTGAGTTGGCCAAGGTTGTTCCTCATAAGTTGGCTTGGCTTTTACAGGACATGAAATATGTGAGATTCAATTCGACCTAAAATCAGTAGCTTCCACATAACATTATGAATGCTATTATGCCAGTACTCCAAACATCAACCTTAGTACAATGCACTCTATGTAAAACTTCACTTGTTACATAATGCAGTACCAACAATGTCACTAAGCCTTTCATCTACAAAGAATTGAACTAATGTTACTACACTTATTTCAATAGCTACCTCATGAAGAAACTTCGTAGCAATCAAATCCAATAGTAGCACAAACCTAGTTTTACAGAATTTGACAATCCAAAATCTATGGTCTCTCTTCTATGGATGTAAACAACAAATTCTAACCAAGTAACAAGCAACAATTAAAAAAGATTACAAGTAATAGTTGCCAACCTAACCTAAGATAATAGATCTATTTCAAGATGAAAATTCAATAACCTCCTACCTCAAGTTTAAGATGCCGATGTATCACCCAGGGGAGTTGATAGAATGCGACAGCATTCAGTATTTTGTATCATCACAATCATTACATCATCTTTTGTTTACTTCCCGCTTTTGTAAAAAGGAGACAATTTAATTATCTACTGATGCTAGAAGATTTGTTACATTAGCATCCAAGGGTCAAAAAATCAAGAGACAGTATAATTTTCTTTACTTTCTTTATTAAATAGAGAATTCATATAAAAAACCAAAAAAGTACCTCGAAAGTATTCTATCCAAAAGCTCACTCCTTCACATAAATTGAGAAATTAAATTGCAAGTAATTATGTTAAAGTGGTCCTTTAGAAATACTTGTAGACAATCCATCAATTCAGGATCATGCTAATTTCCACACATTAGTTATAAAACCATAAAATATCTGCCTGTTTCCATGAAAAAAGTAATAGGACAACAAAGATGGATCGCACCACTAAAATAATGAATGAAATTTATAGAAAAAAAAGATGCAAAATATTTGTATTATGTAAATAGAATTTTCATAAGTCCTAATGATCCAAGCTACACAACTCTATGCGGGATTACATGCAAACGCAATATCGTCAGCATGAGCATTACATAAAAGTCATTATGTGTTAATTTAAAATCATTTTTATCTAACTTTGGAAAGGCATCCCATGCTTAAGTAACTTAAAGTCATCAAACCATAGAATGCAATATCACACACAGAGCACAAAAAGAAATGAAAAGGTCATCATCTATACCAGCTCTAAATTGAGCCAGCTATTCATCCAGCCATTATTAAAAGAAGAAACCATTAAAGCTTGTTTAATACTTGAATAAGCATAGGCATATTGTACGTTTTGATCCAGAGTGTAATGTATTTCTAAAAGAAATATCTCAAAAAGTAAGACATTAAATTCTGCCCTAAATTAGTTATGCATATTTGTTCATGTTATAAATTGATGCTACGTATAGCCAGCTCCTCTCTTCTATAATAAATATAACAAACTACTATATTGATGCTACATATAGTTGGCTCTTCTCTTCTATATGTTAATATCTAAAATGCTTGGAGTATAATAAATTGGCTCACAATGAAAAGAAAGAGCAGATACATCTGGATAGTGATTTATTGACAATAACCTAAACTACCTACGAAGAAAATTTTTTGCCAAAGTATTGACAAAAAGGTTCAGAATCAGCAACTTTAGGATATGCTTAGGGAGCCAATTTTCAAACTTAGCCCATTTATGCAGTCTTTTCAGATTTTCAAATAGTTAAAATTGGAACCCATCCATGTGAAAAGATAATCGAACATGACCTAAAATTTACACAAGAACAAATATACCAAGAGAAAAAGAAACAGAAAAATTGAATTTACCATCATTCGAGCCTTAAATGATTTTGCTTTTACTTCAACTGCTTCAATTGCTCTAAGCCTCCAGAGACAGCATAGTTTCCCTACTCGAACATCATGCAGTTCACTCGATCAAGTTATAGAAGTATCTCACTGAGTTATTGTGTAGACAATATTCTGTTCTGATGCCAAATTCAAAAGAAAGAAACTTACGGCCCACAAAAAATTTTCAATTTGAACTTTATTTACTTCATCCATGAATCACCCGAAACCCAATCGACCCAAATAACTGCCTTGCCGAGCCAACCTTTAAAGATGTATATACTGTACATAGTTAGTTAGCTAGTCAGTTAGATAGGTTAACAACTAACTCTTATCAGATCATTCTAATTAGTTTCTAACCCCTCTAGTTAGCTAGCTTAGCTTTTGTATAAATACACTTTCTTTGTCTATTATTCAACATGATTTTTTTAGCATTTTCCAGAAATTACTTTATTCTCTACAATCCAGTTTTATAGCTTTTCTCGATGGCAAACTTCAAGTCTGAACATGGTACCGGCGCACCGATTCTGTGCTCTTGATATCCAATCTCTTCACAAAGATCGATTCTCATTAATTTTAGGATATCGAGCTACGTTTTTCTCCGATATCACTTGCCAAGTGAAAAATGTATAAAGAAGTTGAAGACACTAACATGAGCCATAACCAGGAGCGAAACCCCAGAGGCTTCAACAACAACAATCCATTATTCCTTCAGGGATCAGATATGAGCTAAGGTGAAATTAGGATTTATTGATGGTAGATGTCCTATTCCTGGCATTGAATCGCCTGAATATGATCAGTGGATTAGAGTTGATTGCATGGTTACATCATGGATTCTTAACTCAATATACAAAGATATTGCTGAAGCATTTCTCTACACTACTTCTTCTAAGGTGCTTTGGGAAGAAATTTCGGAACGATTTGGGAAATGTAATGGCCCTCTCTTATATCAATTGCAATGTGAGATTACTTCTATTACATAGGGAACACTTACTGTTGTCCAGTACTACACAAAACTGAAAAAGCTATGGGATGAGTTGAGCATTTTGATGCCCATTCCAGAATGTACGGTGGAGCGGCAAAGGCTGTGGTTGACATGAACTCTATGAACAGATTAATGCAGTTCCTCATGGGACTAAATGATGCTTATGACCATGTTAGGAACCAAATATTAGTTATGGACCCTTTCCCAAGTGTGAATAAAGCTTACTCAATGGTGCTACGGGTTGAAAAACAAAGGGAAGTAAATACATCTTAGAATAATGCAGCTGAAAATGTTGCTATGGCAGCTAGGATAGAACATAATTTCAAGAGAGAAGGAGGTGCCAAGCAGATGTATAAGAAGGATCAAGGAAAGAGAGGGGATAAGCGATGTTCTCACTATGGAATGGATGGACACATTAGAGAGAACTGCTTTAAACTGAATGGGTATCCAGATTGGTATAAAGAGCTCAGGGAAAAAAGGGCTCAAGGACAAGGGAGACATAATGTAAACTGTGTGGAAACTTCTCTTGAGTTTCAGAATCAGAAAGTGGCTCACAAAACACATGATTGGACATCTATTTTGGCTAATATGGTGCAATAGGAAGTGACAAGGCTGATGAAAAGAAAGAAACAGGTCGAAGGGAATCAAATGAGCCTTGGTCATCTCAATGATTTTGCAAGTTCGTCTATGCATTTAGCCTTGAGTACACTTGATCTGATAGGTGTTGATTCTTGGATTGTAGACACAGGAGCCTCTAGCCATACATGCATAGACATTAACCTTTTGTTCAACTACAAAACCACCACCAAACCTATGCCTGTGTACTTGCTTGATGGCACCCTAAAACTTGTCCAACATACAAGAACTATCCAACTAACAGAAAATCTCAATCTTCTAAACACACTTTATATTCCCGACTTCAAGTTTAACCTCCTGTCTTTGAGCAAATTAACCAGTGATGCCCAAATAAAATTCACATTTCACTCAAACCACTTCATTTTACAGGACCTGAAGAATAAAAGAATAATTGCAGTGGGAAAAGTCATAGGAAGACTCTACATCCTTGATAAGTCTTGTTTCTCCCTTGAAAGAATTAAAGCTTGTTGTGAACACCTTTATTCTAGTTCATCTAGTTGCAAAATTCTTGATCAAAATCTTGTGAATGTTGTATCTTCTTCAGACGTTATTCTCTGGCATAATAGATTATGACATACATTGAATAAAGTTTTGAGACATATTCCTCATACTAGCAATAAAAGTCTTGACTCTTGCCATAACTGTGATGTGTGTCCTATGGCTAAACAGACCAGATTTTCATTCTCTCATAGTGTGTCTATCACTACTAAAGCCTTTGAACTCATCCACATGGATATTTGGGGCCCTTATAAGAAGCCATCCTTGACGGGCGCCCACTATATTCTTACCATTGTAGATGACTATACTAGAGCTTTATGGACTTACTTAATGAACAACAAATATCAAACTCATATACCTTTAATCGCCAGTTTATCCAAATGGTCAAAAACCAATTCTAAACATGTATCAAAACCATAAGAACTGACAATGGTACTGAATTTTTTAACAACGATGTCCATACTATCCGTAGCCAGAATGGCATCATCCACCAAAGAAGTTGTAGCTACACTCTTCAACAAAATGGCATTATAGAAAGGAAACATAGCCACCTTCTTAACACTGCTAGAGCTCTTATGTTTCAATCTAATCCTCCTCCAAAATTTTGGGGAGAATCCATCTTGATGGCAACCCATATTATCAATAGATTGCCTAGTCATATTCTATCATGGAAATCTCCTTATGAGAAACTCTTTAACCAGGCCCTAGATTATCAGAATTTGAGAGTTTTTGGATCTCTTTGCTTCGCCACAAATACTCTCCCACACAAAGATAAGTTTGAGCTTAGGGCTTTTTAATGCATTTTCATTGTAAACAATACAGGCCAGAAAGCATTCAAAGTCTATGATCTTGATAGACACAAAATATATCTCTCTAGGGATATCGTATTCCATGAATGTACCTTTCCTTTCAAGGACAAATTCCCTACTGAAAATTCTGAACCTTTATTGTCTCTACCTATTTCTTTAGATGAAGATATTGTTGATCCTACCCCTACTCTTAAAAGGACTACTTCTCTGTTTCCTCAGAATAACACATTTGTGCAATTGACATCTCAAACTATGGATCAAGATTCTCAAAATACTCGGTCTCCCAACCTTCTTATTCCCACTATTAGATAAAGTTCTAGACTAAAAAAGAAACCTACCTGGCTCAAAGATTACATTTCTCAAGTATTTGAGCATCAGTCTGATGAGTCTATACCAATGATTTTTCCACTTGCACAATGTACTCATGGTCCTACAAAGCTTAATCACACACCCCAGACTTACCCCTTCATTACTAAAGCCAATTTATCATCTGCATACATGGCTTTTTTGGCTAATGTTTCTACAGTTACAGAGCCCACTTTGTATAAGCAAGCTTGTACTCAAGAGGGGTAGATTGTTGCTATGAAGAAGGAGATTAAGGCACTTAAATCCAACAAAACCTGGGAGCTAAGCACTTTACCTGTTGGAGAAAGCTATTGGTTCCAGGCGGGTATACAAGGTGAAACTCAAACCAGATGGCACGATTGACAAGCATAAAGTCAAGCTAGTGGCGAAAGGGTACAACCAAGTTGCTGGTTGGATTATTCACAAAGTTTCTCTCATGTTACTAAACTTGTCACCATCGGAATACTCTTTGCTTTAGCTACTGCAAAGAATTAGAGTATCCATCAATTAGATATTAATAATACTTTCCTACATGGATTCATTGATGAAGAAGTGTATTTGCTACCACCTGAAGGGTATGATAGGGCCCAACCTAGTCAAGTTTGCAAACTATTGAAATCTCTATATAGTCTAAAGCAAGTTTCTAGACAGTGGAATATTGAGCTAACTACTCAGCTGCAACACTATGGCTTCAAGCAATCAACCTATGATCATTGTTTGTTCATTAAGAGTTCTGTTGATTCTTTCATGGCACTTATGGTGTATGTTGATGATGTATTAGTTACCGGGAACAATGACAAGGAGATTACTGCAGTGAAGAATTTTTTGCACTCCAAGTTCATTATTAAGGACCTAGGCCATGCAAAGTACTTCCTTGGCATTGAGATAGCTATGTCAACTGATGGGATTTATCTACATCAAAGAAAGTACACCTTGGACATTCTCCATGACAGTGGTTTTTTGGCATCCAAACCAGCATCTATTCCATTTCCTAAGGGTGTTAAACTCACTGTTGATGGCACACCATATTCAAACCCTGAACAATGTAGAAGGTTGGTAGGAAGACTTCTATATCTTAATCTCACACGGCCGGACATCACTTATAGTGTTCAACAACTCAGCCAGTTTGTAAATGCCCCTACAATTGATCACTGAAAAGTTGCTATGTATGTACTTCGTTATCTCAAGGGGAGCCCCTCCAAAGGACTGTATTTTCCTGTGCATAACTTTTTTCAACCTCAGGCATATTGTGATGCTGATTGGGCATCTTGCACTGATACCAGAAGATCTCTCACAGGATTCTGCGTCTTCTTAGGAAACTCCTTGATATCCTAGAAGACAAAGAAGCAAGGTACTGTCTCTCGGTCTACTGCAGAAGTGGAATATAGAAGCATGGCGTCTGTGGTATGTGAATTGCAATGGATTTCTTATCTTCTTCAAGAGTTCCAAGTGCCCGTATCGCTCCCTATCCCATTGTTCTATGACAATCGCGCAGCAATTCACATCATTGAAAACCCTGTATTCCATGAGAAGACTAAACATCTGGATATTGACTGCCATCTAGTGCGCGACCACTTCAAATGAGGCTTTATTGCACCCAGACATGTTCCTTCTTCCCTTCAGCTCACAGATATATTCATCAAGGTGTTCTCCTCACAAGAATTCCATTCAATTGTGTCCAAGTTGGACCTACGAGATGTTCACCGAGGTCCAACTTGAGGGGGGGGATATAAAGATGTATATACTGTACATAGTTAGTTATCCAGTTAGTTAGCTAGTCAGTTAGATAGGTTAACAACTAACTCATATCAGATCACTCTAGTTAGTTTCTAACCCCTCTAGTTAGCTAGCTTAGCTTTTGTATAAATATACTCTTTCTGTTTATTATTCAACACGATTTTTTCAGCATTTTCCAGAAATTACTTTCTTTTCTACAATCCAGTTTTACAGCTTTTCTCAATGGCAAACTTCAAGTCTGAACACAACCTAACAACACATATGCTCACCAGGCTCGAAGGTATCCAAGAAACACGTCACATTCTACGTCTACTAAGGATGTTGGGTATGGGAAAGTAGACATAGAAATGGGCCAGTCATGCCTTTGGTTATTTTGGTGCCATTTGAGCTTTTAATCTTTATTTGTACTGTTTTTTATGCTTGTACTTGTTGAGATTGATGATGAGTGTTTTTTCTGTGTTTGGAGAAAAAAAACAGGGAGGGGGGGGAGGACATTCGCTAGAGGAAATGGTGAAATTCAGCCATTTGAGGAGATTCGTGGTGGTTTTGGAGGAGTAAGAAAAGAGTTTTGAGGGAAATAAAATCACAATCAAGCACCACCTAAACCCTAAGGAAAGACAGAGAAGAATGCTGCCCCGAGCATGCTTCTTCCACCCAAAAATAAGCGGAACATGTTTTTTTTTATTTTAATGGGGACCCCACATTAATTGTAGAAAAGGATAATATTTACAAATATATAAAGCATATTGAAGCTAAAACTACATCATTTTGAAAGCAGATCCGGAAAGGAAAAAAAAAAAGGAAAAAGGCAAGGCACGCTCCATGGCACTGTTTCCACGCGCATCCCTGCCTATATATTATAGTAAAATAATAATAATTTTATGCAATTTTCTATCGTAAAAGGGCTTAGCCCAAATTAAAGTGATTTAATTATTAGCTGGGCCTAAGTTACCTTACAAAGTATGGGCATATATGTGTGAATACTCTAATTTGCAATTTCTAATTTTATGATGAGTCAAATTAAAAATAAAGAAAAGGTATACAATTATATTAGTGTTATGGTCCCCAAATTATATATATGATTCCTTTCTGATATCCATCGTTAGAAAAGAAAGAGTAATTTCTCAGAAAATTCATATGCACTAATTTGGAAGATCAATAGCAAGACTCAAAAGATTTCATCGGTATTTATGGATCTAGGTATGCTTCTATATCTAGATTGATTTTTGATGATTTAATATGACAATTCTTAGGTTTTATGTGATGGGTTTTATAGATATGATTTAATTCTATCGGTGTTCTGCCTATCTGCTTCTTTTTCTAGCTATAGCGGCCCAGCCTCAACCACAGGAGGGCTTTTTTTTCACCCCTCCCCACTTTCTCTTGATCTTACATTATTTAGTGCTTGAATAATCACATTCATAAGTTGTGATATTTGAGAACCAAGTGTCCAAAAAGGGAAGGGTTAAAGTTTAGGCTGCATTGATTGGTACTCTTGTTTTGTTTCTGTTAGCTTAGATTGAAGAATTTTTTCTACTTTTTTATATTCTGTTTTATTTAAAATAAATAAATAATATATGATGCTGCATGTATAGTATCTGATTATGATAGCATAACTAAGAGCACTTTTTTGCGACTTAATATTGCTGGAGTGCGTAACATTTTATGGTAATTTTATTTGAAAAAATCTAAAGTGTCAGTTAATAACCTATTTTCAATGTAGTTATATTTGGCCTATATTTTAGAATTTTATGCAAATTTTAGATTCTTTTTTGGTGTTAAAATTATTTAATTCATTATGTTGGTGGCTATATGCAGTTACTATAACTACATTTTTAGGGTTATCTGCTTTTCATTATTTTTGTTCGGACAATGATAATTTTAAATTTAAAAAGTGAATGATTTGTATTGGCTTATATGAATTTTCTTGTATTTGTCTGCATATTTTTTATGCACATTTTATATTTTCATTGCATCACTTACATTTGCCTGCTTCAGTTGCTTAGGAATAAGTAGTGTTCATCTTGCGTCTCTCGAAGAGGTGTTTTTATGCATTTATTTGCTGTTTTCACATTGTTTTATGCTTGGTGTTCTTTATATCTTTCAATAATTATCTGGAAAGTTTCATTGTGTGTGTGTGTGTTTCCTGCATTAGAATGGAATGGGGAGGATTGGCTATTTTTTTCATTCTATTGGGTTAGATTGGAGGTGCTGTTTTGATTTTGTTGGCTTAGATTGGAGGAATTTTTCTATTTTCTAGATTCTAATTTATTTAAAATATACAATATGTAGTAAGAAGAACTTATGTAGATTTCTGATTATGAAAGCTTAAGTAAGAATAACTTTTTATGGGTGTCTGTAGCAGAACTGTTAGCATTTGATGGTGATTTTATCTCTAAAAATTCTTATTATTGGTCAATAACACATATTGTATGAAGTTATTTTTGCCCATATTTAAGATCTTTATTCAAATTTTAGATTCTTTTTGGTTTGGTTCTGTTTTTTTTGAAATTTATACTATATAGTGATGCAAGAAATATATAGGTATCTGATTATGAAATATTAAATAAGAGGACTTTTTTATGGGTGACTGTTGCTGGAGTTGTTAGTATTTGATGATATATGGCCTGCATTAGTTTTGCTTGGGTAATGGTGAAGTTGAATCTTAAAAAGTGAATGGTTTACCTCCTGAATTATTGGTATTAATTTATATGAATCTTCTCATGTTTTCCATTTTGATATATACATTATCTTTTGATTGAAGCATTTGTGTTTATTTGCTTGAGTAGCTTAGGGATAAGTTGTCTTTATTGTGTGTTTCCGGGAGAGGTGCTTTTTTTCTTTATATAATTATTGATGTTTTGTTTTAGGATGTTGTGTTGCTTTTAATTTTAATTGATATCTATTTATTGATTCAAGGTTTGGTGGATATGGCTGTTTTTTTAGAAAATTTGCTTTAATTTGTGAGTTTATATTTTCTTGTCATGTGCGCTAATCGTTTTAACGTTTTCTCATCAACTTCTCAAGGTTTGAAAAACTTATTTTCATATTATGTTATATTATATATTTACTCATATACGTCTCAAACTTTTCAAACTTTTGTTAGCTCAATTATATAGGTTAACAGTCTTAGCACTTCTAACAAAATTTTAAATTAAAAAAAAAAAAAAAAGTTGCTTCTGAATATGCTACTGTATAGAGTTTTTCTATAGAAACAAATTTTTAATTAAAGATTAAATTATAATGATGTTGTTTTCTAAAACACAATTAATTTTTTTTTTTTTTTAATATTTAGATATGTTTAAATACCGAAACAGGCACGTGGACGCAATGCACTTCTCACTAGTGTGTGTGTGTGTGTGTGTGTGTGTGTGTGTGATAAAATTGTGCACAAAAGCATGTAAGAAATGTTCTTTTGCCTCAAAATACCTCAAATCTATGGGAGCTCTGTTTAGATTTCATAACACCCCTCCAAACTAGCAAATGACGATTACTACCCTTCCAACTTTTTTTTTTATTATTTTTGATTGGCTGTTAATTTCACCTATTGTATTGTAAATGCTGATGCCCCTCCACAAAGAACTCTATATGATATATGCAAGCTCAAACCTAACATATAAGTGATGATCCCGCTCTAATATATATGCATTTTACCATAACAACATCCCTTTTTCCAACCCCATATCACTATCCTTGTTGCCCACTTATTTCGTCACTACATTATTATTATTATCATCATTATTAGAGCTCTCTTTAAAGTGTTTGTTTAGTCTGACTTGATCATCAAAAAATCCTACACCTTAACAACCCTAATAATTTATTTGTGTTGTCGTGGAAGACTCACCACCATCTTCAAATATTCAACTATGTCATTAGGATACCCTAACTAAACTTGATCAAATCATGCTCCCCAAAATGATAACTGCTTTAACTATAAATATAGAAAGCTCGTGCTAAAATTATCAAAATTTCGTCTTGAATTTAAGCCTTGCTAATCACAAAAATAAGTTAGATGCACAAAAATCTTGAAACAATATCCTCAATGTTCTTATGAGTTGTTCCTCCATCATCTACAGCCTCCTTAACTAATTTCTTCCACTTGCCAGCATTCCTCTGAAGTTGCTTCTCTTTGTGTCCATAAGTGACCTCTTTTACACACAAAGAAACATCTTCTCTTGAAACTATTCCATTTTCATCAGCTCTAACTCGAATCCCAACTCCCCACACATCCTCAATAAACTTAGAATTAGTCGTTTGATCAACCCAATGGGGCATGGCTATAAGTGGCACCCCATAGCTCAATCCTTCCAACGTCGAGTTCCATCCACCGTGTGTCAAGAAGCACCCCACAGCACGATGAGCCAAGACTTCGGTTTGAGAGCACCAGTTGACAATTAGGCCTTTTTCTGATGCCAAAGAAGTGAAACTTGGAGGGAGCTTATGCTCTTCTGATGCTCGTACTACCCACAAGAAGCTGCATTTGCTCATCATTAGGCCCCATGCCAGTTCCTCCATTTGGCCCTTTTCTAAGCTAACCAGACTTCCAAATGATACATAAACAACAGAGCCAGTTTCTCTTGAGTCTAGCCATGTTTTGCAGGCTTCTTGATTTGGTTCAAACAGGTTGATCATATGGTTGTTTTTGTAACAAAGGTTCTTGTCTTTCTGTCCTAATGAATTAGTTGGTCCAATAGTCTTGACTGTCCATCGGCTAGCCATCCAATCTACCACCTGATATAAACCAGCAAATAATTAACAATATTTTAAGACAGAAAAGCTAACTTTATTTTTTTGATCAATTTTAATAACGTGGTGGTCTTAATTAATACAGTATTTAATAAATTTAGCAAGTGGGACTTTTCAGATATGGAATCCGCGTCTTAGCTTTAAGAGGTCCCACAAAATCTCAATCATTGATCTTGTGGGATCTATTTAAAATCCATATTTAAATCTTATAAGTCTATAGGTATGAGAAGCTTCAACTAGAAAATCCGAAGATCATTTTATTTGATCGGTTGAAATTAATCTTCTTTTTTAATTGATGCTAAATTTGATATTTTGTCTTACTATTTTAGCTTATTATTAAAATCGCATTCCTTGACAAATTGTATAACTCATTCTACTTTTCTTATTAACAAACAAGGAGATTATCTTTTATTCAAGCACTTGATGTGGCAAGAAAAAGTTAATTAACTAGGCCATTATCGAATTGCCAACAAAAGAGCAATATTAATTAAGCTGCCAAAATTGACTAAATCCCAACATTGACCAACTAATATTATCTTAAAATTTTGTCAAAAAATCTACATCATCTTGTAAGCTAATTCCGTGAAAAAGAGAGCTAATCAAGACATGGTAATCGAACTATAGGTGTTCATCTGCAATAATTTATCCAAATTATATCCAACTTAATTACAGTTTCAATAATTGATTAAAGTAGATAAATATATACACTTAAGCCAAATTATGATTAACTAAAAATATCAATCGCAGGAAAAATTAGGACACATTGAAACCATCTCAAGAAGGATTAACAACATATTTGCGGAATTAACTTTAGGGAGGCTTTTATTGATCTGGACACGAGATTTCAAACTAATGGTCATTTTTATATATAACTCAATCATGTCAAGGAAAAAGTTTGATTTTCATTGAAATTCTTGGCTAATTATGTTGACTTTTCCTGTTATGATCAAAGAGTAGGCTGGGTAAAGTTATATATATAAGATGACAACAAATGTCAGATGAGAATATATAGTTTTAAAAATTCAAGAGAATCTATCTGTATTTAAACCAAATCAGATGTAAGAGACTATTTCGGTAATTATATATCCCAACTTATAAGGTGATGTTAATTTTCACTTAAAAGTGAAATAAACTAATTAATTAAATACTTACTTCTATTTACAGACATGAGGTGTTCTAAGTTACAAAATTGTCCAACTTACCTCATTTTCCAACTTGTCAAAAGTGTTGAACAGCACCAAATCCACATGGTCAAGATTGGAAAACTGGTCAACAAGAATCCTCAACATAGCCTGGTTGGAATCCATAACCTTAGCCAATAAAGGCAGATCATCACTCCCAAGTGCAGGCAAGAAGGGCAGCTCCACTTTTGCGTTATCCTCAAAAGGAAATTTCAACAACCCTTCTTTGATATGACGGTAAATGGCAGAAACAGCACAAGACTGTGTAAAAAATGAAGCTCCAAGCAAACCTTGCTGATGGGCTATGTCCAAAATCCATGGGAACACAGAGTCATAGACAATAACTTTGGCTGAGAAAAGAGAGCCCTTTTGTTGCTCAATGAAATTGGTTAAGTTCTTGGAGACAAAGGCTTTGAACCTTTTGAAAAGGGCTGCGGTGGTTTCTGGTTCTTGAATTTCTTCTGAGCCATCTGAGATGGTAGCAATGGTCATTGAGCTGTTTAGGGGGATATTGGATATTGCAGATTTGCTTATTTTAGTGGTTATGATGAATGTAACCCTTAGTTGATCATTTGAGGACAGGCATTCGGAGAATTCTAGCATTGGGTTTATGTGACTTTGTGCTGGGAAAGGGATCACAAAGATATGAGTCTTACCGGCTGCCATTATTTTTCTTTGTAAATATATAGATTGCCTTCCCTAATTCCTTGCCTTGATTTATATATAACAAGACTAGTGTCACGCCCCAGCTGGTCACCAATTAATGGTCCTGTAAGAGACGCGCAAACTTGAATTATAAGTGGGTAGTTTAATATTAATTAATTGCCCTTATAAAATATTAGTTTATTTTTGAAGGTGCATAGATTAAAACACTTATTAGATTAATCCATGAACAATGGTAGAATAATCTAAAAAGAATAAAAAATTGCCTTAGTTTATATAAAGATATTTTTTAAAATGATCTATATATATTTTGCAATTATTGTTATGAAGCTGTTTGTTCAAATACTTCCATATTTATTAGAGCCAATTTTCAATCTTTCAAAGATAAAAAAAAAAAAACTAGTATTAAAAACCGTATATTATATGCAGTAGCGTAACTCAAACAAAACTTAAAGCTATAAAAATGTATTGTCCATTCTATATTAACTAAATATTAAAAAGAAAGATCACTTTATAAACTTGGGTTAAAGATCATTCATATGAATTCTAGATAAATTGATATAATCAAATTTCAATAGGAATTGAAGACAATTCTCACGTCTAACATGCATGTTGAAATATGACAAAGATGATATACAAAGGAGGAGAAGAGATATTAGGTGGCTGTTGAAGTCTCAGCCGTTAGATTAAGTTGATAGTGCGGAGTCTCAATGCTTCCACATGATCAAAGGATGTGAGAATTTACGACCAAAGGATCAAATGGTCCAAAGTACCAGGCAATATTTAATCCTGTGAGGAACTTTTTGCAAGATAATTATTATAATAAAGTGCAGGTCAAGCTATCAGTTACAGCAAAATAATGGTGATAATCTAATTATAATATTTAACACTGAGTGGAGAACACGCAGGCTTAAAATTTTTGCCCAAACGCAACTCCACTTTCCCCTAATTTTAAGGCTTTTGAATGATTTTTCAAATGATATAATACATCTATATATATATATATATATTACTAAAAAAAAGGAAGTCTATAGAAAGCGCGCAAATTAATATGGAACCATTTTCCAACTTATCGAGAAGGTAAAAGTCATAGTCAAATGTCATTAAATTGATACGGTGACAGCTACAAACATAATCTAAACACTAGTACTAGTACTCGTAGTTTAATTCTATTTAGTATAGGGAATAGAGAATGGAGAATACCACTCATCAGTTCCTTCTTTTATAGTTGATTCATATATGAACAACAGCAAATAAGTCAATACATCAACTTCACAAATTTCTTCTCTCTACTTCTCTCTTTCTTGGGTATTAGGTATATATAATATAATATTCATTGTTATAAGTATGTTTTTGAATCCTCACTAAATATTAAATAGTATTTCCATATTATATGGTAAACAAATCTTAATATCTTGATTTATATGTATTATAATTATCAAGTATATATTTACAACACCAAAAAATATATAAAATTTTATTGTTAATTAGTATAAAAAACTTAGTCATATGTTAATTATTTCCAATGTCGAGGAATGCGCTGATTTGCTAATGCACCGACCGTTTTCCCACTCTCTTTATAAACTATTTAGTTTAGTTAGCTCGGGCAGATCCTCCAATAAGCCTCTTTTGAAGATGCATCGTCTTTATGAACTCCTATCATCTTTCAAGATTCCATTATGGACACGCATTTACAAGATATTATGTATTTAATTACCGTAATAATATAAGTTGGGGAAGATTTTTTTTTTTTCTATTCAAAAGATCGAAACTGCTGAGCATACTGTAAAATGTCATATTAACTCAAATTTAAAGGTCTTAAAAGTACAAAAATAGTTAGGGTCGGCAGGGTAATTCTGTTCAACAAAAATCCTTCAACATGCATTTTTAATTAGAACTAGCATAATTTTCACATAGAGTTAAAAACCTTAATCTATAAAACTTAAATTAATATTTTAGTATTATTATATGTTATTTATAGGATCATTTATTCCATAATTATTAGATCATATGGAAAAAAATTCGGGGGGTAATGATGGCTAAATAAAAGACTTAATTCCTTCATTTTGGGAAGGATAATAAAACCAACTTAACAGCCCTAAAGTAGAATTTTGAGCTCATGAAATTAGTGCATTACCCACTTAGGATCCAGCCAATCTTTGAATAAACTTATCTGAGTGAGTGGGGTTCAATATCAGCCTCCTTCATATGATATAGGTTTGCACAATCTACCGCTTAGGCTTATCCACCACAAGCGTTGCCTCCAAATAATCAATCTGAAAATGGGCTGAAGACAAGTCCATATTAGTGTCTCGGATGCCACTCGGGCCTAAGCATAGGAGTTTTCCTGGTGCGTCCAATACTTTACTTGGTTCTAGTCCAAGGCCTAACTTATACTCAACGAGTAAATATTCACCCTTGGATCAACATCTTATTCAATGATTTAGATCTAATAGACCTTAAATTTTCTAGCTTATAAATAACTCCAAATTTACCATTTTTAGATACACACATTCTTTATATTTTTACCATTCTTTTTAAATTTCCAACAACCTTTTTTATATCCACTTGTTGATTTTGACTATTAAAAAGTTTTTGTTTGGAATATTTCCAACACCCTTAACAATTTTGTGCTTAAGTTTGACTCAAGGCTTGCTAACAAGCTTGGGAAATATTTTGTCTTGCTAGGTCTAGTCTTCCCATTTTTCTTTTCAGTGAGGTCATTCTGACATGCGAATCCACAACTCTCTACTATCTATAATTTGGGCTATGTGGAAATAACCCCACAAAATAATATAGAGCCGCAAGAATGTATTCAAGCTCCCTACATCTCCTAACCTCATGCCAATACATCCTTCGTCCAATCAACCTATGGTGAAGGGGTTATCATGTTAAAACAAACTCAGTTGATGGAGTGGGGACCATGTTTATCAGAAGAGCAGTGGATTATGGTACCTCTTACCTTATTTGTTATACACTCAGTCCAAGCACCGACCCTAATACTCCAATCGCCACCAACACAAGCGCCCATCTTTCCATGACATTTGTGTGCCTTGGAACATGCACAAGATCCTCCCCATGAGAACTGCTTTGCGCTTAGGGAGGGCCAATGCGATCCTCAGCCAAAGCATTCTATAGAATTAATTAGCCAATCAAGCTCTCTTGTAAAAGCACTCAATCCCCCCTGCACCCAAAACTTGGAACAAACCCAAAATTCCATGAATTAGAGAAATGGCTGAAGCAAGATGGTAAAACTAAGTGACCAAATAGAGCAGCTTAGTAGCGAGCTAGATGACTTGAAGAGAATGACAATTGGACAATCTACTTTGCACAAAAGGCTTTCCCTTTTTGCTATGAAATCCTTGCTGAGACTTTTCCCTGGGGTTTCAGAAACCCTGATCTTGTGAAATATCATTGTGACAGTGACCCAGAGGCTCATCTGGCCGCATTCGAGAATATTATCCAGTTACATGGTCAGTTCGACACTATTAATAACTAGGCCTTCAACACTGCCTTGATGAGAATAACACAAGAATTGTTCACAATGACCTATAAGAATTGTGGTCTCCTACAATTACTTATGAAAGAAATTATTGTTTAACTTTACCAGCAAAAAGAGGGCAAAAAAGTCTGGAACCTACTTGTTTACCAATAGGCAGCAGGACCATGAGTCGCACAGAATATACACAAATCATGTAAAAAATGAGTTTTAGCAGTGCCCGACCTCACGATCAATGTGATGATAACTATCCTAATCTATAGACTCAAGACAGAGTCATTCACAGCAACCTTGGCTTGAGAACCACCACATGACATTTAATATTTAATGCCCATATATAGCAGAAATGTACATACATGAGGAAGAAATGAAAGTAATGAAAGATAAAGCATGGAAGAAAATATGAGCAGAGATGATGAGAAGAAAGATCAAAAAATACTTTAGAAAGAAGTAGGGGTTAGAGTTAACCCAAGTGTAAAAAAGATTGGAGCTCCGCTTGATTCGAAAAATTCCATATAACCCATTAACTGCTCCAAAGGCACAATAAAGTAAATGGTGAGTTAAGGACCCAATAAATGCAATGGAAAATAAAATTTTCATCACATAAAAGTAACTTGAATCGCCACATACCAAATATCTTTTTATGCCATAACAATGGATTTTAAGGAAGAAGCAAATACCTTAAGAGATTCTTTGAAAGATCAAAGCGTAGTGAAGCTGAATGACTCTTCAAATCGATCACCAACATTTCTCTTTCCTTGGCTTAATTTTGTCCACTCTTTTTCCAAACTGCAGTAGTAAAAAGGCCTCCAAAAATGCTCTAAAACCATCCAAAAATGCAGCTGAAAATCAGTGCAAAACATGCTCTAAAAATGCCGCTAATGAGGGAAGAACTCTTCTTCAACTGGAGTCCACCTTGTCACTACCAAGTATCCCAAATGTGGCATCACTAAGGTAGTCCACACACCTTTTAAGGTATTATAATTCTTCAATCTAGAGCTAGAATAGATTGAAGAAGACGGACACTGTATCGAATGTGAACCTGATCAAGCACATGCAAGTTCTCTAATGTTATTAGTTTATGTTGAACCAACTAGACAAGAGAATTTTCTTGAATTTATATAGGGATTAAATAGTGTTATAATAATAAGAAATAGAGTTGATCTTCCGATCGCATGTAGAAAATTTTCTAGAAAATTTTCATATATCTACGTAGTTAGAAGTATGAGTAAATGTTTTATCCCACTTTTTTGTCCTAGATACTAGTTTATTCACAAGTCCCCCAATTTAATTGTTTTCATAAGTCAGCATATAGGATTATGATCAATATATAATATCAAACCAAAAATGACAAAATATAAATTAAAATGAAGAACTCACAAAGAAATCATATAAGAATTGAAGTGGTTTGGTAATGCCCTTGTGTTCAAGGATGGAGATATGAGTCTTTTAATTTAATCAAAGCGTCAAAATACAAATCAAATCTTGTAAAAAACATAACATCCTCAAATATTTTTCCTTTCAACAAATCTCATGATAGAATTTGTTTAAAAGTATATTACTAAACCTTAGATCTAAAAAGAATATCAAAGAAAGTTTGAAAAAAAAAAAAACCTAAATTTAGGCATGAATGATGTATTTGAGCCAAAAACAATGCGAAGGCTCATACAAAGGCATGCAGAAGCAAGAAAAAACCAAATATGCAAAATGTACCACACTGCAACATAACTCCCTTGTGCCTGGACATGAGGAATGTTGTTTGTGTTGTTTTCAGGATTCAATCCAACATGTAGTAATCCAAAGCAATAAATAAATATTGCAAAACAGATTATCAGGAATGAAACAGATAATCACAGTAGAGTAATACGTGCGTTTTTATCAATACGAAATTCAAATAAAGCATGTGTTATCAGAATTCAAACATGTAGCATGCGTGATCAGAATTTAAACATATAACATGCGTGATCAGAATTTAAACATACAACATGCGTTATCAGAATTTTAACATAAAACACACGTGATCAGAATAAGCGTCAATTCAAGGCAAATCAGAATTTAATACAATTAAACAGATACGAGTCCAGGAAAAGCCAAAATTCATATATTAACCAAGGCAACAATACAATAAAACATGCTGTCAGATTTATCTAATATAAATACTGAATTTTAAAGTAAACTTATCTTAAGAATTCTATATCGTAACAGAATTAATAGGGCGACCAAATCACAAAGAAATTCTGTTTGCCTTGAAGAAACGAGCGCCTCGACTCACCAGTACAGCGCAGCTCCTCCCAAGATGAGATGGTCCAGGACGATCAGGTGCACTCCGTCTCGTTCACCTCGAACAGTACTCAGTTACCCGGATCAGAATGTGACAGCCGTATATCAAGATTCGGGAAAGGGAATATTTGTGGGGAGAATATCAGAATATGAGAAGGGAAGGAAGGAATTTATGAGAGCGGGATCAAGAACTGCGGCAGTGTGCGTAAACGTGAACAGTGTGGAATCAGGAGAATGATGGCGAATGTTTTTAGTCTATTGAAGACTGCCAGAGGCACTCTATTTATAGGCGGGATTAGGGTTAGAGTTTGCCAGTTAATGGCCTCTAACGCGTCACCCCAGCGAATAGCATTCCGCCACATCAACCATACACGTCACACGTCCACCAGTAGCCAATGGCGTTCTGCCACTTGGCCCTCACACGTCACACACGTTCACAGCCTCACGCCACGTGTCCCACGTCTCCACCAACATCATCCCATGATCTCGGTCAAATCCCACATATCAAGGTAATCTCCAACGGGTCTTGACCAAGTCAGCCCTCAGCCCTTATCCGATTATCCCTATCCAGTTAAGTATTTTAAATTTTAAAATTCAAAATTTAAATAATTGTCAATTGAATTTTGTCCAAAAAGATAAGACTGAGACTGAGACATTCGCCCTAACGCCCGCGCGTGTGGTCCACTTATATGAACCCCTTAAAGAACACTTTATCAAGCATTCTTACTTGCGTTCAATATAAACTACTCCACACTAGTTTACAAAACCAATGTGGGACAAGTGAAGGGTTAAAGACCCTTCAACTCCTCCACTTGGTTTTATAAGTCACAAGAAGGTCTCCACTCTCTCAAGCTTACAATGTGGGACAACTCAACTTTTAATACTTAACCATTTCCCTTCCACTATTCCACCAAATTCAACACTATAATTATCTATTGGATTCCAACCATAATTGGCTTCCATCCAATGGATAATTAAACATTTAAATAGGCATACTTGTGAATTACAACAATCCCCCACAAATCCATAGATAATGGCTATCAGATTCAACATAGCTCGCTTTCAGAAATGGTACCTTCCAGTTTGAACCACTCCCTAAGTTATCCGACTTTTGCAATTACCGGGACAAATGGATCTAAGCCTTGAATTTATATCCGTGATGTGATTGCGTCCATCAGTAACAACGAACTAAAGGCTATGTACTGATCTTTAGGGTTGACACATTAAGGCCATGTGTCCCGATCCTGATTCATGAATGTTTGTCAAGGAACAACCTAATTCCTTTAGTCCCGGCCAAAGGACTACATTCACTTAGTTGGGCGTCTCCAGGGATGCACTGCTCGCATCTCATCCAAAATTGACTTGACCCCATTCAGAGTTAAACTCTTACTGTACCAGCAGTAGTCAGCACCTATCAGGCAATCAGGGGAGAGACACCAGATACAAAGTATCAATCTAATTTAGGTGCAACTTGATATGTTCAGCAGCTTGTTTATACCACATTGAACCTACCTTGTGGGATCTCCACTTAGTAGGTTGGGTTGCCACTGCAGGTATATCACTGATGGGTTTCCAGTCCCATCCCCAATCTGAATTTATGAACTGAAGACAAATCAAGTCCTTTAGTTAAAGGGTCTGCAATATTGTCTTTGGATCCAACAAAGTCAATTGCAATAACCCTATCAGACACTAACTCCCTTATAGACTTTAGTCTAACTTGGATGTGTCTCTTAGTCTTTTGATTGAACTTTGAACTACTTATCTTTGCAATTGTGGTTTGATTGTCACAATGTACAGCAATTCCTAGAAGAGGTTTGGTTACCATTGGCAGTTGTACTATCAGCCCATATAACCATTCTGCCTCTGTCCCAGTTGTGTCCAAAGCACACAACTCAGCCTCAAAGGTGGATTGAGTTATCAAAGTCTGTTTAGAAGACTTCCAGGAGATAGCGCCTCCACCCAAGGTAAATACATACCCTGCACACCCATTACTTTCGGAGTTTTTGGCAATCCAGCTGGCGTCACTAAACCCTTCCAGCACTGCAGGAAATCTCTTGTAGTGCAAGGCTAGTGATGCTGAGCCCTTTGATATCTAAGTACCCTATCCAAAGCCTCCCAATGAGTTCGATTAGGGCAGCTTGTATATCTAGCAAGCTTAGAGACCGCAAATGAGATATCTGGTCTTGAGCTGTTTGCAAGATACTGCAAGCTACCAATTATTTGAGAATACCTCAACTGAGACACTGGTACACCAGTTTCATTCTTAAAGAGAGCCACTGAAGGATCATATGGTGTTTTTGCGATTCTACTTTGTTTATAGCCAAATTTCTCAATTATCTTCTCAACATAGTGAGACTGAGAGATTGCTATGCCTTCAGTTGAACGAGTCAACTTAAGTCCAAGAATCATTTCCGCAACACCCATATCTTTCATTTCAAACTTGTTCTTTAAGAAACTTTTAGTCTCATTGATAATCTCAATGTTGGATCCAAATAGCAGAATGTCATCTACATACAGGCATAACACAATACAGTTATCACCTTTAACTTTGCAGTAGACGCACTTGTCATTATCGTTAACTATGAAACCAAATGACAATATTGTTTTGTCAAACTTTTCATGCCATTGTTTAGGAGCTTGTTTCAAACCATAAAGTGATTTAACAAGCTTGTAAACTTTCCGCTCATTTCCAGAAGCTACAAATCCTTCAGGCTGATCCATATAAATTTCTTCCTCAAGATCACCATACAGAAAGGCTGTTTTCACATCCATCTGGTGAATGGGGAAATCATATATGGAAGCCAGTGCTATTAGCACTCGGATAGTAGTCAAATGAGCTACTGGGGAATAGGTGTTGAAGTAATCTATTCCCTCATTTTGCCTAAACCCTTTAGCAACTAGCCTGGCCTTAAACTTATCAACAGTTCCGTCAGACTTAAGTTTCTTTTTGAAGATCCACTTGCTTCCTATAGTAGTACACCCCGGAGGGAGATCGACTAATTTCCATGTCCCATTCGAGATAATAGAATCCATCTCACTCTTAATGGCTTCCTTCCAATGCTTAGCTTCAGGGGAAGCCATAGCATCCTTGAAGGTAACAAGATCACCCTCGACATTGTAAGTAACAAAGTCACTTCCAAAGTCCTTAGTGATTCTAGCCCTTTTACTTCGTCTGGGTTCATCCAGTTCTTCAGGAACTGTGTCAGTACTACTAGGACCAGCCCCCACATTTGACATCTTTTCCACATGATCCGGAATCGATGTAGACTCAAGGGTTGAATCTAAAGAAACATTTTGAGGTATCCTAGTCTTCATGGGAAACACGTTCTCAAAGAACGTAGCATCGCGAAACTCGACAATAGTGTTCGCATCTATGCCCAGAATTTCTGATTTAATAACCAAAAATCGCATAGCATAAGATGTTTCTACATAGCCTAGAAAGACCGCATCAATAGTTTTAGGACCTAGTTTCTTCCTTTTGTGTTCAGGGACTAGAACTTTTGCAAGACAGCCCCATACTCGGAAGTATTTTAGACTGGGTTTCCTGCCTTTCCAAAATTCAAATGGAGTGCTTTCTTTATGTTTCAAGGGAACTCTATTCAGAATATGGCAAGCTGTATTCAGAGCTTCCCCCCACATGTACTTGGGCAATCCAGAATTCAAAAGCAGACTGTTAATCATGTCTATAAAGGTTCTATTCTTTCGCTCAGCTATCCCATTCAAAGCGGGAGAATAAGGAGCAGTTTCTTCATGAATTATGCCAAAATTACGGCAGTATTCATGAAATGGGTTGGACCCATACTCTCCACCCCTATTTGAGCTTAACCGTTTAAGTTTTCTACCAGTTTGTGTTTCGGCTTCATTTTTAAACATAATGAACTTATCTAGTGCTTCATCTTTATGTTTCAATAGATAAACATAACAATACCTACTGCTGTCATCTATAAAGGTGATAAAGTATCTTTTATTGTATTTTGTTAAGACCCCATTGAACTCACAAATATCTGTTTGCACTAAGTCAAGAATTTCAGTTTGCCTTTCAACCGAGTGGTAAGGCTTTCTAACTTGCTTGGCTTCAACACAGATTTGACATTTATGACCACGTTCAATTTCATGTTTAGGAATTAAATTTAAGTTCATCATTCTTTTGACCGAACTATAATTCAAATGTCCTAAACGGTTATGCCAAACAGATGAATTCTCAATAATGTTAATAACAGGAGAATTAGAAAAATCAACTTTATTAGAACCAATAATGTTCTCAACTCTCAACTTAAACAAACCATCGGAAAGATAGCCTTTACAAATAAAAGTGCCGTAATATAAAATTACAACTTTATTTGATTTGAAAGAAATTTCATAACCCTCCCTAACTATTACAGAACCACTTATTATATTTCTTCGAACTGCTGGGACGTGATGCACCTTTTGCAGAGATAGTGTGCACCCCGAAGGAAACTTCAGGTCCACGCGTCCTATCCCATACACATTGGCAGCACTTGAGTTCCCCATCATCACAGTCCTTCCCCTAACAGGCTGGTAAGACACAAACAATGATTTATCAGCACAAACGTGCACATTAGCACCAGTGTCTATTAGCCAATCATATGGTTCATAGATAGAGAATAATTCGGGTTTGCAAGAAACATACTCGTGAATGGATGCATCAGGAACTCCAGCTTCGCTGGTGTCTCCAACAACCATGTTGACCACTGGTCCAGCAGACTGGGCTTTAGCCTTGGCTTTCTTGGAGGGACACTCCTTAGCCCAATGCCCATTTTGTCCACAATTCCAGCAAGGCCTGTCTGCCTTTGGTTTCTTATTTATTTTGGCTTTTCCCTTATCGATAGATTTAGAGTTTGAGTTCATGTTGACTTTCTTCTTTCCTATTATCACATTTGCCTTAGGATGATATTCAATAGGAACAATATGTGATTGATTTATGTGCTCCTCTTCAATACTTATAGCAATCATCAGATCATCTAGAGTCAGTTTCCCTTTTTGATGCTTCAGAGTTATGCCGAAACTTTCCCAAGATTTGGGGAACTTATCGACAATCGACATGACCATAAATTTTTCAGGGAGTTTCATTTCAGCATCAGCTAGGGAATGCTCTAGATTAATCAATTCATGTGTCTGTTCAAATACAGACCTGCCCTCAACCATCTGATACTTCAGGAATTTGGAAACCGAATACTTTTCGAGCCCTTGTTCTTCAGTATTGTATTTCCTATCCAGTTCATCCCATAAAGATTTAGCCGTATAGGAATCAGAACAGTATACATCAAAGAGTGTATCAGACAGAGCTGACAAAATCACTCCTCGAACAATCTAATCCTTAGTTTTCCAATCAGCTATTTCTTTACTTTTGGGATCAGTTTCAGTTGGTTCTGGCATGGTCAACTGAATCAATGAAAGAAGACCTTTCATCGTCAACCAGATTTTCATGCGCTGTTGCCAATGCCTAAAATACTGGCCCTTGAATTTTTTTCGGCAGTCCGGAAAGGTCAACTTTCGCTGACACAATATCACCAATAGCATGCGAAGTTGAAGCCATCACAGAAAATTAAATTCCTATAACAGAATATCTAGGCAAGATATGCAGGCAAGATTCCTAGATAGGATATCTACTCAGAAAAATCAGGCAAGATTCCTAGACATGATCTCTAATCAAAATTTCAATAGATGATAAACACACGAAATATCTCATTTCTTCAAGATTGTTGTTTCCAGGATTCAATCCAACATGTAGTAATCCAAAGCAATAAATAAATATTGCAAAACAGATTATCAGGAATGAAACAGATAATCACAGTGGAGTAATACGTGCGTTTTTATCAATATGAAATTCAAATAAAGCATGTGTTATCAGAATTCAAACATGTAGCATGCGTGATCAGAATTTAAACATATAATATGCGTGATTAGAATTTAAACATACAGCATGCGTTATCAGAATTTTAACATAAAACACACGTGATCAGAATAAGCGTCAATTCAAGGCAAATCAGAATTTAATACAATTAAACAGATACGAGTCCAGCAAAAGCTAAAATTCATATATTAACCGAGGCAACAATACAATAAAACATGCTGTCAGATTTATCTAATATAAATACTGAATTTTAAAGTAAACTTATCTTAAGAATTCTGTATCGTAACAGAATTAATAGGGCTACCAAATCACAGAGAAATTCTATTTGCCTTGAAGAAACGAGTGCCCCGACTCACCAGTACAGCGCAACTCTTCCCAGGCTGAGATGGTCCAGAACGATCAGGTGCACTCCGTCTCGTTCACCTCGAACAGTACTCAGTTACCCGGATCAGAATGTGACAGCCATATATCAAGATTCGGGAAAGGGAATATTTGTGGGGAGAATATCAGAATATGAGAAGGGAAGGAAGGAATTTATGAGAGCGGGATCAAGAACTGCGGCAGTGTGCGTAAACGTGAACAGTATGGAATCAGGAGAATGATGGCGAATGTTTTTAGTGTATTGAAGACTGCCAGAGGCACTCTATTTATAGGCGGGATTAAGGTTAGAGTTTGCCAGTTAATGGCCTCTAACGCGTCACCCCAGCGAATAGCATTCCGCCACATCAACCACACACGTCACACGTCCACCAGTGGCCAATGGCGTTCTGCCACTTGGCCCTCACACGTCACACACGTTCACAGCCTCACGCCACGTGTCCCACGTCTCCACCAGCATCATCCCATGATCTCGGTCAAATTCCACATATCAGGGTAATCTCCAACGGGTCTTGACCAAGTCAGCCCTCAGCCCTCAGCCCTTATCCGATTATCCCTATCCGGTTAAGTATTTTAAATTTTGAAATTCAAAATTTAAATAATTGTCAATTGAATTTTGTCCAAAAAGATAAGACTGAGACTGAGACATTCGCCGTGACGTGCTAAAAATTGAAAAGTCCGGCTCGGTTCAAAACCAACCCACTATATAGGTGAGCCGGTTTATATATGAGCCGAGTTAGGCGATCCGGCTAGCGAGCTGGCTCGCGGGTTGGCCTGCGAGTTTCTTTTTTTTTTTTTTGTTTGAAAATGAATTTAAAATTTTGAAGTTTTTATATTTATGTGATTATTAATATTTTTTTCAATACTTATACTTTTTTAAAAGACTTAATAATTTATACTCATGTGATTTTTAATATTTTACAACACTTAAATTTTTATAAAAACTTAGAAATTTATATTATATTAGTTTTTTTTATCAATTATATTTTTCCAAAAACACCATCAAATAAGGTGGTGAGGGGTTTGGCATGAACCTCTTTACCCGTCATTAATTTAGAAAAAATAATTACATAGAGGTGGATTTGACCAAACTTCTAAATGAAAGTACATAATAATAACAAAAAATAAATAAATAAACAACTTTATAATATCTAAACATCTAAACATGTCCAATGATAAACCGGTCGTTCACTTAAGTGATCTAAATCGCTCTCGGATTGAGATGCGATGGTGGATGCGGTTTCAAGCCATTCTTCATCGTCTTGTTCAAATTGAGGCAATATGGTCTTCACCTTTCTCAATTTTTTTTTTATAATTTATAATTTTTATAAATTTATAATTTATAATTTATAATTTAAAAATTAAAATTTCTTAATTATTGATTTATACATTTATAAAGTAATAAATTATAAATTATACATTCTTAATTATAAATCATAAATTTATAATTTTTTAAAATTAATAATTTGTAATTTTTAATTTAAAAATTATAAATTTATAATTTATAATTTAAAAATTGTAAATTCTTAAATTTTTAAAAATTATAATTTATAATTGAAATTAAAAAAATATTGTGGGCTAAGCGTGCTAGCCCGCGTAGCCCGTGAGCCGGCTCGTTTAGCCTGCGAGTTGGGCTAGCCCACGGTCCTTCACGGTCCGCGGGCCGAGCCGATCCCGGATTGCAAAATTTCAGCTCGAGACGGGTTTTCAAGCGAGCTGGTCCAACCCAGCCCATATTAAAAAATTAAACAAGCTGAGTTAGGCTGATTTTTTTTGCAAGCCGGGCCGGTCTGGGCCGGTCTACCTGGCCCGTTTTGACACCTCTAGAATTATCCTAAGTCTATACCTTGTCAACCAAGATGACACAATGAGATACCATCTCCAAAGCAAAATGGTATCTGATATAAATGTATTTTATTCTCTCGTGATATCTCTGATTCTTTGACAAGTGTATATCATTCTGACTATGGCAAAATACTATATAATATCAGAATTAATAAAACCATTTAGCCACACACTCAACCTCCATTGTGGATAATGCAACTAAAGATAGTAAAGTTTACCTTCCAACTAACTACACAGCGGAAAACATAAAACACATAACTTGTCATAAGCCTCCTATTATCTGAATCTTGAGGATAATCTACATCCATATAGCAGACAAGCTTATTTGTAAAGTTAAATTGACTATATATGAAATACTTATCCAAACCCTCTCAGATATCTCATAATCTATTTCGCTGTCTACTAATGCATTTTCCCCAACTAGTTCATATACTTGCTCACAACACTAACAACATAAGGAAAGTTTGCCTCTGCACATCATGGCATACTAACCAACTTGCACTTATCTAGCCTCAAATGCTCTACTATTTTCTCAATGCATTTTTGTTAAGAGATACAACAAACCTAAATGTTTGTCTCAAATAGTCTCCATACTCAGTATCTCCTTTACTCCACTCAAATCTTTCATCTCAAACTCCTCACTTAATTAAGCCTTTAACAAGTTAATGTCATATATATTTCTAGAGGCTATAAATATATGATCAACACATAGAGATAAATGTACGAACAATCTATCACCACACTTCTTGTAATTCACACAATAATCAAAGTCTCCTAGTGTACCCAATTTTAATAGTAAAACAGTCAAACCTCTTGTACCATTATCTACGAGACTATTTAAAGTCATAAAGGGATCTTCTGAAAAGGCATACCTAATCTTTCTTACCTAAAACAATAAGTCCATCTGGCTTATGCATATATAATGCTGCTGAGAAACTTCATTAAAGTTAATTCCCTTTCTCTCTATGCACAAAAGTCTTCACAACCAACCATGCCTTATTGCAGACATCCTCAATCCCTAAGATTCTTTTCTTCTTGAAAACCCACTTGCACCCAAATGTTTTCTAACCTTTAGGTACATTAACTAGCTCCAATGTACAATTCGGATACAAGAGCTTAATTTCTTCACTCATGGAAACTATCCATTATCATAATTCGAATGTGAGATGGCTATTTTGTATGTGAAGGGATCATTTCCTAGAACTCTTCGGCCGAATTCAAAGCTTAAGCCATTAAATCCATATACTCTAGCCCTTGTGGTGGTTTGATCTATCTTTTCCCTCTATTACAAGCTAAATGTTAATTTTGTAGTGATCAATTTTTTGCTAGTGTTTAAGTGGTAACAAACTATCGTCAGCTTCATTTACCACCTATTGTTTTCCTTTTGAAACATCTTATGGAATGCCAATCTCAAACTCCATCTTTTCCATAATGCTTGCTCTTTTGACTTCATTCAACATGCTCTTTGTTTAAAATGGTAGGCTCATCAAAAGTCATATCTCTATTGATCATCAAATCGAAGCCCTTATTATAGGTACACAACAAACGTAATTCTAAACTCCATCTATATAGCCTAGGATGATGCAATTTCTAGCTCTCGACTCAAGCTTCCTATCACGAGCATAAGCATATGCAAGACATCCAGAAAGTCTCAAAATTAAGTAGTCAATAGGAGGATCATTCATTGACCTACCATATATTCATTGGTATCATGCATTCCAAAGCAATCAATATGACCTATTTATCAAGCAACAAGCTATGCTGACAACTTTAGTCAAAAAATCCTTAAATAACTTGGCGTCAAAGACTGTACATCAAGCTCTCTCCAGTAATATCTTGTTCATCTATTCTGCAACCCATTTTGTTGTGGTATATAACAATTATGTGATACCTCACAATCCCTTGTCATAAAACTCCTGGAACTCTTTATTATAGAATTCAAAACTATTATCAATCCTCAAGTAGTTGACCTTCTTCCCAATTGCATCTCAATTAAACTCTTCCACTATTTAAAAGTGATGAATACCTCATCCTTGTACTTCTTGTATTTCAACATACACACTCAAACATTCCATGAGAAATCATCAATGAATATCAATATGTATCCAACATTGCCCTTTGAGAAAACTCGAGAAAATCCCAAAAGTCTAGATGCATGTTACCAAAGTGCCCTTAGTCCGTTAACTGCTATGTTGAACTTCACCCTATGTTGCTTCCCAAGAGCAAACTACTTACAAAAATTCAAATCCCTATTCTTCTATCCACAAAGCAAATCTTGTTTGCTCAATTCTTACATTCCCCTCATCATTCCTATGCCTGAGCTACATATGTGACAACCTATGCTTGTATCACCAACTGATGATTAAATTCTAGCAACAATACTATCTTAAAAGATATATATGTCATATTTCTTTTCTTCCTTCATAACCTGGATAACATCTTCTAAAACCCGTGGAGCTCCAACTCGAGTCCTCTACTCACTCCAATTCTTATTTATTATGCCTAAGGAAATCAACTTCTTCAAGCTATTAACATGATATACCTATATCAAAGTCCTCACAATTCCATCTTGCATCCTAATACTAATAGTGTGAACTCCAACTTCTTTGTGTGATGCATTATATCCCATGAGAACCTTACCATGATATATTTCCTATAAGTGATAAACCGATCCTTGGGAAAATCCCATTTTTGATACCATAACTTAGGGTCATTTTCAATTAAGTCCTATTCATTTCGAAAGTATCACATTGAGTTCCATAATTTAGAATTTTTCTCACATTTTGTCCCACCTCACCCCTTCCATGAGGGTGTTACGTGTTTTCATGAGATTTGTGGGATTCAAGTTTGTTCTTGCACTTTGATTTGAGATTAATCAAATTTTTTTCTTTGTTGGGAGGATTAGGCACATCGCCGAACTACGTTAAATCTTGTTGTCATAATTCCATCGAATTACTTTACTATTATTTCATTGTTTCTGCAATAGATCTTCCTAAGTTACAACAAATTAGTATTGGAGCAGGTTGGATCAGATGTCAGGAATAAAGTACGAGGTAGAGAAATTCAATGGGAAGAACGAATTTGGGCTATGGAAGATGAAGGTTCACGCCTTCCTGTGTCAACAAGGTTTACAGCGAGCGTTAAAGGGCAAAGATTCCTTGTCGAAAATGTTGAAGGATGAGGAGAAAGACGAGTTCATGGCGAAGACTTACGGTACTTTGGTGTTATCATTGGCGGATAACGTACTGAGAGAGGTCGCCACGGAAAGTACACCAGCGGATCTATGGAAGAAGTTGAAGAGTCTATACATGATGAAATCCCTGACAAATCAGTTGTATTTGAAACAATGATTATATACATTAAGGATGAAGGAAGATACATCTATCACTCAACATATTGACTTTTTCAATAAGGTGATTCTGGATCTCGCTAATATAGATGTCAAAATTGATGATGAAGATCAAGTTTTAATTCTCTTGTGTTATCTGCCAAAATCTTTTGAGCACTTGGTTACTACTTTGTTGTACAGGAGAGATACAATTTCAATGGAAAATGTGAAGGCCTCATTGAATTCCAACGAGTTGAGAAAACAAGTCCTGGGCAGCAACGATGGTAAAAGTGGGGAAGGATTGGTGGTAAAACGGAGATTGAGATAAAGGGGAAGGAGTAGAGACCGATTGAAGTTCGGAACTAAGCCTAGAAATGGTGACAAGTATTTTAGATGCGGTGGAAAGGGGCATTGGAAGCAGAATTATCCGAAACGAGAAAAAGCGAAGGATGCAGGTGAAACTTCTGATAAAAAACGGGATGATGTTGCAGGAATTATTGAGGATGAGTCTGATGGTGGGCTTGGTCTCAACGTTGCTAAAACTTTACTAAGCTTTGAATGGATTTTGGATAGTGGCTGCTCCTACCACATGTGCCCACAAGAAGATTGGTTTACCACTTACCATAAATATGATGGTGGTAAAGTGCTTATGGGAAATGATACTTCTTGTAGGGTTGTAGGAATTGGCTCAGTTTGTATCAGGATGCATGATGGGATAGTAAGGACACTAACAGATGCGCATCATGTTCTAGATCTGAAGAAAAATCTGATATTGCTAGGTACTCTAGACAAGAATGATTGTGAGTATAGAGCTCGATATGGAGTTCTAGGGGTTTCCAAAGGTGCATTGCTTATCATAAAGGGAGAAAAGTATAATGGCCTTTACATATTGCGGGGAAACACAATTTCTGGTACTGCAGTAGTTTCTTCATCAATCAATGATACTACGAGACTATGGCATATGCGGCTTGGGCATATGAATGAGAGGGGAATATTAGAACTGAGCAAATGAGGTTTGCTTTGCGGAGAGAAGACTGGAGAATTAGATATGTGCTAGGCAGGCAACATAGGGTGAAATTCAGCATTGTGGTTCACAAGACCAAAGGCACCTTGGATTACATTCACTCAGATCTTTGGGGGCCTTCTCAGGTTCCTTCAAAGGGAGGTGCAAGGTACATGCTGACATTCATAGATGATTTCTCATGGAGAGTATGGGTGTACATGTTAAAGCATAAGGATGAGGTGTTTGTCAACTTCAAGCAATGGAAGACCTTAATTGAGAAGCAGACAGGAAAGGAGATCAACGCTTGAGGACTGATAACGGATTGGAGTTCTGCAACAAAGAATTTCAGGAATTCTGCAACAAGGAAGGAATTATAAGGCATCACACAGTTGTACATACACCACAGCAGAATGGAGTTGCAGAACGGATAAACAAGACTATATTGGAAAGAGCTAGATGCATGCTCTTTAACGTCGAATTGTCTAAGGATTTTTGGGCAGAAGTAATTAACACTGCGTGTTATTTGGTGAATAGGTCACCATCAACTACTTTGGATAGTAAGATACTAATGAAAGTTTGGTCCGAGTCTCTTGCTGATTACTTAAATTTGAGAGTATTTGGGAGTCCAGCCTATGCTTATGTCCAGGATGGGAAGCTTGAACCAAAGGCTAGGAAGTGCATATTTCTAGGCTATGCAGATGGAGTCAAAGGTTATCATTTGTGGTGTAATGATGACAAGGGCTCCAAGATGATTATTAGCAGGGACGTGACATTCAATGAGTCTGCAATGATGAAGAAGGTAGAGCAACAAGAAATGGGTCAACAGGGCATTAAGGAGAAGGTGGAGATTCATATTGATCCTCCACAAGTTTCAAAGGGGAAACAGAATGTGGTAGATGAAGTTGGTGAGAGCGCATTACCACCTAATCAACAGCAGGAAAATGAACCACTACAAAATTATCGCTTGGCTCGCGATAGGGAGAGAAGGTAGATGAAACTACCACAGCGATTTGGTTACTCAGATCTGGTAGCTTATGCTTTGAGTTTCGTTGAGGAATTTGTAGGAGATGATCAAATCTTATACAAAGAGGCAATTTCCAAGCCAGATTCTGATAAATAGGTTGTAGTTATGAGTAAAGAGATGGAGTCTCTATACAAGAATAGCACATGGGAGCTGGTTAATGCATCCAAATGGCAGAAGATTGTAGGTTGCAAATGGATCTACAAGAAGAATGAAGGGATTCTTGATGTTGAAGATGCTAGATACAAGGCGCGATTGATTGCTAAGGGTTTTACTCAGAGAAAGGGAGTTAACTTTCATGAAGTATTCTCTCCAGTTGTAAAACATACTTCCATTTGTGTTTTACTTACCATGGTTGCTCTATTTGATATGGAGTTGGAGCAGATGGATGTGAAAACAGTATTTCTGTATGGTGAGTTGGAGGAACAAATCTACATAAGTCAACTAGAATGATTCGTTGTTCCCGGGAAATAAAATCAAGCATGTTTTTTGAAGAGGTCATTATATGGTCTGAAGTGGTCTCCCAGGCAGTAGTATAAAATATTTGATGCTTTATTACCAAGATAAGATATACAAGAAGCAAGTTTGATTGTTGTGTATATTACAAAATTTGTAATGATAGCCTTCTCGTATATTTGCTGTTGTACGTTGATGATATGTTGATTGCCTCTAGAAACATATTTGAGATCAACCAATTAAAAGCTCAATTAAGTGAAGAATTTGAAATGAAGGATTTGGCTGATGCAAAGAAGATATTGGGCATGGAGATCATTCAGAACAAACACGTAGGATTGTTGTACTTGTCTCAATAGCATTACATTGAGAAAGTACTTGAGAGATTTGGGATGGATAAGTCCAAGCCAGTTAGTACGCCATTTGCAGCTCATTTCAGGCTCTCATCAGATCTATCACCGAGTACTGGGGATGAGGTGGAGCATATGTCAAATGTGCTATATGCTAGTGCAGTGGGTAGCTTGATGTACGCCATGGTGTGCACTAGGCCAGACATTTCACATGCAATCAATGTTGTGAGCAGGTATATGCACAAGCCAGAAAAGACTCATTGGCAAGCTGTGAAATGGATCATGAGGTAACTTAGAGGCTTTGCAAACAAATGTTTGAGGTATAGTTAATCGAATTCTACTACAAGAATTATTGGCTATGTGGATGCGGATTATGCAGGAGATTTGGACAGTAGAAGATCCATAACTGGCTATGTGTTTTGTGTATCAAGTTGTACGGTTAGCTGGAAGGCGACTTTGCAATCATCAGTTGCATTGTCCACAACAGAAGCTGAGTACATGGCTTTGGCTGAAGGCATTTGGCTAGAGGGGCTAATAGATGATATGGGAATGACTTTTGAGATCACTAAGGTATTTTGTGACAGTCAGAGTGCCATAAACTTGTCAAAGAATCAAGCGTTTCATGAGATAACAAAGCACATAGATGTGAGGTATCACTTTATCCGAGATATGGTGTCTCAAGGTGTCATTTTGGTAGACAAGGTTGGGACTAAGGATAATTCGGTAGACATATTAACTAAAGTTGTTCCAGAAATCAAATTCAAGCATTGCTTGGATTTGGTTAATATTTGCAGACTCAGATAACAGGCCCTTTTAGGAGCAGGGACAAAGAAGAAAGATGGTGAATTTCAAGTCAATGTAGAGAATTGTTGATTTTTCCTTCAAATTTGAGGTAAAATTGATAAGGAATGGAAGAAATAAAGCGAAATGGAGCAAAGTTGTCGAAATGGGCTTGAGAACACACCTCGACGTGTGTTGGAAAGACGCCGCATGCTGGGGTGCGAGGCAAGGTGCACCAAGAGTGCACATAGGTGAAAAAGGCATAAAAACACGCATCATGCGCCCCGGCATATAGTGAATAGTAACTTTACGCCGGGGCTCAAGCTTTTTGCTCCCCAACTCAAAGTTTCTACCCATCTTCGATTTTTTCTTGGCACAAGCAGTTTTGTGCGTGTCGCGATGCAAGCCTACGGGCCTTGGGCTTTGGTTTTCGACTATAAATATCAGTTGTTTATTCTAGAAAAAGTATCACGAGCATAATATAAGGGCTTCTTTACTGCTTTTGAGTAATTCTCTCAAGACGAAGTTTAGAATGAGGGTGTTAGGTGTTTTCGTGAGATTTGTAGGATTCAAGTTTGTACTTGCACTTTGATTTGAGATCAATAAAATTTGTTTTCTTTGTTGGGTGGATTAGGCACATCGCCGAACCACGTTAAATCTTGTTTTCTTCATAATTCCATCAAATTACTTTACTATTATTTCATTATTTCTGCAATAGATCCTTCTAGGTTACAACAATCTTAGGGTTATAGAGATAATTTATACATTTTATTGATAAATGAGGTTGGATGAGAGCATCTTACTTTCAAGGAGGGATGTCACATCCTAGGTTGGGATAGTTTTGATACTGGGCCCTGGCAATGATAGAGCTCATTTATTTGTTGGATGGGATGAAGAATGGCTAAGGAATAAGGGATGATAAGTTATGGGACTAAGTAATCAAATAAATATCACGTATACTATATAGATTATTTAAATAATGTATTAAAATTCCAACAAAATTTAAAATATATATAGAAGAAAATATTGTACTTTTTTAAGTAAATATCGTTGTGTCCACATGCTTAAATAGCTTAATTAAATTTTCTATCATCGTTCATAGTAATAGTTAAATTTAATTTTAATTATATTTAAGTATATTAAATTTTCATATCTATGTAAACTTTTCTATGGACAAATATCTATCATTTGGCTTTGATTTAATTAATAGAATTATATGTTACTTATTTTCATACTTATATTTAAAAATTAAATAATATTGTATTGACAAGATATAGATAATTGGGATATCCTATGTTTATTAATAATTGATAATTGAGGTTGGACAAACACATCTCACCTCCTAGGTAGGATGCCTTATCCTAAAATTAGAAGATTTCATACCAAGTTAGAGAGATATAATAATGGGCTCTCGTCAACGAAGTATCTGTTACAATTGGCACATAAATCAAGCGTTATTTTAGCTACATGTAGAGAGATGATTTATGTATAAGTGTTTGTATATTTAAATGTTTAAGCTTTGGATTTATGTTAGTTTTGGTTGAAATTCACAGCACAAAGAAGGTGTAAACCATGGGAATAAATAAGCATGGGATTATGTTATGGTAGAAAAAGAGTTTTGTCCAACATTGGAATTCATCAAAGAAAGAGAGAAGTGGCATATATGTGGATTAAGTGTTGTTGTTTGGTAAAGTACCAATTAAGGAACACATGAGGTGTGCAATACATGTGTGCATCTCTGCTGCCTATGACTTCGGCATAGGCTTAGGCTCAGGTGCTTGGGTGAATTATCTTGGGTCTCATGTTAATCTTTTTGCTAGATTTATAATTTTTATTTGGAATTAAGTTTTACAAATCAAATACACATTTGATTTTAAATTTTACAAAGTGCCTGACTTTTGATGTAGTAAGAGAAATATTTTTAAACATTTCAAATGTTGTAGTTTTAAAAGTGTTATGAAATGTTTTAGGTAACATGTATCTAGTCTAGAATGTATTTGGATGCTTTCTTGTTCCCCCACACCTATATAAACCCCTGTTTGCGCTTGGAAGAATATACATAAATAGAAAGTAATATGTTCTTTCTTCTGTTAAATCTCTTTGTATGGTTTAGATTTTGGGTCCTAGTGATTGAGTAGTGGTTGAGGAGGGGAATTTTTGGTCTACAACAAAAAGTTCTTGGACTTTCTTATCCTAAGAAGAGTTTCACTTTACCTATTGCACTGATGAGTGAGGCGATTATTTCTTTAAGGAAAAATCAGCTAGCTGGTGATTCAGTCGATAATTTTATTACGTACAGAATTCGAGCAAGTATTCTACTATAATATTATATTATTGTTCATAGTAATATTAATTTGTCTTGATTTTTGTTTCTGCCTATATTTACATGAATCGTTAAACACTACCTTGTTGATTATTTGATTCTAAACAGTTGGTTTTGTAACTTTAGATAATCTAAACTCTTTTTTTCTTTTTTTCAACAATCTTGAAGAAATAGACTAATGTGCTTAATTGTTTTATAGAAATTGCATCTACAAGTGGTACTAGCATGTTAATCTCTAAAATTGATTTGTCTAGGCTATAAGAAAGTTCTTTAATGCTCAACTTTTTAAATGTTGGAAACAAAGTGAAAATCTGGTTGACAGTAGAAGGACTTTCATATGAGATTTAGGTGACTAGACCTGAATTAGCTTATAGTAATCCTAAGACGATTGAAATTTTTGAGTGCCCTAAAAGAGACTAGCATGGTTATTTTAGAACCTAAGTTTTTGAACCTCCAATAGTCGACATGGTTTTAGATGAAAATAGCAATGCTAGACCTCTAGAAAATATTGGTGGGTATGCTACTTTGAAGCCCGAGCTCTTACCTATTTATGAATCCTTAGATTGGTTAATTGACACTAGGGAAAATGTGCAAATTTGATTTGATAAATTACTATATGTATCATATCAACTAGTTGATGGAAAATCCGTGGCCATGGGAAAATCCGTGACCATGGACGCATAGACCTAATAAAGTTTCCTTTAGAGTGTATACTATCATTACATAGGGTACATCATGCTCCTATGATTAGGAGGAGCATAATTAGTAGTTCCATGTTAGTTAGAGAAGGGTTGTGAGCTTTTTGCTAAATTCAATAATTTGTAATTTTATATCATGAAAATATTATGGAAAGGGTTATTTGTTGATGTTTTGTTCAAACGTAGTATATGTTGGTTCTAATGATAATAGATTTCAATATTCTAATTGTCCTATTGTAATGCTGTTGAAAGTTCTAATATGTGTTATAAACGTTTAGGCAATTTAAATTATGGTTCTATTGTGTTGAATTAAAATTTAATTCCCAAACATGATATTGAACAAAATCATAAGCATGAAATGTGTGTAGAAGATAAATAAGTAAAAGAACTTATCATTCAATATAAAGGAATTCAGAGATACTAGATTTAGCACACACTGATACTTGTGAGTTCAATTGGGTTTGGGGGAAAAAAAAAAGAAAAACTTAAAAGATACTTTATCACCTTTATAGATGATAGCAATAGGTATTTTTATGTTTACTTGATCAAACAAAAAGTTGCTGCACTTAAAAATTTTACATTGTTTAAAATGAAGTTGAAACTCGATTTGGTAAGAAGCTTAAAATGTTAGAATCAAATCAAGATAGAAGTCTAACCCTTTTAATGAATATTGCCAACGACTTGGTATTATTCATGAAACGACTCCTTCATACTCTCCTTCATCTAATGGGACAACTGAATGATGTAATAGAACATTTAAATACATGATCAATAATTGATTACTTTACCTTATTTTATTTTGTCCAGTTTATTTTGAAACGTCCATTTTGTTCCAACAACAGGGTGATCAAGTGGTCTTTTAATCAAGTTTTAGACTTTGTTTTTTGTCAAACCTTAATAGTTCCTCCTCCATTGCCTTGACCCAGGATTCATCTTTTAAAGCTTCTTTGATGCTTCTAAGTTCTGTAAGAGATAGGTAGAAACATGTAGTACAATTTTATTTTTCTTATCTTGCCTTAGACCACGTGGTAATTCTAGTTTGAGGTTCTCCAATTATGTTGTCTATTTGATAGCCAGATGCATGTTTAAATTTCTTCGATTTTTCATCACCATGCTCATTGGAACTTCTAGGGGTGGAACTTGTGATAAGTTTATTATTTTGAGATTCCTTTTCAGTTTCCTTCTCCTGGTACAGGGCTTCAATAACCTAGTCAAATCCTGCAGATTCAATGCTCAAGGTTTCCTTGGCAGTTAGTGGGTTGGTTTCATCAAACACAACATGAATGGTTTCTTGAACTACCTTCTTTCATTGGTTAAATACTCTATATGCTTTGCTATGAATTGAATAACCAATAAAAGTACCTCCATAAAATTTTGAAACAAATTTACCCCGTGGATTTCCATTGATGAGAATATAGCACTTACACCCAGAGACTCGAAAATAGGAGATGTTTGGAAATCTTCCACTCTACAGTTCATATGGTGTTTTCTAAATGAAAGGTCTCAAAAATACTGTATTGATGACATAACATGCCGTGTTTATTGCTTCTTCCCAGAAGGACTTTGGGAAACTATATTCATTCAACATTGATCGTGCCATTTCCTGGATGACCCTTTTTTTCTTTCAACCACCCTATTTTGTTGGAATGTTCTAGGAGTAGAAAATTCATGAGCAAAGCCAACTTCATCACAGAAAGTACTAAAATCCGTACTATCAAATTCCATTATGTGATCACTTCTTATGGTTTTAATAGTATAAACTCTTTCATTTTGTATTTTTTTTTTTTTTTTGTGAGTGGAATAAAGGACTTTAATGCATCATTCTTGTGTGAGAGAAAATGTATCTAAGTGAATCGTGAGAAATCATCTACAATTACAAAGATATATTTGCTTCCACCTAGTGATTGGGTTTTCATAAGTCCAAAAAAAACTAGATTAAGAAGATCTAGGGGTTTGGAAGATAACATATCATTTATAGGTTTAAAAGAGGTTTTTATTTATTTTCCCTTGACACATGCATCGCAAACTTTGTTTTTACTAAAACTTAAATTAGGGATTCCTCTTATGAGATACTTTTTAACAATGTGATTTAATAATTTCAAGTTTGCATGACCTAAACATCTGTGCCATGTCCTACAAGGATCTTCAGATACAATAAGACACTCTACTTTTTGGTTTGAGAGATCATCCAAGTTGATGTAGTAAATATTTCTATAACTGGAGGTAGTAAAGACAGTTTCATCATCTTTTGAGGCTATGCAAAGTGAGGGTTTGAATTGTCCTTGATATTCGCTGTCATAAAGTTGACTGATACTTAGTAGGTTATGTTTTAATCCTTCTACCGACCAGACATTCTTAATGGAATTTGCAGTGCTTCTTCTTATAGTTCCTCTTTTGATGATCTTACCTTAAGTCTTGCTTGCAAATAATACATTTCCTCTATTGAATTCTTGTAGGTCTAAGAAGAAATACTTATTTCTTGTTATGTGTTTGAAACATCCACTATCCAGATATCATTTTTCACTTACTTTCTTCATTGGTTCCTGCATCATAGATGACGAGGTTTTCAGGTACCCACATATTATCGAGTCTTGATTTGTTAGATTTTCTAACCCATGCATATTTAGTTCCAATATCCTTTTTTTAATGGACATTTGTAAGATACATGGCCAACATGATCGCAAGTGTGGCAAACCCTGAAATTTCTAAAAGTTCTATCAACCAAAGGCATTTTTCCTTTTAATCTTTTCTTTAGTGAATTATTTTCTTCAAGAAGAGTTTCTATTTTTCTTTATAAGTCTTTATTTTTCTGGATTTATCCTTTTTTCTTCTTCCCATCCTTTCCTTATAATATTGTTATAGACATGGACTATTTCTGATTTTCATTAATAGTTTTTTGTAGTTGATCTTTAAGAGAATTTAGCTTAATTTCTATTTCAGTTAATTGATTATGACATAAAATATTCAGAATCACTTTCAGAACTAAAATTTAACCGCTGGTTTGCTATTAGACAATTGCCTTTATTGACGAATTGGCTAGAATTAGAATCATCCCGAATTATCTTCATGGCTCTCTGTTTGTAATTTCGCTCAGGTTTAGGACTTCTTCTTAATTTGGGGGCATAATTGCATTTTTAGTCTAATATGTCATAGGGGTGTGCAACTTTAGTCCCATGCTTTTGCCCAATTTAGAAAATGTCCCAAAATCTCAAAAACATTGTAAAGTTGGTCCAAAAAGTCAATTTTCGTCCACAATTTAGTAGAGAATGCGCGATGCGCGTGGTCATTTGGTAATAGGATATAGCGTCTATTTTGTGACAGAATTGCACTTTTAGTCCTATAAGTTAGGGAGGTGTGCAATTTTAGTCCCATGCTTTTCCCGAAAGGGGTTAGAGGTCAAAAAATTATCAAGCTGGAACACTAAGACTCTATCAGTTTCCAATCCTTACATTCAATCCATTATCAAGCTGGAACACTAAGACACAGACACATACAAAAATATTGCATTCCAGTTTATAATCCAAAAGATTGATTCCAAAATAACTCCTAAATTTGGCACTGCATTTTTTATATACACAAAAAAAAAAAAAAAAAAAAAACATTGAATCCTCATTTAATGCTGCTGCTGCAATCCATCCTTGGACTTCTCTCAGCCTTGCTTTTGCTTTGTAGTTTTGGACTTCTTTAAACTTCCACTTCCACATGTAGCTACAACTTGTGTACTTAAGTTTGACTTAGTGATAAACTTTTGGCCACCTCTCACAAATACATGTACATTTCCTCCACTTGTACTCACTTGTGAACTAATACATCTCCTTATTTGTGAAATTGGTGGATGGTCTTGTGAATATGGTAGAGGTTCTTTGCAATTCACGCTTCTTTGCATTGGAGGATTTAGAGTTGGTGTTGGGACAAATATAAAAAGGTGGCGTTATAGCTTCAAAACTAACAATTGTGTTAGTTCTTTAACTCCTCCTGCTGCAACTCCTTGATATGATCTCTTGTTATTTGTCCCCTATAAAATTGAGGAACTCACATTAGACATTAGAACAAATAATGAAACATAAAGCAAAGAAGAAATCAATGCAGTACATAAGCTTGTCTAATAATTCATTTAGAAGCTTGTCTAGTAACTGATTAAGAAACTTGTCTAGTAACTTTTTGTGCTAGATTTACTAGTCTTTTCCTTGCCTGTAACATCCAAAAACTGTCATTGTATAATATTCATGAATTAGTAAGAAAATCACTAAAGAAATTCACTAAGGAATGAAAATTACAGTAATCTTCTATAGTAATTGAGTTGGCATTCTAGTCTCCTCTCCCCTTAAATCCTCATCAATACCATCAATCTTAGCTACAAACTCTTTGCTTGTTTTCTCAAGTCACATCCCTTCTTATTATGACCAGTCTCACCATAGAAAGTGCATTTTACCTCTGACCCTTTTTGGCAAAAACATGGGACTAAAGTTGCACACCCCCCTAATGTATGTGACTAAAAGTGCAATTTTGCCACAAAATTACCACTAGATTTTGTTACAAATAGCCATGCACATCACATGTTTTTTCAATAAGATTGTGGACAAAAATTAACTTTTGGGACCAACTTGGTAACATTTTTGAGATTTTGAGACGTTTTCTAAACTTGGCAAAAGCATGGGGCTAAAGTTGCACACCCTCCCCCCCCCCAAATGTATGGGACTAAAAATGCAATTTTGCCTATTTTGGAATAGTCTAGTCTCTTGTGTCTTGCCTCATGACACTCATGGCATTTGAACTGTTCTGGTTTCTAGTACACATTATTGTTTCTTCTGAAAAATTGATCTTAAGTCTTTTTGAATTTGTTTTTTGCTTGAGTAAGTTGCCTTAATCTTCTTGGGATCATACTAGCCTCCTCGTTTAGAGCTTTTTCATCAAGATCTCCCAGATCCTCCTTCCAGTCTCCATTTTCTGCACTGAAGGCTATGTTTTTCTTGTTTTTTCTTTTTAGAGATTTCTTCTCTATTGAGAAGTGTCATTTCAAGCAAAATGAGAGAACCAATAAGTTCATCTGCGGTCATCTTTTCTAGATTCTTTGCCTCATGGACAGTTATAACCTTTGGATTCCATTCCTCAAGTAAGGAGCACAATATTTTTCTGACTTGTTCACTTTCCAATATGGTTTTTCCTAAGGCAAACATTGGATTCACAATTTTCGTAAAGCGAGCATACGTTTGAATTATCGATTCACCTATTTTCATGGAGAACATTTCATAGTGGTGAATAAGCAGAGCAATTCTTTCCAATTTTATCTGAGAGGTTCCCTCATGAGTGATTTGCAACATATCCCACATTTCTTTTGTTAAGAGCAAGTGCGGACATGATTGTATTCTTCTTTAGCAAGGGCACATCAAAGGATATTTTTTGCTTTGGCGTTGATTCATAGGATTTTCTTCCCTAGTTAGTTCCATTCGGCCTTTTGGCAACATATCTTTGTTTGTTGGAATAAGAGGCACCCATGACAACACTTCAAAGATCATAGTCTAGGGCTTTGAAAAACTCCTCAGTTTTGTTTTTTCATATAGAATAGTTCATCCCATCAAACAAAGATGGACGAGTACGGGATTGCCCTTCGGCATAGATATCAAGACTAAAAGTGGCCATTAGAAATTTTTTTCCTGAAAAAAAAAAGAAAGAAAGAAAGAAACTTGGCTCTGATGCCAATTTAAAGTTTATAAAACCCAAGAAGGGTGAAATAGAGAAATATGATATAAGATAAAATGTACTAATGCTAGAACTTAAGATAAGAGAAGTGCTCAAAGAAAAAGACACAAGAATTCATGGTGGTTCGCTAAACCTACATCCACTAGCTAAGTGAAAACACTTAGTATTTTTAACCTACATTTTATAATTAAGAATAAGTAGATACAAGATACAAAATACCAATCAACTGGAACTTGCACTGCTGGATGATTAACCAAATCACAACCATCTCGATGTCACTCACTCGACTATTTGCTAGCTATTTTAGGCTTATCAAGTCTATTGTGAGTTATTCCTTTTACTATAGGCTTTACAACTTGAAATAGGCTATGCTAGAGTCAATATTTTTCACGAATACAATGGCTTAATAAAAGCAGTCCAGTTTGCAATTTTCCTTCTTTAAGTGATAGCCATATCTTTCCAGTTATCCTTGCATGGACCAACAGGGTAAGTTGCATTAATAATGCAACGGTCACTTTGTATAATTAATCCCTACCAAGATTGAAAAAAAGCATTAAGCTATGAACAAGGAAAGAAATAAGTGTAAATTGGTCATTATCAAAGCATATCTGGGGGAGATCCTAACATTCTTCATAAAAGACTTGTGCCTCATGTAACTTCAAATGCTAGAGCGATATGTATTAATATTTTTATTGTAACAAAACTTAATATAGAATATAAATCACAATTTAATATATGTAAAATTTTATGTGCCTAGTTGGGGTTTGGTTAGCTAGATATACGAGCTAATTCGACTCATATTGTACTCTTACTTTGTCGAACTCTAAGACATCCATCATCGTCATTCTTCCGCTGTTTTTTGCATAAGTTTTTTGAGAATTTTAGAAATTTTGATTTTTTATTTTTATTTTCTTTGTACTGCATTTAGACAAGTTTTTAAAAGCATAAAATGATGAGAAATTTTTTTTTTTAAAAATGAAAATGTAACCTAATATTTATTTAAGCAATGAAAGTAGCTGTAAGGAAGGAAAATTGAACGGATCGCGAATGGTCCATGTTTGGACCAATTTCACTTTTAAGTTAAATTGTCCCATCATGGGAAACTTGAAACTACGTAAAATAGTCAGAGGGATTTCTTACAACCATTCGAGAAGCATCTTCAATTTTATTTTAAATATTATATTTTCTTGTTTTCTTTTTCTCATCACGACTAAGCAAATATTTTGCTCTTTCTTTTTTTCTTTTTTTATTCTCACAACCTCATGATTTGGAGGCTCTTATATCACTTCTTTGAACACGTGATGGGCAAAATCACATAATTCATACAAATTAAAAGGAAAAAAAAATAGAAGAAAAAACACTTTTCTCCTTTATTTCAGGGGACTTCGAATTACTTCAATCAAATGATAAGAATAACACATTTATGGGCTTAGACTTATTCAAACAAAAACTTAGACGTACATTATACATAAATCACAATTCAGTACATGCTTTCTCTTTTGTAATACATGAACCAAACCTATAATAAATACATATGCCAACTCAAATAATGCACCAAATAAAGTCATTTATTTAATAGACTTATATATCTAGATTAATAAATCAAATTTATTTTGCAACAATGCCTAAAGCCCTTCACTCAACTTGGATATAAAGCTATCAATATTTATGTCAGAAGTGCCACCCTCACTTACTGCCTCCTTAGCCAAATCCCTCCACTTGTTAGCGTTCCTCTTCATTTCTTTCCCCTTCTGCCCCTCCATCACTTCCCTAATACAACCCTCAATCTCTTCCCTTCTAACTATACCATTTTCATCGACCCCAACCCTGAGACCTATGCCCCAAAGGTCTTGAACTAACTTAGCAACCGTGGTTTGATCTGTCCACTGTGGCAAAACCACCATCGGCACGCCCAAGCTCAATGCTTCAGTTGTCGAGTTCCATCCCCCATGTGAAACAAAACAACCAACGGCCTCATTCGATAAAACTTCTAATTGAGGGCTCCAATGTACTAACAAGCCCTTGTCGCACGATTTTTGCACAAAATCTTTCGGAAGCTTTTCCTCCTTGTCAGAAGCCGTAACGACCCATAAGAGGTCAAAATTGGTATTGCTCAAGCCCCATGCCATCTCTTCCATTTGTGTTTTCGGAGGATTGCCCATGCTACCAAATGCTACGTAGACAACTGAGCCTGGTGGCTTTGTGTTTAACCAATTGATGATAGTTGTTGAGGGGTCTGATCCGGAAAGATTGATATCATACTTGGTGTCATCTTCAATTCGTTTGTCCAAATAGCATGATGGAATTGTTGGTCCAATTGTTAGCATTGGACACACTTTTGTCATAGAATCCACAACCTGTTAGAAAATAAATAATATAGATGACGTGTTGGAGCTTCCACCTCCTTAAGTGTCTACAAGTTAAAGGGTTAAATTCTTTAGGATATTTGATAATTTATAAGATATTACAAAGTGTTTTGTAAAATTTATAAATTTTTAAAATAAAATATTAAAATCTTTCGAAATCTTTTCAAAAAATAAAGAGTTCTTAATTTATTTTTAAAATTTTAACAAACTCCTTTAATTTTAATTATATTATTTATAACTTTATTATTACTATTTTTTTTTTTTTAATTTATTCACTTACCTTCATCTTTTCATATTAATCTTGTAGGTAACAAAGGAGATATTTTGGTTGTTTTGCAAGTTTCATAGGCCCTATGGCAAGTCTAATAGGCCATAAGGCTTTCTAAGATTGTTCTTGGCAATAGCGGAAATTCTTTTTTTCAATTTTAGCTCTTGAAAGATATAGAAAAATTCATTTTTATTTTAAATATTTACTTATCTTTGTTTTTTTATCTTAATCTTGTTGAAGTTAAAAAATGAAGAAGATAATTTGGTTAGTTTGCAAGTTTCTTAAGGTTTTCTTTGACTAACCACCAATCACATTTTCTCAAATAAATAAAATAGAAGTGACCTAGTGAGCCCAATTCAATTATTTTTATTTTTTATTTTATTTATACACATACATACCAAGAGTTTGTTAGGCTTTGAATTCTTGATCTTATAGTTATATGTGTGAAGATGATAGCACTAGGCCAACAACTTGATTGATTAATTGCAAATATGTAACTAATTCTTTAATTTTGAGTTTTACAAAATTAGAAAAGGTAAAAATTTAGTCAATAAATTTTAGTTTTATCTTTAGTTAAAAATAAAGTAAACACAATCCTATAAATCTAAATAATTAATTTTTTATTTAAGACGCAACAAGAAAAGTAGATCTTTTAAAAGTTAATGAATGAATATTAAAAATAATTATTTTAATTAATATTAAAGAATTTACTTTTTAAAATTCATATTATTAAAGAATAATTAATAAAAAATTAATATATATATATATTTATAATAAGTTTGGGGGCAATGTCCCCTGCTTGTCCCCCCTTGGATCCGTCCATGACTATCATTCATAATTCACCTATTTCGTGCTTACAATTACTAATTACCTACCATTTTGTGCTTCAAATACACTCACTTCTTATAATACCTACCATTCATAATTTATATTATATGAAAATAAATAAATATTATTATTATGTAAGAATATTTTATAAATTTTAATACATGCTTCGAATATGCCAAGCTGTTAGTATATATAAAATAACAAAAATATATTTGTTGAGAAGTTATTTCAAGACTTTATCTTTTCTCTTGGCTGCTCTACTTTCCACGTTGACAACGACGCATGACAACACAAACTCCACTTGGAACAAAATATATGTATGATTAGGACAAATATGATTAAAAAATACGAGGATCTTTCTCAGCCGCCAAGGGTGATCCAAAAATCTGATCAAAATACATAGAGGATAAGGTTTCTCTCTACAGCTGGAGTTGAATATTGAGAAATCTGCATTTTCATTTTTATGTTGGTACTATTAAATTTATTAATTATTTTGTGAATGAAATATTAAATAATTTAATTGATTGTTAAACAATAATAATAAAAATACTCTCCGCATACAAATAACAAACCTAGCAAAATACACTGATTTGAAACTTTTATATCCGGAAAAATTTACACTGCTTTACTTAATTTGTACCATAAGTGAACATTCCCATTTGGACACAGAGAGTATAAAGTCTAGAATTATATTACTTGCAAGTGTTTTGCTCGAATATTGTACAAATTAAGCACTAAATTATTAATGTTTTGGTTAAAGAAATCAATATATATATATATATAGCATCGCTTGGAAATTAATTCTTTAGCTAGCTAGGTCAATTAGGCCTGATTTCCAGCCATTTTACAATTGGAAAAATGTCATATTTAATTTTGTGTAGAAATAATATATATATATATATGCTTAGATTGTTTATTTGAAAATATTGAAAATAATAATTAAGTAGAGTAAATTTAAGTTGAAAATTCATTAAATTTATATTAAAAATATCCTCTCGCAATCCTTCTTCAGTCATATTAATTGCAAACAACAAAACTACTCATTACTCAATATATATGCTGTAGCAAGACAAATAAATAACTTACTTTCTCTTCCAACTTGTAGAATGTGTTGATAAGCACAAAATCAGCCCTGTCCACATTTGAAAACTGCTTCAAGACCATCTCGAAGTAGGCCGGGTAAGATCCATTTATATATATGAACGACGGCATGTCCTGCAGGTCAAGCGGAGGCAGCCCCGGAAGCTCCACCGGCGGCGTTGAGACGGGAAGTGGCAGCAACCCATGATGAACATAGTAGTACACATAATTAACTGCACAAGATTGTGTGAACAAACAAGCTCCCTTGATGCCACATTTTTGGGCTACCTCCAAAGCCCAAGGCAAAAAGGCATCATAGACTATGCAGTCAATCGGGTTATTGGACTTTTGATAGAATCTTATAAGTTCTTCTAGAGTTTTTGAGCCCGCAATTTCCATCCGTGCCAGGTAATCTGCGACACTCTCAGCTTGTTTAAACCCTCCATCATCAAAGCCATCGGAGATTGTGTTGAGGGCAACGGTGTCAGTTTTAGGGCTAAAAGTGTTGGAAATGTAGTTGGTGATGGCAAAAGTGGCTTTGGCACCTTTGGAAACTAAGCGCTTGCAGATTTGGAGCATGGGATTTATATGGCCTTGGCTTGGATAAGGAACAGCCAAGATGTGAGTTCTATGGGCCTTTGTGTCCTTATCCATCATCATCTCATATGTTGCTTTTGTGTCTCCTTTAAGAATGCTTGTATATATAGAGAAAAAAGAATCGCGTGTAAGGACTTTTTTAATCACAATACTGCCACTGTACTTTGTCAAAGTTTCCATTCATTTCATACTACTCAATCATTGACATCAAAATTTTATTTTATGATATATTAATATATTTTTATCTAATAATCGATTCGCAATCATACCACGTCTATAATATCATTATATATTTTATTAGGTACATCATCACTTTGGATTTACTGGCGCTACCGACTAATAGTCTGGACTAATTTTTTAAGTTTAATGAGAAATAGTATAATACAATCTTTGAATTTGACATATCCAAAATTAAGTTAAAAATTCTTTTTATACAATCACTCTCATACTATCAAATAAATACTCATTCCATCCCTTTGTATTGCCTCACTTGTAACTAAGAGTAATTACCTCATAAATCGTCAATAATGAAAAAAAATACCTCTATTTATAAGAGTAAATTACATAGTTAAATTCACCTACAACTAGAAAACCTAATGCCCAAAAGAATCCTAATTCCATAATGCAAAAAATCGGAGAGACCAAATTCTTTGAAGGGTAATCCTAATTAAACTTGTCTCTTAAAATCGGATCAAATCCCCACATTTAATAAAATTAAAATTGTGATAATGATGCGTTATTACCAAATGCTTCTTGTATGATCCAGAGAATATGAAACTTAGACCAGTTTAGATCTTGAAATTGAGTACCTTAGACATTAAATCACCTACAGTGTTATGTCAAGTTGCATTACCTATGAAAACCTCCTCTACTAGTTTATTAATTCAAGTATGCTACCATGTTGTTATTACCTTTTAAGGATGAGAACAGATCAATCTACTCTTTAGATGCCTATAATCTAGTCTATTAATGGTCTAACTTGCCCATTGAATAGCCTACTCGTCACGTTTGCTATCATCTTGTTATTAAAACATCACGATTTGATTGAGAGCAATGTTCTCAAAATCGGACCAGACAAAGAATCGGCGACGCTTCCGGTTACTGGTTCAACCGATGTGACGTCATAATGACGTAATAATTATTTTTAATTTTATAAATATATATAATATAATTAATATATTGTAAAAAATAGAAAAATTCCAACAATGTTGAAAAATGAAAAAAAATTCTCCATAATTTAGCCATTTTTTCCCTTCAAATGGTTCTTTAGAAAATACCATTTCTCTATTAATCAATTATAAATATATAATCTAATTCAAATAGTAACACACAACTATTTAATATTAATACAAATGGTCATCCCTTTAAGTTTCAAGTTTAATATTTAACAAAATAAAACATATTTTTTTACGCTAAATGTCCAATATATTACCATTTTCTTGTTCAAATGTTGAAGATAATGAACTATGGAATGAAGATCTTGCAATTTGCAGCAGAGAATAGTAGCAGGAGCACTGTAGCAGCAGCCGGCAGGAACCAAGAAGTGAAGAAGAGGAAGAAAGGCAAGGAAAAGGAAAGGAAATGGAAGGAAACTTAGGAAGGAAAGGAAAGGAGTAAAGGACCGGTCCGAAGGTATAAGGTATTAGTCAATTAGTCAATTAGTTTTCATTTTTTAAAATTGGTCAAACGGTCAAAATTGGTAGGTAAATTTAAAAAATCAAAAAATCCTAAAAAAAAAAAAAAAAATTTAAACCGGTTCCCAACCGGTCCGATCCCAACCGATTTTGGGGAGAAATTCGGACCGGACCAGTCACCGGTTACCGGTCGAACCAGTCGAACCGGCCGGTCCAGTCTAATTTTTAAAACCTTGATTGAGAGGAAATGAATAGCCTAATTAAAGCATCGCGAATTTCATTACTAGTAAATCACACATACACGATAGTATCTCAATTAAAAATATATCCAAGAATGAATTGTAATTATTTTTACTATTTAAAGACAAAAAATCTATTACTAATTAAATAAAATAATATGAATATTTCAATTAAAGACATTATATTTGAAGATAATTTATACTTAAATAAATTATAAAATATCAAAATTTGATAACTCTAAGTTTATAAATTGCAAATTATAAAATTTAGAGAAGAATTATATAAATATAAATAGCGCAGAGTATTTTACTAAATATATTTTTTAAATTAAATATATATTTATACATTCATATTTTGATATAATAAATAAGTAAATGATTTTTTTTTTTAAAATACAAAGCTCTTATTTATGATTTATTAATAATGTAGAAGTTACAACTATAATTTTCATGACATATGAGATTTTTAAATGTTAAGTACTGATATGGGATAGCCCAATATGCTCGGCCCAAAGACCCGCAAGTCCACCTCACACACTAGGCCCAATTATGCAATCGAAGTCAGGTGATCCCAGTAGACCATACAGATCGACATCATGCGAAGTCTAGGCCGCTGATCGATACCTCGACCATACTGGTCGTCCAACCCAGTAAGCCTTGCGCCATGCCAATGTTAGGCTGACCAGGAAGGTCGATTAGGCGTGCAACCGCCTCTGCCGCATTAAATGCCCTGACAGATGGCATGCTTCCGCATTAATGACGCATGCCGCCCCAGTACCACCCATGCTGCCTCACCAGGGAGGAGGCCCGTCAACAGTATCCTACTCTGTCCCTAAACCCTACAAAGACAGCCACCTGGAATAGTACAAGGGAGGGAGATGACTCAATGGCCCCCAAGCAAGGACAAAAACCATTACAACATGTCAAGGGCATCTCAGACAAATCCCCGTTGGGAGAAGGTTATAAATATCCTCACTCCAGTCCTTCAAAGGTATGCCATTTTACATACACAAAGCCCTCACTCTGCGGCTCGTTATATATTTGACCTCATACTAACTTGAGCGTCGAACAGCCTAGGCTGAGGGCATCTCGGCTAGCTTGACATTTGGTTGTGATTGCAGCTCAGCCCAATTACCTTCATATATCGACCAGAGAGGTTGAACCCTTCAGAAATTACTATCTAATCAAACTTCAAGCGGATTTCACCCTCATTATTTGGCGATGTCTGTGAGAAACTACGAGTCCGCTATCAAAAATGGTGAACACCAGGCGAGCCCCCTTAGGAAGAGAATAAAATAAGAGATCCAGCTCTCCCCCTCCTAGGCCTCAACAAGAACTTGGCGTCCCCGGATCAAGCGCCCAGCCAAAACATGTGGTCACCCGAACTATGCCCCAATTGATGCAGCTCATTAGCGAGCAGATTTCAGCACAGATTTTAGCTTAACTATATATCTGTGGCTCTGAATCGACACACCGTCCAACCAGAGCCGACTGCCAGTGCAACAACGCAACCCGCGGCCCTAGAGGAGAGACAGCCAAGAGAAAACCAGGATCGACCAGAATCCAGAGGGCCCCTCTCGAGGGGCGAAGTAAGCCCAGGCTATTTTCTAAGGGAAATGACCCGAACCCTGCCCCAGGATGAGGTTGCAGATTTTGTCGACCACGGTGTTCAACCCATTCGACCCCCACAGTGCGATAGGGTTGAGTGCTCAAGACCCCACCCGAACAGAAATGCATCCTAAGCTAACAAGGAGGAATGGGAAGAAGTATCCCACCAGGTCCAACAGCTGAACTGACGACTGGAAGAAATCTCGAGGGGAAACATAGAGAAATTCCACCATCAATAGGGACCACAGAGGTTCCGAAGAGAGAGAGACTCCCCCTTCGTCCAGGATATCATCGACGAGCGCATTATTGTCGACGCCAAGATTTCGACTAGCCTGCCCCGATATGATGGCTCGTCAGACCCAAACGAACATCTAATGTAGTTTGAGCACATGATGCAGTTGCACGGGCACAGTGAGTACATCCATGCCAAGATGTTGGTGACCACTTTTTAGGGGATAGCACTCGACTGGTTTGTGAAACTAGAACCGATGTCGATATACTCGTACGACCAGTTGTACGATAAGTTTTTGCACCAATTTACGAACAGAAGGAAGGCAAAGCTCCCTCAAACCCATTTGCACACAGTGAAATAGAATAAATGAGGTGTTAAAGATCGACAGCTTGAGGATTGAGTTCCTGATCGATGTATTATTTTTGGGCCTTAGACACAAGGAGTGTACCAATGCATTGGTACGCGAACAACCTAGGTCGATGGAGGAGCTCCTCGACCTCACAGAAAGGTACATAACTCAAGAGGAAATGAATAAATTGAAATATGGTAATCTTGAGGTCGAGAAGAAGAAAAGCAAGGAGAAAGACGATCGTTAGGTCAGAGAGGGACGTTGATCCCCCATCAAATGCTGTCATGACTATACTTTGCTTAACCTCTCGAGGAAGGAAGTGTTGTTTGCTATCCAGCATGACAGCCTACTCAAAAGGCCCAAAAAGCTTACCGAGACAGAAGCCATGAGAAAATTAAAAAAATACTGCCATTTCCATAAGCAAAAAGGGCATGACACGGAAGATTGTTTCAACTTGCATGATGAGATCAAAAGATTGATCAGGCAGGGCCATCTTAAAAAATACGTCGACGAGCAGGCCAGGCGCGAAGAGGGCAAAACTGACCGGACTCTTCGTAGAGAAAGGTCGGCTAGCCCGAGAAGAGAAGACAAAGGAAAAAGACCTGCCCAGGAACCCCACCCACCCATTCGAATAGTCATTGACATGATACCAGAAGGTCCCACTGGGGGGGATTCAAGGTCCGCAAGGAAGTAGACTCAAAGAAAGTTAGAGTCAACCAAATCAGCTAAGGTCGAGACGATTTTGCAACTCTCAACTAGTGTAGAGCCGATCCCCTTCACTGACTCCGACCTCAACCATATGGAGAACATGGGAGTCGACAGAAAAATAGATTGCCCCATCATGGTAACACTCCAAATAGCTAACTTCGAGGTGAGAAAGATCTTGGTTGATAATGGTAGCTCTGTGAACATCCTGTTCTTGTCCACCTTGAACAGAATGAAATTGGGGGAATTTAAGTTTGATCCACTCAGAACGCAGCTAGTCGGATTTGGGGGGTCTGAGATCATCCCAGAAGGATCTATTAACCACTCCACAACATTTGGACAAGGTTCTCGAAGCAGAACCTTGCTGATCAACTACTTGGTAGTCGATGCTCCATTCACCTATAATGTCATCATTGGTCGACCCACCTTAAACGACTTCAGGGCCATTTTCTCCACTTACCACATGAAGATTAAGTTCCCGACCCTAACAGAAGTAGGAGAACTTTTATGCAATCTTAAGGATGCATAGCTCTGCTATACTATTTCCATCGAGTCCAACGAACAGAAGAAGCAACCTCAACTGAAGCCCTCGGGGGATGCCCCTGTAGCGTAACCTGAGGAGGAACCTTCATATAAGAAAATAAAGTTGGAAGACACCCGGGTCGAGCCTGTCGGGGAGTTTAAAATAATAGAGCTGGAACCTGAAAACCCCGACAAGACCACTCGGGTTGGAAGCGATATGGGCGACTACTTGGAATGCCTTATGGTCAATTTTCTTCGACGAAACATCGATGTGTTCGCTTGGAAGGCTATCGATCTCCAAGGAATCGACCCAAATGTTATCGTTCATCCACTCAACGTGGACCCTGCCCACAAACCAGTGAGACAAATGACAAGAACTTTCAATGTTGAGAGGTCCCAAATCATCGAGGAGAAGGTCAGCAAAATTTTAGAGGCAGGATATATTGTAGAGATTCAGTACCCCACTTGGCTTTGTAATATTGTACTCATCCCTAAGAATAGGGGAAAATGGCGTATGTGTAACGATTTCACTTATTTAAATAAAGCTTGTCCTAAGGATCCTTACCCCCTACCTCGCATAGATTTATTAGTCGATTCCACCACTGGTTGCGAATTGTTGAGCATGATGGATGCCTTCCAAAGCTATTATCAAATATTCATGGCACCCGAGGACAGGGACAAGACCTCTTTCGTCGTCCCCAATGGAATATACTACTTCTTGGTCATGCCCTTTAGGCTCAAAAATACGGGGGCAACATATCAAAGATTGGTCAACTTTATGTTCAAAAATGAGATTGGACAATCGATAGAGGTCTACGTCGATGACATGATTGTAAAAATAAAGAAAGCTAAGGACCATCTAGTCAACCTCGACCACACTTTCTCTATATTAAAGGCCTTTGGTATGAAACTTAATCCCAATAAGTGCACATTCGGGGTTCGAGGAGGCAAGTTACTGGGTTGCATGGTTAGCTAAAGAGGGATCGAGGCGAACCCACTTAAGATCCAAGCAATGCTGGACATCGTCCCATCCCGTATTGTTCGAGATGTACAACGTCTGGTCGGCAGGATAATAGCCTTCGGTAGATTCATTGCACAACTAGCCAACAAGAGTCTACCCTTCTTCAAAATACTCAGGAATGTTAAAAAATTAGGGTTTCAGTGGACTGAACAGTGTGACCAGGCTCTCGTCGAGCTTAAGCAATACCTATCCTCGCCACCTATGCTCGCCAAGCCCAAGTTGGGATAAGTTTTGCAACTCTACTTGGCCGTCTCTATCGCCTCGATCAGCTCAGTATTGGCATCAACGAGAGACAAAGCTCACCGACCGGTTTATTACTGCAGTAAGGCCCTGCATCAGCCAGAACACAATTACTTGGAGATTGAGAAGTTTGCCCTCACCCTCGTTACAGCAGCACGGAAGCTACGACCTTACCTCCAGTCCCACGTAATCTTGGTGTTGACCAATCAACCATTAAAGTAGGTGTTGTCGAGGCTCGACACTTCAGGTCGATTCACCAAATGGGCCATCGAGCTCGGAGAGTTTGACATCACATTCCAGCCGCGAACGACCATAAAATCACAAGTCTTGGCCAACTTTGTCATCGAGAGACTCGACCTCCCGGACCAAATACTTGAGAACCCCTCAGCGTGGACATTACACGTCGACGGTTCAGTAACCTCATCGGGAGGAGAAATAGGTATTTCTCTTCGTTCCCCACATGCCGAGGAGTATGATTTTGCAATAAAGCTCGACTTTCCGTCACCAACAACGAAGCAGAATATGAAGCTTTCATTGCTGGAATAAACATGGCTGCAACTCAGGGTGTCGAGCAGCTGGTAGCGATCATTGATTCATAGCTGGTCGCAGCACAAGTCGAAGGCAATTTCGAAGCTAAAAAGGCCAAAATGAGCCAATACTTAACTGAAGTAAAATAATTGCAATAGTTATTCAAGAGTTTCACCCTAAGCCAGGTCCCCCATGCGAAGAATGAACGGGCATATGCATTTTCAAAGCTAGCCAGCTCGACCAAAGGAACCAGGAAAAAACCATAACATTCTTAGTAGCCAGCAAACCATGTATCCAAGCCATCGATCATAACCTCGTCGATTGGGTTGAAGAGACAGCTCCTTCCTGGCAAGACCCGATCAAACTTTACCTGAGTTAGGGGACCATCCCCGAAGTCAAGAAAGACGCCCACAGGCTTAGAACGCAGGCAGCCAAGTTTGCACTCGACGACCATGGACAACTCTACAAGAGGTCGATATCAGCACCCCCACTTAAATGCCTAACACCCAAAGAGGCAAATGAAGTGCTACATAAGATTCACCCAACATTTGCGGCAATCATTACGGTGGTCGGTCCCTGGCCCACAAAGTTGTCCGTTATAGTTATTTTTGGCCCACCTTATTGCAAAACTCAATTGACTTCGCCAGAAAATGCCCATCATGCCAGATCCACTCGAACATACTGCACCAACCAGCCGTGTTGATGGTCAACGTCTAGATTACATGGCTATTTGACCAGTGGGGAATCGATATAATTGGATCTCTCCCACAGATATTGGGTCAGCGAAAGTTCATCATCGTAGTGGTCGAGTACTTCACTAAATAGGTCAAAGCTGAAGCAGTTCCAAAAATCACTGATGCGGCCATCAAGAGCTTTATTTGGAAAAATATAATCTGTCGGTTCGGTTAGCCCAGAGTCCTAATCTCGGATAATGGCACTTAGTTCCAGAGTAGGAGCACGAGAAAATGGTGCGAGGCCTTAGGAATCAACCAACACTTCACGTTAGTAGGAAACCCCTAGGCCAATGGTCAGACGAAGGTCACGAACAAAACAATTCTTGACCACCTCAAAGCTCGAATAGCAGGTATAGGGGCAAGTTGGGCAGATGACCTCCCAGGGATGCTGTGGGCATATAGGACCATACCTTGAATAGCCATGGGCCGCAGCCCATATAGCTTGGTCTACGGCTCCGAAGTAGTAATTCTATCCAAACTGGTCCAGCATACAGCCCTAGTGATTCACTATAATCCAAGCAGAAATGCTACAAAAAGGACCCTTGACCTAATCACCATCGGCGAGCTACGCCACACAGCCTACAAAATAATGCAACAATGCCGATCGAAAATGATGGAACGTTACAACAAAGTAGTTCGACCTCACAGTTTCAAAGTTGACGACGTTGTCCTCAAGAAGGTCGAGCTGTCAAGAAATGTGGGAAAACTTGACCCAAAATGGAAGGAACCTTACTCTGTGGTCAAAGTATCAAAGCATAACGCCTATTGCCTAGCAGACACGCGAGGCAATGAACTACCACGACCTTGGAATGCTGTAAACCTAAAGAAATTCTATATGTAAAATGGCAATCGGCCTCCGTTGTATTTCCTAGCAGCAATGAAAAGTTACAACACATTCTGCAAAATGCCAACTTGCACAAACTGACCATATGTTGTCGACCCCTAGTCGACCAAGCAGGCTTCAAGCCACCAAGTCAAGGCTTCGCAGTCGAGACCAACTTGTCGACCCCATAGTCAACCAAGCAGGCTTCAAGCCGCCAAGTCAAAGTTTTGCAACTGAGACCAACTTGTCGACCCCGTAGTCGACCAAGCAGGCTTCAAGCTGCCAAGTCAAAGCTTCCCAGCCGAGACCAACTTGTCGACCCCGTAGTCAACCAAGCAGGCTTCAAGCCGCCAAGTCAAGGCTTCGCAGCCGAGACCAACTTGTCGACCTTGCAGTCGCTAAATTATTTGAAGTTTATCATTCATTATTCTGAAGTCGACCCCGCAGTCGCTAAATTATTTGAACTTTATCATTCATTATTCTGAAGTTGACCCGCAGTCGCTAAATTATTTGAACTTTATCATTCATTATCTAAAGTCGACCCCGCAGTTGCTAAATTATTCAAAGTTTGATTGTTAATTATTTCGCCTAACTAAGCAATCGATGTGAGAGGTCAATCTCGATCACGCAATCGCTAGATTGAACAAATCTCTAAATTACAATGAGCCTCTGATTCATTAAATTGTATATTAGTCACAATCCACTTGATGAGGATCTTGAACTAATCACGCAAAATCTAACACTTCGAACATTCAACTGTTAATTTACTCATTCAATTGATTAAAGACAGTCAAAGTTGGAACATTTAAAAGAACATGTCATTCAAATGCAAAAACCGTCCATTACATATATCAAATAGCGTACATTAGTCAAAATAAAAATAAAATGCATCATTCAGGCGGCATCAGCTTGACTCGGTGCTCTCATCGACCGCAGTTGAGCGCCATCATCGATTGCTTGTTTGAGCTCGTCACTCGAAGGGATTAGAATGGGAATCGGCTCGAGCATGGTGATAGCAACAGGAACAGTGGCGATCGCCGACTGAAAAGGTCCAGCCACATCGGCCAGAAAATGCCCGTCCAGATAAGGAAAATACTCGGCCGCGTTGACCATGCCCTCCTTGACCTCGAACGCAAAGTCATTGGCGAAGTCAAATTCTTTAGCAATCACTTCCAACCTCTTCACCACCTGGGCCTGCCTCCTTTGTTCATTTGTCAAGGGCATAGCTGGTGGAGCCTCCGCAACTCCCTCGGCCATAGTGGCCTCTGTACCTTCCCCCTCAGCGCCCCCTTCGTCTTTCGGATAGGGCTGCAGCTGTTCATCAAGAAGGTGACTGAGGTATTCCCTATCCTCTGGTCAGAATGAATAGACTAGGAAATGCAGTTGTTTGAGGGCCTTCTTGAACGAGTTTCAGGCGTCGTCGAGCGTAAACACAACACTTGCGTCCTGAAACGCCGAGCTCAGCATGAATTGTTGCACCACTTCTCGCCGCATCAGCGGCAACTTCTGGTAGAATTTAGCTCGGGCCTCTTCGAGGGCAGCATTTAGACCAGCGGATCGACCAGAGTTATAGGCGACTTGCCTATCCAGCCTAGCCCACTTCAGCAGTTCGTCCATTCTGGTCCTCTTCTCGACCGAGGCGACCAGTTGACTGTCCCTCACTTGAAGCTGATTGTTTAGCTCCTCAACATGCTTGGCCAGCTCCTCGACTCTTGTCTGCGAAGACGCAAGCTGAGCTTTCAAAGTCTCCACGTCCCCACCTGCCTATAGGTGCTCACGATTAGCTAAAGCTAGCTCTGATCACCTGTAGAAGTGATATCCCAACTAGCCGACCTGAAAGACAGCATTGCTAGTAAGAATACAATATTCGACCAAAAAGCAATATTTAGCAATATAACCTACTCAACCCAAGCCTTAGCATGTTGAAGTGATAAGCCATCACCTTCAGAGCAGTATCCTGGCTCAGCCCCATCAGTTTTTTCTAGTCGGACAGGAACAGCTCGGCTATTAACACTTTTAAAGGAGCAACTCCTGTCCACCTTGTTGTCTCCATCGACAGCGAGTTGTGCACGGCCATGCTCGGCTCAGTCCCAAACCAATGGTGCATCGGTGAGGGCAGTTTGGGCAGGTGGAATAGTAGGTCACCCCCGTACGACCCGAACAGATCGTAGCCCGATGGTTAGCCCAAAACCACAGCCCTCCCATTTCCCTTTTCTGCAGCGGTCCTCTTCGGGGTGGGTCCCACTTGCTCCACCATGCGTCTTTTACCTCGACTCGCTGGGTTGTTGCCTACCGTAGCTATGGGTCGAGCAGGTGAGGAAGTCAGTAAAGGCGAAGGTTCATGGCCTCTGGCTGAGGTGCCTCGACCGCTGCAGTTTCTCGACGAGCTGCGATCACCAGGCGGCATTGCTGGTTCCTCTCAACCCTGGCCAAAGCCTCAGCCCTCGAGTAGTTCATGATCTTATCGTGATCTGTCAAGCAACATGATAGAAAGAGTTAAAACCGAGCACAAAAATGGAAAAATAACAAACTGAAAGCAGCACAGTCTACCTAGTCGATCGTCCACAGGCAAATTTAAGTAGGTTGACGACAACCCAGCCAATACCAAACTCCTCTCCTCGATAAACACGAGCCTTCCATTTGGACAAACTCGACCATTCCCAAACAAAAGTATTGGGCCCATTTGGAGTTAGGTTACCCGGCATCTTGACATGCCTCATCCATCAGTCCCTTAGAATATTGAACCCCCCAGCAACTCGAACAAATAGATAACGCATTTTCCATTCTTATCCATAGGAAGAGGCTAGGGTTACGAGGAATTTACGACGTAGGTCAAGCAGTTAGGTAATAGAAACCCGACTCGTTGGTACTACCTAACTTGTAGGACATGGGAAAAGGGAAAAGGTTCGAGAAGTTATCAAAGTTAGCTGGTTGGTAAAAAAGATGCGTCAAAACAATAAAGCTGTAAATGGTTGAAAAATAGTTCAACAATAACTGGGTTATACATACTTGCAGACCTCTAAGCAAGTCAACTACATGAACACCTAGGGGAAATCTAAGGTCATACCTAAAGGCATCCTCAAAAACCGTGATACAGCCCGCCAAGGGTCGATGCATACAACCAGAAGCCCCAGGCGTCAATAACTTATACTCAAGAGGAATGTGATATAACTGCCTAATATGCCTTAAGTCGACGGAAGTTATTGTGGACACCATCTCACTGTAATGGTTAGGGTGAATAATCGACCCTGTGATGGAGGAACCTGACTCGGTCCAGCTCCATCACCGTCGCGATCACTGCTCGAACTGCTGGAGCTCGAGCTATCACTCAACAAACTACTAGACTCCTCTGACAAACCCCTAGGCCTATCAGAGTGAGTAGCCTCATTATGCCCCCATGGGTACCCTCAGAATCAGATAAATGCAACATTATGACAATAAATCTAAGAACGCTAAGGAGAAGGAAAGAAAGAACTTACTAAGTTGATGAACTAAAAGCAGAAGATATTAGCAGCAAAAGAAGTTTGCTAGATGCTCGATTAGATGCAAAGGCAGTAAAAGTAAAAATGGGTGTTTTAACAGCGCATATTTATAGGCGCACAAGCGCGGGAATCCAAGCGATTGCAATAATGCTGTAACCACCATTTCGTAGCATGCGCGACACGATGTAACCGCTCATTTAATGCGTGAAAAGAGGTCAACTTTCAAAAACCCTCATCAATGAGCTCGCGTAACCGTCCAAATGACTACTCCCCAATCCTTCTCGTCGATTACCTCGTTCAGCATTCGAAAGTGAGGGGGACTTATGATATGGGATAGCCCAATATGCCCGGCCAAAAGACCACAGGCCCACCTCATACACTAGGCCCAATTATGCTATCGACATCGGGTGATCCCAGTCGACCATACAGATCGACACCGTGTGAAGTCTAGGCTGTTGATCGATAACTCGATCGTACTGCTCGTCCAATCCAGTAAGCCTTGTGCCATGCCGATGTTAGGTCAACCAGGAAGGTCGATCAGGGTATAGCTGTCTCTGCCGCATTAAATGCCCTGACAAGCGCCGTACCTCCGCATTAATGATGCATGCCGCCCCAGCACCACCCATGCTGCCGCACCAGGGAGGAGGCGCGTCAACAGTGTCCTACTCTGTCCCTAAACCCTGCAAAGGCAGCCACCTGGAATAGTACAAGGGTGGGAGATGAGTTAATGGCCCCTAAGCAAGGACGAAAACCATTACAACATGTCAAAGGCATCTCAGACAAATCCCCGCTGGGAGAAGGCTATAAATACCCTCACTCCAGCCCTTCAAAGCTATGCCATTTTACATACGCAAAGCCATCGCTCTGCTGCTCGATATATATTCAACCTCATACTAACTTGAGCATCGGAGAGCCTAAGCCGACGGCATCTGGGCTAGCCTGATATTTGCTCGTGCTTGCAGGATTCGGCCCAATTACCTTCATATATTGACCAGAGAGGTCAAACCTTTCAAAAATTACTATATAATCCAACTTCAAGCGGATTTCACGCTCATCAAGTACTTTTATGGAGTAAATATATAACCTCTTTATAATTTATGTATAAAATAACTTACATTAGGATGTTATTTGTTAACTAATTCAACATGTAGTTTGTAACAGCAACTGCTACAAACTAAAATATCTCTTGATATTTCATATAACTTTGATAAATAAAATTTACTTATTGTTATTTATGTATGTAGTTATTTTATTATTTTCAAAAATTATCAAATAACATACATTGTATAATGGATAAAATAATAAGCAAATTTTTAGTATTCAATTCAAAATAAAGTATCAATATCTCATATGTTTGTTTTGTAAGTATATAAAAATCTATGAATAATTAAATGGATACTTATTTTTAGTTAAACCTTTTTAATCTGATATCATTAATCCATGTTAAAATATGTTTTATAAATATTATATTTTTAAATATTTTATTACGTCATATTATTTGAGGTAGATTACTCAAGTATAAAGTACATACAATTTTCAATCTAGATAAATTGAGAGAGCTATAATTAAAATAATAGTAAAATAAAAAATTGTATCAAAGGTAAATTCTTATATGAACAAACAAAAATATTTAAAAATAGTACTAAAATTGGATACATAAAATATAATTAATTGAAATAAAAAATATTGCATGCTGATGTTTTCAAATAAAAAATTGCAATCCTAAGTTCAACATAAAAACTTTAACTGTAAATAAATATTGATGAAATAATAAAGTAATTATATTGATAAAATATTTAAATATATTAGAAGACTATCTAATTAATTTAGAATAAAAAAATATGTTTTATATAAAAAATATTAAAAACTTTATATAGAATGAACTTTAAAATTTAAAAAGAGAAAAGAAACATCATTATATTATGGTAATTGGAAAAGAGGTCCTGCAATTCAAAATATGGAATCAAAGTACGAATAATGTAGAAATAAAATATAAAAAGAATATTTGTAAAATGACAAAATTTACTTATAAAATAAATGAAATATCTATCTATCTTTTGAGATAAGAGTACATAGTATGGTGCTGATATATTAATTATAAATTTATTTAATAAGATAAAAATATGATTATAGATACTTTTGGTATTATCTTATGAGATAACAATTTATATTTTGATTTTGGATAAGTACAACATGATATTTTTGTTATAATGGATAAGTTGGTTGTATTAAAAAAATATTAAAGTGAGTAAACAACTAATGGAAGTTTTTCAATTGAATTAAAATACTCAAAATTCTAAGAATTTGATATTTGGCCAAAATTACACAATTAGATAATCACGAAACTGTGTTATATATAATAGTATAGATATCAAATAGATAATATCAAATTCTTTATTTAATGTATTGATAAAATAAACATTGTAATGTCAATTAAAGGAATTATTATATTTAAAAATATAATATTCATATTTTTTAAATAAATTAATAAAGAGGTAGGCTTAAAATTATTTCTAAGGATAAATAAGTGAAAGAGGGAAAGAATTTGAGGCATATCTTAATTTTACTAAAAAAAATTACTTTATACGCTTTGAATTTGATCGATTCTTTTCAATTAGACTAATGGGTTCAGCAAAATCTAAAAATTGTGCAACGGCCCATTTTTAGATATTTGAGCTGAATTTTGTTTGCATTGTATATTATATTTATATATATACACTATAATATATAGCACAACGGTGTGGGATTCGTAATTGTGAAATTTTGGTCAAATTCTGCATTCTTAGAATTTTGAGCTTTTTAATTAAATTAAAAAATTCTCATTAATTATTGATTGTTAATTATGATATTATTTTTTCATTTACATGTATCTAGATTTTTGAAATCATTTCCTTGATTGGAACAAATTATTTTATATTTATCTCTAATACCAAAATATGTTTGTATTCTATCTACAAAATCTTTTTCATTGCTATTGTCAATATATTGATGATTCCTAGATCATTCGAATTCTAAGGTTAGATAAGTTTTCCCTAAATTTTTTTATCTTTAATAACTAATTTATATATATGCCACTATATATAGAATTTATTAGCAATTCTCAATTCCCTAGAATCTCTTTTTCTCTACCTCTGCCTCTTTGTGTGTGTCATCTTTTCAGTCTTCACGTAATTAATTGTTTGCTTGATTTTTCTTTGTTCACTATTTTGATCTCATTTTATTCATTTAATTTTGTTATGTTATATGATCAAAGAGACTATTTGGATTTATGCTTATAATTTTCTCTTCAATCATGAATAAAGTCTATCATCTACCTTTTATTTGTTGTTAAAATTCTATACGTTATATATGTATATTATATTGTTTATTACTTAGTTTAACTTATCAACTTATTTTTTTTAATTTTTTTAATTCTCTTTTTGATCATTTAATTTGTAATTTTACATAGTGAGGTATCTCCTTTGCTTTTAATATTTTAGAATTTATTTATGTGATGCCCCACTCAGAATAACCCCTAAGCTGAGGTGCCACCAATTCAAGATTAAATCATAATGTATAACATAACCAATAGGCCCATAATATTTCATCAAAACTCATAGAAAACAACATATTCCAAACTTAAAGCAACACTACTAGGGGATCATATTACATGCCAAGTTCCAACAGTATCCAAAAATCTCAATTCTAAGCCACGATTAATTACAAGCCCAATGTGTCATCCCATAAAATACAATATACACATGCCATAGATCTTAGGTTCATACTTAACATATCACAACATCTCTAAGTCGAAGCTTGGCTAGTAGGTGGACCTATGTGTACATATGTCCATCCACACTGCTACAAATAGTCCCAATAGGCCAAATCATAAGCCCTCATTCCATATTCAAACCTATTTGAGAAGGAAATAAAAGAATAATAATAGGGTAAGTCCTAAGGACTTAGTGAGGGAAAAGAAAAGGACAGGATTTAAAGAAAAACTATTGAGATACAACAATCAATAAACAAATCATTAACAAGCAAGAGTTTTTAATATGAATCAACAGTATACATGACAAGCGTGATATCAAATTTAACAAGCTGTTGGCCATTTTATCCTTATTACTCCTAGATCAAGTTATAATTGCTAGTACCGAACATAAGTACAGTATAAACAAGATTTCATTATCACTCAATTGCTCGTGCACTTAACTCGACATGTAAGAACTTGCTTTTACAGCATGGTCGACCACATGTTGGATCCCACCACTCACAGTTCGCTACCTCCAACTCCTTGTTGAGTCAGGATCGTAGATGGGTATTAGTCGGGAGATCTGTCACCATTGGTCCATTCCGTCCGGCTGTCTTTCTGGACCTAGCCCTGGGCCCAACTTCCAGTGGCATCCCTCTAGGTTGAACATCCTAAGGGCATCCCCATAGGTTGAATTGATAATACCAATAGATAAGAATTTAACTTTTAAAGTAATAAACATGAATATAACAAGATATGAGTTTGGAACAACAACATACATAGTATACTGGCCAGCAAGGTCGTTCTGGAATAATAATCCAAGCATTCTGCTAGGATTTGCACTCAGCCAATACAATCAATAATCAAATATACGATCAAGACCAATTAATCGATATACATGATAGATTCAATAATGCCAACAAGTCCACTTAGCTGAAATATAGAATTAATTCAAGTATGCTAACAAGGCCACAAATTGTAATAAACAATAACAGAAGCAAGAATTAATAAAACAAACCCTCACAGGGGTATGCGAAACAAGTAACCAATACCACGAGGAATTCAACGATCGAAGTTCATATATTTCCGAGAAGAAAGCATGTTGAACCCTCATAGGGATTTATAAAGCAAAAACCAGATTGGTAGATCCTCACAGGGCATACAAAACAAATACCTAAGAGGTTAAACCCTCACAGGGTTTTCGAAATGGATAATAGATAAGTTCAATCAATACAAGTACCAAAGCGGTAGGCCTACAACTTAAAACTCTGCAAAGATGTTATCCACGCTCTATAGTCTGGAAGACCCTAGATCCTTGTCACCTAACCAAAGAATGGATTCACTGTCAAAATCCTCGTTTTGACTGTATATTCACAATTATACGGATAGCAGTCTAAAATCAATAACTACTCGCTTAATATGGTAGTTTTAGGGTTCAATTGGTACTATTGGTACGGAAGTGCTAATTAAGCTGTCATTACGGGAATATTCACGGGGTTCATATCGGTTCCAATAAAGAGATACAATCAGGTCCTTAATTGTATAATTAATCTCACTAAATTATACCAAGTCAATAATGACAGTCCAATCATCTTAATTAACCTAGCTATCGCCTCTTAGGTCTTAAATTCATGAAATCCTCAATTTAGGGTTTAAATCCTTTGGCACTCTCATTTAATCCAAGTTAGCATATAATACGACATATCCGGGCCCACTAGACTATATGATAATCCTTGCATGGAAATATATATATCAATCATGCATTAATTTCTCACTCTTGGCATATTACAAGATTTTCAAATGAAATGGTACAATATACATGTATATATTCATAGTCTCATAACCAACTTTTAACCTTATTATGTCATATAATATCGATTTGTAATAGCCCAATTATCATTAATAATCCAAGTTTGTCCTTAGGTCCCAGTTACATAAAATTAGAGTTTTTATTACCTAATTAACCTAATTAACCAAAATTATTAGGTAATATAGTGAAATTTTGGTCCACTAACTTATATAATTATATACATGTTTCAATTTTTCTGATCATGTCACGTATTCTTTCTTATTATACAAGGTATTATAAAGATCGGCACGTATATACATATACATGCAATATAATTAACCAAACTTTGATCATTTACCCAAATCTCGTTATCGGAGTAGAATTTCCACAATCAACTTTCATGCATGTGATCCTCACGACGAGATGAAGATTCTATCTCTACACCGCCGCCGTCGCCGTCCTCTGTTGCCGAAGATAGCCATCCCCACCACCAAATGATGTGTCTCAACTCAACTAACAAGACGCCCCACTCAATTTCAAGCTTTACCGCTGGGAAAACCTTCAATTTCTCCTCCGATCATTCAGCACCACCACTCACTGCCATGCAGAATTTCTTCAATTCCTCCATCTCCAATAGCACATTTCCAAAATTGAAGACATCTACACCATCCTTGAGCTAAGCCCAACAAAGCCCATAGCTTAAACACCAGCTTTACTCGCCAGAACGAAGAAACCCATCACCACCTCAATCGCTGAGATTTCCAGTTCCATTTCTGGCCACTACATCGGTTAGTTCTACAATATTTTATTATCTTTGAGTTCCTGGAGCTTAGAGGAGTAAAGTGGTATATAATGTGTTGGGTTTTTGCTGCTTGTCGGAGAAGGTTGCTGGAGAGAGATAGAAAGGTGTAAACGATGAGAAATAAAGGAAAATGGGGAAGGAAAATAGAAATGTGATATTTGAAGGTAATTTTTCAGAAATTGCAAATTAACCCCAATAATTTTACTGCTGCTTTCAATTAGGTCCTTCAAAATTTTAGCTATCTTTTAATTAGACCCGAACATAGTTGGTGCTTTATTTTGACCTATTTGACCTAAAATAATCTCACTTTGACCCCCAAAACTTAAAGATGTTGCTCAATTAAGTCTTTTCTATTTATGTTTTAATCCCCAAAACTTTTTAAAGTTAAATAAAATTTAATAAAAACTTATAGAAATAATATTAATAAAATTCCATCCATTAATACAATTTCTTGGGATGTTACAATTTCATTTTTAATAGCTACATTTTCCTATTTAATAATTGATAAGTTCTGCCATTTGTTTCATTTTTCCTTTTCTTTTCATTTGTTTCAAGAAATCTTATTTTACATTTAGTATCTTCCCATTTATTCTGTCAATCAAGTTATTAGGGGTGTTCATGGTGCGATTTGGTTCCATTTTGAGAAAAATCTCAACCGAACCAAACCAATCAATTTTGGTACAAGACCAACCATTCAGTTTGGTTCAATATAGAGAACCAAACGAAACCAAACCAATCAAATTCAGTTTGGTTTGGTTCGATTTTTTGGTTTTTCTTAATTTTAATTTTCAAATATAGATGAAACAAAATCCATTACATTTATCCTATAAATTCACTTGCAAAAATCATTTTGTGCGCAGCATATGGACCTTGTTGTTTACCATTAAAAGGAAAACATAATCTAAGAAAGAGAAGAGAGAATTAACTTAAAAATTGAGCTTATGTGTGAGGAAAATAAGTAAAAAAATGGGGTATTTTTGGCAAAATATATAAAAATAGAGATTTTAGTAATATATTATCGGTTTGGTTTGGTTTGGTTTGGTTTGGTTCAGTTCAGTTCTAACTTTGCGAAGAGAAAAATGAACCAAACTGATCGATTTTTCAAATTTTAAACCAAAAAACCCAATTTAATTGGTTTTTTTATCAGTTTTTATTTTTTCAGCTGGTTTAATCGGTTTTGTTTGGGTTGGTTTGGTTTTGAACACCCCTACCAGGTATCAGTTAATTTGCTGATTCTTTCTTTCTATTTTTAATATTTCCTTTTTGTTCTCTAATTTTACAATTTTATGGGATGAGACTTATTTGGGTTAATTTTAATATTTTTAGAAATTTTAATTTCTTGAATATGAAATTTTATAAGTCCATTAGTTTTATTTTTTCCTTCATATATATGCAATTTTATATGTATAAATATGTACGATTCTAACTCTTTTTGAAAAGTTTATATACTACTTCATAAGTATATATTCTTTAAACTTATAGGAAAAAAAAATGCAAAATTAGTCATGTAACTTAACGCTATTGGCAAAGTAGAACTTTAACTTTTAGGGCCGCAAAATTGGTATACCACCTTTGAAATTTTGGCAATTTGAGAAAAAATTGGACCCCAAATTGTAACTGTGAGCGGCCCGTGGCTATGTGGCAGCTAATTTGGCTCCATGGCATATGACTTGGCAATTCTTTTTGCCATGTCAACTTAAAATTGATACTTAGACCAAAAAAAGGGAGGGGGGGGGGGGGAAATGGAAAAAGATACACCTCAAATTAACAAAATATAAAACCAATATAAATTCCAAAAAGAAAAAATAATGTAATGCCCCCACTTGGGATACCACCTAAGCCGAAGCGCCACTCCGTTCAATCTTAAATTGAACTTACAATTCAATCAATAGTCCATAATCAAATATTTTAAGCTTATCAGAAAAAGTAGCGAATTCCAACTTAAACAAACCTATCATAAGACAATAAATTCACCCTTAAACAATCTTGTAACATATAGCACATATACTAAATACACGCCACAAAATCTCAAATTCAACTTACAGATTATTCACATTCTTACATACCTAAATATTTACATTCATTAAGTCGACCACATCAACATGATATATCACAGCGTCTTGAGTCCATGCTTAGCAACAAGATAATTTCAATATATGCATTCAACACCTAATCTATTATAAAATATTCATGTCCTACTTGGAGTTCAATCCTTCATTTCATCCTTGTCTGAAAGAATCAAAATAAATGGGGGTAAGTCCAAAGGACTTAGTGAGGGAGAATAAAATGATAGGATGTGAAAGAAAATTATTGAGATACAACAATCGACAATAAAATTGTTGGAATAGTGCCCAACAAGCCAATTGGATTGGCCTTGTAAACTATTTCATTGTAAGATAATCTTGATTGAATGATATTCATCATATGGCCATCTTCATCATATGGTCTTCATTTTCTTCACTGGCATTTGGATGAAGCCCTTAGATCACACAAGACTATAGGACTTAGTTTGGTGACCATGGAATAAGTCTCACACGATCGTGATCTTAAACCTTCCAAGTCATAGGATATTAAGAGAACAAGGGCATCTAAGATTCGAATAGACTTGCACTGACGCTGCATAATCCAAGAGTTGGATATTGTTCTGTTCCATGAACAACTGTATGAGATACGGGTGCATGTTAGTAGGTGCTTATTAGGGAACAAGGTACTGAAGACCTGCCTGGAGAATCCACTAGATAGCCCAAGTGGCAAGTCGGTAGTGGCAAGTTCTCCCGTTTACACTAGTGTATATCATTAGTCATTTGACCTGAGGATCCATGGTAACCTTGTGTCTAGTCCTCATGCTTTGACTCTTTCTTGATCACTTAGCGGGTCTTCCGAGTTGAGATTGGGTATGAGCTACTTGGCATGAAGGTTTGTGAGATCTAAGATGGAATCCAACTCCTCATCTTTGTGAAGGGCGAGTGCATCTCCTATGTGTTCTATAATGATCAATTCCAAGAAATCCTTGAGCAAGGTGATGTGACAATTTGGAAAGGCGTTTTGAAAGATGAGGTCACAAAGGGAATTGAACATTAAGAATAGAAACATAGTATCGAGGCTATTAGGGAGCCGACTAATATCTTGCCCTAGGCCTCTTTCGAGAGATAGGAGACAGAAGGATCGTATTTGCATGGTACGCGTAATGCTAGAATGGTTCTTCAAGAGCATTCATTTCGGCAAATTAGTTGGGCTCCATGGGCTTGAGGTTGGACATCGACCATGGAGATTGGGTACTCTTTAATTAATGAGATTAATTGAATCGAGTCGCTCAGTTTAAAGGAGTTTAAACTAATGTGAATATTTGATATTCCAAAAGTCACAAGGAGTTGTGAGCCTATGTCCAATGAATGGTAGAAGCTAATGGGTCACATACAAAATCTAATGACATGGTCAATTGAAGGAAGTAGAATTTTCTAGGAGTTAGAAAATCCATAACCATTTTGGAGGAGGCAAAATTGTAGCCATTTTGACTTGATCAATTTAAATGTTAAATTGGTCAAATTAATTTAAGAGTTAAATTAAGATCAATTAATTAAGGGTTAATTAATTTATGTCACATGACTATCAATTGGTCAAAATTAATTTAAGGGTTAAATTGACTTTGACTAGCTTAAATAGTTAAGCATTTTTGACTTAAGAGTTAAGTCAAATTATTATTGGTTAAATTAAAGTGTTTAATTTAATTGAGTTGGAAGATTATTTTTTGGAGAATAATTAAGTGAATGGTTCATTTAATGTGAATTGGAATTTAATTGCAAGACATTTCATAAGATGAAATTTGTGCTTCAATTAATATTCTTATTCACTTCAATTAATATTCTTATTCACTAATTACTAGTTAGTGGCCACCTTGGCAAGGACACTTGACATCATCTCCTTGGGGATGTTCATGGACCACTCCTATATATAGATATAGGAGTGTGTCCAGCCAAGAGAGAGTGAGAGCAAACGTGTGCATGACTAGTGTGATTTCTCCCCACATTTTGTGTAGTGGGAATCTAATTTGTTAGCATCCCATTATTCTCTCCAACTTCCTCCTCCTCCTTCTTCTCAGCCTTCCTACCCTCATTCTCTGCAGATATTCCAGCCATTCTGTATAGAACAGTCCATATATTTGGTGTGTGGACTTTTACATTAGAGGCAATCTAATTTGGTTGCTTTTGCTCTTGACTGGAGCAGTTTTCTTGCAGCTGGTTTTACTAGTTCTGGGAGGACCTCTGGTGTTTTGATTGGGCTGAATTTTGAACTGAATAATATTCAAAGGGTTTAGGAGTTCCTGTAAAAATTTCATCAAAAACAGCGGAGTCCATCCAAGGGAAAATCGGTGGTGAACCTGCTGCGCCGGTGAAGAGACAGTTTGACGGTTTTCAAGAGTTTTCTCTTGCTCTTCAATTTTCTGTAATCACCCAGGTATTTTTCCCTTATAAATATAAATTCCATGCATGTATTGATCTTGGGGGTGTTGTGTGGGCTAGTTTATTCAGTTTTATTTTTGATATATTTGGATCCTAGTGCCACACATACCTTGAAGTGGTATCAGAGCCATATTCATGCATGGATTTAGATTTTGCTTAGCTTGGATGGTTGGTTCTTCTGAAGAACTGATTGAAATCACCATGTACTCGATGCATATGATGGGTTGGAGTGTGTGGATGATCTTTCTTGTGGCTCCTTGTTTAATGGATTGAATCATGCTATTATGTGCTTTAATTGTTAATTCATATGATAGGTATGTTTTAATTCATTTTTGCTAATGTTAAATTTTTTTTTTTGCATTGGTAGATGTTATATTATGATATAGCACGTTATGGATGGCCTTAAGTTGTTTTGGTCATTTTTGGGTCCAATTGGATTGGATATAATTGGAGATTTTTGAAGAATATGATTCTTGCTTAAACTTGTTTTTCAAGCTTCTTTGGGCACTTGATTTTTCAGTTTTAAAAGGTGTTTTAATCTGAAATTTCATCCTATGTTATGTGTTTTGATGTTTAGAAGTTGTTCTAAGAATCTTGGTGCACAAAAGTTGAGCCAAAAATGGCTTGACTTGGCCATGAACCCCAAAACAGGGGTGCTGCCTGCCCATGGCAGCCCACAGCAAGGCAGTGGCCAAGAGCTACTGCCCAGCAGTGAGCAAGCCTCGGCCAGCAGCCCCTAGTTGGGTTTGGGACGGGTTTGAGCTTTTTCTTTGGTTCCTTTGGTGACCAAACTTGTTTTGAAACACTCACATTGGTTGCACAAATGTTGTGCAAGGCCTCAAAATTGAGTTGGACACTTTTTGGTTGCTTTTAAAACTTGTTAAAGTTGATCTCCAATTGTGGCAAAAATATGATGCATAAGCGTTATGCTTGTTTTTGCTTGGCCAATTATTTGCTAATTTGATTAGCACTTAATTGTTGGAATTGAATGTCAATTCTTGGTTTATTTATTGTTCATTTAAATGTTGAATGGATGATGAATGAATGAGGATGATCATGAGCCTTTAATATTGATTTTATTTATTTCAAGTTGTTGAAATGGGTTGTATTTAATGGGGCTTGCATGCCTCTTGTTCTATCTTGTAAAAGTTATGAGAGTAGAATCACTAGAAGTGAGGTTTTCTTTCTCTTGTAAAATTGCAAGGAGTAAGAAGGACCCAAGGAGGCTTGAAGACCCATGAATGTATGGGATACACTCATGTAATAGCTTAGTTTAATCCACCCACTTAAAATTAACCAAGTGATGCACCTATGGCTCTAAGTGCGTCACTTGGTTAGGCTCATGGTCATCCCACCCTAGAAGCATGCTAGGCACATTTACTTATTTACGGTTTCCATATCCTATTGATGTATGAGATACATGACTAGAATATAGAGAACCTAAATAAGAAGATAAAAATGATGAGATCTTTGCAAACAAAAATCCTCCACTTTGAATGTCTAAGTATTTTTCAAATATTAAGTCAAAATGGATACAAATTAAAAGAGTTTTAATTAATCCAAGCCTTCCACCAATAGTGTATGCCATGGGATGCTACCGATTTTGTGTGATGGCACTCGGTCACGGGGGTCACGCTTAGGAGGAAAGCTGTGACCATACACTTAGCATAAGATGTATCTTTGATTCAAGAACCCTCACGCGTTGGCACTCGGTCACGGGGGACGACATGAGGCCGTCTTGAGACGAAGAATGATTGGTAGATTTGACTTAACACTTAGTAGTGTAGATGGCACACAGTCACGTGGGTCTATATGAAAAGTGAGGCAAAATATATCAAGAATTGCATGAGATGCAATTAGCAAAACTTGCTTTCCTTTTGATTGCTTGTGGATGGCACTCGGTCACGGGGGTCCATTGGCAAGTCATTAGGATCTTAATTCTCACTAGGAAATGAGATTTCCTGAATTCTTCTTGGGGGTGAAGGATTTGATAAAATAGTGGGAGAAAAACATGCTTGAAAGACCATAAACATGTTTTATATATCAAATTCAGTCACATGCTTATACTTTTTTTCGCCTCTTGTAGATTTTTGAAATCTTCAAAATAATATGACTAAAAATCTACTCGCAAGTATTTTGGAAACCAATAAGCTAACCGGACCTAACTTCCAAGATTAGTTGAGAAACCTTAAGATAATTCTTGACTCCGAGAAGAGGACTTATGTACCTGACCAAAGTCCGCCAAACACATTAGGTGATGACCTTTCTGATGAGGCACATGAAATGTTCACTAAATTTGTAGATGATGATCTACAAGTGATGTGTCTCATGATGGCATCCATGACTAATGAGCTCCAAAAATCTCATGAGCACATGAAACATGCTCGAAAAATCTATGTGCACCTACAAGAGTTGTATGGTGTACAATCAAGATACGAAAGGTTCGCTTTGTCAAAAGAGCTTTTTAGAGAAAGGATGAGTGAAGGTTCGAGTGTCCATGACCACGAGCTAAAGATGATTGGACTCATCGAAAAGCTTGGACAACTTGACGTGATTATGGACAATGACCTTTACATAGATTTGATCCTACAGTCGCTACCTCCATCGTTCGACCAATTCGTCATGAACTTTAATATGTCCAAATAGGAAGTGACGATTAACGAATTGGTGAACATGCTTGTGTCTGCCGAGTCGACCTTGAAAAAGGAAAAGCCTCTTATGATTGCCTCCACCTCCAATTCAAAAGGCCTTAGGGGCCCAAGAAAGGGAGGAAAAAGGAAGAAAAGTTCTTCCAAAGGGAAACAACCCAAGAAGAGTTCTGGGAGAGTTAAGAAAAAGGTTAAAACCGATGCAAATTATTTCCACTGTGGTGAAAAAGGACATTGGAAGAGAAATTGAAAAGCTTACCTTGATAATCTTGAGAAGAGTATGTTATTCATTGAAGAGCATTTAACAACCAATTCTTCCACATGGGTATTTGATACTGCATGCGGTTCTCATCTATGTAATTCGTTACAGGGGATGGAAAGAAGAAAGGGACTTCGTGAAGGGGATATGATCCTCCGCCTAGGAAATGGAGCAACTGTTGCGGCCACTTTCCAAGGCATAATCAAGTTAGACTTGGGGAATGCTAAAATTGTATTAGATCCAGTTTATTATGTACCCCATCTTGTTAAGAACATCATATCAATTCCCGTTCTTGATAATGAAGGATATGATTTTTCTATATCGAATGGGACATTGATGGCCTTAAAGAATGGTTCTTTAATTGCTAAAGGTACATTAATGAATGGATTATACATACTTGATTCCCAACCTTCACTTATGCACATTCAATCGAATAAAAGGAAGCTAGATATCCAAGAAGATGCCATGTTATGGCATACAAGACTTGGTCATATCTCTAAAAATAGGATGAGCAAGTTAGAAGCGCTCAAAGCACTAAATGTTAGTGGCATTGAGAACCTTTCTACTTGTGAATCTTGTTTAAAGGAAAAAATGACCAAAACTCCATTTGTAGGACAAACGGAGCGAACCACACATCTATTGGATCTCATCTATTCGGATGTTTATGGACCACTAAGAGTTAGTGGGAGAGGAGGCTATTCCTACTTCATCACTTTCACTGATGATTATAGTCGGTACGGACATGTGTATCTTATGAAGTACAAGTCCGAGGCCTTTGAAAAGTTCAAAGAGTACAAGAATGAAGTAGAAAAGCAAAAGGGACTTAGTATTAAAACTCTTCGATCGGATCGAGGGGGCGAATACTTAAGTACCGAATTCTTGGATTATCTAAAAGAGAATGAGATTCTTTCACAATGAACTCCTCCCAGCACACCCCAACATAATGGAGTAGCCGAAAGGAGAAACCGTACCTTGTTGGACATGGTACGTTCCATGATGAGTTTTTCCAATGTACCTATATCCTTTTGGGGATATGCCTTAGAAAGGGCGGTGAGGCTACTAAATGTAGTACCTTCAAAGTCTGTGCCAAAGACACCATATGAGATATGGCATGGCAAAGCACCCTCTTACCATTATTTGAAAGTTTGGGGATCTCTCACCTACGTGAGACGAACAGTGGGAGATAAGTTGGATAGTAGATCCACCTTGTACAAGTTTGTGGGATACCCAAGAGAGTCGATGTGTTATTACTTTTACGATCCCTCAGAACAAAAAATGTTTGTTTCAAGGAATGCCCACTTTTTGGAAAAGGAATTTCTATTAGATAGAAATGGCATTGTCATTGAACTCGATGAAGTTCAAGATGATCAAGAAATCCCACAAGTAGTGGAAACAAATACGGAATTAGAACCTTGTACACACCATCTAAGAAGGTCTGACTGGATCAAGAAGCAACCCAAAAGGTTTTGATTCCTTCATGAGACAGGTCAATTGGATAGTAATCCAAAGACCTATGAGAAAGCTATCTTAGACATAGATTCGGGACGTTAGCTAGAAGCTATAAGATCCGAAATGGACTCCATGTACTCAAACAAAGTATGGACTTTGGTAGATCCACTAGAGCGAATAGTTCCCATCAATTACAAGTGGATCTATAAGCAGAAGCTTGGAGTAGATGGAGAAGTAGTGACTTTTAAGGCACGACTAATGGCAAAAGGTTACACTCAAAGACCCGGTATCGATTTCAAGGAAACCTTTTCACCGGTTGCTATGACTAAGTCCATTCGGATCATACTTGCCATAGCCGCATATTATGACTATGAGATATGGCAAATGGATGTTAAAACCGCTTTCCTCAATGGTGACATTGAAGAAGAAATTTACATGGAGCAACCACAATGTTTTACATTCAAAGGGAGTGAGCAAAAGGTTTGCAAACTCCAGAAATCCATTTATGGGTTAAAACAAGCGCCCTGAAGTTGGAACATACGTTTTGACAAAATGGTCAAATCGTTTGGCTTTGTCAAAAATATGTATAAACCTGTGTGTACAAGAAATCTAGTGGGAGTTCAATACAGCTTATTATGCTTTATGTAGATGACATCCTTCTCATTAGAAATGAGGTAGGAATGTTGGAGTGTACTAAAGCATGGTTATCTACACAATTCTCTATGAAGGATTTAGGAGAAGTATCCTACGTATTTGGAATACGTATCTATAAAGACAGATCGAAGAGGATGCTGGGGCTTTCCCAAACCCCGTACATTGACAAGATACTAAAGAGGTTTAGTGAAAGAATCCAAGAGGGGATTCCTTCCCATGGGACATTGCATTCATCTCTCAAAGTCTATGGCCCCCAAGACTGAGGAAGAGAAGCGAAGAATGTTCCACATATACCTTATGCCTCCTCCATAAGAAGCATAATGTATGCAGTGCAATGTACTAGATCGGATGTGGCACACTCGCTAAGTGTTACGAATAGGTGCCAATCCAATCCCAGTGAGAGTCACTGGATAGCCGTAAAAGCAATTCTTAAGTACTTGAGAAGAACTAAGGACATATTCTTGGTATACAGAAATTGAGAATTGAAACTAGAAGGGTTTTCAGATTCAAGTTTCCAATCTGATGTAGATGACCTCAAATCCACTTCTGGATTTATATTTTGCCTTAATGGTGGCATGGTGAGTTGAAAGAGTTCCAAACAAGACACCACGACTGATTCAACCACTGAAGCAGAGTATATTGTAGCTTCGAAAGCTGTAAAGAAGGGTGTTTGGATGAAAAACTTCACTCAAGAGTTGAATGTGATGCCTACCATTGCAGAGCTAGTTGTTGTCTTTTGTGACAACAATGGGGCGGTAGCGCAAGCTAAAGAGCTAAGATCTCATCAGCGATCCAAGCATATTTTGAGGTGATACCATTTGATCCGGGAGATCATTGATAGAGGCATCATCCAAGTGGAGAGAGTTGCCTTAGAAGAGAATATAGCAGATCCACTGACAAAACCCCTATCGCAAAAGGTCTTTGAAGGACATCTTGAGAAGATAGGTCTCAAGGTCATGGGGCACTGGCTTTAGGGCAAGTGGGAGATTGTTGGAATAGTGCCCAACAAGCCAATTAGATTGGCCTTGTAAACTACTTCATTGTAAAACAATCTTGATTGAATGATATTCATCATATGGCCATCTTCATCATATGCTCTTCATTTTCTTCACTGGCATTTGGATGAAGACCTTAGAACACACAAGACTATGGGACTTGGTTTGGTGACCATGGAATAAGCCTCACACGGTCGTGATCTTAAACCTTCCAAGTCATAGGATCTTAAGAGAACAAGGGCATCTAAGATTCGGATAGACTTACACTAACGATGCATAATCCAAGAGTTGGATATTATTTCGTTCCATGAGCAACTGTATGAAATACGGGTGCATGTTAGTGTGTGCTTGTTAGGGAACAAGGCATTGAAGACCCGCCTGGAGAATCCACTAGATAGCCCAAGTGGCAAGTCAGTAGTGGCACGTTCTCCCGCTTACGCTAGTGCATATCATTAGTCATTTGACCTGAGGATCTATGGTAACCTTGTGTCCGGTCCTTATGCTTTGACTCTTCCTTGATCACTTAGCGGGTCTTCCGGGTTGAGATTGGGTATGAGCTACTTGTCATGGAGGTTTGTGAGATCTAAGATGGAATCCGACTCCTCGTCCTTGTGAAGGGCGAGTGCATCTCCTATGTGTTCTAGAATGATCAATTCTAAGAAATCCTTACACAAAGTGATGTGACAATTTGGAAGGGCGTTTCGAAAGATGAGGTCACAAAAGGAATTGAACATTAAGAATAGAAACATAGTATCGAGGCTATTAGGGAGCCGACTAATATCTTGCCCTAGGCCTCTTTTAGGAGATAGAAGACGAAATGACCGTATTTACATGGTACGCGTAACGCTTGAATGGTTCTTCAAGAGCATTCATTTCGTCCAATTAGTTGGGCTCCATGGGCTTGAGGTTGGACATCGACCATGGAGATTGGGTACTCTTCAATTAATGAGATTAATTGAATCGAGTCGCTCAGTTTAAAGGAGTTTAAACTAATGTGAATATTTGATATTTCAAAAGTCACAAGGAGTTGTGAGCCCATGTCCAATGAATGGTAGAACCTAATGGGTCACACACAAAAGCCAATGACATGGTCAGTTGAAGGAAGTAGAGTTTTCTAAGAGTTAGAAAATTCATACCCGTTTTGGAGGAGGCAAAATTGTAGTCATTTTGACTTGATCAATTTAAATGTTAAATTGATCAAATTAATTTAATATTTAAATTAAGATCAATTAATTAAGGTTTAATTAATTGATGTCACATGACTATCAATTGGTCAAAATTAATTTAAGGGTTAAATTGACTTTGACTAGCTTAAATAGATAAGCAATTTTGACTTAAGAGTTAAGTCAAATTATTATTGGTTAAATTAAAGTGTTTAATTTAATTGAGTTGGAAGATTATTTTTGGGAGAATAATTAAGTGAATGGTTCATTTAATGTGAATTGGAATTTAATTGCAAGACATTTCATAAGATGAAATTTGTGCTTCAATTAATATTCTTATTCACTAATTACTAGTTAGTGGCCACCTTGGCAAGGACACTTGGCATCATCTCCTTGGGGGTGTTCATGGACCACTCCTATATATAGATATAGGAGTGTGGCCGGCCAAGAGAGAGTGAGAGCAAGTGTGTGCATGACTAGTGTGATTTCTCCCCGGCTTTTATGTAGTGGGAATCTAATTTGTTAGCATCCCATTATTCTCTCCAACTTCATCCTCCTCCATCTTCCTAGCCTTCCTACCCTTATTCTCTACAGATATTGTAGCCATTATGTATAGAATAGGCCATAGATTTGGTATGTGGACTTTTACATTAGAGGCAATCTAATTTGGTTGCTTTTGCTCTTGACTGGAGTAGTTTTCTGGCAGCCGGTTTTGCTAGTTCTGGGAGGACCTATGGTGTTCTGATTTGGCTGAATTTTGAACTGAAGAATCTTTGAAGGGTTTAGGAGTTCCTGTAAAAATTTCAGCAAAAACAGAGGATTCCATCCAAGGGAAAATCGGTGGTAAACCTGCTACGCCGGTGAAGAGATAGTTTGACGGTTTTCAAGAGTTTTCTCTTGCTCTTCAATTTTCTATAATCACCCAGGTATTTTTCCATTCTAAATCTAAATTTCATGCATGTCTTGATCCTGGGGGTGTTGTGTGGGCTAGTTTATTCAGTTTTATTTTTGATATATTTGGATCCTAGTGCCACACATACCTTCAAAAATTTGGTAATAAGCAAGACTTTTTAACATGATCAATAGAGTAGACCATCACAGGGGTACAAGTGTCAAGTAATAAATAACAGGCAATAAACAAGATCTGAAACAAATCAAAGATTTCAATAAACACGAGGCAGATACAGTTCAAAAACAGGAACCCTCATAGGGGTTTATCACAAGAACATATAGATATAAACAAGGCCAAATTAGGAAATCCTCACAGGGATATGAAACAAATACCCAAGAGGTTAGACCCTCACCTTAAAAGTCAAAGAAAGCGACCACAATCGGTAGTCTACTGGTCTGTAGGATCTACTCCTTCGTCACCTACTAAAGGAATAAGTTTATAATCAAATCTTTATTCAGCCTTGATAACCCTCAATAATTATAATCTTACTACTAACTGTTCTAAATTCTAGAGCTATTCTCCAATATTAACACAGTACTAACAGAAGGCATAATCCAATCCTAATTTATATAATTAACCTCGTGTCATATTCTAAATCAACAATAACAGGCCAATTAGCTTAATCACCTAATTATTGCTATTTAGGTCCCAAAATCATAAGATTAGAGTTTTCTCTTCCAATTAACTTGATAATTCCCAACATTTCATAAAATAATAAAATCCAAGTTTACCAAATTTATACTGGCAAGTCCTAGTCCCATATCATCTCAAATTACCTAATTATCAATTCTCGAGTTCTAATTTCATCAGATCATAGTTTAATCGCTTGATTAACTCGATTAATCCAAACCTATCATTTAATATTACATAATCCGGGTCCACTATGCATTGTCATAATCCATGCATGAGAATGTATATACACCAAATCATATCACAAATCCTCATTTTTGGCATATTGCAAAGTGCAATGGAAATAATGGTACATTGCATGTATATGTACATATATACAAACATATAAAATCTAACTCCCTTTTTTTTACCCACGAATTTACTTAATCGGACCTCAAAACCACTATCCAATACCATCTCCACGATCCTCGGGATGAGCTGAAGTTTCTGCCTGGAAGTCACCGGACCGCCGCTACTGGATCGTGGATGTGCCGCCGTGCACAGTTGCCGAAAAAGCTCAACAATACTACCAAAATGCTCCTTTCAGCTCAACTAAGTAAACCCCCAAGTCAATTTTGCCAAACATCACCGAATTGAGCTCCAATTTCAACCTCAACCGCCTAGCACCACCACTTCCGCCACCGTGGTTTTTCCTTAATTCCTCTATCTACGGTGGTCCGTTTGATTTCAAAGCACTAGCGTGATCCATGAGCTAGGGGCTACAAAACCTAGTACCCATATTTGAACTTCGGTCGCCGAAGATGGAAGACTCACCAAGCCCTACCATGCTAAAATTTCTAGCCCCTTTTTTGATCGCTATGCTGGTAGGTTCAAGGAGAAACTTATATCATTATGTTCTACTCAAATAGAGAAAGAGAATGGTATATAATTTGATGGGTTTCGGTGGTCTGAGTGAAAAGCCATTGAGAGAGGAAAGGTCTCGGTGTATGGGAAGAAAATGGAGGAAAACAAGGAAGAAGAAAGAGTTGACCAACATTTTTAAATGCAATTTTTTTAAAATTATAGTTTCATTCCCAAAAGTTTATCTCATTCTTCAGTTAGGTCCTCAAAAGTTTTTTTATCTTCAATTTTAGTCCTAAACTTAGTTAGGCACTAACATTGACCCCTTTGACCAATAATAATTCCATGCAAACCCACAAAATAATGAAAATGTCGTCCAATCAAGTCTTGACTATTTGCAAATTTGACCCCAAAACTTTTAAAATTCTTGCCATTATGTCCTCTTTATAATTTTTTTCGAGCCCTAAAATTCGACCAACCAATTTCTCAATTTCTAAATCCTGAATTTTCAAAATATCGAATTTTAGAGGTATTACAATCCTCCCCCCTTAAGAGAATCTGGTTCCCAGATTCTCATCTGAGTACTGTTCCAACTGGCAAAAAAATAAATAGATTCGGCCATTCAATCTATCTCTTCTCTTCACTAAATTCCAATAGGATTGCTTCTTCTAGTCTCGATGCATATTTTATGTCTCTCGAATGCATCGTATCTCTTGACTTATGTGCCTCATCTAATTATCTTTCTTCCATTTCTTCTGGCGCACATATTTTCGTAAGGAGCAAAAGAACACCTTGATTTTGATTTTCAACTCAGATCTCTAAAACTTCCAACTATTCCTTCTGTTTCAACATCCATATATCCTTGGCTTGGGGCTCGTTACATTTCATCCTGTAATTTGAACTGCACTTATTTCTGCAATCCCACTCATTGTATTGATTTAAACAAACACCCGTTCTTAGGCTTTATGATGCTTCTATTTCTTGTAAGTGAACTATCTAGCCCTTTTGGCTCCAGGCATTGGTCATTACATTTATTTTTTTAGGTGATAAGTGATGGAGAAATTGCCTTCTTCCAAAATTTCCATCCATTAGCGCTATCTCATGTTTAGATCCTTATTTCAATCAAATGGTTGACATTTTTGAGTTAATTTAGTCAATATGTTAGCTATTTTAGAAGAGTCATGCACAAATCTTTGGTATTAGCCGACAAGACACAGAAAACTACGAACTTTTGTCACACTTTTTTTTTCGATCTCTTTTAGTTGACTACTGCCTTTATCCCAGAGGAATCAACCTCTACCCTATCTTGGGATATGACATGCCTAAGAAAAGCCACTTTCTTTACTCAAAATCTGCACTTGCCAAATATGCATGCTGTCATTTAATAGATCACAGAAATTGGTATAGCATCAACCAATTAGCAACACCACAAGTTCACACTTACATGATATTTATGTTAAGGAGTAGTCAAATTCAAACTTAACATGCTAGCCTTCATAACAAGGCATACCTTCCCAAATAGTTAGCTACTAGTTCACAGAACTAAACATACTAAATATAATTGCAAACAACCCATTTGTTACTCCTTAAGTTCCATCTAAGACATTTAGTCGAAAATATATAGAATCAGACTCATTTCTGACATTCAAAACTTATACAGTACACTCGACCAGTTGTTTCCTCCTACTGATATGATATTTATACTTATCCTTTACTTATTTCGCGAACCAATGAAGACTTAATTTCATTTCAAACCCAAAGTGTTTGTCAATCTTAGATTGGCCGAAAGCATATTTACCATTACATACACAATCAACAATAATTTATCTTTTTAACTCTTAAATGACATCTCTGCTTCATTTAAACAATCACCATTTCAATAATCCTAAACATAAGCACAATGGTTTATCCCTTGACTTAAGTTTCCCAAAAACATGCGTGATCATTCTTTATACCAAGTTTCCTTAATTGTTTTCACCAATGCACTTATTGACTTGAATAAGACCTGAATACACTATTAATATCAATTCGAAAACCCTAATAACTTTTGTACCTTGATATACTTTCTGGTCGCGCTTAATTGTCTATAACTTAATAGAATCGTTTCCTTAATGTTCACGAGATCATAGCCTAAACACATATATAATATGGCTTATTTCTCAATTCTTAAGAGATTTAAAGGTCCCAATCAAGATCCTTATAATCAATCCCAAAATATTATCTTAATTCACAATGTCTATATTGCAAGTAAAAGGGCAATTCTTGGCCCACCTTCTCCTTGAGTTTCCCATTCAGCAGTATCCTTTCCTTAACTTCAATTCTAATCACCCCAAACATGTACATTATGTTAAATAGCTTATAAAGAAAAGATATCTCAACTTCTCAACTTGATGGGTTTTGTCAAGCTTTTACTACTGTTCTACTGATTCTTATAGGTGATGCAAGATGCCTCCGAAGAAAAATAAGTAGATACTTATTTCTTTTAGTCATCAAGTTACTTGCTACTCCAAATGTCAATCCTTAGTCCAAACCCTTACGTTTTACTTATTTGATCTTTTCGGTGATCGAAGGGGGGTGAAACTCTAGAGATTGTGGTTGTCCTTCATATGGTTTCTGTTGTACTCCCAAGATTACTAACCTTATCTGCTCATTAATAGGGTTATAAGATACGTCTTTCCACTGCATTAAGTTTATACCACACAAATTTATCCAATATTAATCTATTTGTATAACCTTTCAAATCAGCAAATATGACTTTTGTTCAGGAGAATCTTCAACTTATAATTCTAAAATCTCACAAGTATATCTAAACATGAGTTATTTACCTAGATTTCACCTTTTCTCAATTCAAAGAGCCCTATGCTTGAGATTCTTAGATTACTGGATCATACACTAGTTGTCTTGAAAACGTATCCTTTCATCATTGATTATTTCTTAATTTCTATAGGCCATGGTCTCAACTTCCTATCTTCATATCTCTTGTCAACATAATCATACCACCCGTGCCATAACTACACATGTACGTCAGATACTCTTTTTCTTAACGGTATTCTATCGATCATATTTATCTTTTCATCATGTTACCCTTTACCTTTAGACATACTGTCAGATTTTGATTTCTCGCATAAGCTAAAACGTCACTCAATCCTAATAATCACATATTTCTTATAGGTACTGCTACTCGCAATAATCCTTTTCCTACATACCCACATAACCAAATTTTCATCCGTAAGCAATTGGCAGGAATTCATTCACACCAAGGTAATCACCTTTTGGCAACACGTACCTTCTCAGAATGATCCTTAGTCATCATCTAAGTTCTTCTCTAGATCCTTCCCCATCTATACTTATATGGCACGAAGTCCCTGCACTTGAGCCTTTATTATCCTAGCCCGTTCTCCTTCTCGTTCAATATTTTTCATAACCTTCCCTACAAGGTAGCCTTAGAGCTAAATATCGATTTCAAATGGCTGACTCTACTCGGCTTGGCATGAGCAACTCATGATGACCGCATAACCTATCCTCAAGTGTCCGACACACATGTGGCAAGCTCGTTTTCTCTTATTCTAAACCTCAATCCTTTCTACTAGAGACTCCTTGCTCCCTTTCATCTATAAGCTCCTTTCTTATGATTATTAGTCATCCCTCAATACAGAAATCACAAAACCCATTTCATTAACACCAGACTATTTAAACCCATTCCCAATTCCCTTGGGTCCTATGAAACCTTTCAATATACACTAAACACTCAAAGTTCAGATATCAACTAACCTAAACCGAAGGTTAGCTAAAACTTTCAATGATATTCAATAACTAGGTCATCAATAACCTAAGCTCTGATACCACTTCTGCAACACCCCCACTCAGGATAGCACTTAAGTTGAGGCGCCACTCAGTTCAATCCTAAATTGAACTTACAATTCAATCAATAGTTCATAATCAAACGTTTCAAGCTTATCAAAAATAGCAGCAGATTCCAACTTAAACAAACCTATCATAAGAAAATAAATTCACCTTTAAACAATCCTGTAACATACAACACATATACTAAATACATGCCACAAAATCTCAAATTCAACTTATCAGACTATTCAGATTCTTACATACCTAAATATTTACATTCCTTAAGTTGACCACATCAACATGATATACCACAGCGTCTTGAGTAATTCTTAGCAATCAGATAATTTCCATATATACATTCAACACCTGATATATTATAAAATATTCATGCCCTGCCTGGAGTCCAATCCTTTACTTAATCCTTGCCTGAAAGAATCAAAATAAATGGGGGGTAAGTCCAAAGGACTTAGTGAGGGAGAAAAAAATGATAGGATGTAAAGGGAAACAATTGAGATACAACAATCGACAATAAAATTTGGTAATAAGTAAGACTTTTTAACATGATCAATAGAGTACACGACACATATGACATCGAACTTAATAGATTGTTGGTCATTCCAACTTTATTACTTCCAGATCAAACTATAATTGCGAGTACCGAGTGTAGGTACAGTATAAAAAAAATTCCTTATCACTCCATTGCTCGAGCACCCAGCTCGGCGGGTAACAACTTGATTATATGGCATGGCTGGTCACATGCCGGATCTTGTCACTCATAGTTTGCTACATTCAGCTACCTATAAGTTAGGATCGTAGTTGAGTACTAGCCGTAAGACCTGTGTCTGTTGGTCCGTTCCACCTGGCCGTCTTCCAGATCTAGTCCCTGGGCCCAGAACCCTCGGGAGTCCCTTCGGGTGAATATCGCCCATGACGTCCCATGAGTTGGAAACTGCTCATGGCATCCCATAAGTTGGAAAGATATAATGCCAACAGATAAGAATTTAACCTTTAAAGCAACAAACACTAGTATAACCAAATAAAGTTTAGAAGAGGTCTAGTATTGAAATCTAGAGGTGCTAATGGGGATAGACCCAATAAGGGCCCGCACTGGACATGCCCTGTCAACTAGTGTGGCTCTTTGCTCTGCCCGGCACATATTTTATAGGAATGACCGAACAAGTTATTTAAGAGAGGTAAGATTTTCTACGTTCAATTGCCAATAGGACAGAACAATTTAACAAATATGCCAACAAAGCGATCAATAATACACTTGAACAATCAACAAGTTTACAAAAAGATAACAAATAGTATGGGGTCAGCTGGCAAGGTTATGGGGTACAAGGGGTAGAAAATGAATAATATAATAAGAGTTATGAACACCAGAACAGAAGCAAGTAATAACCCACACATGGGTGTACACATTAGAAACATATAACAATCGAGATTTCAGATAATATATGGATTTTCAACAAGTATGATACAGAAACCAAAACCCTCACAAGGGTTTATTCCAATAACAGATAATGGAAAGAAGTGCCAGATTAGTAGACCCTCATAGGGGTACATGTGTCAAGAAACAAATTACGGGTAATAAACAAGATCTCAAATAAATCACGAATTTCAATAAACACGAGGCACATACAGTTCAGAAATAGAAACCCTCACAGTGGTTTATCACAAGAACAAATAGAATAAATAAGGCCAAATTGACAAAACCTCACAGGGATATAAAACAAATACCCAGGAGGTTAGACCCTCACCTTAAAAGTCAAAGAAGGCAACCACAATTGGCAGTCTACTAGTCTATGGGACCTACTCCTTTGTCACCTACCAAAAGAATAAGTTCACAATCAAATCTTTATTCAGCCTCGATAACCCACAATAGTTATAGTCTTACTACTAACTGTTCTAAAATGGAAAGCTATTCTCCAATATTAACACGGTATTAATAGAAGGCATAATCCAGTCCTTATTTATATAATTAACCTCATGTCATATCCTAAATCAACAATAACAGGCTAATTAGCTTAATAACCCAATTATTGCTATTTAGGTCCCAAAATCATAAAATTAGAGTTTTCTTTTCCAATTAACTTGATAATTCCCAACATTTCATAAAATAAATAAAATCTAAGCTTATGAAATTTATACTGGCACATGCATATACCAAGTCCTAGTCCCATATCATCTCAAATTACCCAATTATCAATTCTCGAGTTCTAATTTCATCAAATCATAGTTTAATCACTTGATTAACTCAATTAATCCAAACTTATCATTTAATAATACATAATCCAAGTCTACTATGCCATGTCATAATCCATGCATAAGAATGTATATATACCAAATCATATCTCAAATCCTCATTTTTGGCATTTCACAAAGTCTAATGGAAATAATGGTACATTGCATGTATATATACATATATATATAAACATATAAAATCTAACTCTCTTTTTTTACCCATGAATTTTCTTAACTGAACCTCAAAACCACTATCCAAGACCACCATCGCGATCCTCACGACGAGCTGAAGTTTATGCCCGGAAGTCACTGGACTACTGGAGCACTGCCATGCACAGTTGCCGAAAAAGCTCAATAATACTACAAAAATGCTCATTTCAGCTCAACTAAGTAAACCCTCAAGTCAATTTTGCCAAACACCACCAAATTGAACTCCAATTTCAACCTCAACCACCCAGCACCACCACTTATGTCGCCTTGGTTTTTCCTTAATTCCTCCGTCCACGGTGATCCGTTTGAGAATCTAAAAGCATTAGCGTGATCCTTGAGCTAAGGGCTACAAAACCCACTACCCATACTTGAACTTCAGTCGCTGGAGATGGAAGACCCACCAAGCCCCGCAGTGCTGAAATTTTTGGCCCATTTTTCTGCAGCTATGCTGGTATGTTCAAGGAGAACCTTATACCGTTGTGTTCCACTCGAAGAGAGAAAGAGAATGGTATATAATTTGATGTGTTTCGGTGGTCTGAGTGAAAAGCCATTGAGAGAAGAAAGGTCTTGGTGCATGGGAAGAAAATGGAAGGAAAAAAAATGAACAAAGAGTTGACCAATATTTTTAAATGTAATTTTTCTAAAATTGCAGTTTCATCCTCAAAAGTTATTTCATTTTCAATTTTAGTCGTAAACTTAGTTAGGCACTAACATTGACCCCTTTGACCAATAATAACTCCATGCATACCCACAAAATAATGAAAATGTGGTCCAATCAAGTCTTGACTATTTGCAATTTTGACCCTAAAACTTTCAAAATTCTTACCATTAAGTCCTCTATATCATTTTTTCGAGCCCTAAAATCCAACCAACCAATTTCTCAATTTCTAAATCCTAATTTTTCAAAATACCGAATTTTAGGGGTGTTACAAATAACAACTGATTATAATATGATTGACAAATTACACAATAGAAATTAAGATGCCAAATATCCTTCAAATTTATAAGAATTTATTCTATACAAATTTATCACCTTAATTTTTTTTAAATCTAATTTATTCCTATCGAGTAAATAATTTTAATGATTTTGAGTTATACATTTCATAATGTTAAAGTAGTAAGTGTATTTAAGATAATTTAATCATATTTAGTTGGATTTATTAAGTAAAAAAATTAAAATATAATATCAAATCTATCAACTTGGAACATATAATTTTAATAACTGAAATGATATATTCAATAGTATTAAAAATAATAAACATATCTAAAATAATTTAATCAAATTTATATTAAGTAAAAATAAATTTTAAATTGCATAATTAATGGTAATAATTCTAAATTACATATTTAATGATCTTAAAATCATAAAAATATTTAAATAAATTTGCATGTTAATCAAAAAAAAAAATTAGAATTTTTTTTTTTTTGAAAAAAGAAAACCCAAAAAATCATCCCCTAGCCCTTCCCTCACTCAGCCCCCACCCCAGCACCCAGCTTTCCCCTCATCCCCCTCTTTTAAACCCCCACCCTTTGGCCCTCTCGCAGCAGTCGGCCGTTGCTGGCCAACAGCCGCCAGCAGCATGGTGCGGCGGCTGCTTGGAAATTTAATCCCTCTCCCGCAAACAACCCCCACCTCTGCTCTTTCGCGCGCCCCTAGACATCCCTTCCCTGCAAGCCTAGCCACCACTGGCTAACGACGGCCGCATAGGCCAGTGGCTGCTACCTATCACATTACCCCGACCAATCCCTAGTCACTCTCCCAAAAAAACCCCCCATCCATCCTCTTTCTACCAAAAAACCCCCACTCCACAACCTTAGCCACCGCAAGCTGACGACGGCATAATCTTGGCAGCTGCCTACCAGCCGCTACGTGGGCATAGCGGTTCATGTCCAGCTATTGGCAGATCTAAACTGGCAAAACTTGCCGACCAGAGCATGGCTGCTTGGCCCATGCCTACCATGGTAGTTGGCCTTCGTATAGCACCCCTACTCGGGACAGCACCTAAGTCGAGGTTCCACTCAATTTAATCTTAAATGGAACCCAAAATACAAATCAAAAGGCCCATAATCAAGCTTTCAAACTTGTTAGAAATTGCAGCGGATTTCAACTTAAACAAACCTGTCACAAAACAATAAATTCAAACTTTAAACAATCCTGTAATATATAGCACATAGACTAAATACATACCACAAAATCTTGAATTCAACTTATCAGAAGCAGCGAAATTTCAAACTTAACTAACTTGATAAACTATTAAGTACATGCCATAATTCACATTATATCTAACAAAATATTTACATGCCTTAAATCAACATTATCAACATAACATGTCACAACCTCTCAAGTCCATGCTTAGCATTCAGGTGATTCCATATATACATTCAACACTTGATCTATTACAAATTATACTCTTGTCCAGCTTGGAGTCCAAAATTTTCACTTAATCTCTATTTGAGATAATCAAAGATAAACGGGGTGTAAGTCCAAAGGACTTAGTAAAGGATAATTGTAAGCATAAACAGAAGGGATCTGTTGACGAAAAATCAGCCCAACAGACCGTAAATCAACAATCAAGTAGATACATATTAGAATACGGACAGACAGTCAAGAAACAATTGATCAGTCAAGAACAATCGAACATTCAAAAATCGATCAAGTAAACAGATCAGATGAAAAACATATCTTATTCTAGTTAGACTAAACTTACGCAAGCATGACATCTTGGTGCAGAACTTGACCTTACATAAATCAGACTAAACTTACCCAAGCGTGACAACCTGGTACAAAACTTACCCAAGCATAACTTGGTACATAACTTACCCAGGCATTACAGCTTGGTACATAACTGATCACCAATAGAACCAATCAATACCAATGTATAGATAGATAACAGACAGTCAAATAATAGATCTTACAGATAACAGATCGAACAGATAATGATGATCGGATAATAGATCAAACAGATAACAGATGGTCGAATAACAGATTAAATTGATAACATACAAGGTGTTCATGGCTAGAACAAAAAAATAACAAACAAATTCTGAACAATTCATAGATTTCAATAAACATAACTGAGTACGATACAGAAATAAAAAATCCTCATAGGATTTTATTCTAATAATAGATAATCGATAGAATTGCAAGGTTGGCAGACCCTCACCACCAGAGTCTCAGAAAACTGCAACCAAAATTAGTAGTCTAATAGTCTGTGGGACCTATTCCTTCGTCACCTAACCAAAGGAATAAGTTCACAATCAAATCTTTATTCAACCTCGATAACCTTCACTAATTACAATCTTATTATTAACCATTCTAAAATCAAGAGCTATTCTCCAATATTAACACGGTACTAACAGAAGGCATAATCCGGTCCTTATTTATATAATTAACCTCGTATCATATCCTAAATCAATAGTAATAGGCCAATTAGCTTAATAACCCAATTATTGCTATTTAGGTCCCCAAATTCATAAAATTAGGGTTTTCTCTTCCAATTAACTCGATAAATCCCAAGATTATCATAAAATAATATAATCCTAGTACGCTAAGCTTATAATAGCACATGCGTGTTCCAAATCTCAGTTTCATATCACCTTAAATAACCTAATCACCATCATTTAGATTCCAAATTCATAAAATCAAAGTTTGATAACTTAATTAACTCAATTATTCCAAATTTATCATATAATAATACCAATTTGGGCTCACTAAGCTACACCATAATCCATGCATAGGAACATATATATCAACCATATATTAATACTTCATTATACGAGGTTTTGGGAGTTAAGGTACAACACATGTATATATATAAGCATATTCCTATCCAACTCCTTTACCCACAATCTGATTATCGAAGCTTTAGAATCACAAACTAAGAACACCGCCACGAGCACCGCGACGAGTTGAGGATTCTGTGCTGAAGTTGCCTGAGCGCCGCCACCCGCTGCCGATGGAAATAGTCACCAACACCACCAAAAGGAGCGTTTCAGGTCAATAAACCCAATGCCCTACTCAATTTTAGCTTTCGCCGCCGAATTGACCTCCAACTTCAACTCTGATCTCCTGGTGCCACCATTTTTTCTGCCACGATATTTCTTCATTTTGGCCATCGCTGGTGGTCCAAATGCAAAGCCCAGTTTACCAAAATGTTCCCTGAGCTGAGGGCTTCAAAACCTGCCATCCAAATTTCAGCTTTTACTGTCGGAGATGCCGCACCATCGATCTCCATCGTCGGAGTGAGTTGCCAGTGGGAGGGAGAGAATCGGTGCATGGCAAAGAAGAAAATGAAGAATGGAGAGTTGACCAACTATTTAAAATGCAATATTTTGGAAATTGCAATTTCAACCCCAAATCTTTCTCCCAACTTACAGTCAAGTCCACTGGGTTTTCCAAATTTTTCACTTCGACCCTAAACTTAGTTAGTGCCCTATTTTGGTTTCTTTGACCAAGAAATCATTCCATGCAAATCCCCAAGAATTTTTAAAATGATCTAATCAAGTTTCTAAAAATTGCAAACTTACCCCAAAACTTTCAAAATTCTTGCAATTAAGTCTTTTTTATTATTTTTCGAGTACTAAAATTCGACAATCAATATCTTGAATTCTAAATCCTTAATTTTCAAAAAATTCAAATTTGGGGGTGGTACAAACTCCCCCATTAAAAGAATTTGGTCCCCAGATTCTCATTTGAGTATTGTTCCGACTGGAAGAGAATAAGTAGATTTGGTTAGTCGATCTACATCCTTCCTTCATTATATTCTGCCACAATCGTTCCTTCAAGTCCCAATACATCTTCATGCTTCTCAGATACATTATGTATCTTGACTTATACGCTTCACTAGCAAACTTTCTTCCACTTTTTCTAGCACACATGTATTCTTATAGATCAGAAAGATATCTTGATTTTCGGTATTGAACTCAGATCTCCAAAAACTTCCAATCTTTCCTTTAGTTTCAACAACCCTATATCTTTGACTTAAAGCTCATTGCATTTCATCCTATGATTCAGACTGAACTTATCTCTACAATCCTATTCGTTGTATTAATATAAACACAACACCTGTTCTTAGGCTTTTTCATACTTCTGTTTCCTATAAGTAAGCCATTCTAGCCTTTCATCTCAAGGCATTAGCCACTACATTTGTCTTTTCAGGTAATAGGTGATGGAGAAATCAAAATTTCTAGAATTTTCATCTATTAGCATTGTCTCATATTCAAATTCTCATTTTGGTCAAATGGTTGACCTTTCTAAGCTAATTTAATTAATGTGTCAGCTAATTAGAAAAGTTGTTCACAACCTTCGTCAATAGCCAACAACACACAGAGAAGTAAGAACTTCTACCATGTTTTTCCTGGTCTCTTCCAGTTGACTACCATCTCTATCTTAGAGGGATCAATCCTCTACCTCATCCCCAATTGCCATCTGGCAATCCCAACACATGGTGTCTATTATTAACCATATTTCTAAGGGTGTTTGAACTTTTCTACTAAACCATAGTCTCAGAATGCATATTTAATTTGGGGAAATGCAACAAGTAATAGAATGGAAAACACCAAGATCATATATGGCATTATCATAGATTTTAGAGATAGAAACCGTACCTCCTGCCATCTCAGTAGGATCTGGTGCTTCTTCTCCTGTTAGGACATATGCGTGAGCTCATATTTTCAGTCTCCCACTGGCTTCTACTACCTACTTCTCTTTTTTCACTAGTGTTGGGTCTCTCCTTCTAGGGTAGTCCTTGACAAAATATCGGTCACTTCCACAACCCATGCATCTACCCTGTTTCTTCCAACATCCAGACTCGTCATGGTTAAGTACTCCATAAAATCTACATTGTTTCCAAGCCATTCCTTGAGCAAAATTTACAGTCTCACCAGATTGAGGGGCTCGTTGGACAGTGCTTTCAACCTGGAGTCTTGGTTGCTTTCTTTCGATATCACTCTACTCCTCAAAGTGAATATTTTCCTTACGACCCTTATTCTCAATTTTTTGGATTTTCTGTAGCTCTGACTCAAGTTGCAGTGCTCTGCTTACTGTCGAATTTATATTTGGCAAGTCACAAATGGCCAAGCCTTGCCTAAGCTCTAGCTACAGCCTTTGTAAGAATTGTCGAGTGTATTGACCTTCATCTTCTATTATGTAGGGAGCATATTACATCAATCGGCTAAAAATAGCCTTATACTGACTTACAGACTGTGCCCCCTGTACAAGGTCCATAAAGTCCCTTTCTCTGTCCTATTTCACCACTTCTGGCACAAATTTGCTCACTAAGTCTCGAGTGAAATTTTCCCCAGTTCAGTGGGTTTCTTCAGTCATCGATCTTCGATCCATCATCTTCCACCAACTCTGAGTGGAACCTTCCAAAAGGAATGTGGCAAATCTAACCCTCCGCTCGTCCGAATAGTGCAATGTCTCAAAAATAACCTCAAAACTCTTGATCCATTCTTCAGCCTTTTTATCATCAAGACCTCCCAAAAACTTCAGGGGATTTAAACGAATGAATCATTCCAAAGCTCGATCTTCTGTAACCGTCTCTGCTATCCTAGCTCTAACCGCCGATTGGTGGTCAGATTGCCTACATCTCTGTCTTTCTCGGTAACCAGGCCCTACCGAGGGATCTACTACAGGTTAATCCATCAGAGGAGTTTGAGAAACTTTCTCTTCCAACATCGGTTGAGGATAGGCAAGTGCTTCTCGCTTAGGAGCCTGTCAATTAATGACCTTTTGCCCAGGAGGTCTACATTGTCGTCTGGTTCTAGGAGGAATGGGCATATCTGAACTTCTTTGCGATGCCATCACTGCTACCAATTCTACCAAGCTTCTACAAATAAAAGAAGGAAAGAATTAGATAAGTTCAAATCAAACTCACAGACATACAAGTCTAATCACTCTACAATATAACATAAGATCCCATAGACATCCTGCACCAAGCAAATTCATCCTAAATCCTTGAATCACATAGAATCTCCCAAAATACACATAGTACCCAAAATTTACTCAAACTAGCCTAAATAAGAAGTCAATCACAAGTCCCAATATTACCAAATCAATGTTACCAAATGCCTAGGTCATCGACAAACCTAAGCTCTGAAACCACCTGTAACGCCCCCACTCAGGATAGCACCTAAGCTGATGCGCCACTCAGTTCAATCTTAAATTGAACCCAAAATATAAATCAATAGGCCCATAATCAAACATTTCAATCTTATCAGAAAGAGCAATAGAATTTCAAACTTAACATACTCGATGAACCATTGCCATAATTTACTATATACATTAAACAAAACATTTACATACCTTAAATCAACATTATCAATGTAACATGTCACAACATTTGAAATCCATGCTTAGCATTCAGGTGATTCCATATATATATTCAACACCTGATCTATTACAAAAATGTACTCCTGTCCAGCCTGGAGTCCAAATTCTTCACTTAATCCCTCTCAGAGATAATCAAAGATAAACAGGAGGGCTAAGTCCAAAGGACTTAGTAAGGGATAATTGTAAGTATAAACAGAAGGGATTTGTTGAGGAAAAATCAACTCACTAGACCGTAAATCAATAGTTAGGCAGAAACATATCAGAATATGGATATTTTTCTTGACTGATCGATTATTTCTTGACTAAACTTACTCAAGCATGACAGCTTGGTATAGAACTTAACCTTACATAAATCGGACTAAACTTACCTAAGTGCGATAACCTGGTACAAAACTTACCCAAGCATAGCTTGGTACATAACTTACCCAAGCATGCCAGTTTGCTACGTAACTTACCCAGGCATTACAGCTTGGTACATAATTGACCACTAACAGAACGAATCAATACCAACGTACGGACAAATAACAAATAGTCAAATAACAGATCGTACAGATCAGATCAAACAAATAACAGATGGTCGGATAACAAATTGAATAGATAATAGATAAGGTGTTCATGGCCAGAACGGACAGATAACAAACAGATTCTGAACAATTTACAGATTTCAATAAACATAACTGAGTATAGTATAGAAACAGAAAACCCTGACAAGGTTTTATCCCAATAATAGATAATTGATTGAATTGTTAGGTTGGAAAACCCTCACCTCCATAGTCTCAAAAAATTGCAACCACAATCGACAGTCTACTCGTCTGTGGGACCTACTCCTTTGTCACCTAACCAAAGGAATAAGTTCATAATCAAATCTTTATTCAACATCGATAACCATCAATAATTACAGCCTTATTATTAACTGTTCTAAAATCGAGAGCTATTTTTTAATATTAATACGGTACTAACAGAAGGCATAATTCGATCCTTATTTATATAATTAACCACGTATCATATCCTAAATCAACAATAACAGGCCAATTAGCTTAACAACCTAATTATTCCTATTTAGGTCCCAAATTCATAAAATTAGGGTTTTTCTTCCAATTAACTTGATAATTCCCAACATTTCATAAAATAATACATTCCTAGTTCACTAAGCTTATAATAGCACATGCATGTTCTGAATCTCAGTTTCATATTACCTTAAATAACCTAATCACCATCACTTAAGTTCCAAATTCATAAAATCAAAGTTTAATAACTTAATTAACTCAATTATTCTTATCATATAATAATACCAATTCGGGCTCACTAAGCTACACCATAATCCATGCATGGGAAAATATATATCAACCATATATTAATACATCATTATACGAGGTTTATGGGAGTTATGGTACAACACATGTATACATATATATAAGTAGGGCTGTAAATGGATATTCGAAAATTCATTTACCGTTCGCATTCGAATCCGTTTATAGGGCTATTATCCGTATCCGTTTAAAGCAGATATTATCCGTATCCGATTAGTAGACATCCGACTATAAACGGATACGAATATGGTAAATGTCTATCCGATCCGTTTAATATCCGCTCCAAATACATATCCGTTGGATATATCCGTTTATATATTCGATTATCCATAATTTAATTAAATTCGTTATCCGTATCCGATAAACAATATTTAAAAAATTATTATATATAATATATTCTATTTTTATGTATTTTAATATATATATATATATATAAATATAATATTTTAAAAAATTATCATATATAAATATTATTATACATAATAAATTATTTTTATTTATAGATTATGAAATTAGTAATTAAAGAATTAATAAAAAAAATTGACGGTAATGATGATAATTAAATAGTACTAAATCAAAAATTTGAAAAATTAATATATAAATGAAAAAATTAATCAATATAAAATTATTGTTGCTGTGTTTTATAATTAATTTATATTGGTGTCATTTTATTAATATTAATTAATCATAAAGTTGAATCAACAATTATAAAAAAAATTAATTAAATTAAGAATAATTAACTTTTTAATTCTAAAATAAAATACTAAAATTATTAACTAGCTAAGGGGACATTAAGATTTAAGAGGGTATTTGGGTGAACTTATAAGCTTTTTAAAATATCTTATAAGATATTTGAGAGTTTAAAGGATATCAAAAAGTATTCGGTAATTGTTTTTAAAAAGGAACTTATAAGCTCTTAAAATAAAATGTTAAGAGTTTATAAACTCTTTTGCAAAAAATAGGAATTCCTAACTAATTTTTAGGATATTAACAAATTTTCTTAATTTTAAGCATATTAATTATAAAATTACCATTATTAACACCTTATAGGCTCCAAAATTTTATTTTATCTAAGCACTTTAAGAAATAATTTTAAAAAAAGATCTAGCAACTTATAAGCTCCGAAAATATCTTATAAGATACAAGAGCTTATAAAATGTTTTAAATAAGTTTTGTCAAATACCATCTTATAACATACATGAACTTTTTTAAAACGTCTTATAAGCTCATGTTTGTTATAAGATGGTGTTTAGCTAAACTTATTTAAAAGGTCTTATAAACTCCTACATGTTATAAGATGTTTTTGGATCTCCTGCATCTTATAAGATATGTTTCGAACTTATAAGATGCTAGGCTTTTAAAAAACAAAAATTCTCAAAGTGTTTGGATAATAAGATCTTGGAGCTTATAAGGTATTAGTAATAATAATTTATAATTAATATGATTAAAATTAAGGGATCTTGTTAAGACTTTAAAAATAAGTTAAGAATTCCTTACTTTCTTAAAAAGTGCTTATAAGCTTCTAACATCTTATTTTAGAAATTTTATAAGTTATTTTTCTAAAAAAATTACGAAACACTGACATCTTATAAAATATTTTGAGAAGTTTATCATCTCTTATGCAATAAACTTTTAAATATTTTACAATATCTAACATATACATAAAATATAAGGTGAAAATATCATTTCATAATTTTATTTTATAGATTTGTACTATTATTAATTTAAAAAACTAATAAATTTTATCTAAATATAAAACTTAAACTCTAAATCCTAAAATCTCACAACTTTATAAATTTTAAATACCAAAATATTAATAATAGAAGATATTTTTATTGATTAACATTGTTATATCTACATATATAAAATTAAATATCACTATTCAATAACCATCGTAAAAATTAATTTTTTAAAATTATATTAAAATATAATATATAAAAATATTAAGTATCAAAATATATATCAAAATCATGTGTAATAAATTAATGAATAATTAAATTTTAAAATTAAAAAATTAATCATTAAAATTAAATAAATATATATAATTTTTTTTGGACCAAATCACTATTCACTAAACCCTACCTCTCATTTATTTCAATTCATTTCCCTCTTCATTCTTCCTCTCCGCCGTCACTCCAGCTATAGGTACTCTTTCTTCCTATCGCTTCTTCCTTTCTTTCATTTTCTTTTTTTAAATGTATGCTTTATATAAATCTCATCGGCAGAAGCACCGGCGAGATTCGTCGCGGAGGCCCGCTGGCCTTCGCGACAGCAAAGCCGAGAGCCAGCAAATCTGCTGGCTCTTGTGATGGGGTCGGCCTCCCCGTCGCTAGAGCCAGCAGATTTGCTAGCTCTAGTGGGCGGCGACGGGGCTGGCATCCTTGTCGGCCAGCCCCATCTTGTATGCTAGAGCAGCGACCAGCTGCAGCCAACAGCAGCTGGTCGCGGCGACGGGGAGGCTGGCCGCAACCAGCCTCCCAGTCGCGAGAGCCAGCAAATCTGCTGGCTCTCGGGTGGCGTCGAGGCTGGCGGCCTCGTAGTGTATGCTGGAGCTGCTGTCCGGCGACGGGGAGGCTGGTCACCGGCGACGAGAGTAACGCCCCCCTTCCCCCCCCCCCAAAACATTTTATTTCTGATTTTTTTATCTCCCCCACCCCTGTTTTTTTATTTTTTTGTAATTAATAAATTATAGTAATGTTTTATTTAATTGTGCAGGTTTGAAAATTTGTATTTTTGGACATTGTAAAAGGTAAATTATTTTAGTATTATAATTAGATGATTGTGATTATGAATTATGTAGTCAATGCTTTAAGTTATAATTATATGGATTATGCCAATATTGTGTTACTTTGTGTTAAAGATTGGTTGCCAACAATTAAAAATGATTGTAAATAATATGTATTTTTTTTATTTATTTAGTTTTTTTATTTATATATCAACATATTAATGTAGACTAATATATACTTTTTTATGGGTATAATTGATTGAACTTCTGGAGTACATGGTGCAAATTATTGTGATGCTTCAATGGTTGCTTTTGGTGTATTTTCTCTTTACTTTTTTTATTTTTTGACATTATTTGTAAAGTATATTATAAGTTCTTATAGAGTTCCCCCTCCCCCATCTTTAATAGATAATCTCTTAAACTTTACCACTAATACTTTGTTTATTATGTTTTGCAGTGTTAAATAGATGAGAAATTCAAGCATGTTCGTGTCGTTGGACTATATGAAGATTTTTCTTGTATTGAAATGAACTTTTGTTTTGGTTTTTTTTAGACTGTTGTATTATGTATTGAAAATTATTATTTCTTGTGATCCTTGAGACTTGTATGCTTATTTAATATTTGGAGTATACTAATTTTGTTGTTTTTTGTTTATTGTTTTTCCCCCCCTATATTTTATTATGTTATTTGTATGATTATTTTTTTTAATGAAATTTATTAGAAAAAAAATATGCATTTTTATTATAAATTAACGGATTTGGATATTCAGATATTTATAAACGGTTATTTGGATATTTATAAACGGATATTCGAAATAATTATAATCGGATTCGGATATATCCGTATTCGGATAATATTCGGCGGATACGAATTCGGATATTATAAAAAAATATCCATCGAATATAGATATGGATACGGATACGATAAAATTTAAATGGATACGGATACAGATACAGTCTATCCGATCCGTTTAATATCCGTTTACAACCCTATGTATAAGCATATTACCATCTAACTCCTTTACCCAAAATTTGATTATCGAAGCCCTAGAATCACAAACTAAGAACACTGCCACGATCACCACAATAGGCTGGGGATTTTGTGCGGAAGTCAACGGAGTGCCGTCGTTCGCTACCAACGAAAATAGTCACCAATACCATCAAAATGAGCGGTTCAGCTCAATAAACCTAACACCCTACTCAATTTTAGCTTTCACCGCTGGATTGACCTCCAATTTCAACTCTGATCTCCTGGGGCCACCACCTCTTCCGCTGCGGTATTTCTTCAATTCAGCCGTCGGCGGTGGTCCAAATACAAAGCCTAGTATACCAAAATATTCCCTAAGCAAAGGGCTTCAAAACCTGCCACCTAGATTTTAGCTTTCGCCACTGGAGATGTTGCAGCCGAGACTTTCAAGCCTTTTTTCGGCCGTGCCACCAGTTGCTTGTGCAAGAAATCGGTATCATTGTGTTTTATGCAGAGAGAAGAACAATTGGGTATATAATTTGAGGTGTTTCCGTCGCCGGAGTGAGTCGCCAATGGGAGGGAGAGAATTGGTGCATGGTGGAGAAGAAAATGAAGAATGGAGAGTTGACCAAGTATTTAAAATGCAATCTTTTGGAAATTGCATTTTCAACCCCAAATCTTTCTCACAGCTTGCAGTCAAGTCCACTAGGTTTTCCAAATTTTTCGCTTCGACCCTAAACTTAGTTAGTGCCCTATTTTGGCCCCTTTGACCAAGAAATCATTCCATGTAAACCCCCAAGACTTTTTTAAAATGATCCAATCAAGTTTCTAAAAATTGCAAATTTACCCCAAAACTTTCAAAATTCTTTCAATTAAGTCCTTTTTATTATTTTTTGAGACCTAAAATTTGACCAATCAATAGCTTGAATTCTAAATCCTTATTTTTCAAAAATTTTGAATTCAGGTGTGTAACAAGGGTAGGGAGAGTATATATTTATATATTATAGTTATGTGTCTAGAATATATTTATGTATATGTATATAAATGTATATCTATGATTTTTATATTTTTTTATCTTTATTCTTTATGTTTTGGTTTTATATATATAAATTTCTTTTTTCTTTTATGTTTTTTGTACTATTGAAGTGGCAAGTTGAGTTGCCACATCACATGCCATATAGGAGAATGGAAGAGGCATTTGATTATGAGGTGCCAAATCAGCTGCCACGTAGGCACAAGCCGCTCACAGTTAGAATTCAGGCTCAATTTGTTCTCAAATTGCCAAATTTTCAAATGTAGTATATCAATTTTATGGCCCGAAAAGTTAAAGTCCTACTTTGCCAGTAGGGTTAAGTTACATGGTCAACTTTGCATATTTCCCAAACTTATATTCATTCAACTGAAAAATTATGAGATAATATTATCAATAAGAAACAATCTTATTAATTTTTTTAAGTTTATAACATTTATAGGCATAATTTAATCCATTTTGAATTTCATTTTTATGTTTACTATCATATTTTTTATTGACTTGGTTGGTTTGTTAAAAATTAAAATAAGATAAGACTTTTTTTAAATATTTTGTAGACTGTTATTTAATTATATGTATTTTTAACCTTCAACCTACTATATAGTCATATTCTTTTTAGTTTAAAGTAATCTTAAAATGCTATACTTCTAAGTTTTTCCAATGAATTTTTAGTCCATTAATCTTGTGCTCTATACTTCTCATATGCTTTTTTATTTTTTAATGCAATTCTCTTTCAATTTTTACAATAATATTTTTTATCTTTCGAGTAAATTACAATATAACTCATAGGCTTTTAATTTTTAGAAGTTTTAAGTTTTTCTAACTTTGTACTGAATAATTTTGAAATTTATTTTCCTCTAATATCATGTATATAAGACATCATATTATTTGATGTCTTTACATGTTCAAAATTTTTAAATACTAAATTTTTATATGTCGGGATAATATTTTATTTTACTCATTAGTTCACCATTTTTTGTAATATTTTTGTTTTTATATTATTTTTAATTATATCTTAGAGTATTATTAATGTATAATTTTTTTAAAAAGTTCTGTGCATAGCATGGGAAGAATGCTAGTGTGTGTGTGTGTGTGTGTGTGTGTGTATATATATTGTAATGTTATAAGTGTCATCCTAACTGAAAGTGAATCTTATTACATAAAGAAAAAAAGATAAACATTGACATTCAATTAATAAAAAAATTATTATTATAATTGAGTAAATTATCTATTTTAGAAAGCTCATAAATTATATATGTCGAAAGATAATATATTTAAGTAATAAAAAAAGGAAAAAACCTCGTGATTCTGATACAAATCAATCACAAATATTCAATATTTTTCTTGATTCTATCACTACAACAAATTACACTTTTAGTAATGAATAATTTCATTACTATAAGGCTGAAATTCGTTACCCAAAATATTGGTAACGAATTTTTTGTTACTTAAGTTTAGTGCCTTAAAGCCCACTGCAAAAAGTCTTAGTAATGAAATTTATAGTTCGTTACGAATGACGGACTTATGGCGATAAAATTATCGTTACCAAAAATATGATATTAGTAATAATAAAGTATATTAGTTACAACATATTTTTGTAACGTAATGAAATATTTAGTTACTAAAACATTGGCAATTTTGCTGCATTTTTTTTTTTCATTACCAATGCATAATATAATGGTATTATTTATTTAATTAAGTATAGTTACTAATTGTTTATGTAACAAAATAATTTGTTACAAATAGTTAAATAATATTTTAATTCAAAAATAAGTATTTCGTTACTAATGGAATATATAACTAAGAGTTTCGTTATGAAAGAGTGTAATACATTAACTTTTTAGGCTTAGGCCAGCTTTCAAGCCATCGGGCCTTTGGCTTGTGGAATGGGCCTTAGGCTATGCACTGGCTCGAGGGCTAGCTTGGCGTTTCAGGCTTGGGCTAACTTTTAGGCCATCAGACTGGGACTCAGGCTATGCACTGGAGCGAGGGCGGCTTGGCGTTCCAGGCTTGGGCCAGCTTTCAGGCGATCCGGCTCCGATTTAGGCTGCTGCATAGGGGCTGCCATACATTTGTGCACATTGGCCTTCGGCTTGCGGATTGGGCCTCAGGCTATGCACTGGACCGAGGGTGGCTTGGCATTCTAGGCTTAGGCTAGCTTTCAGTTGATCGGGCTCTGATTTGGGTTGCTACATAGGGCTGCCATGCATATGGATGGGCCATTTCACATTGGGCCTTCGCGTGCTGAGCCAATTGAAATATGAAGTAAATCCTCCAAAATTGTTGGCAGCAGGGGTCGATCCTGCACCAGGCTCCAACACCAGCAAGCATCTATCTTGGTTGCATCCTCCAAAAGTTAGTATTAGCATTTGCTCAAACACTTATTCGTCTTTTCTATATAGAGAGAGATCTCAAGCAATTTAACATGTTATCAAGCAAACATTATTTTACTTTTAAAAATAAAATAATAATTGTCATTTGAATAAATAAAATAAGAGTATCAAATAGTGAACTAAAAGAAATAAACAGAAAGTGTGGGATAATTATATAACATAACTGCATGAAGCAAAGAAATTTTATTACATATATGTACATATAATTGATAGGTAAAGGAATAATATTTTTGCATTGTGAGTTTTGGGTAAAATACTATAATAATTCATTTCATTAATCAAAATACATAATATTAACAGACAAGTAGAAATATAGACTAAGTAGGTGTTTGGCTAAGTTTTTAATGAAAAGATATTTTAAGAATTTTTTAAGCTTATAAAAATATCAGATTTTATCTTTTAAAATAAGCCTTGCAATGTATGAATAAAATAAAAACTTAAAATTCATACAGCCTAAATTATTATAGGAGTATATTCAAATTTTAAAATAAGTGAATACCTCTTTACATTTTGTAGAAGAGCTTATAAAATAAAACACTTTATTTTAGAAATTTATAAAAAAAAATATTTATAAAAAATGTAGCACCCCCTCTCGAGACATCACCTAAGCAGAGGCACTACTCTGATCCATCTTGAAATATAATTCAAAAGGTAACTAGGGACTTCAAGATTTAGCTAAACTTAAAGATGGTAACACACAAACCCAAAAGATCGCTACATGGAGCGAAATATATATAACCAAGTGTCTTCAGTTCAAACACCAGAATTTACATCATAACCTTTAGTTATCCATCTTGATTAGGTGTAATTTATATGTACAATCATGTCACCTAATCTATTACAAAATAAACCTTCCAGTTAACCACAAGCTCCCGCTGCTTAATTAGGCTTGTCTAAAAAAAAATAAAGAATAGCAACGAGTATAAGTGAAAATGACTTAGAGAGGGAAAAGAAGGCAACAGGATTCAAGGAAAACCATTGAGATACAACAATCAACAAACAAATTTGGTAATAAGCAAGATTTTTTTTTTAGCATGATCAACCGAGTACATGACATTTATGATATCGAACTTGACAAACTGTTGGTCATTCCTACCTGATTATTACCAAATCAAATCATAATTGCTAGTACTGGGCATCGGTACAGTATAAACAAAGTTTCCTTATCACTCTATTGCTCGAGCACTCAGCTCGGCGGGTAACAACTTGTTATATGGCATGGTTAGTCATATGTCGGCTCCTGTTACTCACAAATTGCTACTTCCAGCAATCTGTAAGTCATGATCGTAGGTAGGTGCTAGCCATAAGACCTGTATCCGTCGGTCCGTTCTGCCTGGTCGTCTTTCTAACCTAGACCTTGGGCCCAAACCCCCCGTGGCGTCCCTTCGGGTGAAACCCATGGCGTCCCATGAGTTGATAACCGCCCATGGCGCCCATGAGTTGATAACCGCCCATGGCGCCCATGAGTTGATAACCGCCCATGTCTTCCCATGGGTTGATAGAATATAATGCCAACAAGGCAGAACAATTTAACCATTTTGGCAACAAGGCGATCAACAATACATTTGAAAAATCAATGAAACCAATACGATATTTTGACAATAACAATACCAGGTCCACAAGAACGATATAATGAAACTGTTAAAGTTCATGGTGCCAGAATGTTTGATCAGTTTGTGATCAGAATAGTTTTAAAACCACAAGCTAATCGAGCATACAATTCTGTTTCAGATAGAATTTACAAATTTAGAGAACTTCATAGAGTTCAATTGAAAACAGTCCTTTACAAGAAAAATGAATAAAATACCAAGCATTTTAAAATCAAGAGAACCACACAGGATTCGATAATTAATAACAGTAATCAAGATATATCTCAAATCAGCAGAACCTAACAGGTTCAACTATGACTATAGATGAAGCTCAAACAAATCAAGAACCAATTGGTAGATCTCTCACAGGGGTAAGAATAAACAATAATTCACAGAGTATGGTAATCAAATCAATATCAACCCTTACAGGTGTTTATCAAGGAATTGATAGGTGCAAAAGTTGCTAGATTGGCGGATCCTCACATGAGTACAACAAATAATAGAGTGCGGTAATCAAGTCAATCTCAACCCTTATAGGGGTTTATCAAGAAAAGCAATAGGTACAAGAGATGCCAGATTGGTAGATCCTCACTTGAATAGCCTCAATGATGAAATCAAAGCCTACTAGTCTGTGGGACCCAGCTCCTCGTCACCTAATCAATAAATAGATTTACTATCAAAATCCTTGTTTTGACCTTATAACCATAATCAAACGGACATCCTTTTACGATTGATCATTTTACCATTACTACTATATTTTAAAGTTCAGTTTCAATATTACCAAGAGCGACATGCCAATGCGTCGTTAATACTGAAATATTTATGAAAATCATATTTGTTCCGGTAAAAGAAAATAATCAGATCATGTCCTTAATTTATACTATAAACCTTGCAACGTTACAAGAAAATCAACTATAATAACCCAACTATCATTAATAATCTGATTTTTTTCACTTAGGTCGCGATTACATAAAATTAGGGTTTTAATCGTCTAATCAACCTAATTAATCAAGACTATTACACAGAATGAAAAAATTCGGGTCCATTAACTTATGTAATTATATGCATGTCTGACTATTTTTAATCAAATCGTGTGTATTCTTTCATTAGTACAATGCACCGCAGATTGGAAGGTATATACATACACATGCATACAATTTAACTCATTTTTCATTTTTATCCAATATCTTCCTATCAAAGCTCTGAAATCATGATAAGTTTGTGTGCATGTGATCATTGAGACGAGACGCAAAAAATATTCTAGCGTCGCCGCCATTAGTCGCTACTAGAAAAGCTCACCGCCACCGCCAAAAAGTGTGCTTCAGCTCCACGATTCAAACACCCCAATCAATTTTAGTTTCAGACACCAATTGGTTGGTCAATTGGCCGAAAAATAGTCAAGCCACCACCAACATTGCTGCACGATGTTTCTCCAATTTCGCCGCCGTCGATGCTCCATTCTGAAATCTGAAACCACTGTTGTGATCCTTGAGCTGAGGGCTTCAAAGACCACTACTCACATCCAAGGTTTAGTTGCCAGAGACGAAAGACCCATCACCACTGCCGTGGCTGAGTTTTCGAGCTCAATTTCTGGCTGCTACACTGGTGGGTTTGGGAAGAAAATGATATATTTGTGTTCTACGTGAAGAAAGAAAGAAAATAGTACCAAACTTGATATGGTTTCATCGCTGGAGAAAGGTCGCCGGAAAGAGAGAGAAAGATGTCATCGATGGTGAAGAAAGTGAAAATGGAGGGTTAAATTGAAATTTTCTTATTTATAAATTGCATTTTTCTAAATCACAAATTAACCCCAAACTTTTAAATGAAAAATCAATTGAGTCCGTAGGTTTTATGTTTGATCAAATTTTAGCCATCTAGTTTCTTAATTTTCTATCTAGACTCACTTAGTTTTTTAAATTTAGAATTTAACCATCCTAATTTTAAAGGAAAGTAAAATTAAATCTTCAAAAATTATGTTTTGATCCACAAACTTTTGAAAAATTAAATAAATTAAATAAAATTCTCACAAAATAATACTTCAATAAAATATGAAAATCAATGCATTTTCTAGGGGTGTTACAGACTCCTCCATCCTTAAAAGACTCTGGTCCCCAGATTCTTACCTGAGTACTAGAAGAGTTTAGGGTACTACTGACGCATAAGATCATTTGGTTCCCAAGTCGCTTCTTCAATATTATGGTTACGCCAGAGAACTTTCACTTGAGGAATCCTTCGGTTCCTAAGTTCTCAAAACTTCCTATCCAGAATTCCAACTGGTCGTTCCTCATATGTTAGATCAGTTTGCAGAGATACACTGGAACAAGGAATAACAATGAAAGGATCAGGATGATATTTTCGCAGTTGCGAAACATGAAAGACATCATGAATGTCTGTCACTTCCTGGGGTAGTTCTAGGCAGTACGCTACTAGTCCGATTTTCTCACATATCTTATAAGCACCAATGTATCTTGGATTAAGTTTTCTGCCTTTACCGATCCTTTAAACACCTTTTCTCGAAAAAACCTAATCACTGACTTCAAATTCAAAATCCTTTCTCCTCTTATCTGTATAACTTTTCTGTCAGTCCTATGCAGTTTTCATTCTCTGCTTAATGATCTGCATTTTCTCAATAGTCTTCTGGATCATTTTGGGTCTTATAGTTCCTAAGGTCTTGTGATCACTGCTCTTGTACTCCTCAAGATCCCAATGTATTGGAGATTGACACTTTCTGCCATGTAGCGCTTCATGCAGAGCTATTTAATTATGGACTGGTAGTTGTTATTATATGCAAATTCAATTAAATGTAAGTGTTGGTCCCAACTTCCACCAAAATCCAAAATACAAGCCCGTAGCATATCTTCCAATATTCGTATAGTTCTCTCTAATTGTCCGTCTGTTTAGGGATGGGCAGTGGAACTTAATTGCAACCTTGTGCCCAAATGTTCTTGCAAAGCCTTCCAAAGCATTGAAGTGAACTTTGGATCTCGATCCAACACAATGCTGATGAGGATCCCATGCAATCTGATGATTTCCTTAATATATAACTCGGCTAGCTTCTCAACCTGGTACTGTGTCTTGACAGATAGAAAGTGCGCATATTTAGTCAATTTGTCTACTATCACCCATATGTTGTTATATCCACATTGGGCCACCGGTAGGCTTGTTACAAAGTCCATGGTGATTTGTTCCCATTTCCAATCAGGTATTAGAAGTGGTTGGAGTAGTCCTGATGGTCATTGATGCTCCGCATTCACCAACTGACAAGTTAGACATTTTCATACATAATCTGCAACATCTTTCTCCATTCCGTTCCACTAGAACTGCTTTCTCAAGTCTCGATATATCTTTATACCCCCGGGGTATATCATGAACCTCGGCTTGTGTGCCTCATCTAATAATCTTCATTTTATTTCTTCGAGCACACAGATTCTCTTGCGAAACAAAAGAGTACCTTGACTATCAGTACTGAACTCGGATTCCCTAAACCTCTTGAATTCTTTCTCCCGTTCTAATATCCATTTGTCATTGGCCTGAGCTTGTTGTATTTCAGCATATAATTTTGGTTGCACATTTACTCCAACGAGCTAAACTTTTAGTCTCATTCTCAGCACCGCATCTGACTTCGAAACCTTCAACTTTGTTGTTCCTGTCAAGTGAGCTACTCTAGCTTTACGGCTCAAGGCATCTGTTACCACATTTGCTTTTCCTAGGTGGTACACAATTGAGAAATCGTAATCCTCAAAGAATTCTACCCATTGGCGTTATCTCATATTCAAATCCTTTTAAGAGAGTAAATACTTAAGACTCTTATGGTCAATGTATACCTCAAATGTAGCTCCATAGAGGTAATGTCTCCATTTTGATAGTGCGACTATGACCGCAGCTAACTCTAAATCATGAGTTGGGTAGTTTTCTTCATGTGGTTTTAGCTTCCTGGATACATAAGTGATGAGATGCCCTTTCTGCATCAGCACACACCCAAGCCCTTCTTTAGAGGCGTCTGTATAAACTAAAAAATCTTTCAATCCATTTAGGAGAGCCAAGACTAGGGTTATCGTCAATCTGTTATTTAGTTCTTGAAAAATTCTCTCACAATCATCACTGCAATTAAATGGCTGATTATTTTGTGTTATCTTAGTCAATGGACCGACTAACTTAGAGAAATCCTGTACAAACCTCCAATAATAGCCAGCTAGACCTAGAAAACTATGAACTTCTGTTACATTCTCGGGTCTCTTCCAGTTGACTATTGTCTCTACCTTAGAGGGATCAACTTCTACTCCATTCTAGGAAATAATATGTCCAAGAAAGACTACTCGTTCAATCCAGAACTCACATTTACTGAACTTAGCATATAACTGATGCTCCTTCAAATTTATGAGTACTAAACGTAAGTGCTTTGCGTGCTCTTCTCGAGATTTTGAGTATACAAGGATGTCATCTGTAAAGATAACCATAAATTTATCCAGATATGGCTGGAACACTCGGCGCATTAGATCCATAAATGTCGTTGGGGCATTAGTCAAACCAAACAGCATTACTACAAACTCGAAATGGCTATACCGGGAATTGAAGGCAGTCTTTGGTATATCCTCTTCTCTGATCTTTAATTGGTAATATCCCTGCCTTAAATCCAACTTTAAAAAGATTGTAGATCCTTGTAACAAATCAAACAACTCTTCTATGTGTAGTGAGGGATACTTATTTTTGACAGTGACCTTATTCAATTCCCTATAATCAATGAACATTCTCAAGGATCCATCCTTCGTTTTAACGAACAACACTGGAGCTCCCCAAGGAGAAGTACTTGGTCTTATGAACTTCTTCTCCATTAGGTCCCTAAGTTGGTCCTTCAACTCTTTCAGCTTTGCCAGGGCCATTCTATAAGGAATTTTGGATACAGGCGCGCCTCTTGGTAGAGTATGAATAACAAACTCTATCTCTGTATCAGGAGGTATCGAGTTCAAGTCCTCTGGGAATACTTCAAGATACTCCACCACTACTTCCACTTCTTCAATTTTAAATGTATCTTAGGGCTTGTTGATAAGATATTCCAAGAATCCTTATCCGCCTTCCCTCAAAATTTGTCTGGCTTCTAGTGCAGATACAATTGGTATTGGAGAAGTGTTATATGCGGAATGACGTGTTGGTATCAGTATCTTACCCCCAAGACTGATGCACTTGGTGTAACAATTCACATGTGCTTGATGATTATATAGTCAATCCATTCCAAGGATCAGATCATATCCTTGTATAAGCATTTGTATAAGATTGGCTAGATACATTCCATCTCCTATCATAACGGGGCAATCTCGATACATGATATCTGTCGTTGACCCTATTCCCAAGGGTATCTAAACCTCTATATGATAAGCTATGATTTTCAGTTGCATATTTAATTTTTCAAACAAAGTTGTAGATATGAAAGAATGCGAAGCATCTGGATCATATAAAGCATTTCCATTAATTCCAAAAATAGAAATCGTACCTTCAACTACTTCATAAGGACTGGGTGCTTCATCCCTGGTCAGAGCATATGCATGGGCTCAAATTTTTGGCTTTCCACTAGTTCCTGCAATTTGTTTTCCTTTTCGAGTATGAGCCGGCTTTCCTCAGTTGGGGCAATCCTTGAATAAATGCTTATCACTGCCACAAACTATACATCTGCCCTACTTCTTCCAACATTATGGCTCATCATGGCTTGACTTTCCACAAAATCCACATGTCTTCTGTGCGAGATCTGTGGCTCTACCAATCTGATAAATGGTTGGTTGGCGTTCCCAATCTGTAACTTTGGCTGCTTTTTACCAAGATTGTTCTACCTGCCAGGGGGTAATCTCTATTTTATCTTCAATCTTCTTAATCTCCTGCAAATCTGATGCTACCTGTAATGCTTTACTCACTACACAACTATAGCTTGGAATATCACATGAGAGAAAGCCCCATCTAAGTTTTGGTCGTAACCCTTCCATAAACTTGCGAATTTGTCGCCCCTCATCTGCAAATATGTGAGGTGTATACCGAATCAGTCGACTAAATGTGGCTTCATATTGGCTAACTGATGACACTCCTTGTATTAATTCCATGAACTCTCTTTCCCTAGCATACTTGGTTACCTCCGGTACATATTTTTCCATAAACTCCTGGGTGAAGTTTTCCCAAGTTTAATGAGTTCCCTCAGCAATCCACCTATGATCGATCAATTGCCACCAATCATGTGCAGGACCCTCCAAAAGAAAGGTAGCATATCGAATCCTCTGTTCATCTGGATAACGCAGAGTTCCAAATATCTTTTCTAAGTTCTTAACCCACATCTCGACTTTTCTATCATCAAGTTCCCCGAGGAATTTTGGGGGTTGCCTGGAAGAACCGGTCTAAAGCTTGATCTTCTGCAAGCTCTTCAACATTTCTTGCTTGATTACCCTATCCATACTACTGGCAAAAATGCATAAATTGTTGCCACATCTGAAACATGGCTCTACTGGTTGGCCCGTAGCTGGTTGATTAACTTAGGGGATCTGTGAAACCTCTTCTTCTATCTGAGTTTGTGGTTCAGCTGGTGCTCTCTGCCTAGGGATACGCTGTGTAGTAGCCCATACACCAAGTGGTCTCCCCATTCCTTGTCGACCCATCTGAGGGGGATTAAGTATATGTGAACCTTCATGAGATGCCATTGTCTTTTCTAAATAGTCTTTGATTCCTTCTTATCTCGTTGTTGTTATAATTATACAACAACATCCAAGGTTAGCATCAATACTTTGATCTTTAGGTATAATTATAAGGTATTTAACAGGTTAAACTAGTTCAACACAACAGAAGCCAAATCATTAAAGATTCACGTAAGGGCTTCATTACTACTCTAATCTCATCTATAATCCTTCTTAACCACAGAAAGGTTTCCAATCACCAACAATACTACCAAAGTCACTCTCTCAGTCTAAAGTCAAATGTTCGATTTCTCAAAAGTGATGATTATAGTCTGGTCGGCTATCCCAGGTATAATCACCTACTTCCTGATATCAAACACCATACCCAAACTTCATATCTTAGCTAATCCCTTTAGCCTATAAACTCGTCATATATCCTTTTAATACTTATCTACCTAGATCATCGTCAAACCTAGGCCCTGATACCACCTTTGTAGCACCCCCTCCCAGGACAGCACCCAAACAGAGGCACTACTCTAATCCATCTTAAAATATAATTCAAAAGATAACTAGGGACTCCAAGATTTAGCCAAACTCAAAGATGGTAATACATAAATCCAAAAGATCGCTACACAGAGTGAAGTATATACAACCAAGTGTCATTAGTTAAAACACCAGAATTCACATCATAACCTTTAGTTATCCGTCTTGATCGATTGTAATTTATATGTACAATCATATCACCTAATCTATTACAAAATAAACCTTCCAGTCAACCACAAGCTCCTATGCTTAATTAGACCTATCTTAAAAAAACTAAAGAATAGCAACGAGAATAAGTCCAAATAACTTAGTGATGGAAAAGAAGGTAACAAGATTTGAGGAAAACCATTGAGATACAACAATCAACAAACAAACTCGGTAATAAGCAAGATTTTTTTTAGCATGATCAACCGAGTACATGACATATATGATATCGAACTTGACAGAACGTTGGTCATTCTGACCTGATTATTTCCAAATCAAATCATAATTGCTAGTATCGAGCATCAATTCAGTATAAACAAAGTTTCCTTATCACTCCATTACTTGATCACTCAGCTCAACGGGTAACAACTTGTTATATGGCATAGTCAGTCAAATGTCGGATCCTGTTACTCACAGTTTGCTACTTCCAACTATCTGAAATTGGGATCGTATGTGGGTGCTAGCCGTAAAACCTGTATCCGTGGTTCATTTCGCCCGGCCATCTTCCAGACCTAGACCCTAAGCCCAAACCCCACGTGGCGTCCCTCCGGGTGAAAGTCGCCCATGGCATCCCATGAGTTGATAACCGCCCATGGCGTCCCACGAGTTGATAACTGCCCATGTCTTCCCATGGGTTGATAAAATATAATGCCAACAGGGCAAAAAAATTTAACCATTTTGGCAACAAGGCGATCAACAATACACTTGAAAAATCAATGAAATCAATATGATATTTTGACAGTAACAATACTAGTTCAACAAGAATGGTACAATGAAACTGTTAAAGTTCATGGTGCCAGAACGGTCGATCAGTTTGTGATCAAAATAGTTTTAAAATCACAAGCCACTCAGACTTACAATTCTATTTCAGATAGAATTTACAAATTTAGAGAACTTCACAAAGTTCGATTGAAAACAGTACTTTTCAAGAAAAACGAATAAAATACCAAGCATTTTCAAATCAAGAGAACCACAAGGGTTCGATAATCAATAACAGTAATCAAGATAGATCTCAAATTAGGAGAACCTAACGGGTTCAACAATGACTATAGATGAAGATCAAACAAATCAAGAACCAATCGGTAGATCCCTCATAAGGGTAACAATCAACAATCATTCACAGAGTACGGTAATCAAATCAATATCAATCCTCACAAGGGTTTATCAAGGAATCAATAGGTGCAAGAGTTGCCAGATTGGTGGATCCTCACAGGAGTATAACAAATAATAGAGTGCGATAATCAAGTCAATACCAACCCTCACAGGGGTTTATCAAGAAAAGCAATAGGTACAAGAGATGCCAGATTGGCAGATCCTCAACTGAATAGCCTCGATGATGAAATCAAAGCCTACTAGTCTGTGGGACCCAACTCCTCGTCACTTAATCAATAAATAGATTTACTGTTAAAATCCTTGTTTTGACCTTATAACCATAATCAAATGGATATCTTTCTACGATTGATCGTTTTACCAATACTACTATATTTTAAGGTTCAGTTTCAATATTACCAAGAGCGACATGCCAATGCGCTGTTAATACCGGAATATTTACAAAAATCATATTTGTTCCGGCAAAAGAATATAATCAGATCAAATCCTTAATTTATACTATAAACCTTGCAATGTTACAAGAAAATCGATTATAATAACCCAACTATCACTAATAATCTAATTTTTGTCACTTAGGTCACAATTACATGAAATTTAGGTTTTTAATCATCTAATCAACCTAATTAATCAAGAGTATAACACAATATGACAAAATTCAGCTCCATTAACTTATGTAATTATATGCATGTCTCACCATTTTTAATCAAATCATGCGTATTCTTTTGTTGGTACAATGCATCACACGACTTGAAGGTATATACATACACATGCATACAATTTAACTCATTTTTCATTTTTTTCCCAATATCTTCCTATCAAAGCTCTGAAATCACAATCAATTTGCGTGCATGTGATCACCAAGATGAGACGCAAAAACTATTCTAGCGCCACCGCCGCCGGAAAAGCTCACCGCCATTGCGAAAAGGTGTATTTCAGCTCCACGATTCAAATGCCCCAATCAATTTTTGTTTCAAACACCAATTGGCCGGTCAATTGGCCGAAAAATAGCCGACCCGCCACCAACACCATCGTCGTCGGTGCTCCGTTCTGAAATCTGAAACCACCATGGTAATCCTTGAGCTGAGAGCTTCAAAGCCCACTACTCACATCCAAGGTTCAGTCGCTGAAAACGAGAGACCTATCACTACCGCTGTGGTTGAGTTTTCAAGCTCGATTTCAAGCTGCTACACTGGTAGGTTTTGGAAGAAAATGGTATATTTGTGTTCTACGTGAAGAAAGGAAGAAAATGGTACCAAACTTGATATGGTTTCATTGCCGGAGAAAGGTCGCCGGAAAGAGAGAGAAAGAGGTAATCGGTGGTGAAGAAAGTGAAAATGGAGGGTTAAATTGATATTTTCTTATTTATAAAATTTCATTTTTCTAAATCACAAATTAACCCCAAACTTTTAAATGAGAAAACAATTGAGTCCATGGGTTTTAGGTTTGATCAAATTTTAGCCATCTAGTTTCTTAATTTTCTCCCTAGACCCACTTAGATTTTTAAATTTAGAATTTAACCATCCTAATTTTAAAGGAAAGTAAAATTAAATCTTCAAAAATCATGTTTTCACCCACAAACTTTTGCAAAATTAAATAAATTAAATAAAATTCTCACAAAATAATACTTCAATAAAATATGAAAATCAATGCATTCTCTAAGGGTGTTACCAAAAATAATTGGCATTACATATATATATATGTATATATATTAAAACATTATGGACACAACCCTTTAAAGTAAAAGACTAAAGGCAATCTAATAAGCAAAAGAAACAATATTATTAATTGCGGCGGTCTAGAAAAACCAGTGCAGTTACAATAACCACCACCATTTATTATGAATTTTGCGGTGGTTTTTCGAAATCGTCGCTAAATGGCTAATTCAGCGGCGATTTGGATAAATCGCTGCTTAACCACCATCAAATTAATATTTTGCGGCAGTTGAGACAAATCGTCGCAAAGTATATGCCGCGATTAACATATTTTGTTGTGGGGTGTGTTTATATATATATATACGTAAATAAGTATGAATAAAAAATTATTTTATATATATTTATAAATATTAAATATTATTTAATTCAGAATGAATAAATAGAAAAAATAGATAAAAATAAAAGAAATTTAAATTTTATTGATAAATTTATATATGTATATTATATATGTGAATAAGTATAAATAGAAAAATGGGGAAATTGCACTTTTGGTCCCATTGGATAGGGCATTTGGCACTTTTGGTGCCAAAAGTTTAGGGCTCGACACATGTAGGACCAAATGTTACCATTTTTGGACACTTTTGGGGCACCGCCCAACCTGCCGTCCAAAAGTTAATGGCAAGTGGTGCGTGACAATCACGCGGGGGCTATTTTTATTTAAATAAATTGCATAGAAGCCCCTAAAATTTAATTTATTTATAAATAAACCTAGAAAAATTATAATGATTCCTTAATGTTTTCCTCCATAATATTTTTGAAGAACTATTAGCATCCATTAAATATTTGTAGACGTCATTTGAAAATTTATATTAAAATTCAAAAATATCCTTCAAAAGTTGTTTAGATTATTTTTGAGATAAAAATGCCCATGGACTTATATGTAACTTTAACATGGGGTTGTAACTTTAATATTATTTAAACTACTCATAATAAATTCAAATAATTTTATTCATTAATTTTTTAAAATATTAAATAATCTTTTCATTCAGGTTGAATTAAAAAAAATAAAAATTTAAAATCATAAACATATCTAAAGTAATTTAATCAAATTGAGTTAGACATATTTATTAATTATAAAATAAAAATCAAATCCATCTCTTAATTAATATAATTTTGTTTTTAAATTACATCTCAATAATATTAAAAAATAATCACATCTAAAATAATTTAATTAGATTAAGTTCCCAAACTGCACTTCAAATTCATTTTCTACTCATTCATTATTATCTAACCCTATCGTTTTTTGTCCTCCCTATCCAATCTATATGTACACATACAATAAATAATTTTAAAATATTAATTTAACCCTATCAACCGAATAAAAAAGTTATTAATGTGATATTTTGTTCATTCCTAAAATACAAATAAACAAATAATTTTCTCCAATTTATTTTCTACCTACCAGCCAAAACACAAACAAACAACCATCACATTCCCCAACACTACTTCCCAAAAATCATTTTTCCAAAATATTTTGACAAAATGCTCCAATTCATAAATAAACAAGCCCTAATATAAAGTAATTTTATTAAATTTATTAATTAGCAAAAAAATAATTAAGTTTTCCTTTCCCCAACCCCCACCCCACACCCACCCCCGACTACTGGTTGTGGCGGCCAACAGCTAGCCATGGCCTAACCATGGTCGGTCGTTGGCCGTAGCTGAATCTAGCCAAGCTAGCCGCCTAACCGTGGCCGACCAGTGACCAGATTTGGCTAGGTCTGGCCAAATCGGACTTTGGCACTAGGCCCAGCCAAATCTGGTCGTGGCCGGCCTAGCCAAATTCAGCGGCGACCAATGGTTGGCCATGGTCAGGTCGCTGCTAACCATGGTCGGCCATGGTAAGGGGTAAGGGTTGGGCGGGGTGTTGCATGTATGTATGTGTAAATATATATTTTATGTTTATATTTATATTTATATTTATATGATATTTATTTACATAATATTTTTGTGTGTATATATATATATATTTTCACAGGAGGGTTTAATGCTTATTTATTTGTTGTTAATTAATAAATTTTAATCAAATTAACCTAAATTGATTTTTTTTTACTTATGTTATTTATTTAAAATCATTACATTATTTTGTTCAAAAATTTTAACTGGCTAATACAACGATTAAAAAATGAAATATAACATTAACAAGTCTAACTTCAGGGGCCATTTTCTTTACATTAAGTATTATGATAAACTAGATTTCTTTCTTTTCTTTTGCTATTCAGGTATGTAATCTTTAACTATTTGTTTGAAAGTGTTTTTAGAATTTTTCTAAAATAATATTGTAATAAATTATAATAATAAATTAAATTCTTAAGCACCAAAATTTATAAGCCCAAATTATATGTTATTTAAATATTTTAACTATAATAGAAAGTCATTTAATAATTTAAAAAATTATATGTCAATTCATCATATAATCTAAGATAAAAGAAATTAAGTTTGCTATAAATTATTTATACAAAACAATGGAGGAGCTAACATTTAGAGGAATCGAAAAAAATGAAGAGAATTCATTATTATTAGATGGAATCAAATTTTTGGAAGAAATCAAGTTAAATTATTAATAAAAACAATTTTTAACATTTTTAATGGGCCAAATTTTGGAGGGAGTACAAAGTTGGAGGGAAACAAAATTGCATTAACATCCAAATTCATTAAATAAATTTATACACATATAAAATAAGAATATATGAAATGATGAGAAATGAGAAATAATGATAAATTTATATATGTATAAAATGAGAAATATATGATAAATCTTCTTTAAATTTTATTGAAATTTGTATATATGTATATATACACTATATATGTATATAAGTATGAGGAATGAGAAATAATGATAAATTTATATATGTATAAAATGAGAAATATATGATGAATCTTCTTTAAATTTTATTGAAATTTATATATATGTGTGTGTATATATACTATATATGTATGTAAATATGAATAAAAAATTATATATATATTTATAAATATTAAATATTATTTAATTCAGAATGAATAAATATAAAAAATAGATAGAAATAAAAGTAATTTAAATTTTATTGATAAATTTATATATATATATTTATATTATATATATATATATGAATAAGTATACATGTATGAATAATTAGAAAGAAAAAAGATAAAAATAAAAATTATTTAAAATTTTATACATAAATTTATATATATATGTGTGTGTGTATGTGTGTATAAAATGAGAATATATGAAATAATGAGAAATGAGAAACAATGATAAATTTATATATATATATGTATAAAATGATAAATATATATGAAATAATGGAAGAAGAGAGAAATGAGAATAAAAAGAAAAGAAAAGAATGAAAAAAAAGAAAAAAAAATAAAATATGATAATAAAGAGTTATTTAAATTGAATTGTATATATGTTAAATGATTAAGGGTAAATTGAACTTTTTATATTAAAATTATGGTAAATGGGAGAGGGGGAGGAGGTGTGCGTGGTTTTATAAAACATAAGAAAGTTTTTTTGCATTTTTTTTTCACAATAGAGTTTGATGCTTATTTTACAAATCACTTGGGGGTAAATTGCAACTAGCCAAATAAAATTATTACCATTTTAATGGAGTCCTTGCTTTTCTTTTTTTTGCTAACGTAGTGTTTGGTTGTATTGGAAAATTTACATTTTTGGTCCCATTGGATAGGGGTTGGCACTTTCGGTAATTTAGTTGACACTTATAGGACCAAAATTCTAAATTTTTTAACACATTTGGGACGGCACCTCAACTTCCATTAGTGTTCAGGCAAAACCGTTAAGTTAAAAAAAATTAATCACCCAACAACCCCAAAAAATTGATTTATTTATAAAAGTTCCACAAATTTTGAAATGCCCAATCAAACATCATAAAAAATAATTTAAAAATTATAAAAAAATTTAAAAATATATAACAAAATCCTCATAAAAAAATTAAAAATGTTATATATCAATATAAATATATATAAAATGAATATCATATAAATATATACATATATATAACACCCACCCCCCTCTCCCCCAACCCCTCATTGCCGGCCATGGCCAGCGGCCGCTGGGTGTGGCCATGGGGCCGACAGCCAGATCTGGCCACTGGCCTGGGGTTTGGGGTTGGGAGGGGGGGTGTTGGGGGTGGTTGGAAGAGGCGGGGGTGGATGGGGGAGGAGGGAGAAGGAGCAAATATATATATATGTATATATATATTTACTTATTTATTTGTTGTTAATAAATAAATTTTAATCAAATTAACCTCAATTGATTTTTTTTACTTATGTTATTTATATAAAATTATTAAATTATTTTGTTCAAAATAATTAAAAATATTTGTTTATTTAAAATTATTAAAATTATATTGTTAGGATAAAATTTTAGATTTTATTTTCATTTAAATTATTTATTTTGATTAATAAATATATTTAATTTTTTTATTTATATATACACACATCAAGGTGTCATAGGATTCAAACTCTAGATCTACACATTTTGACTTATTTATTTTTTATTAATTAATAAATTTAATGAAATTAGTTTAAATTAGAGCTTGTTTGTTTATGAATTGGAGCATTTTGTCAAAATATTTTAGCAAAATGGGTTTTTGGAAGTGGGATTGGGGAATGTGATGGTTGTTTGTTTTTATTTTAGGTGGTAGGTGGAAAGTGAATTGGGAAAAAATTATTTATTTATTTGTATTTTAGGAGGAGAGAAAATATCATATCAATAACTTTTTTATTGGGTTGGTAGGGTGAAATTGACATTTTAAAATTACTATTGTTAGTATGATATTTTTAGATCTTATTTTTATTTTTAAATTATTTATTTTAGTTAATAAATATTTTTTTATATTTAATAAATATATTCAACTTAATCTAATTAAATTATTTTATAATCTAAGATAAAAGAAATTAATTTTGCTATATATTATTTATACAAAAAAAAAATGGAGGAGCTAAAATTTAGAGGAATTGAAAAATTAAGAGAATTTATTATTATTAGAGGGAATCAAATTTTTGGAAGAAATCAAGTTAAATCATTATGTCAAACTAATAATAAAAACAATTGTTAATATTTTTTATGGGCCAAATTTTGGAGGGAATACAAAGTTGGAGGGAAACAAAATTGCATTGCCATCCAAATTCATTAAATAAATTTATACATATGTATAAAATAAGAATATATGAAATAATGATAAATTTATATATGTATAAAATGAGAAATATATGATGAATCTTCTTTAAGTTTTATTGAAATTTATATATATATGTATATATATACTATATATGTATATAAGTATGAATAAAAAATTATATTATGTACATATTTTTATAAATATTAAATATTATTTAATTCCAAATGAATAAATATAAAAAAAATAGATAAAAAGAAAAGTAATTTAAATTTTATTGATAAATTTATATATATTTATATTTTATATATGTGAATAAGTATAAATAGAAAAAATAAGTATACATGTATGAATAATTAGAAAGAAAAAAGATAAAAATAAAAATTATTTAAAATTTTATAGATAAATTTATATTATATATATATATGTATAAAATGAGAATATATGAAATCATGAGAAATGAGAAACAATGATAAATATATATATATGTATAAAATGAGAAATATATGAAATAATGGAATAAGAGAGAAATGAGAATAAAAAGAAAAGAAAAGAATGAAAATAAAAATAAAAAAATATGATAATAAAAAGTAATTTAAATTGAATTATATATATGTGAAATGATTAAGGGTAAATTGATCTTTTTGTATTAAAATTAGGTTGAATAGGCAACAAATGTGGAGGGGGAGGCGGTGTGCGTGGTTTTATAAAATATAAGGAAGTTATTTTGTGTGTGTGTGTGTATATATATATATATTTCACAATAGGATTTGAAATAAAAACAAATGTTTGAAATGATTATTTTAAATCAGATTGGAAGGTTGGATTGGGTGGATTTGAGTTGACGAGTTGACCAAATAAAAATCAAGTCAACCCGACCTGATATGCTTTAGGTTGGGTTAGTGTTGAACATTTTCAGGTTGTCATTAGGTTCGGTTGGGTTAGGGTGGAAAAAATTAATGTTATACCCCTACTTCAACCTAAACCCACACGACCCACCCAAATTGCCACTCCTATTCACACCAATTCATTATAAAATTAGTGAAGCCCAATTAATAAAAAAGGAGTTGTTAAAGCCTAATTAATCAACTCTACAATTTGATGTCAAACCCAATTCTTTACCAAATGACATTAATTTACTAAAAGGTCGGTGAACTCTTTTTAATAAAAGAAAAGTTGCAAAAACACAATTTAATCAATTCTTTAAGTTAATGTCAGAGCCAATTCATTTTGAAATCCAATTCACTAATTTACTAGGAGAATTATTGAAGCTCAATTAATGAAAAGGAAGTTGGTAAAGCCTAATTAACGAATTCTTCAAATTAGTATGAAGCCCAATTTGCCAATTCACTAAAATATTAGTTAAGCCCAATTAGTAAAAAAAAAAAAAAAAAAAAGGTTGGTCAACCCAAAGTAATCAATTATTTGAACTAATGTTAAGCCCAATTAATAAAAAATAAGCTTAGTTCCTTGAAGAAAGCCTAATTCATCATTTACCTCACTTCAAATTTGTTGAAGACCAACTCTTAAAATGAAGCTTAATTCACCACTTAATTTACTATAAATTTGGTCAAATCTATTTCATAAATGAAAACTCCAAATTCATTGATTAATTCACAAAAAAGTTATAAAGCCCAATATTTTAAAGAAATTGGCCCAACCAATGAATTATTCACTTCAAATTTCTTCAAGCTCAATCTTTAAAATAAAACCCAGTTCAGTAATAATTCACTAAAAAATTGGTTAAACCCAATTAACAAATTCTTTACATTATTGTGAAGTCCATTTATTGAATGAAAGCCCAACCCACAAGTATTAGTAAAAATTTAATTTAATATTCATTTATAATTTAGTAATGAAATTCATTGTTACCATATGTGTACAATTGATATTTGGAGGGAATGAATTTTTGAGGGAAGTTAATTAAAGTTTAGTAACTAAAAACTTTGTTACCATATATATTTTATTTGTAACAAATATTTTGTTGTTACAAAAGGTACCAAAGTTTTTTACAAATATATCTTCTTATATGACAGAAAATGTTATATGTAACAAAATAACATTTTCCATGATGAATTATTATTTAGTTACGAATATAAAAAATTTATGATAACAAATTTGAGTTAAAGGTAACAAGATTTTTACTTTGTTACTAAAGAAAATGTTATTTGTAACAAAAAATCAATTTTGTTACAATAAATATAACATATGTAACGAATTTTACCTTTGTTACCAAAATTTTTGTTACGTGAAGTGCAATTTGTTGTAGTTTATTACCTTCTCAGTATTCTCTTTGTTCTCCCCATAAATTACATCAATATCGAAAGTCAGTCAATTTCATATAACAAACAAAACATAAAATTATGCAATTAAAACTGCAGCAAAATAATCAATGAAAGAATGAAGATAAGACTTTTTTAAAATATTTAGTAGACTGTTATTTAATTCTATGTATTTTTAACTTTCAACCTACTATATAGTCATATTCTTTTTAGCTTAAAGTGATCTTAAAATGATCTTAAAATGCTATACTTCCAAGTTTTTCCAATGACTTTTTCTTAGTCCATTAATCTTGTGCTCTATACTTCTCATATGCCTTTTTATTTTTTAATGCAATTATCTTTTAGTTTTTAACGTAATATTTTTTATCTTTTGAGTAAATTACAGTATTACTCATGGGCTTTTAATATTTAGAAGGTTTAAGTTTTTTTAAATTCTTACTGAATGATTTTTAATTTATTTTTCTATAATATCATGTATGTAAGACATCATATTATTTGATGTCTTCACATGTTCAAAATTTTTAAATACTAAATTGTTATACGTCAGGATAATGTTTTATTTTACTCATTAGTTCACCATTTTTTGTAATATTTTATTTTTATATTATTTCTAATTATATCTTAGAGTATTATTAATATAAATTTTTTTTTTAAAAGTCTGTGCATAGCATGGGAACAATGCTAGTGTGTGTGTATATATATATATATTATAATGCTGTAAGTATTATCCTAACTGAAAGTGAATCTTATTACTTTAAAAAAAAAAGATAAACATTGATATTCAATTAATAAAAAAAATTATCATTATAATTGAGTAAATTTCTATTTTAGAAAGCTCGTAAATTATATATGTCAAAAGATAATATCTTTAAGTACTAAAAAAAAAGGAAAAAACCTCGTGATTCTGATACAAATCAATCACAAATATTCAATATTTTTCTTGATTCTATTACCTTCTCAATATTCTCTTTATTCTCCCCATAAATTACATCAATATCGAAAGTCAATTAATCTCATATAACAAACAAAACATAAAATTATGCAATTAAAGCTGCAATAAAAAATTCAATGAAAGAATGAAACTAAATGGCAATATCTTTAATTTTGTTTTTTACTCATATGAAAAAATTCATATGGAGAAACTTGATGGCTTTGTTCTCCAACATGTGAAATTTTGAAGGTAGGAAAAGTTTTATTTGAGACTGAATTCGATGTATTTTCATTCTTTAAACTGTGTTTAAGTATATAAAGTAGAATAATTTTAATACACCTAGACATCTTTGTTATCATCTCATCAATATACAATATCAAATAGATAATATCAAATCGTCTATCTGATAAAGATTATGAAATTTTATCAAATATATCCTAAATTTCGGATGAAAGAAACTAAGATATAAGATATAATCATATCAGTTAGAGATAAAAATCAATTACTAATGAAATTTTTTAAATTAAAATAAACTACTCAAAATTCTAAGAATTTGACATTTTGTTAAATTTACACAATTAGATAATTACAAAAATTGTGATATATAATAGTACTAGCATGTGCCCAATGCGATGCACAAAAAATAATTTTAAAATTGAAATAATTTATTTTATAATAATATTCATTTTACTTCTTGTGAATAAAACATGAAATATAATTATTTTTAGCATTTAAAGAAAGAAAATCTATTAGTAATTAAATAAAATAATATGAATATTTTAATTAAAAATATTTTCTTAGAAGATAAATTACACTTAAATAAGTTGTAAAATATCAAGACTTATTAATTCTAAGTTTATAAATTACACAAAAATTTATAAAAAGATAAAATTTAAAAAATATATAAAAAATTAAGAAAATACAAACGGTGCAAAAATATATCAACTGATAAAATTTATTACTTAATTTCATTATTTGTATATATATTTAATTTTTGACAATTAATAGTATCAAAGTGAATATAAATTACTAAATATAAAATATATCAATTGTGAAAAAGAATTTAGTTAGCAATAAAATTTTGATTTTTTAGCTGTATATACATAATTTTTATAAATAATTTATTTATTGAAGAGAAATAAAATGATTTTCTTATAAAACAAATTATAAATAAGTAATGATTTAGTCAACCAAAATAAACTCATCAAAGAACATAATATTATATACAAAAATGAAAAAAAAAATTTCTTATATGCACATAATTAGAAATGGGTAAATCACGTGCTAATAAATTTAATGAACATTTTATATAGAAATATATAGTATTTATTCATTCATTTGATAAGAAAATTCAAATCATTTCAACAACTTAATAAAATTATAATACTTTTTAATATTTCATAACATCTCATTATTCAAAGTACATAACTCAAATATGAAATATATATAATTTTTTTATTTAGATAAATAGAGAGAAATACAACTAAAATAATAGTAAAATAAAAATTAAATATTAAAGATAAATTCTTATATGAACACAATAACATATTTGAAAATAGTATTAAATATAACTACATAAAATACACTTAATTGAAATAGAAAAGTACTGTATGTTGATGTTTTTAAGTAATATAAAAATTACAACCCTAAGTTGGCCATAAGAGTTTAGTTTTAAATAAATGCTAAGAAAATAATAAATTAATAGCATTGATAAAATATTTAAATATATTAGAATTTTTTTTCATTAATTTAGAATTAAAAAACAAAAAAAATAATATAAAGATATGATATCAAAAAAATATTAAAAATTTTCCAAAAAATGAACTTTGAATTAATTGAAAAGAAAACAAACATCATAATATTATATAAATTGGAGAAAGAGGTCCTACAATCTAAAATATAGCATTGTTCTATCAATAATGTAGAAACAAAAAGTGAAAAGAATAATTGTGGACTAATAAAATTTACATATAAAACAAATGAAATATTTACATATTAATCTTTTGACAAATTAAATTTATAAGATAGAATTTTGTGATAGGAATACTTAATATGGTGCTTATAAAATATTTTTTAAATTATAAACTTATTTAGTGAGATAAAATATGATTATAGATTTTTTTTTTTTGAATTATCTTAAGAGGTAGAAATCTATATTGCAATTTTGGATAAAAACAATATGATGTTTTACTTACAATAGACAAGTTGATCAACTTAAAATAAAATATAAAAATAAATAAACAATGAATGAAACATTTTCAATTGAATTAGAAAAGTTCAAAATTCTAAGAATTTGATATCTGGCCAAAATTGCACAATTAGGTAAAAATAAAACTATGTCATATATAATAGTATAGATTATGTGTAATACGACAGCGTGAGACCATAATTTTATCAATTTACTAAATTTTCAATTCTTAGAATTTTTAATTTTTAAGTAAATTAAAAAATTTCCATTAGCTTTTCATTATTAATCTGGTATTATTTATTTCATTTAAAGATATTTAGATTTTTTAAATTATTTTCTTGATTGGAACAAATCATTCTTTATTTATCTCTAATACCTAAAAACTATTGCATTATATCTACAAAATCTTTTTCATCTCCATTCTCAAAATATGAATAATTCCTTGATCATTCAAACTTTACAGAATGATAGGGTTTTAATAATTTCTCTTTTATCTTTAATAACTAATTTATATTTATATCATTATAGATAGAGTATTTTGAAAGCCACTTTATTAATATTTTTAATTCTGTAGCTGTAGCACCTCCTCGGGACAATCCCCAAGTTGAGATGCCACTCCTATTCAAACTTAATTCATAATCCACAAGACGATCAATATGCCCATAAGAAAAATTTCAACACTCGTCAAAGATAACAACAGACTTACACTTAAGCAGGCCTCAACAAATGTACTAAATACATGCCATAAGTTGTCCCATAACATTCAACATATTATACACATGCTGCAGATCTTTGATTCAATCTTAACATTTCATAATATTTCTAAGTCACAGCTTAACATTCAAGTGAACTCATGTACACATATAAACACTTGTTCCATTACCAAATATATTTCTTTCAGTCCAAGCTAGAAGCCTATGTCCATCACCTACCCTGCCTGAGAAAATCAAGAATAATACGAGGGGTAAGTCCAAAGGACTTAGTGAGGGATAATATTCAGTAATAGATCATAACGGGTTCTGTTGAAGAGGAAGCAATTCAACAGATCATAAATTAACAAACAATACAATTGGAACATGAACGCATCAGAACACAAGCATTATCAAATTCAAGGTTACTAGGAGGTGCTAGTTCGAGAGTTGTTACTGTCGGCGCAAACGGCCTGGGATCGTCTCAACCGAATCAGCATCAAATCAATTAGGGGGGAAATGCGAACGGCTCGTTCGGATCGAACAAAACCCGATCTAGACCAAGAAACTACACCGTCCTTGTTGCTCCATGAGTAGAATACAAACAATCGAAACAAAGCAATCCTGGGTAACATTGTGATCCAATGAATCAGAACAGAACACACATATCAGAATGTTCTTGTTCTAGTTATTCCAAACACATAAGCACATCCCGAGCTTAATAGTTGGGAACAACTTAACAGCATGTTCGAAGCTGAACAGCTGAGATCAACTTAATAGCACGTCTCGAGTATAACAGCTGGGAACAACAGTTCTAAATTTATCCCATATAACAAAACAAGTAATAACAAATGCCAGCAAGGCCCAACAAATGAAATACATAATGGTTCACATATGCCGACAAGGTAAATCAATTATATATCAAACAGATTCAGATAAGTCGACAAGGCCAAACAAGCAATAAGCAAAATGAATTCAAACTGGTCGATACTAGATAAGACAACAAAATTTCTTGGCACCAAAATAGGAGTACTCAATTTTCAACAGAATCCAAGTCAAGAAAACAACCTTCACAAAGGTATACGAATCAATTAATAGATAACAAACAAGAATTCAAATGATTCACATAATTCAAGAATCGAGATTCATATACAAAACAAGAGTAAGATCAACCTACACAAGGGTATACCATAGCCAACAAATAGGTTTATATATCAAGTGCCAGGTTGGCAAACCCTCACCTCCATAACCTCAAAGATGTTGTCATAGCCTACTGGTCGGTAGGACCCAGCTCCTCGTCACCTAATCCAAAAGAGTAGGTTCACCATCAAAATCCTCACTCAACCCTAATAATCCTTAATAATTACAATCATACGATTAACAATCTAAATTTAATAGTTACTCAATTAATATGGTAGTTTTAGGGTTCGTCTTGGCATTAATGCTATGGAATGTGCCAATTACGCCGTTATTATGGAAATATTTATAGGGTTCATATTGGTTCTAGTAAAGAGAAATAATCAAGTCCTTAGTTACAAAATTAACCTTGTAACAATATTCCAGGTCAATAATGATAGTCTAATTATCCTTAATAACCTAATTTAACCACTTAGGTCTCAATCCATAATTTAGGGTCTCAATCCTTCAATTAACTCAATTAACCCAAAATCATCATATAATAATACAAATTCAAGCCCACTAAGTTAAACAAATACACATGCCTATCTTATATTCGGTCCATAATCATAATCTTTGTCCAATTAATCTGAATTTTCACTAGAAATTAGCCTAACGATTTACTCAAATTAAATCAGGAATCAAATTAACTAATTAAACAGATTTTTACTAAATTGACCAAGTTCAAGGTCAATTCATAATCCAAAACTAGCCCGCATGCACTTAGGACATCAAGTCGAAGATTTTGTCCAGGAGTCGCTAGACCACCATCGGCAACTAGACAGCCGCCATACGCCACTGCCGGATCTGTGCTCGGCCACCACCACCAGGTGCACCTCGTTGCGCTGGTCACAACCCCCCAATCAACTTTTAGATCAAACATTGATTAGCCGACCAATTTGGCCAAAAATTGCCAACCCGCCACCAATGCTGCTGCTTTTCTCTTCAATTACCCCTTCGTCCATCGTCGATTTCTCAAATTGAAGACATTGTTGTCTTCCTCACGTCGAGGCCATCAAAACCCACCCCTGTTCATGAGTTTTCATTGCTAAAACTAAGTAACCCATCACCACCGCCATGACCTTCCATCTGGGGCTTAATTTTTGGTGATTCGCTGGTTGTTTCCATGAGATATTGGTATCGGAGTGTTACTTGAGCTAAGAGGAAGATTTTGGTATATAATTTAGTAACTTTCAGCGTCACCAAGGAGAGGTTTGCTGGAGAGGAGAGGAGGGTTTGCATGTGAAAATTTGAAGAAGTATGGGGGGTGGTTTACTATTTATAGGGAGCACATATTGTGCGCTCGACCTGCCCAACCGTGTACCTATGCCGGGCGGCAACCCCATGCTTTGGATTTTGGTCAGCTTTGAGCCTATTTTTCAACTCCTTTTGTGCTTAAAATATTTTTGCACCACATATATTAGATGCACAAATATTGTGTAAGTCCTTACAATTATGTTTGGCATTTGTTAATGCTTTTAAAAATTGGTTAAAGTTAATCTTCTAATTATGGCATAAATGTTACGCTTATTCAATTATTTGTTTATGAGATAAGCATTTAATTGTTAGAATTAATTATTAATTCTAGATTTATTTATTGTTCATTTAATTGTTGAATGGATGATGGATGAATGGGGATGATCATGAGCCTTTAATATTGATTTTATTTGTTTCAAGTTGTTGAATTGGGTTATATTAAATTAAGGTTTGCATACCTCTTTATTTCTATCTTGTAAATGTTATGATAGTAGAATCACTAAGAGAGAAGATTTCGTTCTCATGTAAAAGTTGCATGGAGCAAATAAGGCCATGGAGGCATAGAGATTTTTGAAGACCCATGAATATACGGGATACACTCATGTAATAGCTAGATTTAATCAACCCATCTAAAATCAACTAGGTGGTGCACCTATAGCTCTAAGTGCACCATTTGGTTAGGCTCATAGTCATCCCACCCTAGGAGCATGCTAGGCCTATTTAATTATTTATGCTTTCCATATACTATTGATGTATGAAATGCCTGTTTAGGATATAGAAAACTTAAATAAGAAGATAAAATGATGCGATCTTTGCAAGTAAAAACTGTCCACTTAGAATGTCTAAGTGTCTTTGAAATATTAAGTCAAAATCGATATAAATTAAAAGAGTTTTAATTAATCCAAGCCTTCTACCAATAGTGTATGCCATGACGATACGATCGATTTTGTTTGATGGCACTCGGTTACAGGGGTCACACTTAGGAGGAAAGTTGTGAGCATGCACTTAGATAAGATGCACTTTGGCTTAGGAACGCCCACACATTGGCACTCGATTATAGGGGATGATGTGGTGCCCGTCTTAAGTCAAAGATTGATTGGTAGGTTTGACTTAACACTTAGTGCCATAGAGGCGCACGATTGCGTGGGTTTATGTGAAAAGTGAGGCAAAATATATCAAGAGGTGTATGAGATGTAATTAGCAAAAGTTGCTTACCCTTTGATTGCTTGTGGATGACACTCAGTTATGGGGGTCTACTTGCAAGTCCTTGGGATCTTGATTCTCACTAGGAAATATGATTTCCGAATTCTTCTAGGAGGTGAAGAATTTGATAAAATAGTAAGAGGAAAACATGCTTGAAAGACCATGAACATGTTTTAATATCAAATTCAATAAAATGCTTATGCCTTTTTTCGCCTCTTGTAGATTTTTGAAATCTTCAAACAAAATGGCTAAGAATCCACTCGCATCAATTTTAGAAACCAATAAACTCACTGGCCTAACTTTCAAGATTGGTTGAGAAACCTTAAAATAATTCTTGACTTTGAAAAGTGGATTTATGTCCTTGATCAAAGTCCCGTGGACACAACTTGGTGATGATGCCACTAACCTACAATGTGAAATGTTCACGAAATTTGCAGATGATGATCTACAAGTTAGATGTGTCATGATAGCCTCTATGTCCAACGAGCTCCAAAAGACTCATGAGCGCATGAGACATGCTCAAGAGATCTATGTACACTTGCAAGAATTTTATGGTGTACAAAATAGACATGAAAGGTTTGCTTTGTCCAAGGAACTCTTTAGGACACGGATGAGTGAATGGTCCAACTTCCATGACTACGGTCTCAAGATGATTAGACTCATTGAGAAGCTTGGGCAGTTAGATGTGGTTATGGACAACAACCTTTACATTGATTTGATCCTACAGTCATTGCCAAGATTGTATGACCAATTCGTTATGAACTTCAACATGTCCAAGCAAGAAGTAACGATTAAGGAGTTGGTCAACATGCTTGTGACTGCAGAGGCGATTATGAGAAAGGAGAAACCCCTTATGCTTGCATCCTCTTCCAAGTTGAAGGGCCCTAAGAGTCCTAGAAAAGGAGGTAAGTGGAAAAAAAGTTCTTCCTCGAAAGGGAAACAACCTGAGAAAAGTTTCGGGAGGATTAAGAAGAAGGCTAAAACCGATGCCAGTTGTTTCCATTGTGGCGAAATGGGGAATTGGAAGAGAAATTGCAAAGCTTACATTGCAACCCTTGAGAAAGGTATGTACTTTATTGAAGTACACATGACGACTAATTCTTCCACATGGGTATTTGTTCTCACTTTGTAATTCATTATAGGGGATGGAAAGAAGAAGGAGACTTCACGAAGGGGATATAATCCTTTGCTTAGGAAATGGAGCAAGAGTTGGACAACTTTCCAAGGTATTATCAAGTTGGACTTGAGGAATGCTTGCATTGTACTTGATCCGATTTGTTATGTACCCTATCTTGTTAAGAACATTATTTCAATTCCTGTTCTTGATAATGAAGGATTTAATTTTTCTATATCGAATGGGATATTGAAAGCATTAAAGAATGGTTCTTTAATTGTGCAAGATACACTAATTAATGGATTGTACATACTTGATTCCCAACCTTTACTAATGCGCATTCAATCAAGTAAGATAAAGTTAGATAACCAAGAAGATGCCATTTTATGGCGTGCAAGACTTGGGACATATTTCTAAAAATATGATGAACAAGCTAGAAGCTCTCAAAGCACTATATGTTAATGGAATTGAGAATCTTCCTACTTGTGAATCTTGTTTAAAAGGAAAAATGACCAAGGCTCCATTTGTAGGACAAACAGAGCACTCCACAAGTCTCTTGGATTTGATCCATAGGGCTGTTTGTGGACCACAAAGAGTTAGTGGGAGAGGAGGCTATTCCTACATCATCACCTTCATCGATGACTATAGTTGGTTCGGACATGTGTTTCTTATGAAGCCTTTCAAAAGTTCAAAGTTTATAGGAGTGAAGTAGAAAAGCAATTGGGGCTAAGTATTAAAGCTCTTTCATTAGATTGAGGGAGAGAATACTTGAGCTCTGAATTCTTGGATTATCTAAAAGAGAATGAGATTCTCTATCAATGGACTCCACCCGGCACACCCCAACACAATGGAGTAACCGAGAGGAGAAACCGTACCTTGTTAGACATGGTGCGTTCCATGATCAGCTTTTTCGATATGCCTATATCCTTTTAGGAATGCGCCTTAAACACGGCGGTGATGCTACTAAATATGGTACCATCTAAGATGGTGCCAAAAACACCATATGAGATATGGCATGGAAAAACACCCTCTTACAATTATCTTAAAATTTTGGGGATCTCTCGCCTACGTGAGACGGACAGTAGGATATAAGTTGGATAGTAGATCCATCTTGTGCAAGTTTGTAGGATACCCGAGAGAGTCTTTGGGTTACTATTTCTATGATCCCTCAGAACAAAGGGTGTTTGTTTTGAGGAACGCCCACTTTTTTGAAAAGGAATTTCTATTAGATAGAAATGGCGTTATCATTGAACTTGATGAAGTTCAAAAAGATCAACAAATCCCACAAGTGGTGGAAACAAATGAGCAACAAGAGCCTGCCACACAACCTTTTGAGAAGGTGGGACCAAATCAAGAAGCAACCCAAAAGGTTTGGGTTCCTTCATAAGACGGGCTAATCGAATAGCGATTCGAAGACCTATGAGGAAGCTATGTTAGACATAGATTCAAGACGTTGGCTTGAAACTATGAGATCCGAAATAAACTACATATACTCAAATAAAGTATGGACTTTAGTAGATCTACCTAAGGGAATAGTTTTCGTTGGTTGCAAGTGGATCTATAAGCGAAAGCTTAATTAGATGGAGAAGTGGTGACTTTTAAGGCGCAACTAGTGGCAAAAGGTTACACTCAAAAGGTCTAGTATCAATTTTGAGGAAACTTTTTCCCTGGTCGCAATGCCCCTAAGTCCATTTGGATTCTACTTGCCATAGCCGTATATTATGACTATGAGATATGGCAAATGGATGTGAAAACTGCTTTCCTCAATGGAGACATTGAAGAAGAAATCTATATGGTGCAACCACAAGGTTTTACATTCAAGGGAAGTGAGCAAAAGGTTTGCAAACTCCAAATATCCATTTATGGACTCAAACAAGTGTCCCGAAGTTGGAACATACATTTTGACAAAGCGGTCAAATCGTTTGGCTTTGTCAAAAATGTATATAAACCATGTGTGTATAAGAAGGCTAGTGGGAATAGTGTACAATTTATTGTGCTTTATGTCGATGACATCCTTCTCATCAGGAATGAGGTAGGAATGTTAGCGTGTACTAAAGCGTGGTTATCTATACAATTCTCCATGAAGGATTTGGGAGAAGAGTCCTATGTATTAGGAAAACATATCTATAGAGATAGATCTAAGAGGATGCTGGAGCTATTCCAAACCCCGTACATTGACAAGATACTAAAGAGATTTAGTATGAAAGAATCCAAGAAGGGATTTCTTTCCATGGGACATAGCATTCATCTCTTCAAGTCTAAGGTCCCTAAGATAGAGGAAGAGAAATGAAGGATGTCCCACACTGCAGTTCAATGTACAAGACTAGATGTGGCACACTCGCTAAATATTACGAGTAGGTTCCAATCCAATCTCGATGAGAGTCACTGGATGGCTGTAAAAGCAATCCTTAAGTACTTGAGAAGGACAAAGGACTTATTTTTGGTATACGACAATGGAGAATTGAAAGTGAAGGGGTTTTCGGATTCAAGTTTTCAATCCGATGTAGATGAATTAAAATCCAACTCTGGATTTATATTTTGCCTCAATGGCGGCGCGATGTGTTGGAAAAGTTCCAAACAATACACCACGGCTGTTTCTACCATTGAAGTAGAATATATTTCGGCTTTAGAAGCTACAAAGGAAGGTGTTTGGATGAAAATCTTCATTCAAGAGTTGAATGTAGTGCCTAGCATTGCTAAGCCAGTAGTTGTCTATTGTGATAACAATAAGGCAGTGGTACAAGCCAAAGAGCCGAGATCTCATCAGAAATCCAAGCACATTTTGAGGTGATATCTTTTGAACTAGGAGATCATTGATAGAGGCAACATTCGAGTAAAGGGAGTTACCTCGAAAGTAAATATAGCAGATCCACTAACAAAACCCCCAACGCAAAAGGTCTTTGAAGAACATCTTGAGAAAATGGGTCTTAAGGCCATGGGGCATTGGCTTTAGGGCAAGTGGGAGATTGTTGGAATAGTGCCTGGCAAACCAATTAGATTGGCCTTATAAAAGCTATTTTCTTGTAAAACAATCTAAATTGAATGATATTCTTTATATGACCATCTTCATTTTATGCTCTTTATTCCTTCACTCGCATTTAGATGAAGCCCCTAGATCACTCATCACTACAGAACTTGGTTTGGTGACCACGGAATAAATCTCACATAGTCAAGATCTTAAATCTTCCGAGTTGTAGGATCTTAAGAGAAGTGACATCTAAGATCTAGATAGATTTGCACTAACGATGCATAAATCTAAGAGTTGGATATTGCTCCATTCCATGAGCAACCGTATGAGATATGGGTACATGTTAGTGGGTGCTTGTTAGAGAATAGGGCACTGAAGGCCTACCAAAGAATCCACTAGATTGCCATAGTGGCAAGTTCTCCAGCTTACACTGGCGCATATTATTAGTCCTCTGACCTGAGGATCTATGGTAACCATGTGTCAGCTCCTCCTGCTTTGACTCTTCCTTCACTATTTAGCGAGTCTTTCGGGTTGAGGTTGGGTATGACCTACTTGACATAGAGGTTTGTGAGATCCAAGATAGAATCTGACTCCTAGCCCCGTGAAGGGCGAACGCATCTCCTATGTATTCTATAATGATCGATTCCGAGAAATCCTTGTGCAATATGGTGTGACAATTTGGAAAAGAAGTTTTCCAAAGATGAGGTCGCATAAAGGAATCAAGCATTGAGAATAGAAACATAGTATTGAGGCTATTAAGGAGCCGACAAATATCTTGTCCTAGGTCTCTTTCGGGAGATAGAAAACGAAATGACCATATTTGCATAGTAAGCGTAGAGCTGTAATGGTTCTCCAAAATATTTATTTCGACCAAATAGTTGGGCCCCATGGGCTTGAGGTTGGACATCGATCCTGGAGATTGGGTGCTCTTCAATTAATTAGATTAATTGAATCGAGTCGATTAGTTTAAAAGTGTTTTAAACTAAAATGAAAATATGATATTCAAAAGTCACAAAGAGTTGTGGGCCCATGCCTAATGAATAGTAGAACCTATTGGGTCACACACAAAAGCTAATTAGCTTCCTATTTAATGGAGAAAATTTTCTAAGTGTTAGAAAATATCTCCTGGTGGATCGATTTTAAGGTATCAATTTTGAAGGTTAATTTTGGCTTGATTAATTTAACTATTAAATTAATCAATTAATTTAAGAAGTTAAATTAGATCAATAATTAAGGAGTTAGTTATTTGGTGCCAATATGACCATCAATTGGTCAAGTTAACTTAAAGAGTTAAGTTAACAAAAATCAATCTTAAGAGTTGAGCTTGTTTGACTTAAGAGTTAAGTCAAAGGTTAATTAATTAAATTAAAGTATTTAATTTAATTAATGGGAAGAACACATTTTGGAGGGAAAATTCAAATGAAATGTTCATTTAAATTAGCATTCTAATTAGTTTGAAATAAGATTTCAAATGTAATAAAGATGCACATGAAATTCAAATTGGTTTTGAATTTGCATTTCCACCTTGGCAATGCAACTTGCCCCCCTTCTCATGGATCAGGCTTTTTGATCATTATCTCACTAAGTCATTTGGACTTATCTTGTGTTATTCATTCTATTGTTTGCCTAGATTGAAGGAATAGAAGACACACGAGTTTAGGCCATCGTGCATAGTGTAAATAGTATTGTCAAGGCATCTACAACTGGTAAGGATGTGGTATTCATGTGTAGTATAAATAATGTGTCTGTCAGTTGGCTATGTCCTTATCTTTTACTAAGTGTAATATATTGGGGCCTAAGATGTTTGACGTAAGATTTTGGGGATTGTAAATTATGAAAACTCATGTTTGACTTGAAGTTCTGTAGCATGACTAGTTGACATCGATGCCAGTAATGATATGATCTTACTTATTCTTTGGGTTGTGATGGAATTGTTAAAATTGAAAATTTTGGAGGTGTTCATTATGTATTTGGAAAATCTTGAAAATTCAATTGGAGTAGCACCTCGGTCAGGAACAAATGCCTCCTAGATGGTATGTTACAGAGTCGGTATCAGAGCTTGGATTGAAAGCCCGAGCTATGCTAGGATATGATCCTTGGAATAGGAAAATTCTGGTTATATAGATAAGACCTATATTATGGAGTATATAACTTTGATCATAGAGATCAATTTCTAGTCGCATAGCTTCGTAATAATTCTGTAAAGCTACCACATAATTTTCTTCGGATTGAGCTGACATCCATTACGGTCGCCATTCAATTAAAAGAATCTCTATTCCAGAACCGTACGTGAGATTAGCGTGACTCTTAGATTTGAATAAGATATGAATCTTTGGGATAATGTTTGATCCAAAGGATGTGAGGGGTTATGATTGGGCAGTCGACTAGTTTATAATCCACAACTTTAGAGATATCGAACATGTGACTTTTCCTATTTGTGGAGGATAATACTTTTGAGGATTTATAATAGGTACAAACGTGTTTGGGAGACATCATGCAATTACCAAATGACCACTAGATGGATTCAAATTGAACGAGTAAAGACCTCTTCAGATTAGTATTGTGGACATGTATGTATAGCAGTTAAATAATATGGCTATCTGGAGGAAGGTAGTATGTCGATGGTTCCAATATTCTTAAAATATGGAATGTGAAAATTTTGAATTCGTGAAGATTAAGTTTGACGTGAAAATTTTACTAGGATGTGAACTTCTGGGGAGTGTTTGATATTAAAGAGTAAATGATTGGTATTGGGATGGCCAACTAGTACATAATCCATTATTTTTAGGTATCATGCATATGACTTTACTAATGTTTGGCGGAATAATTTCTTTGAGGTCATGTTGTTATGTGAGTATTTTTGTGATATTAGAATTTGGGTGATAAAAAGGTGCCTGGGATAATAAGTATCTGAAATATATGGGATCGAGTTTTAGATGACAAGGTTAATTTGAAATCGACATTTTGATAATGAGTGATCTGTATGATTGCTTGGTCTTATTTGAGAAGGAAATAATGAAATATTTTCTATAATGAGATAATCTAAGATGATTAGTGAATGGCACATGTACAAGACAGTGATTCAAATATTTGGGGCTATTAGTTATTGATAATGGAAAAGCTCACTTGTGTGACTATAAAATGATGATGGATAAGTTAGAAGGAAAGATTGCTTGTGAGAAACGATGTTATTAGAAGTCATATTGTAAACTTAAGCGGAAAAAGGGGAATGACATTTTTAAGTGACAGGTACTCTGGGGATAATAATTCATGCCTTAACCTCGGCAGGGAAAATTTAGCTCCCAACACTATAGGACTTGTAGAATTGAATGAATATATAACATATCTATATATAAAGATGGTTATAATTGTATATAATCATATCAATAATAGAATGAGATGTATTATCTTGACAATACTAATACTGACTTAGTTAATTTTGTTTATACTCAATTAGATGAATAATGAGTTTAACGAAGATGTTGTATAAACTTATATATAAGATGATGTAAACTCACTTGCAAATGTTAGTTCGATATAATCACATTTATGTTTTGTAATGTGCTTATATCCAACATATCCTATATAATATGATAAGAGCCAACATAAGTTTGAATGTTACTTAAAAGATGTTTTATTGAAAGTTGCAAAGTTAGAGTTATCAGTAAGACTTGAAGACTTCGTATACTAAATGATGTCATGGGAGCAAATTCAACCACTTTCCTTGTTTTGGTTGGTTTGAGGTTGTACTTCATAGATGACCAACACCTACTAATCGAGTTGGGGCACAAGAGGATCAAGTAGAACATACTCCCAACCTAGGATACCTCATGCATGAAGAGAGAGCGATGCCAAACCCACTAATGAACCAGATGATAAGAGGACAAGCTGTACAACAAATGTTCATCATGTGGCAGCAATTCATGGAATTCTATCAGTAGTAAAGTCAAGTCAGTAGTTTTTGAAATATTGTAGAACTTGGTACAAATCAAATGCTAGAACGAATCCTTAGACATAACCCTGTAAGGTTTGTGGGCGAACCAGATGATCGGAGAGTTGAGGTGTGGATTGAGGGGGTTGAGAAAATTTTTCGAGTGCAGCATTACTCAAATGAACAAAAAGCCAGGTTTGCCACTTTTCTCTTAGAATAGGATGCCTACCATAAGTGGCGATTGTTGGACCAACAGTAGAGTCATGAGTATACATCTTGGACCTTGGAGAATTTCAAAAGTGAATTTATGAATACGTTTATACCTAATGTCGTAAAGAATGCTCTACAATGGGATTTTATGGAGCTTATTCAAGGATCTATGTCGGTATACCAGTATGAAGCCAAATTTAACCGCTTAATCCTATATGCATCGTATATATACTAGGTCATGAGGGCTGTAGAACATGAAAATTTGTTGAAGGGATAAAACTTAAGTTGTAGGGAATGCTTATAGCTTGTGGATTGACGACTTATAAGAGAGCGGTGAATAGGGCTATGTAGGTAGAATCAGAACTTAAGGAACTATGTAAGATTGAAGAAAAGATTAAGCATAGAAAGACTTCTACGTCCATAGCTCAAAGTAAAGAATCAGAACTATGTAAGATTGAAGAAAAGAATCAGAACTTAAGGAACTATGTAAGATTGAAGAAAATATTAAGCATAAAAGACTTCTAGGTCCATAGCTCGAAGTAGAGAAAGAAATGACTATAGAAGGAAACAACAAGAGATTCAAGATGAAGCAACATCCCAACCAAACCTAAGAATAGCTTGTGGATTTTGTGGTGACACCCGGCATAGGGAACCCACATGTTTGAATAGGCACAGATAGTGCATAAAATGTAGTAGTGATCAACACTATGTTAGGAATTGTCCTAAGAATTAAAAATAAATCCTAAATTTCTAAAGAGGCAAAGGAAGACAAGTTACGGAGTTTAGTCCAAAACCGAGTAATCAAAATTGCACCAATACATTTACCCAAAAAATGCGCACCAGATTCAAATGATATTATCAAAGGTATGGTTTATGTTCATAATATTTTTAGAAAAATACATATGATTTTGATGCTACTCACCATCTTACATCTACTTATTTCACCTTGAAGTTAGAACATAGGCATTATATAACCCTCTAGATAGAGAAGTGGTAATTAACATTATAAATAAGACATGTCAAGTTGGGTTGAAGAAATCTCAGTACCTAAACTTTAGAGGGAATATGCCCATCTAAGTGATGATATGCCTCGATGCTATCATGAATTTTCTCAGATTTCGGATGAGAATCTGGTGACCAGATTCTTTTAAGGTGAGAGAGTTGTATCATCCCAACTTTTAAAACTCTCAAATTAAATTAATTGGGGTTCCACCATAAATATTTAAATTTTGAGGGATTGAAAAGTAATTAAAACAAGGATGTAATTGCTCAAAATTGAAAATACTACGCAAGGGCTAAACCCTAAAGGACCAAATTGGAAGTTCGGGGTCAAATTGAAGTTAACCAAAAATCCTTGGGACTCAATCAAAGATGGTGAAAAACTTGTGGGTAAATTTTAAGGCGGTAAAAAGGTTAGGGGTCAAGACTTGAAAAAATACTTCTATATATACAATTGAGGACAAGAGTTGATCAAATTTTCAAAAGACAACCCAACCTCATCCTAAGCTCGTTTTTGCTCTATTTGAGCTCAAAATTGAAAATCAAAACCATAGTTAGCTACCTCTCAACTCAATGAACACAACCATACCAAAAAATTCTCAAATCAGCTAGAAAATCAATGAGAGCAAAGAGGGCAATAGAGCTCGAAAGTGGTGTTGATAGGCCACCAATCTCTGGTGGCCGGACCGGGAAATTGTAGGGTAGGTTTTGATAGCCTCAACGAGAAGAACATGATGGTATATTCAATTGCGGGTTACAATGGTTGGCGGCGGAGTAATTAAAGCAGCAAGATAGTAAGGACTAGGGCTAGGCGGCGGGTATTTGTCAAATTTACGGGCGAGGGAATGGCAAATAGAGAAATTGGTTGAGGACTTTCGATAGGCTCGGCGAGTCGCACTGGTAGGTGGTGGTGGCTCTCATCTCTGATGGTGGACAATAGTGGCGGTTGAAGGGTAGTGGGTAAGAAACTACAATCTAAACTCGTCTGGACAAGAATTAAACTATGAATTGGACTCAAGCCCAGTCCAATTTGGTAAGTTTGGATTTTATCGAATTAATTAGCCCTATTGATACGATTAAGTTAATATATTGAAGTTAGGTGCATAACTTAATGTTAAGGGAAATAAACGGTAAATTAAGACCTTTGTAATGAAATTGAACATTAGCCTTAGGTTCATACAGCTTTCATTGGAAATTATTAAGTTGGATTGATATAGTTGAGAGAACTGATTACTGGTAACTTGTTTACAATTCGATAGAATGAGAATTTTGTAATAAATTACCTTAGGCATCTTGTCATAGAAACAAGGTCAGAAACTACAGTAGGACGAAATGAATTAAAGGCTAAATCCTAACAAGGATGCTAGGTATAAACATGCTAATTATTTAAAGAATTATATAATATTGATTCAGATCATCTTACAATAAAATTTTGAATTGACTAGGAAGCCAGAACTTGAGCACCCATACAGTTAGGGATTCATCTATATTTGCCAAGTGAGGTTTATACTCGAATAGTACAAGATATCTTTGCTGGGAAAAGAACCTATATCTAGTAAATATAAAATTATTACATGTTCATTCTTGAACTAAAACTTTGGAATCGTTTCATTGTTCTATACTATTCTATTTTGCCATCTTTATCGCTGAGCTCTTGTATTTGAACTCTTGTACTGAACTCAAGGTATAAGCTAAATATTCTGCTTGACTTCTTTCTCAAAGGTTACCATTGAACAATGATTTAAAAATAATAAAATTTTAATAACAATGTTTTCATATGAAAGAAATTTGAAAAGTATCATTTGAAACTTGAAATTTTCTAATGTTCTGGATCCAATCGCCATATTTTATAATCTATTGTGAGGCAGTCTTATTGACTAGCCGTCACTGGGTAATATACTTGTTGTGGAAGTCATTCCTATCAGGTTGTACAATATTGGTTATGGAGTTCATCTCTACCAACCCGTAATATACTGGTTGTAGAGGCTATTCCTACTGGCCCATAATAAATTGGTTGTGGAGGCCATCTCTACCAACTTGTAATACACTAGTTGCAGAGGTTGCTCCTACCGACCCATGATATATTGGCTATAGAGGCCATCCTAACAGCATATAATTGTTCTATACTGGTTGTGGAGGCCATCTCTACTAGCCCATGTTTGTATATACTTGTGATAGAGGGAGCCATGTTGGCTGAACCATAGTGATAGAGGCAATCATGCTAACTCGCTCGTAATTATACGTTGGTCATGGAAACTATTTTATTGATCAACTTGGAAATGGTTTTTGACTTATTATACTCTACATGGTGATTGTGGCATAAAACTCAAAGTAAAAATGTTATTGTACAATTGATTTCATTAAATGTGCTCATACAATCGATTTATTTAAATGCTTTTTCATAGTTGTTTTATAAGATTGAACTGATCCCTAAATTTTGAATTTGAGTCTTTTATGAAACGTAATTGTACACATGGTTCTCTAAATTGATTGAAATCTTAAGTTTTGCATATGAGATTCCCCACGCAATGTACTAAAATTTGAGATGTCAGCTCATGATCTCCAACTTTAAATTTACCGATTCTTCAATATCCTGTTAATTGGACATGTGCTTTAATTATTCGTACTCGAATAAATATTTTTCTTATATGCATATACTGTATCTCATTTGTTATATATTGTCCATGCTTTTTGACCATTATCTCACTAAGTCATTTGGATTTACCCTCTTTGTATTGTTCTTTTTGTTCTTTGCCTGGATTGAAGAAATCGAAGGTACATGAATTTGGGCCACTATGCATAGTGTAGATAGTATTATCAAGGCATTTACAAATGGTAAGGATGTGGTATATATGTGCAATATAAATAATGTGTCTGTCAATAGGCTATATCCTTAATTATCTTTTACTAAGTGTAATATATTGGAGCTTGAGATATTTGACGTAAGGTTTTGAGCATTGTAAATTATGGAAACTCAAGTTTGACTTGAAGTTTTGTAGCATGACTAGTTGATAGAGATGTCAATAATGATTCTGATCTTACTTATTTTTTTGGTTGTGATGGAATTGTTTAAATTAAAATTTTTGGAGGTGCTTATTATGTTTTTGGAAAATCCTAAAAATTTGATAGGAGTAGCACCTTAGTCAGGAGCAAGTGCGTCTCTGGTGTGGTGTTACAATTTCAAATTTATAATTATTTTATAGATTTTATTTGATTCTTTTATTGGTTATCTTTACTATGATAATTTTGTCATGACTTAGTTGATTTAATCAAAATTAAAAGAAGATAAGACTTTTTTTAGATTTTTTGTAGATAATTATTTAATTATATATATTTTAACTTTCAATCTAATATATATTCATATTCTTTTTACTTTATAGCAATTTTAAAATGTTGCAATTTTAAGTTTTTTCTAACAATTTTAGGCCCTTTATCTTGGTCTCTATACTTCTCATATGTTTTGTATTTTCTAATGCAACTATCTTTTAGTTTTCATTGTAATATTTTCCAGCTTGTAAGTAAATTATTATCTTACTCATAGACTTTTATCTTTAAGAGTTTTGTGTTTTTTTAACTTCTTGCGGAATATAAATTTGAAATTTATTTTCCATAATATCATGTATATAAGACTTCTATTTGATATCTTTATATGTTTCAAATTTTAAAATGCTAAATTTTGATATGTCGTGGTAATATTGTATTTTACTCATTAGTTTACCATTTTTTGCATTCTTTTGTTTTTATATTGTTTTTTAATTGTATCTATAATTCATAGTAACATTAATATATAGCATTTTTTAATAGTCCGTACATAGTATGGGAACAATTCTTGTAATATATCTATATATATATAGCAAAAACAGTTGTAAAAGAATTTCAAGTTTTCAAAATTGCTTAAAATATATTTGATGTAAAAGCCTAAGATATGAACATACGATTTGTCTACACTTAAATTGATTAAGTTGATGACCCTTTCCATTTCCCATTAATCTTAACTTAATGATGCATTCATGAAGTAATTAGATGGGCAACATAAATTATCTGCTTGATGAGGATAACAGTCACCCTCTCAAAGACCATTTTGCCTTCCTAAATTTGCAAAATGTCTTAACAAGACAAGGATCCAAGTTATTTTCCATCGAGTTCTGACTCAACCTGTTTTGACCCAAACTAAAATCCAAAATATTACTTACCATGCAAAAAAGATATTTCAATAGCTATAGATAGACACAGTCCAAATAGTAGCAGGTCATGTAATTTTTTGATTAAGCTTGGTATATTCTCATCTTATTTATAGCTTATTCTTAACTTAGATAGAAGGAGTGGCCGACCTCAACTAGCCTAATGCATATTCTTTTGGTTAGGTTAGTAACTTAAATATTCATGTGGATTTAGATAGGGATCAAGTTCACCTCCTAGACCTCAACCTAAACCAAGTACCCACTAAGTGCTTGAAGCAAGCACTTGTCTTAAGCGCCCGAAGCTGATGCTTGTTGACCGCCTCTTCTGGTGCGTGCGGGCCCTCCATGGAAGGCACTTACTTTGGGTGCCCATTGTATTGTGGTGCATCAATGGCATAGGCTGCCACAGTGGTGCGCATCTCCCTAGCAACTGCGGACCATTCAAACTTGTCTAAGTTCATAGAGGTCATCCTTCTCATATTGTCGCGGAATTTTCTAAGTTTGTGAGCTCTCCTTTGGGCACATCGTTCAACCTAGTGTTAGTTTATGAATCAAGGCTTGAGAGTCAAACGATTATCTTCCAGTTCATCAATTATTTTCTATATTAGAGTCTAGTTCTAAGTCCAGGGAAAATGGTTCTTTTGAAAGGGGATCGAGGATGATCCTACCTTTGATAGCAATTTCGTTAAAGTTAGAAATTATTTGTTTTCCTCTATCTGAAGAGTTAGAAATTTTAATATGTAGGATTTCTGTTTTCAATGATTTCAAGTTTCATCTTCTATTATCAATTGATACATGGTGTTACTTTCTAAAGGGTATTTTCCTAGTTATTTTAGTAGTAGATTCTCTCTACCACCAGGTCCTTTGTTGTTAGAAATAGTCACTAGTTATGGGGTTCTTAGTCAGTTTGCTCCCAATTTCTTTGCATATTTTGTAGGGTTTCAATAGCACTTAGCGAATTTGAGTCTTCCAATCTCCCTAGATAGTTTATATTCTTTATTTAAGAAGCACAATGTGCCTAATGAACCTTTCTTTCACATCTTTCCCAAACCAAATAATAGGTCTTTTGAGTAGTTTACATTCCTCACAGGGGCCTTGAGAGCAAAGATCTTTCTCCATGCAAAATAAAGTGTTTGTTTAGCATTATTGGACTAGTTCTCCATCATTAGTGCATTTGGGTAAAGCTTATTTTGACCTATGCCAGAGCTTCGAGGAAACGGGTTTATTTGAGTCCCCATTTGATGTGACTTATTTTTTTCTTCATTGATTGCTTGTGGATAATTGTTGTATTTTTGTATTTTCCTTAGCACTTATATATGTTTTTCACTCTTTTTATTCTTCAATAGATAAGAAGATCAACTTTTGGAGAATCCGCAATAGGATATTAGATAGAGGTCCACATGACATACATGCAACGGAGCAGTAAAGCAGAGATGAGTCACCAATTGGGCAATGTTCAATCCTTCTTTATTGGTAATCGAGTGAGATGTGCACTCACTCATCTTGGGTGGTGCATTAAGTTGGTTTAGGCGATGGGTTTGAGATAGTGATTTTGGGGCCAACTGAAAAGTGTGCATGAGGTACCTGTCAACAGTCCTCTTATCCTTTTCATGCCGATAAGGGAAAATGATTGTTTCATTATAGCTTACACTAGAGTTACAACATTGACTTACACTGAGATGTTTATAAGACCGTTTCCAACATTGACAGCATGCAAGGCCGGGCAAGAAAATGTGATTAGGGAAAGTTAGAAATATACTCTTCTTCTCAGATGATAGAGGTTTCTGCTGGGGACTTCACTATGGTAAGTATTTATTTCACTACTAAGTTTGTTGTGTATGTGTGTTTTTTTCATAGTTATATATTTTTATAAATTCATCATACCGTAAACTATTTCAGGTATAGATTTGAAATTTTCTTATACAGATAGCTCGCCAAGTGGAGATGACAACAACAATAATATCATGACTGAAGGAAGGAGGTGATAGATTAGCTCAGTAGCATTTTCGAAATGAGGAGTCGCAAAGATGTTGCAGGAGCATGAGCAATTGAAAGCGCATTATGAAGGAAGTAAAGATTGAGAGAGAATTTTTAAAGCCTTGGGAACACACTCAACAGCACTGCTCTTGAGGATACAGTTAAAGAATTAAAGGATTCAGACAAGTTCTTTGAGGCAGTTGAACCAGAGACAATATAAGGTATAGGCAGACCATTCATGACTGTTACTGTATGCTTAGCCGAATTGGGTGATATGGAACTAGGGACTTATTGTTGCTTGATCGTAACATCCCAATTAATTTTTTCATTAGAGAATATGGGCTTTGAAGATACTAGCACTGACGCCATGGTGGAGGATCCTACAAATGCAGCTTTGAAGGAGTAGATGAATATGTACATTAGGAGTTATAGTTTTGCTTTTTCTTTACTCAGGACTATTTAACAATTTTCTTCTGCATAAATAGTAATTTGGCTCACTCTTCATTTTTGTTATTTTTTCATAAGGCCAAGTGTTGGCTAAACCCTTTTTTTGCATTCTTTGATGTTACGAAAATTTAGCTCCCTTTTGCTTAAGGAAGTTTTCTCTATTCATTCATGTCTATATACTTAGTCAATTACATGACTTTAAGTGTTGGTGTATCCTCAATGTGCATTATTGCACAATCGGAGCACGTGAATGGGGTGACCCCTAGGTATCAAATTTTGTTGTGAACCCTACTTGGAGGGTTTTACCACAATCTTGCAATGTGGTGCATGTGTGTGAATTGTAAGCTTTATTTGAGAGGTTGTACCTGAAGGAAGAAGTATAGCTAGGATCCAAAATAATTGCATCTAAAGAAAAAATTAACTTGCAATTCCTCTAACCAAGGATCTAATTTCATGCCATAATTGAGGATTTTAAAGTAAGAGAAGTTACCTTAATTGAGAGATTTGATGGCAACTAGGTAGATCTTCCTCTATAACACTTTCTAAGCAAGACATACTTTTTCTCCTTGGACCTCCTTCTCCATGCCTAAGATCAACAACTCCAGCAACTTTTGCTGAGCAAAACACATAAAGCTAAAGTGGTGGCAAAATAGTAGCAAAACACCCAAAACCACATGCCAATGAAAATCTTCAGAAACGGTCTTCAACTTGAAGGATTTAAATTACCAACTTAAAGCACACCATATGTTGTGCCTCTAAACGTAATCCACACATCTATATGTACTCTAAATCCTCACTTGATATGCTAAAATGTAGAGGAGGAAGAATGGAGAAAAGGTATGAGGAAGTTGGAGAAGAAAGAAGATTATTAGAGAGAATCTAGTAAGGTAGTTTTTCTCAATATATGAGATCATCACTTCAGGAGGAAAAAATGGGCAGGAATTATGCTTCAAGTGGCTGGCCACAGTGGGTATTTATACTGTGATTAGGAAGCTCTTGGAAGCTTCCATCAAACTCTTTTCACATGGCCAACTTGCATGCCCACTTGCATGCATAGTTGGATTTTAAGTTTTGAAATTAAAATGCCAACTCATTAATTTAAAATGGACTCTTCCATTTAGTTTTTCTTCCAAAATTAGATTCTCTTACTAATTAAATTAATTTTTTAATTTAATATATTAATTTAACTATTTAAGTTAATTAAATCAACTTAACTCTTTAAGTTGACTTGACTAATTAAAATTTCATGTTAAACAAAAGAGGTTTGAAGATTGTCATTGAGTCTGATAAAATAATTTTGTCTAAGAATGGTGTATTTCTAGGAAAGGGCTATTATTGCGATGGAATGTTCAAGCTATTTACTGATGCAAATGTTATGAATAAAATGAATGTTTCAGCTTACTTTCTTGAGCTATATTCTTGTTTTTTATGGAACTATAGATTTGGTCATGTAACTTATAGTTATTAAAATTTATGTCTAATCATGGATTAATTTCTTATGATAAAGAAGATAATAAAAAATATCAGATATGCATTCAAGAAGTAATGTATAGAAAACCGTTTCCTAAAGCTGGAAGAAATTCCTAGTTGTTAGAAATTATCCATTTTTATATTTGTGAATTAAATGGCATATTAACTCATGGAGGAAATAGATATTTTATTGCATTATGACTATACGCGATTTACACATGTTTATCTCATGAAAACAAAGAATGAAGCCTTTGATAAATTCAGGGCATATAAAGCAGTTGTTGAAAACCAAACATGAAGGAAAATTAAAACTCTCCTAATTGATTGAGGAGGAGAATATTTTCCAAATAATTTTTCTCTCTTTTGTGGAAAGAGAATGCTATAATACACCAATGTAGTGAACCTAACACTCCACAACAAAATGGATTAGCATAAAGGAAAAATAGAACATTAGCTGACATGACTAATGCAATGCTATTGAACTCAAATCTATCTAATAATTAATGGGGTGAGCACTGTTAACAGCTTGCCATGTGCATAATAGAACACCCTACAAGAAATTAAAGATATCTCCATATGAGTTATGAAGAGGTCGAAAACAAATCTAAATTATCATAGAATTTGGGGTCACTTGGCTTTCCATAGAATAAATGATCTAAAAATAATAAAGTTATGACTTAGAGCCTTTAAAAATGTTTTGTTGGCTATGCAGAATAAATTTTTGGGAGAAAATTCTGCAAAATCAACCCAAACACAAGATATCAATTCTGATCATACTCTTGGAAATAAAAGGAAGACCATCAATGCACCTAGTGAAGTATGGAGGACCCGAAGATGAAGGATTGAAAAGAAAATTGATCCTAACTTTATGTACTATGTTGTTGAGGCAACTAGGAAAATTATAATTGAAAAGATACCCATATTATTTGATTTAGAGGATGATCCTAAGGACATTAAAGAAACAATGTCATCTAGAGATGTTGCATTTTGGAAGGAGGCAGTTAATGATGAAATGGACTCATTATTAGCAAATAATACTTGAGTTCTAACGGATTTACCTCCGGATTCAAAACCTATAGGATGTAAGTGGGTATTTAGAAGAAAATACAATATAGATAGATCTTTACAAACCTTTAAAACTAGACTCATTGCCAAAGGATTTAGACAGAAATAGGGTATAGACTATTTTAACACTTATGTTCTTGTGGCTCGTATAATTTCCATTAGAGTTTTTCTTTCACTAGCGTCTATATACAAATTATCTATGTATCAAATGGATGTTAAAACGACATTCTTAAATAGAGATTTGGATGAGGAGATGTACATGGAACAACCAGAAGGTTTTGTATTACCAGGAAATGAAAACAAGGTGTGATTAGTCAAATCCCTGTATGGTTTAAAATAGGCGCCAAGATAGTAGTATGAAAATTTTGACTCTATTATTTTATCCTTTAGGTGTAAGCATAATAGAGCTACTAAGTGTGTTTACTCTAAGTTTAATGTTGTGATCATTCGCTTATATGTAGATGATATGCTTATTATTGGTACTAATATGCATGGAATAAATGAAACTAAGAATTATTTGTCATCATAATTTAAAATGAAAGACTTCGGTGAAGCTAATACTATTTTAGGTATCAAGGTCAAAACATAATGGGTGTTAAGCTTTAAGTCAGTCTCGTTATATTAAGAAAATTTTAAATAAGTTTAAACACTTGAATATAAAAGAAGCTAGAATCCCATTTGATGCTACATCCAAATTAAGAAAAAAAGAGGGAAGAGCCATAGCTCAACCAGATTATTCTAGTGCAATTAGAAGTCTAATGTATGCTATGCATTGCACTAGGCCAAATATTGCGTATGCAATGTATACACTTTCTAGATTTACTCATAGTCTAAGTAGTGACCATTGGAAAGGTATCACTAGAGCTTTTGGTTATCTTAAGCACACACATAATATGGGAATATTTTATAATCAATTTCTTGCGGTGTTAGAAGGTTTCTCTGATGCTAGTTGGATAACTAGTGTTTCATTATAAATCTACCATTGGATGGATTATTTGAATAGGTGGAAGGGCAGTTTCATGGGCATCTAAGAAACAAACATGCACTACGCACTCCACTTTGAAAGTCGAGTTTATTACATTAGTAGCAGGAAAGCAAAGAGACAAAATGGTTGACGAATTTGTTATTAGATACAAAGTTGTGGCCACAACCTATGCCAACCATTTCTTTGCACTACAATAGCCAAGCAACAATGTTTAGGGCATTTAGTAAAATATATAATGAAAAATCTAGACATGTTGGCTTAAGATATGAATATATTAGAGAATTAATCGCATGGGGCATAATAACCATAGTCTTTGTGAGATCACAAAGGAATCTAGCGGATCTATTAATAAAAGGGCTCTCAAGAGATTTGGTCATTAGTACCAGAAAAGGAATGGGATTAAGTCCTTTCTTCTAATAAATAAATAAATAAATAATCACCGGTAGTGGAAAACCTACCTTTATTTCTAGAACTATCACTAGTTAAAAGGTTTAAAGGGTATTAACAATCTAATGATTAGTGACTAAGGAAACACTGGAGATCTATATTTCTAAGTGTTGAATATAAAAGGTGGATGAGTTATAAACTCTTAATGAAGAAAAAAATGATGTCTTAGTGATTGGAAGGTCTTCACCTAAGTGAACACAAGAAGTGGTGCTGCTTCCAATAAAAGTTTGGATAGCTTTTATAGGTGTTCATGATCCTAGGATGGAGCACAAGTCCATATATGTGCTTAAATTTTCGGTAAACTTTTGGAAGCTAGATAAGTTCTAGTGTGAGACATTTTTGGTTAAAATATATAAAATGTTGGTTTAAGCTATGGTCACCATTGATTTTGTTTTAACTTTAAAGTGTTTGCACTAATAGAAAGTTTAATTCGAAAGACACTTTCTACTATGCATGAACTTAGGAAAAATATATGAATTTATCAAATTATATGCTTAGTGGGGGATTGTTATAATATATATTATTATAATATATTATATTGTTATAATATATATATCTAGTAGCTTGTATTGAATTTGCATATGAGTGTGTTTGTCCCACATTGGACATATAAGAATGTCTTATCTACTTTATAAAGAACATACCTAAAAGGTCAAATTAGGACTTGGAGGAAAAATATAGAGAGAAGCCAAAAAATATATTATTATATATTTAATTTAAACTTACTTGGTATTTGGCACTTGGACACATGGCACGTGTAGTGTGTCTAAGAAAGTATTATTTTCTTCTGTTAAATATTAATTTTGGGTAACAGAATAATTTTATTTTCTTTTAAGAAATGAATTATGGATTCTTTTGAAAAATTGTGATTTTTCAAAAAATGTATTAAAATTGTATCTTCTCAAAAAATAGTATTTGTATTGATACAACAATTGGGAATACAATATTTCAAAAATGATGTCTAATACCAAAAGATATACAGTTTTCAAATAAATCTTTCATTCTCTATTAAAATTTTCTCATATACTTACAAAACTTTGTAAAGGTTCTTGAGGGAAATCTTTGAAGTTTCTAATCATAGATTTCGAGTAGTTTTGTTGATCATAGAACTTTATTTCCATTTCAACCTGGTAGCAAACTTATAGTGGGGGCAATAACCACTTTAAGGAAAGTGTGTCCACGCCTCAAGCCACATAATTTAATCTCTTTATTCACAGCTAGTTTCATAAATTTCTTAACAGCTAGTCATTTAAATTAGTGATTGATATGTCTACTAAATCAATCAGGTGACTCAATAACTGACTTGATTGACTCTTAGATAGGTAATTGACTTCTAGGATTGATCTTGAAGTTGTGTGCCTAAACCTACATATATTATATAGTATTATTTTTCAAAACCCAAAAGGATAACACCCCTGAATTTGGCATTTTGAAAAATAAGGATTTAGAAAAATCAAGATATTGGTTAGTTAAATTTTAGGACTCGAAAAATAAATAAGAAGGATTTTAATTGCACGAAAATTGAAAGTTTTGCAGTTGAATCACAATTTGAGAAGACTTGATTGACCAATATTTTGAAATTTTGATGCGTCAAAGTGGGATTATTTTGGATCAACTAGGAGAATGTGAGACACTAAGGAGTTGGGGGACTGAGTTGAAGAATATCAAAGCCTTGAAGGACTTGATTGGAAGCCAGCTTAAAGATTTGGGTGTCAAAATATAATTTTCAAAAGTATTTTTATATATAGCAAATTCAACCTAAGATTTCTTTATTTCTTCACCTGAAACCCACCATCTCCATCTTCGGCGAGCCTCGAATTGCCAAACCAAGCCCTCCACAATCTTCCCCCAACTCCCAGGATCACTCCCATACCCCATGCATCCTATTCCAGCTGGCGGACCACCGAGAACGCTTCGGTGGTCAAAGGAAAAATTGAAGTGGGCGTTGTGTTATTTGAGCTGAGAGGCATCTTTTAGTGGTGGTGTTGGCCATCTTTGGCCACGGAGGCGTGGTGGTAGAGCTTAAGCAAAATCTTCACCTTGTCGCCATGATTGTAGCGGTGTAATTGGTTTGTGGTTTTAGAATTTCGATAAGGACCCTTTGGGTACATGACCGAGAGTTTGGATTTAAGCTTTGAACTATTGTTTCTTACTGAACCTTGTATTATGTTAAGAAAATATGAAGAAATTGATATATGATTTGTATATATATCCTTAATACATGGATTATTATATAGCTTAGTGGGCCCGAATTTGTATTGTTATGAGATTATTTTCGGTTGATCAAGTTTATTGGAGGATAAAACTCTAATTTTATGGATTTGAGACCAAAGTAATAAAATTGGTTTATTGGGGATAATTGAACTATTAATATTGACTTGGTATACCATAATGAGGTTAATTGTGAAATTAAGAACCTGAATATATTCCTTTATCGGCACTGGTGTATTTAACATCTTCCTTATTGAGAATATTGATCAAACCCCTTAACTACCGATTTAGCCGATTAAGTATCAATTTTAGATCATTATTTATATGACTGTAATTATTAGAGTTGAATGAGGATTTTGAATATGGACCTATTCTTTTGGTTAGGTGATAAGGAGCCGGGTCCCACATACTAGTACGCTGGGACAACATCTCCGAGGCTACGGAGGAGAGGGTCTAACCTCTTGGGTATTGTCTTGTATACCCTGTGAGGGCTTACCATTTTAGTACTTGTATTGATTGAGCATGTCTGTTATCCATTTCAAAAACCCCTATGAGGGTTCACTGCTTTGATATTTAACTTGTATAAGCCTGTCTATTATTGTTTAGACTCTTGATTGTTATCTGTCTCCGTTCTATTATCTATTACCGTTCTGTTATCTGTTACAGTTCCGTATTTGCTACCGTTCTATTTTTCATTCGTATGGCCTTGCTAGCATTTGTTATTACTCATTTGGTCATATAGGATAAATTTGGGAATGTTGTTAGTTGTCGAGCTCGGGACGTGCTGTTAAGTTGATCCCAGCTTTTGAGCTTGGGACGTGCTGTTAAGTTGTTCCCAGTTGTTGAGCTCGAGATGTGCCGATATGCCTGATTGACTGTCCATCTGATTGGTTGACTGACTGACTGGTATAAGGAGAATCTAATATACCTATCATGTTCTGATTCGTTGGGCGAGAAATGTTACTCGAGATTGTTTTGTTTTGATTATATTCTGAATGTTTGTATTTAGCTCATGGAGTAACAAGGATGGTCCTAGATCTACCGATTGTCTGGGCAAACGAGCTATCTATATTTCCTCCCGAACTGATCCGATTGAGATGATCCTAGGCCATTCGAGCCGATAGTCACAACTCCCGAGCTAGTACCTACTAATAACCTTAAATTTATTAATGCATGTGTTCTATTACGTTCTTGTTCCGATTGCATTGTCTGTTAATTTATGATCTGTTGTGATCTATTATTGATTGTTATCCCTCACTAAGTCCTTTGGACTCACCCTCCCATTTTATCCTTGATTTTCTCAGACAAGTTTTGATGATGGATATGGACTTCAGGATTGGGGTGGAGAGTGTATTTTGCAAGTTGATTATATGTGGGTTCTCTTGAACATTATGTTATGCTTAAGTTTGAATTCAAGATATGTGATATGTGTATATTATGTTGAATAATATGGTCTACTTTTGGTAATGTATTTAGTATTGTTGTCATAGTCTGTATAAGTTGAAGCAGGTTGCTGTCTCTGATGATTTTGAGAATTTTCTTATAGGCCTATTGACTATCTGATGGGTTATGATTTATGTTTGAATCGGAGTGGCATCTCAACTTAGAGGTTATTCCAAAAGGGGGTGCCACATATATGCTATGATGAAATCCATTGATAACTTTTCTTCATTTTATACTATACTATAGTTAAATTCTGCTACAAACATATATTTCTCTTCTTTTGTTTTGTGAAATCAAGAAAAATATATTCTTTTAAAGCATCATTATTTAGTAATCATGCTTATAAACTGGTAGTTAAATATGATGATCAACACTAATGACTAAAATTTTTATTGTTATTGTCGTTGCATCCAACTTGGTCTAAGCATGTGAAGGATTTCATCGGGCAGCAGTGGGCTTGCTGGTTGAACTCCAAGCCCCTATGACCTAATCTCCCCAAAACACAATTGAAGCCATTTGTGGTTGAGGTAGGATTTTTCAAGGACCTAGGCTCAAGTATATTGCTTGGTGAGGTAGTCTCTTACCCAGAACGATAAGGATTCTCACTGTGGGAGTCACAAGGCTAACTAACCAACAAACACTGGTTTGATTATCACATTCAAATATTTACCTATGGAAAATGTTTCCTCTTATATTCTCATCTTATTACTGCCCAATGCATAATTGCTTTTCACTTACTTTTCTCAAATATTTTAATTGAACATTATTTTAATTATGTTACATCTATTAACTCATGTTGTACACACTTGGGTCTTACTCATACTCTATATTTTTAAATTTTCTTTTGGCAAACTTAGACTCTAGCCCTAGTGAAGAAATGGATCCTACTTTTCATGAGAATTAGGATACAAGGTTTTTCTTGATGAGTACTTTTGTAGTAGATTTACAGCTTGTTTGGTTTTATTTCCACAAGCCCTTTTCATTTTCATCCGGAACTAAAAATTGAAAACTATCACCTTTTCCCTATTTTCTCTCAAACTATTCCTACTTTCAATTTCAAACTCTTTTTAAACCTATCATATCATTCTATTATCACATCAATCAAATTCAAATTTGATTTGACATAAAGTATCTACTATCATTTTAAAATTAATAAAATATAAATATATTTTTAAAATATGCATATTCTTAAACATAACAAAATATAAATCAACCATCTTTCAATTCTATACATATTTCAATCATTACTTTCCAACAAATCATCCAAACATATTTTCATTTCCATTTCAAATCTATAACTAACTTTTCAACTTTTAGAAATGGCTAAAAAATGGAAATGGCTCTGGAAATAAAACTAAACAGGCCCTTAGTATTCCTTGCCATGTAGGCAAATTAGTTATTATCTTTTTAAAAAAAATGAACTTTTAGTTGAGGATAGAGTATTAGGCATTTTGAGTTTCTATGTTGCAAGATTTACTTGGATTATTATGAATGGTTGGAGTTTTTCGATTTACAATCATGGTATTGTGTAGGTGATATCATTTATTTAGGATCAAATTTCACTCCTTGAGACTAGGTCATATGGTTGATTTTGGGTTATGACAGGATTGCCTAAATATATATAGAGAGAGAGGTTATAAATATGACTTACCATATTCTAAATAGATTCCATTTGAATTCTATAAAGGTAGGAAACCAAATTTTAAATATTTTCGAGCGTTGAGCAATCTTATTAAATTTCTTGTCCCAAAACACTAGATGAAAAAGTTGGGTCCTAAAATTGTAGATGCAATTTTTCTAGGCTATGTGGAAACAAGCTATGCCATGCGATTTTTAGTGATTAAGGTTTAAATCTCTTGTATAGATATTAACATTACAGTTGAATTTTCTGATGCTATATTTGATGATGTGTTTTCCACAAAAATAGGAGTAGCACAAAACATTTCAAACTTAGATCCAGATCTTGCATCAATATCCATTCTTGATTATACAGAAAGAATGACAAATGTGGAGGTAAATTCAAGTAGTATTAATTCAGTATCCACTGAAATTGAAATAGTAGATGATTTTAGACAAAGTAAAAGACCAAAGTTGTCAAGGATTTTACAAGTGATAAAATCATATTAGAAACATCGATGATGACCCTATTACCTTCAAGGATGTTATAGCTTTTCCATAAGCTAAGCATTGGAAGGTTGCAATCAAAAGTGAGATTGATTCCATCGTCTCTAACGGAGATAGGAACACTACTAGAAAAAACTGCTATTTGTTACAGATTTTGCAATAGATTTTGTGACAACAAAAATACATCGCGAAAACCTTGGTCACAAACTTTTACGATTGCCCATTTTGCTATGGATTGTGTGACAAATTTGTGATGGATTTGAGGCATCACTTTGTGATGGAAACCGTCTGTCGCAATTTTGAGACGAAAAAATCCGTAGCAAAATTTCAATTTTGTGATGGATTTGCTGTCCATCACAAATTGCAATTTGTTTTCAAAAAAAAATTTGCAACATAAATTTTTGTCCCAAAAAAATAAATTTTGCGATGAAAGTTTTTGTCACAAAAATAATAATTAAAAAATAAATTTTGCTACGAAAATTTCAGTCACAAATTTTAAGATTTTTTTTAAATATATATATATATACATATATATAAATTGAAACCTATAATTAACCAATATCAATAGTCTTTACATTACTTAATAATCATATGTACACCAATACTTAACTATTATTTTACATAAAATTACAATAATTTTATATCACAATAAAAATCTAACATATGATACGAATCACAATCTAATATAATCCATATTGTCTAATATATAATTCAAGCCCTAACTAAAATATAAAATTCACAAAATAATTCCAAAAAAATTATCTTATAAGACTTATACTAAATTCAGTGCCTTGAGATATCTAAGCCCGCAATAGTAACATAAAAACAAAATTAAGATAAATTTCTAAGCTAAGGCGCCACTCCGATTCAGACTTAAATCTCATGCATGATTCTAACAATAGGCCCATTAGAATTTTTTTTCAAAACTTATCAAAGACATATAGCAGTGGATTTCAAACTCACTAACTCTTCAAAATGTTAAATAAGTCATAATTTAACTTCTTACATCTAACAAAACATATACATGCATCACGTCACCAACATCAATCCTGACATACCGCAATGTCACTGAATCCAATTACAGCCTTCAAGTAAAGCCTATTAAACATTTGAGCACCCATTCTATTGCAAAAGTTATTTCTTCACTCCAAGTTGGAATCTCATATTCTTCACTTATACCTGTCTGAGAAAATCAAGATAAACGGGGCGGTAAGTTTAAGATAAATTTATCATAATTTAAAATAAATCTAGTACATAACTCAAATTCTAATCGAACATATAATTCATAAAATATAAACTTTAATTCAATAAAAATATTAAATCACATCTAATACATAATTTACACAGTTACAATAATGAAAAATAGAAACATAAACTAAACTAACAAACAATTCAACATAATAAACCAATATATAAATTCAGTACATAACCAAATCATAATCGAGCACATAATTCATAAAATATAAATTCTATAAAATTTAACATAAAAATCATTATAACCAACATATAATTTAAGATAAATCCAAATCATAACTCAAATTCTAATCGAATATATAATTCGCAAAATATAAACCTTAATTCAATATAAAAATTAAATCAAAATCCAATACTTAATTTACAAAATTACAATAAAGACGTAACACCCCTAAAAAATTTTAAATTTGAAATAAAATTAAAATTTTGAAGGAAAGGATTAAATTGTGCCCTTCTAGAGAAATTAGGGGTTTTCTTTTAATATTTAAAATTTGGGTCAAAAGAGACTTAATTGAAAGAATTTGAAAAACAAATAAGGCCAAAATTCAATTAGAAGGATCAAAGTGGTCAATTTAATGTACTAATAAGTCCTAGGGCTTGATTGAAAGCTGAAGTAAAGTTTTGGGGGTCCAATCAGAATATCAAAAATAGTTTATAAATAACTTTCAGGCCAAAATTTCTTCAAATTCTCACATGCATACTCACCTCTCCTCTCCCAAAACTTCTCCCTCACCATGACCGAACCATCACCTCCCTCTAAGCTTGGTGAACACAATGGTACCAATTTTAGCCTAAACGGACTGATGAAACACAAGAAATTGAGCTCGCCAGCTGTGAGTTTTGGATGTGGCCGTTACAATACGGTGAGCAACGAAAAGGGATGATGGGCTCGACAATAAGGGTGGTTTTAGTTTAATGATCTGACCACTGGAGAAGGAGAATTAAAGGCGGCGGCGAGATGATGGTACAGTGGTGTTTGATTGAAATTGATCGGTAAGGTGGTGGTGGAAATTGAAATTGGTTGAGGGCTTTTGGTCAGGGCGACGAGGCGCATCTACTGGTGTGGTAAAGTCCATTTCCAGTGGCAGCGCATGGTGGTCCGACGGCGGTGCAAGTACAATAACTCCAAATTTGGATTCCAGGGTCGTTCGCACTGAGTTTAAGCTCTAAATTGGACTCGATCCGGTCTAATTTGGTAATTTTGGTTATTGAGTTGTAAATTTGCTTAATCATTGGTTTGATTCGATTGGAAGTTGATTAATAACCAAAACATAAATTGAATGATACTAAGATTATGATTAATGAAATTTTGATAATAAATTGAGATTTTGATCTTGAATTAATAAAGACCCGATCGGACCTAGTAGTCAAGTTAACTTAAGTTAGAAATGTACAATTAAGTTGTTATGAAATAAATTAGTTATAATGATCGTCACTATAGGAATTAATTCAGACAAGATATTATAATATTGATTATATTTACACATAACTGGGACATATAGCACTGGACAAAGACATGTTACTATTCTTAATATAGTATATAAACCACAATTTAATTTATGTAAAATCTCAATTATGTACCTAGTAGGGGGGTTTGTACTGAAGATTTATGAGCTAATTCAACTCATATTACATTCTTACTCTGTCGAACTCCAAGACAACCATAATCACCATTCTTCCGTTGTTTTTTCATTATTTTTGACAAGTTTGGAAATTTGGATTTTTTATTTTTTATTTTTATTTTCTCTGTATTGCATTTTAGGCAAGTTTCTAAAGCATAACTCATTTGGATTTTCGTCCTATAAATTTCATAATATCAATTCTACTTTTATAAGCATTAAAAAATTGTCATTTTTCATCCTTTTTTCGTCGGAGCTGGCAAAACTAGACGGAAAATATGACATGGCACACCAAGTGTGTGGACATTTTTTGTTTGTACCTCGTTGGACTGCCTAGAAGACATTTTTTTTCTTTTTCTTGCTTAGTTGGCAGCATACATGTCTTTTCTTTTTTTGTTTTAAATTTCAAATACATTATATAATTTATACACACACACACACATATATATATACACATCTATTTATATATATATATATATTTATATATTATATATCATCATTTTTCCTCCAAAACACAATTTTTTTTTCCTTGAATATCCTTCATTATCGCCAAAACTTTTCCATTTTTTAATATATACATACATATATTATATATACATCATACATATATTTTATTATTATTATTACAATAAAAAAATCACTCAATTTCATTTTCACCCCAAAAATCTAACAAAAAAGCATTGATTTGACTGCTACAGTAAAAAAATTTTCTCCCCCAAAACATAAACAAGCATATCAAAATTCTCCAGAATCAATTTTTAACTATTTTTCAAAACATAACCAAAAATTAATCACATTCCCCAACACAATTTTCATATTCTCCAATAATTTATTCTCTCAAAACACATAATAAAATAACACAAAAAATATAACCAAACATTCTCCTAATTTTCCATTAACCATATTATTTTAACTCATATATTTAAAATAATTTAATTAAATTTAAACATAAATTAAAATTCCTAACCCCCACCCCAACCCCCGTCTCGCCCCATGACGGGCCGGCCATGGATATATTCCTCCACCTCCCCCCAACCACTTGGTTGGTGGTTAGCCGAGCTCACCATGGCCAGCACCTTGCTTGGCTAGATCTAGCCAGGCGAGGTAATGCGGCCAGCCACCATGGCCACGATGGCCAGCACCTCACCTGGCCACTCAGCCATGGCCACCGCCTAGCCAGGTGGCGGCCATGGTGGTTGGCCCAGCCACCATTGCCATGGTGAGCTCGCCCGTGGCCATTGTGGCCGCCTGCACGGGCCGGCCTGTCATGGTGGATGGGTGGGGGGTGGTGAGGCAGGGTTTGGGGTAGGGTAGGTGGAGTGGGGTGGGGGCTAGGAATTTTAATATATGTTTAAATTTAATTAAATTATTTTAAATATATGTGAGTTAAAATAATATGGTTAATGGCAAATTAGGGGAATGTTTGGTTATATTTTTTGTGTGATTTTATATTGTGTTTTAGGAGAATAAATTATTGGAGAATATGAAAATTGTATTGGGGAATGTGATTAATTATTGGTTATGTTTTGAAAAATAGTTAAAAATTGATTCTGGAGAATTTTGATATGTTTGTTTATGTTTTGGGGGAGAATATTTTTTTTTTTTACTGTAATAGTCAAATCAATGCTTTTTTGTTAGATTTTTGGGGTGAAAATGAAATTGTCTGATTTTTTTATTGTAAAAATAATAACAAAATATATGTATGATGTATATATAATATATGTATGTATATATTAAAAAATGAAAATGTTTTGGGGATAATGAAGGATATTCAAGGAAAAAAAATTTGTGTTTTGGAGGGAAAATGATGATATGTAATATATAAATACATATATATATAAATAAATGTGTATATATATGTGTGTGTATATATAAATTATATAATATATTTGAAATTTTAAAAAAGAAAAGAAAAGACATGCATTCTGCCAACTAAGCAAGAAAAAGACAAAAAATGCGTACTAGGCAATCCAACGAGGCAGAAACAAGAAATGTTCACACGCCCGGTGTGCCACGTCACATTTTCCGGCAAGTTTTGGCGGCTCCGACGAAACAATGGTGAAAAATGACAATTTTTTAATACTTATAGGGCTAAAATTGATATTGTACAATTTATAGGACAAAAAACTAAATGAGGTAAAGTTACAGGATGAATTTTGTAATTTTGCCTGCCATGTCAGCTGCCAATGTGGCAGAAACAAGTAATGTCCACATGCCTAGTGTGCCACATCACATTTTCCAGCAAGGTTTTGCTGGCTTCGGCGAAAAAAGGACGAAAAATGATAATTTTTTAATACTTATAGGACTAGAATTGATATTATGCAATTTATAGGACGAAAAACCAAATGAGGTAAAGTTATAGGATGAATTTTGTAAATTTGCCTAAAATTTAATATTATTTATTTTATGATTCATAATCATCTTAAACACGTAAGTCATATAATTAATCCATGAATTTTAACTTCAACTAGAGTAATTAATCACACTTTGGTACAATAATCAACGCTCCAAACTTAGCTATTCAAGGTAGATGTCAATATCATGCACCTCTATAACTCTAGTAATTCAATCAGCTTAATTAGGGTCTATTAGTCGAGTAGCCAATTAGTTAACTAAGGCATGTCCTCACACTTGAATGTGGAAAATTCAATATTCAAATCCTACCAAATCTTAATATGCATGCACATTTAATATTAAAAAAAAAATCTTAATATTATTAATATTTTTTTAGGTCTTTTCGAAAGAGCTTCGTTCCAACGTCACCAGTGCTTACAAGGCTGCTCTTCTTTATTGATATGTTTTGTCATCGATTATGTCTTAATCGATTTTTGTCACCACAAACTCAAAGATCTCAAAACTTTAAATTTAGCAACCACCTCAACAGATCCTGATTAAATTTTGATAAGCATCTTCAATTTTTTCGCATTTATTATATTTTCTTGTTTTCTTTTTCTCATCACGACTAAGCAAATATTTTTCTTTTTCTCTTTTCTTTTTATTCTCACAACCTCATGATTTGGAGGCCCTTATATCACTTCTTTGAACACGTGGTGGGCAAAATCACATGATTCATACAAATTAAAGGAAAAAAATAGAAGAAAAAAACACTTTTCTCCTTTATTTCAGGGGACTTCGAATTACTTCAGTCAAATGATAGAATAATACATATTTATGGGCTTAGACTTATTCAAACAAAAACTTAGACGTACATTATACATAAATCACAATTCAGTACATGCTTTCTCTTTTGTAATACATGAACCAAACCTATAATTAATACATATGCCAACTCAAATAATGCACCAAACAAATTCATTTATTTAATAAACTTAATTATATCTAGATTAATAAATCAAGTTTATCTTGCAACAATGCCTAAAGCCCTTCACTCAACTTGGATATAAAGCTATCAATATCTATGTCAGAAGTGCCACCTTCACTTACTGCCTCCTTAGCCAAATCCCTCCACTTGTCAGCGTTCCTCTTCATTTCTTTCCCCTTCTGCCCCTCCATCACTTCCCTAATACATCCCTCAATTTCTTCTCTTCTAACAATACCATTCTCATCGACCCTAACCCTGAGACCTACACTCCAAACGTCTTGCACGAACTTAGCATCCGTGGTTTGATCCGTCCACTGCGGCAAAACCACCATCGGCACGCCCAAGCTCAATGCCTCAGTCGTTGAGTTCCATCCACCGTGTGAGAAAAAACAACCAACGGCCTTATTCGATAGAACTTCTATTTGAGGGCTCCAATGTACGAACAAACCTTTATCGCAGGATTTTTGCACAAAGTCTTTCGGAAGCTTTTCCTCCTTATCAGAAGCCCTAACGACCCATAAGAAATCAAAATTGGTATTGCTCAAGCCCCATGCGATCTCTTCCATTTGTGTTTTGGGAAGATTATCCATGCTACCGAATGCTATGTAGACAACTGAGCCTGCTGGCTTAGTGTCTAACCAATTGATGACAGTTGTTAAGGGGTCTGATTGAAATAGGTTGATGTCATACTTGGTGTCATTTTCAATTCGGTTGTCCAAATAGCAAGATGGGATTGTTGGTCCAATTGTTAGCAATGGACACACTCTTGTCATAGAATCCACAACCTGTTAAAAATTAAATAATATAGATGATATGTGGGAGCTTCACCTCATTAAGTGTCTACAAGTTAAGAGGATTACTTGGATGACATGTAAACTCCTTAAAATATTTTTTAAAAAATATTTGATAATTTATAAAATATTATTAAGTGTTTTTATAAAATAAACTTTTAAAATAACATGTTAGATTCTTATGAAAATTTTCAAAAAAATAAAGAATTTCTTAATTTATTTTTAAAATTTTAATAATTTTTTTTAATTCTAATCATATTAATTATAAATTTATCATTACTAATATCTTAGAAATTGTATGATCTTATTGTATCTAAATTAATGCTTCAAGGATTTATTTTTAAAATAAAGTATAAAATATAGGAGTTTATAAGTTTATAAATAAGTTTAATCGAACGTCCATGTCAAGGATGAATGAGCAGAGTTCAATTGGAAGAGAAGCAAGTTCTGATCTGTGGCATGAACAAATCATTATAGGCATTGGGTATTCAGTGAACCCCTCTAATTACAAATTTATTATTTTTAATGTCTTATATGCTCTAAAATTATATTTTATCAAATATTTCAAACATTTATTTTTAGATAAAATTTTAATTGTTATAAGCTTCAAAAATATTATATAAGATACAAAAATTTGTAAAATTTTTTAAAAAAATTTAAATAAAAAACCCACTAATATGATTTGACCAAACGCCGAATCCTTATCTGCAACCTAAAAATCATTAAATATCTTATTTGATCATTAGTAGGGTTTCGTCCAATATTTCAACGCCGTATAAGAAGTAGTTCATATCATAAATGAATTCCAACAACCTGTTCCAAACTTTTTAAATGGGCATTAATTCTTGACTTGGAAGTTCCAACCCCTCGAGATATATATATATATATATATGTATACATATAAAATAACAAAAAGATATTTGGTGAGAAGTTAGTTAAGACTTTATCTTTACTCTTGGTTGCTCTACTTTCCACGTTAACAATGATGCAGACAATATATATGATTAGGACAAATATGGTTAAAAAATAAGAAGAATTTTTCTCAGCTGCGAAAGTTGATCCAAAAATCTGATTACAATATGTAGAAGAAAAGGTATCTTTCAACTGCTAAAGTTGTAAAGTTGATTGAGAAATCTGCATTTTCATTTTTTTCGCTATGAAGAGCATATACTAATGATGGTGTCCAGTTACTACTATTTAATTTATTAATTATTTTGTGAATGAAATATAAAATAATTTAATTGATTATATATTAAACAATAATGATAACGAAACTCCGTATAGTAATAACAAACTTAGCAAATACTTTGATTTGAAACTTTTATAATATGAAAATTATTAAACAAAAAAAATAAAGGTATAAAAAATAGTCAAAAAAATTAAACTGCTTAACTTTGTACCATAACTGAACATTCCCATCTGGACATAGAGAGTAAAAAGTCTAGAATTATATTACTTTGTTTTGCTTGAAGAATATTATACACTGCACTAAATTATCAATGTTTTGATTAAAAAGAATCAATATATACATATATATATATGTATAGCATCGTTCGGAAATTAATTCTTTAGATTGATCGATTAGGCGTAATTTCCAGCAATTTCAGAATTGGAAAAATGTTATATTTAAGTTTTGTGTAGAAATATATATATATATATATATATGCTTAGCTTCTTGTTTTTTGAAAAATATTAAAAATATAAATTAAGTAGAGTAAATTTAAGTTGAAAATTCATCCTAGCAATTCTTCTTCAGTCATATGAATTGCCAATAATAACACTACTCATTACTCAATATATATGTCGTAGCAGGACAAACAAATGACTTACTTTCTCTTCCAACTTGTAGAATGTGTTGACAAGCACAAAATCAGCCTTCTCCACATTTGAAAACTGCTTCAACACCAGATCGAAGTAGGCCGGGTAAGATCCATTTATATATATGAACGACGGCATGTCCGGCAGGTCAAGCGGTGGCAGCCCCGGAAGCTCCACCAGCGGTGGCGTTGAGACGGGAAGCGGCAACAACCCATGATGAGCATAGTAGTACACATAATTAACTGCACAAGCTTGTGTGAAGAAACAAGCTCCCTTAATGCCACATTTTTTTGCTACCTTAAAGGCCCAAGGCAAAAAGGCATCATAGACTACGCAATCAATTGGGTGATTTGACTTCTGATAAGATCTTATAAGTTCTTCCAGAGTTTTCGAGCCTGCGATTTCCATCCGTGTTAGGTAATCTGCGACGCTCTCAGCTTGTTTAAACCCTCCATCATCGAAGCCATCGGAGATTGTGTCGATGGCAACGGTATGGACTTTGGGGCTAAAGGCGTTGGAGATGAAGTTGGTGATGGCAAAAGTGGCTTTGGCCTCCTTGAAGACCAAGCGCTTGCAAAATTGGAGCATAGGATTTACATGACCTTGGCTTGGATAAGGAACAGCCAAGATGTGAGCTCTATAGGCCTTTGTGTCCTTACCCATCATCATCTGATCATATGTTATTTTTGAGTCTCCTTCAATAATGCTGTATATATAGAGAAATAACAATCATGCACGTGGAAGGACTTTTTTTATCACAATAATATCACTGCAGTACATTTTCTGCGTAGATTTTAATTCATGTTATACTATTCAATTAAGTATATATATATATATCTAATTGAATCGTGAACTATTAAATCATACATATTGATGTCAGAATTTTATTTGATAACATTAGTATATTTTTATTCAACAATTTAGGATCATACCATCTTATAACATCATTTTATATTTTGTTATGTACATCATCACTTGTATTCACTAGCATTGTTGACCAATCATCTGAACTAGTTTTCTAAGTCTAGCGAAAAATAATATAATGCAACATTATTAAATAATAGTACAGCAAATTAATATTAAAATTTTTAAAATTTTTAATACAATTAAAATTGTAAAAAACCAATATATATAATAATGTTGTGGTAACCAAAATACTCTGTATAACTCTCGTAATAATGATGTGGTTACCAAAATACTCTTTTTACCTGGCCATGGCGTAGACGTCCAAAAATAAAGATGTGGGCTCCATTGGTCCAGAATTTTAGTTCAAATAGAGTTTGTCTACCTCCACAAACAATAAATGCTATTGTCATCATAAGCATGATTATGATTAAATGTTTCATAATTTGACCCTTCTACTCGGCTCGTATTGAATTGATCTATCTCTATTCAACTTGGCACTCCGTTAATTTTAGCATTAAATAATATTGATGGCCTAAATTAAAATATTTGGAATTACATCAACAAGTAGATCGCAAATCACTGTGATTTTCTATTAAAAATATTCAAGTATGATTTATCATAAAAGATTATATACTCCAACTTTTATTTTTTAAATATATTTATTTGACTTAAACATTGAGAATTTTTTTTTGGAGACGACCTTTACGATTTTAAGCATTTTTATATTTCAATAATTAACTCTGATTTTAGATACACATGTAACCTTGTACATGCTGACTTAAAAGTAACCGAGTAAATTTTAACCTCATCAATTCTATCGTGCACTTGAAAAAAATATTTTGCAACCCTTGAAAATATATGTATATATTATAAAAATCATGTATAAAAGAATTTAAAGTGTACAAGGTTGCACACGATGTACTTGACAGACAAATTAAGGTATGACAACATTTGGTCTATCTACACATAAATTAATTAAATTGATCATGACCCTTTTCTATTATACAGTATTTCTTAACTCTGTGATGCATGCATGAAGCAATTAGATGGATAATATAAATTATCCAATCCAATGACAATAAAATCATATATTTAAAATAAAAAAATAAAATTGCAAGCCAACTCATGAACTTGCAAACATATATTTTCAAGTTTGGAATTACTCAAATTGTTTAAAAGTTCAAGCTTGAATCAAATTTTACCAAAAGTTGGCTTATTAGGTCCATAAGACTGATCAACTTGCTCCATCCATACGCTATTGAATTCGAGGTGCAAAGCTGTGATCACCTATCTTCTCGTTTTTCTCGTTATTGTTTTTAAGAATTCTAGGAATTTAAATTTTTTTATTTTTTCTATCTTAGACGAGTTTCTAAGGCATTAGGAAGGCAAGAAATAACAGGAAAAATGAAAATGTAACATCAATATTTATCTAACCAATGAAAGCAGCTTCCTGGAAAGAAAGTTTGGATTTTTAGTGGCCCATATTTGGGCCAATTTCTCATTTGATTTTTAAATTGTTCTGCCAAGGAAACTTAAACTGTGTGCCATATAATTTGAGAGATTTCATACGACTAATAATATTGTTCAAATGAATGGTGAGTTATTTAATTAGAATATTAACGTCACAATAAATTAAATATTTATATCTATTTAATGGTTTATAGTCAACTTAGATATACACTCCAATTGAGTAGACTCACTAATATCAATTGCTTCAAATTGACTTGTCCACATCGTGGGCCCCACAACTCTAATTTTCCAATCATCTTAGGTCTTTTCTTTCCAAGGGAATCTCTTCCCAACATCGCCGAGCCTTGAAGGGCCAAGGCTCTTCTTCTCTCAAGAGAGATTATTTTTTTTGGTCTTCAATTATTTTTCAATAGATTTTTCATGTCATAAACCCAAACGTATCTGTAAGCGCAAATTTGTTTATTTGCAATAAATAAAATTATAAGACAAGAAAAATCGTACAATTAAAATAAAATTAAAATTAATTTCTCAAATTTAGATTCAATCTCTAATCTAATCCTCTGATTCTTTCCTTCCAAATATGATCTTGAAATTTAAAGAGCTCCGCAATGAATGTCTTGAACACCATGAATCTCCTTAAATTTAATTTGAAAAAGATAATACCAATTCAAGGGCTTCGCACCTTAATCTTAATTCAAACGCCAAAAATATATGAGCTCCATGAAGAACGTCGTGGATCTCCTTAAATTTGATTTGAAGAAAATAACGCCAATTTGAAGGCTTTACACCTTAATATCGAATCGAACATCAAAAATATATGAGCTCCATGAATAACGCCTTGAACGTCATAGATCCCCTTGAATTCGTTGGAGAGAATTGGTCGACTCCTTCAAAGTTTCTCTCATTTGCTAGCGCTTGTGTTATGTTGTTGTTGATGTATAGAATGAGCTTTGGTTACCCCCTTTATATAGATGTTTGGTGGAAGACTTCTAGACTAACTTGAACTTCTTTAATAGTTATCTTTTTGATAAAATAATATCAAATATTAAGAGATAATATCAAGTATCAAAAGATAATATCAAATATCAAATATCTTTAATTTGATTGGTCCACAGAAATAGAAACTTTATCTTTGAATTTCCTAAGTAATATGGGAAATAGAGAGAATCTTGGTTGAAGTAGTTTTCTAAAAGACTTTCTCCACATAGGAAATATTTGATGTTTATCATTTAGATCATAAGTTTTATCTTTTATATTTTTTTTCTTTTTAGATAAATATTACATTACTTGTTATTTCAAATTTTGCATTATCTTTCAAAGAGTTAGGTGTTATTTTACATTATCTTTTAGCGAGTTAGGAATCTTAACGGTAAGCATGAATTTGTGATACTCCCATCTATTAGAGAATTAGAATTCTTTAAAAGGCATATAAATAGGCTCACATATGTAGCTTGTCAAACATAACTTGAGCAATAAAATTTTTTGGCTTTCTCTCTACGAGAAAGATTTTACTTTGTCTAAAAGCTTGTTGTGAACATGTTTTCTTTTATTCAAGTTATTCATGCAATAACTTGTTTTACTTTTTTCTTTCTTTTCTCTTAAACTTTACCCGTTGCTTCAATTTGGAACCAAAACAAGTTTGGCCTTTTCTGATGGCTAACATAAGATTAACTAGTAGTTTGTGAAACAACCAAATGGTTGATTGAGATTAGACTTCCCCAACTCTGCAAGATGACATTCATACATTGAGAGAATGCTTTGACCATATATTAGAGGAGATGAATTAGTGTATAGATGCTTTCAACATAGACAGGAGGCCAAGGTCTGAAGCTATAGAATTTGTCCAAGCATCACAACTAGTTAGACGTGATCTATTCGTCAATGTTATCAACATGCCAATATGGTAGATTCAAAAAGGAAATAAGGTGAAAATATTGAGATGCTAAATATGGACAAGAAGATCAACAAGATCAGCCTATGCAATGCCCCGCTAGAGATGAAGATTTTCACCTTAATGTAGATCTCCTAGCTTTAATGGCAATTTAAAGTTTGAAGAATTTATGAATTGACTTGTAAAAGTAGATAGATACTTTGATTATATGGAGATTCCTGAGAAACGTAGAGTCAAATTACTAACCTTCAAGTTAAAGAGAGCTACCTCTACTTGGTGGAAATGTCTACAAGATACAAGGAGGTGTGAAGGTAAAGAACGAGTTCGAACATGGTACTAGATGAAGCAATTACTAAAGGCTCGATTTCTACCCCTAGATTTTGAGCAATACATATTCTTTTAATATCAATGATGCAATCAAGGAGATAGATCAATGCATTAATACACCACAGAATTCTTGCATCTTGCTGAGCAAAACAACCTAATGGAGTTGGACAGTAGACAAGTGGTGATAATCCTGAATGGTTTGAAGCCTGCAATTCAACATTGGCGCGTAGATGTTGGCATATATCTCTAAAGCATGAAACATAGCTCTAAAGGCTGAGATGATGATACAAGACAAGAAGATGGAATATTCTAGGAAGAATCGACTTCAGTTAGCACCGGCAAGTATAAAACAAAATATGTCAATTTACAACTCACAAAGACAAATTGAGAAGACAATGTATAATAAAATAGTAGGTAAAAAGTTGATGCAGGTGACCGAGAACCTATATGCTAAGCTGGTTCCTGAAAAATGCTACCGTTGTAATCAACTTGGACACTACTCTAGTGATTGTCCCGGAAGAAAAGATATCAACATCATAAAGTATGATGATTTTGGAGAAAATCTTGAAGAGGGAGATGAGTGATATGCAAACCAAATGGTAACGACGATGGAGAAGATTCAAAGGATGGCCAAATTTTTGTGGTTCAAAAGATAATGTTGGCATAGAAGAAAGAAGATATAACTCAACGCCAACAATTTTTTTGAACTAGATGTACTATTATGGTAACATCTGTAACTCAATTATTGATAATGGCAGTCGAGAGAACATTGTTGGGAAGAGTACTATTGAAAGGCTACAACTATAGATGGAGAAGCATCTAAATCTTTACAGCATTAGGTGGATCAAAATGGTGGGAACATTCAGGTGGCAAAACATTGCAAAGTTCCTTTCTCAATTAGGAAGTATAAAGAGGATGTATTACGACGTGATAGACCTAGACACTTGTTACTTATTATTTGGTAGACCTTGGTAATTTGACAAGAATGTGCATTATTTTGAACGACAGAACATATAAAAATTGGAGACAAATGAAGTAAAGATGACCTTAGTGCTGCTGGACAAGACATCTTAGGCCAAAACTTCTAAAGTAGAAATTAAGTCTTTCCTAACACTAACTCACTCAGATGAGGAGCATGATGAGGCCTATAGAGAACTCAACTAATTTATTGCTTAGTAGTAAACAAAGTCTTGACTACTATAAAGGATTAGCTAGAGAAAGGTATTATACCCAATGAGCTACCTACACAATTGCCACCAGTCCAAGATGTTCAAGTGAAGGATAAGGAGAAACTTGAGGGAGCAAGTACTACGTTGATTTTGCCTTGAAATTTGAGCTACAAATGGCAAAAAATGGAAGAAATGATAGGTGCAGAAACTCACCAGGCATTCAGCAGCCGGCGTCACGGTGCCAGGCATTTAGTGATCTAGCACGACGGCATGGTGCACAGGCTTATGGCCCGTTTGGCTATTGTTTGGGTATTTAAACCCCATTTTCTTCTAGCTTGAATAGAACAGACAAAAGATGAAATCTAGATGATCAATTCTATATTGCTTTTGAGATAGTTTCTCAAGACAGAGTTTAGAACAAGGGTGTTAGGTGTTCTGGTGAGATTTGTGGGACTCAAAGTTGTACTTGTTATCTTGATTTAGAATCAATAAAATTCTTTTTTTTGTCGGGTGGATTAGGCACATCATCGAACCATGTTAAATCTTATTATCAATTTCATCGAATTACTTTACTATTACATTCAAAGTTAATGTTTGATCTTTCTGGGTTTCAACAAACTAGTATTAGAGCCAGTTGGATCAGATGTCAGCCATGAAGTATGAGTTAGAGAAATTTAATGGGAAGAAGGACTTTGGGCTATGGAAGATGAAGATGCAAGCCCTCCTGTGTCAACATGGTTTACAGAGAGTGTTAAAGGGTAGAGATTTCTTGTCAAAGATACTAACAGATGAGGAGAATGATGAGTTTATGGTGAAGGCTTATAGCACTTTGGTGTTATCATAGGCAGATACTAAGAGAGGTCGCCACAAAAAGTACACTAGCGAAATTGTGGATGAAGCTAAAGAGTCTCTATATGACGAAGTCCCTAACAAATCGGCTATATTTGAAACAGCGGTTATACACACTGAGAATGAAGGAAGGCTCATCTATTACTTAGCATATTGATTATTTCAATAAGGTGATTTTGGAGCTCGTTAGCATAAATGTAAAAATTGAAGATGAAGATTAAGCATTAATTCTCTTGTGTTATCTGCCCAAATCCTTTGAGCACCTGGTTGCTACTTTAATGTATGGGAGATATATGATTTCAATGGAGGATGTGAAGGCCTCATTGAATTTCAATGAATTGAGAAAACATGTCTTGAGCAGTAACACTAATGAAAGTATGGAAGAATTGCTGGCGAATGAGAGATCGAGAGAAAGGGGAAAGAGTAGAGGCTGATTGAAGTCCCGAACTAAGCCTACAACAGGCGACAAGTGTTTTAGGTGCAGTGGAAAGAGGCATTGAAAATGAAATTATCTAAAATGAGGAAAGATGAAGGATGTAGGTGAAACTTCTAATCAGAAACGGGATGATGTCGTAGGAATTATTGAGGATGAGTTTGATGGTGGGTTGATCTCAATGTTACTGAGAGTTTACTAAGGTCAGAGAAGATTTTGGATAGTGGTTGTTCCCACCACATGTGCCCATGAGAAGATTGGTTTACTACTGATTAGAAATACGATGGTGGCAAAGTACTTATTGGAAATGATGGTTCATGTACGGTTGTATGAATTGGCCCAGTTAGAATCAGAATGCACGACGACATAGTAAGGACACTAACAGATGTGCATCATGTTTTGGATCTAAAGAAAAACCTGATTTCGCTGGGTACTTGGACAAGAATGGATGTGAGTACAGAGCTCGAAATGGAGTTTTGCAAGTTTCCAAAGGTTCATTGCTTATCATGAAAGGAGACCGGCAGAATAACCTTTACATATTGCAGGGTAGCAAAAGTTTTGGTACTTCCGCGGTTTCTTCATCAGTCATTGATACTACAAGATTATTGCATATATGGCCTGGGCATATGGTTGAAATGGGGATGTCATAATTGAGCAAACAAGGTTTGCTTGGTGGAGAGAAGACTGGATAGTTGGATTTCTGCAAAAAGTGTGTGCTTGACAAGCAACACAGGGTGAAGTTCGGTACTACAGTTCATAAGACCAGGGCACCTTAGATTACATTCACTTATATCTATTGCGGCCTTCTCAGGTTCCTTCAAAAGAAGGTGCTAGGTATATGCTGACATTCATTAATGACTTCTCACGAATAGTATGGGTGTACATGCTAATGTATAAGGATAAGGTATTTGTCAACTTCAAGCAATGGAAGACTTTAATTTAGAAGCAGACAGGAAATGAGATCAAGCGTTTGAGGACTGACAATGGATTAGAGTTCTACAACAAGGAATTTCAGGAATTCTGCAATAAGGAAGAAATTGTAAGACATTGTGCAGTTGTACATACACCACAGCAGAATGGAGTTGCAGAACGAATGAATAGGACTATCATGGAGAAAGCTAGATGCATGCTCTTTAATGATGGATTGTCCAAGGATTTTTAGGCAAAACCGATTAACACTACTTGTTATTTGGTGAATAGGTCACCATCGACTGCTTTGGACTGCAAGATACTAATGGAAATTTGGTCCGGGTCCTCTACTAATTACTCAAATTTGAGAGTATTTTGGTGCCTAGCCTATGCTCATGTCCAGGATGGGAAGCTTGAGCCAAGGGCTAGGAAGTAGATATTCCTAGGCTATGCAGATGAAGTCAAAGGTTATCGTTTATGGTGTAATGATGACAAGAGCTCTAAAGTGATTATCAGTAGGGACGTGACATTTGATGAGTTTGTTATAATGAAGAAGGTGGAGCAGGCCAGAAGCAGTCAACAAGGCATTAAGGAGAATGTGGAGTTTGAAATTGATACTCCACAAGTTTCAAAGTGGAAATAGAATGTGGTAGATGAAGCTAGTGAGAGCAAATTATCACCTAATCAGCAGCAAGAAAATAATTCACTACAGAACCATCATTTGGCACACGATAGAGAGAGGTAGCCGATCAAACCACCATAGCAGTTTACATATTCAGAACTGGTTGCTTATGCTTTGAGTTCAGCGGAGCAGTTTGAAGGAGATGATCCAGTCTCACATAAATAGGCCATTTCCTGACCAGATTCTAATAAATGGGCAGCAGCTATGATTGAAGATATAGAGTCTCTACATAAGAATAGCACATGGGAGCCGGTTGATATACCTAAAGTGCAGAAGATTGTAGATTGCAAATAGATCTACAAGAAGAAGAAAGGGATTCCCGGGGTTGAGGATGCTAGATACAAGGCACGATTGGTTGCTAAGGGTTTTACTCAAATAGAGGGAGTTGACTTCTATGAAGTGTTCTCCCTAGTTGTAAAATATTCTTCCATTCGTGTTTTACTTGCCATGGTGGCTCTGTTTGATATGGAGCTTGAGTAGATGGATGGGAAAATAGCAGTTTTGCATGGTGAATTAGAGAAACAAATCTACATAAGCCAACCAGAGGGATTCATTGTTTTTAGGAAAGAAAATCAACCATGTCTCTTGAAGAGGTCTTTATATGGCTTGAAGTAGTCTCCCAGGCAGTGGTATAAAAGGTTTGATGCTTTTATTACCAAGATAAGATATACTAGAAGCATTTTTTATTGTTGTGTATATTATAAAAAATGTAGTGATAGCCTTCTCGTATATTTATTATTGTATATTGATGATATGTTGATTATCTCTAGAAACATATCAGAGATCAATGTTTTGAAGGCTCAGTTGAGTAATAAATTTGAGATGAAGATTTGGGCAGTACAAAGAAGATATTGGGCATGGAGATCATCCAGGACATACATGTAGGATTGTTGTACTTGTCTTAACAATATTACATTGAGAAAGTACTTGAGCGATTTGGGATTGACAAGTCTAAGTCAGTTAATACGCCACTTGCAGCTCATTTTAGGCTCTCATCAAATCTATTACTGAGTACTGAGGAAGAGGTGGAGCACATGTCTAATGTGCCATATGCTAGTGTAGTGGGTAACTTGATGTACTCCATTGTGTGCACTAGGTTAGATATTTCACATGCAGTCAGTATTGTGAGGAGGTACATAGACAAGCCAGGAAAGACTCATTGGCAGGATGTGAAATGAATCATGAGGTATCTGAGAGGCTTTATAGATAGATGTTTGAGGTATAGTCAATTAAATTCTACTACTAGAATTATTGGCTATGTGGATGCGGATTATGCCGAAGATTTGGACAACAGAAGGTCCATAACTAGGTATGTGTTTTGTGTTTCAAGTTGTACGGTTAGCTGAAGGCGACTTTGCAGACATCAGTTGCATTGTCCACAACAGAAGCTAAGTACATGGCTTTGGTTGAAGGCACAAAGGATGGCATTTGGCTAAAGGGGCTGATTGAGGACATGGGTATGGATTCTAATATTACTTCAATATTTTGTGATAATTAGAGTTCCATACACTTGTCAAAGATCAAGCATTTCATGAGAGAACAAAGCACATTAATGTGAGTTATCACTTTATCTGGGATATGGTGTCTCAAGGTATTATGTTGATTGACAAAGTTGGGACTAAAGATAATCCAACAGACATGTTGATTAAAACTGTTTCAGGAATCAAATTCGAGCATTGCTTGGATTTGATTAACATTTGCAAACTTAGATAAAGGGCCCTTTTAGGGGCAAGGATGAAGAAGATTGATGGTGAATTTCAAGTCAAGGTGGAGAATTATTGATTTTGCTTTGAAATTTGAGCTACAAATAGAGAGAAACGGATGAAACAGTGCGAAACAGTAGGCGTTGACGCTTGCTAGGCATTCAGCAATCGGCGCTGCAGTGCTAGAAAATAAGCGTTGTGGTCCCAGGCATTCAACGATCCAGTGCTGCGGCACCAGACATTTATCTGCAGTTTCTTCTAGGTTGAATAGAACAGACAAGAGACGAACCCTAGATGATAGATTTTATATTGCTTTTGAGATAGTTTCTTGAGACAGAGTTTAGAATGAAGGTGTTGGGTATTCTCGTGGGATTTGTGGGACTCAAAGTTGTACTTGTTACCTTGATTTGGAATAAATAAAATTCTTTTCTTTGTTGGGTAGATATGCATATTGCCGAACCACATTAAATCTTGTTGTCAATTTTATCGAATTACTTTAGTATTACATTCAAAGTTAGGATTTTATCTTTCTGCATTTCAACATACTAAGTATAAAGAAGATACCAATAAACATGGAGACTCCTAAATTTTGAAGACCAAAAAATATAAATAAATAAAACATAAATGTTACTTAAAATAAGCAAAATGTGGGAAAAGACCAAATGAATACCAATGATTGAATTAACTTATTAAACATATAAACAATAGTAAATTAATTGTATGAAATATTCCTAAATATCAAAATAAACAAGTATAAAATATATTTTTTTTTAAATTCTAATTTTGTGTCCATGTTGAAAATTGTAATTTTTAATTGATAATTAAATAGAAACATATTAGAAACCTTAATTATATAAATAGAACTTTTAATTTTTAAATTTATACTCTACTTCTAATTTTTCGTTGACAATCTATTGTATACATAATTTATAATTCATAAGTATAGAAGTATATTCTAAAGTTAAATATTTAACTTAGCAAAATAATGCATACAACCTAACCATATATATAACAAATTAAACAACTAATTTGACGTTTAATGTGTTATTAATGCTTAAGTTAAGAATGGCTAGATTTAATAACTAACAAATATAAACTTAAAATTTAACAATTAACAACTATAAACCCTAAAATAATAATAAACAATAAACACTAACCATACAATTTAACAATATAACAAACTATTCATACAATTTAGCAAATCATAGAATTTAGCAAAATAATATATAACCCTAACCATATAACAACTTACACAATAAATTAAGATGCCTAAGTTAACATAGTTAACAAATTAAAAAAATAATAACCAATTCTAAAATAAGATTTAAAAAATCAGTGAGGGACTAGCTGGTAGTGGTGATAGTGTATAGGTACTCATCGTTGTGGTGGTTGATGTGACATTGGTGGTGGTAGCAAGCGACAATAGGAGCAAGAGAAGGAAATTTCGTAGGAAACCTTATATTTTTGTATAATTTTCTTTTAAATTTCCAACAAAACTTTTTATCTGCAATTTATCAGAAGACTCAACGGGTAGAGTTTTCTAGCAGCAGATTTCGCCGAAGAACTAAACTACTTGTGCACTATTATCGAGAACATTTCGTATGGTTTTTCTATCAGAAAATTTCATTGAAATTTTTTTAAGGATTTCTTTGATGAAAAATCCAGCAAAAAGTTATATGCATTTCACCCACCGAAACCCAGCAAGGTTTTCGGGTTGGATTTCCAACACATCTTTTTTCCATCGAAAATCAATGGTTTTCCCATGAAAATTTTTCAAAGACTTGATCCATAAAAAATTTCTACATGAAGTAATGCTTGTGACCTGCATGCATTTCAATATCTAGATGTAGATATTTTGGAAACTAAATTTTGTTGGATAAAGGGGACAACAATACTAGAAAATAGAGGTAGCAAGTGGAGAAGAAAGTTTCTCACTAAAATATAAAACAAAATGCTTTAAGAGATACTGCACTTTTATTCATCAAATGTGGATACAACTGATAACTTAGTTAGCCTTTAAATAAGCTTTACAAAGAAACAAAATGAACTATAAAATAGCAGAGAATATTGGCACTAACATAATCTGAGAAAATCAAAATAACAGAAAATAGAGATTTAAGGTGCTGAAAATATCTTGCCCATTGACTAAGTCTAAGAGTTGAAATAGCACGTGTCAAATTTGAATTACTTTCCAACACTTCCCCTTGATTAAAACTTGCAAACACCAAGTTGAAGTCTGAAATAAACATGCATGTCTCGAGGAAGAGATTTTTTTCGAATATCAGCCACCTATTCATTGGTACTGTTGTATTTCAAAATGATTGATTTTTCAGACACAAGATCTCGAATGAAATGAACTCGAATATCCATATGTTTTGTTCTCCCATGGTGAATCAGATTCTTAGCCATTGCAATTGCTGCTTTATTGTCATAACAAATTTTAGTTTCCTCTCTCTGTTCTTGGCTAATCTCTGCAAGAACTCGCCTTAACCATAGTACTTGACATGTTAACAAAGTTGTTGCTGCATATTCCGCTTCAGTTGAAGATAAGGTTGTTGTTGTTTTCTTCTTCAAACTCCAACAAATAGCACTAGATCCAAGATTAAAGACATAACCCAAAGTACTCCTATCCTCCAAACATCCAGCCCAATCGCTGTCCATGTAACCAGACAATTTAAAATCTGAAACACGTCCATACTATAGCCCAAAATCAATAGTTCCAGCAACATATCTCAACACTCTTTTTGTAGCTCCAAAGTGATGTTTCAAAGGACAATGCATAGGTCTAGAAATGACTCCAACTGAATAAGCAATATTAAGCCGCATATGAGTCAAATAAATTAAACCTCCAACCAAACTTTTGAAATAACCTGCATTTGCACATTCAGCACCATCATCGGCCTACAATTTGTCATTTAAATTCATAGGAGTTGCTGCAAATTTGCAATTCAACATGTTAAACCTTTTAAGTAAATCAGTAGCATATTTTCTTTGTGATACAAAGATCCCATCTTCAGCTTGTTTCACTTCTAGCCCTAGAAAATAATACAACAAACCTGAATCTAACATTTCAAACTTTTCCTTCATACAAGATTTGAATTCATTAATAAGGGAAGAAAATGAACCCATATAAATCATATTGTCTACATAAAGACAAACTATGAGAAGATCATTCATACCTTGTCTCTTCAAATAAAGATTGGACTTGTCCTTATTTCTTTCAAAGCCATTATCAAGGAAATAAGAGTCTATTTTGTGTACCATGCATGTGGAGCTTGCTTTAATCCATAAAGTGTTTTTCGCAGCTTGTATACTTTCTCTACTTTCCCCTTAACTTCAAATCCTTCAGGTTAAGTAACAAATACCTTATCTTGCAATTTTCCATTTAGAAATGTTGATTTAACATCAAATTGATGCACTTCCCATTGTAATTGCATAAACAATGCTAGGATGATTCTCACTATTTCAAACCAAGCAATTGGAGAGAATGTTTCTTTGAAGTCAATACCTTGCTGTTGTGAATACCCGTTTGCCACGAATCTTGCTTTGTACCTTTGTACTCTCACATCAGCATGAAACTTTGTCTTAAATACCTATTTAAGACCAATTGCACGCTTCCCTTCCAGTAAGTCTACTAACTCCCATGTCTTATTCATGTAAATCGCTACAAGTTCTTTCTTTATTGTATTACGCCACACCTCCTATTTGATTGCTTCTTCAAAGTTGGTTGGCTCAGCTACAAACAAGGCATACGGGGGAGTCATATATCTCTTTTAGAGACCTGTACTTCCTTGGTTGAGTATCACTAGAAGAATCAGTAGAAGATAATGATTTCTGCTACCCAGTGGTGAGTGTATGGAGCTACCAGAATTTGGTGTTGATGAAGTAGAAGCTGCAGGAGTTGCACTCTCTTCTAAGTTTGGCAAATCCTCATTTTTTGGTGGTATTGCAGTTGCTGAAGTGCCTTCTGATTTGCCCCAATTACATCTTGAATCTTCATCAAACTCTACATTCTTGCTTATGATCACTTTGCCACTTATAGGGTTATATGACCTATATGCTTTGGATTGTAATGAACAACCAACAAAGATACATTTTTCAAACTTTCCATCTAATTTTTGTTGGTTTTGTGAGTCAATCAAAGCATAGGAAATACAACCAAACACTTTTTAAGTGGCTTACCCGAGGCTTCGTACCTGTCCAAGCTTCATAAGGGGTCTGATTTGGAGTAGCTTTTGTGGGTGAAATATTAAGCAAATAGACTATCGTTGTGGCTGCTTCTGCCTAAAATTTATTCGGCAATCCATTTGCTTGCAATAGACTTCTAGCCATTTCTACAATTGTTAGATTATTTCGTTCAGCCATACTAGTTTGCTCCGGTGTACATAGTGCTATCAAATACCTGCAAATGCCATTTTCCTATACAAAAACTACTAAATTCATTAGATACAAACTCACCACCCCTATCCGTGTGAAGAGCCTTTATGTTTCCACCATTTTACTTCTCAACAAGTACCTTAAACCTCTGAAAGTTCTCAAACGTTTCTGATTTATACTTCATGAAATACACTCAACTTATGCAACTAAAATCATTAGTAAATAAAAAAAAAATATTTACTACCACCAAGAGATTTTGTGTTCATAAGCCCACACAAGTCTGCATGTACTAATTCAAGACAACGCTTAGCCCTCCAAGACTTTCCTACAGGAAATGATCTTCTACTTTGTTTCCCATAAATGCACCCTTAACACATTTCTATATAATCAATTTTAGGCAGCCGACTAACCATTTCTTTTTCACTCAACAATTTGAGCCCTTTGACATATAAATGCCCATACCTCAAATGCCACAACTCAGACTCATTTCTAGCAACAAGAGCATGACTTTTTGTAGTACTAATTTCTAATGGGAACATCCTATTTGTTGTTATTTTAATCTTCACTGTAGTTTGTCTATCATTTTAATCTTCACTATAGTTTGTCCCGATTCTTTATATTCATAACATAAGAAGAATCATCAAATAACACCGAGTACCCCCTAGTCATTAATGGCCCAACACTCAATAAATTACGAGACAAACTAGGAACAAATAACATATCATGGAAAAGCTTGACATTATTGGTGCTTGTAGTAACAGCAACTGTGCCTTTGCCTTCAGTTTGTAGTATCTTATTGTCCCCAGGCCTTACTCTTGTCTTTTGGGACTCATCAAGCTCTTTGAAAATCAATTCCATGCTTGTTATATAGGTTGAACAACTGCTATCCAAATACTAGACTTCATTAGTAGTTGATTCACAATGCTTAGCTTCATAGGCCATGAACAACTTCTCTTCTGCTTTCTCTTTTGTAGCATAGCTTGCTTGCTTCTCTCTTTTCTAGCAATCAGCCTTCACATGCCCAAACTTATTGCAATAGTGGCATTGAATACCACTTTTGTTGTGGCTTCTTTGATCAGTTGAGGACTGCCTATGATCAGCTTGCCAGTTTTTGCCATTGCTTTTACCTCTACCATGCCTTCTATTGCTATATGCACCTCTGATTACTGCTTTTGTATCACCTTTCACTTGAAATGCCTTTTCTTCATTGTTGTGAAGTGATCTATTCAATCTAGCTTCATGTATTTGCAAAGAACCCATTAGTTCATCAAAATAAAATACAGAGTGATCCTTCGACTCCTCAATGGTAGCAACTACATGATCAAATTAGGAGTCAAACTCCTCAACACTTTCTCAACAACAGCTTGATCATGGAGTTCCTTACCGTAAGATCTCATTTGACTAACAACTTCTATCACCCTAGACAAGAATTCTTGCACAGACTCATTATTTTTTATGGACAATGTTTCAAAAATACAGCATAGTGATTGAAGTTTTACCGTAATTACTCTTTTTGAGCCCTTAAATTCCTTCTTCAATGTCTCTCATGCTTCATTTGTTGTAGTAGCTATTGAAATTCTTGAAAAGATCATGTCATGAATAGCTTGCTGGATGAAGAACAATGCGTTTAAGTCCTTCTTCCTATTTTCCCTCAATCTGTTCTGTTCATCTAGGTTAGTATACCCATTCTCTACAAGGTCCCAAAGGTCTTGAGACTTGAACAACACCATCATCTTAATGCTCCAAAATTCATAAGAATCACCTTTGGAGATAGGAATGAGGGGCTGGCTGACATTCACACTACTCCCATTTGCAGCCATGGAATCTTCTCACAAAACTTCTATCGAACAACTGGTGGGCAGCAGCAGAACCAGGCTTCAATGCCAAATTTGTTGGACAAAGAGGACAACAATACTAGAAAATAGAGGTAGCAAGTAGAGAAGAAAGTTTCTAGCTGAAATATAAGAACAAAATGCTTTGGGAAATACTGCACTTTTATTCATCAAATGTGGCATACAACTAATAACTTAGTTAGCCTTTGAATAGGCTTTACAAAGAAACAAAATGAACTAAAAAATAGAAGAATATTAGCACTAACATAACCTAAGAAAATCAAAATAACATAAAAAAGAGATTTAAGGTGCTGAAAAATATCTTGCCTATTGACTAAGTCTAAGAGTTGAAATAGCACGTGTCAAATTTGAATCACTTTCCAACAAATTTGACAATATGCAATTAGTTCAACTTGGAGTAGAGTTCTTTTTTAGCTTATGTTTAAAACTCCCATTAATATTCTGAAGTTGAAAAGTACTTTCTTCAAATATGAAGAATTGATTTTTTTTCTTTATTTTTGATCTAATTCCAGTATTCTAGAATGTGAATCTGTAAATGAGATTTTCTTTGTCATTCACAAGGGACTCCATCAAGATGAAGTCACTGCATATGAATTAAATTAACTTTCACATTAGAATTTGTTTTTCTTTTAATATTTGCCAATAATGTCAAAAAGAAAAGAAAAATATGAGGGAAAAACATATTTGCCAAGGGTTTGGATGGAAAAGTTTTGGCAAGATGTTCAATTTAATGATTTTGGACTACCTATATATACAAGTAAGAGCAAATTTGTAGATTTCTTAGTGCTTTAGTGAGAAATGGTAGATTTATTCAACTTGACATAACAAGTTGACATAAAATGCCAGCATGTGTGAAATACAATTTGCTAGTCATTGTTAAGGTAATATTATATAGTGCTCTTTTGATCCTTATTCTTCACTATCATGTTAAATAATTAAATAACACCATGGACACATGCTTAATAATTTAGGAGAAGTTTAGCAATATTCTTGTATTTGACCATTAGACTAAGATGAACTTGAGAAGAATGTGGAAAATTTAGAAAAATAGACTGAAGACAAGATTCTTTAGTCTAGACCCATCATTAGAAGAAAACACAGCCAAAAGACTTGACACAAATGATGAAAGGACTCTCCTTGATTAATGGAAGAAATGAGTGATTTATTGGAATACATTAATTGCGAAGGTACTAGCTTTATCTATGGTATCGAAGCAAAATTATTATAATGTTGGTAAATATTTTAACCATATTTACCAGTACATTCAGGAAGAAGATGTTTGAAACAAACAGAATAGAGCAAAGAAGATAATGGATCACACTACTGGGAAAAGAAGTTTTGCTCAAGTTAAACAAGAAATAAAAGGTTATTACTTTGTCAATAATTTAATTATACAAATGAAATTAACATGTCATATATTAGTTAGTGGATATAAAGTTTTCAAGAATGAAAGAAAATTAAATGTTGAAAATAATGAAGAAACTGATGGGGATTCAATAGATGAGGGACCAAGTAGGGTGTTTGTCAAGAACATATTATGCTAAAAATGGAAATGTATCTAGCATAGTTGTGGCAAGTTCATTGGCAAGAGTGTCCTTAATTTAATATACTTGTTTAATACATAGTAGTTATCCAACTTAATTTTCAAATTTTTTGATTCAACTTTATATGCAACAGAGAATGGAAGAATTGAGAATGAAGGTAAGAATAGGCCAAGGATCCACAATATAAAACCATAAAATGGCTAAATAAAACTTGTCTACTCTTCCCCAAGGATCTAATCATGCATTTAATAAGGATTTAGATCCAGAAAAATTACCTTGAAAGATAAATCCAGAGATGGAAAGAAAATGACTTCAATGAACTCTTCAAAGGAGCAATCGTGCACAGCAAAAACTCACTAACTGTTGATCACCTTTCTCAAAACCAAAATTACTTAAAATTTTCATAGATCACCTCAACACACCAATGAAGTTTTTGTAAAAATTTCGCTCCAATCAATTCATGGAAAGTCCTCCAAATCAGCCTCCAAAGTTACTGAACGACAATGGATCACCAAGAGCACAAGTCCCCCAAATATTAGACCTCTAACGTAATAATCCACACATTCAAGGAGAGCCCTAATCAGCCTCAAATCGGCTAGACAATGAGAGGTTGAAGGTGAGGGAGGGGGCGGTTATGAGAGGAAGAGAATTTGGAAAGTGTGAAACTTCAACTCATGAAAAATCACACTTCTAGAGGGAAAGAGGGGATCCAGCTTGCATCTTCTCATATGGCCAGCCATCCCTTTTTTATAGGGAGAATGGTGTGATGCAAGTTGGTATTACACCTTCCTTGGTGAGTTTACCAACTTGCCAACCAACTTGCATGTGAATTTCAAATGCATTTGGATTTAATTTACATCTTCATTTCATCTTATGAAATTTGGTGCAAATTAATTCTAAATTAATCTCAAATGAACTCTTTCATTTGAATTTTCCTCCAAAACCAAATTCTCATTTTAGTTAAATTAACTCTTCAATTTAATTAATTGGTTTGACTTAATTCCTTAAGTCAATTAACTTCACTCTTTAAATTAATAGGTGTTAACTTAACTCTTTAAGTTAACTTGACTAATTAATTGACACATGGCACTAATTAAATTGAATCTTTAATGTAATTGGTCTAATTTAATTCCTTAAATTATTATGATTAATTTAACAATTAAATTAATCAAACCAAGATGACCAAATATTAGTCAATCAAATTCTTCTCCAAAATCGCCTAGGAGAATTTTCTAGCTCTTCCTATCAAGTAGAACTTCCTTTAGGCTTTTGTGTGTGACCAATTAAGTTCATCCATTCATTAGACAAGGGCTCAGAACTAATTGTGATATTTTGAATATTGAAATATTCACATTGGTTTAAACTCTTTTAAATCAATAACTCTTTCAATTAATCTCCATTAATTGAACAGTACCTAGTCTCCATAGTAACGCCTAGTAATAAGCCCATAGAACCTAACTAATTGGAATAAATGAATATGCTCTGATGAACCATTCTAGCTCTACACTTGCTATGCACATACGGACCTTTCTTCTCTGATCTCCCAGAAGAGGCTTAGGGCAAGATACTTGTTAGCTCCCCAATAGCCTCGATAACTATGTTTCTAATCCTAATGTTCGATACCCATTTATGACCACATCTTTGAAAGACTCTTTTTTCCAAATTGTCATACTACCTTGCGCAAGGATTTCTTGGAATCGATTATTATAGAATACATAGAAAATGCACTTGTCCTTCACAATGACGAGGAAACAGATCCTACATTGGATCTCACAAACCTCCATGTTTAAGTAGCTGATACCCAATCTCAACCCAGATAACTCGCTACGTCTTCGGTGAAGAGTCAAAGTATGATGACCTAAACACAAGGTTACTATGGATATGCAGTAGCATAAGCTGGAGAACTTGCCACTACCGACTTGTCACTTCGGTTATCTAGTGGATTCTTCAGGTAGGTCTTTAGTGAACTTGTTCCCTAACAAGTACCCCCTAACATGAGCCCATGTCTAACATGGATTGCTCATAAAACGGATCAGTATCCAACTCCTTAGATTTATGCATCATTAGTGCAAGTCTATTTGAATCTTAGATGCCCTGTCTTATAAGATTCTATAACTTGGAATATTTAAAATTATGATCGTGTAAGACTTATTTCATGATCACCACCAAGTGTGCAACCAAGTCCCATAGTTATATGTGACTTAGGGGCTTCAACTAAATGCTAGTGAAGTAAAATAAGCATAAGATAAAGATGGCTATTTTTATTTGAATATCATTCAATCAAAATTGTATTACAAGTGAAATAGTTTACGTACCAATCTAATTGACTGCGGGGCACTATTATAACAATCTCCCACTTGCCCTAAAGCTAATTCCATATAGCGTTAAGACCTATCTTCTCAGGATATCCTTTAAAGACCTTTGTGATAAGGGTTTGGTTAGTAGATCTGCTATGTTCTCTTATGAGGCTACCATCTCTGCTCAGATGTCACCTCTATCAATGATCTCTCAAATCAAATTATAAAGCCTCAAAATGATCTTGGATCATTGATGAGATCTTGGCTCTTTTGCTTATGCAATCGCTCCGTCATTATCATCAAAGACGACAACCAGCTCAATAACGCTAGGCACTATATCCAACTATTGGAGTAAGTTTTTTATCAAATCACCATCTTTTGCGATTTATGAAGCCGAATATAATAATTCTTTGTGGTAGAATCGGCCGTAGTGTCTTGTTTGAAACTCTTCCAGCTCACCGAGCCACCATTGAGGCAAAATATAAATCCTGAAGTGGATTTTAGGTTATCTTCATATAATTGAAAACTAGAATTAAAAACCCCTTGAGTGTCAATTCTCCATTGTTGTATACTAAAAACAAATCCTTAGTTCTTCTTAAGTACTTAAGAATTACTTTTACAGCCATCCAGTAATGTTTATCGGGTCGGATTGAAAATGGCTCATAATGCTTAGAGTGTGTGCTACATCCAGCCTTGTACATTGAAGTTATACATTATGCTCCTTACGGCGGATGCATAAGGTATGTGGGACATTCTTTCTCTCTCATCATCAGAGGATCCACAGACTTGGAGGGATGAAGACCATGTCCTATAGGAAGGAATCCATTCTTAGATTCCTCCTTACTAAACCTCTTTAGTATCTTGTCAATGTACGGTACTTGGGAAAGCCCCAACATCCTTTTTGATCTATCTCCATAGGTCTATATTCCTAATATGAAGGATGCTTCTCCTAAATCCTTCATGGAGAATTGTGAAGATAACCATGCTTTAGTGTACTCTAATATTTCTTTCTCATTTCTAATGAGAAGTATGTCATCGATATAAAGCACAATAAATTGTACTGAACTCCCACTAGCTTTTTTATACACACAAGGTTTATACATATTTTTTATAAAGCTAAATGATTTGACCATCTTATCAAAATGTATATTCCAATTTCGGGACACTTTTTTAAAGTCCATAATGGACCTTTCAAGTTTGCAAACCTTTTGCTCACTCCCATTAGATGTAAAACCTTGTGGTTACTCCATATAGATTTCTTCTTCAATGTTTCCATTGAGGAAAGTAGTTTTAACATCCATTTAACATATCTCATAGTTATAATATGCAGCTATGGAAAACATAATCCTAATGGACTTAGGCATAGCAATCGATGAAAAGGCTCCCTCGAAATAAATACTGAGTTTTTACATGTAACCTTTTGCCACTAGTCGCACGTTAAAAGTCATAGCCTCTCCATCAAATCCTAACTTTCGCTTATAGATCTATTTGCAACCAACAGGTACTGTACGTTCAGATGGATTTATCAAAGTCTGTACTTTGTTGGAGTACATGGAGTTTATTTTGAATTTTATGGCGTCTAGCCAATGTCCCGAATCTATGTCCAACATAGCTTCCTCATAGGTCTTGGGATCACTATCTGCTTAGCTTATTTCATGAAGGAATGCAACCTTTCGAGTTACTTCTTGATTCAGTCCGACCTTCTTAGAGATTATGTGCTATGCTCTTGATATTCACTTGTTTTTACCACTTGTGGGATATTATGATCACTCTAAACTTCATCAAGTTCAACAACAACGCCTTTTCTATCTAATAGAAACTCCTTTTCCAAAAAGATGGCATTCCTTGAAACAAACACCTTTTGTTCTGAGGGATCATAGAAATAAGAACCTAAAGACTCTCTTAGGTATCCCACAAACTTACACATGGTAGATCTCATATCCAACTTTTCTCTCACTAACTTCTTGACATATGTGGGAGACCCCCAAACTCTTAGAAAAGGGTAAGAAGATGTTTTGCCATACTGCATCTCATGTGGTGTTTTTGGCACCCACTTTGAAGGTATTACATTTAGTATCCACGCTACCACAATTAAGGCGAATCCCCAAAAGGATATGGGCACATCGGTGAAGCTCATTATGGAATGTACCATGTCCAATATGGTACGGTTTCTCCTCTTGGCTACTCCATTATGTTGGAGTGTGCTTGGTGGAGTCCATTGAGAGAGAATCTCATTCTCCTTTAGATAATCCAAGAATTCAGTACTTAAGTATTCCCCTCCTCGATTTGATTGAAGAGTTTTAATCTTAGTCCTAATTGCTTTTCCACTTCATTCCTATACTCTTTCAACTTTTGAAAAGCTTCGGACTTGTACTTCATAGGATACACATGTCCAAACGGATTATGTTCATCAGTGAAGGTAATGAAGTATGAATAGCCACCTCTCATACTAACTCTTAGTAGTCCACAAACGTCTGTATAGATCAAATCCAAAGGACTTGTGGTTCGCTCTGATTGTCCTACAAAAGGAGTCTTGGTTATTTTTCCATTTAAACAAGATTCACAAGTAAGAAGATCCTCTATGCCATTAACATTTAGTACTTTGAGGGCTTCTAACTTATTCATCTTATTTTTGAAATTATGTCCAAGTATAGCATGCCATAACATGACATCTTCTTGGTTATCTAATTTTCTCTTACTTTATTGAATGTGCATTAATGATAATTGAGAACCCAAAATGTATAATCCATTGTTTAATATACCTTGAGATACTAAAGAACCATTCTTTATTACCTTTAAATTCCCACTTGATATAGAAAAATCAATTCCTTTGCTATCTAAAATGAGAACTGAAATGATCATAACAGGATTCAGTACAAAATAACGTGGATCAAGTACAAGAAAGGTGTTCCCAAAGTCTATCTTCATAATGCCTTCAACTTTGGCCACAACCTTCGCTCCATTGCCAGGCGTAGAATCATATCCCCATCAGTTAGACTCCTTCTTCTTTCCATCTCCTGTAACGAATTACAAAGATGAGAATTACATGCAGAATCAAATACCCATGAAGAAGAATTTATCGTTAAATGCACTTCAATAAAGTACATACCCTTCCCAATGGTTGCAAGGTATTCCTTCCAGTTTCTCTTCCAATAGCCTTTCTTGCTACAATAGAAACAAGTCGCATCGGCTTTTACCTATTTCTTTTCCTTAACTCTGCTCGAGGGCTTCAATGGTTGCTTTCCCTTAGAGGAAAAACTTTTCTTCCTCTTACCTCCCTTTCTAGCACCCCTAGTGCCCTTAGACTTAGAGGAGGAAGCAAGCATTAAAGGTTTGTCTTTTTTCAGAATAGCCTCAGTAGTTACCAACATGTTGACCAACTCGTAAATTGTTACCTCTTGTTTTGACATGTTGAAGTTCATAACGAATTGGTCAAAAGTGCTCAGCAATGATTGAAGGATTAAATCCACATAATGCTCATTGTCTATAACCACGTCCAATTGAGCAAGTTTCTCAATGAGACCGATCATCTTAAGGCCATGATCATGGACACTAGAGCCTTCATTCATTCAAGTCCAAAAGAGCTCCTTAGATAATGAGAAGCGCTTATGTCTAGTTTGCATGCCGTACAACTCTTGTAGGTGCATATGTGTCTCAAGAGTGGATTTCATGTGCTCGTGAGAGTTTTGGAGCTCGTTGGACATAGAAGCCATCATAAAGCATCTTGTTTGTAGATCATCATCTACTCACTTCATGAATGTTTCTCGTGCCTCATCATCGGCATCATCACCTATGGTGTCCAATGAACTTTGAGTGAGCTCATAAGTCTTCATTTCAGAATCAACAATTATCTTGAGGTTTCTAAGCCAAACGTGGAAGTTTGGCCCCGTTAAGTTTTCAAAATCTCGTTGAATGGATTCTTAGCCATTTGATTTTGAGATTTCCAAAATCTATAAAGACAGAAAAGTAGAATATAAGCATGTGATTAAATATGGATGTAGAAAACATGTTCATAGACTTTCAAGCATGTTTTTCTCCCACTATTTTATCAAATTCCTCACCCTCATAAGGAATTTGGGAAATCTCATTTCCTAGTGAGAATTAAGGCCCAAAGGACTTGTAGCAGACCTACGACTCCTAAGATATCCACAAATAGTCATAAGGTAAGCAACTTTTGCTAATTACATCTTTATGCAACCCTTGATGTGTTTTGCCTCACTCTTTATGTAAATCCATGACTCGTGTGATATCTACACTGCTACGTGTTTAAGTTAGACCTACCAATAAATCTTTGATTCAAATCCATATTATGTCATTCCATGACTCTTGAGATAATGCATATGAAGTGTCAAATCAAAGTTACATCATATGCTAAGTGAGCATAGCTTTCCTCCATAAACGTGACCCACAACTCGTAAGACATCATGAAAATATGGTAGCTCTCATGTCAATACTATTGGTAGAAGGCATGGATTAATTAAAAACTCTTTTTAATTTTTATCCATTATAACTTAATATTTTTAAAGCACTTAAACTCTCTAAGTGGAAGGTTTTTCTTGCTTGGAAAGATCTCATCAATTTTATCTTCTCTATTTAGGTTTTATATATCCTAACCATGCATTGCATACATCGATAGGATAAAGAAAGCATAAATAATTAAATGCACCTAGCATGCTCCTAGGGTAGGATGATCATGAGCGCTAACCAAATAGTGCACTTAGAGCCATAAGTGCACTACTTAGTTGATTTTAAGTAGGTTGATTAAACCTAACTATTACATAAATGTATCCTATACATTCATGGGTCTTCATGCCTCCTTGATTCCCTTGGTCTTCTTGTCTCCTTGCAACAATTACAAGAGAAAAGAAATCCTCACTCCTAGTGCTTCTACTCTTACAACATTTACAACACAGAAAATTAAGAGGCATGCAAACCCCTATTTAGTACAACCCTTTTCAACAACTTGAAACAAATAAAACCATATTAAAGGTTCATGATCATCCCCATACATTCATCATCCATTCAATAATTAAATGAACAATAAATAAGAATTGACATTCAATTCAACAAATTAAATGCTTATAAATACCTATCTCATAAACAATTAATTAACTAGCAAAAATAGGCATAACAGTTATGCATATCATTTTTGCACTGAATTGAAGATTACCTTGAACAAGACTTTAAAAGCATTCAAAAAATGTCAAACATAATTTTGAGGCACTTACACAACTTTTGTGCATCCAAAAATGTGTGAAAACTAAGTTAGAGGCACAAAATAACACAAAAAACCACCAAGAACGACCATAGGGCAACATTGGCTAGGCTGTTGTCCGCTGCCACCCTGCCTGGTGCGCGCCCGCTGCCAGAAGGGCTGAGCAAGCAGGTGGCATCCTGCCTAGCCACCTAGTGGTCAAGTTCTGAGCCCTCTTTTCATGTTTTTTGTACTCCAGACCCATATGGACACTTCCATAACTCATTTTTACACAAATTAGATGAATTTCCAGATTTAAAACACCTTTCAAAAATTGAAATTCAAGTACTCAATCATGCTTCAAAATTCAAGTGCAAGTAAGAATCAATATTCTTCAAAATCTCCAATCAACTCCAACCTAGTGGATCCAAAAATGACCAAAACACTTTGAGGCCAAATAAAACATGCTATATCAACATATAACATAAATCAATACTAAATCAACATTTAACATAATCATCCATGAATCAAAATCATGCCAACACATGAATCAAAAACTAAATCAAATATTAGCATATCTTAATTCATCAACAAAGGAGCCACATACAAAATCAACCAAACAATAAAATTCATTAATTGAATCAAGTATTTGGTGATTAGAATCAATTCATCGTATGAAACAATCCACTAAAATCCAAATTAAAGCATGAATTAGGTTGCGATACCACTTGAAGGTAGGAATAGGCTAAGGATCCATAATATAAAACCATAAAAAGGCTAAGTAAAACTTGTCTACTCCTCCCAAGGATCTAAGCATGCATTAATAAGGATTTAGATCCATAAATCCAATGGTAGAAAGAAAATGACTTCATTGAACTCTTTAAAGGAGCAATCGTGCATAGTAGAACTCACCAATAGTTGATCACCTTCCTCAGTTCCAAAATTGCTCAAAATTTTCATAGAGCACCTCAACACACTAAGGAAGTCCTCCAAATTAGCCTCCAAATTTACTGAACAGCAGTGGATCACCAAGAGCACAAGTCCCCCAAATGTTGGACCTCTAATGTAATAATCCACACATTCAAGGAGAACCTTAATCAACCACAAATCTACTAGACAATGAAAGGTTGAAGGTGAAGGAGGGGGCGGTTATGAGAGGAAGAGAGTTTGGAGAGTGTGAAACTTCAACTCATGAAAAATCCCACTTTTGGAGGGAAAGAGGGAATTAAGCTTGCATCATCTCATATGGCCGGCCATCCCTTTATTTATAGGGAAGATGTTGTGATGCAAGTTGGCATCACACCTTCCTTGGTTAGTTGCCAACTTGCCAACCAACTTGCATGTGAATTTTACATGCATTTGAATTTAATTTGCATCTTCATTTCATCTTATGAAATATGATGCAAATTAATTCTAAATTGATCTCAAACTAACTCCTTCATTTGAATTTCCCACCAAAACCAAATTTTCATTTTAATTAAACTAACTTTTCAAATTAATTAATTGGTTTGACTTAACTCCTTAAGTTAATTAATTTAACTCTTTAAATAAATAGGTGTCAACTTAACTCTTTAAGTTAACTTGACTAATTAATTGTCACATGACACCAATTAAATTAACTCTTTAATTTAATTGTTCTAATTTAACAATTAAATTAATCAAGCGAAGATGACCAAAATTTAGTCAACCGAGTTCTTCTCCAAAACTTCCTAGGAGAATTTTCTAGCTCCTTAGAAAATTGCTCCTATCAAGTAGAACTTCCTTTAGGCTTTTGTGTGTAACTTATTAGGTTCATCCATTCATTGGATGTGGGCTCACAACTAATTGTGATATTTTGAATATTGAAATATTCACATTGGTTTAAACTCTTCTAAACCAGTAACTCTTTCAATAGTCGATGTCTAGCAATAAACCAGGGAGCCCAACTAATTGGATTAAATGAATATGCTTTGATGACCCATTCTAGCTCTATGCTTGCAATGTAAATACGGTTCTTCTGTGTTCTATCTCTTGAAAGAGGCTTAGGGCAAGATATTTGTCGACTCCCCAATTGCCTCGATAACTATGTTTCTAATCCCAATGTTCGATTCCCCTTTATCACTTCATCTTTGGAAAACTCATTTTCCAAATTGTCACACTATCCTGTGCAATGATTTCTTGAAATCAATCATTATAGAATACATAGGAGATGTGTTGGTTGTGCAAAACAAAATATGCAAATAGTTACACAACTGCACGTGTCGCAACAAGTAATAAAGTGATGAGAAAAGTGTCAATCCCACGAGGAACTAAATTATTCGCTACCAATTACTAATTTATCACAAACTTGTTGTATTCAAACAAAAATCAATTATATAGGAATTAAAACTAAACTAATGAAAATAAAAAAAGTCTACTGATTAAAATTTCTATCAGGATATAGAAGCCTAGAATTATGGTTTCATCAATCGCATAAGTTGATTATATAATTTTCTGCCTATGAAATTAATAACATGTTACTAGTCTTGAGTCTTGTGTAATTATGGGATTCTTCCGAATTACTCGTAATCAAATCCCCAATTTATTCAATTCACTATATTCTTATGTGAATTAACTAAATTATGGATAAGGTTGTACCACTCAACTAACACCCTAGGGCAAGCACGTATATTCCAATCTTACCTATAAATTAAATAATTCATCAATTTGAGCAATTAATCCTCAATTCTTCTATTGTCAATCAATCTCTAGATTTTCTTTCCAAACACTGGTCTAGGTTAAAAGGTGCACTTAACTGTTGATCAGACAATCAAATAGAAAAAAGCACACAATGGAATAAATAACCTTAAGTGCTATTAGTTTCATGGAATAAAATAATGCATCAATTTATTCAAAAGAATCCATCATAATCCTAGAATAACGAATTAGTTCATGATTGAATTGTCAAACAAAACATCAATTAAACAAAACATCATCTCAAATCCAAAATTAAAAAGAAAATCAAAAGGAAAAGAAGAAACTCTATTCCTAGACGAATCAGATCTCCACTTTGTTCTCATTCGAATCCCGAATTCTCACGATACTTCTAATCTCCACAATGGAAAATCCAAATCTCTCCAAATTAAGTGTCTGAAAGGCCTATTTATAACTGATTAAAAGAGTCTTCTAATTAGAATAGGACTCAAATAAACAAAGACTTGTATGCCCATCCTTGATTAGATTATAAGGTGCCATCATCTTGCTAGCATTCCCACCAACTTATGTCAATTTGTTCCTTTTTGTAATTTCTCCACTTGAAATTCCAAATTTTCATCAATTAGCAAGGAAATTATAAATTTTAAAACAAGAAAATTATTTGTTAAGTCCGAAATATGATATTAAAATGAATACTAATAGGGACTTAACAAACACCCCCAAACTTAATATGTTGCTTGCCCTCAAGCAACACAAAGAAAAGACTCAAAGACACTCTAAGAAAAACAAATCAATACTAACTTGCATGTTCAAAAATATCACTTCTTTTTGTTATTCTCAGAACTACTTCAAAGCTATGCTCATAGTCAACCACAATTCTGACCTAATTTCACTATGCACAAATAAGAAGATGCAATGTTCAAATGAATACCCTGTGTATGTCTGTGATTTCTCTATAAGTAGTTACTGGCAATTCAGATTAATTTATGTACAAGTACAAGACTCTACTTTAGTACTACATAGGTTTGTTTTCATCTCTACCTCCACTAATGTAACACACACTCAATAAAGTATCGTTTAGGACTTTCAGAACTTGTAATGTAGACTTGGGTAAAGGTAGGAAAAATATGGAAATGACTGAATTAATACCCATAGCACTTATTCATCATCAACTCTTAATACTCTCCTAAACTTATTGAATAGTGCTTCTCAATTTATCTTTTTCCCTTTTTCAATTTTTTTTTTCCAGTGCTCATGCCACTATGCATTTTTTTTGTTTTTTTTTCTTCTTTTTTTTTTTGAATGAGACCTTATCTACACCATTTTTTTTTTGGGTGGGAGGAAGAAAATCAAACTCATGGGCACTATACTGTTTGTTCCCATCTTCAAAAGAAATTCAAATAGATCTAACAAGTAATTGTGGGATTTATTTGGTGAGATCATGTGTTTAGGTTGGCTGTTGAATTAGCTGACAAATGAAAATGATACTTTAAAAATAGGCTCAACAGGGGACCCTAGGGATATAATATCATTTGGTAGTTTTGAAAGGCTCAAACGGGTCAAAAATGACCTAAGTCATTTCCCTTATTTGATTGTTTTCTAAGATTTCGCCTCGATAAGGAATCAAATAAATTCTAGATTTTAAAGTATTACCTGTGTTACTCATGCACAAATGTCCTCTAAATCAAACCAACAACTAGAAGTGAGAAAGTGAGTACTCAAAAATAGGGGATGTCATCCTAATATTGCTTCTACTCAAAATGCACGGTTCCACCATCACACAATTATAATTTTCCACGAAACATAAAATTAAAGGAGTAATATCTTCAATGATTCAGGAAGATTAATTTTTTTACATGCAAAACATCGACTCAATTACTAAACCCTAATCATACCCAAGATAACAAAAAATAAAAGAAAATAAAGGATTAAAACTGACGCGCAAAGCACCCCCCAAACTTGAGAGGCACTTTGCCCTCAAAGTACTAATACTATTATGACAGAGAAAGCAGGAAAATAAGAAGAAAATAAGAGACACTAATATGAAAAATGATAAAAATAAAAATACAAACAAAACTAAAAATAAAATAAAGAAAAAAAAGAAAGAAAATACGCCCTGATCAAGCGACAGTGTCATCGTCCTTCTCGACCTTTGGGGGTGGAATTGCAACAACAAAGTAAGGATGTGATTGTGGAGAGAATTAATTTCAATTAAAATTACTCCCAATAATACCTAAGAAAAATCAAGAAACTCCAATCAATAATTTGACATCCAAAAATTTAATTCAATTGGCATCCAAATATCCACCAATTCACCTCAACAATCAATATAAACAACCATTAAATTTAAATTATTCAATAAATAATCTAACTAATTCCAAACTCTCAAATCAATTAAATAGGCCTTTATAACTAATAAATACCTAAAAATTCAAATCAATTTAAAGCACTAATATATCTAAAATATGCTAAAGAAGAAGTGATGAGAATGGTGGTGTAGGTGGGTTTGTTTGAGGAAAAGAAGATCAATAAAAAGAGTAGAGAGAAAGAAAAAGGAAAATAAAGAAAAAGGAAAGAAAAAGAAAAAGGAAAAAGAAAGGAAAAATTTGTAGAGAGGGAGAGATTGGTTGCCCGGCAGCTGAGGGGTTGGGTTTGGTAGTTTGCTGCCTTGGTTTTGTTTCTTTGTCATTTTCTCATTATTTTTTTCTTTTTTTTAAGATTTTTGCGCCCCAATGCACACAACATTGGAAAGGCATCTTAAAAAGACGCCTTGCGCGCAAGGGCGCATGTGGCCTGCGCCCCCGCACGCGAGCCACTGCCCAAGGCGTGAAAATTCATGCCTTGTGATCCTTTTTATTTTTCTTTTCTTTTTTTTCTGAAAAACACGAAAATAAATATAAATTAGAAAAAAATAAATCAAAGCAAATAAAATAAAATAAAAATACTAAAAATAATGAAAATCTAAAGCAATTAAAATTTTGGGTTGCCTCCCCAAAAGCGCTTGATTTATAGTCTTCGGCTTAACTTTTTGGGCTTCACTTGATGTTAGTTATGGTGGTTGTGGATTGTTGGTGATCAAATCACTTTTCCATCATGTTATGTGGAAAGATTTCAATTATGCGAAATGGCCGCAATCATTGTTATTTTAGCTTTCTTGATAACCACTTAAAATGGGAATTGTAGAATGGTATTTGTTCACCTGACTCAAATTGGTCTTTTAAAATTTTTCAACCACTTCTATATTCAGCCTCTCTTTTATATGGCTTGGCTTTTTTATTTGCTACACTAACTACAAAACACTTGTCAATATCCTTTGGAAAATCAAATGCTTTAAACACATTAAAAGTTACATTTTCATCTTGGACCCTCATGGTTAATTCACTTTTTTTCACATCTATGACAGTCCTACCTGTGGCCAAGAATGGTCTCTCAAGTATGATTGGAACTTCAGCATCCTCCTCTATGTCCAACACAATAAAATCTACAGGAAAAATAAATTTATCAACTTTTACCAATACATCTTCAATTGTTCCCTTTAGGATACTTGAATGTTCTATCTGCAAGTTGCAAGGTAATACTAGTTGGCTTGATTTCTCCCAATCCAAGTCGTTGGTAGATGAAATGTGGCATTAAATTTATGCTTGCTCCCAAATCACAAAGTGCCTTACTAGAAAATTTAGTACCAACTTTGCGTAGTATGGTGAAACTCCTAGGATCCTTGAGCTTTGGAGGTAACTTCTTTTGGATGATTGCACTATATTCCTATGTGAGAGCCATTGTTTCAAATTCACTCAAACGTCTTTTCTTAGATAAAATTGCTTTCATGAATTTTACATAACTAGGCATTTGTTCTAAGGCTCCAGCAAATGGAATATTTATGTGGAGTTTCTTGAAAACCTCCAAAAATTGTTGAAATTGCTTATTTAACTTTTGCTTCTTAAGCCTATGAGGAAAGGGTGGAGGTGGTCTGATAGGATTAACTTCTTTAGTTTTCTGCTTATCATCCTTTCCCTTCTCAACTAGTGATTCTTCTTCCAATTCCTCTAAAGATGGATGGACCTTTTGAAATTCTTGCAACTCTCTACCATTCCTCAAAGACATAGTATTGCAATGTTCCTTGCCTTCTCGTTTAGGATTTATCTCAGAATTACTTTGCAAAGTTCCTTGCTATCTCATACTCAATGTAGTAGCTAGCTAGCCCATTTATGTTTCTAATGTTCTGATTGAAGCTGATTGACTCTTAATTGTTGCTTAAGTTTTTTTCATGAACTACGTAAACATCTTCTCTAATGAAGGCTTCTTTGCTTGAGTTGGTGGCTTTGTTTGTTGCTGGAAGCCTGGTGGTGGTGGTTTAGGAACTAAAGATTATCCTTAGTTGTTGCTCCATGAGAAATTAGGGTGTTGTCTCCACCCAAGATTATAAGTATTTGAGTATGGATTATTTTGATTCTTGTTGAAGTTCCCAACAAACTGCACTGATTCCAAAGTATGCTGGCACTGATCACTTGAATGTGTATCCCAACAAATATCATAGGTAATAAATTGGCTCTCTACTGCTTGAACTTGTTGTACTAGCTGAGTTATAATACTTGCAATCATGTCCATCTTCTTCGTTAAAGCTTCTAACTATGCAATCAAAGATGTAGTAGCATTTACCTCATAAATTCGTGCAGCTTTCTTTGGATGTGTTAATCTCTCAGTTGGCCATTGATAACTATTTGCTACCACTTCTTCAAATAACTCAAATATTTTCCCAATTTTTTTCCATCTAAATGTACCTCTTACAGCAACATCAATTATTCCTCTTGTTTGTGCAGTCAACCCATTGTAGAATGTTTGCACTTGAAGCCACTTTCTCAATCTATGATGAAGGCATTTGAGCATCTCCTTATATCTTTCCCATGCCTCATAAAATGTTTCCTGATCAAATTGGACAAATGAATTAATTTCATTCCTCAACTTGACTATTCGTGATGGTGGGAAAAACGTAGCCAAGAATCTCTATGCTAAATCCTCCCAAGTGGCAATGGATCCTGATGGTAAAGATGATAGCCAACTCTTTGCTTTGTCCTTTAGTAAAAATGGAAATAAACTCAATCGGATTGCATCATCAGAAACTCCATTATATCTGAAGGTATCACAAATCTCCAAAAAGTTAGCTAGATGAGCATTCAGATCTTCTGTTGGATACCCCCTAAGATAGACTCTGTATCATCTGAATAATAGCGGGCTTGATCTCAAAATTATTAGCCTGAACAGATGGTCTAGCAATTCCTGTCTAAAAGCCTTGAATTTGTGGGAAAACATAATCTCCCAAATATCCATCTTCTTTTACCATTTCTGTAGTATCCTTGTTTGCTTGCTGAAGTGCTCGTCTGCATCTCCAAAAAGTTTTCTCAATTTCTAGATCAAACGGCACTAATTCTAGCTCTTGATTATCCTGCATATAATTGCAAGTATTCTTGTATAGAATCCATTATAATCCTAGAATAACGAATTAGTTCATGATTGAATTGTCAAACAAAACATGAATAAAATAAAACATCGTCTCAAATCCAGAATTAAAAAGAAAATCAAAGAAAGAAGAAGAAAATCTATTCTAGATGAATCAAATCTCCATTTTGTCCTCCTCTGAATCCCAAATTCTCGCGATACTTCTAATCTCCAAAATAGAAAATCCAAATCTCCCCAAATTTAATGTCTGAAAGGCCTATTTATAACCGATTAAAAGAGTCTTCTAATTAGAATAAGACTTAAATAAATAAAGACTCTTATGCTCATTCTTGATTAGATTATGAGGTGTCATCATCATGCTAGCATTCCCACCAACTTGTGCAAATTTGACCATTTTTGTAATTTCTACACTTGTATTCCTACAATTCCAAATTTCCATCAATTAGCAAGGTAATTATAATTTTTTAAACAAGAAAATTATTTGTTAAGTCCTAATATGATATTAAAATTAATACTAATAGAGACTTAACAAGATGCATTCTTCTTTCACAACGACTAGGAGACGGATCCCACCTTAGATCTCACAATCCTCCATATTTAAGTAGCTCATACTCAATCTCAACCTGAATGACCCACTACGTGGTTGGTGAAGAGTCAAAATTTGAGGATCTGAACACAAGGTTACCATGGATCCTCAAGTCCAAAGACTAATTATATGCACTAGCATAAGCTGAATAACTTGCCACTACCAATTTGCTACTTTAGCTATCTAGTAGATTTTTCGGGTGAGTCTTCAGTGAACTTGTTCTCTAACATGCACCCATGTCTAACATGGACTGCTCATGAAATAAAGTAGTATCTAATTCCTTAGATTTATGCATCGTTGGTGTAAGTCTATATAAATCTTAGATATCCTGCCTCGTAAGATTCTATGACTTGGAATATTTAAATTTATGACCATGTAAGACTTATTTCATGGTCGCCACTCAATGTGCAAACAAGTCTCATAGTCATATGTGATTTAGGGGCTTCAACCAAATGCCAATGAAGTAAAATAAGCATAAGATAAAGATTATGGCCATTTTTATTTGAACAGCATTCAATCAAGATTGTATCACAAGTAAAATAGTTTACATGCCCAATCTAATTAGCTACAGGGCACTATTCCAATAGAGAAGTGAGCTCTCTACTTGTGTATATGATTATGGCCTAAATAATATATTTTCTGAAGTCACATGAGTGGATAAATTAAGGGGGAAACATAGAATGTATAGATTTAGCATTACTGCATCAGTGGTATTTGATGGGAAGCTTAGAAATGGCAATTATTATTGGTTGAACAAAAATGTTAAGGAATAGCTTGAAAAGTTGAAACGAATGGCTAATCAGCATCACAAGCAAATACATGAGCTTCTCAAATTGGACAAGTACCTAGAGTACAAAAAATGGAGTCCTTGCAAGAAGTATCGCAAGTTCCTTTTTCTTTCTCTCATCTTAAAACCTCTACTAGATCTTGACCTCATGTGTCAAAAAGATTCATCTTCAGGTAAGCTTTCAATAAATACCAGTGTCTAGTTTTTGTGGGTATTCATTAAATGGTGATAGAACATTGGTAATTTCTTTTGCATTTTTAAGCAGTTTTCAGCGCTATGATTTTCTTATTTTACCTAATATGTTTCATAATTTTATTTAATTCTTTAACTTCCAAAAAAATTTCTTGGGTCCAAGGTTGATTTATTTTTCCCTTTTCCTTTCTGTTTGGTGTGTGTAAAATTCCTAAGTTTTGGTGTTAGCTCTTGCGCTAATACTAATGTGAATATTGATGGTTGTTATGGGATGCTTCACTTTGGCCTTGTGATGTTTAAAAAGGCATATGTTATGTGGAATGATGCAAATATAAGTAATGTGAACAATTGAATTTTTTGATAGAATTTTGAGGTTTTCTCATCATGAAACCTCATAGTGCCTTTGCTTTGAGTAGGTCAAATATATGTACCTTTTACTTTGATGATAAGGAAGATCTTTTTATCAAAAGAATAGTATTATACTAACAGTGTGTGAAGATGATTTTTTTCCTTTCCTCAATTTAGGTTATCAGGACTCAATTGATTAACTTGGTTGTGGCCTGAAGCATCCAAAACCACACTACAACAAATATGATATTTAGTGGTAGAAACATAGTGACATTTTATAATTAAGATTATGATACAAAAAATTAATATAGTGATAATCGTCAAAGAATGCCACTACAGTATAATGTTTGGTGGTATTTGGTTATAAATGACACATAAAATAGTGACATTTAACTAAAATTTGTTAAGATACATTTAGTTTAAAGACACTTAACTAGTGCCACTAATATTTTCTAAAAAAGTGCCACTAATATGTAGTTATGGTGTCATTTAAAAAATATATATCATAAAGTATTTAATGGCATAAATTTAGTGGCATTTTCTAGTATAATGGCACATGAAGGTATTATAGTGTTAGTATTAGAAAAATGCCACTATAATAAAATACTTAGTGGCACTTAATTATTAAATGATATATTAGATAGTTGCATTTGATTAAAAATGCCAAAAAAATGTATTTTGCCAGCATTTAGCTAGTGCCACTAATATTTTTCATAAAAAATGCCACTTATTTTTATTTATGGTGTCATCTAAGAAAAAATATCAGAAAATATTTATTGGCACTAATTTAATGACATTATGTAGCTTAGTGACACACAAGAGTAATATAGCGATAATTATAGGAAAAAAAATCCACTATATTACAATATTTAGTAGTGATGAAGTCTTTCTCTATGGTATGAGCTACTTTTGTCATCCTAATGGATCAGTTGACCAGAAAGATGGGCTTAAGAGGTAGAACAAGGGTGTGGGTCTAATCCTACAACTAGGGAACAAACGTCAGACTAAACGAAATGGTCCCTAGTTATGACCTTCCGATACTTAAGTCAGTGGATGTTCAACTAGAAAGTAATTTGGAAGAATAATCGCTTAGTGAGTGTTTAAAAGCATACCTTTATTTCTATGAAAGAGTATTTATAGTGCTCACTGCCTAAAAGGGAGAGGTCGAAAAGACGGTATTATCCCTACCACTAAATTACACTTCTCCCTTCTTTATAGGGGTATTATTATTATTTTGAATTGGTTGGTCAGCATGCTTCTAACCGGCTAAAAACAAGGAGCACCTCTTACCATTATTAATGTGGAGGTGATCAGCTGTTCGAGCCATTATGCAAAGAGGAGAGTGGTTTAGCCAAATTAAATACGAATGCGACTAATGGCAGGCACTACAATTAATGCGGTTGCGACTAGAAATTAGCATTATTGCATATATTGCTCGACCTCACCTTATCGAGGGGATCAACGTGATCTCCACTCTTAGTTTAAGTCAACTTATCCACGAGGTCAGTGAATTCCACTTGCGCTTGATACTAGGCGTTCGCACTTGGGCTCGAGTATTGAGTTGGGCCTGATGACGATGATGCTGAGTATTGGGCTGATCATGTTGGGTTAACTGTATTGGGCTCGCGAACTGTACCTATATCATGACTCCCCCCCACTTCTTAGTCTCATCGACCATGTGAAAGGTGGGGTGAGGTATAGGGGATTTTGACCCAACAATTTGAATGTCTACTAGGGTTCTAAGCGGCAATTACTGAGTGATTTTGGGCAGTTACACACGATGACTAGTGATTACGCGATGAATAGTCAGTAGTCAATCATTTTGACCAATTGGCATGCTTGGCAGAAACCTACTAATAGTCCTTTTGACTGCCCATTTACCACTTTTACCGCGATAGAGAGAGGTCGAGCTCCAGAAACTTCTATTCGAGTGTCGCCATCTCTAAAAGCTTCTGTTCATTATTTTCAGTGGTTTCTCAGTTGTTATTCATCTTCCATAAGTCCCTTTTGACTTGTTAGCTTGTTTCTACTAGTTCTTTGTAAGAATACATTCATCTATAAAATAGCTAGGGTTTATGAGGAGGGTATGGGTGACTCAACCGAGTCAAATACGACTCGATCATCAGGGAGGTCTATCGCTAAGAGTAGTGTTCTTTCTCAAATTCTTCTAGTGATAGGTCGAGTTCTTCTAGCTTTTCTGGGAGAGGGAGTGGTCATGAACATTAGGTAGCAATTAATAAGAAGGTAGGACCATTTGGCCCTACAATTGACGTGGCGAGGCTATTGGTCCCTTCAGTCGAGGAGGCGGGGCCCTCTAGTGAGGTTTCTCGACCTTCAGTGTTAAAGGGGAATTTATTTACAATAGCTCATTGTAGTGAAACAGTGTCAGAGATAACCTCGAATGATTTACAATCCATTAGGCAGAAATATTGTATTCCTAATGAGTTCAAGTTGATTAGACCGAGGGCGAAGGATAGGATGAAGGTGCCCCCAGAAAGGTGTATCGTTGTATTCAAGGATTCTTTAAAAGGCGATCTCAGGTTCCCTATCACACAACTTATAATCGACCTACTTTCAGGTCTGCAAGTTTGCATAACCCAACTTTTTTAAATTGTTTTTTGATAATGTACAATTTTGTAGTCCTAATGATGATCCATAACCAACCTCCTTCATTTGTAAACAATTTAGCAATTTATTTTATCTCCTAGAGAGTGGTTGAGAAGGCAAATGGAGCTATATGGGACTGAAAATCTGACCAGGCACAATACCTTTATTCAAGATTTGATTGATTTTGGAGAAATGGAAGCTACTGGGTTCACCATAGAGAGGAATCTAGTTTAGCGTGTTTGTCGACCGCCCAATGCCTATATAGGTAGAATCGATTATGTTGTATTGTTGTTTTTGTTTCAGCTATGTTTCTGATCGATATAGTATTTTGTATTTTCTTGGCAGGTCTATTGATCATGAACTGGGCATGTCAATTGGCTATGACCAGACATCAGAGAGCTCAAGAGCAGTGGGAGGTTGTTGTCGCTCATTGAGAAGCGACTTTGCAAGCCACTCAGTCTAAGTGCATTCCACCAGCTACACCCACTACCATGCAAAGTGTGGCCGAAGTGGCCAGCCTAGTAGCCCGCTCGAAGAGCAAGGTTACTGACGTTGACAAGCAGGATGGACCTGCCACCTGCGAAGAGAACTGCTGAGGATAAAAGAAATAGGAAAGCGATAACTCCCCGACGCCACTGCTTACGAATTACTACCAGATAAGGAGCTATTTGAGCAGCCCAACTTTCTCAAACTACAGTTCGGGCCATGGATTGTGATATCGAACACTAGTTAAATGATATCTATAAGGTCAACAGGTGTGTTCCCACTGAGGGTGTTGATGGCTGTCAAAGACCAAAAGAAGATGCTCGACGCCTTGAAAGCATTTGCTTATCATGCTAACATGGTATGTTCCGATTCAACTTTTTGTAATATTTATTTCATGTGTAAATAACATCTTTAGTGCTATCTATAGATTGGGCGATGGGGTTTTAATTTGCACCGATGTTTTGAACTATCCCACGTCGAGTACACCCAGTAGCAACAAAAATATAAACAACTAGAGAAGGAGCAATTCAACTTTTTGAAAAGTAAAGTTGATTCTCTTGAGTCGAGGATCGAGAAGTAGACGAGCAACTACAGGTGAAAGACTTGGAGTTGTTAACTGTAATGACAGAGAAGAGCTACCTAGAGGATTTGTCAAAAAAGTTGGGATTCGAGGTTAAGGAGGCTTCCCTTTTTGGTCGGGTGCTAGGGTTTGACAATTGCCTTCGCTAAGCAAAGGCTAAATTTTTCAAGGTACTTCCTCACATCTGCAAGGAAGCAGTGTAGTAGTTCATGCTGAGCCCTACTTTCATCAATGTCAGTGTGGTATTCGGCATAGATGATGACAAAGAGTAGTTTGAAAAGGCGATAAAGTAGTTGGAGTTCTTAGGCTATCAAATTCGACATGAGGACAAAGCTTGACTTAATGTGTTCAAGAACGACAGATGAAGGATTATGTTGAGGATTTGCTACTGAGGCAACGGAGGCCCCTACCATCCCAAAGTTCTAGAGGTGGAAGGAGTTCGAGTTCGTTAATGACTTTGTCTTTGAGATCAAAAACAAAGAGGTGGATGTCGCAAGGTATTTCCCAGTCACTAAGCAACAGTTTTTGGGTGACAAGGCAGGTCTTTATCGTCCTGTCGGTGTGCCTTTTCTAGACCAAAGAAAGAGGTCGAGGGGCCACGCTGGTCATGGCAGTTGACACAACATGTGAGGATGAGCATGACAAAGCTGTGGAAAGGTTGCGGCTGAGCCATTCGCTCGACGCAGTAGGGGCGAGGGGGTTGGGTCCAGCTGAATGTTTTGATATTTTTTGATGATGTAAACTAATATTTCATTTGTATTGGGCCCTGATGGGCATTTGAACGATTTTATTTTGATTGTCTGTTAGGTGTTGGAACGATTTATATTAGAATTTCAATTATATTTTTCTCTGATTTTGGAATCTCGCATTTAATTTTTGTTGTGCTATCGTTTTATACCATGTCGCAATATTATACTTGTGATTACATGGGCGAAATTGATATGATTGTAAACATATTCCTTTTGTTAACTAGTTTGAAATCGAGTTAAAACGCAACTAAATGGTCGACTAGTCGTCGATTGTGCGTTTTAAGAAGACTGGCTCTTATGCTAAGTATTTTTAATTTATCATTATTGGATAATTTGATGAGATGTGGAATTCTCATTATAAAAAAATTATAATTGTGCATTTTGAGAAAACTAGATCTCTTGCGACTAGAAATAAGTGAATGAGATTACGGGATCTCTTTTTAGGGATAAAATTTTTTCAAATTTGTTGCATTCCAAAGTTGGGGTAACTCATTCCCATCCATGTTGGCTATTTGGTAAGAGTTGTTTTTGGTCAACTTTACCACTACGCAGAGGTCCTCCCATTTTGGGTCAAGTTTCCCGACATTCTTTGAGACTTCAACCTTTTTTAGAACAAAGTTGCCAACTTTAAAACTCCTTGGTTGGACACCCTATCATAATTCTTGGCCATGACCAACCTGTACCCCTGTATTTTTTTAAGCTTGCTGTTATAGCTCGTCAATTGTCTCAAGGTCTAGCAGCCTCTTTGACTCATTCTTAATCGGATTGTAGTGTATTACCCGAGCTGTATGTTGTATCAATTTTGCTAGGACCACTGCTTCCAAACTATTTACAAGACTGTAAGAGCTGTGCCAAGTGGTAGTTCTTGGGGTTATTCTGCAGGCCCATAGTATGCCTGGGACGTCATCTACCTAACTACATTTGGATCCTTCCAATAAAGTTCTGATATAGTCTAAAACAATTCTATTGGTGACCTCTATTTGCCCTTTGCTTGTAGGTTGCCTACTGACATAAAGTGTTGTCTTATTCTATGACTTTCACACCAATCCTTAGTCTTTTTGATCTGGAACTAAGTTTCATCATCTGATATCAGCACTTTTGGCAAACTGAAACTGCAAATGATATTTTTCCATTAGAAGCTTCTTATTGCCATGTCAGTTATTTTCGATATGGCTTCTTCCTAAACCTATTTTGTAAAGTACTCAATTGCAACTATCACGTATTTTCTTTAGCCTGTGGCCTTTGGAAAGGAGCCCACAATATATATTCCGTATTAATTGAATGGCCATGTCATTTTGACCAGGACTAGTGTCGACCTCGATATATAACAGATATTGGCATGTACCTGGCAGGATAGGTATTTCCTAGCAAAGTCAATTGTATCCTTCAGTAATGTTGGCCAAAAATATCATTATCTGGTGACCTTGTGAGCTAATACTCGACTGTCGGAGTAGTTACAACAAATGCCTAAGTGGATCTCCTCTAGCACTTTCGGGCCTGTTCTGGTGTCAAGCATCTTAGTAGGGGAGCCAATAAAGGATCTCTTATGTAATTGGCCGAACTCATCAATGGAAAATTTAGCATCCCAACCTCTCAACCTCAAGCCTCTGCCTTATCTCCGGTACCTTACCCTCATTTAAGTAGACTATGATGTCATCTTGCCAACAGAGGGGTGATTTCCCATATTTGGTTCTAATTAAGCCATTTCATGGTAGGCTTATTTGTGTCGAAGAACGTGATAGTTCTTTCTCTAGTTCCTTTGGTTGAATTGGTGAATTTAGATAGCATATTTGCTCTTTCATTTTCTAACCTAGGCACCTGACTAATTGTGAACTTCTTGAATTATTGTTGCAATCTTTTAACCTATGTGAGGTACCTATTCAAAGATGCTTCATTTGTTTCGAAGTTACCTTCAAATTGCACAATAACTAGTTGGGAATCTGTGACGGCTTCCAAATACTCGAATCCCCGGTCTATAGACATCTTTATACCTACGATAAATACTTCGTATTCACCTTCATTATTGGTCACTGGGAAGTCAACTTTGATAGCAAAGTCATTTCCTCCGCTTGGGGGAGCGTAAAGAGATTTCTACTCCTCCCCCAAATGATGTCGATGATTCATCCACATGCAGAGACCAAAAATGTAGTTGTTGCTTAACCACTATGGGGTGGTCGATCAGTTCAGCCCTGAATTTCGCCAATACTTAGGCTTTAATGGTCGTTCAGGGTTGAAACCTAACGTCAAATTTGCCCAATTCAATAACCCATTTGGTTAGTCTTCGAAACATATCTGGTTTTGACAGTACCTACTTTAGGGGTTGATTCGTCAGAACAACAGTAGAGTGAGATTGAAAGTGAGGTCTTAGTTTTCTTATCGCCGTAATCAAAGCAAGAGCGAAGTTTTCGATCTCCAGGTAGTTGTGTTCTGGACCTTGCAAAGCTTTGTTGATATGGTATATTAGTCAGTGTGTGCCTTGTTCTATAGACATGAGCTCCGAGGTAAAGGTACAACACCTCCCCGACTAAAGGCTTAGCAAGCATTAAGAGATAGATAGGTATTATTTTAACTTAACTAGGGCCTAGTACATTCTTCTATCCATTAGAACTTTCTTGTATTATTGAGAATTTTGAAAAATGGCAAGCTTTTGTCCATGAGTTGGGAAACAAATCGACCCAAGGCTATGATCCTTCTGACCAGCCTTTGTATGTCCTGACTATCTTTGGTGGTGAGATGTCTTGAATTGCCTGAATCTTTTGTCGGTTTGCTTCGATACCTCTTTAGCAGACCATGTAGCCTAAGAATTTGCTTCATCTTAGAATGTATGGTCGAGCCGGCCAGATGATTAACTTCACTCTCTATTGATAATCATGTCATCAACATATCTCATTCTTGAACATAAACTTTACCAATCTTTGGTGTTGCTTCGACACTTTTAGGCCGAATGGCATGACCAAAAAATAATACAAGCCATTTGGGGCCACAAAAGAGGTTTCGTCCCTGTCTTCAGGGGCCATAAAAATTTAATAATACCTTTGGAAGGCAATTGTCATACTTAGGACGTCGCAACCTACTGTTGAATCAATTAGTAAATCTACTCGAGGCAATAGGTAAGGGTCCTTAGAGCATGCTTTATCCAAATCAGTAAAATCATTACATATTCTCCATTTGCCCTTAGTTTTGGGGACAAGGACTACATTACATAGCCAATTAGGGTATTAAATTTCTACAATATAATCTGCCTCTAAAAGCTTGTTGACCTCCTCTTTAATGATCTAACATCTCTCTGCATTGAAAGTCCTAGTTTTCTGCTTAACTAGCTTGTAGGAGGGGTGCACATTGAGATGATAGATAATGATCTAAGAGACGATTCCCTAGACGTCAACTACTTTCCAAGCAAAAATGTCAATATTCATTATGAGGAAGTTGATCAACATGCATTCCATGTTGCTACCCAATTAAGTGTCAATCCTTGTCGTCTTGTTAGGGTTTCTCGCCACTAGTTCTATGGCTTTGAATTTTTCAACAGGTTTGACCCTGGTCTCCTCTCTTTTCCTCTTCTTGTTCTCCTATCTATCCTCAAGTTCCATTACTGGGATGTTGCCTGAGGGTTTCAATTTTGGTCAAGGTTTCTATACATTTGCTTCTACTGAGATGGTGTAGCATAGTCAAGCTTCTTTCACATTGTATAGTAGTGCTCCAATCCCTACCCTTGTTAGGAATTTGACCTTCATGTGGTAGATTGATATGACTGCTCGAAAGTCGTTCAAAGCAACTCTTCTAATTATGGCATTATAGGCAAAGGGTGCATCGACCATAAGGTAGCTGATTATGAGAATTCGCCTCTTGGGTACTTCATCGGAGGAGGTGGACAAACTTATAAACCCAGCTGGGATGATTTTGGATCCCCCAAACCCAACAAGTACTGGTCAAATTTGAGCTTATCCAAGTTCATTCTATTTAAGGTCGACAAGAAGATTATTTTAGTAGAGCAAACATTGATGACTAAGATCTTTCTGACTACAAAGTTCGTGATTTAACAGTTACGACCAATGGGCAATGCAACTTGTTGTCCACTCCCTAATGCCTCAAGTGTAAGTGGTCAAAATCTAAAAAAGAGATAGGCTCTGAACTGGTATAGACTTGAAAGATAACTCTAGTTGTCAAAATCTCCTTGCTATTTTAGAGTCCCTCACAGTTGGTCCACCAACGATGGTATCAATCACACATCAGAAGGGGGGATGTTCATCCTCACCTTCTTTTCCCCTTTGTCATTCCTTTGTGGATTGAACGACCTTTTCTCTACAAGGAGTCTGGTCGGTCGTGCATTATTTCGATTTGGCCTTTTGGTCGATATACTTTATCAGATAGCTTTGCTAAATGAGCTGCTCGATTTCACCATGGAGGTTAAAGTAGTCCTCTATATCATGACCTTTATGTTTTCAGAAATGGCAATACTTGTTTGAGTTCTTCATAGCTGTTGTCTCTATGAGTTTTTTAGGTTTCTTGAGGATGTTATCATTTTGGATGGCAAACAGAACCTCTTTCCTGGGTGTGTTCAGTAGGGTGTAATTGCAAAACCTTTTAATAGGATATTGATCACCATCCCTCTGTTGCCTGTCATCTTTCTCCTTTTCTTTTTTCTTGTCGTTTTCAAGGTTCCCATACTTTATCTTATTCATGTCCTTCTGGGTCATGTACCTTTTTACGAGGTCAAGTAATCACTACATTGTTTGCGGTCTTTCTCTAACCAGAGCATTGGCACACTCTTTGTGTTTGAGTCTGAAAAATAATGCGTCAATTAGGAACTTAATTCTAGGTTTGTCAATCTTTAAAACTTTGGTGTTGAACCTAGCAAAGATATTTCAAAGAGACTCTCCTTCATTCTACTTTACTTTATGGAGGTTAGTGTGAGAGAGCTTGGCCTCCCTCCTACTAGCAAACTGATGAAGAAACTTGTTGCAAAGCTATTCATAAGAGAAAATGGATGTGGGCTCCAACTTAAGAAGCCATTCTAGAGTTATTCCTTGGAGTATGGTGACTAACATCTTGGCATGGATGTGTTTGTTATGACCATGGAGCTAATTCATGTACTCAAACTGCAGTAGGTGTTCATTGGGGTCGATGGATCCATCATATCTTAGTAGGCAGATCAGAATCTTTGTGTCGATAGCTATGCGCTTATCGACTATGTCCTAAATGAATGGTGATTCTCTTTTTCGGCAGAGTCAGGAAGTACTATCGAGCTGGAGTTTTCTTTTGGTATTTCACTTTGAAATTTCATCCAACCACGGGTTCAACTACTATACCTGACGGGAGACCTTTTCCTATTCATCATGGTCTACTTGAGGTAGATTTCATCTGGGCTAAGGTTTGGAATGTTCAACCCTATCGCGCTGTGGGGCTCAACAGGGTTAATGAAAATGTTCAACAAAGTCAACTACCTCCTCTAGGGGTTGCTGGCATGTTTCTTCTTGCAAAAAGCACCCTGGGCTATTTTCACGTCTGGTTCTATGATGACATACTTTATTTGGTCTATCATCTTGTAAGGGTCTTTTCTCTTTGAAGGAAGGATGTAGAGTGGCGCTAGAGGCTGCCACAAGTTAGTTATTATGTCTTTGTAGAACTACAGATAATTTGTGCTGAAAGCTAGGCTGATATCTGGTTACTTATTATTTGCATCAGTTGTGGGATTGTTAAAGTTGCTACTTGCTCTAGTTGAGAACTTGGTCCTACCACACATCCTAATCCTGCTAGGTTGGGGGTGGGGCGGTTGTGGAGGTAGCAGTAGGGGTAGTGATGGTGATCTGTAGTCGCTCTGCCTTTTGGACGTTATGCGCCCAGGATTCACCATTTTCACAGTTGCGGATTCAACATCCCACAGACAGCGCTAAATGAAGAAGCCTTTTTCAAATGTATGAGCTTATTTCATCAACCTAATAGATCGGTCGACCAGAAAGATGGGCTTAAGAGGTAGAAGAAGGGTGCGAGTCAAACCCTACAACCAGGGAACGAATGTCAGGCCAGCTGAAAGAGTCCCCGACTATTACTATCCGATGCTTAAGTTAGTAGATGTTCGACTAGAAAGTAATTTGGTAGAGTAATGGTTTAGTGAGTGTTTGGAAGCATACCTTTATCTTCGTGAGGAGAGTATTTATAGTGCTAGCCACCTATGAGAGAGAGATTGAAAAGATGGTATTATCCCTACAACTGAATTACAATTCTCCCTTCTTTATAGGGGCATTATAAGTCTTTTGAACTGGTTGGCCACCATGCTTTTAACCGGCTGGAAATAAGGAGCGCACCTTACCAGCCCATTAATGCAGACAAAATGGTGGTTTGACCATAATAAATGTGGATGTAACTGGTGGCAGTCATTACAATTAATGCGGCCACGACTGGAAATTGGCGTTATTATGTATGCCACTCGACCTCACCTGATCAAGGGGATCAAAGCAAGTTCCACTCGTGGTTTTAGTTGACTAATCCATGAGTTCAACAAGTTCCACTTTTGGTTGACACTGGGCGTTCGCACTTGGGCTCAAGTATTGATTTGAAGTTGATGACGATGATGTTAAGTATTGGGCTGGTCGTATTGGGCTCGCGGACCATGCCCATATCAAATGACATTTGATTAATAAATGAAAAATAAAAATAATGACATTTGATTGAAAATGCCAACATAAATGTATTTCACGGCATTCAACCAATGCCACTAATTTTTCTTAAAAATTTTTAATGTTGTTTAATTATGTGGTCATTTGAAAAAGATGCCACAAATTATTTAGTGACACTACATAAAAGTAATACAATGAAACAGATGTCACAATAGTTAATCAGTACATTAACGATATTTTATAATATAGTGATAGTAGTTAAAAAAAAATCACTATAATATAATACTTAGTGTCAATTGATTAATAAATTTTGTAAAAACATAGTGGCATTTTATTGGAACAACTAACATAATTATATATCAAAAAGGCATTTATCTAATATCAATATCCTTTTTGTGAAAAAAAAATGTCACTCATAATTTAATCATGGTGCAAGATAAAAAAAGCATCGCAAAAGCAAATAAAGTATATATAGTTATATCAATAAATATAAAATTTATATCTATATATATTATCATTAATGAATTGATTAATTATTTGATTTAAATTAATGTATTGACTAAATTAACCATATATTTAAAAAGTATAATAAAGTTTTTGTCGATTTTTCCTCTCCTGGCCTATATATTATATTTTGTCTCTCTTTATTTTTTAGATGTTTTATGTCTCTAAATTAATTAATCTCACTCACTTTTGAAAATGTGTTATTTCATATAATAAATTTGAGCGCATGCATACATTTAAATAATTGAGCAAATGTACTTTCAAACTATACAAATAAATTAATATCTTTAATCATATTGAACATTGATTGATAGCTTGGTGGTAAAATCATATTCTTGCAAATAAATGGTTGTGGATTCGAATCTTGTAAAGATCATATCAGTTGAGCCATGTCAGAGTCTCACAATTGGGAAGTAGGGATAGGTTAACACATATATAGTAGGAGGGGTAGGTTAACATATATATCTAAAAAATCTTTTGTGATATTTAGTATGTCATTAACATATTATTTTGTGGCATGCTAACATGTCATTTAAAGAATCTTTTAGTGACATTATCATTTGCTTTATTTTTTGTGGAAAAGCCTTTCATGGCATATTAATACATCATTTACTGTATTTTTTTATGGTATGTTATAATGTCATTTAAGAGATTTTTGGGGGTATTCTAATACATCACTACATGCAATTTTTGTGGCATGTTAACATGTCATTTAATATACTTTTTGTGACATTTTAACATGGTATTTAACTCATTTCTTGTTGCATTTTATTAATACCACAAAAAGAATAAAATAGTTACATTCATACCTTTAGCTACACCTACCTAGATGGCACTTCTAAAAACTGCAATTATATGTAAAAGTATCACTATAATTCTATTTACATGGCATTTCTTAATGCCTCTAATATACAATTTTCTTGTAGTGTCAGTTTAGTATTTCTCATTTGGATCATTTTCTCTAGCTACACTAATTGGGATTTGTTTTTTAAAATTGGATGCAGTTATTAACTTACAATTTGGCATATATAGAATGAAAACTTCATTTTCGATTCTATAAGAATTTTTAAGAAAGTCTTTCATTTGCCTTTCTTCAATCTATTGTTTTAATTTTATGAACCTTAAAACAGGCAGTTTCTATAAATAAATTATTTTAGATATGATTATTTTTTAATATTATTGAGATGTAATTTAAAAATAAAATCATATTTAATTCAGAGATGGATTTGATTTTTATTTTTATTTTATAATTAATAAATATGTTTAATTAAATTTGATTAAATTACTTTACATATGTTGATGATTTTAAATTTTTATTTTTTTTAATCCAACTTTAATTAAAAGATTATTTAATATTTAAAAGAATTATTAATAAAATTATTTACATTTAGTTTGAGTAATTTAAATAATATTAACGTTAAACCCCCATGTTAAAGTTACAAATAAGTATAAGGGTATTTTTATCTTAAAGATAATCAAAACAGCTTTTGAAGGATATTTTTGAATTTTAATATAAATTTTCAACCGACATCTACAAATTTGTTAAGGATGCTAACAGTTCTTCAAATATTTAATTAAATATATGGGGATAAAAAATAATTTTATTAAACTTATAACTATATTACTAAGTTTATATTATAATGTCGTGAGTATTTCAAAATAATTTCAAAATTTCCAACTATATTAAAGTTATACAAGTTGATCAATTTTAAAACAATTTGCGTTAATTAAGTATAGAAAATTTTCAATAAATGCATGTTCAAATTGTCTATATCAATATATTATTAGTACATAATATTTTAATTTTTAAAATAAAATTAATTACACGTAAAGACTAAAGTTTTTAGAATTTATAAACAATTTTTCTAAAATCTTTTTGTTCAAAAACAATATCCTAATAAATAATAACAAAAAATAGAATTAAATTTTTAACCTCCATAATAATACATCATAATTCATCTTATAATATAAGATAAAATAAAATAAATTTTGTACATACTATTTATACACAAAATGGAGGGAGGAGCAAAAATTTGGAGGGAATAAAAAAATAATAAGGGAATTCATTTTTGGAGGGAAACTTATTTTTTTAGGGAAATATAATATATAGACCAACTAATTCTTAAGAACAATTTGTTCAGGTCTATGAAAGTTAATAATCATTATATTTAATAATATACTTTAAGTTAATATTTTTTTTACACTATATTAAACCACGAAAGTTATCTTCATTTTAGTAATTTATATAGTAAAACATACACACAATTAATATATAGATATCTATAAGTTATAAAAATCTTTAACTGGTCAATACAACAATTAAAAAATGAAATGTAACATTAAAAGCCTTAACTTAGAGACCGGTTTCTTTTCATTAAGTATTATGATAAACTAGATTTTTTTCTTTTCCTTTGCTATTCAGGTATGTAACCTTTAAGTATTTGTTTAAAGGAGTTTTTAGAATTTTTCTAAAAGAATATTGTAACAAATTATAATAAAAAATTAAATTGTTAAGCACCAAAATTTATAAGTCCAAATTATATGTTATTTAATTATTTTAACTATAATAGAAAATCATTTAATAATTTAAAAAATTATATGTCAATTCATCATATAAAGCTAAGATAAAAGAAATTAATTTTGCTATAGATTATTTATACAAAAAAAATGGAGGAGCTAAAATTTAGAGGAATCGAAAAAATGAAAAAAAATTCATTATTGTTAGAGGGAATCAATTTTTTGGAAGAAATCAAGTTAAATTATTATGTCAATCTAATAATAAAAACAATTGTTAATATTTTTTATGGGCCAAATTTTGGAGGGAATACAAAGTTGGAGGGAAACAAAATTGCATTGCCATCCAAATTCATTAAATAAATTTATACATATGAATAAAATAAGAATATATGAAATAATGAGAAATGAGAAATAATGATAAATTTATATATGTATAAAATGAGAAATATATGATGAATCTTCTTTAAATTTTATTGAAATTTATATATATATATGTATATATATACTACATATGCATATAAGTATGAATAAAAAATTATATTATATATATGTTTTTATAAATATTAAATATTATTTGATTTGGAATGAATAAATAAAAAATAGATAAAATAAAAGTAAATTAAATTTTATTGATAAATTTATATATATGCATATTATATATATGTGAATAAGTATAAATAGAAAAAATAAGTATACATGTATGAATAATTAGAAAGAAAAAAGATAAAAATAAAAATTATTTAAAATTTTATAGATAAATTTATATATATTGTGACACCCCACTTCGAGTAATCCAAAGCTGAGATATCAACTCAATTCAAACTTAATTTCTGAACCTTATAATACAAACAATAATTCAAAAGCAGCGAAAAATAACTTCGACTTAAATCATATCATTAACTATAACATTCGAACCAAGGTTCAATTCTTAAGTATAGCAAAATATATACAAAACCAAGGTGCCTCAGTCTATTCTGACATATCACAACATCTCTATGTACTACCTATCCATCTAGTGATCCATAGGCAAAAGATAGACACTAAACTATTACAAAAGAAGCATTTCTATATTTCAAGTCAAGAGGTTTCATTCTTAGGCCACCCTGCCTGCAAAAGTAATGAAAACGATGGGGTAAATCCAATGGACTTAGTGAGGGATAAATATCAAGCAATAATAGAATCTGTCAAGGAAAGAGCATCTCAACAGATCTAGAATCAATAGCAATACAAGTACAATTACAATTTTAGCAAGAACAAATGTAGCAACATGATACTCTCTTGCCTTATTGCTCCAAGAACATTTCACAAGCAAGTAGAAACGAGTATGAGCAAGCAAACCCTTACAGAATATGCATTCCAACGAAATGAGTAAGACATGCATATCATATCACCTTATACCAATCAAACAAGTACTTTCATAGCGTGATAGCTTGGTATACAATTGGTGTGATCATACGGACTGTATGGCGCACTGTAACACCCCTAATTATTTTATTAATTATGATAATTATTATTTGGGGAATTATGTTAAATTATTATTTTATTTATTCTTGAATTATGAAATTTCATTTAATTAAATTAGTTTATAAGTTTGGGGGTTTGAATTATGAATTTTTAAAGGATTAAATTGAATATTTTCTTGATTTGAGGGGTTTGCATGGTAGATAAAAAGTCAATAGGGGACAAAATAAGGCATTAACTAAGTTTGGGACTGAAATTGAAGATGAAATAATTTTTAAGGACTTAAGTGAAGGTTGGAATAAAGTTTTGGGGGTGAAAACATAATTTCCGGAAGATTGGTCTTTAAATAACAAGACAACCTCTTTTCTTCTTCATTTTTCACCTTGCACCACCATCTTCTTCCTCCAGCCATTTCCTCCGGCGAACGGCAAAACCCCACATATTATATACCGTTTTGCTCCTCTCAACTCTAGGAACACTAATATACCACTTTCACCCAAAACCAACGAATGAGGTGGCCGGAATTTTAGCTCGAAGTTACTGCCGCGGTGGTGGTGATGGGTTTCTACGTTCCGGCGATTAAAGCTTGAGTTTAACTACTGGGTTTTGTTGGGCTCGACTCAAGGATCATAACAGTACCTTGAACATCCAAAACAGACCATCGACGGTGAAGTAATTGGAAAAAAAAACCTAGCGGTGGTGTTGGTGGTGAGATTTCGATTTTCCGGCCAAATGACGTCGGAATCAAATATTGTTTGAGGGGTTTGATTCGTGGAGCTGAGTATGGTGGTTCAGTTTTCTGGCAACCACAGACGGAGGCGGCGTGGCGGTGGGGAAGAGATAGAATCTTTGTCTCGTCGCAAGGGTTACATACACGCAAGCTAATCGTGCATTTGGAGCTTCAATAACAAGATATTGGGTAAAAACGAGAAACATGTGTTAAAGTTGTATGCATGTGTATGTATATATCTCCAAACCTTACGATGTATTGTATAAACGAGGATTACGCATGATTTGATTTAAATATTGAGATATGCATAGAATTTCATAAGTCAATAGATCTGGTTGTTTGTCATATCGCATAATAATGTCGATAATTAAGTTAATTAGATAGAGAAAACTGTCATTTTGATAATTTGGAACCTAAGTGATGATAAATTGGGATTTTTAAAGGATATTGGACCATCGTTCTAGTTTGTGGCAAGATCAATTGGATGATTTAGGACCTAATTATATATTCCTCTAACGAGATCGGTGCTGCTAGCATATCTTTATCGATGCTATCGATTTAGCTGATTAAGTAATGGTTTAGGTCATTGTTGCGTAATTCTTATTATATGGTCAAATGAGGATTTTGATTGTGAAATATTATTTTGATTAGGTGACAGCGATTTAGGACCCACAAATCATTAGACTGCTAAAGGTGTTGTAGTTTCTGAGACTACGGAGGTGAGGATCTGCTAATTTGGTAACCCTTGTACCTTTCTATTCCTTAATAAACCCCTGTGAGGGTTAGTATTACTTTGTTTATCGTACTCTGTTGGTTATTGTTACCCCTGTAAGGGTTCTACCGATTGGTTATTGATTGTTGAGACTAATCTATAGTCTTCGTTGAATCCGTTAGGTTCTACTGATTTGATATTTATCATGATTTGTTATTGATGCTCGAACCCTGTGAGGTTCTCTTGATTTGAAATTGATTGATATTTGATTCGTTTTATTGAAAATGACTGTTCAGATCGGCTTCTGTGAAGCTTTGTGAAAATGATCCTGATATTTATGAAAATGACATTTGAAATGGTTGGTTAGACCTATTTGTGTCAAAAGTTCCCTTAAATTGTTCATGTACCTTGTTTACTGGAATAGGCCTTGCCGGCCGTTATTGAAAAATGTTTTACCTCGTATATGGCAAGTCATGTAAAGTTCCGAAATATTCATGTTATTGCTTGAAAAGTTGATTTGATATCTGTTGGCATTGTATCGTGCAACCTATGGGGACGCCCTTGGGAAGTTCAACCCGGAGGGAAGCCACGGGAAGTTAGGCCCGGGCTAGGTTCGGAAAGATGGCTTGGCGGTATGGACCGACGGTGATAGATCTCCCAGCTAGTACCCACCTACGATCCTGACTCAATAGGGAGCTGGAGGTAGCGAACTGTGAGTGGCGGGATCTGGCATGTGGTCAACCACGCCAATAAAAGAAAGTTATTACCCGCCGAGCTGAGTGCTCGAACAATGGAGCGATAAGGGAAAATCTTGTTTATATTGTACCGACGTCCGGTACTAGCAACTATACATTGATCTGGGAGTAATAAGGATGGAATGACCAACAGTCTAAAATAGTTGATATCATGTGTACTTTGAAAAATGTTGATTCACGTTGAAGCTTTTATTGTTATCAAACTATCTTTGGTTGTTGTCTAATATTTTCTTTCTCGTGGTTATTAAGTTGTTCATCGATAGTTATACCCCATTAACTTTCATTTTAAGTCTTGTCATTTTCTTTTCCCTCACTAAGTCTGTAGGACTTACCCCCTTGATATTAATTGTCTTCAGACAGGTCAAATTGAGAAGCAGAGGCATGTTTTGGACAAAAGTGATTTTGTATTAGATAAGGTGTTGTTGTTGTTCATATAAGTCATCTGAACAAGACAACTACTTGAAAATTGTTATGAGAATGTTGTATGAAACTTAAGATACTGGATATGTATGTATTTTATGTTATGAAGTAATCTTTTGGGATAAATGAATTAATTTTCAATAAGTTGGATTCTGAGACTTGGGTTGTATATATTATGCTCTATGGAATGATCTTTTGGATTAGTGTGACTGTTTTATCTTTGAGATGGTTAAATTCCAGGTTTTCTAGTTATTATTTGTACTGTATTTAAGATTAAATTGGCAGTGCCTCAGCTTGGGTGCTGTCCCGAGAGGGGGTGCTACATGCACTGCCCATACGGATTGTATGGTGCATAGCAGATACCTAAGCGAACTGCTTAGCGTATCGCGGATACCTATGCGGACCGCATAACGTACCCGGGATACCCAGGCGGGCTACAAGGCGTGTCCCAAGTATCCCAGCATTCCGCATAGGATTGGCACTCGGCCCAAGTACAATTTCCAAACAAGTACAATAGGTACCAATCAAGTACAACAATCAAGTACATACAAGCTAACTGGCCAGATATCAGGATACAACAAGCAAGTATGCTGGCAAGGCATCTAATAACGATTCAAGAAGGAACAAGCAAGTACCAAACACGACAGATAGGAGTTCTGGGCGCCGAAACGAACAAGAACAATTGAACCAGTACGAGTGAACAAATACGATAGAACAAGTATGATTGAACAAGTGCGATTGAACAAGTGCGAACCCTCACAGGGGTATACAAGTCAATAACAAGTAACGAGCAAGTATGAGTCAAATAATTACGAGCAGGTACAATCAAGAAAATTAAACCCTCACAGGGGTTATGCCACAAGAACAGATAGATATCTCATACGAACATGTACAATCAAGCAATTTAAACCATCACAGGGGTTATGCCACAGGAACAGATACGTATCTCAAGGCCAAAATGGAAGAACCTCACACGGTTCAACAATTAACGAATAGCTGTAGTCAAAACAATAACCCAGAGTGGGAAACGCTCAAAGGGGCTTATCACAATAATAGATAATTAAAAAGAGTGCCAGGTTGGCAGACCCTCACCTCCAAAATCTCGGATGGTATAAGTTCTGCAGACTGTCTATTGGTCCTCGTGACCCACTTCTTCGTCACCTAACCATAATGATATATATATAGTCATAACTCATTTTTAAATTCCTAATACAATGTTATCATATTGATTCGTAACTCCAAATTTGCTATTCATCCATGATAACTTAAATGACAACATTGATAAATTTCCAGAATGGCTATAAGACTAGTTTTGCTACAAAATATTAATTCTCATTTCGTTTCTCCTATTAGAAGTCAAGTTTCTTATTCACAAGGTCTACATATTGTTACTTAAATCATCAATGGCTTAGGATCCCAATAATTTCCATTATTATCTAATTTAGGTCCTCAATCCAAGTGTCAAGTTCAATTCTTATAAATTTCATAATTTCCAATTCATAACTTAATATAAGGTATAAATCCACTATATTCTCATCCTTAGCATGGGGGAGCTCAACACATACACATATATATACACAATACATCATTATCCTCAAGATTTCATCATGGATAAAAATCAACTAGGAATATACACATATGCATGTACATACATATACATATATGTAATTCCTCAAATCTTTTACCATAATTATGCAACAAGGGCTTGGATCCACGAACAAACTTTGCCAATACGATCATCTCGATGAAAGAAAGTTTCTGCCTTCTTGCCACCGTTGTGTTGCCGTTGTCCGCCGCCGTCGGAAATTCTCAAACCACCACAGTCTTGCTCCTCTAGAGCTCCTAAACCCAATGCCTCTTTTGGTTTTCCGTTTCGAGGTCTGTAGCCACCGGAAAATAGGTTGACAGTCCTCAATTCTATTTTCCTCCGCCAAGCTCCGATCACCGATTTTCTCCCTCTCTGCCGCGCCAAACCTACATGCAACCACTTACTCCTCTTCTCCTCACTAAGAGCTACCCAAAATACCCTTCAACCGTCCAAAACATCATCGGAAAAATGCAAACCCATTTCACTCGTTTCTCGGTTCTTCATCCTCCACGGTAGTTCCCGGTCCTAGGCCATGCATGGTTGAAGAAAGCTGGTCAGGGGGTGGAGGAGAGTTGTTTGAGAGGTTCAGGGTGGTGGTTGGTGGTCGCCGGTAAGAAGCCGCGGTGGTGGTGGTTCTCGATGAAGAAGGAAAAATGAAGAAGAAAGAAGGAGAAAAGAAGAAGGAAAGAAAAAGAGAAGGAAAAAAAGAAAAAGGAAAAATGAAAACAGTATGCTGCCCGTTTGATGGTTTTAAAATTGAATTTTTTAATTTATTGCAATTTAGTCTTCAACACTTAGAAAATTTCCATTCAACCCGCAAGTTTTGAAAAATTACACTTTGGCCCCAAATTTTTAATTAATCATGAAATCAAATTTATGGCAATATATATTAATTACAAAGTTTCTAAAATACCAAATAATCATGAAAATTCATAAAACACATTAAAATGAATTATCTGGCAATTATAATAGTATAATTTAAGAAAACTAGGGGTGTTACAGACTCCCCCCCTTAAAAGAATCTGGGCCCTAGATTCTCACCTGAAAATCAGAAAGCTCAGGATATTGACGGCGCATGATATCTTCTAACTCCCACGTGGCTTCATCCACATTATGATTGCGCCATAACACTTTCACTTTGGAAATTTTTCGGTTCCTGAGTTCTCGAAATCTCTAATCCAGAATGCGTACTGGAGTCTCTTCATATGACAAATCATTATTAATTTGCACAATCTCCAGTGATATGATATGAGAGGGATCAAGATAGTATTTTCAAAGCTGTGAAACGTGAAAAACGTCATATATTCTCGTCAAATTCTGAGGTAGTACTAGTAGATAAGCTGCAGGTCCAACTTTCTCGCATATTACATACGGTCCTACATACCTCAGACCCAACTTTCCTCCTTTTCCTATTCGTTTCACCCATTTTCTCAGGAATATTTCAAAAAAACTTTATCACCAACTTCGAACTCTAATTCATTTCTCCTCTTATCGGCATAGCTCTTTTGTCGATCCTATGCTGCTTTCATTTTATGCTTAATCACTTTCACTTTCTCGATAGTTTCTTGAATCAACTCTGGTCTTATAGTACTTGTTGATCCTTTCATATTGCCTCTGTGCTCTTCTAGATCCCAGTGTCTCGGCGATCGACACTTTCTACCGTATAAGGCTTCATACAGTGCCATTTTGATAGTAGCCTGGTAACTGTTGTTGTAGGCAAATTCTATCAAAGGAAGATGTCGATTCTAACTTCTACTAAAATCCATAAGACAGGCTTGTAACATATTTTCTAAAATTTGTATTACTCTTTCTGATTGCCCGTCCGTTTGTGGGTGAGCAGTAGAGCTAAATTTCAGTTTTGTTCCCAAATGTTCTTGCAGTCTTTTCCAGAGTCTTGATGTAAATTTTGGATCACGATCTGACACTATACTGGTGGGAATTCTATGCAATCGAACGATTTCCTTAACATATAATTCTACTAACTTCTCAACTTTATACTGCGTTCTAACTGGCAGAAAATATGCAGATTTAGTTCATAGGTCCACAATCACCCATATACTATCATACCGTCCTCGAACTGTAGGTAGACCAGTTACAAAATCCATGGTCACCTATTCCCATTTCCAATCTAGGATTAAAAGCGGCTGTAGCAAACCTGTTGGTCTTTGGTGCTCTGCTTTTATCAGCTGATAGGTTAGACACTTTTGCACAAAATCTGAAATATCTCTCTTCATTCCCTTCCACCAGAACTGTCATTTTAGATCCTGATATATCTTAGCACCTCCAGGATGTACTGCAAACTTGGTCTTGTGTGCCTCATCCAGAAGTCTTTTCTTGATATCTCTTGGCACAGATATTCTGTTCCAAAATAAAAGAGTATCTTGGTTATCAATTCTGAATTCGGTCTCTGTTGGACTTCTGCTCATTTCTTTCTATTTCACTATTCATTCATCTTCAGCTTGAGCTCGCCTGATCTCATCATACAACTCAGGTTGTATACTTATTCCTGCAACCCAAACTCGCTGTTTAAGTTTCGTCACAGTCCTTGCTTCTTGGCTTCCAGGCTTTCGATTTCTTGTAAGTGAGCCAATCTTGCTTTTCGACTCAAAGCATTAGCCACCACATTAGCTTTTCTAGGGTGATAAGATATGGTAAAATCATAATCCCCCAAAAGCTCCATCCATCTTCGTTGCCTCATATTTAAATCCTTTTTTGACTATAAATATTTGAGGCTTTTATGGTCCGTATATATCTCAAAGGTAGCCCCATAGAGATAATGTCTCCACTTAGATAATGCAAAAATGACCGCTGCTAATTCTAGGTCACGAGTTGGGTAGTTTTCTTCATGTGGCTTTAGTTTTCTAGATGCATAAGTGATAACACGCCCTCTTTGCATCAGTACACATCCCAACCCCTTCTTGGAAGCATTTGTATAGACCACAAATCCTTCTAGGCCATCTGGAAGAGCTAGAATATGAGCTGTCGTCAACCGAATTTTCAATTCCTGAAAACTCTACTCACAATCCTCATTCCAGAAAAAAGGTTGCTCTTTCTGGGTTAACCTAGTTAAGGGACCAGCTATTTTGGAAAAATCTTGAACAAATCTTTGGTAATAACCGGCCAGGCCTAGAAAACTCCGAATTTCGATAACATTTTTGGGTTTCCTCCAATTGGTTATCACATCCACTTTGGAGGGATCAACCTCTATTCCTCTATGAATTATAACATGTCCCAGAAAAGCTATTCGTTCCATCCAAAACTCACATTTGCTGAATTTAGCGTACATCTGATGTTTCTTCAGAGTTTGGAGAACTACATGTAAATGCTTTACATGTTCTTCTTTGGACTTTGAAAATACCAGAATGTCGTCAATAAATATAACCACAAACTGGTCTAAATAAGGCCTAAAACCTGATGCATTAAATCCATAAATGCTGCCGGTGCATTGGTAAGACCAAATGGCATCACCACAAACTCAAAATAACCATACCGGGAATTGAAAGTGATCTTTGGAATATCCTCTTCCCTAACCTTTAACTGATAATATCTCTGTTTCAAATCCAATTTTGAAAAGATCCTTGATCCTTGTAGCAAATCTAGCAATTCCTCAATATGAGGTAAGGGATATTTGTTCTTAACAGTAATTTTATTCAGTTATGGGTAATAAATGCACATTCTTAGGGATCCATCTTTCTTTTTAACGAACAGCACTGGAGCTCCCCAAGGTGATGTGCTTGGTCTGATAAATCCTTTTTCCAGAAGTTCTTGAAGTAGATTCTTTAGTTCCTTAAGTTCAGTTAGCGCCATTCTATAAGGAGTCTTGGACAAAGGCGTAACCCTGGCAGAGTATGAATGACAAATTCTATCTCTCTCTCAGGAGGTAACCAGTTTAGTTCTTCAGGGAACACTACTGGATATTCAGCTACTACTTCCAGACTCTCTAGCTGAACAGTGTCCCGGGGCTTATTTATAAAGTAAGCCAGGAATCCTTGCCCGCCTTCGCTTAAGATCTGTCGGGCCTCCATAGTCGAGATGACTGTTTTTGGAGATGAGTTGTCTGTTGAATGGTGTTTTGATACTAGTGTCACTTCCCCAAGCGTCACACTCTTGGTAAAACAGTTTACCTAAGCTTGATGGTGATATGGCCAATCCAATCCTAATATTAAGTCATATCCTTATATTGGCAATTGAATGAGGTTAGCGGGATATTCTCGGTCCCCAATCACTACTGGGCAATCCCAATATATGGTGTCGGTGATTATCCCTGCCCGTAAGGCTGTCTGAACCTCAATTTGATAATTCATGGTCTCAGGTAGTATACTCAATTTTTTAGATAATGCAACAGATATAAAAGAATGCGAGGCACCAGGGTCATATAATGCTTTACCAGAAATTTAAAAAATAGAAACAATACCTTCCACCACTTCATTAGGACCTGGTGCATCTTCGCCAGTGATAGCATATGCACGAGCCTGAACTCTTTGCTTTCCACTAGTTCTGCGTGTCTGTTTTCCTTTTTCGATTGGTAATAGACCTTTCAGTCTAGGACAATCCCTCATGAAGTGTTGGTCACTTCCACATCTCAAGCATTTGCCCTGCTTCTTCTAGCATTCTGTTTCTTCATGGCCTGGAGCTCCACAAAGCCCATACCATATCGGTGCTTTGCCTTGATTCAAATCTTTCATCTAATTATTCTAAGGAACTCTTCGAGGAGCACTACCGGCCTGAAGTCTTGTTTGCTTTCTGTTAGCTCCATTGTGCCCTCTTGAGATTGCCCTTTCTTTTCTGGCTCTGTCCTCAATCTTTCGGATTTCTTGTAACTCCGATTCAAGTTGTAAAGCCTTACTCATAGCTAAATTGAAATTGTGCAAATCCTAGGTGGCCAAACCTCTTTTCAGTTCTGGCTTTAGTCCCTATAAGAACCGTTTGGTCTGCAAATTTTCATCTCCTTGGACATAGGGGGCATATTATACCAACCGACTGAAAGTGGCCTCGTACTGGCTGACCGACTGATTCCCTTGTATCAGATCTAAAAATTCCCGCTCTCTGGCTTGTTTGGCTACTAGTGGCATATACTTGTCCTTAAACTCTCAGACGAAGTTTTCCCAAGTTCTGGGGGTATCCACAGCTGTCCACCTACGCTCTATCATCTGCCACCAACTTCGTGCAGATTTTGCTAAAAAGAAAGTGGCAAAACACACTCTCTGCTCATCTGGGTAACGTAATGTCCCGAATATGTTTTCCAAATCTTCCAACCATTCTTTAGCTCTATGATCATCTGGTTCGCCAAAGAATTTTGGGGGCTGAAACCTCAAGAACCTTTCCAAGGCTCTGTCTTCTGTGAATACTTCTGCCACTCCCGCTCTGTCTGCTGGTTGGGGATCCAGTTTTCGGGCCTCTGTCTTTCCCTATAATTAGGCTCAACCGGAGGAGCTATCGCTAGCTGATCGATTAGAGAGGTTTGAGAAACTTCCTCCTCTGGCAGATGTCGTGGAAGGACAGGTGCTTCTCTTCTAGGACCTCGAGGTACATTAGGCCACCAACTTGGCAGTCTGCCCCTTACACCCGTTCTTGCAGGTATGTGGGTATCAGCACTTCCTCTGGATGCCATCTATTTTAAAATCTAACGGGAATTTAACATATCAGTATGGCATGTAACATAATTCTCAATATCCTTAACCAATATAAATACTATCCTCACTACTGCCTAATCCGAGTCCTCAACATCAGTAACATCAGATTCATCATCTTCCATGGCTTCTTCATCGGACTCTTCCGAATTCAGTTCGTCTCTCAAGAAAGCTACGTTAATACCTCCAACTATGATCTCATCTTCTCCATCACCTTCTATTGCCATCGAATCTGCTGCAGAAGCCTCAGGAACTTCTTCTTCCTCGGGATCTTCTTTAAGTTTTTCGGCAGGGTTCTCCACAGGTGCTCTTTCCTGGTTCTCCACTAGTCGCTCCTCTATATGTATGCCCATCTGATGACCCTGACCAAAAGGTGGACGAACTCTAGCAGGTCCTGCACCGGTGTCGATACCAATACCGACTCTAATAACTTGATCGATGGTTGTGTGGTAGTGTGTCATCATTCGACGAATCTCCTCCATGACCGGATGGGGCACATCTACAGTCTTTCTATAGTCAGCATCTAAGGCCTGGAATGTTCTTCCATGTGACGTTGCATAAACCAAAGTTCCTCGATCTGAGTAGCAGCGATTCCAACCCGAACTTCTTCCCGCTCAACACTTTCCATCATTCGGTCTATCATGTAATCTCTCGCTCCAATTGACGACTTAAGACGGCATAACTTCATCCTCTCATTCTGTAATGCTCCATGCATGTCATAGAGTTTCTCTTCAAGGTGTTGGCATGTCTGAGATAGACGTTCCTTGTCTTTCCTAAGGCCTTCTATTTCTTGTCACAACTGGGTTGTTTTCATCCATCAGTTCCTTGCCTTTACTAGACGATCCCACCATCCTATAATATAACTCACAAGATTCAATCAGTAGTAAAAGATAACACAAGTTAGTCCTGGTCTTCTAAGGAACTAAATATCCCCAGAAGATCTATGTCCCAAAGTTCATACACCTCTCAACTTAGTGAAAACTATTAATAAACATTCCAATAATGATATTTGCCTAGGTCAGCTGCAACCTAGGCTCCGATACCACACCTGTGACACCCCACTTTGGGTAACCTAAAAGTGAGATATCAACTCAATTCACACTTAATTTCTGAACCTTATAATACAAATAATAATTCAAAAGCAGCGGAAAATAACTTTGACTTAAATCATATCATTAACTATACCATTCGAACCAAGGTTCAATTCCTAAGTATAGCAAAATATATACAAAACTAAAGTGCCTCAGTCTATTCTGACATATCACAACATCTCTATGTACCACCTATCCATCTAGTGATCCATAGGCAAAAGAGAGACACTAAACTATTACAAAAGAAACATTTCTATACTTCAAATCAAAATGTTTCATTCTTAGGCCACCCTGTTTGCAAAAGTAATAAAAACGAGGGGGTAAGTCCAATGGACTTAGTGAGAGATAAATATCAAGCAATAACATAAACTGTCAAGGAAAGAGCATCTCAACAAATCTAGAATCAATAGCAATACAAGTACAATTACAATTTTAGCAAGAACAAATGTAGCAACAGGAAACTCTCCTGCCTTATTGCTCCAAGAACATTCCATAAGCAAGCATAAACGAGTACGAGCAAGCAAACCCTTAAAGAATGTGCATTCCAACGAAATGAGTAAGACATGTATATCAGATCACCTTATACCAATCAAACAAGTACTTTCATAGCGTGATAGCTTGGTATACAATTGGTGTGCCCATAGGGACTGTATGGCGCACAGCCCATACGGACTATATGGCGCATAGCAGATACCTAAGTGGACTTCTTAGCGTATCGCGGATACCTATGCGAACCACATAGCGTACCCAGGATACCCAGGTGGGCTGCAAGGCGTGTCCCAAGTATCCCAACATTCCTGGTAGAATTAGCACTCGGCCCAAGTACAATCTCCAAACAAGTACAACAAGTACAATAGGTACCAATCAAGTACAACAATCAAGTACATACAAGCCAACTGGCTAGATATCAGGATACAACAAGCGAGTATGCAGGCAAGGCATCTAATAACGATTTAAACAGAAATAAGCAAGTACCAGATACGACAGACAGGAGTTTTGGGCGCCAAAACGAACAAGAACGAGCAAGAACGATTGAACCAGTACGAGTGAACAAGTGCGATTGAACAAGTGAGAACCCTCACATGGGTATACAAGTCAATAACAAGTAACGAGCAAGTACGAGTCAAACAATTACTAGTAGGTACAATCAAGCAAATTAAACCCTTACAGGGGTTATGCCACAAGAACAGATAGATATCTCATACGAACAGGTACAATCAAGCAATTTAAACCATCACAGGGGTTATGCCACAAGAACAGATAAATATCTGAAGGGCAAAATGGCAGAACCTCACAGGGTTCAACAATTAACGAATAGTTGTAGTCAAAACAATAACCCAGAGTGGGAGACCCTCACAGGGGCTTATCACAATAATAGATAATTAAAATGAGTGCCAGGTTGGCAGACCCTCACCTTCAAAATCTCTGATGGTATAAGTTCTGCAAACTGTCTATTGGTCCTCGTGACCCACTTCTTCGTCACCTAACCATAATGATATATATACATAGTCAGAACTCATTTTTAAATTCCTAATACAATGTTATCATATTGATTCTTAACTCCAAATTTTCTATTCATCCATGATAACTTAAATGACAACATTGATAAATTCCGAGAATGGCTATAAGACTAGTTTTGCTACAAAATCTTAATTCTCATTTTGTTTCCCCTATTAGATGTCAAGTTTCTTATTCACAAGGTCTACATTGTTACTTAAATCATCAATGGCTCAGGATCCCAGTAGTTTCCATTATTATCTAATTTAGGTCCTCAATTCACGTCTCAAGTTCAATTCTTATAAATTTCATAATTTTCAATTCATAACTTAATATAAGGTCCAAATCCAATATATTCTCATCCTTAGCATGGGGGAGCACAACACATACACATATATATACATAATACATCATTATTCTCAAGATTTCATCATGGATATAAATCAATTAGGAATACACACACATGCATTTACATACATATACATATATGTAATTCCTCCAATCTTTTAGCACAATAACGCAATGAGGGTTCGGATCCATGAACCAACTACGCCAATATGACCGTCTCGACGAAATGAAGTCTCTGCCTTCCTGCCGCCACCGTCCGCCGCCTTTGAAAATTGTCAAACCACCACAGTCTTGCTCTTCTAGAGCTCCTGAACCCAATGCCGCTTTTGGTTTTTCGTTTCGAGGTCTGTAGCCACCGAAAAATAGCTTGACAGTCCTCAATTCTATTTTCCTCCGCCAAGCTCTGATCACCGATTTTCTCCCTCTCTGCCACGCCAAACCTACACACAACAACTTACTCCTCTTATCTTTACTAAGAGCTACCCAAAACACCCTTCAACCGTCCAAAACGTCGCCGGAAAAATGCAAACCCATTTCACCCATTTCTCGGTTCTTCATCCTCCACGGTGGTTCACCGGTCCTAGGCCATGCATGGTTGAAGAAAGGTGGTTAGGGGGTGGAGGAGAGTGGTCTGAGAGGTTTAGGGTGGTGGTTGGTGGTCGCCGGTGAGAAGCCGCGCTGGTGGTGGTTCTCGATGAAGAAGGAAAAATGAAGAAAAAAGGAGAAACTAAGAAGGAAAGAAAAAGAGAAGGAAAAAAAGAAGAAGGAAACATGAAAACAGTATGCTACCCATTTGATGGTTTTAAAATTGATTTTTTTCATTTATTGAAATTTAGTCCTCAACACTTAGAAAATTTCCATTCAACCCGCAAGTTTTGAAAAATTACACTTTGGCCCCATATTTTTAATTAATCATGAAATCAAATTTATGGCAATATATATATTAATTACAAAATTTCTAAAATACCAAATAATCATGAAAATTCATAGAACACATTAAAATGAATTATCTAGCAATTATAATAGTATAATTTAAGAAAACTAGGGGTGTTACATATATATATATATATATGTATAAAATGAGAATATATGAAATAATGAGAAATGAGAAACAATGATAAATTTATACAGATATGTATAAAATGAGAAATATATGAAATAATGGAAGAAGAGAGAAATGAGAATAAAAAGAAAAGAAAAGAATGAAGAAAAAAGAAAAGAAATGAGAAATATATGAAGTGTTGGAGGGGAAGGGAAGGGATTCTTCTTCTTCTTCTTCTTCTTCTTCTTCTTCTTCGTGTTGTTGTTATTATTATTATTATTGTTGTTGTTGTTGTTGTTGTTGTTTGAATTCTTTATTTATATAATTGAATAATTGAATGATTTTAGAATATTTTTTTATTTTAACTTTATTATGTAATCTACAATTATATAGTTAGGATGATAGACTCAAAATTTTATTGTTTAAGTTTTATTTTGTTATATCTGAATTAATAAATAAAATATATTTATATTTAATAGAATTCTTTTAGATGTATTTATCATTTTAATGTTATTATGTAATTTTGAATTATATAGATAATAGGATAGACTTAAATTTTTATTGTTTAATTTTTATTTCATTTTTAACTTAACAAATAAAGTCAACAAAATTTATTTAAATTATTAGATATTTTACTATTTTAACATTATTAAATACTTTAACTTAATATTATTAAAATTATATGGCCTAAAGTTATAAGTTAGATTTTTAAAAAAACTTAGATGACAAATTCATATGAAATAAATTTGAAGGATATTTGATATTTTAAATTCTAATGTTTAGAATATTTTTTATTTTAATATTATTATGTAATTTATAATTATATAGTTAGGATGACAGACTTAAAATTTTATTGTTCAAGTTTTTTTTGTCATATTTGAATTAATAAATAAAATATATTTATATTTAACAGAATTATTTTAGATGTATTTATCATTTTAATATTCTTATGTAATTTTGAATTATATAGATAATAGGATTGATTTAAATTTTTATTGTTTAATTTTTACTTCATTTTTAACTTAATAAATAAAGTCAACAAAATTTATTTAAATTTTTAGATATTTTACTATTTTAACATTATTAGATATTTTAACTTAATATTATTAAAATTATATGGCCTAAAGTGATAACTTAGATTTTTTTTTTAAAAATGATGGTAAATTCGTAGGAAATAAAATTTTATAAAGAAGGATATTTGATATTTTAAATTCTAATGCGCAAGTTTTAATTTTTTTTTAGGACTCAACTTATTTAATTTGATAATTTAGCAAGTGGGATACATGTGTATGTGTGTTTATATATGTGAATATATATATATATATATAAATATATATATATAAGTATATAAATATTTTTCAAGATTTATCTTTTTTTTTATCTTTTTACTTTTTTCAATTTTTATGTACCTATTTTCACTTTTTTATGCAAATATCCTTTTTTCTTGTCTAGTAAAATACATGGCAAGAAGGGGTTCCACATCACGTGCCACGTACGAGAGAGAATGTGACGTGGCACCATGTGGATCGGGCCTGCTGCAAATGAAATCGGGCTAGATTTATTCTCAAATTGCCAAAATTCAAAAGTTAGTGTACCAAAAACATAAAGTCAAAATTTGCTAGTAAGGTATAGTTACGGGACCAATTTTGCATTTTTCCTCTAAATGAAAACTCCCAATTCATTGAATAATTCACAAAAAAGTTATAAAGCCCAATATTTTAAAGAAATTGGCCCAACTAATGGATTATTCACTTCAAATTTCTTCAAGCTCAATCTTTAAAATAAAACCCAGTTCAATAATAATTCACTAAAAAATTGGTTAAGCCAAATTAAAAAATTCTTTACATTATTGTGAAGTTCATTTCTTGAACAAAAGCCCAACCCACAAGTATTAGTAAAAATTTAATTTAATATTCGTTTATAATTAGTAACGAAAATCATTGTTACCATATGTATACAATTGATAGTTGGAGGGAATGAATTTTGGAGGGAAGTTGATTAAAATTTAGTAACTAAAAACTTTGTTACAATATATTTTATTTGTAACAAATATTTTGTTTTACGAAAGGTACCAAATTTTGTTACAAATATATCTTCTTATATGACGGAAAATGTTATCTGTAACAAAATAACATTTTTCATAACGAATAATTATTTAGTTTCGAACATAAAAAATTTAAGGTAATAAATTTGAGTTAAAGGTAACAAGACTTGTACTTTGTTACTAAAGAAAATGTTATTTGTAACAAAAAATCAATTTTGTTACAATAAATCTAACATATATAACGAATTTTACCTTTGTTAACAAATTTTTTGTTACGTGAAGTGAAAATTGTTGTAGTGTTATCCCCTAATGTTTTAAAAAAATTATATTTAGCCACCTAAAATACTTTAAAATATTTTCCTTAGCATTAGATTCTTATTTTGGTGGAATAAAGTAAAATATTTTGTCAAATATTATTACCATATATTACTTAATTATCAATATATTACCAATTCAGTCAATTTGAGTTATCTGAAATGTATAATCCAACTTAGTGGTAAAAAATTTCCTAAATTTATGTGTGTAAAATAATTAAAAACTAATTTTGGGGTGGGTTCTATGACTAAATAATTGTTATGGTGTACTTATAAATTTGTGCTTATTTATTTAATTAAGAGTGTAAGTGGTTTAGGGTTTTAATTTGAATAAGAATAAGATAGGTTACGCTAGTCAGATGAATATTGACAACAAATAATGTAGATCTTAGTATCCACATTATCCGTCTCATTTATTACTCCATTTAAATTAAACATATTTAAATATCATTAGCTAACAAGTATGTATTGTAGCACCCCCTCTCAGGACAGCACCCAAGTTGAGGCACTACCAATTCAATCTTAAATACCAATCACATAATACTAGGAAGCCTGTAATTTAACCATTTCAAAAGTAAAATATATACAGGCCAAGTATCAGAATCCAACTCAGCGGAAAATAATTCATTTATCCCAAAAGATTACCTCTCTGAACGAAATATGTACAATCCAGCATCTTAAGTTCAACATAACATTTACATAACATTTCTTATATCATTGCCTCAATCAGGTGTAAATATATGCACAATCGCAACACCTAATCTATTACAAAATAAACTGTCCAACCAAAACCTGGCTCCTGCCTCTCACTTAGGCCTGTCTAAAAAGAAATAAGGAATAACAAAGAGGATGAGTCTTAAGGACTCAATGAAGAAAATTCATAATAGGAGATAGAGGAGAAGCTATTAAATTTCAAGAACAACGAACAAAGTTATTGATAGTAATCAGAAAATCAGTTCATGCTTGCTGGAAATCAGAATTTATGCTCAAAAACTTGGAACATGTAAACATTTAGCTGGCATGTTGGCATCCTTCCTCATTGCTCCTTGATGAATACAAGATAACTTTTTCACTAGCATTTAACTTGAGCCTGAGAACTTTTCTCTTTATCTGTAACTTTACAATAGCATTTCACTTGAACATGAACATTTTCTCCTTCTCTCCCCATTTGCTCGAGCACATAGCTCGGCGTATAACAACTTGCTTTTATGGCATGGTCGACAGCATGCCCGATCCCGCCACTCACAATTTTGCTACCTCCAGCTAGTTGTAAGTCAGGATTGTAGGTGGGTACTATCCGGGAGATCTGTCATCGTCGGTCCGTACCGCCCGACCATCTTTCCGGACCTAGCCCGGGCCCAACTTCCTGTGGCATCCCTCCAGGTTGAACTTCCCAAGGACGTCCCCATTGGTTGAATAGTTTAATGCCAACAGATAACAATTTAACTTTTCAAGCAATAACATGAACATTTCAGAACTTTACATGACTTGCCATATACGAGGCAAAACATTTTCCAATAACGGCTGGCAAGGCCTATTCCAGTAAACAAGGTACATGAACAATTTAAGGGAACTTTTAACATAAATAGGTCTACCAAACCATTTCAAATGTCATTTTCATAAATATCAGGATCATTTTCACAAAGCTTCACAGAAGCTGATCTGGACAGCCGTTTTCAATAAAATGGAACAAATATCAATCAATTTCAAATCAAGAGAACCTCACAGGGTTCGAGAATCAGTAACAAATCACGATAGATATCAATCAGCAGAACCTAACGGGTTCAATGATGACTATCGATTAGGCTCAAACAAATCAAGAACCAATCGGTGGAACCTTCACAGGGGTAACAATAATCAACATAGTACGATAAACAAAGCAATACTAACCCTCACAGGGGTTTATCAAGGAATAGAAAGGTACAAGGGTTGCCAAATTGGCGGATCCTCACCTCTTGTAGTATCGGAGAAAACTATCACAATCTGCCGTCTACCAGTCCGCGAAACCCACTTCCACTTCACCTAACCAAAATAGTATAATTACAGTCAAAATCCATATTTGACTCCCAGCATCACTATCATGCTTATCATTAATCCAAATTCACCAAATAATCGTATTATCGTGATAGTTTAAAGCTTAAATAGCTCTATCGATCTAATAACAACCAATAAGATTGACTATATCCAAATTAATCACGGTTTCATATCAAGTCTAATAACTAAGCAGTAACTAGTTCTTAATTACATAATCGTTCTTGTCATATCATCCAAAATTCACAACAATTGTCCAATTACTATCACTTGGATCTAAATCCACAAATCTACAAGTTAAAGTTCAAATCCTTTAATTAACTCAATTAATTCCAACATAACAAATATCCGGGTCTACAACTTATAGGTACTCCTTGCTTAGGAATTATACTCACACACACACACACACACATATATATGTATATTTTTCAATCATCCCAACATTCTCATTCTTGTCATACATACATCGCTTTAAATGGAAGGTACAACATATACATATATATCAAGGTGCAACCAACTAAAGCTTATTCCATAACTCTTTATTACCCAAAATGCTTATCTAGGCCTCAAAATCACAAACCAAGAACACCACTGTGGTCGTTGGAACGAGGAGAAGAAATTAGTCTCAGGTCGCCAGGGAACCGCCGGAGTGCTGCCGTCAGTCGCTGTCGAAAAATTTCACGGTCACCACCAAAATGTTCCTCTCTAACTCCTGAATCCAACCCCCTAATCAGATTTCAATTTCTCAACCTCAAACACCCTTAATCGAGCTCATCAACCACCAAATGGGTTTTTCACCAACGTCGATTTCTCTCCAATTTTTGCCACTGCCATTGCTTCGATCCCCCATGCAAACATACCACCGTGATCCTCTCTCTCAACTCTTCCCAACCATAGCCTTAAAATTGGATTTGGCCGCCGAAAAATCACAAACCCACTTCCCACCGTGACACTCTCTCGCCGGAAGCTTCAACCGGATATGTTGGTGTTGCCACGGAGCTGGTGAGGAGGAGAAGAGGATGGTTTAGTTGGTTTGGTTGGTAGCTGTAGTTGGTGAAGAAGAGTGATGGCAAGGATGGAGAAATGAGGAGGAAGAAGATGATGAATAGTAACAAAAATAAGAAGAATGAAGAAATAAATTGTTCTTTTGAAATCCAACTTTGTCAAATTGCAATTGAGTCCCTAGTCTAATTAAGTCATTTAATAATTCAAATGCCACCAAATATTAAATTATAGTAGCATTCTTTTACAACTATCATCATAATACTTTTTTGTGTCATTATATTATAAAATGTCACCAAGTTAGTATCACTAAATGCCAATTTTCTTGTAGCGGAGAACTTTTGATTACACTTTGAGATGTAATTAGGCATTTATGTTGATACACAAAAATGTGATATGTCACATTTATAGGATACTCTTATGTGTAGTGCAAGTCTATAGTCACTTTTAGGTGTCTAATAAAAGTTTATAGGGATACTTTCTATAGTCTATAAATTTTGTTTAATGAAACACTCAAAAGCATAAAAGTATCATATACAGATATAATTTTAAGTGCTTAAATTTGACCTCTATCTTGATATCAAGTTTATTGAGATATCTTAAAATGACTTAATATAAAATATATAGACACTTTAAGTGTTAGTTAGGATAATACCTATTTAAAATTTTTACTTTACTCCCTACTTGTTTTCTTTAACACAAAACTCCCTACGTTTTCACAAACTTCAGGAATCCCTCCCCATTTCATTGAGAAAGACTTAAATACTCTTGTACCTAGCCAAAACAACAACAACAAAAACTAGCAAATTGGTGGTATTTTTCTCCTCACTCAAAACAAATGACAACTTTTCTTTAAGAAGCACGCTTTTTTTTTTTTTTTTTTCTGAAAATCAAGTTCTCCTCTGCCAAACAAAAGAGTGCGAAAGAAAGACAACTATTACAAAGAAAAGAAAAAGAAAATGACACGACAATAAAAAAAACCAACTTCTCTGGCAAAACTCTGCGAAGATGGGATGACCAAGAGCGCTAACAAGGAGCGAAGAACAGAAAGAAAAGAACAAAGGTAACAAGGGTATGTTTTCTGCTTCTCATTTTGCAGATTTTGTTTTCTTTCAAAAGTCCGTGGCTTTTTAGTTTTACAAGTTTTGCATGTAGATTTTTTTCATCTTTCTTTGTTTGAACTCTTTTTTTAGTTGTTAAAAACTTAAACCCATTTGTTATGCATATGAATTTTTTTGTAATATTTAAAAATCTCTTATTTGTAATTAAAAGGCATGAAAGTTATACTTCATTTTTTTGGGGTTTATACTTCTTATACCTGAAATTATATGGTGAAATTATTTGAAAAATCCCATTTTGTACCTAAAATGTATGGATTTGTGCTTCATGTTTCTCGATTTATACTTTTCATACAAAAAAAATTCTAATTTAATCTGTTTAATTTAGTGTAACAGTACTTGTTACATTGAAGATTTGATGAAATTTTGGTACTTTTTATTCAATAATATGCTGGTTTCTTGGGAAAATAGGATTAAGTATGTAAAATACATTTTACAAGCAATTGTAGTACAAAACATTCAACCTTTCAGTACACATTACTATAAGTGGTAGTATATGCTAATTTTTCTATATTTGATTGCAATGGCAAAACAAAATGAGGTTTGCTCTCATTGCTCCATCCAATATTTTCAGACTACGTTGGAGAATGTGAAATCCAAGATGGGGTCAAAACATTTTGATGCATTGAAGAAGACTCCATTTTATATATACATAGATATGCCTAAGTCAATTCTAACTTCATTTGGCTTGAAGTTATACTTAGGAGGTTTCATGCAAAAAAATTGTTATTTATCTTAGCAGAAGGGGTTGAAATTCCATTTTCTGCAGCCGAGTTTTCTATGGTTTTAGGGTTGCTACATGTGGGGCAATTAGTTGATATAAGTTTAATGATGAAGTCTTTAACTATCGACCAACTTTTTTTTGAAAAGTTGAAGAATATAACAAGAGTTGAAATAGCAAAAAAAAAAATTGACGAGTATATGTATAAGGATAGCGATGAGGACTTAAATGATTTTTGTCAGTAATACATACTTTTAGTTTTTAATTGTTTTCTATTTCCAATTTCTAATTATTGAACTCCATGATTTCTCCTACATACTTGGACGATTTTTCAAGAGTTGGTTTGTATGCATGGGACATAGCTGCATACAACTTTCTTATCGAAGATATGAGGAACCATGTAGGAGGGGTAGGTGGAGAAAGTAGCAAGAAGAAGTACCTTGATGGGTGCACGATCAGTTTGATGGTAAGTGATTTTGATTTTACTATTAGCATTGATTATATTTATATTTAAGTGAGTATAATTTATACATTTATGAATGACAGACATGGTTTTACGAACGCATCCCATCATTGGGTTCACCCAAAAATATTTGTTTTATTTTCCACATTTTTGCCAATGGAAAGATAACAAGCTCCCAAATAATGTGAAGGAGGCCAAGAATAAATTGAACCAAATTACAAGAGATATGGTAATAATTCATTATTATTTTCTTTGATAATAATTTGAATTTTCTCTCAACTTACAATTTAATATTAACATTTCTTCTTGTGCTGGGTTGTAGCTCTCAATTATGCTCCAAATGAGTTAGAATTAGCAGCTTTGATCAAGAATACAGAGGCTGCCATTGCGGCTGTCATTGAAATATATATTTGTTATCATTCCGCATTCGAAGAAATTATTATAGTGAAAGATGAACAAAATAAATCATTAAAGAAAAAATTGCGGAACTAAAGATGATGGCACTCAAAGAGCAGGTTCATAAGGAGAAAGTTGTTGAGGATAAGATTGATTAAGTGGAGCATAATAATGGAGCTGATAAGTATCTATATAAAGGGAAGTATGATTTGGTGGATGATGCAGAGAACATTGCAGAGGATAGAGAAAATAAGGAGCAAGCTAGTGAAGAGAATGATTCAGGGAAGAAAAATGCAAAAGAAGTTGATTTAGGAATTGATGATGGGGTGGTGATGAAGAGAAAGATAGTTTGGATGAAGAAAGCCGGAAAAAAAATTATCATGATCCCGTATCTCCCATCATCCCTTTGACCACAGAACTTCATGCACCAAATCATGAAACAGAGTTTGGTAAAGCTGAAATTGAAGTTACAAATGTCATGTCATCAATTCTTACAAATGCGTGGAATCGAGATGACAAGAAGCCAAAAGGGAAAGTAATATATTTTGTCACCCCACCCCCCACCCCCCAAGCACCACACCACCTAAACAAACAAAACAAATTGCAAAAGAAGAAGATGAATCAAGCACCCTGAAAAGGAAAGCAGTAGATTTTGTCAATCCTCCGAGCACCACACCACCCAGATGTGTAAAACAAGTGGCAAAAAGATGTCATCCTTATGGAAAAAAGGGCAGAGAACAAGAACAGAAGAAGGTGTTGAAAAGTACTTAATGTATTGATATTTTACTATTGATGTTTGTGTCTAATATGTTGATATTTGTACTGCTACTTGAGCTAAATCTATTTGTATTTCATTTGTTGATATTTATACTCAGTTTACTGGTATTTGTATTTAATCTATTTGTTATACTCAGTTTGTTGGTATTTGTATTTAATCTGTTTGTACTTCATTGGTTGATATTTGTACTTAATATGCTAATATTTTGTACTACAGTGATTTATATTTTGTACTTAATGTTCTAATATTTTATACTTCATTGGTTGATATTTTGTAATTAATGTGCTGATGTTATACTTCATTGGTTGATATTTTGTACTTAATGTGCTGATGATTTGATGTGTACTTAACATGCTAGTATTTTATACTGCATTGGTTAATATTTTGTACTTAATATGTTGATGTTTTATACTTCATTGATTGAGATTTTGTACTTAATGCGCTGATTTTGTACACTTCATTGGTTAATATTTGTACTTAAATGTGCTGATGTTTTATACTTCATTGGTTGATATTTATACTTAAATGTGCTGATGTTTTATACATTATTAATAGATATTTTGTACTTAATATGCTAGTCTTTTGTACTTCAATAGTTGATACTTTGTACCTAATATACTGATATTTTCTACTTTAGAAGACAAAAGACATCAGCCCGATCCAAATAGGAGATGAATCAATAACTCCAAAGATTTTAAAGCTTGATCATTATAAATAAAGGACTAATAATAAAGGTCGGGATGATATTCCAAAAAAAGAGCGAGAAGTCATCGACAACTTTCTCCGTAGAGATAATTTGAGGTAACAAAATTTGCTTATAATTTTTAATTTTAATAAATTGGTGTCTGAACTAACAATTCAAACATATACTTGTGGGGTGATTGTTTGGGAGAGAAGGAGAAAAATACATTGTAAAGGGAAGATACCTTTGCGAGTTGTTATTTGGGGAATGCCTTTACGGTAACGTATTGGAGTGCTACATGTCAATTTTATATAGCCCATCTTTCATAAAAGAGTGTCACCATGATGTGTGGTTTATGTCCACAATAACGCATGTATGTGGCGGTTTCCTAACTTAACTTAGTTCAACTTATCAGTGAGACAACCCATTTGTTTTATACTTCATAGAGTGATATATTGTCCCGACTTGACGGATGAAACATTTAGGATATAAGAGATGAAGAATTCCACGAGTTTACAAATGGACTCAACTCTTTCACTCGTAAAGAGTTAGAAGAGATCACCATGGATACTATCAATAGGTGTCGTGACATAATGATACGGTTAATTGGAACTATCATTGGTTCTTGGTTGTCCTCAACCCTTCAACTTATGCATTCATGCTAATGAATACAATAACGATCCCTCGATACAAACCGGCGGCTAATGCCATTGTAAGTTTGTTTCCTTTCCCGAAAATTTCTTCATGAAGTAAGGAGTCAACAACTTATGTATATTTTCGTAGGTTCTATTCTATTCTCAGTACTTAAAACTTTCATTAGGGTATCGTGTGGAGGAAAGAATGGAAGTACAAAAGAGCATACAACAAGAGGGGTCGGTGGATTGTGGTGTCTTTGTGTGCCTTTGAGCAGAATGCTCTGCTAGAGACACCGCGGACTTCTGGAGGTATGTTGAAGTATGCTCCATGGATGCGGTTCATACCCATATGGCGTACACCTTTTTACGTCATAAAAATGCTCAGGTTTGAATTTTGTTGACATTGGAAGTTAATTTGAAGTATTAAAGTTGTAGTGAGGTTATTTTGTAAGTATACTTAGTTCTATTAAAGTTCAATAGTTTCTATACCAATTTCGGGAAATCAAGTACAATTGTCGGACAATCAAAGTACATATAAGATTATGTTCAAGTACACTTTATATAATTCAATTAATATTATAATTGTAGTGAGGTTCAATACAATATAAGGACAAACAATCGAATTATATATGGGATTATGTTAAAGTACACTTTGTGCAATTCAATAATTAATCTATAATAATTGTAATAAGGTTCAATACAATGTGGGAAATAAAGTACAAATATCGAAGAAACAAAGTACATATGTTGTTATTGTAAAGTATACTTTGTGTGAATAATCAATTAAAGTTGTAGTTCCAATTAAAGTAAGGTTCAGTATAATATGTGGGAAATTAAGTACAAATATCGAACAAACGAAGTATATATGGTGTTATGTTAAAGTACATTTTGTGCAATAGAATAATTAATCTATAATAATTGTAGTAAGGTTCAAGTACAATATTTTTGAGACTATTAGACCAATTGAAGTACATATTAGTATGAGTGGGAGGACATCTATGATCGTCAAATGTTTATGTGTTTACAAATTTGAATGCATAAGTATACTTTACACTACTATGAATAATAACTTAATTCGTTGAACACTAGTAGTTATCCATTAAATACTTTAACATGTTCATATCCATACCATACTAATATTACATACATCTTTAAAGTTTTGGTTGTTTATTAACAAGAAATAAAAGCCAAAACATAGAACAAAACACAAGTTCATCACTATTAGTACAAAAATCAAGAAATCAAGTACATATTTGCCATAATGAAGTACATATGTCTCGAAATCAACTATAAATCTCCCTTAGTAAAGTACTAAGGCACTAATATCTCATGCGTATGTTCATGCTCTGATAGTACATTTTCAATATAAATAAAATACATATATAGAACAAACAAGTATATATGTGATTATGTTAAAGTACACTTTGTTCCATTGAATAATTAATTTTTAATGATTGTAGTGAGGTTAAAAGTACAATATTTTGAGACTATCAAACCAATTGAAGTGCATATTTATACAGGTGGTAGGATGGATAAGATCATCAAATGTTCATGTGTTTACAACTTTGAATGCGTAAGTACACTTTACACTACTGCGAATGATAACTTAATTTGTTGAACGCTAGTGGTTATCTCTTAAATACTTTAACATGTTTGTATTCATGCCATACTAAATATTACACATATTTTTAGAGTTTTGGTTGTTTATTATCAAGAAATAAAAGGCAAAACATGGAACAAAACACATGTTCATCACTATTAATACAAAAATCAAGAAATTAAGTACATATTTGCCATAATAAAATACATGTCTCGAAATCAAATAAAAATCTCCTTTATTGAAGTACTAAAGCACTGATATCTCGAAAAATCTGTATAGGCAACTACTAGTACATTTTCACTGGAAATCAAGTACATATTTGCCATAATGAGCTACATATGTCCCAAAATCAAGTATAAATCTCCCTTATTCAAGTACTAAAGCACTAATATCTCAAAAAATCTGTACAAGCAACTGCTAGTATATTTTCACTGAAAATCAAGTACATATTTGCAATAATGAAGTATAAATGTCTCGAAATCAAGTATAAATATCCCTCATTGAAGTACTAAAGCATTAATATCTCAAAAAATCTATAAAGGAAACTACCCATTTACACTGGAAATCAAGTACATATTTTCCATAATGAAGTACATATGCCTCGAAACAAATATAAATCTCCCTTATTGAAGTACTAAAGCACTGATATCTCGAAAAATCTATACAGGCGACTGCTAGTACATTTTCACTGGAAATCGAGTACATATTGCCATAATGAAGCACATATGTCTCGAAACTAAGTATAAATCTCCCTTATTGAGGTACTAAAGCACTGATATCTCGAAAAATTTGTACAGGCAACTGCTAGTATATTTTCACTAGAAATCAAGTACATATTTGTCATAATGTAGCACATATGTCCCCAAAACAAATATAGATTTCTCTTATTTAAGTACTAAAGCACTGATATCTTGGAAAATATGTACAAAAAGCTAATAGTACATTTTCAATGAAAATCAAGTACATGTTTTCCATAATGAAGTACATAGGTTCCGAAATCAAGTATAAAACATATATCAATACTTGCAAAGAGAATATTAGAAACAGAATATGTTCACATAATATGTTTGAAAATACATAGTGAAAAATAGTTGTTGATGATAAAGTTCAATGCAACAATCTAAAGTAATCCACAAATACATTAAAATTTCAGTACAAATGAACAATCCAAAGTTCTTCAAAATTCTTCTCTTTCTTCATACCCACATCTCCGACAAACACTCTTTTTACTGATTAAGAAAAAAGTAAAGACAAAATAAACATGCATCAGTAAATATTGGTAAAATTTAATATAAGAATAAGGATAGAAATGTGTAAATCAAGTAGTACATCATCAGAATTAAGCTAATTTAGTTAGTTTACTAATTCTTTACAAGTTCGACAATGATGCCTCGTCATACCACACCATTTACACTTAATAACACATTTATCAATTTGTGATGGAATCCTCAGTGTCCTTCTACGGCCCGACTGAGATCAGCAATCAGGTGCATTAATGACACCATCAGCATCTAGAGGGAACATATGCATATCATAAGTAAGAATGGGGTTTATCACTGCTTGGTATGCTTGTTGATATATCTCAACTAGTAATATTAATCAGTAAAGTCATACGGTGAAAGTAACTTTGACTCGATACAAGCACAAGCATGCTTGCACGGTATTTTATCAATCTGCCAGCCTCTGCACAAACAAACCTTACTCTACAAATCTACAGCATATGATTTATCATCCTCAATCACCTCGAAGCTCCAACCACTAGGCATGACAACTTTTAAGGTACAAGAATTCATATAATTGATTGCTAACTTCTTCTCTTGCTAGGGACATAATTCACCAACCATCTTGTAAGATGCTTCTCGTTGATCATGTATCATAACTATTATTTTCTTGCGTATGTGATCAACCATGGCTACAATTGGCATAAATCAGGCTGGTTTTACCTAATTATTCCAACATTCTGCTTGATTATTGTTTATTACCCCGCAATCGATCTCCACTGAATAAGGAATTTGCCCAACATTGTGGGTCAGACTGCATAATAAAGTCTCTGGCAAATGACATTGACTCCAAGATGCTATCTATATATCGGGTATACTCCTACCTTGTAGGCACATATGCAGTTTTCATAAAAACAGAAGCACAATGCTTCTTGTTATGCAAGGAGTACTTCCTTAATACCTGAACTTAAAATAATATGATTGTTAATATACTATATGTTATGAATTAGAGTTTATTTCATATAATTGTTTCGCAAGTAAAGATGAAGTTCTTACTTATTTCTTGAAGTTATCCACTCACTATCTCAAGTAATATGCATGGTGGCTACCGGGAAATATCATGGGGATGGCCTTGAGAAGACTTGAATGTTGATCAGAAAAGAAAGTAAACCTTGATAAGCCAAGCAGATATTGAGAATCTAAGATACTTCTTAGCTTAAAGTAGAACCACTCCTAATTAATATTATTTTCAGAGTCAACAACAGCATATGCTAGCATTAATAAATCATCATTAGCATCCTTACTGACAGCATTAAGTAAGCTTCCTTTATATTTATTTTTAATAGGGGTGCCATCTAAGAATATCATCAGGCTACATCCCCTGAGAAAACCAATAAGGTAGGCACTGAAACATACAAATAGCCGACGAAATTTCTGACTATTTGAGTTAATCTTCTAGGGTTTGTCCTCTTCATAGCATCATAATACCACCTCAATTTATCATAAGATCCCTTCCCAACTCCTTAGATGTCATGCATAACTAGTTCCTTACCCATCTGTGTTTTATAGTATCTGAGTTCCACACCGTATTCTCCATGGATATCTTTCAACATGGTAGAGGGTAGATAATATTGCTCTGACCTCAATTTATCCTTTACTATGTAGCAACCCAAGCAGAATCGTCTTGTGGATGTCCCGTCATCCGAAGATTAGCCTCACTATATGTGTTTTCTAGATTGCATTTTCGAATGCTAAATAATTTATCATCCTCATGCCTTGATGCATAGATTCTCCATTTGCAATTTTCATCACTGTAAACGGCTATGATTTTTTTTTGTCATTTTTCTTGTATTGAAATGACTGCATAGTAGTCACCACATAATTCTAAAGTATAATTTTGAACTCTTCAACATCCTTGAATGTTTGACCTTCTCTATATATGCAATGCCTCTATGCATCAATTGAGTTGCTAACTAAAGCCAATTCATTTTGCGATGCATTGGGTGAACCGATTTTCTCCTCTAATGCATCCCTTGGAGTTTACCAATGTGGTACAATTTTATATAAAATGAAGTATAAATGTAGAATAGTCGAAGAAAAATAAATCAGCATTGTAGTTTAATTTCAGATAAACAAAGTACAATTATAGAACACTTCGAGTATAAAACACTAGCAATGCAGTACAATTTTGGATAATCAATAGCAGAACACTTGAAGTATAAAACTTCAATAATACAGTACAATTTTAGTAATATGAAGTATAAATGTAGAATACTTGAAAAGCATTAATTCAGCATGGTAGTACAATTTGAAATAAATGAAGTACAATTGCAGAACACTTCAAGTATAAAACACTAGCAATGCAGTACAATTTTGAATAATCAATTAGTAGAACACTTGAAATATAAAACTTCAACAATGCAGTACAATTTTAGTAAAATGAAGTATAAATGTAGAATACTTGAAGAACAGTAATTCAGCATAACAATACAATTTCAAATAAACAAGTACAATTGCAGAACACTTTAAGTATAAAACACTAGCAATGTAGTACAATTTTGGATAATCAATTAATACAACACTTAAAGTATAAAACTTAAACAATGCAGTACAATTTTAGTAAAATGAAGTATCAATGTAGAATACTTGAAGAACAGTAATTCAGCATGATAGTACAATTTCAAATAAACAAAGTACAATTGCAGAACACTTTAAATATAAAACACTAGCAACACAGTACAATTTTGGATAATCAATTAATAGAACACTTGATTTATAAAACTTCAATAATGCAGTATAATTTTAGGTAAAATGAAGTATAAATGTAGAATGCTGAAGAACAATAATTCAACACCATAGTACAGATTCAAATAAATGAAGTACAATTGCATAACACTTCAAGTATAAAACACTAGCAATACAGTACAATTTCAATTGCAATGAAGTATAATGTAGAATGCTTCAGGTATAGAAAGAGTTTCAGGTAAATGAAATATAATAGCATAACACTTCAAGTACAAAACTTTACAAAATGCAGCACAGTTTGGGTATTGTAGAAGTATTACCTCGAAACATCACTGCTCTTCCTTCTACTGCTACTGGATTCATCCTTCCGATTTACCAGAATGTCAATAACGTTTATCTTTAGTGTCAAATGTAGTAAGACCATATTCATGACATCGTAGTCATTGGTTAAAGGCACGTAAAATCTTTGATGTGGAGCCACGTATTGCAAAGTGAAGAACTCGGGGTTGATTGTACTCCATTTTCTTGCGAGTTTAGGGTACAAGTCCATTAAAATCGTACTATCCATAATTCACATTATATGGAGCTGGTCTTTATAGCAGCAACTCCCTAAGACTTTAGTGAGCACTCCTCCTTCTCCACTAATTGACATTTTCGGGAAACTACAAGATAGAGAGAATGCTTGGTAATCAATTGAGAAAATAAACTGTGAAAATAAAATGAGAAAAATGAAAATAAATAGGGAAAAAACCTAAAAATGATGAAAATAAACTGAGAAGAAGAAAATGCAGTGGTTGTGCTAGTGGTGGTTACGTCGTCGATGTTCTCGTTTGCGCCGTCGAGCTTGGATTCCTTCTGCGATTTTTTTTTCTATTTCTGGTAATGAAAGATGAAGCTAAAGTTTAGTATTTGGGAATGGAAGTAAATGGTGTTTGGTTGTGTGGATAGTGAAGAAGTTAAAAAAAAAAAAAACAAGTATGAAAAATATTATACTTAAGGGTATTTTTGCCAAATCAAGTGGCCATGGAGTGATATCTAAAATTTTACAGAAACTAAGGAGCTCATTATTTAAAAATTCAAGTGAGGACTGATTTTGAAAATGGAAAGTGGATTTGGTAATTTATAATAACTCACCTACACTTTAAAGCACTACAAGAAAATTTACATTTAATGGTACTAATTTGGTGACATATTGTGATGTAATGACACCAAAAAGTAATATTTGATAGTTGTAAAAAATGTTAGTATAATTTAATATTTTGTGGCATTTTATTATTAGATGACAAACAAAATAATGACATTTGATTGAAAATGATGAGATAAATGTATTTCAAAGACATTTAACTAGTGTCACTAATTTTTCTTAAAAAATGTCATCATGTATTTAGTGGCACTAACTAAGTGCATTTTATAGTGTAATAACACATGCACAAAAGTAATACAGTAATAGTCAAAACAAATGTCACTATATATAATAAAATATTTAGTGGCATTTGGTTATTAGATGTCATATAAAATAGTGGCATTTGATTACAAATGTCAACAAAAATATAATTTGAAGGTATTTAATTAGTGCCACTATTTTTTCTTAAAAAATATAACTCATATTTATTTATGGTGTCATTTAGAAAAAATGTCATAAAATATTTAGTGGCGCTAATTTAGTGACGTTCTATAGTATAATAGCACACATGAGTAATATTGTCATAATTGTAGAAAAAAGTCACTATAATACAATATCTAGTGGTGTTTGATTCATAAATGACAAATAAAAATAGTGATATTTTGATTGAAAATGCCAACATAAATGTATTTGCAAGACATTTGAGTAGTGCTACTAACTTTTCCTAAAAATGTCTTTCATATTTATTTATGGTGCTATTTATAAAAAATATCATAAATTATTTAGTGGCACTAATTTAACGTTATTTATAATATAGTGAAAGTAATAAAAAAGTACCACTATAATATAATGCTTAATAACAATTGATTAATAAATATTATAAAAATATAATTTCTTGAAAATAATAACATAATTATATGTTAAAGGCATTTAAATCACTACTTCTTTTATTGAAAAAAAAATCTCATAATTTAGTTATGGCTTGACGTGAAATAAATATTATAAAAGTAGATAAAGTGTAGGTAAATTAATAGTTGTAAATATATAAATTAATATCTTATCATAATGTATTGATTAAATTAACTACTTGATATATTATTAATACATCAACTAAATTAACCATATTTTTAAAGAAGTATCAAAATTAAAGTTTTTCCCATTTTTCTCTTCTCACTATACATTATGTTTTTTTCTGATATTTTTTTCTAAATTTAATCTCTCACACCTTTTCAAATGAGTTATCTAATGTAATAAATTTGAGCATATACTAAATTCAAAAAAATATACTTTCCAAGTTGTAGCACCCCCTTTCGGGATAGCCCCTAAGCTGAGATGCCACTCCAATTCAGACTTAAATCTTAACCCATAATACAAACAATAGGGCCATTAGAAACTTTTCAAAACTTATCTAAGAAAGCAACGGATTCAATCTTAAGCAAATCTCAACAAAAGTGCTATTTACACACATTAACTAATCCCATAGCATTCATCATTTCATACATACTGCAACCTTAAGTCCAAATCTGACATCTCACAACATCTCTAAGTTTGAACTTAACATACGATTGAACCCATAAACAGATATAAACACATGTTCTATTACAAAACATATTTACTTGAATCCAAACCTCAAGTTCGTCTTCATCACCTATTCCTATATGAGAAAATCAATGAAATACGGGAGGGTAAGTCCAAAGGACTTAGTGAGGGATAATTCTAATATTAAACAGTAGGGTTCTACCGAGGAAGAATCAACTCAACAGAACAGCAATTAATAGTCAGAATAGGAACATAACAAGAGATTACAGTCAGGATCGAACTATAAACGTATCAGGTTACAGACAGTCAGGATACAGTCACAGGCATTAAAAAATTTCAACGTTATCAGTAGGTACTAGCTCGGGAGTTATAACTGTCGGCTCACACAACCTTGATTCGAGAGGAAATGCAGACAGCTTGTCTAGCCTGGACAATAGCCCAATCTAGACCAAGAAACCACACCATCTTTGTTGCTCCATGAGCAGAATACAAGCAATCAAAATACAATCGAACAAAATATCCCGAGTAACATATGCAGTCCAAAGAATCAGAATGGGATAGGTAAATGAGATTCTCCTTATTCCAGTCAGTCAGTTTTACCAAAGCGTGATAGCTTGGTACATCGTAGATACCTATGCAGACTGCATGGCACATCGGTGATACCTAAGTGGGCTACTTAGAGTATCGCTGATACCCAAGCGAGCTACTTGGCGTATCCCAAGTATCCAAGCATTCCACTAGGATTGGCACTTGGCCCAACAAATCTCCATACATGTATTAGGGTCAATAACAGATTGCCGGCAAGGCAAAACACTAACAGATAAATAGATAACCAAACAGTAACTAATGCAATACGGTCAGATAATGGAATAGTCAGATAACAGAACAGTTAGATAACAGAACAGTCGAATAATAGAACAGTTAGATAATAGAACAGTCAGATAATAGAATGATCGGATAATAAATAATTAGATAACAGATGAGAGTTCTAGGCACCATAATAGATAGAATTCAGAGTTAATATCAAGAGATAACCCTTACAGGAGTACACAAGTCAATTAACAGATAACAAGCAAGATTCTAAACAATTCACAGATTTCAATAATCAGGATACAGTTATAGTACAGAAACAGAAACCCTTACAGAGGTTTATCACAATAACAAATAAGTGCAAGAAATGCTAAGTTGGCAGACCCTTACAGGGCATACAAACAATTACCCAAGAGATTAGACCCTCACCTCCATAGCCTCAGTAAATACAATTACAGTTAGCAATGTACTGGTCAGCGGGACCTACTTCTTCGTTACTTAACCAAAAGAGTATATTTGTTGTCAAAATCCTCCTTCGACCCTATAATTACAATTATACTATTAACATTCTAAAATCATTAATTGCTCGGTTAATACAGTAGCTTTAGGGTTGGCTCGACATAAACATTATGGAATCGTGCTAATCACGCCAATCTCAAGAACAAGATACTACCATGTCTTTAATCATCCAATTGATCTTGCCACAATATATTAAATCGATAATAACGGTTTAATGTTCCTTAATAATCCCAATTTTATTCTTAGGTTCCAAATCCACAAATTAGGGTTTTAATCCACTAATAAACTCAAATAACCCAAAATTATCACATGATAATACAAATCCAATTCCACTAAGCTTATAATGGTACATGCATGTTCCGAATCTAGGTTCCATATCATAATTCATACCCGCATATGTCAAAATATAGGATTTATGAGATAAAATGGTACAACATATATGTATATAGACATATGTATGATCCCCAATCCAACTCTTTTACCCAAGATCCAATTATTGAAACTCTGGAATCACAAACCAAGAACACGAACACGGTCGTTGCGTCGAAAAGATGATTCTGTCTCTCTGCCGCTGTCACCGGAAGAGGCTAACTCTACCACCAAAAGATGTCTTTCAGCGAGAGCATTCCAATGCCCACATCAATTTCGTGTTTCACCACCGGGAAGGACTCCAATTGCAGCTCTGAAGCCTCAGCGTCGTGAATTTTTTGCTCAATTCCTCTTCCTCCACCATGCCAAACTACAATCCAAAGGTACCACAATGTTCCACAAGCTGAGTTCTTCCAGAAAGGTCACCCAAAAGCCCGTCTCTACTGCCGCTCCACCGTCGGCCATCACTCACCATCGCGGTCAAGTTTCAACTTCAACATTCCGATGGCCTACCATCTGGAATGCCATGCATGTGGTATCAACATGTTGTTGGGGGTGAGATGAAGCTAACAGCCGGTTTGGTTTTTGGGAAATGGTGGTCGCTGGTGAAAATCACCGATGAGGGTGATGGTGGCTCTCAGTGAAGAAGGAATAAGAAAATTGGGGGGGGGGAGGGAATGAAAATGACATATTTAAAGGGAAATTTTTCCAACTTTATAAAGTGACCCCAAGAATTTTGCTTGGCTTCACTTAGGTCCCCCCCACGGTTTTGAGTATCTTCACTTCAACCCTTACACTAATCTAGCGCCTAACATTAGCCCATTTGACCAACAATATTATCATGCAAACCTCCAAAATTCATAAAATGTGGCCCAATTGAGTCTCGCACATTTACGAATTGACCTCAGAACTTTCAATTTCCAAGTAATTAAGTCCTTATTTATTTTTCGAGCCCTAAAATCTTACCAACAAATATCTTGATTTCTAAATTCTTATTTTCTCAAATACCAAATTTTAGGGGTGTTACACAAGTATAAAAATAAATTAATATTTTTTACTATATATATTGAATGTTGGATGGATAACTTAATGGGTAAACTCATATTTTTGCAAATAGATAGTTGCAGTTTCGATTCTTAGATAGAGTAATTAGGGAATATTGGAGTCTCATATATGGGATACTAGATGTAGATGAACATATCATTCAAAAGAATCTTTTGTGCATTTAATTTAGCATGTTAGTTAATTAATTTTTTATGGCATGTTAGTATATCATCTAAAGGAATCCTTTGTGATATTTTAACATCACTATGTGCATTTTTTTGTCAAGTTAGCATGTTATTTAAAATTATCTTTGTGGCATTTTAACATGTCATTTATTGTATTTTTTCTGGTGCATTATCCTGTCATTTAAAAGAATTTGGTGGCATTTTAACACACTACTACATGCATTTTTAATGACGTATTAGCATGTTATTTAGAATATCTTTAGTGGCACATTGACATGTTATTTAATGCAATTTTTGGTAACATTTTTATATTTCATTTGATTATTTTCTGTTGTATTTTATAAATGTCTCAATAGAAGTAAATTAATGAAATTTATACTTTTAGTTACACTGCTACAAGTGGCACTTCTAAAAAATGCTATTAAATATAAAATTGTCACTATAACATTCACTATTTAATTGGCACTTTTTAATGCCACTAAATGTTATTTTTCTTATAGTAAAGTGACATGCAATTAGGTGGTTAAGGTAGTTGAAAATAGATTAAGTGACATGATTTGCTATCACAATAGCGGGGCTATAAAGACAATTTATGTGTGATAAAGTTACATGCAATTAGGTGGTTAAGGTAGTTAAAAATAGATTAAGTGACATGATTTATTTGCTATCACAATAGCGGGGCTATAAAGACAATTTATGTGTGATAAAGTGACACGCAATTAGGTGGTTAAAGTAGTTGAAAATAGATTAAGTGACATGATTTGCTATCACAATAGTGGGGCTATAAAGACAATTTATGTGTGATACCAAGCTATGTTATTGAGGGACTTAGAGTGTCATAATAAGCTATTTAGAATAACATGTCATCTATTGAGACACTTTTTAGTGTCTATCATTTATTGACACACTTTAGTGTCTTAATGAATCTTTTTTCAGTAGTGACACTTGGAGGTGCTCTCAACATGACCATATTGATTAAAAGCATTGAGTGGCTTTTGGTCCAGTGTTATGAGTCTAAGTCTTGCACATGAAATATGAGGTTAGGAATTTGAATCTAATGAATTCTGATATGTTGTGCATAAATTAATTAATTATATATATATATATATATAGAGAGAGAGAGAGAGAGACCATATTGATTACAATTTACAAGCTCAACACATTACACCAGCCTTTACCAAAAAAAAATTTTAGTGTGGCTTCTTTTTTACAATGTGGACAAGGTGGATAACTTCCTTTCTTGCCTCCACTTTGTAGTTATCACCCTCTTTCTTTTATTTATTTTTGTCTTTCTTATCTTTAGATTGCTTTCCACCCCTATTACTGCTGGTTGCTATAGGTTTAAATTTATTTGGCCAAAAGTGCTTTAGTTTTTCTGTCAACTACTCCTATCTCAAAATCCATTTTTTTTTTTAACTTTTTTTTTTTTCATTTAGTGTAACCATTGACAGTCTATATATGGAGTCTTCAATAGAAGCAAATTTTTTTTATTCAAATGTTTCAGATACATTGGCAAGGACATTGCTTACTAAATATCGTAGAACTCTTCCCAAACAGCCTGAGTTTATTAACAACCTTCACTAACCTGTCTAAGTTTCTCGAAAAATTATTTATAACTTTGTCGTTCTCAGAATTTCAGACGCCCTCCACAAATTTAGTACCTGATCATTTCACAGTTGGTTGGATATGATTCAGAAGGAGTAAAGCTTTAACGGTTTTCTCTCAAGTTCATTCACAGCTCATAAAGATCATAAGAGCATTATATGTACAACATTGTTTTTATTTTTGTTATAAGCAAAGCATGATACTAAAAGAAAGCATTTAACATGAGGAATTTGACATAGTTGGAACTAATTTATGTCACCTTCAAAAAATATAAAAAAAAAAAAAAAAAAAAAGTATAATGCTCATATCACCTTCAAAAAAAATATTAACGAAAAAAAAGTATAATGCTTATATCTGTCTATATATAATAGTGACCATAGATCATTGTCATAGCTTATGAAACAGTATCACTCATACCCCAAGTATTCCAGCTTGTCTAACAAAAAGAGACAATCATAGCCATAACTCCAGCCGATCTAAAAAGAAAAAGAAATACGTAGCCAACTCTACCTAGGGAAAGTGTAATTTTCTCAACAAAAACTTAAAAGAATAAAGAGAAAGAACTATACAAAAACACAAAAAAATTATGATATTAGGACATGAATCACAAATGCTTAGCCAACATCAGAGGGAAGGCGGCGGAGTGGGATTGGACTCATGCAATAAATTATATATTGTTACAAATATAATAGAATGGTCTAAACAGAAGAAATTATATATTATCCGTTAATAAGTATTATATCAACGTATTTTATTTTTCATACAGGCATGTATTGGACTAAAGGACTTCAATTATTTCATATATGTTGGAGCACAGTGGAAATAATTTAGACATGAAATTTAATTTATCAGGAATTCACAAATTACACTCACAAATTTAATGACAAAATTAATACCCGACAGATATAAAATTAAAACAGACACAGATTTACGTGGTTCGGCAAATTCCGCCTAACTCCACGGGAGTTTCCTTTCTTCAATTATGATAGACCAATACAAGCCAACTCTCGAATTTGACATGCCCAAACTCAAGCCAAAAAACCCCTTGTACAACCACTAACATAACTACCAAAGAAATACTCACTCCACCCCTTTGTATTGCCCCATTCGTACTCACAATAACTACCCCATGAGTATGACATCATGATTTGATGAATTTCTGATAAATTAAATCTCATGCCTAAATTATTTCCGCTGTGCTCCAACAAACTGGTATCGGAGCTTTTGGTTGGGGCTGTAAGTTGAGATCTAATTTTTCGAGGATGGGTAGTGTTTTTAGCAAATCACTTCACGGTTCAAAATTTTGATGACAAAGGGAATTTCACTTTTTGGCAAGGAAGAGTGAAGAATCTCCTAATTCAACAGGGCCTAGCAGTGGCGTTGAAGGAAATGTAGGAGAAGCCGACAGATATGAAGAGTTTACAGCGGGAAGATTTTAATTTGTATTGCGGACAACATTATCATGAATGTTGTGGAGATCAATGGATTTTGGATTCCAAATGCATAATGCATGTTTGCTCCATGGAGAATTATTTTTGATTCACTTCAATCATGGAAGACAGGTAATTTGTCTTTGTGCGATGATTCTACTTGGAGAGTCATGGGTATTGAAGTGGGGAAAATCAAAATAGTTGTTGGAGTGGTTCGTACTTTAGGTGGTGTGACCTATGTCCTAAAGATACGAAAGAATCTAATTTCCTTGAAGCAGTTGGATTCCAAAGGTTGTGAATATTCACTAAAGGTGGAGTCTTGAGCTAATTGGATTCCTAGGGTTGTGAATATTCACTGAAGGTGGAGTCCTGAAAGTCACACATTAAGTTATACATGTGCATTGGCTGGGATGAGTTAATTGGAGCCAGAACGTTACTAATTCGGCATGTGCAGTGGTATCTTTGAAGGCCAATGGAATTTGGTTTGTGATGGAGTCATGAACAATTGCTGAGATGAGAAACCTCGTCAAGGTGGAGATTGTTAGGATTTGACTCGGTTTTCAAGAGACCAAGTTTGACTAGAATTAGGACTCCTTCTTGTATTGGGTTTCCTAGTTCTAAGTAAAGTAGTCAAGCAATTTTCTATTATAAATAGAGGTATTTATTTGATTACTTTAAAAAGAGAGGACACTCGTGGAACTCATGATGTGATACTCATGGGGTAGTTATTGTGAGTACGAATGGGGCAATACAAAGGGGTGGAGTGAGTATTTCTTTGGTAGTTATGTTAGTGGTTGTACAAGGGGTTTTTTGGCTTGAGTTTGGGCATGTCAAATTCAAGAGTTGGCTTGTACTGGTCTATCATAATTGAAGAAAGAAAACTCCCGTGGAGTTAGGCGGAATTTGCCGAACCACGTAAATCTGTGTCTGTTTTATTTTTCTATTTGTCGGGTATTAATTTTGTCATTAAATTTGTGAGTGTGATTTGTGAATTCCTGATAAATTAAATCTCATGCCTAAATTATTTCAGCTGTGCTCCAACAAACTGGTATCAAAGCTTTTGGTTGGGGCTACAAGTTGAGATTTAATTTTTTGAGGATGGGCAATGTTATTAGCAAATTACTTCACGGTTCAAAATTTTGATGACAAAGGGAATTTCACTTTTTTGCAAGAAAGAGTGGAGGATCTCCTAATTCAACAGGGCCTAGCAGTGGCATTGAAGGTAGGAGAAGCCGATAGATATGAAGGATTTACAGCGGGAAGATTTGACTTTGTATTGCGGACAACATTATTATTAATGTTGTGGAGATCAATGGATTTTGGATTCCAGATGCACAATGCACGTTTGCTCCATGGAGAATTATTTTTTGATTCACTTCAATCATGGAAGACAGGTAATTTGTCTTTGTGCGATGATTCTACTTGGAGAGTCATGGGTATTGAAATGGGGAAAATCAAAATAGTTGTTGGAGCAGTTCATACTTTAGGTGGTGTGATCTATGTCCTAAAGGTATGAAAGAATCCAATTTTCTTGAGCCAGTTTGATTCCTAAGGTTGTGAATATTCACTGAAGGTGGAGTCCTGAAAGTCACACATTAAGCTGTACATGGGCATTGGCCGGGATGAGTTAGTTAGAGCCAAGACCTTACTAATTCGACATGTGCAGTGATATCTTTGAAGGCCAATGGAACTTGGTTTGTGATGGAGTCATGAACAATTGCTGAGATGAGAAACCTCGTCAAGGTGGAGATTGTTAGGATTTGACTCGGTTTTCGAGAAACCAAGTTTAACTAGAATTAGGACTCCTTCTTGTATTGGGTTTCCTAGTTCTAGATAAAGTAGTCAAGTAATTTTCTATTATAAATAGATGTGTTTATTTGATTACTTTAAATGAAATAGAGAGGACACTCGTGGAACTCATGATATGATACTCATGGGGTAGTTATTATGAGTACGAGTGAGGCAATACAAATGGGTGGAGTGAGTATCTCTTTGATAGTTGTGATAGTAGTTGTACAAGGGGCTTGAGTTTAGGCGTGTCAAATTCAAGGGTTGGCTTGTACTGGTGAATTCTATCATAATTGAAGAAAGAAAACTCTCGTGGAGGTAGGCGGAATTTGCCGAACCACGTAAATCTGTGTCTGTTTTATTTTTCTATCTGTCAGGTATTAATTTTGTCATTAAATTTGTGAGTGTGATTTGCGAATTCCTGATAAATTAAATCTCATGCTTAAATTATTTCCGCTGTGCTCCAACAAACTGGTATCAGAGCTATGTGTTATGTTCGTGATATTTGTGGGATTCAAGTTTGTACTTGCACTTTGATTTGAGATCAATAAAATTCCTTTTCTTTGTCGGGTGGATTAGGCACATCGCCGAACCACGTTAAATCTTGTTGTCACTTTACATTGAATTACTTTGCTATTATTTCATTGTTTCCGCAATAGATCCTCCTGGGTTTCAACAATATATATACTTGCGTGCATCTTTAATGTATAAAAATATAATTCATTTTTGTAAACAGATTAACTTAAAGTTTAATGTAAAGTCCATGCAATGGTGAACTTTTTACTCCAAGATAAGGTTGTGTTTGCATTATATTGGGGATCATTAGTATAATATAAGAGAATATATCACATTAACAATCCCTAGTATCATGCTAAATATATTATATAGAGAGACTATAGAAAATATTTTACTATGTGGGAAAAAATAAGGCAATGTTTGGTTACATTTTTTGTATGATTTTAATATGTGTTTTGAGATAATGAATATTGAAAGTGAGATTGGAGAATGTGAAACTTGTGTTGGGGAATGTAATGAATTTTTTGTTATATTTTGGGGAATAGTTAAAAATTGTTTGGAGAGTTTTGATATATTTGTTTATGTTTTGGAGAGAGACATTCTTTTAATGTAGCAGTCAAATTAGTACTTTTTTATTGAATTTTTGGGTAAAAGTGGAATTAAGTAATTTTTGTATTGTAAAAATAACAATAATAAAATATATATATAATGCATGTATGTATATATTGAAAAATGGAGAAGTTTTGGGAATAATGAAGGATAGGAGATGGTATTTAGCTATAGGAAAAAAAATTAGTGTTTTGGAAAGAAAATAAGTGTATGTTTGTTTATGTGTCCCCAAAATAATTTTGTTCTAGGGAAACATAACCAAATATTCCCTAAAAATCTTCCACTTCATCATAGAGAGAAACACACTTCTTTTGATACCTAATTTCTAGGGTCTGTTTGGTTATATTTTCATTTTTAATTTTCATTTCCATCATTTTCAAAATGTTGAAAAGTAGTTAATAGAAATAAGTTAAAAATAAATTTGTATTTGAATAAATTGTTGGAAAAGTAATGACTATGTCAGTTTTAGTAGGTTGTAGGTAGAGAAAGATAAAAATAATGAAATAAAGAGAGAAGATATATAGGTTATTGGGGAATATTTTTTGAAAAATAAAAATGAAAATGATGTTGGATGAAAATGTGTAAAAAGTGATGTGTTTCATTTTTGGAATAGAAAAAAAAGTGAAGAAGGGCTTTGAAAATTAAACCAAACAGGCCCTTAAGTAATTGTTTTAAGACTTCACGGTGTTGACTCGATCCATTTTATTTTATTTTATTTTATTCTCTTTTTTGGGAGAACCACAATGAGGGTAGGTAAATGGAAAAAGTATTATTGAAATTGTTGATCAGCTGGCAGCCTTGCATGACTCTTTTTGTTAGTAAATTAAATTAAGCTTTAGGTTTTAATTATCAACCGCTGCCCCCTATCACAACATAAAAGATCATCTTAATTTAATCTTGAACTTTGTAAAATTTCTATCAAATATTAAATGAAGAATTAACTCAAAATCGTTGGTGTGCTTTAATTTGGTCATCTATTTGATTTGAGTGAGATAAGCATACTTCTTGTGTCAATTACATCGAATTACTCAATTTTTGCGGCCTGTAATCATATGTATTAAGTTATATATAATTATTACTATTTAAGCAAAATCTTATGAGATTAATAATGACAAGAGGCAAATAATTGGCAACAATATTTATGCTGTCATGTATATGAATTATGAATTGTTAAAAATTCGTAATTAGGTTTTTGAAAAGTTATTATTGTTGTCAGAAAATACAAATTTTTATAAGTTAATTCATAAATATAATTATGACAATTATTGTATCAACATGAATGTTAATTTTTTCTTGTTGTGGATGCTTGCTCTACCTCAAAAAAATGTGGCACACATCACATGCATGAAATTATTGATATCAGAACTAAAAACTAAATGATAATAAGTTAATTTTCCCTTTATTAAAAATATTAATGACATAATTGGTATGCAGAAATGAAGCAAAAATGGAATGAGCATTCTCAAATTCATTCACAAACCCATGCTTGTATATTTTAGAGATGGAAATTTCCATTCTCATAGAAATCTCCATTTTCAGAAGTATGGGATTAGTCTTCCCTTCCTGAGTTATTTCATCCCTATGGGTTTAACCATTCTCAGTCCAATGAGAATGAACTATATTTTACTAATAAAATTAACCTTGAAAATTTAATAAAAGAGTTTGATATTTAAAAACAAAATGAAAACTTCACTTCGTAAATATTTAATATTAGGTTCCAACTCATTTGGTTGCTACATATTCTAGTCAATTATATACTTTGCTCATATATATGTTTTAGTAACATTATAAAAATATTAAAATATTATATATTATTTATCATAAAATAGCAAAAATAAAAATAAATATACGCCTCTCAATTTTTTTAGTGAAAATAGTAGAGGCATCGATTTGATCCATGCCTAATGAAATATGTACATACATAATTTGAAATGTTAATTCTATCCTTACCTCTTCAAATGATTAAAAATTAAATAAAATTAAATTAAATGAAAGTTGTGAATTGTACCAACAACTCTTCAAATTAAATTTTTAGCAAAACCATTGTACACTTATTATAAAAATTAAAAACTCTAGTAATACGATATTTTATAATTTGTTTAATAATATTTTCTCAAAAAGTTCAAAAGAGTTTTCTAAGTTATAAAACATTAATTTCATAAAAGAAATATGGTTATATTTTTTTGCTTAAATATATATAATATAGTTGATAAGATATAGAATTCATATATTGACTGGTACAGTTTAAACAATATTAAAAGTGATATTAAAACTACCTAGTTATAAATCACTTACCCCGCAAAGAATATTTAAAGTGATATAAAATATATTTCTAAATAATATTTTTATTTTAATAATTGTCTACAAAAAGATAATTTGGCCATTCAAAAAAGTCACTTCTTTCTTATCGATCATTACTAGTTACCAATCATATGATTGGAAGCAAGTAAGGAATGATGATTTTATTCCTTTCTCACCAAGTATAGAATAAGCTATCCTAGCATCATATCTTTTCCATCTTCATTTCATTTTTAAAATATTCATCCCACTAATTCCATTTCTACATACCAATCACCCTCTAAGAGAGTTAGGTAGTAGCCTGGTGGGGTCACTAGCAGTCAGTGCACACTCAATGCATATGCATTCAATAAAAATAAAAACTAATGTTATCCAACTAGCTTGAAAATGATTGCTAGAATGGAGAAAAAACTAATAAGTTAACACCAACGACAAACTCATTAGTGCATCTTTGAAAAAAAAAAATAGTAAAAAAATGGTTTGAATGGAGAAATTATACCTGCAAAAAGAAGTTGGGAGAAATGAAATATGTGTAACTATGTAAAGCATTTAATTTATGGGACTATTATGTAGCAATTGTGCAGGGAGAGGGAGGGAGGGAGAGAGGGTAGTGGGATGGTAGTTATTTTATGTAGATATGGGAATTTAAAAAACAAATTGAGGACATTTTAGGAAAGACACTTCAAAATATACCAAAAGGAGTAGGCTCTTTATTACTAACAAATAATTTTGGTACACTCGATGTGTGTGCTAAAATATTTATAACGTGAATTCATTTAGTTTCTTATATCATACTATAAATTTTTAATAACCTTGCTATACTTATTTGAATTTTTAGAGTAAGTTAACAAAGGAAAAGTTAAGAAAGTAAATAATTGAAAAGAAAATTAAATTATTGAAGATGAAAAAAGTTGGAAAGAGAAGGAGGAAAGAAAACGTGAAAAACTACCTTGCTATATTATTTTAAAGTAGGGTTATTTTTATCAATTCATTTGGAAATATATCACTCAAGTCTTGATACTTTATATATAGTATAGATATAGAATATAAATATTTGATATACAAAAAAATTATTCCAACATGAATAAATGTACTAAAAATAAACTTTCTCTTCTATATTCTATAGATTAATTCTAATTCTTAATATTTCAACATTAGAAACATATTTCTCGACGTCTATTCATATCTTTTTAATAGTACCATATCTCATTGTCAATCATATAGCCAATTACTATGTTGTAGGCGGTAACAAATGCATTTAATGTGTATTTATTGATAAAAATTCACCCTTCGGCTCTTTAAACATCCACAAAAAATCTTGTTCTTTTTCTACTAGATAACTTTACGGATACAAGCACTTTGAATCATCTATTTCATTCTATATTTTATCTCTTATTCTAACATAATGTATACATGCCAAATGTATCTGATTCTCAATCAATTATTTTTATAAGAAAATATTTAGTACACGTCATATGATATATATTAATGAAATGAAATAGAAGATAAAATAAAGAATGGCATGGAGGATCCGAACTAGGAAACAAGATTTATTTTGAATTTGATACTTCAATTTATGGTAAAAAATTTAACAACTACTTCTAAGGTACTTTTTTTTAAAATGTACTTGTAAGGTACTAAAGAACATTATTTCAGTGTTTTCGCATTGCCTTACTCATTACTTGAAACAAGTATTTTAGAAAGCTAAAAAGTTGCCTTCACTAATCTAAAAATACTTCTTTATAAAAATAAGTTAATTACTACTCATAAAACTAAAGCGACCGTTTGGTTTCATTCTCACATATCATTTTCATTTTCACCTGAAAATGAAAACAGAAAACTATTACTATTTAAACCATTTTCTCAAACATTTTCATTTTTAAAACATTTTTTATTATATTCTCTCTCCATTTTCATCCCTTTTTCAACCCTTATCATTACCTTAATCATTTTTTATCTTCTCAATACTTCTCATATACCATTCACCACAAAAATATTATAAATTCAAATTCAAATTATAATATTATTTTTTCAAACAATCACATATCACATTATCAATTCAAATTCAAAAACTACACAAATTTTAATACAAAAACACCTAACATCCAAATACATCTCATTTTCACACCTATATAAACCTATAATTTTCTACAATATATCCAAATAAAACTTTATTTTCAAATTCAACTATTCTAACAACTTTTCTTTCTCCATTTTCATTTGAAAATGAAAATGCCCCATGAAAATGAAACCAAACGGCTGCTAAGAATCCTAGTTCCAATCTACAAAACAAAATAAAATCAAATTCCATAGAACATTAATATTCATAGTTTTGACTTCTTTTAAGTAATAAGTCAAATCTTAATAATCTCTGCCTTAGGGTTTCTAAATTCTAACCTTAATAATTTTCATGGCTACACTACAAAATAGAACACTGTTATTGGCCTCTAAATATACCATTATGCATTGTAAATCAGTAAAATGCCATTAATTGCACATGTCGAACCGATAAAATCTTGACACCAACTTATTTAAATCTGTTAAATATATATGTGCAGCTAAATCAACATCATTAATTGAGCAGGTAGAGAAAAAACCATAATTCATCCATTCTCTCCCACAGTAGAAGCAATTAATTAAAATGTGGCATTTAATTTGTCAAAAAATTTCAAATCACACTAACAAATTAAATGATGAAAATAATACTTGATAAGATAAAAATGAATATACAGAATTCTTATGTCTTTCGAAAAAATCCCCCCATTTACGAGAGTTTTAAATTTAATATACTTTTGAATTTGATACCGAAATTCGAGCTGAGAAGCTTCCCACAAAAACAATGTGAAGGTTATTTAAGAACATTTTTTCAATCTTTTTGTATTGTCCCATTTATAACTAAAAAAAAAAATTAAAAAAAAAAAAGACAAAAGAAAAAAGAAAAAAGCATTTGACAAGTTGTATATTTCGAGTACTAATAAACAAAATATGCTTTACAAAACTAAATTACCTGATTATTGCTCCTCCCAGAACTGAGAATTATTGTAAAATAGAAAGAAATTGACATCAGATCGCTTAAAGAAAATGCAATTGCAGGAAGAAATTAAAAACATAATAAGCCCGCTTTTAGCATAATTGTACAGTTGCTCTCATGCATGCAATTTTTTGTAATCAGCTATTATAGTGTTATAGGTTAGCTAATTATTGTAGACCAGTTAATTAGCCTATTTGCTGTCAACTAGTTAGGGTTGGTTACAACCACGTGGCAGCAGATGCGTCTTTGTTTCTCTCTTGTATTTAAACTGTGTATCATGCTTTCTATCAATTCAACACACATTTTTCACTTGTTCTGCTGGATTAAATATATCCATTCTCTCTCCAGAATGTTCCTGCCTTCATGAAACACATATTTTAACATGAAGCACATGTAGAAGCTTTCATCTACTCAACATAGTACTATAAATAGGAGATGAGCATGCAACCTTCCATACAACACAACTAAATATACATTAACATGACTCCCCTTTACCTTCTTTGCTACATCATCTACATTATTTTCACTTCCATCATATTCTCCCTCTTCCTCACCGTCCGCCGCCTCCTGCACTGCATCTTTGCTCCAAGTGGCTCCAACCAGATAGAAAATGTCGTTGCATTTTACCAAGGAACAGTCTATCATGAGCGGCGCCACCCTGTCCGCCACTCCTTCAAGTTCTCAGCCCGTTACGCTCTCATTGACCTCGACCGTCCACCTTACTCGCCTCCCAACTTTCTCTCTGCAGACGATGCTCGTCGTGCCACCAAGACAAATGGACCCGTGTACGTAATATTTCTTTTCACATTATAATAATTTCTGATTTTAATTATATTGTGCATGCGCAAATACATAGTAGTTTAAGTTGGACTTGCCTAATCTTGACCATTTGCATGGATTCTTCACCGGTCAGTTTTCTTCTGAGAATACCTCCAAGTGTTGGGTATGAAAGAAGTCCAGTGAATTTCTACTACTGCTATGACATTGAAGGCTCTACCCGGATTTTGAAGAGATGCATTGTTGAGGTGACCTTCATGATCATCAGGAGCTTAATTATTTTTTCAGTTCATTGTTTACCTGTCTTGAATCTATACTATATAATGCTTGAGGGCATTAATATATATAACTGCTTTGGCATATTATTTTATGAGTTCACAGAAGCAATCCCATTTTAATTAAAAGATAATCACAAGACAGTTTCATTTTCTCTTTTCTGCTTCATGGCCTTTTTTGTCTCTTAATTTCTCTTTAATTTCACCTTGTTTCTTCAACTATTCTATTTATCATAATTTTTTCTCATATTTATCTTAAAAATTCAAATAAATAGACTAAATTAATGAAAAATTATAGTAATATACAAAAAAGTAAAAGAATATTTGAATTTTATACTACAAATATCTTATTAGGACATGCATAAAATATGTCTAAACCGCTAATGACCTATAAAGTAACAACACTCGACGCATACGACTTAACTTACAACGTTCATTATTTACTGGCTTGCAGGCCAGTAATACACCGTGGGGTGAAAGTGTGACATTTGTATTTAACCCAAGCTCAGATTTACTTCCAAAATCTGAATATATAAGCCCTTTCATGGTTAGTCTTGATCAACTCTTTTGTATTTTCAGTTTAATTAATATTAATTCTTGATTTCATTTTTATGGATGACGATTATGATATCTACCCTAAAGGATATGCTTGGGAACTGGAGCATCAAAGTGAATGAACCTGGGGACAATTTGTATGCATTTGTGAGAGTAACGCATCCCAAGTTTGGTAACCACTTCGCAGCTTCATTGAAAGCCAAGAGAGTCGACATTAGGCCGGAGGATCATGAAACATTCTTCTGGTTGATGCCCCATAAAGTTTCATTGATCATGTATTGGAATGTAAGTATATATTCTTTATTTTTGGTTACAAGTACTTGATCCTTGATTGAGTTATTGTGGTGTCATAAAGTAAAATAATAGTATCATTATATATCAAAATCCTACAAAGTGTATAGCAGATTATGTTCAAATGATTAATTAAAATGCAATGCTCTATCCTTATAACCGGATCAAGTCGATTTTGGCTTATGAATTGCTGCTCATCATTTTTTTTTTTTTATAATTTCTACTTTAACATATATATATAATATGATATGTAATTCTAGGCTCTCAAGCTTTGGTGGAAAAATGTTCCCTTCTATCCACATCCAAGAAAAAAGAATCCAACATATAGAGAAGAAACTTTCGCACGGGATGAAAAGATCCAATGTTGTCGGGCATTTGGTGGTAATGGAGTAAACAACATGCAAGTTGAAGGAAGAATTGATCGCTGCTTCATATGGAAAGATGCTAAGTGGCCTTGGTCTTGGTGTTGAATATTTGATATATAGCTTTTATTTATATATATATATAAAATATGGGTGAGTGTAGTTGTTTAAACCTAGCTAGATGGATTATACAAATATAAGGTTAGTAAGATGCATTAAGATATATAAATTTTAGAATACATTCAATAAAGATAAAGCTAGTTAAAAGCTCGATAGTTTTGATTGTTATATCATAATTGTTGGGACAAAATATTTATTATAGAACATATTTTATTGAGTCGCTTCTCCATCATAGGCCTTCAATGCTACAAATTAGCATTTAATTAGTCAAAATATAATAGTATATTCAAATATATCATATACAAAGTGAGCTGGCCCTAAGTGTAATACTTATTTTCTAACTTATCACTCTTAAAAGGTAATCAATTACATAATGATATGACTAAACTTGGACTTAAGGGCATTTTAATAATTTGACTAAAAATAAAAAATGGACCCTAAAATTAATAAGTAAATGGATCAAGGAGAAGAAAGGACAAGTAAAGCCCATAAAGAGAGCAGAAAAACCTTAATAGACTTAAGGTTATTAAGACTAAATACCTAAATACCAAGTCTCGGAAAAAAATAAAACATAGTAAATCATTTGCGAAATTTCTCAAAGTAGAAAAACTCTCAAGAAGAGCATATCTCTGTGTGCACGTTTTCTGAGAAGATGAACCGACACTCTACTATTCTCCGTAAAGGACATCACTCACTCCAGTTCTAAACAACATCACATAACAAGTATAAATTACTACTCTTTAAACTTATATTAATCAAATAATAAGTGTAATTCATTGACAATACAATTAGCTTAAGTTTGGACAAAATCCAAATAGAACTCTTGAAAAATATATAAAAATAATTTGTTCCGTTTTCTTATTCTATGTTATATTCCATTTTTTTTTTTTTATACACACATAGGCATATCAGGAGCTTGTTTGGGTTCGAACTCTTGACTTCCCACATTATATGGGAGACTTATGACATTAGGCCACAAACCACTCTACAATGTTATATTCCATTTGTAATACTTTTAACATTTAAATACCAATTAAATGTACCTCTATAAAGATAGAAAAAAGAAGTCGCGTATTAATGCTCGTACAACAAATAAAATGAAAAAAATTGTATTTTTAATCTCATAAAATAAAGAAGTCTGCCATTTTAGTTTCACGCTTTATGGAATTAGGAAATAGTCCCCATTTTCAAAAAGAAATCAAGCTCATTTCGTCCCAAACTTGTCTTCACATTAGAAAATTAATGGGTTCAGAAAAGCAAGCTTATTTTTAGTCCCAACATGATAGGGATCTTGGCAATTTTACTCTTGTGAATTACGTCAGTGCATTAATATCTACCCCGCTCAAAGGGCAAAATTGTTTGTGCTCCCACAAAATAGGAGTATGCAATTTTAATCCCTCGTTTTATGGGAATTTTTTTAACATCCCAATTCTTAAAAAGTTTACAAAGCCAACCCCCACTACTAAAAAATATGTTTCTTGCTACAATATTTTTTATTTCTTTAAAAATAATGTAGTAAAAAATGACTACTTGCTATAATTTTACTATTGTAGTATAAATTTCAAATGTATGGCAAAGTTCATATTAAATACTACACTTCATCTTATCGTAGTACAAAAAATATTTATTTACTATAATTTTATGTGAGATGAATAATATGTTATGTTTACTACAATTTTACATAAGCCGTGGCAAAAAATTGATGAATTAACCATACTTTTTCATTAGTAAAATAAAAACAACGAAACTTGTAAAAATTTTGCGGCAAGGATTAAGATTTTAAATCAAAAAAATTTCAGTAAAAAAGAAGAAAAAATTATGTTGGAAGCAAGGTTTAATAAATAATATTCAAGGTAAATTAAAAAATTGCTTCTAATTTTTATTATTAAAATATTATTTAATTAATTAATTTATCATAAATTAACAACTAAACACCTCCAAAAAAATTCCTAACTACTCATCATTTTTATTAATAAAATTAGAGATAAAATAAAAAAAAATCTCTATTTTTTATTATTAAAAGTTATTTGAGTAATTAATCAAATGCTTAATTTAGCTTGTTAGTAAATTCCCTCAAAACAATTAAAAACCCCCAGATTGGAGGCAAAATGAAAACTTGCCTCCAATAATTTCTATTATTAAAGTATTTAATTAATTAATCAAATATATTTAAAATTAACTAATTAATAATAAAGTGATCATTGGCCTAGTGGGATCACTTTCACATGCATAAGTATAAGATCAAGAGTTCAAATCCTGATAAACTCCTAGTTTGTGTATGTGTATAAATAAAAGAAAAAAGGTAATTAGTAAAATTCCTCAAAACCACCAAACTAATTGGTTTTTACTACATTTATTGCAGTGAAAAATAATTTAAATATTTACTACATTTTTCAAAGTGTGGCAATTAACTATTATACACTACACTTTTTTAATTATCATAAAAGATAGTGGTGTACTTGGTAACTTTTTACCACATATTAAATTTGTAGTGATTGAAAACTTCGTAGTAGAAGTCAATTACCATGATTAAAAAAGTGTAGCTAAGCTTTTACCTGACTTGCAATGCTTACGATTAGATAAGTGTAGCACAAGTATAGTTAATAACTTTTTAATACACTTACTACTATTAACTACACATAATTAATCATAGTAAAAAGTATATTTTATTGTAGTGCCCTCTTTGAAGAGAGCATATGCAACCCACTATAGTTCACTTCATAAAGCTTAGGAAAGAGTAGCACATTCTCTTAGGAAGGATTGTCAAAGAGCTCAAATTAATTAAACTACAAGAAGTGCATCAAAACCCTAATGGGCTTGAGATCATTAAAAAATTATAAATATTAAGCCTCAAAAAGAAACGGACCATGAAAAGCCAGTCGCAAAAAATTGCAAGTATCTGAGAACTGAAACTCTCTACACACATTCTTAAGGAAAGAGAACTTGATACTTTGCTAGTTTATCGAAAGATACTTTGCTAGTTTACCAAAAAGGACTCTAACTCTATTTTCGTCCAACATCAAATAGTATATATCAAAGTGGATTTAAATATTCAATTTAAAATAGTGTTGAGATGTTTGATTTCAAATAATAATTAGGGTGGTACTTATACCTCAAAAGGTTTCTCATTTAGACTTAATTTGGCCTTTTAATATGTGATAATTGTTAAACTCCAACATTTGTAAAACATATTGTCCATGTATAAGTGAAACAAGCTATTGAGGGTGGAGGCCAACAGATTATGATGCAGTTTGGAGATTGGGGGGGGAGGGGGTAGAGGAGGGAGAACTTTGATTGAGTTGTCTTCTAAAAGACTTTCTATACATAGGAAATATTAGGTGTTTATCATATAGATATTAGATTTTTTCTTTTTAGATAAATATTCTATTACTTGTAATTTCAAATTTTACATTATCTTTAGAAAGCTAGGTATTGTTTACATTATCTTTTGGAGAGTTAAGAGTCCTAGAGATAAGTATGAATTTGTCATATTCCTATTTTTAGAAAATTAGGATTCTTCAAGAGGCCTATAAGCAGGCTCACATATGTAGCTTGTCAAACAACAACTTGAGCAATTAAGTTATTTAGTTTTCTCTCTATGAGGAATATTGTTACTTTGCTTTAAAGCTTGTCATGAACATACTTTCTTTACTTGCATTTTTCTTTTCTTTTTTTCCTCCCAAATTTTACCGCTGCATCAGTCTAGTACTAGAGCATGTTTGCCTTTTTTTGATAGCTAATGCAAGAGTAATCAATGGTTCATGAAACAACTAAATGGTTGATAGAGATCAAACTTCCCCAACTCTGCAAAATGAAATTCCTGGATTAAGAGAATTTCTTCATTGCAGATTGAAGGAGATGAATTCACTTATAGATGCTCGCACCACAAACAGGAGGCCTTGCTAGTGAATTTTCCCAAGCATCACGACTGGTTAGACGTGATTCTATTTGTCAATGTTACCACTATGCAAATGTGAAAGATTCAAACAAGAAAGAAAATAAAGATATCAAGATGTTCAATATGGGATGAGAAATTCAACAAGATTGACCTATTCAATGCCCTGCTAGAGATGAAGATTTCTGCCTAAGGGTAGATACAATTTAAATATTGAAGAATTTATGTACTAGCTTTCAAAAGTAGATAGATTCTTTGACTATTTGGAGATACCTAAGGAGCATAGAGTCAAATTAGTAGCTTACAAGGTAAATGGAGCTATCTCTGCTTGGTGGAAATGTCTACAAAACACAAATACATGTTAAGGTAAATGATGAGTTAAAACATGGTACCAGATGAAATAATTATTGAAGGCTCACTTTCTACCCCCAGATTATAAACAATACCTATCTCTATAATACGATATTACCAAGGAGACAGATCGGTTTATGAATACATCATAGAGTTCTTGCAGCTTGTTAAGTGGAACAACCTACTAGAGTCGGGCAGTCAACAAATGGCAAGATACCACAATAGCTTGAAGCCTGTAATTCAAGATAAGATTGGCTGCAAAAGTTAGCAAATATGTCTAAAGAACGAAACATGACGCTAAAAGCTGAAATGATGATATAAGATAAAAAGATGAAATATTCTAGAAAGAATCAACTTCAGTCAACACCAGCAAATACAAAGCAAAACACGTCAACTAACAACTCTGGAAGACAAATTGAGAAGATGACATGTGATAAAGTAGCAAGTAAAAAGTTAGAGGTGACGGAGATAGTTGATTCCTAAAAAGTGCCCACTATAATCAACTTGGACACTGCTCTATTGATTACCTAAGAATAAAGGATATGCAAGAAGAGCTTTTGAAGAAGAGCTTTAAGACGGAGGCAATACGATATGCAAGCCAGATGGTAACAATGATGGAGAAGATTCAGAGATAACTAAATTTTTATAGTTTGACTGATACCAAAAGAAAGAAGATATGACCCAACGCCACCAGCTTTTCGAACAAGATGCACTATTAATCGTAATGTCTGTGACTTAATTATTAACAGTGGCAATTAGGAAAGCATAATTAAAAAAAGTATTGTTCAAAAGTTGCAACTACCAATGGATAAGCATTCAAATCCTTACAGCATTGGGTAGATCAAGACTGTGGAAAACATTCTAGTGACAGAATACTACAATGTTCCTTTCTCAGTTGGGAAGTATAATGATGAAGTGTACTGCAACACGGTATCCACGTATAATACGCATTATTTTAGATAGGAGAACATATACAAATTGGAGACTAGTGGAGTAATGATGACGTTGTTGCCACTAACTAAGACATCTGAGGGCAAAACTTTTAAAGTGGAAGCTAAGTCTTTCCTAACACTAAATCACTCAGAGAAGAAATTGGAGAATGCATGTAAAGAGACTCAACTAGTTTATTACTCAGTAGTAAAGGGAGTCCTAACTATAACAAAGGAATAGCTGAAAAAGTATATTATACCCGAGAAGCTGCCTGCACAATTGCTAGCAATGCAATATGTTTAGGTAAAGGTCAAACAAAAACTTGAAAAAGCTAATGCTTTCCAAACTTTTGAAGAATGTGATGAACTTAACTTCCATAAACAGTTTCAAACTAGTTCAAAAACTTGTTTTACATATGATAGACATTGTCATGCCAATTATAAATGTCCGATTGAAAATCTTATTGGTACCAAGTTTGTTTAGGTGAAAAAGTTACCTACTACTAACATAAAGTTGCCAGAATAGTGCTCAGCAAGCCAATTAGATTAGCATGTAAAACTACTCCATGTAAACTGCCTTGATTGAATGATATTCAATAAAATGGACATATTCATCTTATGCATTTATGATTTTCTTCATATGCATTTGGTTGAAGCCCCTTAAATCATATAAGACTACGGGACTTGATTACGCATATGATGGTGATCGTGAAACAAGTCTCTATGGTCATGATTTTAAATATTCCATGTCATAAAATCTTTAGAGATGGGGCATCTAAGATTCGAATAGACTTGCACTAACAATGCATACTCCAAGGTGTTGGATATTTAGATATTACCCTTTTTCATGGGCAATCTATGTAATACATAGATGTATGTTAGTGGATGATTGTTAGAGAACAAGTTCACTAAAGACTCGCCTATAGAACCCGCTAGGTAGCTGGAGTGGCAAGTCGATAGTGAAATATTCTCTAGCTTACGATAGTACATATAATTAGTCATTTGACTTGAGGCTCTACAACAACTTTGTATTTAGATCCTTGTGCTTTGATTTTGCTCCAACCACGCAGCAGGTCACCCGGCCTTAGGATGTGCACAAGCTACCCAAGTATAGAGGTTGGTGAGTTCCAATATGGTATCTGTTTCGCTCATCTATGAAGAATGGATTAATCTCTTTTGTATTCTATGATGATTGGTTCCAAGAAATCCTTGCGCAACGTGATATGACAATTTGGAAATTGAGTTTTTCAAAGTTGAGGCTACAATTAGGAATCAAACATTAAGAATAGATACATAGTTATCGAGGTTATTAGGCAATCAACAAATATATTTCCCTACGCCTCTTTTAAGAGATAGAAAATGGAAGAACATATTTGCATGGCAATCGTAAGCAGTAATAGTTCACCCCAAATTAATTTATCTAATTTGTTGGGATCCATAGGCTTGTGCAGAGCATCAACTATGAAGATTGGGTGCTCTTCAATTAATAGAAATTAATTGAAAGAATAATTTGTTTAAAAGAGTTTAGACTAATTAGAATATTTGATATTTACTAAATCACAAAGAGTTGTGAGCCCATGTCTAATTAATTTGTTAACCTAAAAGGTCACACACAAAAGTCTAGAACACTTTAATTAGAAATGAAGAATTATCAAAGGAGTTAGATATTTTAATTAGACAAGTTGGAACAGAACAGGTTGACTAATTAGGAGTTAATCACAATGGCTTGGAATAAATTAAAGAATTAAAGTAAACCAATTAAATTAAGGAGTTAATTTAATTGAAGGCCATGTGACAATTTAATTAGTCAAGCCAACTTAAAGAGTTAAGCTAATTTAATTAAATTAAGGAGTTAATTTAATTAATGAGAGAATCTAATTTTGGAGGAAAAATTAAAATGGAATAGTCCATTTTAAAATTAAGTTGGCATTTTAATTTTCAAAATTAAAATCCAACGTAGCCTACAAGTTGGCATGCTAGTTGGCAAGGAGTAACGATAGTGTGATGAACACTTCTAGAAGCATCCAACTCACACTATAAATACTTCATTCCCCACACCATGGCTGGCCACTTGCATTTTTTCCTCCCAAAATTTTTATCTCATGTGTTGAGGAAAACTACCATTCCTAGATTCTCTCCAACCTCCCTCTCTCTTGCAACTCCCTCACACCATCTCCACTTTCTTCCTCATTCTAATTATAGCAAAAGAGTGAGGATCTAGAGTGTGATAGGCATGTGGATATCTTTTCAAGCACTACACTGGAGTGCCTATTGTTGATGAACAAGATCTAGCATTTGGAATAGAGTTCTTCAAAGATAGAAGAGGATTTTTTAGGAGATTGAAGCCCGGTAACCTCGGTGCTCTTTTCCAGGGTTTTTGATGCCATTTATCCACCATTTGGAAGAGACTTTAAGGAAAAGAGTTTCTGGACTTGAAGTTTTTGGAGTGGGAAGAAGAAGATCAAAAAATTGGTATTGGAAATCTTCACCAATGAGGTCTCAATTGAAGGATTTACAAGTTGATTTTGAGAAATCAACAAAGGTACTTCTTTTTCTCCCTAAATTCTTAATTTAGTCATAATTTAGATCCTTGGGTAAGGCGATGTAAGTTACATTTTGTGTTTTAATTTTCTTCTATTTTGGGATTCTTGCTTCACCTCTATCTTCGAATGGTGTTGGAGCCAATTTTATGCCTAAATTTGTATTTGTTGAATTAATTCATTAATTTATTGATTCAATTAATAGACTTAAGGTTTTCGAGTTTATGCATATGGCTCTCTATGTGTCATATTGAAATATGTCAATATGTGCTAGATAGTGATTTAGTTATATCGGTATGAATTTTGATTCAATTATCAGATGTTGATTTAGCATGTTTTTTATTGCTTAAATTAGTTTTTTTAATTTTTGTATCCAATTGGATTGGAGTCTCTTAAAGTTGTTTGAAGAATAGTGTGTGAGTGCTTATAAGCCTAAGAAGATGGTGAATTAGGCCTGAGGGATTTTAATGCAGCGGAAGTTTATCACTTAAAACACTTTTTGGCCTTACAAAATAATTTAAGTCATTTGCAGAAAACAATTTTAGTTACTGAATGGAATTTGCAAGTACTAATTAAACAACCAATCAGACCAGTAATAGAAAGCAGTAAAAATCGAAATAAAATGACACTGGTATTTATACAGGTTCGGCATGCCTACTCTTCTACTTAAATTTTCATTTAGGATTTTGAACATATCAAATCAATTAAAATATAAGAAAGTTTTACGATTAAGTATAGAAATTTGATAAAATAAAAGTAAAAAGGATCAGAAACACCCTATCAGGGTAAAAACCAACTCTTCGCAAAGAGCAAAATTGAAATCCCCGATGGGATAAGGCATATTCCATGCAAAATCAGTTGCATTATGAACAGGTCTTAGGGAACTTCTGCTAGTTTCACTTGCACAACCTCTATAGACTGATGCATGAGTTGCTGCCACTCCGTACGTCAAGCTCTAAACTCTCATTCCAGACTAAAACCCAGAATACTACAGAAGATTCCAAAAGTACTGCTTTACTGGTTTCTTCTCCTAGAGTTCCTTAGAGCAACCAAGCGTAGATTTATTTTCTTCACAGGGTTCCTCGAGAGCATATACGATTCCAGTCCCTCTTTACCACTAGGTCTTTCGAGACACAAACTGCTTTGTTCTCATCTCCCCAAGGTCTGTCGAAGGCAAGCTTCTCTTGACCTTCTACACCACAAGATCCCTCGAAAATACAAGTAGAGCAAGGAATTAGCAACTTAAACACAAAATATGTATGAAAGTATCACACGACTCCTCAAGATACTTAACAAAGACTAAGTGATTTACTTTCATTGTTGCTACATATTTTCTTATTTATAATCTCATATCCAACGGCTATAAATCTTTAATTAAGTAAGTGCCCATTGGAATCAAATAAAGAAATAACATATTATGGTAAGCAGGCATTTGTACCACAACTTTTGAATTTATCAATAAGTACAGTAAGAATGATTTCTTTCCTAAGTTATAGGATATGAATCAAGCTCGAATCTTCAAAAGATCTTTTAATTATGAAAAGTAAATTCCAACACATAGATAGATTCCAGCAGATAATACAGAAGAATAATCATAATTTAATTGCATGGTTTCAGTACATAATTTTGGAATGTAATTTTGTCATAGTCAAAACAATGTAAGTCATATAAAGGGTTAACAATCTACCCCTTTTTTATGATGACAAATTTTGAATAGAGATAAAGGATATCACCTGAGCTCTCCCTTGTTTATGTGTCTAGTTTTGTCAATTTGTGCTCCCCCTATCTGATTGCAATTCAGGAATCCAAGAGCAACTTGTGCTCCTCCTATCTATGTGCTCAAGAAACCAGATAAACAACAAATACCAGCAGATACCATATAATAGAAATCATCCATTCATATACTAAGCCTAATCATTAATCATCCAGAGGTTTAAGAGTTTAGAGTTTTATAAAAATTGTTCATCCTCCAAGCAGGTAAAAATAAACTTAGTAATAGAAGTAAGTTCTAGCAAATAAATAAATAAGTTCTAGCAAAAGTTTGAAAATTTTCAAATTTTCAGATCTTTTCTCCCCCCCCCCCCCCCCTCATCATCAAAAGAGGCCTAAGAAGCATTCAGGTAAGCTTTCACTTTCTCCTTCAGCTGAATAATGCTAGCACGATTAAGACTAGATTTGCAAAGAAAATGCTCTTGAGTTTGTAATCCATGGAATCAACAAGGGTTTCTACCTGCAAGAGTCTCCACAACCTTACTAAGATCATCCATCTTAGCTTCAAGTTGCTTATCAACTTTCCACTTAGCCTTTCTTGATGTTTTAATAGGAGTAGGGCAAATAGGGCTGAATTATTCAAATTCTGAGCTAACAGTCACTAGTTTTTTGAATTTATGAGGATGAAGCTTAATTCTGCTAGGGGGTCTACCAACTCCCCTAAACCATCCATCATCCTCAGTATACTAAATCTTCATTTTTCTAAGGCTAGCAAAGTTTAAGATTTTATGGTCACGTTATCCCTCAATCCAAGCATCCAATAAGAAAACTCCCTCATGCTTAAAAATATGAGTAAGAATTATGGAGTAATGAAGATTTTTAGCTTAATGGGAGAAGGAATACACCATGTACTTTAGAATTATAAAACCAATATTTACCAATTCTTGTCTAACAACCTTAGCCATCACATAGAGACTCATAAAATTAAGGTCAGTAGAATGACCACCACTAGATACCGGAGGAGAAAATAATACAACTGAGCATTTTATGAAGTAGAATATGTTCAATCTTCAATTTGTTTAAAGCAGTCCTATCAGATAAAGTATATTCTTTACCCCCACAAAACATTTTGGTGATTTCATCATAGGAAATATCAACATCAGACAAGTCTCCAAAAGTAAAAAACTTGGTACCATCATCAGGAAGATCAAGTAAAAAATTCAGTTTTGACAAAGATAGCACAATCCATTTTCCAAACATATAGGATTCAATGGAAATATCACTTTTAGATTCAATGAAGGTAAAATTTGAGTAAAACAGCTTCATCAAATATTGATAGAATCTTTCATCAAGTTTCATAAAATTATCCCATTTCAAATTACACACAAAATCAATGGCATGAGATTTTACTAGAGAATCAAAATTAACTGCTCTTCCCCTATTCAAGTTTTGGCCAGAAATTTTTTTATGAAAATATTTTTTGGCTTTGGCAGAATAGAATTTAAGAAATGAGGGAACTTTACCAATGAAAAGAGGGGGATGGATTAGGATCCAATTATTAAACCAAAAATAGGCAAAAATAAAACTATCTCCTTCCCAAGGATCAACTGCATGCCAAGAATTAGGATTAGAAGCTTGAAAATTACCTTTGATGAAAGGATTCAAAGCAATCAACTAGATCACTCCAAGGACTCCCCCAATGGATGATCTACAAGCACCAACAGTTTGATCCAATTGCTGCCCTTCCAAAGTTCCAAAAATTAGCAAAATCGGCACACCTTTTCACCACCAATACAGTGAGTAGCTGGCCGAAAATCACTGGAAATCAAAGCTCCTTGATCGTCCAATCAATACTTCAAAATCGGCCTAAAAAATAGTTCACCTATTAACTTCTAGGTTCTGTTAAGTCCACACACCTAGGATTAGCTCTCAATCAACCTCACTTTTCCATAGAAGAGAGGATGAAGGTAATTATAGGAATGGCGGTTTTGATGGAGGAGAGAGAGATGAGAGAATTTTGGGTATGGTTATTCAACACATGAATTATGCCAAACTTTTGGAGGGAAAATATGACGAATACCAATAGGGATGGCACCCCCGGGGAATGAGGCAGGGAGTTACTCCCCCGTCCTTGTCCCCAAACCCCACCATATCCCCCGTCCCCATCCCCATCCCCATCCCGGTCCTATTCCCCAATTCTCTGCGAGGACCCATGGAGATTTCCGAAATAGCAAATATTACCAATTTATTTCAAATTTACGAATAAAAATTAGGAATATGAATTTAATTTAGGAATAAAAATTAGATATAGATTTACATTTTTATTATTTATACTTTATTATTCATTGGTTTTTATAATTTAGATAAAAACTACTAAAATAATCAAAAATATTACATATATATAAATATAATTAAAGGCATTATATTTATTTGACTGAGATAAGGTCCCCACGGGGAGGGGGAGGGGAGTATAATCCCCATCCCCATCCCTCCAAATTTGGGGACCCGAATTTGGAAATCCCTGTGGGGACCTCGAAATTGGGGATTATTTTTTCATCCCTAAATGCCAACTATCCATAAGTGGCCACCAACATGCTTATTTATAGGAGGGGATGGAAAGGCTTCCATCACACCCTCTGTACATGTGCGCGCTAACTTGCCAACTTGCATTTTCATTTAATGTGTATTTGCATTTGAATTAGCATTTACATTTCATCTCATGAAATGTAATGCCAACTTATATAATTCAAATGGATTCTTCCATTCGATTTTCCACCAAAACTTAAATTCCTCATTTAATTAAATTAACTCTTTAAGTTAACATGAGTTAACTTAACTTGACTAATTAATTGTCATATGGCATCAATTAAATTAACACCTTAATTTAATTGGCCTAATTCAACTTCTTAAATTATTTTGATTAATTTAACACTTAAATTAATCAAACCAAAATGACAATTAAAATTAGCCATTTTCTCTCCTTCGGATAAAACTTCCTAACGCATGATTTTCTAACACGTTAGAAAATCCCTCATATCAAATAAGAGTTTCGTTAAGCTTTTGTGTGTGACCCATTAGGTTCATCCATTCATTGGACATGGGCTTACAACTCATTGTGATATTTTGAATATTGAAATATTCACATTAGTTTAAACTCATTTAAACTAATAACTCTTTCAATTAATCTCTATTATTTGAAGAGCACCCAATCTCAATGGTTGATGTCTAGAAACATGCCCATGAAACCCAACTAATTGGATGAATGAATTATATCTTGATGAACCATTATAGCTTACACCTACCATGCAAATATGATCCTTCAGTCTCTTATCTCCCGAAAGAGGCCTAAGACGAGATATTTTCCGGCTCCTTAATAGCTTCAATAACTATGTCTCTACATCCATTGTTCTATTTCCCCTTAAGACCTCAACTTTGGAAAATACCTTTTCCAAATTTTCACATTACCTTGCGTAAGGATTTCTTGAAATTGACCATTATAGAATATATATATATATATATATAGGAGATGCACTCGTTCTTCACAATAATGAGGAAACAGATCCTATCTTGGATCTCACAAACCTCCATGTTTAAGTAGCTCATACCCAATCTAAACTCTGGATGACCCACTACGTGGTCAGGGGAAAGTCAAAGCATAAGGATCTAAAGACAAGGTTACTACGAATCCTCAAGTTCAAAGACTAATTATATGCACTATCATAAGCTTAAGAACTTGCCACCACCAACATGCCACTACAGCTATCTAGTGGATTCTCCTGGAAGGCCTTCAGTAAACTTGTTCTCTGACAGGCATTCACTAACATGCATCTATGTCTAACATAGATTGCTCATAAAATGGAGCAATATCCAACCCCTTGGAGTATACATCGTTGGTGCAAATCTATCCAAATCTTAGATGCCCCTTCTCTTAAGATTCTATGACTTGAAATATTTAAAATCATGACCCTAGAGACTTGTTTCATGATCACCATCATATGTTCCATAGTCTTGTATGATTTAAGGGCTTCAACAAAATGCAAGTGAAGTATAAAAAGCATAAGATGAAGATGGTCATTTTATAAAAATATCATTCAATCTAGATTGTCTCACAATTGGAGTAGTATTACACACAAATTCTAATTGGCTGCGGGGCACTATTCCAACAACCAAAATATTAGTTGGTAACTTCTTCAAGATTGATTGGAATAGAGGACTTACGGCTTGACAGATACTCATTTGAACCACCTGGTTTTTACGGAGAACACATGGGGTGTCCTTAATACCAAGCTCCTTAGAACCTAAAAACTCAGGTTTATTATAGGAAGAAGATTTTTCTTCATTAGAGTTAGAGTCATTATACCATTTTAGCAGAAGATGAGCTTTAAATACTTCGAGATGAACGGGTTCAGAGAAGACGAAAAGAGTTTCTTTTTCTTTGAGGAAAAAGGTCCAATAGAATGAGAGCCTCCTCTCTTTAGCACTTCGAAAGAGATCGAAAGGTTTGAGAGAAAGATGAGAAGAGGGATTTCTGCGGCAAAAATTTTTACACGTGAAGAAGAAAAAGACAGATCAATCAAAATAAAGAAAACTTGGGAAAGTGAGATTTTGAAAACTGGATCAGTTAATTATAATAATGGCCGAGATTTTCTAAAATAAAAATGGCAATGGGGAAGGTACATTGAGCATAATATTGGGTAGTTTTCAAAAAAGAGAATAACTGTCAAGTTTAATCATAACTTATTTTTCCCTCCAAATCAAATTTTGATTTTATTCCTAATTTATTTCTTACATCAACAAATTTCCTTCTCTCCAATGCCTTAGTAAGAATATCAGTAAGCTAATTTTCAATCACAACAAAATCAATTGATATATCACTTTTATTTAAATGATCATGCAACAAATGATGTTTAATTTCAATGTGTTTTGTGCGTGAATGCAAGACTGGATTTTTAGAAATGCTAATAGCACTGGGACTATCACATAAAATAGGCACACAAGGAACATTAATACCAAAATCATGTCAAATACGTGTCATCCATAATACCTGGGTGCAGCAATTTCCCAAGGCTATGTATTCTGCCTCGGTTGTGGATAATGCCATTACACTTTGCTTTTTGCTACGCCATGAAACTAGACAATTTTCCAGTAGCTAACAACCACCACTGGTATGTTTCCTATCTATCTTACAACCATAATAGTCCGCATCAGAATAGCTTATGAAATTGAAAGATTTAGAATATGGATACTATAAGCCATAGTAAGATGTTTCCTTAAGATATCTTATTATTCTTTTAACAACATTCAAATGGGATTCCTTTGGATTTGACTGAAATCTAGCACATAAGCATGTTGAGAACATAATATCCAGATGACTTGTAGTTAAATAAAGTAAACTAACAATCACACCTTTGTAGACTTTCTCGTCTACATTCTTACCATCATCATCAAGCTCCAGTCTGGTACTTGTACTAATGGGAATGGTTGTAAGGTTGCATCCACTCAGTCTGAACTTCTTTAGAAGCTCCATTGTATACTTCTCTTGTGAGACAAATGTCCCTTTCTGAGTTTGTTTCACTTGAAGTTCCAAGAAGAAGTTGAGCTCTCATATCAAGCTCATCTCAAATTTCTATTTCATTTTCTCAGATAGCTCTTGACAAAGTAGATCTAAGTAGCACCGAAAATGATGTCATCGACATAAATTTGAACAATAAGAGAACCATCATTTTGGTGCTTAGTGAATAGTATAGTATCTAAGATTCCAATAGAAAAACCATTGTTTATGAGAAAATTACTCAATAGATCATACCAAGCCCTAGGAGCTTGTTTTAGTCCATATAAAACCTTTGTTAGTTTAAAAATGTGATGAGGAAAGTTTTGATTTTCAAAACCAGGGGGTTGCTCAATATAAACTTCTTCTGTCATGAATTCATTTAGAAAAGCCCTTTTTAGGTCCATTTGATAGAGCATAAACTTTTTATGAGATGCAAAGGCAAGAAGTATTCTAATTGATTCTAAACTTAGAATTGGAGCAAACGTTTTATCATAATCAATGCCCTCTTACTAACTGTAGCCTTTTGCTACCAGTCTAGCTTTATTCCTGGTAACCTTACCGGTTTCATCTAGCTTATTTCTAAACACGTACTTGCTACTAATGACTGGATGGTGTGGTAGTCGTTCTACCAGCTTCTAGACTTTATTCTTTTCAAACTGAGCCAATTCTTCCTTCATTGCTTCAATCCAAAATGGATCTTTTAGTACCTCTTTGGCATATTTAAGTTCAATCATTGAAATGAGAGCACAGTTGAATTCATCAGGTGAAACTTATCTGGCTTCGGATCTGGTAATTATTCCAGCTTAAAGACCTTTAATGATTCGATTAGTACAGTGACTGGAAGCATGTTTAAACTTTCTAGTTCTTTGTTCAGGCTTTTCTACTGATTCACTAGAGTAATATTTAGTAGCGGGATTTTTTTCCTCAAGTAATTCTGGTTTCTCTTGATTTAAAAAAGATTGCTCAAGATCTGGAATCTTAACTAGTTCTTCAATCCTACAATTTCCTTGCTCAAGGTTTCCTTGGCACAAGATAGGTTAGTTTCATTAAATGTAACATGTATGGATTCTTTAACTGTTCTTTTCCTCTTATTAAACACACGATAGGCTTTACTATGCATTGAATAACCATCAAAATTAGCTTTATCAATTTTGGAATCAAGCTTTGTCAAATAGTTCTATCATTGAGAATGTAACATTTGCAACCAAATACACAAAAATAAGAAATACTAGAACTTTACCATGCCACAATTCATATGGAGGTTTTCTCAACACTAATCTTAAGAAAACATGATTTGACAGGCCATATTCACAGCTTCACCCCAAAAGGATTTAGGAAGATCATATTTATTAAGCATGGTTCTATCAACTTCTTGCAAATTTTGATTTTTCCTTTCAACCACCCCATTTTGTTGGGGAGTCTTACAAGTAGAAAAATCATAAATGTAACCATATTCTTCAGAAAACAAAGTAAAATTTATTTCATCAAACTTAGTTCCATGGTCACTTCAGATTTTCTTAATAAAATAACCCTTTTTTTCATTTTGAAGCCTTTTAGTGAGTGGAATGGAAGTACTTAAAAAACCATGTTTATGAGCAAGGAATAGAACCCTTGTAAAATGAGTATAATCATCTACTATGAAAAATACATATCTTTTACCACCAAGGGAAGTGGTTTTCATAGGCCCGAATAGGTCAATGTGTAGAAGTTTCAGTAGTTTAGAAGTTGTGACCTCATTCTTTAGTTTGAAATATGTTTAGATTTACTTCCCCTTTCGGCATGCATCACATATCCTGTCTCTGGAGAAATTTAACTTTGGTATCCCTTTGATAAGATCTTTCTTTGTGAGATGAGATATAAGCTCTATGTTTACGTGGCCCAATCTTCTATGCTATTTCCAGCATTCTTCATCTGAAATAGTTAAACACTCCACATTTTGATAGGTTAAATCATAAAGGGTTGTATAATAAACATTTTCATCCCTGGTAGCAATAAAAACCAGCTTCTCATTTTGCTTAATCTCACAGTGATTGCAATGGAATTTAACCTCATAACCTTCATCGCATAGTTGATTGATGCTAAGCAAGTTATTCTCAACAAACCATACATTATCAATTACAGTACCAGTCTGCTTACCAATAGTACATTTACCTACTATCATCCTTCGTGTTGTCTACATAGAGAATATTTCCCGCAAGACAATTGTTAAGCTAAAGGAATAGGGACACATCCCGAGTCATATGCCTGGAACATCCGCTATCAAGTACCACTTTTATTGTCAGGAATGTTCCTTGGTATGAACCTACAAAAAATTGGTTTTTTTAGGTCCCCAAACTATGTTGGGTGCTTTATGGTTAGTAGCAGATAATTTTCTTACCCAAACAAACTTGGTACCAAAGAGTTTTTCAATCGGACATCTGTAATTGACATGACTAGGTCTACCACAAGCAAAGCAAGTTTTTTAACTGGTTTGAAATGTTTTTTGAAAGTTGTTGAAACAAGTTTGGTATTTTTCTAATTCATGAGATTTCTAAATTTCCAAACACTTTTAGCATTATTTCTAGGTGGAACAGGCATTTGTGTGTGCTTAACACTCGTGGAACATTCACCTAGATCATCCCTAGCACGACAACATTCTTCAACAACTATTTTTCCTTTGATTTCACAGCTCATATTCTCAATTTGTTTCTTCAATGAGTTATTTTCTTTAGTGAACCAATCATTCGTTTTCTTTTAGCATTCAGCATCAAGAGTCTTTCTATTTTTAACTATTTGCATTTCAAATTTGTCTTTATGAGCTCTATCAAGTTCTCCTTGCAAATAATCCACTTTATCTTGCAAAGCTTTATTTTTATCAAGAAGCATTTGGACACAAATTTCATAAAGCTTAAGCAATTTTTGCACATCCTCATCAGTGTCAATTTTATCACTGGAATCATAATCAGAACATGAAGAGGTACTTACTTGATTTACCATGGAGCAATTCTCTTTATTGTCAAATTGTTCACCATCGGATTTGCCCCATCTAGTTGTCATTGCCTTAACTTTGGTAGTTTTGCTTTTACCCTGAATTGGGAACAATCTAATTTACTGTGTCTGATTTCATTAAATTCGTAGCAGCGAAGTAGCTCGGTACTTTGAGTTTTTGAATTAGTTCTTTTTCATTTTGATCTGTTGTTTTGGAATTTCCTTTTGAGCTTCATCAGTTGCTTTAATCTCCGAGAAATCAGAACGATTTCATCCTTAACCTAGTCCTCATCAAGATCTTCTTGAAGTTCAAAATTGGAATTGTGATGGGTATTAAAAGCAATATTCATTTTGGCTTTTTTTTCAAACCTTCTTCTTTATTTAGCAACGTCATCCCATGGAATGTGAGAGATCCAATCAGTTCACCCATGGTCATCCTGCTAAGATCACGAGCTTCTTGAATAGTAGTAACTTTTGGCGTCTATTCCTGGGGAAGTGATCTAAAAATCTTTCGGACTTGCTCATCGTCATTTATAGTTCTACTAAGTATGAACATAGGACTTATAATTTCCATGAAATGCACGCACATCTGACTAATGAATGAGAAGAGCAAGCATCTCTTGTCGAATGAGAAGAGCAATCCTCTCTTGTCAAATCTAACTAGTACCTTCATAAATCACTTATTATATTTCCCACATTTGCTTTGTTGTAGCGTATGTATTAACTCAGTTGTACTCCTTTTTTGTAAGAGCGCATGATAGAATATTTTTGGCCCTCGCATTCATTAAGATGGCCTTTTTATCATCACAGGTAAATTCTCGTCGCTCCTTTGGAACTATTTGTCCGTCAACCAATTTAATTAGATCCGTTGACCCTTCACTGACCACGTCCCATAAATCAAAATCTAAGGCAATTATGTATTCTTGCATCTAGTTTTTCCATGTAGTATAATTACAATCATCAAACAGTAGAGGCCAGTTGTGCAAATGCCCTTCTCTAGCTTATGATAGCGCATATAATTAGTCCTTTGACTTGAGGTTCTACAGTGACCTTGTATTTAAGTTCTTGTGCTTTGATTTTGCTCCGACCACATAGCAAGTCAGCCGGCGGTTAGGTTGGGCACAAGCTACCTAAGTATGGAGATTGGTGAGTTCTAAGATGGTATCTATTTCGCCCATCTCTGAAGAATGGATTAATCTCGTATATATTATATGATGATCAATTTCAAGAAATCCTTGTGCAATGTGATATGAAAATTTGCAAAAGGAGTTTTCCAAAGTTGAGGTCATAATTAGGAATCAAACATTAAGAATAAATACATAGTTATCGAGGTTATTAGGGAATCGAAAAATATCTTGCCCTAGGCCTTTTTCGGAAGATAGAAAATGGAACCACCATATTTGCATGGCAATTGTAAACAGCAATAGTTCACTCCAAATTAATTCATCCAATTCATTGGGTTCTATAGATTTGTACTAGGCATCGACTATAAAGATTGGGTACTCTTAAATTAATAGAGATTAGTTGAAAGAGTAATTAATTTAAAAGAGTTTAGACTAATCAGAATATTTGATATTCACTAAATCACAAAGAGTTGCGAGCTCGTGTCTAATTAATTGGTTAACCTAAAGGGTCACTCAAAAAAGCATCGAACATTTTAATTAGAAGTGGAGAAATTATCAAATGAGCTAGATAATTTAATTGGTCAAGTTAGAATAGAACAAGTTGACCAATTAAGAGTTCATCACAACGGCCTAATTAATTTAAAATGTTAAATTAATTAAATTAATTCAAAGAGTTTAATTAAACTAATTGAATTAAGTAGTTAATTTAAATGGAGGTCATGGGGCATTTTAATTTTAATCAAGTCAACTTAAAGAATTACGTTGATTTAATTAAATTAAGGAGCTAATTTAATTAATGAGAGAATCTAATTTTGGAGGGAAAATTAAAATGGAAGATTCCAGTTTAAAATTGAGTTGGCATTTTAATTTTGAAAATTAAAATCCAACTGAGCATGCAAGTTGGCATGCTAGTTGGCAAAGTGTAACGACAGTGTAATGAATGCTTCTAGGAGCATCCAACTCATATTATAAATACTCCATCCCCTACACCATGGCTAGCCACTTGCATTTTACCCTCCCAAAATTTTTATCTCATGTGTTGAGAAAAACTACCCCTTCTAGATTCTCTCCAACCTCGCTCTCTCTATTCCAACTCCCTCATACTGTCTCCACTTACTTTTTCCTTCTTCCTCAATCTAATTCTAGCAAACGAGTGAGGATCTAGAGTGTGGTAAGTGTGTGAAAACCTTCAGAGGCAGTACATTTGGAGTGCCTATTGTTGATGAACAAGAACTAGCATTTGGAGAAGAGTTCTTCAAAGATGGAAGAGGATTTTTTTAGGAGATTGAAGCCGGTGACCTTTGTGCTCTTTTGCATGCTTTTTTATGCCATTTTCCCACCATTTTGAAGAGTCGTTAAGGAAAAAATTTCTTTGGAATTGGAGCTTTTGGAGGGGGAAGAAGGAGATCAAAAAATCGGTGTTGGAAATCTTCTCCAGTTAGGTCTCAATTGAAGGATCTACAAGTTGATTTTGAGAAATCAACAAAGGTACTTCTTCTTCTCCCTAAATCCTTAATTAAGGCATAATCTAGATCCTTGGGTAGGGTGATGTAAGTTACATTTTGTGTTTTAGTTTCGTTCTATTTTTGGATCCTTGCTTTACCTCTACCTTCAAGTGGTATTTGAGCCAATTTTATGCCTAAATTTGTATTTGTTGAATTAATTCATGAAATGAATTGATTCTAGGAATTCCATTTCTTGATTCAATTAATGGATTTAAGATTTTCAAGTTTATGTATGTGGCTCTATATGTGTTGAATTGAAATATGTCAATATGTGCCAGATAGTGATTTAGTTATATTGGTATAAGTTTTGATTCAATTACTAGATGTTGATTTAGCATGGGGTTTATTGCTTAAATTAGTTTTTTCAATTTTTGGATCCAATTGGATTGGAGTTTCTTGAAGTTGTTTGAATAATAGAGTATGCATGATTATGAGCCTAAGAGGGAGATGAATTAGACCTAAGAGATTTTAATGCAGCGGAAATTTATCACTCAAAATACTTTGTGGCCTTACAAAATAATTTAAATCTTTTGCAGAAAATGATTTTATTAACTGGAATTTGTAAGTACTAGTTAAACAAGTAGTCAGACTAGTGATAAATAGAGCAGTAAAAATAGAAATAAAATGACATTGGTATTTATAGAGGGTCAGCAAGCCTACTCCTCTAACTAAGTTTTCACGTAGGATTTTGAACCTATCAAATCAATTAAAATATAAGAAACTTTTACAGTTAAGTACAGAAATTTGACAAAATAAAAGTAAAAAGGATCAGAAACACCCTATTAGAGTGAAAACCAACTCTTCACAAAGAGCTAAACCAAAATCCCAAGTTGGGTAAGGCAGATTTTAGAATACTGTGAAACCAGCTGCGTTGTGAACATGTCTGGGGGAACTTCTACTAGTTTCAGTTGCGCAACCTCTATGGACTGATGCAAGAGTTGCTGCCACTCCTTACGGTAAGCTCTAGACTCTCCTTTTAGACTGGAACCCAGAATATTGCAGAAGATTCCAAACAGTATCGCTCTATTAGTTTCTTCACCAAGAGGTCCTTAGAGCAACCAAGCACCGATTTGTTCCCTTCACGGGGTCGATTTGTTCTCTTCATGGGGTCCCTCAAGAGCAAGTATGACTCCCGTCTCTCTTCACCACTAGATCCTTCGAGACACCTACCACCTTGTCCTCATCTCCCCAAGGTTCATCAAAGGCAAGCTCCTCTTGACCTTCTTCAGAACAAGATCCCTCAAAAACACACATAGAATAAGGAATTAGCAACACTTAAGCACAAATCATGTATGAGAGTATCACACAACTCCTCAGGACACTTAACAAAGATATTTTCCCGACTAAGTGATTTACTTTCATTGTTGCTACATATTTTCTTATTTATAAGCTCATATCCAATGGCTAAAAATTCTTAATTAGGTAAATGTCTATTGGAATCAAATAAGGAAACAACATATTATGGTAAGCATGCATTAGTACCATAAATTTCAAATATATCAATAAGTACAACAATAATGATTTCTTTCCTAAGTTGTAGAGATGTGAATCAAGCTAGAATCTTCAAGAGATCTTTTAATTATGGAAAGTAAATTCTAGTGCACAGACAGATTCCAGCAATTAATACAGAAAGATAATTATTATTTAATTGCATGCTTTCAGCACATAATTTTGGAATGTAATTGTTTCATAATCAAAATAATGTAAATTATCAAAATGGTTAACATAGTGATTTTTTCTTAGATTTGATTTTTGAAGTAATTTGAGCACTTTACTTCCAGTTTTAAAGGTTTTTAAATTCTAGAAATTTATCAAAATATGTGTGGCATAATGTTATGGAGGTGCTTGTAGAGTTTGAAGTACAAAATTGCATGAAAAAATGGCTTGTCTAAGCCTATAGGTAGCACGGCACAATGCTGCCTAGGCTGCCTTCACCCAGCATGCAGTGGGCGTGCGGCTGACAGCTCGAGCAGCAACTCGCTAGTTGGTTAGAGGCCTTGAGCCACTTTTGTGCAATTTTTGTGTTCTTAACTTGATTGTTTCACGCAACTTTGATGCACAATTGTTCTATAAGTACCCAGATTAATGTTGGTTATTTTTGCATGCTTATAGGATCAAATTTAAGTATGCTCTTCAAGACTTGTGCAAAATTAGGATGCATAAGAGTTATGCTAAATTTTGCCTAATAATTAATTGTTTATGTGATAAACTCTTAGTTAATGGATTGAATGTCAATTCAAGTTATTGTTTATTTAATTGGTGAATGGATAATGGCCGAATAGGAATGAACATGAGCCTTTAATTTAGCTTAATTAAAATTCAATGTTGATTGAATGGGTTGCATTAAATGGGGTTTGTATACATCTTGTTTTTCCAACTTATAATTGTTAAGAGAGTGGACAACTTAGGTGGTGAGGATTTCCTTATTCTTTTAATTGGTGTAGCACCCCCACTTGGGATATCACCCAAATGCCAGAATGCCACTCAAATCAATCATATAGCATGCAATAACATATCCAATAGGCCCATAAAAAATTTTCAAAACTCTCCAATAAACTACGATGATCACAACTCATAGCATGTTTTGAACTTAACACAACAATATCAGAGTGCAGAAGTCATACTAATAACCCATCTTAATTCAAAACATACATCAACGTATGTAATATCATACATACATTCCAAAAGTCTCCTGTTTTTCCTGACATAGCACAACATCTCTAAGATTTATACATATTGAATGGTGAATTATATATATGAACATACATTCACCAACTTAATACAAAATGTCAAGCCATAACTCTCAGTCCAAGCCTCCAGTCTTATACCTGTCTGTAAAGAAGTAAATGGTACGAGGGCGAGTCATAAGGACTCAATGAGGAATAAGGCAACAACAGTAGATGGTTATCTAAAGTCAATGATAACAACAAAGTTCAATAACACTAGAGTAAAAAAGCTCAAACAAGTCAGAATGAAAATACAGAACATTTTTCAAACAGTAACAATTGCTAGGTCGGGATGCTGTAACTGTCAGCTCAAACGGCCCAGGATCATCTCGATCGATGCTGCTCGGGAGGTTTAGAGCATCTCAACCGATCACAGTCGAGAGGGAATACAGACGGCTCAGTTGGCTTGCCTTCAGCCCGATCCAAACTGGAAACTCACTCCAACTTTATTGCTCCACAAGCTAAAACAATTTAAGAGTGCAAGCCCAACAGACTATGCATATCAAATAAAAAAATTATGTATATCAGATTATCCTTATGCCTCCATAACAATACAGTTGATCAATCAATAACAGTTCAGTGGCACGACCATGATAGCTCGGCAATAACAGTAGCACAAGCATGATAGCTTGGCAGCAACAGTAGCACAAGCACGACGGCTTGGCAAACAGTAACACAAGCATAACAACTTGGCAAGGATCTCGACCCAACAATTCCCCTGTATCATTTTCAATCAATATTTTGAACGATCAATTGCCAACATAGCAGAATAGCTGAACAATGATGCCAACACGGCAAATCCAATATATACTGATCAATCCAGGAAATCAACACGATATTTAACACTCAAAACACAAATTCAACATGAATGATACAGTAACACTATGAAAAGTTCATGGCGCCAGAACAATAAATCAATGTGTTCAGAATGATTTTAAAGAAAACACAAGCCACTCGGCCGTACAGTTCAGTTTCCAGAAAAAGAAATCACTTTTCACAAAGCTTCACAGAAGCCGATCTGGACAGTCATTTTCAATAAAACGGATCAAATATCAATTAATTTCAAATCAAGAGAACCTCACAGGGTTTGAGAATAAATAAAAAATCACAACAGATATCAATCAGCAGAACCTAATGGGTTCAACGATGACTATAGATTAGGCTCACCAAATCAAGAACCAATCGGTAGAACCCTCACAAGGGTAACAAAAATCATCAAAGTACGATAATCAAAGTACGATAATCAAAGTAATAATAACCCTCACAGGGGTTTATCAAGGAAATGATAAGTCCAAAGGTTTCCAAATTGGTGGATCATCACAGGGTAACAACAATCAACAAAGTACGATAAACAAAGCAATACCAACCCTCACAGGGGTTTTTCAAGGAAACGATAGGTACAAAGATTGCCAAATTGGCGGATCCTCACCTCGTCAACCTCAGCAATAGTCAGAAACCTACTCGTCTCCAGGCCCCAAGTCCTCACCACCTAATAAGATGATGCGATTGAGTTCTTAACTTGCCCATTTAACCCTTATAACACATGTTAATCAATAATAATAATCCAACTTTTTATAACATCCCAAATTTTGTTACCCAACTCGCCATAATGAAAATTTAGGGTTTTCTATACTTAATAAGCCATTTAACCTATAGTTCACATGAAATAATACCATATCTGATTTAATAAACTTGTTTATCATGCATAAACGTTCAAATATTATGCATGGTTGTTCTGATCGATCATTTCCCTCATTATCCTTCTAAATACAAGGTTTGGATAAGGAATACATGTACACAAATATATGCAAAAATCTAAATTTCATTTTCAGACAATTACCCAAATATAGAGGTAACGAAAAAGAGAAACGACGATCAGCCTTCATGCATGTCTTCTCCTCGACGAGACGAACATTCTGTCTAGTCACCGCCGCCGCCGTCCACTATCATCGGATTTGGTCACCATCACCACCAGAAGATGCTCCTCAACTCCACGAATCAAACTCCTCAAACAATTTTTGATTCCGACGTCAGTTGGCCGATCAATTTGCCGGAAAACCAAAATCCCGCCACCAACACCGCCATGTGATTTTTGTGCAATTTCTCCTTCCACAGTGGTCCGTTTGAAAATTTGAAAGCTCTGGAGTAATCCTTGAGCTAAGCCCGTCAAGATGGTACCTAAGTTTTCCGTGAAAAGTCACCGAAACGAAAACCCACCAAAAGCCCCACCATGGCCAAAACTTTCAAGCCTTTTCTAGCCGTTCCACCAGTAGTTTATGCAAGAAATTGGTACTTTTTTGTTCTACTTGAAGAGAGGAAGAGAATGGTATATAATTTGAGGTATTTCTGTCGCCGATGCAAGTTCTCGGAAAAGAGAGAAAAACGGGAAGAAGAAATGGGGAAAAGAAATAGGAAGAAAAAAATAAGGTTGACCTGCCAATTAAAATGCAATTTTCAGAAATTTCAATTCACCCCCAAACCTTTTCCTCATCCTTTAATTAGGTCCTCCAGAAAATTGCAACACTTCAATTCGACCCCAAGAATTAGTTAGTGCATGATTAGACCCTTTGACCCAAAATAAATACCATGCAACCCCAAAGATTCTAAAATATGATCTAATTAAGTCTTGCCTAATTGCATTTTTACCCCAAAACTTTCAAATATTTTACAATTAAGTCCTTTTTCACTTATTTCGAGTCCTAAAATCCGACCAATCAATTTTCTTGATTTTCCTAATTCTTATTTTTCAAAATCCTAAATTTTAGGGGTGTTACAATCCTCTCCCCTAAAAAGAATCTATCCCCAGATTCTCATCTGAGTGCTATTTCAACTTGCAAAAAATATGTAGATTCAGCCAGTCGATCTACATTCTCTTTTCATTACCTTATGCCAAAAAAATTTCTCCAAGTCCCAATACATTCTTATGCCTTTTAGATGCATCCCGTATCTTATCTCGTGTTCCCTATCCAACAATCTCTCATTCATTCCTTCTGGCACACATATCTCATTTGTGGAACAAAAGAATATCTTGGTTCGGTATTGAACTCAGATTCCCAGAACTTCTATTTTTTTCCTTTTGTTTTAACATTCATATATCTTTGGCTTATGACTCATTGCATTTCATCCTATGATTCAGATTGTACTTATCTCTGAAATCCTACTTTGCTATATTAATTTCGGCTCAGCACCCATTCTTAGGTTTTTTGATGCTTCTACTGCCAATAAATGAGCCATTTCAACCCCTCGGTGCAAGGCATTGGCTACTATATTTACTTTTTCGGGTGATAGGTGATGGAGAAATCACAATCTTCTAGAATTTACATCTATTGGCGTTGTCTCCTATTCAAATTCTCATTCTGGTCAAATGGTTGACCTGTCTGAGTTAATTTAGTCCACGTGTTAACCAATTGGAAAAGTTCTCCAAAATTTTTGTTAACAGCCGACAAGATGCAGAAAACTACGAACTTCTATCACATTTTCCGGTCTCTTCCAGTTGATTACTGCCTCTATCTCAGAGAGATTAATCATCTACCCTATCTCGGAATATAATGTGCCCAAGAAAAGCTACTTTCTCTAACCAATATTTGCACTTACAACTTTTGCATACAATTGATGCCCTCTCTCAAGGCTCTGAGAATCATATGTAAGTTCTTTACTTGGTCTTTTCTGGCCTTCAGCTGGTAGTACCCTTACTTCTTCCAACATTTAATCTACTCTTTCTCTACATTCTCTATTAATCTGTTTAGCATATAACTCCTTGCCCCAAGTAGTGATTTTAAATTACTTGACTCCATTCTTCTATCCTTGTGAAACTTATGTTCATCCTTCACTTATTTCATTAACCACTGAATATGGAAATTTCATTTTCAAACCTAGAGTGTTTCTTAATCTTAGATTGACTCAAATCATACCTACCAGTGCATTCACAATACACAAGAATTTCTCTTTTTTCCACTTTTAAATGATATCTCTATTTCATTAAAGCAATCACCTTCTCCAATAGTCCTAAACATAAGCAAAATAATCTGTCTTATAATTTAAGTTTTCCCAAGGCATATCAGATCATTCTCATATTTGGCTAAGGCTCATGCTCATCCAAACATTAGATGCATGCTAGGTTTATTTACTTATTTATGTTTTCTTTATCATATTGATGTAAAGTGATGCATGCTTAGAGTAGAGAATCTAAATAAGCAAAGATAAAATTATGAGATTTTCCAAGCAAAATCCCTCACTTAGAAGAGTCTAAGTTCAATCAATATTAAGTCAAAATGAATAAAATTAAACGAGATCTAATGATCCATGCCTTCTACTAATAGGTGTGTGACATGAGACGCTACCATAATTATGTGTTGTCTCACGAATCGTGTTGTTGGAAAGCTATGATCACTACCTTAGTATGAGATGCACCTTAATCTGACCTTTCTATGACATTGTCTCACGAATCGTGGAATGTTCATAGTAGGGTGCACAATTAAAGAGGATTGGTAGGTCCAACTTAACACTTAATAATACAAATGTCACACGAGTCGTGGGTTTATATGAAAAATGAGGCAAAACACATTGAAGATTGCATAGAGATGCAATTGGTAAAAGTTACCTACATTAAGCTTACAAATGGATGTCTCACGAGTCGTGGGTCCATAAGTGATGACTTTGGGCCTTAACGTGATTTCCTAAATTTCCCATGAAGGGTAAGAAATTTAATAAAATAGTGGAAGCAAAACATGCTTGAAAGACCATAATCATGTTTTTAATGTCAAAATTCAATCAAATGCTTATATTATTTTTTCACTTTTGTAGATTTTTGAAATCTCCAAATGGCTAAAAATTCACTAAGCATCATTTTGGAAATCAATAAACTAAATGGGCTGAACTATTGCGATTGGCTTAGATTCCTGAAGATTGCTCTTAACTCCGAAAAAAGGACATACGTCTTAGCTCAAAGTCCACCGGATAACCTCAACGAAGATGCCAATCAAGAGGCACGTAGAAGATGAACTCCAAACCCGTTGCCTCATGATGGCACCCATGTCTAATAAGCTCCAAAAGTCCCAAAAAAATATGAAAAGTGCCTTGAAAATTCACTTGTACCTGCAAGAGTTGTATGGTGTGCAAACTAGGCACGAACAATACATGCTATTGAAGGAGCTCTTTAGGAGAAAAATGATTAAAAGGCCAAGTGTCCGTGATCACTGCCTCAAAATGATTGGGCTTATTGAAAAGCACACTACTTTGAAAGTAGTCATGGACAATGACCTCTATGTGGATTTGATCCTACAATCATTGCCGAGTTTATTTAACCAATTTGTGATGCACTTTAACATGTATAAATAAAAGGTCTATGAACGAATTGGTTAATATGTTGACAACCACGAAGGTGACAATGAAAAAAGACAAGCCTCTAATGATTGCCTCCTCTCCCAATTTAATAGCCGTGCAGGCAAAAAAGAAAGGAAGTAAGAAAAAAAAAGGTTTCTTTTTTGAAGAAGAAGTAATATTTAAAGACATCCGATGGGATTAAGAAGAAGAAAGAGGATGAAAAATATGTCACTTGTTTCTATTGTAGCGAGATGGACCATTGAAAGTGAAATTGCAAAGAGTATCTTGCAACCATTGGGAAGGATATGTTCTTTATTAAATTGCAGTTAACTACCAGTTCTTCCTCATGGGTATTTGATACCACATGTAGTTCTCATCTTTGTAATTCATTGCAGGGGATGGAAAGGAGAAGGAATCTAAGTGATGGGGACATGATCCTCCTTCCTTGGCAATGGAGCAAGGGTTGCCACCAAAGTCGAAGGGGCAGTAAAGCTAAACTTAGGGAATACTTTGATTGTACTTGCTCCTTGCTTTTATGTACTGAATCTTGTTAAAAACATCATCTCAATTCTCATTTTAGATAATGAAGTATATGATTTTTCAATCAAAATTGAAAGTCGAAAGCAATAAAAAATGGTCTTTTAGTTGCTTCTGGTACATTAAGTAATATATTATACATTCTAGATTCTCAACCATCACTTATACACATTCAACAAAGCAACAAAATAAAATTAGATAACTAAGAAAATGTCTGTCTTTGGCATGCTAGACTTGGACATATTTCAAAGAATAGGATAAACAAGTTAGTAGCCCTCAAACCACTAAATGTTAAAGGATTAGAGGATTTACGTACTTGCACATGTTGTTTAAAAGAAAAAATAACCAAGACTCCTTTTGTAGGATAAATAAAGCAATCCATTAGTCCTTTTTATTTGATCCATACAGACATTTGTGGTCCACTAAGATTTAGTGCAAAGGAGGCTATTCTTACTTCATTACCTTTACCAACGATTTCACTCAATTCGTACATGTTTATCTTATGAAGTACAAGTCCAAAGCTTTTGAAAAGTTCAAAGAGTGTAGGAATGAAGTAAAAAAACAATTTGGACTTAGTATCAAGGTTGTTCGATTGGATTATGAAAGAGAATACTTAAGTACTAAATTTTTTAATTATCTAAGAGAGAATGAGATTTTCTCACAATTGACTAAACCCGGCACACCTCAACATAATGGAGTAGCCAAGAAGAGAAACCGTACATTGTTAGACATGGTACAGTCCATGATGAGCTTCACCAATGTTCATATCTCCTTTAGAGATATGTCCTAGATACGGCGGCGAGGCTACTAAATATAGTACCCTCAAAGTCAGTGCTAAAGACACCACATGAGATGTGGTATGGAAAAGCACCCTCTTACTCTTACTTAAGAGTTTGGGGGTCTCCCGCCTATGTTAAGAGACTAGTAGGAGACAAGTTGGATGCAAAATCCACCTTGTGCAAGTTTATGAGATACTCAAAAGAGTCTTTGGGTTATTACTTCTATGGCCCTTCAGAACAAATGGTGCTTGTTTTGAGTAATGCCACCTTTTTAGAACATAAGTTTATATTAGATAGAAAAGGCATTGTCATTGAGCTTGATGAAGTTCAACATGATCATACTATCCTACAAGGGATAGAAACAAAAGAGTATCTCGAGCCTAGTACACAACTTCCTAGAAGGTCAGACCAAATCAAGAAGCAACCTAAAAAGTTCAAACTCATTTATGAGATAGGCTAAATGGATAGCAATCCAACAACCTATGAGGAAGTTATATTGGACATAGATTCAGATCATTGGTTTGAGGCCACGAAATTTGAAATGTAAACCATGTCATCCAACAAGGTATGGACTTTGGTAGATCCACCGGATGGTATAGTACTCGTTGGTTGCAAGTGGATCTATAAGGGTAAGCTTGGAGTCAGTGGAGAGGGAACTACCTTTAAGGCTAGACTAGTGGCAAAAGGTTATACTCAAATACCAAGTATTGACTTTGAGGAAACCTTTTCATCGGTTGCTATGCCTAAGTCCATATGGATTATACTTGCCATAGCTGCTTACCACAACTATAAAATTTAGCAAATAGATGTAAAGACCGTCTTTCTCAATAGAAACATTGATAAGAAAATTTATATGGAGCAACCACAAGGATTTACATCCATAAGGACTAAGCAAAAGGTTTTCAAACTCCAAAGGTCCATTTATGCACCTAAGCAAGCATCCCAAAGTTGGAACATATGTTTTGATGACATAGTCAAATCATTTGGCTTCATAAAAAATGTGTATGAAATTTGTGTGTACAAAAAGGCTAGTGGAAATTCGATACAATTTATTATGCTTTATGTCAATAACATCCTTCTCATTGGAAATAAGAAATAGATGTTAGAGTGTACTAAAGCATATTTATCTTCACAATTCTCCATAAAAGATTTAGGAGAAACATCCTTCGTATTGGGAATACAGACCTATAAAGATAGATCAAAGAGGATATTGGGCTCTCTTAATCAACGTACATTAAAAAGATACTAAAGAGTTTAGTATGGAGGAATCTAAAATAAGTTACTTTTGAATAGGACACGGCATTCATCTTTTCAAGTCTATGAACCCTAAGAGAGAGGAGGAGAGAAAAAGAATGTCCCTCATACCTTATGCATCTGCCATTGGAAGCATAATATATGCCATGCAATGTAGAAGCCGCTCCCAAGTTAATTCCAGTTAGAGTAACTAGAAAGCCGTAAAAATAATCCTAAAGTACTTAAGAAGAACTAAGGATTTGTTTCTAGTATACGGTAATGAAAAATTGAAACTCAAGGGGTTTTCATATTCAAGTTTCCAATCCGATGAAGATGACATCAAATACACTTTTGGATTTATATTTTGCCTCAATGGCGATGCAGTAAGTTGGAGGAGTTCCAAACAAGATACCACAACCGACTCTACCATTGAGGCAGCATACATTGTAACATCGGACATCGCAAAGGAAGGTGTTTGGATGAAATATTTTATCCAAGAGTTAGATGTAGTCCTTAGTATTGTCGAGCCAGTAGTTGTCTATTATGATAACAATGGAACCATTGTGCAAGTAAAGGAACTAAGATCTAATCAGTGATCCAAGCACATTTTGAGGCCTTATCATTTAATCAGAAAGATCATTAATATAAGTGACATATGAGTGGAAAGAGTTACCTCATAAAAGAATATAGCAGATCCACTGACTAAACGCTTAACGCAAAAGGTCTTTGAAACACATCTTGAAAATATAAGCTTAAAAGCTATGGGAAATTAGTTTTAGGGCAAGTGAGAGATTGTTGGAATAGTATCATGCAAGCCAATTAGATTGGCATATAAAACTACTCCATATAAACAGTCTTGATTGAATGATATTCAATAAAATGGCCATCTTCATATTATGTATTTATGATTTTCTTCACATGCATTTTGTTGAAACCCTTAAATCATATAAGACTAGAGGACTCGATCACGTATATGATGGTGATCATGAAACAAGTCTCTATAGTCATAATTTTAAATATTCCAAGTCATAGAATCTTTAGACACAAGGTATCTAAGATTCGAATAGACTTACACTTACAATGCATACTCCAAGGAGTTGGATATTGCCCCAGTTCATGGGCAATTTACGTAATACATGGATACATGCCAGGAGGTACTTGTTAGAAAACAAGTTTACTGAAGACTTACCTATAGAATCCACAAGGTAGCTGGAGTGGAAAGTCAGCAGTAAAAAATTCTCTAGCTTATGATAGTGCATATAATTAGTCCTTTAACTTGAGGTTCTATAGTAATCTTGTATTTAGGTCCTTATGCTTTGATTTTGCTCCGACCACAGCGGGTCACCCGGGGTTTAAGTTGGGCACACGTTGGGGTGTTCACGGGTCCGATCGGGTCAGGTTTGTAAGAAAAATAGATCCAAACTAATTAAATTAAATTGGGTTGGGTTGGATCGAGTTTCATGGAATTGGATCTCTAGACCCGAACCAAACTAATCTAATTTAAATTAGGTTGGTTCGGGTCGAGTAGTTGGGTATACTTATTCAATTTTATTTTTTATTTTTTATTTTTAATTTTACCTTTTAAAAAATTAGATATTATTTTGATTATATATTACATTTCAATTAATGAAATAATTAAAATTTTAATTTTAAGTAGGTAAAATATTGAAACCAGTATATATATATACTAAATGACCAAAATATTGAAACTAGTGTACTATATGACCATTTAAATATATATATACTATATTTTGATTTTTAATCGTGTAGTTGGGTTGGGTTGGGTCGGGTACGCAAAAGTTGAACTGAAGTCCAAACCAATTGTTAATTAGTTTTGATCGGGTTTTACCCGATTACCAAATCCAATCCGAACCAATTAAGTTGGTTTGGTTCGGGTAATCGGGTTCATCGAGTAAATCCGATCCAATGAACACCCCTAGGCACAAGCTACCTAAGTATGGAGGTTGGTGAGTTTAAAGATGGTATCCATTTCACCCATCTGTGAAGACGGGTTGATCTCTTATATATTTTATAATGATTGATTCCAAGATGTGCAAGGTGATATGATAATTTGAAAAAGAAATTTTCCAAAGTTGAGGTCATAATTAGGAATTGAACATCAAGAATAGATACATAGTTATCAAGGCTATTAGAGAACCGGCAAATATCTTACCCTATGCCTCTTTTAGGAAATAGGAAAAGAAAGGACCATATTTCTATGGCAATCGTAGCAGTAATGGTTCACCCCCAAATTAATTCATCCAATTGGTTGGGCTCCATAGGCCTATGCTAGGCATGAAATATGGAGATTGGGTGCTCTTCAATTAATAGAGATTAATTGAAAGAGTTATTAGTTTAAAAGAGTTTAAACTAATTGGAATATTTGATACTCACTAAATTATAAAGAGTTGTGAGCCTATGTCTAATTAATTGGTGAAATTAAAGGGTCATACACAAAAGCCTAGAACACTCTAATTAGAAATGGAGACATTATTGAATAAGTTAGATAATTTAATTGATCAAGTTGGAAGAGACCAAGTTGACTAATTAAGAGTTGATCACAATGGCTTGATTAATTTAAAGATTTAAATTAGTTGGAAGTGTTAAATTAATCAAATTAATTTAAAGATTTAAATTAGACCAATTAAATTAAGGAGATAATTTAATTGGAGGCCATGTGACAATTTAATTAGTTAAGTTAACTTAAAGAGTTAAGTTGATTTAATTAAATTGAGGAGTTAATTTAATTAATGAGGGAATCTAATTTTGGAGGAAAAATTAAAATGAAAGTGTCCATTTTAAAATTGAGTTGGCATTTTAGTTTTGGAAATTAAAATCTAACTTGGCATGCTAGTTGGCAATGTGTGAGGATAGTGTGATGAATGCTTCTAGGAGCGTCAAACTCACACTATAAATACTCTATCCCCCACACCATGGCCGAACACTTGCATTTTTCCCTCCCAAAATTTTTATCTCATGTGTTGAGAAAAACTACCCCTCCTAGATTCTCTCCAACCTCCCTCTCTATCTTCCAACTCACTCACACCATCTCCACTTTCTTCCTCCTTCCTCATTCTAATCTAGGGAAAAAGTGAGGATCTAGAGTGTAATAATGTGGATGCCTTTGGAGGTACTAAATTTGGAGTGCTTGATGTTGGTGAACAAGATTTAGCATTTGGAGAAAAGTTCTTCAAAGATAGAAGAGGATTTTTTAGGAGATTGGAGCCGGCAACCTTGGTGCTCTTTTACATGGTTTTTGATGCCATTTTTCTACAATTTGGAGGAGCTTTTAAGGTCAAAAGTTTCTGAACTTCAAGTTTTTGGAGTGGGAAGAAGAAGATCAAAAAATCGATTTTGGAAATCTTTATTAGTGAGGTCTCAATTGAAGGATCTACAAGTTAATTTTGAGAAATCAACAAAGGTAGTTCTTCTTCTTCTTCTATTTTTGGATCCTTGCTTCACCTCTACCTTAGTTTGGAAATCTAAAACAAACTAATCTTCTTCCGGTACATGCCAAGAAACATTTCCAAAAAAAAAGAAGTGGTGCTTAGATAGGGGATGTCCAGGCATATGACAAGGGTGCTTCCGTGTTTCTCAAACTTAACAAATATCTTGTAGGAAATATTATCTATACTGACAACATAAAGGAACTCATAATAAGTAAAGGTACCATTAGTAAGAAGACCAGTATTACTATTGATGATGTGTATCTTATTGAGGGCCTAAAGCGTAACTTATTTAGTATCAATCAATTACGTAGTGGAGGTTATGAAATTAAATTGAATTCTACTCACTGTGATACTAAGCAAAACATGGGAAACTAGTTTTTATTGCTACCAAGGATGGAAAAGTTTATCATATTACCCTTAATGATTTAACATGTCAATAAATGGAGTGTTTAGTTGTTATAGATGAAGAAAGCCGAAAATGAGAAAGAGATTGGGCCATGTGAACAGGGAGATCCCATCTCATCTTACAAAAAAAATCTTGTCAAAGGGGTCCCAAAATAGAATTTTGTCTAGGACTCCTATGTGATGCATGTTGAAAGGGAAGCAAATCCGAACATTTTTCAAATCAAAAAATGAGGTTACAACTTCTAGGACACTGGCACTTCTACACATTGACTTGTTCGGACCCATAAAAATCGCATCCCTCGGAGGTAAAAAAAATGTGTTCGTGATAGTAGATTATTATACTCATTTTACGTGAGTTCTACTCCTTGCTAATAACAATAATGCGTTAAATGCTTCCATTCCACTCACTAAAAGGCTTAAAAATGAAAAGATTTACTTTATAAAGAAAATTCGAAGTGACCATGATACTGAGTTAGATGAAATAAATTTTACTTTTTTGAGAAAAACATAGCTACATTCATGATTATTCTGCTCCTAAGACTATACAACAAAATGGATAGTTGAATGGGAAAATTGAATTTTGCAAGAAATTATTAAAACCATGCTTAATGAATATGATCTTCCAAAATCCTCTTAGTTGAGGCTGTGAATACAGCTTGTTATATTTCAAATCGTGTTTTCTTAAGACACTTATGAATTTTGGCAAGGTAAAATTTCAAATATTTCTTACTTTCACGTCTTTGGTTGTAAATGTTTTATTCTCAATAATAGAGACTATTTGTCAAAGTATGATCCCAAGGTTGATGAAGCTATCTTTGTTGTTACTCAATGCATAGCAAAGCTTATCATGTATTCAATAAGAGGAAAATAATAATCCAAGAATGCATGCATATAATGTTTGATGAAACTAACCCTTCTTATGCCATAGACCTTTTGAGCAAAGAAATTACAGAATTTGATAAAGCAACCAAAATTCCAAGGATCAATGTCAAATCAGGAGGAACCAAAATCTTGGGGAAGCCAATCCCACTATTTAACCAGATTCCAATGACTTAGTGGAAATGGCTGAACAAAGAACCAAAAAAATTTAAATATGCTCAAGTCATCCTACTGAAAAAATCATGGGAGATCTTCAAACTAGAATAAATACCAAATCTAAAGCATATCAGATTCTAACAGAAGAATCTAATTGTGTTTTAATCTCAATGATTAGGCCTAAAGACGTCAAGGAGGCACTTAAAAATCCATCCTGGACTGAAGCCATGAAGGAAAAACTAGCTTAGTTCAAAAAGAACGAAATCTAAAATCTAGTAGAACAACCTTCAGACATACTATGTGTTGGTACCAAGTAGGTGTTCTGAAATAAGCTCGATGAAACTAAGAAACTTATCCAAAATAAAACCACACTAGTAGCAAAAGGCTAAAGTCAAGAAGAGGACATTGATTACGAGGAAACGTTTGCTCAGTTGCAAAGTTAGAATCAATTAGAATGCTTCTTGCCTTTACATCTCGTAAAAAGTTTACACTCTATCAAATGGACGTAAAAAAGTTCCTTTCTAAATGAATTCATGAAAGAAGAAATTCATGTTGAGCAATCCCTCAGTTTCGAATATTAAAACTTTCATGTTTTTAAGCTAACAAAGGCTTTATATAGTTTGAAACAAGCCCATAGGGATTAGTATAATCAATTGAGTAATTTTCTCATAAATAATGATTTTTCTACTGGAATCATAGATATCAAATAATGATTCTCTCATTATTCAAATTTATATCAATGACATTATTTTTGGCGTTGCTAATGATCTGCTTTATCAAAAGTTTGTCGAGATAATAATACAAGAGTTCGAGATAAGCTTAATGGCAAAGCTCAACTTCTTCTTGGGATTTCAAGTAAAGCAAACTCAAAAGGGGGCATTCATCTTACAAGAAAAATATACTTAGAAGCTCCTGAAGAAGTACAAAATAGATGAATGCAACCCTACAACCACTTCCATGAGTATATCTGCTAGACTAAAACTCGATGAGGATGAAATGAGTATAAACGAAAAAGCCTACAGAAATATGATTGTTAGTATACTTTATTTAACTGTAAGCTACCCAAATATTATGATTTACATGCTTGTGTGCTAGATACTAGTCTGATCCAAAAGAATCCCATTTGAATGATGTTAAAAAAATTCTAAGATATCTTAAGGGAACATTTTACTATCGCTTGTGGTATCCTCGTTTTAAGCTTTTTAATCTCATAAGTTAGGAAAAGTACTACTGGTGGTTCTCAACTACTACAAAATTGTCCGGTTTCATGGTGCAGTAAAAAGTAGAGTGTAGTTACATTATATACAACCGAGGCAAAATACATGGCCTTGGGTAATTGTTTCACTCAGGTATTATGGATTAAGCATATTTTACATGATTTTGGATAAAATGTGTCTTGTGTGCCCATTTTATGTAATAGTTCCAATGCTATAAGTATTTTAAAAATCCAGTACACGCACTAAGCACATTGAAATAAAGCATCATTTTCTTGTGTAATCATGTGAATAAAGGTGATACTTTCAATTAATTTTTGTCTCCACTGAAAATTAGCTTGTCCACTATTTTACAAAAGCTATGAAAGAAAGAAAATTTGTTAGTATTAGAGAGAAATTAGGAATTAAATTAAAAGTTGATTTAGGCAAAATTTCTTAACTGATTTAAATATGGTAGTTTCCTATGCATTATGGATAACTGCTCCAGTCATGTTCTTGCTTTTCAAAATCCATAATTTCTCTCCTCCAAAATCGACCATTAACTCCCAAATCGTTCTCCATTTTGCAAAAACCCATGTCCTTCTATTCCTAAACTTGCTTCTCTCTTCTCTTCTATAGGAAAAAGAAAAAACCTCTCTCTTTTTCTGAAAAAGGTTCACTCCCTCTTAGCAAAAGATTACCACACCCAAGCTCTCAACCAACCCTAATGTTGGAGTTTTCTCTTCCAAAAAGAAGCTCCTCGCCTTCTAAGTCTATTCAGTCCTCCAAAACCGAATGTTGTTGAAATAGTACAATGATTCAAACTCAAAAGGGGCCCATTCCTCTTCTCCTTCAGGAATATCGGTCTACCTTGGTTCTAATGAACTAGTTGGTAAAGATACCCCCATGCTTAGTCCCATTCCTCAAGTTCTAATTCATCCTAAAGAAATCAAGGACTAGAATTTTTATAAGCTTCCATCCTCTCTCAAATTTCATTCGCTTGAAGCCTAAAAATGTTTACAAGAAAAAAATTTATACTCGTAACTTGAACCATGGTAGGGTTATTAAATTTGATTTTTTTTCTAAGTTGTCTTGCAATTGATTAGGTTTGTGGTTTGAAGTGGGATATATTTTATGAAAATTGATGAGCGTTCATGTCCTTATTTGGTCAAGTATTTTACTCAAATCTTACATTCATTGAGCTGAATTTGATGGCTCCATGAAGTCCTATATGTTTGATAAGTGCATTAAGTTTTCTCTATCCAAATTAAATTCTTGCTTGATCTCCTAAATGATGGTGTAAAGTTTTTAATTTTAGTAATTTTTCTAGTTTTGATATATGTTATAATAAAATGACTAAACTCTTTTGCGGAGGTAAATAATATTCCTTGTCTGTTAGGGTAGCCTTAAATAAAATGAAAGTTGAACATATTTTGTTACATAAATTGCTTAGCTTTTTATCTTTTCTACTTCGATTTCTACTGGTGGTCACACCACTAATCTTAATCTAATGAGTCTTAATCTAATAGCAAAAGTCATTAGGCAAGAACCAATTAACCTTGGCTTTATCATTCTAAAATATATATTCCTTTCCCCCATCAAGCCAAAAACCTTCCCTATTTCATGCTTTTCACCCATATCCTTAAGAAAGAGGGAATTTTCTTGTTAGATGCTTCGATTGAGGAAGAGCAAGATCATAAAATTTTGGACCTTACTAGTCTTTAAAAAAATGAAAATATAGTACAATGATAATGATGGTTGGTTTAGAGGTATTGGAAAAGCTCTTAGTCGTGTCACACCCTATCCCCGCAAAGGTAAAAAATCTGGTGGTTATTAGCTCTGGTTTTGAAACTTCCACCCCTGCTTGTTCTACCCCAGCTAGGTGATCAAAAAGAATTCAAGACTAATCTAGTAAGAAGTTAGAGGTTAAGGTGGATGAGGTTGGGAACTTGGAAAGGTTGTTGAAGTGTTTGCTAGTCATGTGTAAGCTATTTTTATATCTCTTGATTCCAAACTGGAAAAAGCTTCTTCACAAAATCAGTAGTAACTGGAAAACTATTATAAAGTTGAAGGAAAAGGTTAAGGTTCATCTATCTGCATAAGCCCCTAAAACCCTTTTGATGATTATGGGGAGAATACTAAAATTTAAATATTTTGACGCTTGCATTTGAATATTTTGATGTCTGCTGGCACAACTTTAAATTTTTTCTAATGGATTGAACAATTTGCTTGGTCTATGAACATTTTTAAAAGTCTATAAACTTTTAACTGCTGGATGATTTATTTTCAATTTTAGACATATAATATGGATGGATGGATAGATGAACTTTATTTCTATATATGTTTATCTGTTGATATTTGTTACTTCTCTGGTTTCTTGAGCATATAAACAGGGGGGGAAACTGCTCTAGTTTCTTGAGCATGTTTAGACAAGCAGAGCACAAGTAATCAACCAAGCAGATAAATAGAAAGAACTCCGGTGATATCCTTCCCTCTTATTCAAATTTTGTCATCTTCAAAAAAAGGGAGATTGTTAACCCCTTGATGATCTATCTAGTTTTAATTATGATAAAATTATATGTTTTATTTTATGCTCAAAGTGTGTCACTAAGTCCAAAATATCTTTCCCTTAATGTCTTCTAGAATCTATCACTGTGTTGGAATTAGCTTTCCATATTTAGAAAGGTCCCTTAAGGATTCTAGTCTGATCCATATCTTTATAAATTAGGAAAGAAGATCATATTGCTTTATCATTAGTTAAGTCCAAAGATTATGTTTTAATCATAGTTCGAACGGAATTTTGCCTTATAGATTCTTCCTTATTTGTATATAACAGTCTCTTGCCATGATGGAACATATGACTATTGTTACTATATCTATAAATTAGTAAATCTACAGAACTCGAAAGAATGAATCTGGTGCCACTGGAAAAGTTCTTTTTCAAGTGTTCTTGAGGAGTGTGATACTCTCATATATGCTTTGTGCTTAAGTGTTGCCAATTTCTTGCTCTATTATGTTTTGTCACAGGATCTTGTTGTGAAAAAAGTCAAGAGTAGTTTACATTCGAAAGACGATGGGGAGACGAGGGCAAAGCCATTTGCGTCTCGGCAGACATAATGGTGAAAAGGGGTGGGAGTTGTACCTGCTCTTGAGAGACTTTGTGAGGAGAACAAATCGAGAACTTGATTGCTCTAAGGACCTTTAAGTGAAGAAACCAGTAAAGTGGTGCTATTGGAATCTTTTGTGGTGTTCAGAGTTTTGATCTAAAAGGAGAGTCCAAAGCTTGTCATATGGAGTGGCAGCAAGTCGTACATCAGTCCATAGAAGTTGTGCAAGTGAGACTGGAAGAAGTTCTGTTGAGCTTGTTCACAAAGCAGTTGGTTCTATAGCATTCTGAAATCTACCTCTTTCTATCTAGGATTCTGCTTTTGCTCTCCATTGATAGCTAGTTTTCACACCGCTAGGGCGTTTTAATCTTTAGATCTATCAAATTACTGTGTTTATATTGTACAAACTTTCTCATTTAATATTAATTTGACAAGTTCAAAATTCAAGTGAAAGTTTAGGTAGTGGAGTAGTATTTCAACTATTGTAAATTTCAATGTTCATTTATTTGTATTGTACTACTTTATCTTATCATTAGTCTTACTAGTTTTTTTTAACTAGTTTTATAAATCTACTTTATCTTATCATTAGTCTTACTAATTTTTTTTAACTGGTTTTATAAATCTCAATCAATGTTTAAAATCTTTTTTGTAAAAAACTTAAACGTATTTTAAAAAGCAAAAAGAATTTGAGTGATAAGTTTTTTGCTGCATTAGATTCTAATAGACCTAATTTACCTCCCTCCACACACACACACACACCCCCCCCCCCAAGCTTATAATGACTCTCAGTATAATTGTATTCTTATTGAATCATAATTTTGAAAAGATAGTGCAGAGGATAATTTTGAAATATTAATAAAATTTGTATCCAAATTATTTTTCTTGTGCTAAAATCTCCATTCTATCTTTCAAATTGCATTATTCATTTGTGTCATTAAAATAATTATAAGACAAACTATGCAAAAAATTAAAAATAACTTCTATTTTAGATAGAAAACAATTATTTTTTTTTTATACAGTAGTATAGAAATCAAAAGCTCTTACAAGAAAATCAAACAATTTTTTTTTTCCATCTCAAAAAAGGAATTACATGTGAAAAAGAGAATCAAGTTTAGCATAAGAGAAAAAACGAACAACTACTTCAAAGAAAAAGGTAAATGAAATGACAAACTAGCTAATTCTAACTTACCATCTACTTTCCAATATATTTTTAAGCCATGCAGAGTGACGTTTGGCCTAGTGACATTGTTTCACACATAAAATATCAAATCAAAAGTTCAAACTTAACGAACTTCTAACATGCATGTGTATTAATATATATATATATATATATATATAAGCCTTAAAAATTGAGAAGGTGCATAGTGCCATTATTAATACTATTCAAAAGATTGCTAAATGACAATTTTGGATTTACAGTGCAACATATCAAAATGTTAAGAAATATTTAATTGTATGTTGATGGATTTTGGGAGAATATATTTTGAAAGTGAAATTAAAGAACGTGTTAGAAATAAAGTTATCTTAATTTTATTTTAGAAGATATACAAATTTTACTTTATATATTTTTTATGCAAGTCCTTATCTTAGTAATGTCATATTAAGTTTTGATATTATTATATATTATTTTTATAATTATACAATAATTGTAAATATAAATTTATTTTAAAATAATAATTTAAAGATATAAATGTATATAATTTTAATTAATGTAATAATTTAACATAATTATATTTTTTAATAATATTTAATTAAATTTTAAGAAAAGTATTTAATTTTATTTCAAAAAATAAAAACAATCTCCGAAAATATTCCCCAACTTAGATTTCAATTCAAGGGTTTCAAACTTCGAAGTACCAATTCCCGCAATTCAAAACAAGCCCAAGGTCTAGCCCATTATAGATTTATCTTTTCTTTATATATACTAATAATTTTGACACATTTGATACATATGTTAAAAAATTTATAGTATCAAGTAAATAAAATAAATGTCTATCTTTGAGATAATATTAGTTTTTTCAATAACATTTGATATATTTAAATATTTACATAAATAATAACAAAATAATATGATAAAATGATAATTATGTGTATAGAATGTGAGTTATAAATGATAATTATTATATATATTGTAATTATGAGGATTAGAAAAAGGTGAGGGTATTTTAAAAATATTGCACAAAAATAAATCAAAAAATTGCTGGTATTTTATTAATAGTATAGATAACAATAAATATAATAAATAAATAAATAAATTTTAAAAAAGAAAAGAAAAAACACGCACACATAGGGGTGTAAACAGATACTAAATAGTATGTATACACTGTATCCGTATCGTATCCATTTAAGTTTTAAAATATCTGTATCCATATTCGTATCCAACGGATATTTTTTTATAACATCCGAATTCGTATCCGACGAATATTTAACCAAATTCGGATATTTTCGTATCCGATTATAAATATTAAGACATATTCAATTATAAATATTCAAATATCCGTCTATAAATATCAGAACATCCATTTATATATATCCAAATATCTGAATCCGAAAATGCATATTTTTCTAATAAATTTTATTAAAAAAGGTAATCAAATAAATAGCACAATAAAATCTAGAAAAAACAACAAACAAACAATCAAATTAGCATACCCCAAAGATCAAATAAACATACAAATCTCCTTAAAAATCAAATAAAAATAACAATCTTTAATACATAATATAACACCCTAAAAGGAAACAAAAATACAAAGTTCATTTCAAAAAAATCTTCATATAGCTCAACAAAGCGAGCAAGCTTGAACTTCTCATTTGTTTAATACTACAAAACATAATAAACAAAAATATTATGGTAAAATTTAAGTGATTACCTTTTTTTTTTTTTTTTTGGTGGTGCGGGGTGACACTTTACAAGAACTCATAATATACTTTACGAAAAATCTCAAAAAATAAAAAAAGTAAAGAGATAGTATACCAAAAGCAACCATTGATGCATCACAATAATTGGCACCATGTACTCCAAAAGTTCAATCAATTATACCTATAAAAATGTATGTATTAGTCTATATTTATATGTTAATATATAAATAAAAAAAAACTAAATAAATGAAAGAGATACTCATTACTTACCATCATTTTCAATTGTTGGCAACCGATCTTTAACACGAAATAAACACTCCACTGTTTCATAATTTAGTGAGGCGCGAGTATCCTATACAAAATCAATATTGCAAAAAGATATCAAGGTAACAATAAAGCAAAGGTAAATTATTTTGAGATATTAACACACAAAATAGATAAACTATAGACTAAAATGGTAGTAGCTTAATGAAAAGGAAGTAGTGATTATGGAGAACAAACCTTCATCAAGAGACACCTGAAGATTTTCTGAATAAGATGTCTACATCCTTATGTCTAAGATTTTATGATCAGAAGGAGACATTGATTTAACCATAATCCCTTAGTAAGTTTTTCCCACTGGTCTTGAGGGCATATCCCAATCCCAAGATATACATTCCTGCACAGTGCAATGTGGCTGTTAATTTATACACATAAACACGAATGTGTCCAAGCATATATACATCTACACACAATAAAAAAAAACATAGACAAAAGCTAACACAATCAAAGCATTACTTCAGTATTTTACATTAAAACATAAGCATTGCACAATATCCCAAATGTTAGCAGTAATTGGAGGACCATCCCTAGAATGAAAAATATGTTTTGGGTTCATTACATTACAAACAATAGCTTTTAAATGAGATGGAAATGATATATCATCAAATTCTGTTTAATCACATCAAAGAATACAAATAAACACGTACTATCAATTAACTTCCACAAACATCCAGATCTTAGCAAATACTATTATGGAGATTCAATGCCCATATGATCATAGAGAGTATCATGTTTTGGAATTCAATCAAAAGGAAAACAACCCTTTATGAACAGCCTAGTAGCACGTTTATCAAATAGAGAATTTTTTTTCTTGCTGCGAATTTTCAAGTTGAAATGACAGGAGAGCATAAAATTGATGTAAAATAATATAATGAGTATACTAAGAAATTACATTTACTATGACAAATCAAAAAATTATCATTAAACAACAAAAACTAAAACAAATTAGGTTAACTGTGAGTCAAAAAATTTAGTGAGATGATCTCACCTATGGAAACAGATCTCAATGTATGGTGGACGACCACTTGGATTTACACATGAAACTTTTACCTTCACGGAATTGGCAAACTTTTTCAGATATTTAATCCTTGGCAAACCGTGAATTTGAACTCTCTCACATTTTAATCTACTTCGAAGTTTGGAACTTGGAAGTAGTTGACCTGCAACAGAGAGGCCTGCCGGCCTCCAACTGCTGCAGGTTGCCCAATGAGAGACCCAGCAGCAGCTGGACTCGCCAGTCCAGCTATTGATGGCTCTCCAAGGACGGGAGGCCAGCTCCCTATCACAAGAGCCAGCAGATGTGCTAGCCTCGCGACTTACGAAGCCAGCTAGCAGATCTGCTGGCCCCGCGACTCACAGGGCCAACTGTTGTTGGCTCCCCGTTTTGGCATCGCGGAGGCTAGCAGGCTTCCACGACGAGCATCTCGCCTGCGCTTTGCCGACGAGAACGTTACACAAGGTTGGGGGGTAAGAAAGGAAGAAAGAGAGGACCGGGGGGCTAGAGTGGTGAAGTTTGAATTGAAATTGAAATGGATATAGGAGCTAGGGTTTTGTGATTTGGTGATTTTTCTTTTTTATATTTTTTATTTTTTTATATTTTATTTTGATAATTTTTATTTAATTATGGTAATCAATTTTTTAATTTGAAAATTTTTTAAATTCAAATTTTAATTATTTAATAGTTTGTTATATATAACTCTGATTCATATCTTGATACTTAATATTTTTGTATATTGTATTTTAATATAATTTTAAAAAAATTAAATTTTACGATGGCTATTAAATATTGACATTTAGTTCTAGATATGTAGATATAATAATATTACTCAATAAAAATATTCTCTATTATTAATATTTTTGGGCTTAAAATTTATATAGTTGTGGGATTTTAGGATTTAGAGTTTAAGTTTAATATTAGATAAATTTTATGAGTTTTCTAAATTAATAATAGTACAAGCCTACAAAATAAAATTATGAAATGATATATTCATCTTATATTATATTTATAGAGTATAGTTAGATATTCTAAAACATTTAGAAGCCGCTTGAGTGAATTTATAAACTTCTCAAAATATTTTATAAGATGTTTAATAGCTTATAAGATGTCAAAAAGTATTTTGTTAATTATAAAATTGTAAAAAAAAAATCGTTAATTATAACATTTTATAAGATGTTTTAATTATATTAATTATAAAATTGTCATTGCTAATACCTTATAAGCTTCAAGATCTTATTATCAAAACATTTTGACAACTTATTTTTAAAAAAAAAAAAAAAAAACATCTAGCATCTTATAAGTTCGAAAAATATCTTATAAGATATAGAAATTGCAAAAACATCTTATAAAATTTAGGAGCTTATAAGACATTTTAAATAAGTTTAATCAAACACCTTCTTAATGTCTCTTTAGCTAGTTAATAATTTTAGTATTTTACTATTTTATTTTAGAATTAAAAAGTTAATTATTTTTTATCTAGTTCATTTTTTCTAATTATTGATTGATTTTATGATTAATTAATATTAATAAAATGACACACATATAAATTAATTGTAAAGTTAAGCAACAATAATTTTATATTGATTAATTTTACCATTGATATATTATTTTTTTTATTTTTATTTTTTTTAATTTAGTAGCGTTTAATTATCATTACTAATTTACCACCGTCTATTGATTTGTCGTAATCTTTAACTACTAATTTTTTCTTATTAATTCTTTAATTACTAATTTACACAATATATATATATATAGAATATGAGAATTCATATTGAAAAAATAAAAGCAATTTATTATGTATAATATATTATATATGATATTTTTCAAATATTACTTATATATTAAAATATATGAAAATTAGAATATATTATATATAATAATTATTAAATATTATTATCGGATACAGATAACAGATTTAATTAAATTATGAATAATCGAATATATAAATGGATATTAAATGGGTCGAATATGCAATTATCATATTCGTATGCGTTTACAATCGGACATCTACTAATCGAATACGAATTATATTCCTTTAAACGGATACGGATAAATGCCATATAAACAATGACTTGAAAATCGGACCGGACCGGTGACCCGTGGCCTGTCCGGTCCGGTTGAAGGCTGAAAATCGGCGGTGGTCAAAATTGGTCAAAATCGGACCGGTTCACTCTTTCTTTCTTTTTAAATTTTTAATTTTTTTCAAAAAAAAGTAAAAAAAGAAAAGAGAAATTGTAAGTTGAAAATGATGATTAAAGATTTTGGAAGTGCAATTTTTTGAAACATGAATTTATTTTCTTAAAATTTAATAAAGTGGTAGTTATATGTGAACATTTATGTTTAATTTGTTATTTTATTTTGTTTAATCTCTCTTAAATTATGTTGAATATTTGGCGTAGAAGAATTTATTTTTACTTGAAGTTGAAGTATGAAACGAATTATTACTTAAATTAATGTGAAACATTATTTTTTATTTATTTATAATTAACTAATTGTAAAATAGTATTATTTTCTAAAAAACGTACTTAAAAATAAGCAAGTTGAAATTTTTTTTCAAATAATATTCTTTATATATCAATTAAAAGTTTTATTTTTCGGTAATATTAAAATATTATATATATTTATAAAATTAAATATAATTATTATATAATTATTGCGTCAGTGGTCGAACCGATTAAACCGGTAACCAGTAAAGTCATTGGCTCATTGTTCGATCTGATTTTAAAAACATTGCATATAAATGAATTTGAACATGAATGATAAACGAATTTTTGAATATTCATTTATAATCTTACGCGGCACACACAGAGAGAACACGGTCCAAGGTGTAGCTGCCAGCAATCCTCCCACGGCGCCTTGATTTCAGAAGCTACCAAATCAAAATCTAAAAATCTCCACAAATCAGCCCATCACTTCTCACTTGAATTGAATGTATTCATGAAACCTCCAAGAAAACCACTTTTTCACCTCAAATTCAGAACAGCAACCATTTCAAGAAATCATGACAAAATTCCTTCACTGGTTTCCCACTTTCCAACACCAGAATCAGCTCAATTGCAAAGCCCACCGAAACTCCACCTTTCTGCCACCAAGATTCTTTCTTCTTCATCCCTAATCCCAGTAAACAGCAGAATTAGCAATACTCAGTTTCTTGATTCATCAAGCCAACCAAAACCCAGCATCAAAGTCACATCTTGTGGCTATATAACACCAAAGAATGAATCTTTCTGTGCCAAGTTTCTTGATTCCAGTGGAAAATCAAAACCCATTTCAAAGACCTTTCATTTTGGCCAGATGGCACAACAGTTCACTCGAAGAAGATATTTTTCATCTTCACCATCAGAACCTTTTACTTCAGATCCAGTCCCTGTTTTTTCCACTGTAAGTTCACCATTGGAGAGCTCTCCTCCTATTGATGCCGGCTCTTCAATAAGAAAGCCCATCAGTTTATGGCCTGGAATGTACCATTCACCTGTGACAAATGCATTATGGGAAGCAAGAACTAGTATTTTTGAGAGGCTATCAAATGTCTCAGAAAGCGCCCCTCCACAAAATGAATTGATCACAAAGACTCCATCAAAGAGCAGGACAAGTATTCTGTATAAGTTCTCTGATGATTATATACTTAGGGAGCAGTACAGGAATCCCTGGAATGGGATTAGGCTGGGGAAATTGCTTGAAGATCTTGATGCTTTGGCTGGAACCATAAGCTTTAAGGTAGACCCCAACTTTTTGGATTGATTTTAGATCAAGTATTTATATATATATATATATATATATATATATCACTTTGAAAATCTTGTGTTGGTTTTATTATCTGTTTGTTCTTTTTTAAATTTATTAGTGGTCTCTGCTGGTTTTGACATTGTAATGTGTGGAATTGTAGTTGTTAACAGGCATAAAATGAATAGACATGATATTGCACAAACATAGTCCTTGTCTTTGCCACCACTTCTGTTAGTCATAACAAATCATTGTTATTGGATGGTTTGACAATTTAATGGGGAGATTAAGAGAATTTTTCCCTATTTCTAGCTGCCTAACTGCCAACGCAATGCCTTTCTGTTCCCAGAAGTCATAACTTCATCATTGGATATAATGTAGCATGCTGAAAATTAATGTTAGGAATCCAAACAAAAGTGACTTCATGAAGGTAAATATTGGCCAATATGGTAAGATCATAATTATCTGAGGCTACGTACGCTCGTCAAAATTGTCAAGTTCTGTGAAGGCAAAGAAGGCTTGCAATTGAGACTCTGGCACATGGACTCTGCAAGCACAAGCAACTAATTTCGAATTTGCCTTCACTTCGAGAAAATGGTTAAACCAAATTGCACTTATATACTTTTCCAAATTTTCTGCATATAATGTGTAGGACATCACCATCATTGTTATTGAAGTCCGGCTCCTAACCTTCCACAATTTAGCAGCTCCCCTAGTACACATCTAGCCAGATCATTTGTCAAGCCTTGGCCAATGGCCCCAAGCCTACTGCTTGAAATTTGATTCTCAACCAGTTGTTGAAAGGAAATCAATGGTTGCATATTAGTTCTTTGGCTCAAACTTATAAATGTTCATGTTTTCATTTTCTTCATTGTGGGATGAGGTATCACATAACATGACGTCCTTGTCGCTTAATGCACAATTCAAGTTTTGTCATAGCGTGAAACACATATAATATTAGCAGCATATGTTTTGGAGATAAAAGAATAAGAGTTTCCAGAATCAAAAAAGCATGGCATCAACAGGGTTCATGGGATAGTTTCTATGCCTTGTTTAGTTGAAATAAAGAGTCTCAAATTACCTATTTTTCTTTTGCTCACTTGTTTTCTCGCTTGAGTCCCTCTTGCCTTCTTATTTGGAATGTCAAACCGTGCCCAAGTTGACCACACCAAAAGCATACTCCAGTCTTCTAGTAGCATTCTCCATTGTATCTGTTACGGCAATGATTACATTGTTTATCCTTAAACATCAACTTGCTATTCTTCTCCAAAGTTTTGAGCTTCTCTTGGTCTTTTAATCTCAATCGTATTACCTAAAACTCTTTGGATCTGCGTCAACCCTTAGGCTTGCTCCAACAAATCTCAATATCTGGTGTCTAGATAAGAAGAAAACTTAGCCCTAGGTCTCTCCTTAGTCCATGGAAAATCCTCTTCACCTTATCTCCTCAGACTGCATGTATAGGACTTTTGCAAACTCGAGCACCAACATGCTCCCGGTTTGCTGCAGATTAAGAAGAAATTCATTTTCCTCGACAGTCTAATGAAAAAGAAAGTACGGCTGAAGGAACAACCTTTAAAACCTACCCTGATACTGGATTTGCTGGGTCCACAAATGCCAACTCCATGGTGTCCCAGTCCCACCTATACTTGGCATTCCTTGTCAACAAAGGGATGGCTATGCTGAGCCTTATGTCCTATACCATAGCAATGAATATCTCTTCTAGACTATCACTTCATATATTTTTTCTTGCAGCAAAAGTGATCAGCTCCAGCATCAAACACCATAGTATTAAGCCTTCTGAATTACTCACTATAAGAAGTTTGTCATTGTGCTTGTGGTTGTGGCTGCTGCTGCTATGTCAAGTTTGCCACCACATGGCCAATGCCTGTAATGCAGCTTGGGTGGCTGGCACATAATGGTAGTTCTGTGCTTCAAACTGAGGCACATGTGATGCCTGTGCAACTGAAACTTTCTCCTCACTAACTGAAACATTGCTTGCAACTTTTCCAAGACCATGCTCATTAAGTCAACTTCTCCCTCCCTCTCCCTCTACACCACTAAACTGAAACAAACTAAATCCCAACAGAACATGTTTCAGCTCCCAACTTTAGTGAGTTGAAAAAAAAAAAAGGAATAATGAAACTCTGAAAAATTTTGTTAGAATTATTTTAAGCACTTTATGCAATTAATAATATTGAAACTTTCCAGCAGATCTGATATTTGTACTTCAAAGTTTCTACCACTTTACTAAAATATCATTTTAGTTTAATATCACCACCCAAACTATGTTAACGGCCTCATTGTTTTTGCAATCAAACATAGCCCAACTTTTTAATTCATTGTCTCTCTCTTTCCTTATCCTGTATCTGCCAGCATTGTTCCAGTGAAGATAGCTCCACTAGGCCCTTAATATTAGCTACAGCTTCAGTGGACAAGATGGCCCTAAGAAAGCCAATTCGGGTCGACATTGATCTAACAATAGCAGGGGCTGTTACTTGGGTTGGGCGATCATCAATGGAGATTCAACTGGAAGTGAATCAGTCCTCTGAAGGTATCTTTTGACATCACAATCATTTTATCTTCTCTTATTTCTGTATGCAATGATTTGGAGATTAGACTTGTATGTTTCTGTGGTTAAAATGTCAACCTACTTGAGGCTAATTTGACCACATCCTCTAGTTTCATGCTTTTCTCCAGAATCCAAGCTTAAATGATGTGTAACATGTTAGGAATTAATATATTGGAGGCCTTAATTTGGTGGAAATTTCTGTATCTTCATTTGGATTCATCAAGAATTTTATTTGAGCTTCATGTGTTCCTGGAATCAGACGAAGAGCAAAGTCCCATCCGGATTTTGTGTAGTATGAAGGGAAGAGTATGTCTCATAAGTGGGGCAGCTTGTTTGTCAAGAGGGGCGGAGGCTTCAGAGTTGGTAGCATGCCTCCTATGTTGTCTATTTACACTACGCTTGGGACATGCTATACAATTATTCAACAATTTTTAGATCCCATGTTGCAAGAAACTAATTATGAAACATTCTATAACTTCAAGCTCTATAAATATTAAAAGAAGAAGATCAAGTAAACCCGTCCCAGTGATGGTTCTGTTTGTTTATGAACTGATATTTGCTTTTATGTGCTCAGAAGCAGATCCAATGTCATTTTTCTGTTTGATTGTAATTGATGCTGTTGGCTTTCACATGATTATTAACATATTTCCTTTTCTTGTAGAAACATCTGATCCCTCAGATGCAGTTGCTCTTACAGCGAACTTCACATTCGTCGCCCGTGATTCAAAGACTGGAAAATCAGCCATAATTAACCAGATCTCTCCAGAAACAGAAAAAGAAAAATTGCTTTGGGAAGAAGCAGAAGAAAGGAACAAATTGAGGAAAAAGAAGAGAGGAGAACAGAAGAAAGAAATTAATGATGAGGAAATGAACAGGCTCAATGAATTGCTGTCTGAAGGCCGAGTTTTTTGTGATATGCCAGCTTTGGCCAACAGAGATAGTATTCTCATAAAGGATACTTGCCTTCACAATTCTTTAATGTGCCAGCCACAGCAGAGGAACATTCATGGACGAATTTTTGGAGGATTTTTGATGCGTAGAGCTTTTGAACTGGCCTTTGCTACTGCTTATGCCTTTGCTGGCAGTGCACCTTGCTTTCTTGAAGTTGATCACGTTGATTTCCTTAAACCGGTAAGTCAACAACTCTCTGTCTTTCTTGCATGTCATGGACTTATCTTGGATGCCTCTGTCAACATTAGCTGTACGTCCTGATTTTTTCTTATGGAAATAAACATCTAAACTTCTTATTTGCCATTCGTGTTTCAGTCATTCATGAGACAATTATTACTCTCTGAACTCTGAAGTTTGAACATCTGTCTAAACTACTTCAGCAAAAGATATGCATGCTTTTCTTCTCAAGTTAAATAGAATCGTATTATGAAAGCAATGCAGGCTGAGTGCAGCAAGATTTCTCACTTAAGAAAAAACAAATTGCATCATCTACTCTACTCCCATTAGATCAGATTATGCATATGCTGCTTGGAGATGTGTGATTGGTAACAGATTGGTAAAGGATTTTGGAACACTACTAGGAAAACTTAGCATTCTACTCTAAAGAATTTTTTGAATGTATGTTCCATTTCATTTGACTGAGAGAAGTTCCTGGGAGATTAATCAATATCCTAGATAATTTCATGCCAAATGACAATGGAATTTTCAACACAAATTAGGTGATTATACATATCTTACAACTTCCAAAATTGGGACTAAGGAAGATGTATATGCATTTGTTCCTTGTAATGGTCAGTCTTGTTAGCAGCCTTTGGACTCAGACTTCTTATTTCAAGCTAATAACCTACCTTCGCAAGTTCTCTTTCTTGCCAATCCTCATGAAGTCTTCTTGTATTTTCTGCCTTAAAAATCTAAAGTTCCACGCATTTCAAGAATCACGTAAACTTTACTTGGATTGCCGCATATAATTTCAAAAGAACAAGGGCAGACACAAAGAAACCCCTTACGGTTTTATTTTGCTGGATACAGGTTGATGTTGGAAATTTCCTACGTTTCAATTCTTGTGTGTTGTATACAGAACTTGAGAATCCAGCGCAACCTATGATCAATGTGGAAGTTGTAGCACATGTTATGAGACCTGAGCTTAGATCTAGTGCGGTGAGAGGATTATACTTTTCTTCTGATATATGCTATTGATCTCTTCATATTTCATCTAAAGCTTTCTGAACTGATACAAGTGTTAATATGTTTAAAATATAAATTCCCGTTTTGTGTTAAGAGCTTGTATTTTTTGTTAAGAAAACAGTCTGCAGTAAATTTTTCTCGAACAAAATTTTGCGGTACAAGGTAAATGGAACTCTCTTGGGAAGTTAAGAATTTATTGTAGAAACTCTCACATGCACACTGTTGGAATTTGATTCGATTATTTGGAGACTAAGTTTGGCTAGTCTCCATTGAATTTGATCTTATCTACTTTTGTATTATTATAAAATTAGGATTCTTTTTGTATCAACTTTTCTAATTCTAGGAATAGCTATTAAGTAATTTGTTCATACAAATAGTAGTCCTTTCTAGTTACTCGTAAAACACTCGTGAAACTCAAGATTATTTGCTTTTACGGCTGAGAGTATTTCTTGATACTTTGAGGGTGATTGTTGGTAAAGTATTTCTCATAATAGAAGAAGGATAACTCCCACAACTGTAAGGGATTTTGTCGAACCATATAAATTTGTGTTTTTTATTTTGTATCTGGTGAGTATTATTTTTATCATCAAGTAAATTAATCTTCATACCAAAATATTTTTGTTGTGTGCCCAGCACACACCAAACTACGAGTCAACATTTTCTTATATTGCTGCATCTATACAATCTTCTCTCTCATTCCTCACTTCTTACTCCTTAGCCTTTTTTGTGTTTGGTAATATTTCAAGGTATCAAACAAGTTCTACTTCACATTCACCATCCACTCTGATGCGCTGAAAAATGGCCAGAAAATTCGGAATGTAGTTCCTGCAACAGAGGAGGAGGCTCGACGAGTTATTGAACGTATGGATGCTGAGAGGTCAAGAGCATAATCTCTATTAGCAGCCACATTTAACTGGATAGGCCACTGTTTTCTGCCTCAGGTTACATCCTTCCAATTTCCTGGAGTTAATTTATAACTCACTAATCTTTTCGAGGTGCCTCTAATTATAAGGCTTGGTCTTTGTGTATTCCATGTTCCACTTGCTTAATATGAACGCTGGCTGGGGCTTTCAGCAAGTGAGGCCTATTCAAGGAATTTTCACAAAGTTTATATAAAAGATTTTATAAGATCTTACAACTTGTAATAATTGTTTGGAACTTATGAGATGTCAGATCTTATTCTAAAACTAAGCTCTTTGAATGTTTGGATAAATAAGATTTTAAAATTTATAAGATGTTAGCAATGTCAATTTTGTATATTAAAATTGAAAGAATTGTTAGAATATTAAAATAAGTTACCAACTTCTTACCTTTTGTAAAGGGGATTATAATATCCTAACTTGTTTATTTTAGAAGCTTATAAATTTTTTTCTTGAAAATTTTATCAAACACTTGGTGACAAGTTTATAAAATGTGTTGAAGGTGCCTATGAATTTACCAAAATACCCTCCAAATATGAGCAAGACTAAGTCTGAGACGCTGAAATATTCAAGATATGAATTGAGTTTGAGCCCTTATCATGTTCACAATGCATAAGCTCGAATAGTCAGATTTTGGTTACAAATACTAATTAATTGTTTCATCATTAAATTTAACACCTAACTATAGTAAGATATGCTTTAGGTTTTTCCAAAATAATTGAGTGCATGTATCACTCCATATTTTTATTGTAATAGGTTTTAGTAATAATTCTCAAGTTCTTATCTTGTGTTGTTATTTACAAAATATTAAATTTTTACGAACGTTATTATGGATTTTCATGTCCTGAATTTCGAAGTAAAAATGTTCAGTACTTTTTTATATAAATATTTTGAAAAAGTTTGGAATACAAGTAGCTCGAGGTAAACCTGAAACTCCTAATAACACATGCCATCAATTTGAGTTGAACAAGCCAACAGAAGAAATATATAAAATTAAGATTTGTGAATAAATATTATGAATAGTCTATTCAATTAATATTTGATTTACTATTTCGCTTTTGCCAAGCGATGAAATATAGAATTTGAACTGCTGTGAACTTCTTAGTCTTTGACTAATCAACACATATCATTAATTTTACTTTAAGTCACTTTAGCATATTTTACATTTATTACATACAAGATAAATCCATTACAAAATCTTCTACATATGATTCCTCTTCTAGTACAAAAGTAAACTGAGAGCAAAATGGAAGATTTTTACATCACATTGTCCGATCACAAAGCTTAATCCACTTGTTCGCCCCAACAAATCCATGGCAAAACACCACAGACGAATAGAAGCCAACGATTAAGATGAAGACGATGAGCTCTCATCATCAGAAGAACTACATTGCTGCCTTTCGCTAAATCCAGGAAAAACTTGGGGAAGACTAGGATTAGCAGGCATCTGAATTTGCCGGCCTGAGTTTACCATGGTTCGCTCGTTTATCTTGCCAACATCCTTGCAGACTTGGTCAAGTATAGACAGAAAGTCCCCAACAACCATAAATAACCGCAATGGATGAGCTTCTTCCTTACCTGAGTCACCATGGAAATACTCAGTTAACCCCTTCACCATGGAAAGGGCAATCCCCTCTTTTGCTTGAACAATAGCTATCTCTGCTTCTGCCTTCTTCAAGAACTCATTCATGTTGTCTGAAAACTTCCCACTGCTGTCCTTAGGCAGAAGCTCTTCGTTCAGTTTCAGAACTTCTGTAATCTTACAAATTCCAGCAGCTAGCTTTTTAACATCACTAGTAAGCACATCAGCATCCATACCAGCAGCTTTCTTCACATTGGTAAGCTCTCCACTCAGTCCAGAAACAACTTGAAGACCAACTTTTCTGAATTCAACCTCATCACGTAGAGTGGATTGCTGATTTTTTTCAGTATGTGGGTTGTGGTCAACTCCAGACAAGCGGGCCCCTTCAGCCCGGATGATTTCCTGGACAACAAAATGGATGAGGGTGGTTTTGCCGTCAGCCCCCTTGACGTCCACAAGCTTAAGAAGGGTGTCGAGCTTGAAGGCTTGGGCGTCTCCTCGGTTGGTCCCAACATTCATGCGGTTCCCAGTCTTGAGCACTGCTTCTAGTAGTTTAAGGAACATTCTGCTGCTCTTAAGTTCTTTACAAGATGACTGCAATCATGGAAAATGAAAAATGTTTCTCTAAGCCTGGTTTTATTGTTTTAGGACGACAATGCAGCAGTTAATTGCCACGAATGACATGATCTTATAGTCAACAATTAACCTTAGAAGCAAAAATATTAGATTTGCCTGGAATAGTTCCATTAACCCTAGGGAGACAACGGAGCCAAGCTGAGGAGATGAAGATTTTATGTCAGCTCTTTATATACAAACTGCATCATAATACCAATTTTTGCGTCCCCTACCCAATATTATATGATGCTAACAAGTAGTTAGTTTGCAGCCTCATGAAATGGATTGCCCCAATTTCATCCTTAGAGGATGTATGGCTGAACTTATAAATTCCTCAAAACATTTTATAAAATGTTTGAGAACTTATTAAGATGTTCTCATAAGATGTGAAGTGTTCAATAACATTTCAAGAAAGAATTTACAAACCTCCAAAAATAAAATTTTAGCACCTTATAAGCTCTGTTCAGAAAAATAAAAAGTTCCTAACTAATTTGTAAAATCTTAAAAAAGTCATTAGTTTTAACCACATTACAAATTTGTTATTTCTAACATCTTATAAGCTCCAAAAACTTATTTAATCCAAACACTTCAAAAGTTACTTTTTAAAATAAGATCTAACATCTTAAAGATGTATCAACTTATAAGATTTTTGAATAAGTTTTAACCAAACATCCTCTTAGTGCCAGTGAGCAAAATTGTTGAACGAAATGATGCATGTTTGTTCCAATGTCAAGAGTAGTAATACTCGTGCAGAGGCAAAGAGAAAGGCTTTGAGTTTTCAACAGGTTTACTATCTTAATGGAAGAATGCAGCAACATGTGGTGCTTAAAGTTGAAACAGCTGCAAAATGAGAAGATATTACAATGAAGGATAATAACAAAAAGCCAAAAGAACAGATTGCCATCCAAGCTAAATCTTGAGGTGGGTGAATTTACCTCTAGTGTGTCAAATGACCTCTTAAGATGCTCAACTTCCGACTCAAAATTGGCTATATAAAGCATGGCATCTACCCTCTTGAATGCGAAAGGTATATCAAGTACGGCCTTGAGAAATGCCTCCGCAGTGCCCAGCTTGAACGGTGATTCATCTTTGAACTCCTTCAGTTTCCGCTCTTCCTCTTTAGTTGGAGCCATCTTTAACAAACTCTCAAGAAGCTCCGACCCCAGTGAGTCAGCATTTCCTGTTTTAGCAATGCACCAAAAGGGGTACGCACTATTAGATGTTTGGAGAGGCATCTTCAACTGAGTAAATTGACTGAATAAACAAGGGTATTAAGCACTTTCAACATTTGGATTCATCAACATGGTTTTTATGATTGATGCAATCATGCACAATTCCATGCAAATGGAATTGTTCAAGAGTGAAGAAAATAAATAGCGTATAGGCACATGCAAACTGAACTCCATTTACCTAGATATTTATTTTTCACATTTTCTTGAGATATAATTGGGAGATATAGTGACCAAAACCCTTCTATAAACGAGTATAAAATGACAGCACAGACAGAACAGGAACAATTAATACTGATGTATAAACTAACATGGCATTTGAAAAAGAAACGTAACAGCCATGTCGAGCAGGGCAGCTTCAGTTTTCACTGAACATTAGAAACACAAATGCAGATGTGAATGAGAATTTAATTTCAATTGAAGGTCCAAATAAATCAAAAGTTTTTGAAATAAAACCAGGATAGTATCTTATTGCTGTCAAATGACAAGAAAGAGCATGCTTACAACACTACGAGAAAAAAGGATAAAGAAAGAAAGAAGATGCTTAGATACTATGCAGAAGACAACAATCTCATTTCTTTGATCAAGACAATACCAATGCATAGCAATGCTGAAAATGCGATAGCTGAAGCTCAAGCAGCCTAGCAGAACTATAAACAGTTTGGTTATATCTGATGTTTTTCTGTAATAATGCAAAAAGAAGACCCAGCTCTAGGTTGTTCAAGGATAGTGATGTTGAGTCTCCTCACCTTTTGTATGAGACTTTCTATTTCTCAATGGGGTACAGAAGAGATATAACAAATCAGTGGTGGAAGAGAGCTAAATCAAAGATGAGGCCAAAAGTTTAACCCACACGAAAAGAATTGCATTTCAATTGCTTCTAAAGAGCTATAATGGAACACGTTCTCACCTTCCGCAAGTGCTTCACAAACTTCTTCAACAGTCACATTAAGAGCCCTCAACAGTATCGCTATGTTCTGGGACTTCTTTGGATCAAGCACTAGATTTTCTTGGTTCATTTCAGGGATTATCTGGCGTCGTACTCCACCTTTTGCATTCACAGTTGAAGAATTCACCGTGAAGAGAGTCTCAATCATTTCCTCATTCAACCTACAACCAAATTTATACTCTACAAAAATTAAAATCCCAGAAAACATCATTATATTTAGACCCAAAAAGAAGGTTAAAGAAAGTGGAGCACTGACAGTGGTGCAGAACATGAATGCCATCAATTTAGTGCAGGCTTCAAGTGAACAAATAGTTAATTCAAAATTAAACCTGAAAAACAAATCAAACTAATCGATACTCCCTCAGGATAAACAGCTAAAGCTCATTTGAGCTGGCTGCATTAAACATAACAAACCGATTCTTTTTGTTTGATAAGATTTGAAACTTGGTTCAAGCTAGACTCGATCAGTAAAAAATTATACAATACGTGTAAAGGACCAAGCTACTTAAGGCCAACTCATGTTCAACTCAATTAACAATCAAACCGGGCTTGCCAATTGGCCTTTGGCACAGTGGCATAAATCTTACACACAACATGTGAGGTCGAGGGTTTAAACCTAATAAACTCTTATGTGTCTCTGTATAATTTATAATTGTTATAATAAAAAAATAAAAAATAAAAAACACTGCACTCAAACCAGACGCAAGCACAATTTTTGAAGTTCAATAAGAATCCAATTAAGCTTGAACAATAATGAGTTAAATATAAAGTCCTTGAAATAGAAGAATATTGAGCCCAACTGACTCATTCACACCTCTAATCAAACTGCTGTTCAATCCTAGAAACAGAAGAATATCCAGCTATTCTCCACCAAGCACTTAATGAGTCTACTGAACACAAAGACTAATAATAAAAGTCGAGAACTTTAAAAAAGATTAGCATGGTTTGATAATGAAGTATCAACAAAAGTTTTTCTTTCTAGCAAATAAAGATCGACTACTTCCCTTGGCAAAGAACCTGAAGCATAAATTGGAAGTACATAAAGAAAAAAATAAGAAAATAAAGCCAAAAACATATATCAAGAATCTTACTGAAAAGAACTGGATTTCAACTGATCCCAAACCATTGCCCTATCTGAACTAGCTCTAACTTTATCCCAATGCAAAGGCTTCAGCTTCGGCTTCATAATTTCATTACTTTTACCCTCTGAAATTCCCAAGCTGCCCTTTTCCCCATTTACGTTCTGTACTACAACTTTCCTTGAAGGTGCCACCAGCTCCGGCGGCCCAGTTGACGGGGCCGCCTCCCAGAACCTTGCCGGAGGCGGTGGAGGAGGAGGAGGAGGAGGAGGCGTCCTTCCCACACCTGAAAAATCCGAAGCCCGCGGAGAGCAGTCCCGGGTACCGCCATCGTCCGTGGATGATGGAGAAAATGGTGAAAATGCCCTCGGCTCCCGTGCCGGCGGAGGAGGGATAAACCGCGGCAGCGGAGCCGGGAAAATCACCAAGCTGTCTGGTGATTTGGATTGTAGGCTTTGCGGGCTACTGGAATTTAGCACGACCGATGGACTATTATCCGGTGATACAGAATATGCCGGGGAATTGCAGTTCAATGAGTTCAAGCTTCTGGCTTTGCTAAAATCATCACCATTGTTGCTGCTCAAAGCATTGAGAGGGGGAGATAATTTAGTACGGTATGGACTAGCATTATTTCCCGTGGACCCTCTTGGTGAAAAGAACTCTTCATCTTCTTCGTTGTCGTTTTCTTCTCCTTCAGAGGAACTCGCATGCGTGTTATGGTAACTCTGGTGGGAATGCTGGCGTGGCAATGGTGGTAGAGGGTGGAGCTCTGGCGAGCCAAGCCTTTGGTAGTTCATCGTCACAGCTTCTGCAGGAGGGGCTTTCGCTTCATTTACGGCGGCGGCGGGGGCCACATAATCCGGGTCCCTGGAGCTGACGAGTGTGCCAAGGTAGAGGAATTCGGAGGAGTTGGAGGAGGGGGTGTGGCGGGGGAAAAGCGCCGGAGGCGGTTTCTTGCTGTTTTCGGCGGTAGTGGTGGTGTCAGAGGGAGGAATGTTGGGAGGGAAGAGACGGAGGCTGTCAGTTTTGAGGGGCTTATGGTGGTGGTGGTGGTGGCGGTGACGGAGGAGGAGGAGGACGAGGGAAACGAAAACAAGGACGGAAAAAAGGGAGACGGAGACAATGAGAGAAATGAGTTTGGTGGGCTTGTGAGAGGAGTGGGAGGAAGAGGGAAGGACGAGGGAGGAAATGTTGGCGGGAAAGGTGGCGAAGGCGGTGTTGGAGCTTCGCGGCGTAGGTGGCGGAGGCGGAGGAGAAGGAAAAAATGGGAAGAATGGGTTTTGGGAGGTAGCGTCAGGAGGAGAGAGTGTGGAGAAAGGGTATTTGGGCTGTTGAGGTTGGGATTGAGGGGAGGGGGAGGGGAAGGGGGGCTGAGAAATAGTGGTGGTGGGGGGAAGTGATTGGTCAAGTGGGAAAAGGGGTTGGTGAAGGAGCCGCCGGTGGCGGTGGTTGTCAGCGGCGGTGGAAAGGAGGAGGAATGTGAAAATGGTGGAGAGGAGGGTGGTGGTTGGGAGGTGTAAATAGTGCATTTTGGTGAGTGTTTCAAGCTGAAAATTTAGGTGAGATAGTTTTCAGAAGCTCCTTGAGCTGGATATTTTCAGTAAGTTATGCCACTCATCTTTGTGCTCACTTAAGGCGGCGAGAGGCGGTGGAAGTGGTGTTGGCGGCGGAGGCGGCCACGGCGGTGGTGGTGAAGAGGTCGGAGGAGAGAAGAACACTGGGCGGAGCAGAAATGAGACCAGCAGTCCAAATTTGTTTCAGAACTTAAAGTGGCACTGAGGTCTGAGAGTGTTATTAATTGGCTTTTTCACCGGTAGAATGAAACAAGTTGAAAAAAGAGAAAAAAAATTAGAGAAAGAGAAATAGAAAAGGAAAAAATAGGGAAGAAAGAAGAGAAAGAAAAGACTTTTATAGTTTTTAATTTAATAAAAAATTGTTATAATTAATTTAAGCAAATTACTATTTTTTCACATCAAAGAGATGTGAAATGAAAGACTTTCGGACAATGTAAGAATTAGATAACATTTCTCAGAAATAACATATATTTGGAAACCTATTATAGTTATGTTCTATAGATACTTTACTAAATTAAAACTACCCAAATTTTCATATTTGATAATTGTTATATATAATTTTATTTACTGACAAAATATTTGCAACACTATATTGACATGAATAAATAAATTAACTAGATGATAAGTAAAAATATAAATGAATCCAACTCATTTAAATAATCATTATTCAAATTTCATTTAAATTTTTTATCGAATTTAAAATTGTATTTGAGTTTGATTTGATTATTAAGATGGTGTTTGGCTAAATTTATTTTAAACATCTTATAAGCTTTTACATCTTATAAGATATTTTTGAAACTTATAAGATGTTAAATCTTATTTTTAAAACAAGTTATTGAAGTGTTTGGATAAAATAAGATGTTGGAGCTTATAATATGTTAATAGTGGCAATTTTGTAATTAAAATGGTTAAAAATGAAGGAGCTTGTTAAGATCTTAAAAGTAAGTTAGGGTCTTCTTACTTTTTTTAAAGGAGCTTATAAGCTCCTAATATCTTATTTTAGAATCTTATAAGCTGTTTTTTAAAAAAATCTACCAAATACTTTTTATCAACTTATAAGATATTTTGAGAAACTTATAAGCTCACCCAAACACACTCTAAATAGGCCCATTTTTAATTTAGTCAAACGCGAATTGAATTATCATATTTTGAATAATCAAGTCAAGTTTGAATATAATTTCAAATTTTGTTGAACAGGATAAACAAAGTATTCAAAACTTTGGTTTCACGCTTGACAATTGAGTCCAAATGAACGTTTAAAAATCAATTTGATCGGGTATTGTTATTGTCTCACATCGGTGAAATAAATAAGTTGTGGTCTCTATATATCGTCTTAGGCAATCCTCACCTCTTGAGCTAGCTTTTGGGATTGAGTTAGGCCCAAAGTCCATTCTTTAACATGGTATCGGAGCAACCTATTCTCGAAGTTGGGCTACCCAGTATTGTTGGACCACCCATTTCATGTCATTCCATGCTCCAGATGTTCAATCCTGGGTATGCGCGAGATGTGTTAGTGTCCCACATCGATGAAATAAATAATTTGTGATCTCTATATATGGTCTTGAGCAATCCTCACCTCACAAGCTAGCTTTTGGGGTTGAGTTAAGTCCAATGTCCATTCTTTAACATGGTATCGGAGCCACTCATTCCCGATGTTAGGCTACCCAGTATTGTTGGGCCACCTATTTCATGTTATTCCACGCTCCAGATGTTTATTCCTGGGCGTGCGAGGGATGTGTTAGTGTCTCACATCGGTGAAATAAATAAGTTGTGGTCTCTATATATGGTATTGGACAATCCTCACCTCTCGAGCTAGCCTTTGGGGTTGAGTTAAGCCCAATGTTCATTCCTTAACAGGTATCAAATAACTTGATTGGTTTTTCAGCCTTATGTAGGGTGTAAATGAAGATTTTAATGGGTTTTTCTTAATAATTTACCATTATTAAAATTTCAAATTTTAGTTTTTAATATAATCCAATAAAAATAAAAATAAATAAATTGATATAAAAAATGAAGCAACCAATTATTTTGTAGGATGGCTAGGGAGTATGCAAAAAGGAATATATGTATATACACACTAATGAACAGCAGAAATATATTGATGATGACAGTGTAATGAATAATGCAACAATCCATGAAAAGGAAGAAGAGAAGTGGTAGAAAAGTAGTGGGAATTGGGAAATGGTAAATGGGAATAGGAACTCTGAAATTGTGATGATTATGATGATGAAGAATAGATTTTCAGAACAGTATATAAAATCTCTGACATGCAGAAATAATATTGTATTGGCCCTTGGGATTTGCAACTTATCTATGTTAAGAGTTAAACACCTCTGTAAATTTATTTTATTTTATCAAATTCTTCAATATATTATTCTCTCGTACTCATTCTTATATTCTTATAAATTTTAAATGAAAATTCAAAAACAAAGGTTTAGGGTTTAGACATATTTGCATCATTATTTTGAAAACAATAATTAAAATTAATAAGATTATATCATTATTCGTAAATAACAAATTATATTTTTCAAAATAATATAATTTAAAGAAAAAGTGTTTATATATATATATATATATGGATATATCTACTATTTCTATTATAATGTTATGATTTATATATTTCTTGGAACGTCCAGAAATAAAAATCTATTATTTAAACTAATATTTTCTAAAACATATGTTCTCTTCCATCAAGTAACTATGATGTGGATACGGTATAGTTTATTAATTTTTAGTTATTATCTTGAAAATAGTGATATAAATATATGTAAAAATTATATACATACATATATACATTTTGTTGATATTGGATAGTCTAATTTGTTGTTTACCTAACAAGATTTAGGATTTCTCAGGACTGAATTGGAGTAGGACATTAAACTTAAAGTTCTAGTAAGCTATGGTCTATAAATGATCCTTGTGGAAATTCTACTAAGCTTGAATTCAATATAGGTCAAAGGATTAAATTAAAGATTCAAAAATCATGACTAAGCTATGTTTATTATTATATGGTTAATAATATTTATAGCCAGTTGGTGAAATGAATCTATTACATCAAACTTACATAATTTGTTTATATCCAACGAAAAATCCAAATCACGGGTAATTCGAGTTTAATATTGGTCGAATTTAATTTACATTAAAAAAAGAAAAAAGAAAAAAGAAAAAGTTAGAGAACAAATTTGGGAATATGGAAATTGGTTTTTATTTTCTCATTTCTTTCGGGACATCTTAAAACAATATTCTATTTTCCTTTTAACTCCTCGTAGTATAAATAATGATGTGTACACAAACATTAACTTTTAACTATTATTTATGTGTATATATCAAAATTTTAACTTTTTAAACTCACAGTGAAAAACTCCCATCAAATCACAAAATATACAAAAACATAGTGGAAGGAATATAAAATAGACACATACGTGTAAATATATACATACAAACAGTGAAAAAGATGATAGCCAGCTATAGCAAAGCTGTGGCCTGTGAATCTGAAAATGTGGGGTAGGGAAGTGAAGGGAGGAATCATGAAAAGGGCTTTTCATTTTCACACAAAACACACACCAACTTTGTTTTGTGTGTGTGTGTGTGTGTGTGTGTGTGTGTGTTGAAAAAAGGGGCATTTTTTCTGATTTTTGGGTTTTGTCATCTCGGGGGAGTACCATGACAGTCGAAAAAAAACATTGTTGGGTTTCTGAAATTATTGATTTTCTATTTGTCAGGTTGGGGAAATCTCTGACCCACACTCTTCTTCTTTGTGTGTAGTCCACTTTCTTCTTTTCAACTTTCTTACAAGGAATTGAGCGGAGATGAATATGAATGGGTTCAGTTGGTTTTATCTGAACTACGTAAAAAAACAAAGGTTGCTTGCACTCATAAATAGTTCTTTCTTCGTTACACTAAAATTTAACTTGCTAGAAATCGGGGTGTGCCAAAAAATAATAATAATAAAATAAAAAATCAAAACTTCGATTGAAAATTAAAAAAATCAAATTGAATTAGGCTCAGTTTGGCCTTTAGTATTATATTTTTTTAAAAAATTGATTTTAGGTTCGCTTCGATTTTTTTACTTGGTTAATCAAAATCGAACAAAAAAATGGTTTGGTTCGATTAACCGGTCCTTTGGTTTTCAATGGGCTTCGGTTTGGTTTAATCAGTTCGATACTTTTATTATTATTTTTAAATATTATTGTTCAAGTATCTACAATTAAGTGTTGAATAGCTTTTATTATGATTTATGTGATAGTAATGTTTGTAAATTTTGTTTTTTTTTTTAACTTTTTAAAATCTATTATCTAAGATAAATAAATGTAATTTTTAAAATAATGTAAATGTTCATGTATTTTTAAGCTTTGGGATAAATAAAAAGCGAAATTTTTGATAAGGTGAAATAATTGAAGAAAAAAAAATTGGAGAAGGGAGAAGAGAAAATAAAACTATATTATTTTTTAAAATAAAATTAAGTTTACCATCTTATTACAAAATATATCAATATAGTTATTAAAACTTAAAAGTCCTACCTTTTGTAAATAGTATAGATATTAATGTACGATATATATATATATAAAGAATTATGATACAAAGAAAAAAAAACAATAGTTTTTCTAAACTCAAACTATGTAAGTGTATAATTTATTTATTAAACGAATTAATAAATGTCACATATAAAAAATAAACGATTATGATTTAAAGAGGAAAAAATGTGATATAAAAAGAAAATTAAAATTTCTCTTTCATTTAATTAATTAAATTTATATATATGTGCATTGATGAGCAAAATAGAAATTTCAATTTAAATTGCAAACACAGGGGTTAAATCATATATTCCTATTCCTGTGGCAGTAGAACATTGCATATGTTTGCCAATAAATATTTTATCTATACTATTGCATATGTTGGCCAATAAAGTTATTTTTCTTATTTTACATAATTTGTTCTTCTAATATACAAATATATTCCAAATCCTAATTTAGTAATTTATTTTCAAGTTCTAATTACTACTTGATAATTTTGAATTTATAGATAAATTATAATATATAATTGAGAGTTATAAAAATTACATCCTAATTTCTAACTATATTAATATATTTAAAGTTCTAAATGTGGAGAGATAACCTAAATTCCAAAAATCCTAATATTATATCCAAGTTTTAATTTTTAAATGAAAAAACTTATTTGTAAAAAAATGAAAAGAAGGGGGAAGTGGGGTTGAACTGGTTCGGTTCCAAGCGAAATTGAACCGACGAAATTCGATTAAAAACAAAATCAAACTGAAGTTCGGTTTAATTTTCTATTAAATGAATCAAAACTTCGGTTCAATCGGTTTTAACCGAATACACACTCCTAATTTGAAATGGTTGTTCAAATAGTTTGTATTTTCCTCTCCCGTTAATGTACTTAAAAGTTGACTATTTCTAATTTTGTTATTTTCATTCCTACTCTATGCATCAAGATTGACATATCACAATAATTAGCAATAAAACTTCAATTCATGGTGAATATATTTTTATAGAGAGGAGTGGATTCGAGGGTTGCTACAATCTATTTAGTTGGTTGGATAGGTTAAGCAATCTTGGTCAAGTGATTGAAGCAGTCTTTGAGTTTAAACTTAAAACTAAACACGATTAGAATCATTAGATGATGATAAGAAAGAGCACAACCTAAACCAAGCAAAGCCTACCAGAGTGGCATCATGGTAGAGGTCTTATTGGGCTCGATTATGTCAACCTAACAATCATGTTCATAGGGTATAAGCGATGCCTATATTGCTTAACCCCATTAAACAAGGACCACCGAGGTCAACCCCTACCTAATAAGAGGGACTAGGAGATGGCTCTGCATCATCTTGATTCGCCTACTCTCAAATTAATTTCAGAGAAACTTGCAATGTCAACCCCATTAAAGCAAAGAAGAATAATTAATATATGAACCAATTAATATATCAACTTCAGCAAATCGAGTGAGCATGTGTTTGGCATGTTTTACTGCATCTAATGCAGCCCATGTCCTGTGCAGCTTGTCACCTCCACATTTAATATGGCTGAACACATATCCCACCATATTTAATGCGTTGCTAGCCCATCTCTATCATAGTTAATGTAGAAGATTTGCTATTATACCTTCAGACTGGGCAAAAGCATGCTGACTGAGTCTTGCTAAAAGACATGCGCTGTCCTTAGAAGCATGTCAAATCATACTATTCATCAGGGACCATGGGGATTTTGACCTCCCACCTTTAGGAAAAATTTCATACATACTATAAATGCTCTCACCTTGCAAATATTTCAGGTATACATCCCTACATAATTTGACCCTCACTTTACTCTTTACTCTCCTAAATACTGGGTCTGATTTAATTATCAAAGGGTTTTAACTAAGAACCACCACAACTGAAGTGCTTCGTTTTTTATTGCATGACTCGACGCATGCTACAAGTTGTTATTCAAAGATCTAAACCTCTCTTTCACTCGATTGGAAAGAGATCCTCGCCTCTCAGCTCCCGCCAAAAATATACATCATCAGATGGCTTCAATGAAAATACTATGATACCTAAGTTTGCAGGAGTTGAATGGTTTGATGTTTTAAGTGTTGCGAAATAATACAAATTCATACTTTTAGCATCAAATGGTTTGAATATTGTTGTATTTATGTAGATCTACCTTGTCAAGCTTAGTTAGCAGTTCATAGTAAAGTCATGTGTGTTTTTTGACAGTCCATACTACAAGTCATCTGCATTTTGGTATTGAGTCCGGTTCTACCCAAACAAAAAAAATTAATAAATAAATTAAAAAATAAAAATAAAAAAACACGAAACCTGGAGTGTTTGGCTACATATGAATTAGGCAAATATGAGGTTTAACCTTCTTCCTGTAATCAAACTAAATTATAATTGCATAGTTGTTCTTTTAAGTTATCATTCATCATTTATTAGGATTAAAAGTTTTCGAGTGTTCGTAGAAGGCATGTTCTGATAAGGTATGCTAATATATATTCAATGTATTTCATGTGCATGTTATATGTATGCGTTTATATATATGCATATATGTCCTTATAAAGATATATATATATATACACACACCCACACATGTGCGATTGTGCGTGTGTATATATATAATTATTTACATATTGCGGTGGAATCCTGAGTTGAGTGGATTAATTATTCTCTTTTTAATCCGAATAGGTTATGTTGACCGAATTTGAATTATCGGACTGCTGCATTTGTTCATGAATAATATAACTCACTGGTAGCATTATCCTATAAGCGTACATTCATTTTGTATTATATATTGTTTGAATATAATATTTTATTTAAATAAATTAACTACTTTTTTATTGTGATGTAAAGATGATCTCTTGTGAAATTGTAAATATGGTTGGATAAATATTCAATCCAAGAATTGTTATATAATAGTTAAATTTATTGATCTCTTTTATATTTTGTTGGTCATGCCATATTGTTTCTATATATATATATATATATATATATATAATATGAAGTCGTTTAGAATATTTCTAAATTAACTTATAAGTTTTTCAAAATATTAGAAATTACGAGATGTTGGAAGCTGTTTTCTAAAACTTTGAATAAATGAGAAATTAAAATGTTATAAATACTTAAAACAAAAAAGAAATGAGTCTCCAACTTACTTTTAATATTTTAATAAATTTCTTTATTAATTAAAAAATTATTGCTTTTGATAAATTCTAAAATTTTATTTTATTTGGAATATTTCAAAATTTTATTTTTAAAATAACATATAACATATTATACAGAAGCTTATAGAATATTTTATATAAATCTAGCAAACATTAATCTCTTAATTGTTTGTGAATGAGATGATATTAGATTCCCACATCAGTTAAATATATATAGTGGTCTTTTATATGGTTATGAATAATCCTTATATTTTTGAGTTAGTTTTTAGGGTGAGTTAAATCAATATCCATTCTTTGATATGGTGATAGAGCCATCCATACTTACTGGGTCACCCAACATTATTGGGTCACTTATTTCATATTATTCCACACTCCAAATGTTCATTTTTTGGCGTTGTAGGCGTGCATTAGATTCCCATAGCTCATAGACACATTTCTAGTGGTCTCTTTATATGGTTTTGGACAATTCTCACATCTTGAAATTATCTTTTAGGTTGAGTTAGGCCCTAAGTCTATTTTTTGATATATATTATTGAATCCATTACTGTATCTGCAAGAGACAAGTTCTCAACATTACAAATAATCTTTATTAACTAAAAATTTGAAACCAAAGTTTATTGGGCAATTGAATTTGATTTGAAGAGATTAGTTGGTCGAACAAGTTTACTTACACACTCCTGAATTAGGTTAACAAACAAGTCAACTTAGATTTTGACATCATGGTGAATAATTTAACCCCAATCTTATACAAGCAGTAATCTAGTCTTGCGCAAATACAAGAAAAACCAGATTTTGGCACAAGAAAAGAAACTTTCTACTTCCGTTTCACGTGTCGAATGATAAAAAAATGAACGATGATCTTTAAGGTTATTTATGCTTCACATTTATATTTGTTTATTCGTGATATTAAAATTTAATAATAGTGATATAATAATATAATACAAGTTTAATTTAATCAGAAAAAAAGAATCAATTTATATTTGCTCCTTATTAAATTTATTCAAAATTTTCTTCTTATTTAAGATTGACTATCTAATATGGGAGAGGTCGAGTGGGCTTGGTGTTTACCAAACAGAACAAGCCAACGAGGTACCAAGATTTGAGGGCTTGGATACGAGTCGATAGGATCGGTCCGAGGATCACAATCAAGGGAAGTAAGCGACTCTGTATTGCCTAACCGGTCAAACGGGCGCCATCAAGGTTGACCTCAATTTGTGGATAAGCGACGACCCTATTTTGTTCAAATTCGACTACACACAAGTGGACTTGCAGAAGTTCAGCCTTGCAGTTCGCCTTATTACAGCGAAAGGGGATTAGAATTCAAACCAATTAAAATATTGAACTTATTAGTTCGAAGGAGCATATACTTGGCGTGGCCTAGCGAATTAAATACGCCACAGGATTTGCTCAACTTGTCACCTCTGCATTTAATTTGGCCATGAGCATTTAATACAACTAAATAATCATCATGTCTGTATTACATGCACCGTCAGTCAATCCCCTCCACAATTAATGTGGAAGATTTGCCTTTGTATTGTTCAATTGACCAAGAGCATATTGATCGACAACCTCTAAAATCTAGATCTCTTTTACCCCTTAAATTAGGTCAAATCACACTATTTATAGTGGTATCTGGTCATTTCTACCTCCTACTCTTTGGACTAGACTTTCACTGTGAATATCACCACTTTGCAAGTGCTATAAATATGCACACCTAACCATCATTCTGCCCAGTTTTTCTCCTAAATACTTAATCTGACTTTAGCATCGCCCGATTTTAACTGAAGGGCACCTTAACATGCTTGACGTGCTTTATTTTAGTTGCAGGAATTGACTGACACTACAACTTACAACATAAAGACTCCGAATATCTTTCACTTAACCGGAAAAAAAGACACTTCCAAATATTCAACTACCAAAATATACTTAATCACCATTTAACATGTTTTAACTATTTTGTCTAAGTTTTCATTTTATTATTATTAATATTATTGTTTCAATAGTACTATATTTAAATATAATAATTAAAAAAATATTTAAAAGCTGACAATCCTTTTGAAGTTTGGACTTTGCTATCATTCTTTAGTCTTAATCAAATGCAATCTTTTGGGCATGCTTTTAAGGAATGTTTGGCACCATTTTTTGCCTCTTTCTTTTGCTTTTTCACCCTTTTTGCTTTTTTGTTTGTTTACTTTGAAATGCGCAAGTACTTCATTTTTCAAACCTCTTCTTTTCCGTTCACATATAATTTTCATTAAATGTATTTGTTTAACAGGAAACCTTTAAAGTAGTAATATATCCAATGGAACGCATATTATATTATATTCCTTAGATAGTAAAGCATTAATACATGAAAGACTTGTAAGAGTCAAGTCGTCGGGTTTAGTTGTGCAAATTTCACACATAAAATGTAAAGTTTAAAATTTTGAATTTAATAAATTTTAGATATTTATGTATATAAATTAAAAAGAAAAGGAAAAATGCTTATAAAGGTACTGGTTCTCATAGAAATATATATATATATGTATGTATGTATGAATTTATAAGTTTTTTGATTATCACAATCTTTGGGGAAAATCTAGCAAAAACTTCCCAAAAATTGGGGAGAAAATTCTTAGAAGAATATGTTTTAGCAATGTATTTGGAGAATGCATAGGATAACATTATTTCGGTTCCTTTGGATATGAATAAATTTTACTGTAAAAGTGCTTTTATATAATTTTTTATATAGTTACTGATATCAATAAGTTTTTTTTATGTTATTTTATTTATTCTATAGGGGTATTATAATAATTAAAACCTATATAGTTATATCAAAATATAATAAGTGTTTGAAAGTATAAATGTATATTTTTATTGATATAATGATTTAAAATAATTAAAATTTTAATACTATTTTAAGAAAAAAATATATTTTCTATAAAATTCTTAATTTTATTTTGACAGGATATAATTTATTCTGGTAAAACAAAGCAAGCATAACCATAATTAATGTGTACTTTGTACAATAATAAAGAAACTTTGTGCATGAGCAAAGGGATTCGAAGAATGTCGTAACAATATCAAGTGACAAGTCCATCGACTGCTGAAGCCACGCAACTCAAATTTCTACAACAATAACTAGAATAAGGATAATACAACTAACAATTATATATACAATAAAGTTTTTATATAATAAATTTATTACATCAACTATGAATGGGACTAATATGGATAAGCTCACAGGCCCAATAAAAAGCTCTGGCTCAATATCAAGCTCAAACAAAGTAAGCTCTGGGACCAGGCAGATTTGCTCACGTAGATGTCTCTGGAATGTTTTTGAAAATAGATCGACCTTTGAGGTCGAAGATGTCGATTCTCCCCGATCTCACTAGGTCGAGAACTCACAGACGGTAAAGCAACCGCCTGACCACAAATGCATTAATGACGGAGCCTACTAGCCATCACATCCACATTAAATGTAGCTGAACCACCATTCTGTTAGCATTAAATTTCCCTTACAGTGCATCACCTCCATATTAATGGTGATAAGGGCGCCCCTTCTGACCAACTAGTCACGAGGAAGACGCTAAGCTAGGTCAAAAAGACCTAAACTACCCCTACTTGAGGAAGAGAAGGCCTGAATCATGTCAGGGCAAAATTTGTCTTTCCCACTACCTGCCAAATACTATAAATACCTCCCTTTTCAGAGATAAAGGTATTCCTTTTAACACATTTTAAGCCATTACTCTGCCAAATTGTCATCAGGTCGAGAACTGACTTAAGCATCGAAGGATTTTAGTTGAAAACCCTCTGGGCTAGCTTAACATTTGTTCATTGGTTGCAAGATTTGACCCGCACCATCAATCTTCCTTGTCGACTTGGATCATCTGGTTGAGACCAAGAGGCCCATCTCACTAAAATAGTTCTCTTCATTTGGCGCCGCTTATGCGACGTAGATTCTATAGCCAAAAAATGATGAACACTAGGCGAACCACTTTCGAGAGGTAGATGGACCACAGATCACCGCCACCACCCCCATCGCCGCCACAATCTCAATTGGACTAGCAAGTGAGGGCTTGAGCTCTCAACCAGAAAAGGTGGTCATTATGATCATCTCTCAACTCATGGAAATAATGAATGATTAGATATTCGCTTAGCTCTCGATGTAGTTATCTACCGCCCTTGCAAAGGCACAACAACCAACTAATGGCTGCAGCTAGTGCCACACCACACCCCTCCCACCAGGAAGAAAGACCACTACGTGAGGACATAACAAGGACTGAGGTGCGTCACAACCCCAGTAGATGAGATGTGAGTCCTAGTTGGTTTCTGCGAGATAAAACTCATTATCAACCTCACGAGGATGTAACAGATTCAGTAGAACACTTTACTCGAATCGAGCCCAACAACATAAAAAGATCGAGCGCCAGAGACCTCAACCAAAGTAAAGACTTATCTCAAGTGGATCGAGATGAATGGGAAGAGGTGTCACACCAAGTCCAATAGTTGAATAGATGATTGGAGGAAATTTCAAGAAAAAACACTAAAATAGTTCAACTTGACGATGGCCCCAAGCTCCGACGAGAAAGAGAATCCCCATTCATCCAGGAAATCATTGAGGAATGCATAGCAATTAATGTAAAAATCCCTACCGAATTACCTAGGTATGATGGGTCAACGGACCCTAACGAGCACTTACTTCAGTTCAAACACATGATGCAGCTCCATGGCCACAACAACCATATCCACGCCGAAATGTTGGTCACCACTTTCTAGGGAGTAGCACTCGAATGGTTTGTTAAATTGGAACCTACATCCTTCTTTTCCTATGACCTGCTCTGCGATAAATTCCTCCACCAATTTGCCAACAGAAGGAGAGTAAAGCTATCTCGAACTCACCTCCAAATGTTAAGCAAAACGAAGGAGAATCTGTTCAGGATTTCTTTGCTAGGTTCAACACGGAGGTGCTAAACATTGATAATCCTAGGATCGAATTTTTGATCGACATATTATTCCTCGAACTCAGGCATAAGGAGTGTGCCAATGCTTTGGTCAGAGAAAGACCGCAAACAATGGATGAGCTTCTTCACCTCGTAGAGAGGCACATGACCCAGGAGGATATGAATAAGATGAAGTATGAAAGCGGAGAGAACGATAAAAAGAAAAAAAGAGAGAAAGATAATAGATATTAAAAGGGCGGTCATCGATCTCCTATCAAAAGGTTTCATAACTATTCTCTACTAAATACCCCCAGGAAAAAGGTCTTGTTTGCAATCCAAAATGACAACCTTCTTAAAAAAAAGAGGAAACTCAATGAGATTCCAGCTATGAAAAACTCCAAAAAGTATTTCCACTTTTATAGATAGAAAGAGCATGACACGGAAGATTGCTTTAACTCCAAGATGAAATTGAATGGCTTATTCAACAAGGCCACCTAAAAAAATATGTCGATGAGAAAGCTAAGCAAGTCATAGCCCAATCGGACTAGACTCCCTATTGAGAACAGTTTATTAGCCTAAAGAGAGACAATAAGGGAAAGAAGAAAGTCGAAGAATAACACCCCCTCTTGAGAGGTGTGATTGATACCATTGCAGGAGGACTAACTAGAGGGGACTCCAAATTAGCATGGAGACAGGCACAGAGACAACTTGTGTCAACCAAATTAATACCAACCAAGACAATCTATCAACTTTCTACCAGCACAGATCCCATCTTCTTTTCAAATTCCAACCTCTCTCTCTTGGGAGGTTAAGGGGCAGAGAGCAAATTGGATTGCCCTCTTGTGGTGACTATTGAAATAGCAAACTTTGAAGAAAGATTTTGGTCGACAATGGTAGCTCTGCCAACATAATCTTTTTATCGATATTAGAAAGAATGAAACTGGGAAAAGTGAAGTTTGAGCTAGTTCGCACCTTACTGGTTGGATTTGGTGGATTAGAAATCACACTGGTCAGGTCCATAGATTTGTCCACATCATTGAGAGAAGCACCCAAAAAGCGCAAACTTATGGTCAACTACCTAGTCGTCGATGCTCCCTTTGCCTACAATGCCATAATCGGGAGACCAATAGTTAATGATTTCAGAACTATAGCTCGACCTATCATATAAAGGTCAAATTCCCGACAATGGCTAGTATTAGAGAATTGCTTTGCAATATGAAAGAATTATGGCGTTGCTACACCATTTTGGTTGAAGCAAGCGAGCGAAAAACTTGATAAAAACTGAAACCTTCGGGGGACATCCCAGTAACGAAATTCGAGGATGGACAGGCATACAAAATGAAAAGGAGGGAAGATACCAGAGTCAAGCCAGTTGAGGAATTCAAAATAATAGAACTCGAACCTAGGAACCCAGGCAAGACCACGAGGATAGGGACTAATTTGGGACACAACATGAGTGGATGTTGGTCGATTTTCTTAGAAGGAACATTGATGTTTTCACATGAAAAGCAACCGACCTCCAAGGAATCAATCCCCAGGTCATCGTCCACCATCTTAACGTGGACCCATCTTTCAAACCAATCAAGCAGAAAACCAGGACGTTCAATGCAGAAAGGTACTAGATCATCGAGGAAGAGGTCAACTAATTTTTAGAAGTGGGCTACATAGTAGAAATACAATATCCTAGTTGGGTATGTAATGTAGTCCTTATCCCTAAAAATAAGGACGAATGGAGAATGTGTAATGATTTCACTGATATTAATAAAGCATACCCTAAAGACCCTTACCCACTGCCTCAAATAGACTTGTTAGTTGATTCAACAGAGGGTTGTGACCTTCTCAACATGATGGATGCTTTTCAAGGACACTACCAAATCTTTATGGCTCTCGAAGACAAAGACAAAATCACCTTTATGGTCCCAGACGGTGTATATTATTTTCTGGTCATGCTATTTGGGTTGAAAAATGTTGGAGCAACTTACCAAAGGCTAGTTAACTTCATGTTCAAGAACGAGATTGGTAGATCCATAGAGGTCTATGTGGATGATATGATTGTTAAAACAGAAAATGAATCACACCATTTATCTAACCTCACCACACATCTTCAATATTAATGGCATTCGACATGAGTCTTAATCCCAACAAATGTACATTTGGAGTGAAGGGTGAAAAGTTCTTAGGCTACATAGTCAACCAGAGAGGCACTGAGGCTAATCCATAAAAATATAAGCAATCCAAGACATTCCACCACCAAAGACAGTAAGAGATGTTCAGAGGGTGGTCGGAAGAATCATCGTTTTAGGTCGATTTATTGCCTACTCAGTAGATAAAATCTTACTATTTTTTAAGACCCTCAGGAATGCAAGGAAGTTTTAGTAGACACAAGAATGCGACTAGGCCCTGGTCGACCTAAAGTAATACCTGACCACCACACCGTTGCTCGCAAAACCTGTGGTTGGAGAAGTCTTGAACTTATACTTGGCAGTCTCTGATGCGGCCATCAGTTTAGTCTTGTTATCCACTTAGCAAAGCTTGCACTGACTAATATACTATATTAGCAAAGTCCTACAAGGCCCCAGGTATAACTATCTAGAGATTGAAAAATTCACACTTGCCTTGATCACAGCAGCATGAAAGCTAAGACTTTATTTCTTATCACATGCTATCATTGTTATGACAAACCACCCATTAAAGCAAGTGCTATCCAAGCCCGACACAGAGAAGATTGACCAAATGGGCCATTGAGTTAGGAGAATTTAATATCAAGTTTTAACCCCACATAGCTGTAAAAGTGCAGGTATTAGCTAATTTCATAGTGGAACATGTCACCTCCCATAGTAGTTAATCCGGAACAACAAGTTTGGCCCTGGCACATTGACGGATCAACAACGAACATTGGGGGTGGAGCAAGAATTTCCTTACGTTCTCCTCAAGTTGAGAAGTATGATTTTGCTATCAAATTCAACTACCCAATCGCAAACAATGAGGCAGAATACGAGGCCCTCATTACTGGTATGAAGATGGCCCTTAAAGAGGGGTCAAATGTTTAACAACTATTACAGACTCACAGTTGGTCGTGGAGTAATTTGGAGGAAACTTTGAAGTAAAAGAAACAACCATGAATACATACCTAGCAGAGGTCAAAAGGCTGGAACAACAATTCAAGAAATTTACATTTAGCCAAGTACCCAGGTCGAAAAATAGAAGAGCATATGCATTGTCCGAATTTGCTAGCTCCACCAAAGGTACCAGAGAAAGAACCATATCCTTTTTGGTCTCAGATAAGCCAACCATACGCAACCTCCGCCAAAGGTAGGTCTAAACGGTCCAAGAAACAAGCCATGGTTGGCTGGATGAAATAAAATCTTATCTCATAAAAGGAAAATAACACAGGACAAAGCAGAAGCCTGGAGATTAAGGGGTCAAGCAGCTAAGTTTGCCCTTGACGAGTTAGATCAGTTGTATAAAAGATCCATCTATGGTCTACCACTCAGATGTTTAAAACCATAACAAGCACAAGAGGTCTTGCGAGAGGTCCACTCTAGTATCTATGGAAACCATTCAAGGGGACAGGCATTAGCCCACAAGGTCATCAAACACAACTATTTTTGGCCAACTTTACTCAAGGATACAATCGACTTCGCTCGAAAATACCTATCCTGTGCCAAGTACATGCCAACATCTCTCATCAACCAGTTGTAACCCTCATCCTAGTCCAAATCACTTGGCCTTTCGATTACTGAGGAGTCGACATCATGGGATCTTTCCCAAAAGCCACAGGTTAAAAAAATACATATTGCTTACGATAGAGTAGTTCACTAAATGGGTTGAGGTAGAAGCTGCTCCAAAGATAAAAAAATGCAGTGATAAGGAGTTTCCTATGGAAAAACATCATTTGTCGCTTTGGTCTACCGAAAGTGCTCATATCCGACAATGACACGCAATTCCAAAGTAAAAGAATAAGAGATTGATGCAAAAGCCTAGGGATCAAGCAACACTTCACCTCAGTGGGAAACCCGCAAATGATGGTTAGACAGAGGTTACCAATAGAACAATTCTGGATCATATCAAAACTCGACTGGAAGGATCTAAAGATAGCTGGGAAAATGACCTCCTGGACATCTTTTGGGCCTATAGGGCCACCCCAGGAATAACCACAGGACAAAACACTTACAACTTGGTTTATGACTCAGAAGCAGTTATCCCAGCAGAGTTAATCCAACACACAACTTAGGTAATTTATTATAACCCGATCAGGAATGAAACAAAAAGACAACTCGACCTCGAGATAATTGACGAGCTACGACAACGAGCCTTCACAAAAATGCAAAGGTATAGGTCAATCATGGCCAAACATTATGACAAAAGTGTTAGGCCAAGATGTTTCAATGTGGGCAATATGGTCCTCAAGAAGCTCGAAGTCTCAAAGAATGTCGGGAAACTTGACCCAAAATGGGAAGGCCCCTACTCGGTGGTGAAAGTTGTAAAACACAATTCTTACTGACTAGCGGATATGAGTGGAATGAGCTTCCCCGACCATGGAATGCAACCAACTTGAAGAAGTTTTATATGTAAATTAAGATCCTGTTATATAATACTACGATCCAGCAATTGCATGATCAAATCTATTTTGGATCAATTATTAAATGATGATCAATTCGACCCCATAGTCGCATGGTCTAATTCATTTTGGACCAATTATTAAAGAATGATCAACTCGACCCCTTAGTCGCATAATCAAATTGATTTTAGATCAATTATTAAATAACGATCAAGTCGACCCTGTATTTGCATGATCAAATTGATTTTGGATCAATTATTAAATAATGATTAAGTTGACTCCTTAGTCGCATGATCAAATTGATTATAAATTAATTATTAAACAACGATTAAGTTGAACCCGTAGTCGCATAATCAAATTAATTTCAGATCAATTACTTAGGAATAACTAAGTTAAACCTTCAAGTTATTACCACCAGTAAATATCGACATCATACTTAAAGTAACTATCACTCCAATCCTAGATCAACCTCCAAGTCGAGCCAGATCGACATGATACGCACAAGATAAATTGGCAAAATTAAAATGAAATCGACCAAAAAATCAGAGTTAACATAGAAATTTCATAATATACAATGCATTCAAAAACAAAGATAACATTGTTCAAATGCCCATTCGAGCTTTACACCATTCAAAATACATTGAAAATAACAGCAAAACTTCTAGTTTAAGCCAGCGCCCTTTCCTCGGCTCTCCCGAGCGGCAACCTCCGCAGCAACCTCATTGACAACTTTATCAAGTTCATCTATCGTGTTGATGCCAACGTCTAAGGCTAGGCCCTCGACTTTTTGCTCAGGTCCAGAAGCAGAGGCCCCCATAGGTTGGGAAAGACCTGAGGTGTCAAATAGGCTGGGCTGGCACAGACGGTTCACGGCGGTCCCAAGCTGAGCCGGGCCAGCTCATGGGCCATTCAAGATCTGGACCGTGACGAGCTGAAACTTGAAAAATTCGACTCGCCTCAAACCAACCCACTAGATAGGTGAGCCAATTTATATATGAGCTGGGCTAGGTAGGCCGACTCGTGGCCCGGCCCGTAGTTTTTTTTTTTTTTTTTTTAATTTGAAAATGACTTTAAAATTTTCAAGTTTTTATGTTTATGTGATTATTAATGTTTTTTTCAACACTTATACTCTTTTAAAAGGCTTAATAATTTATACTTATGCAATTTTTAATATTTTACAATCCTTAAATTTTTATAGAAACTTAGAAATTTATACTTATATTAATTTTTTGTATCAATTATATTTTTCCAAAAACATCACCAAATAAGGTAATGAGGGGTTTGGCATGAACCCCTCTACCAATCATTAATTTAGAAAAAATAATTACATAGAGGTGGATATGACTAAACCTCTAAATGAAATAATTTGTAATTTAAAAATTATAAATTCCTAATTTTTAAAAAATTATAATTCATAATTTAAATTAAAAAAATATTGCGGGCTAAGCTGTCTAGCCCACGAGTTGGGCCAGGCCGCAGTCCTTCACGGTCCGTGAGCCGAGCCGATCCCGAACTACAAAATTTCAGCTTGAGATGGGTTTTCAAGTGAGCCAGTCCAGCCCAGTCCATATTAAAAAAGTAAACAAGCTGAGCTGGGCTAATTTTTTTTGCGACTCGGGCCGATTGGCCCAACCCATTTTGACCCCTCTAGGTAAGACTAGCTTCATTTGTGAGGAAAAATCAAGCGACGGCAAGGAAAAACTATGCCACATCTACCTCATTGTTTTTTATATTCAAAGTGCAGTTGCTGACAAAAGAGAACTCCTTCCCCACTTCGATAGCCCTAGGATATAGTGGAACTGTAGCCTCCTCAGTGGGAACATTCTCGTCATAGTCCTCGAGGCGTTTATTTTTCATAACATCGAGTTAAGTCTTGTTTGCTGCTTGAATCTCGTAGCCAAAGAACTTGAGCTGCTTCATGGCTTTCTCGAATGCATCCTTGGTGTCATCAATGCTGAACATTACACTAGCATTGGTGAACACCAAGCTCAACACGAATGCTACCAGCCTCCTTTCGAATCTCAGGTAGCACATTGAAAAACTCACATCAGGCATAATGCAGATAACTCTCGTATCCTTGAGCCCGACCTGATAAAGAAGCCTCCTGGATCGAGGTCATCAACTTCTTCATCTGCTCCTCTGCTCGATTCCTCCATTCGACAGCAACTAAAAGCTTAGTGTCCTTTTCTTCGAGCTACTTGGTTAGCTCCATAATTCTCGACTCCAAAGATTGAGCTTTAGTCTTGGTTAAATAATTATGTTCCTTCTCCAACTCATTACATTTCTCCACCAATCTTTGCCGGGCAATTTCACATAGCTCGTACTATCGATGGAGATTATATTCCCATTGCCCGACCTACAAGAAAGTAAATACATATTAGGAAAAGACCAACTTTAGAAATCAATGACAATAAAAATCAAATAGTGCATTTAACGCTAAACTTTACCATATTTGCATGATAGGCAAATACATTCAGAGCATCGACCTGCTCATGATTAAACATTTTCACTTGATCTCTTTAGAAGAGACTAGCAGTCAAAACAGCCAATGGAGTCACTGAGGTTGGACCCGCATCCATCATTGTCGACATATTCTATACCTCAACTTTTGGGCTAAATTGAGATTTGGGGAAAGTAGATAAGTTGCATAATCGCACCGAGGGAAGCATCTCGTAAGCACCCGTGTCACTGCTGCCTTCCTCTTAGGTCGAGTAGTTGGGCTACTCGCCGCCCCTGCATTCTGAGCAACAGGGTATAGACTGGCTGGTGGCACCTGTTCGACCCTAGCTACTTGAGTCGACGCCTCCCGACCAGCGGCAGTGGCCTCATGGCACTCCTGTGCCATTTGTTGCTTCTGCATCGCTATCTGCCTTGCTCGGTTTATGATGGTTGACGTGCAGGAACCAACATCATTTCGACCAAAAACTATAAATTAACACATACTATTAACAGACCAGATAAGTTTGAAAAGTTAGTTCTATCTAAGCATGCGTTAGCATGCAATCTCAACGGGGCGGTCGACAATCCCACCAGAACTAAGTTTCTCTCCATAATAAATTCAGATGCATCCATCTCCCCAAACTCGAGCAGATCTCGATGAAAATACTTTTCCAAGTTGGTTTTTCATCATTGTTCATCTCGAATCTACCCATCATCCACCATCTGAGAATATTAAAACTTACTCCGTCGGGAGATCGAAAATAGAAATATCTCTCCTTCCAGGTTTGGCATGAGAAAAAAGAAGAGGTTACAAAATTTTTTCTATGAGGTCGAGTAGTCTGGCAGTAAAATCCCGACTCCCCTGTGCTCCCTGACTTCTGGGATATCGGGAGATTAAAAAGATTGCTAAAATTAGCCTAAGAAAGGGGATGGTCATGAATCATCATTAAAATAACAAAACTATATAAAAGGGAAAACTAGTTGGGTAAGACCTGAGTTTTGCAGATGCGGAGACCTCTCAATAGTTCGACAATGGGTTCAACAAGATGAAACCTAAGCCCACATTTTAAGGCATCCTCAAAAATATTTATGCATCCCTCATAACCTATATGCATCTTATCCCTTGCCCTAGGCTTAATCAGCTCAAACTCCTCAGGAATATAATATTTTGCCCTAATCGACCTCAAGTCGTTTGTTGTTACCTTAGATATGATCTCACTATAATGGACAGTGGTAAAAAGCTTACCCCTCGACCTCAAAGGCTAGTCAGCCTCTCCAGACAGCCACACCTCTTCGACCACAGGGGCATATAGACCAGCCTTGTCGATATTAGAACTAAAAGGCCCGACCTCCTTATCAACCTCTACTTCTTTTCCCACAACATCGAATTCCTCATTACCACTAGAAGAAACCAACCCGCCACTAGACGTCTCATCTGAGCTTGCCCCACTAGTCTAGGTATTTAATGATCGAGTTACCTCGGAGTTAGAACTCTCAAGAATGCTAGCTATTACTACAAACGAAAATAGGAGAACGAAAAGTGCAATGAACAGGCAAAGTAGGAGAAAATGAGAACTTATGCAAGATTTATACGAAAAATTAAGAATTTTGGAAAGCTGAGACTCAACCAACTTTCTCTTGAGCTCGACCTCATAATAGTGCGGCAAAAGTGTTAAATAGGCGGTAAGAACGGCTATTTATAGGTCGGGCCCAGCATGCCAATTGGTTATTTTGACCGGCCACCGACTAATTAATGGATAACCACTGGTCATATGCACATTAATATCAACGTAACCGCCTAAAGATAATTCCTACCTTCAAAATCCTGGTCGAGATTCGAAAACGTTTTTCTACCTCCATAGCCCTAATTGAGATTCAAAAACAAATATTTTGGTCGACAGCAGAAAAATGCAACACGCTACTCCTCACTTCGACCTCCACATGGTCGGACTATGGAGTGAATGCGACTTATGATATAGGTAAGCTCACAGGCCTAATAAAAAGCTCTGGCCCAATATCAAGACCAAATAAAGTAAGTTGTAGGCCCAGGCAGATTTGCCCACATAGATGTCTTTGGAATGTTTCTAAAACAAATCGACCTCTGAGGTCAAAGAAGTTGATTCTCCCTGACCTTACTAGGTTGAGAACTTGCAGACAGTAAGACAATCGCCTGACCATACATGCATTAATGGCAGAGCCAGCCACCATCGCATCCGCATTAAATGCAGACGAACTACTCTTCTGTTCGCATTAAATTGCCTAAATAGTGCATCAACTCCACATTAATGGCGGTAAGGGCACCCCTTCTGACTAGCCAGTCACAAGCAAGACGCTAAGTTAGGTTAAAAAGACCTAAACTACCCCTACTCGAGGAAGAGAAGGCCTAACTCATGTCAGAGTGAAATTTATTTTTTCCACTACTTGCCAAACACTATAAATACCTCCTTTTTCAGAGACAAATGTATGCCTTTTAACACATTCTAAGCCATTACTCTGCAAATTATTATCAAGTCAAGAATTGACTTAAGTATCGGAGGGTCTTAACCGAGGACCCTCTCAGCTAGCCTTGTTCATTAGTTGCAGAATTTGACCCGCACCATCCATCTTCCATCCAACTTGGATCATCTGGTCGAGACCAAGAAGCCTATCTCAATAAAATAGACGTATCAGGGATGGTGTCTTTCTTTTTCACATTTTAGCAAATCAAGTTTTATTTTGAATTTAAAAAAAAAAAAATCAAATCATTCAAGAATGATCAAAAAATCAAATCATTCAAGAATGATCAATTCGAAAGTGTTTGGTTGAATTTGGTTTTAAATTAACAATCAAAACTTAATACTTTTGATCGTTTTAGAAAATTCAAAATTCAGCCAAAGTTCTACCGAATTCTTTGCAAAATAATAAAATGCATCCAGCTACTTGAGATTTAATTGAGTTCAAACTCGTTTGAAACTTATATAAACTCGACTTTTTTAACAATTAAAATAAGCTCAAGTTATTTAAAAAATTTAACAAAAATAAAAAATTAGATGAAGTTTGAACAATATCTAATCGGGTGATATAGATCCATTTACATCTTAATACAGCAATAAATTTAGAATAAAGAAAATAAAAAACTATGGATAGTAAAATACATTTATCAACTTAATTAAATTTTATGAAAAGCGACAGTTATTTTCCACAGTTTATTTTTTTGATATCGATCATTTGATTGCGATGCTCTCCGTTGGGATTGATGATGGTGCGATTTTTTTCTAAAACTAATTTCAAATTGAATTATTATGTGTGATTTTGCTAAGTAGGAACTTCAAAATATTATTTTGTAAATCAAAATCAAAATTGTAATCTTGGGCAAGTTTGGAACACTTTTACAGTTTTTAAATTGATTTTCTCTAAAGAAAAACACTTTATTATATGTACGCATTTATATTAAACTTAAAATGTACGAACATATAAGACCAATTAACAACTAAAATAAATTTCAAGTATTTGATATTAAAATATTGGGCTAAATTCATTTTGCTCCCCTCTACTATCAAAACCTTCAAACACCCCCATAAACCTCTAAAACCATTAGTGAATTAATGGAAGAAGTGGATGATGTAGCAATTATGCTCCCTTTTTTGGCCTTCTAAATTTTTATTCCCAAATTGACCTCATGATATCTATATAATGCACTATCATTTTTGCAACATGAACATTAACTTTCTATAAATAAATAAATAAATGAACAAAAAATTAAAAAAAAAAAAGGCCATCCATTTGTTTGCTAGAAATTTTCAATTTCATTTATATGCTCACCTCATTAATCAAAATTCATGACAATTCTTCCAATTTGAAATTTTTAAATAGTATTTGTCGGCGCTCAAGCACTTATACATCTAATTTTAGAGAAACATGGTGTAATTGTGTTAAACCACCACCAATACACACTTCGTAGATTCTAAATAATTTGGGGAAAAAAATTTGTTGGTTGTTGTTATTTGGATGTATGTAATTTTTATTTATAAATTTTTAACTATTTATGATATCTACTAATTTTTATTTTTTTTATAGAAGTCAAATGGATGCAAATTTATTGTTGGATTGAGTCAAATGTATGTGACAGAGGAATAGAGATTAGATAATTATTATTGAAGTTTATCGATCAAAGAAATGAAAAAAAAAATTAATAGCTTGCAAGGAATCAATGAAATCTTTCAACTTAACAATGAAAAATTACACAACGAAAGTAGCTATAATAATTATTTTTTCTAATAACCATTTTTTAAATGAAATTGAAAATTTTTAGCAAACAAATGAATGACCTTTTTTTTTTTTTAATTTTTTGTGCATTTATTTTTTTTATAGAAAGTTAATGTTTATGTTGCAAAAATGATAGTGCATTATATATATATCATGAGGCCAATTTGGGAATAAAAACTTAGAAGGCCAAAAAAGTGAGCATAATTGCCACATCATCTACTTAATTCATTAATTCACTAATGGTGTTAGAGGTTTAGGGGGGTATTTGAAGATTTTGATAGTAGAGGGAGGTAATTGATACTAATTCCATAATAGAGGGGTGCAAAATGAATTTAATTATAAAATATTTAAATAGATGTGTTGTGATTCGATTTATTTGAATACCAGTGTTATAAAATAATTTAAAAATAATAAAGGGAAAACTTTTTAAAAATGTAACATCAATCCTACCTCCTGTTTCCACTACCCAAACCCCAAATCATTCTTCCGCGACCGGCTACAGGCTATACAGGCTACAGCCGGTAGCAGGCATCACCGAAAAGACCTGGTTCCCTAAAACCGGCAGGTGTCAATTCCTAGGCCGATATTTTTCTTTCTCTGCGCCAACGCGAAATTCACGGGTTCACACGTCGTGCCCTACCCAGGCCCCACTCGCATTACCGTACCGTTGCATATTATCTCATTTATTTTTATATTTGTTTTTATTATTTTTCCAATATAATTGCTAGCTTTGTTGGACACGACCTAAACTCTTTCATTTAATTTATTAATTTTGAAGAAATTAGAGATCGAAAGAAATGAGATTCCTAATGAAGCACTCCTCCTTGGGATATTCTTGGTTGGTTGCATTCGATTCAATTAAAATCGTTCAGTTGATTATCTTCAATTTAATGATATATAGTAATAAACTCAATCAATTATGTATTCATCTTTTTTCTTTACCCATTCATCAAAGTATAATTTAAAGATATAATATTCTCTCATTAATACATGACATTATGATGATATATCAACGTAGTTGGACCGTCATATTTGACGACGAATTATATCATGATTATTGACATCGTTTATAAAAACAATGATTCATATATTTTTCATTCACTCACTTAAGGGTCATGATGATATTTAGAGAGTGTTTGGGTGAGCTTATAGGTTCCTCAAAATATTTTATGAAATGTTTGAAAGCTTATAAGATGGCAAAAAATATTTTGTAAATTTTAAAAAAAAAAAACTTATAAATTTATAAAATAAGATGTTATGGGCTTATAAGCTCTTTTTAAAAAAGTAAGGAATTCTTAACTTATTTTGAAAATATTAACAAATTATCTTAATTTTGATCATATTAATTACAAAATTGTCAGTACTAACATCTTATAAGCTCCAAAATCTTATTTTTTTCCAAACACTTTGTGAACTAATTTTTAAAAAAAGATATAACTTTCTTATAATTTTCAAAAATGTTTTATAAGATGTAAAAGCTTATAAGATGTTCTAAATAAGTTTAACCAAATACCCTAGTAGTCATATCCTATCATAGGAAGAAGCTGAGGGATATCAAATTTGTAATATAGGCTTTCAACTTTCCCCACACTTTGAAGAGATTTTTTAAGTTCTCATGTGCGATCTGAAAAGCGTGAATAGTGTTTAGCAATTGGTGTCCTTATCCTTCTGAGTAATGTATGATAATGAAATGATATTTCGATATAATTAGACTTTTATATTTGGTGATTGATCTTTGAGAAAGTATTTTATTTTAAAGTTTTTTTTTTCAATAATTTTTTTTAAGCCTGAAACCACTTGGATTAATTCATTCATCCATAGTGGCTAAATAAGACGGGATTGTGGGAGTCCCCCGTTCCACAACAACAGGACTTGTTGGATACACATTGTCTGTGGGGCTGATATCACAATAATAATTGAAATTTGGAGCCATCTTATATTTGGCCTCGTGTATTTTTTGTTGAGCCTTGAGATCCATAAGTTCGAACGATACGGTATGTCGTGGTTCATGTGATTTGCCTTTACTTATTAAGGGGATGTTCGTTTGTATTTTTGAGGGGTTTTGGAAGAATATTTGAGAGAATTTAACAAAATTGATTATATCTTGAGAAAAAAACACAAATTTTTTTATAAATTGATTATATTTTATTATCAAGTCAAAATTTTATATCCTATTTTTATAATAATGTAATAATTAAAAAATACACATGTATATTAAAATAATGATTGATAGATATAAATATATATAATTTTGATTTGATGTGATTATTTGAAATGACTAAAGTTTATAATAATATTTTGAGAAAAAAGATTGAATTTTGGTAAAAAAAATAAAAAATTCTGCGGAAATGAAAACAAACATAGCCTATATTCTTCATCTAGAATTATGCTCTCAATCCATATTCTGAGTTTTTTTCCCTTTTTTAATCTTAATTAATAGTTTATCACACACACACACACACACATATATATATATATATATCTTCATTTTGTAAATGCATTTTGAGTGTTCATCGACTCATAGTCAAGTGTTGTAAAAAATATTATTTAATTATTTGATATTTATTTATAATGTAAAATGAAAAATAGATATCTACATCTGAACTGTTTGTTGGACGCTTTACAATATTAGAAATAACTTTTGAAATCATCTTGCTAGAGACTATTTTATTATTAACTAATTAAAAATGGGACATGCATTTATTATTATCTTGTTATGTGCTATAAATAGCAAGAGGTTTTCATAGTTGGACAAATAAAAGGAGCCTAATTGAAATAATAAAAATCTACTGAAAATGGACACATTTGCCAGAATTATTTTAATTAATATGAATTTTCATTTTAGAGTTTCACAAATTTGTACCAAAAAGAACAAATCATTTAAAAAAATTATTTATTAATTTTATAATTACAAATACATGCAATCTTTACTTTTTATTGGTATTCTATGTGCCTTAATAACTCAAAAATTTAGAAGCACTTGCTCTTGTCCTCTAAATAGGATTGAAAAATGAATTAAGGTATTCAGTGGCTGACTTAAAATTGATCATTAAAAGTTTGTTTGAATTAAATTTTGTTAAACTTAATGAATTGAACTTCGAATACATTATTTGTTTGATCAAATTGCTAAGTTTGAGCATGATTTGATTAATAAAAAATAATAAAATACATAAATACTAAGGCTATGTTTGGTTACGTTTTGGGGAAACAATTTTGTTTTCCCAAAATGTAACCAAATATACAAAAGTTTTCTCTCCAAAATGCTAAATTAAAATTTCCAAAATACCCTTTTTTTATCTTTTATTATCCCCAAAACTTCATCATTTTTCAATATATACATACATATATTATATATACATCATACATATTTTATTATTATTTTAACAATAAAAAAATCACTCAATTCTATTTTCATCCCAAAAATCCAATAAAAAGACATTAATTTGACTGCTACAACAGAATTTGTCTACTCTCAAAACATAAACAAACATACCAAATTTTCTCAAAATAATTTTCTTACTATTCCCAAAATATAAACAAACATACATCACATTTCCCACCACAAATTTCACATTCCCCAACCCCACTCCCAAAATTTATTCTCCTAAAACACATAATCCAAAACACATAGTTCATATCCAAACGTTACCTAAGCTACTCCAGCTCAACCTATTTTTGATTTGTGATGATGGTGTTAGCTGTTTGGAGATAGCCTGGGCTATGATCCAATCCGATCCAATCGACTAGGTGGGAGCTCGAGAAATTGTTTTGATGATATAACTGGGTTGAGTCCTGCAACTAATAGCACATGTCAGGCTAGCCAAGGTGCCCTCGGCTAAGTCACTCCGAGGCTCAATTTAGTACTTAATCGACTAGAAGATAGAGCAACAGAGTGAGGGCTTTAAGTGATAATGGGCATACCTTGTTGAAGGGTGGCAATGGGATATTTATAGCCTTTAAGGAGAGGTTAATATGTCCATAGTGCCTTTGTGCATACAAGAAGGGCTTTTGTCTTTGTCTGAGGACCTTTAAGTCTTCTCCAATTTGTGTATTATTCTAGGTGGTGCCTCCTCTATACTTAAGACAGGGTGGTACACAGAAGGCGCGCACTACTCTAGCACGGTAGAAAAGGTGGTACTGATGGTGGCACGCGTTATTAATGCAGAGGCATGCCGCATATCAAAGCATTCAATGTGGCAGCGAGGTGGTCACCCTAATTTGACCTCCCAGGTTGAGGTGAATATTTACCTGTGAGTTGTATATGCAGACTTTGGTCGACACAATGGAACTCTGCTGGATTTAGATCTTCTTGGTTGAGTGCTAAATAACCATCCTCGACCTAGTCGACCATACACTGGTCGACTAGGCAAGGTGTTGATACTCGTGCTGGTGGAAAGGCCTAGTGAAGCTGGGCCCGGTCGATAGAGTGGTTGATTAACACTAAATTGGGCCTGATAGGTAATTGGGTTGTTTCCATATCATATCTTTGGTTTGATCGAGTGTTATTGGATTGGGCCTGCTGGGTTATCCCATATCATGAGTCATCCCTACTCCTGAGTCCTGATTAAGATGATCGACGAGAAAAAATGGGGAGTGGCTAATTTGCAAAAATTGGATACACTCGACGAAGGAGTTCAACATGTTGGGAACGTTTATATTTGAAAATTTGACCAGGGTTTCAATGCATTTAATGTGATTGTTACGTTGGGCAGTGCAGAAAGGCAACTGACGATGCATAATCAATAGCCGGTAACCGATCGATTTAGCCGAGCTTGTCATTTTGCTGCGCTTCCCGCTAATCAACTTCTGTTTTAAACTTGCAGACAATGTAAGTTTCCACAATCTTTGAGCAAGTTTTATTCTGTTTTATCTCGACCACATTCTCTTATTAAACTTGTTGAGAGTATTCGGTGGTAATTGTAGGAAAGAGAGTGATAGTTAGACTACTAGGTTGAATGTGGGTTCGACCCGAGGGAGGGGTAATGGCTCGACTAGCGAGTCTAGTGAGCCAGTAGCGATACTTCAACTTCGTCGAGTAGTTCTAGTAACACTCGCATTGTTGTGGGGGGGTGAAGCTGGGCCAATTCGACCTATAGTTTTTCATGGTCGGTTATTTACCCCCAACCACTATAGTGAGATTGTGTAGAAGGTTACGGATGGGGATCTCAAGCTCTTTAGGCAATTGTTTCATATTCCCCAAGAGTTCGAGTTGATTATCCCCAGCCACAATGACAGGATGCATCGGCCTCTGGTCGGTTGCATCACAGTTTTTGAGGATGCCTTTAGATACGGGCTTAGGTTCCCAATAGCCCAACCAATAGTTGACCTTGTAACAAGCTTTCGAGTATGCATTACCCAGTTGTTGCCGAATTATTTCTCGACCCTATATAGTTTCATTGTTCTTATGTATGTCCATAACCAAACCCCAATCTTTGTGAACTTTAGCAATCTTTTTCATCTTTTGATGTCCCGAAAGTTGAGGAGTACTGAGGAGTCAGGCTTTTACTACCTCATGACCTACTCTTGTCAAAAATTCCTAGTGACCCCCTCTTCTTCATTTAGCCAAACCTAAAAAAACCATTATATCTTTGTTCGATCCTCGGGCGAGGTTGGATTTAATATACCCATGGGTTGGATGAAGGGTCATGTTGAGATGCTGGGGAACGATGCCCTAATCTGACCTAATACCTTTATCCTTGGATTTAGTTTAGTTTGGATAGAGGCCTCGAGGTATGTCAAGAAGAAGAACTTGGTAGTGGCAAGCTTATTGCTTGCTCAGCTAGATTATCCCGCAGACGCTCGACTAGGTAGATGTCTTTACTGGCCTTTTGGTAGTTGTTTGCCCAACTTTCTGGTTGATGTTAATGTATCTCTTTTGCTTGTGCTTCTCCAGATCGAGAAGAAATAATGAGCTACACTTGACAACAAGAGATGCCACGGCTACAAAGGATGCAAGAGCGTCGCCAGGGGATTATACGTTGAGAGGCTGCACCTCAGGTTGCTCCGCAGCTGCTGACCAGTCTCTTGCTCAATTTTGACCAGTTCCTATCGAGGCGGGTAGCCCGGCGCCTCATCAAAAGAGGCATGCAGTCGAGTAGCCAAGTCTTGCTCAAAAAAGGACCACCGCTGAAAAAAAGAAAGGAAAAAGTTAGGGCACTACCCCAGCCAATCGGGGTCGAACTCTTTGGATCTTGACCAAACGATGACCTGTTTCCCCTATCAATATGCCCTTGGCCAGGTTTAGGACTGAACTTGGAGTTCATAACTCCTGGTCGATGCTGTCTGTAGAGCTGACCGAATCCGCACCCCTGAAGGTGATAATAGCTAGGCTCTTCTTGTATGACTAAAAGAAGATGATGGAGATGAGCCAAGTGGGGGCGCCGAAGGCCTTAACGTATCACTATAATATGGTGAAAGTATCTAGTTGAGCTTTACTCGTTTCTCAAGAGTTATATATATATATATATCGACTAAAGTTGTTTTTGCTGCAGGTTAGCCACCTGGGCTACTATTTTTACTGCAGGGCCAGCGTTTCTGCTTGATCTAAAGGAGCTCCAGAAGGAGCAGAGCAAGAGCGAGGTGGTAAAGACTCAGCTCGATTCCGTGCAATCGAGGTCCGAGCAGCTGACCAAGCAGCTTGAGGACAAAGATGTGTAGCTCATAGCTGCGGTGGCCGAGAAAAGCAGAATGGACGAGTTACTGCTGCAGGCCAGATTGGACATGCAGACTAATTACGATGCTGGTCGAACGCACGGGCATAACATCGCAATGAATTATGCTTGAAATAAATTTTTTAGGTTGTTGCCGCTCATTTGAAGAGAAGTTGTGTAGCAATTTATATTGTGCTTGGCGTTCCAAGATGCCAGTGTCATCTTCTCTATCAACGACTTAAAGGAGGCCTTCGAGAAGGCCATAAAGCAGCTGGAATTCCTGGGCTACCAAATCTATCCCGAGGATAGGGCATGGCTTAATCAGTTACAAATGGAGCAGCTCGAGGACTATCTTGACCTTTCCCCGATCAAAGAGAACGCTCCCACGGTGGGGTTTGCTATTGTACCTATGGTCAGAACTGCCACTGGTCCTTTTGTAAGGCTGGCTGAGGTGGCCACGGAATTTGGATTCGCCAATGACTTTGTGTTCGACATCAGGGATGACAAAGTTGAGTTTCTGCTTTCTTCCCTGCAGTCGAGCACACTTTTCTCGTCAATGAAGCGGGGCCTTCTAGGCTAGATCTCGCAGTTCAGCCAGTATCTGCTGTAGCACCTGAGTAGGAAGTTAAGGGTCCTGCTGCAAATATTCATGTACTTTCCCTGGATGAGCTTGACCAAGCTATCGATGAGGCGACTGCTTAAGGGGCAGGCTGAGAAGGGGCGGGATCCAGCGGAGGCAGTAGATGTTTAGGTAACTCTATGTAATTTAAGTTTGCTCAAATTTATGAACGATTTTTGTAACCATGTACTTGGAGGTTTCAAGTTATGAAATGTAACTTTTTGTTCGTTTTCATATTTCCAATTTGTTGCCTTCATTTGCATTACTTTCATTTTTGTCGATTACTTGCGCTAATAGATGACGAAATAAACAATTTGATTTTAAATAAGAAGTCATACAGTGCAATCTCTTAACAAAGCAAATTGGTAATGTTTAATTGGTTTGGAACCAAGTTAGCTGTCGATTATGAGATTGACTTATAAAAGAGCAATTGAATCAACCCAATGATATTCACATGGACTTAACCCATCTAAAATAGGTTTTGAAATAATCTTTGTTGTCGACTACTTAGTCAATTTGAGTTGTTGTCCTCGTAATTAAATGCATAGGCTTAGCGCCATGGTTGATTGTGCAATGGCTTAAATTAACTTCGAGTTCCCAATCAATGTTGTCGTTGTGATGTGTATGTCGGTGGAACGACTTGATTATCGATTGCGAGGTTGATCTTAGGTTGTGTTCAGTGACATGGTTGATTTTAAATGATCTGCTCTTTTATCAAGTTTGGTATAGTCAAATATGAATGATCACTTTATTTATTAATTTGGGCTTGAAGCCACAGCTTGCTGTTGAAATTGAATCATGATCGACTACTAGGTCGACTTCGAATGATTAACGCATTTATCAATTTGGGCTAGAAACCTTAGTTTGCGGTTTGAAATCGATTCGTGGTTGACTACTAGGTCTACTTTTAAGCGATTAACTCGTTTACTAATTTGGGCTAGAAGCATTAGTTTGTAGTTTGAAACTAGTTCGTAGCTGACTACAGGGTCAAGTTTTAAACGATCAACTCATTTATTAATTTGGGCTAGAAGCTTTAATTTGTTGGTGTGAGTAAATAGTTGCAGAAACATAAGTAGTTTTTATTGATCTGGAATCGCATTTCAGTATAGTCGAGTGGAGATCTTAATCTCTTTACATATAGAATTTTCTCAAGTTCACTGCGTTCCATAGTCGAGGGAGCTCATTTCCATTCATATATGCTATTCTATAGGAGTTGTGCTTTACTACTTTGGTCACCGAGTACGGGCCTTCTTATTTTGGATCGAGCTTGCCTACATTCTTCGAGAGTTTGACTTTTTTGAGGATGATGTCTCCCACTTTGAAGCTCCATGGTCAAACTCCTTTATTGTAATGCTGAGCCATCTTGGACCCGCATCTTTGCATTGTTGTATAGGCCTGTTTGCGCAGCTTATCAATTGTTTCGAGGTCGAATGCTCTCTTCGAATCATTTCTAATTGAGTTGTAGTGGATTACTCAAGCAGTGTGTTGTATCAATTCTATTGGGATGATTGCTTTTGACCTGTAGGGATTGTGACTTGTGGCAGTTCTAGGGGTAGTTCTATACGCCTAAAGTACTCCTGGGAGGTCGTCTGCACAACTTGCTCTAGATCCTTTGAGTCAAGCTTTGAGGTGGTCCAGGATGGTTATGTTGGTGACTCCGTTTGTCCATTGGCTTGAGGGTTCCCAACTGAAGTGAAGTGTTGTCGAATTCCCAAGCTCTCGCACTAGTACCTCATGCTCCTGCTCTGGAACTGTGTCCCATTGTCTGATATCAATACTTTAGGCAACCTGAAACAATAGATAATATTTTTCCACATGAAACTTTTAATGGCCGCTTCAGTTATTTTTGGGACCACCTCTGCTTTGACCCACTTGGTGAAGTATTCGACCGCAATAATCATGAACTTTCTTTGGTCTATTATTTTCAAAAAAGAGCGGACTGTATTTATTCCCTACTAGTCAATGGCCACGTGATCTGAACGCGCACTAAGGTTGACGCAGACTGGTCAGCTATGTTGGAGTGGACCTACAAGATGGGCATTTTCTAGCGAAGTCGACAACATTATTTAGTAGAGTTGGCCAAAAATACCCATGTTTGATAATTTTGTGGGCCAAAGATCGTCATCTGGAGTGATTACTATAGATTTTTGAATGGACTTCTTGCAAGACCTCCCTATAGTGGTCCAAAAACTTATCTCCTATAAAGCTGACCATGGTCGTCGAGAGTGAGCTTCGCTACCCGACCTTTGAGTCAAGCGTTTGTACCTTGTCTTCGAGAACTTTCCCTTCACTTAAGTAAGCTTTTATTTCATCTTGCAGGAGGGAGTTGCCTCTACTATCTGCCAGACCAAATTCTGGTTGCGACCACCTATAGTAGGTTTATTTGCAACTAGAAATGTGATAGTTCTGTCCTGGATCCTTTTGTCGAGCTGGGAAATTTTGATAGGGCATTTGCTCTTTCGTTTTCTAATCGGCGAACTAGGCTGAGGGTGAATTTCTTGAACAACTACTGCAACTTTTTGGCCTTGGTAAAGTACTTGCTCATGGTAGCTTTCTTAGCTTTGAAGTTTCCCTCGAACTGCTCCACGACCAGCTGGGAGTTGGTGATGGCTGCCAGTTACTTGGCTCCTCTATCAATGGCCATCTTCATGCCAGCAAGGAAGGCTTCATATTCTACTTCATTGTTGGTGACAGGGTAGCCGAGTTTAATCGCGAAGTCATACTTCTCTGCTTTTGGAAAGCGCAAGGACACACCTATTCCTTCTCCTGAGGAAGTGGCTAAGCCATCACCATCTAGAGTCCAAACGAGGGAATACTAGTCGAGTTTGTTAGGTAGGTCAAGTCTCTCTGCGAAAAAGTCTGCCTACACTTGGGCCGTTATAGCAGTTCGGGGTTGGAAGGTGATGTCGAATTTCCCTAACTCAATGGCCCACTTTTTCAACCTCCCTGACGTATCTGGTTTTGACTATACTTGTTTCAACGGTTGATTTGTTAAGACGACAATCAAATGGGATTGGAAATAAGGTCTCAATTTCCTGGCTACGGTGACTAAAGCAAGAGCAAATTTTTTGATTTCCAGATAATTATGTTTAAGGCCTTGCACCACTTTTCTGCTGTAGTATACAGGTTGATAGGCTCCATTTCTGGTCGATACCAGAACTAAACTGATTGCTACCAATGAGACTGCCAAGTAAACATGCAAAACTTCTCCGACCTCAGGCTTAACTAGCATTGGTGGTGCTTATAGGTATTGCTTCAATTCAATCAGGGCCTGGTCGCATTACTCTGTCCACTGGAACTTTCTCGTATTTCAAAGGATTTTGAAAAATGGTAGGCCCTTGTCAGTTAGTCGAGTGATGAATCGCCCCAGAGCTATGATTCTTTCGAGTAGAAGCTGAATGTCTTTGACTATTTGAGGGGTGAGACGTCCAAAATTGCTTGGATTTTTTGCAATTTTGCTATGATGCCTCTTTGACTAACCATATAGCCCAAAAACGTCCCTCATCTTACCCCGAACGTGCACTTGTTAGGGTTGACTTTCATGCCAAATGCTCGCAAAATTGAAAATGTATGGCTGAGGTCAGCTAAGTGATTTTATTCTTTTTCTGATTTGACAATCATATCGTCAATATATACTTCCATGGTCTTATCAATCTCGTTTTAAAACATAAAGTTCACAAGTCTCTTGTAGGTTGCACCAACATTTTTGAGCCCAAAAGGCATGACCAAAAAATAGTATACACTACTGGGGACCACAAAAGAGGTCTTATACCTGTCCTCGAGGGCCATGAAAATTTGATAATAACCTTAAAAAGCATCCATCATACTTAAAAGATCACACCCAGTAGTGTAATCAACTAATAAATCTATGCGATGCAGCGGGAAAGGATCTTTAGGACATACCTTATTCAAATTAGTAAAATTATTACCCATTGCTATTTCTCTCATTTTTAGGGATAAGGACTACATTACAAAGCCAACTTGGGTGTTGAATTTCTACAATGTACCCTGCCTCTAAAAGTTTGTTGACATGTTCTTTGATGATTTGGCATCTTTCAGCGTTGAATGTTCTGGTCTTCTACTTAACCGACTTGTATGAGGGATCTACGTTCAGATGGTGGACAATGAAGCTGGGGTCGATTCCCTATAGGACAACAATTTTTCAAGCGAAGACATCAACTTTCTTTCTCAGGAAATCGACAATCAAGCAATCCATGCTGCTCCTAAGATTAGTCCCAGCTCTGGTGGTCTTGGCGGGGTTTCTTGGCTCAAGTTCGATAGTCTTGAACTCCCAGATGGGCTCGACCCTAGTCTCTTCGAGCTTCCTCTTATTGTTTTGTTGTCCCTCATCGGGTTATATTATCGGGACGTCCTCTGAGGGTTTCAGCTTTGGTTGAGCCTTCTGTTCATTTATCTCGACCAAGATTGTGTTACAGCGCTAAGCTTCCTTTATATTGCAGAGAAGTTTGTAAGTTCCAGCGGCTATTAAAAACTTAACCTTCATGTGGTAGGTCGAGACTATGGCTTTAAAATCATTCAGCGCTGGTCGCCCGATAATATCATTGTAAGCAAAAGGTGCGTCAACGACTAGGTAGTTAACTATGAGCGTCCTTCACAGAGAGGCGTCTCCAAATGAAGTGGAAAAGTTTATGGACCCTTCAGGGATGATCTTCGACCCCCCGAATCTAACCAATAAGGTGGACGCAGGCTCAAATTTTAGCTTCCCCATGTTCATTCTCTTTAGCATCGACAAGAAAATTATGTTTGCAGAGCTACCATTGTCGACCAACACCTTATTGACCTTAAAGTTGGCAATCTCAACAGATACCACAAGGGGGCAATCCACCTTGTTGTTGGATTCTCAATGTGCGAGAGGTCGGCATCAGAAAAGAGATTAGTTCTGCGCTGGTTGAGAGCTAGAAGGCTATTTCGATCGGGGAGGATTTGGTCAATTCAAGCTTCTTTTGGTTCTGCCCTTTTGCTAATTTGGAGTCCTCTACAATCCGCCTCCAGCAATGGTATCAATCACTCCCCTGATGGGTGGGCGGGGGTCGTGGCTATGCTTTTTTCCTTTATCTTCTTTCTATGGGCTAACCGACCTTTCTCTATGGGGAATCTGGTCGGTTTGGCCTGTTTCTTCTTGGGCTTTCTCATCAGCAAGTTTTTTCAAATGTCCCCGATGAATCAATATATCAATTTCATTGTGCAAATTGAAACATTCATCTATGTTATGGCATTTTTGCTTGTGGAAATGATAATATTTTTTGAATCTTTTCATCATTTCAGTCTTGATAAACTTCCTGGGCTTCTTAAGGAGGTTGTCGTGCTGAATGGCAAACAACACCTTTTTTCTAGTAATGTTCAACGGGATGTAATTGTGAAACCGCTTGATCGGAGATCGATGACCGCCTTTATGCTGGCGGTCATCTTTCTCTTTAACCTTCTTTTTGTCATTGTTCGAATTATATATTTAAATTTGTTAATGCTCTCTTAGGTCATGTATCTCTCTGTAAGGTTGAGCAATTCCTCTATTGTCCTTAGTCGCTTTGAACCAATGCATTAGCACATTCTTTGTGTCGAAGGCCCAAGAAGAGCACATCGATCAAAAACTTAATTCTGGGACTGTCAATCTTCAAAACCTCTGTGTTGAATCTGTTGAAAAAGTCTGAAATGGACTCTCATTCGTTCTGCTTAACTGTGAGTAAGTAGGTATGGGTGAGCTTTACCTTCTGTCGACTAGCAAACTGGTGGAGGAACTTATCACAGAGCTGATCGTAAAAATAAATCGAAATTGGTTCTAATTTGACAAACCAGTCGAGCGCAATTCCTTGAAACGTGCTAACTAGCATTTTGGCATGGATGAACTCATTGTGCCTGTGGAGCTGCATCATGTGCTCGAATTGTAATAGGTGCTCATTCGGGTCCAATTAACATTCATATTTGGGCAAACTTGTGGGTACCTTGGCATCGACAGCTATGCACTCATCGATTATCTATTGCACGAATAACAATTCCCACTCTCGATGAAGTCGGGGAGCACCATCATAATGAGGGTTCCTCTCAGAGTTCTTTTTCAAAATTTCTTCCAGACACCTATTCAGCTATTATACTTGGTGGGATACTTCTTCTCACTCTTTCCAATCGGCCTGGGATAGAAATATTTTTGATTGAGGTCTTGAGCGCTCAACCCTATCGTGTTGCAGGGCTCGAATGGGTCGAGCAAGGTGATCTACTGAATTGGCCACTTCTTCTCGAGGGTTAGGTTGAGTTTTCTCCTTTAGGAATCATCTTGGGCTATCCTCTTATCACGTGGTGGGGCATCTAGCCTGTGGTCTACCCTTCTCTTCTCTTGGGGGCCTCTTCTTGCGTTGTGAAGGTTGGAAAAGGGGTACTAACAGTTGGGCTGGGCTGATTGTTATTCCTGTTGAGGACAGCGGGTGGCTAAGCTGAGATCTGGGCTGATATCTGCTCGCTTATTAGCTACATGAGTTGGGGCATAGTCAGGGTGACTACTTGTTTTGGCTGAGAGCTAGGTCCAGCCATATCTAGCTCTTGTTGGGGTCGAGGAGGAGAGGTTGAGGATCTTCTGTTCTCCTCCCTTTTAAAAATGGCTCGCCTAGTGTTAACCTATTTTTCTCGATTACAAACTCAAGATTCCCACAGATGGTGCCAAATGATGATTATATTAGCTATTGGAAGGTAGCCTACGCTATGATCCAATCCAATTGACCATGTGGGAGGTCAAGAAAAAGTTTTGATGATATAACTAGGTCAAGTCCTACAACTAATAGCACACGTCAAGCTAACTGAAGTGGCCTTAGCTAAGGTACTCCGATGCTCAAGTCAGTACTAAATCGACTAGTAGATAGAGCAACAGAGTAAGGGTTTTAAGTGATAATGGACATATATTGCTAAAGGGTGGCAATTGGGTATTTATAGCCTTCCAAGAGCGGTTGATATATCTATGGTGCCCTTATGTATACAGGAAAGGCCTTTGTCTTTATTTGAGGACCTTTAAGTCTTCTCCAATTTATGCACTATTCCAGGTGGCGGCCTCCAAACATATATCACAGGGTTGTACACAAGAGGCTCTATCCTAGCACGGTAGAAAAAGGTAGTACTGATGGTGGCATGCGTTATTAATGCAGAGGCATGCCGTCTATCAGAGCATTAAATGCGACAGCAAAGTGATTGCCCCATTTCGACCTCCCAGGTCGAGGTGAATGTTTGCCTGTGAGTTGCATATGCAAACTTTGGTTGACACAATGGAACTCTGCTGGATTCAGATCTTCCTGGTTAAGTGCTAAATAACCATCCTCGACCTAGTTGACCATACACTAGTCGACTAGGCAAGGTGTTGATACTCGTGCTGGCGCTAGGCCCGGTCGATAGCCTGGTTGATTAACACTAAATTGGGCCTGATATGTAATTGGGTTGTTTCCACATCATATCTTTGGTTTATTCGAGCATTATTAGGTTGGACTTGTTGGGTTATCCCATATCAATTTGATTGATGCTAATTTAAATCCACTTCTATTAACAATATAATCAAACTAAAATTAGTTTTTAAAATTCAATGAATAAGTATGTGTAAATAATAATTGTTGGAATTTGGACTTGAAATAGTATGTTAAATAAAAAAAGAGATAGATATTTTCGTTTTGGAATCCGAATCACAAATTGAAAGAATAAGAAAAAAGAGCCCCTTCTTAAATTTTCAATTAGTTTGAAAGTTTTTTGAGGGAGTGCAAATATATTCATATAAACTAATGAATATAGATTGACATTTACACACACATGCACACACACACACACATATATAATGATCAAAACCTTTTTTGTTTAAAAGTGGTGACATGGGTAGTGCCCATAGAGGCGTTGTAGGCCTAAAATTTTTAGCCAAATGTTTTTCTTGCCTGTTGTGCAGTGTAACTTGCCAAGAGGCCAGTCAACGTGCTTAAGCTCCTTGTCAAGCACGTTTGTTTGAATTACACACTGTTTATTTAAGAAAGACAACATAATAAATAAAGCATGCAATTGAATGTAAAAGCAACAATAAAGTTTACGGATGACTCATCCCAATTTTCTATTAATTTACAATACTCAATACAAAGGAGCTGCCAATGTCTTAATATGAAATGCCTGCCTCAAAAACTCTAACACACTATACAAATTGAGAGGTCTTTGGCCAATATATATGTATAATAGTTACCTACAATGAACATTCCCTAACTGTCAAGAGCAATCAGATCAACATTAGTCCTTTACTTTTATAGGAATTGGGCTTACCCGTTAGTATGCTTAAGAGTTGAAGAGTTGAGATCCTCGACTCACGGTCGCCCTTTCCATCTAGTTCTGCTATTTCAGCCATCAATGTGTTAAGTTTTTCCTGCATAAGGCAATCCCACATTCTGTGGTCACCATTGTAAATTTAGCATACATGTGTCACTTTTTCCATCACAACCCGAGTGCCCATAATTTTGATTACTCTTTTGCTTTATCCTTTCTATTTCTATTAAACTTAGCCTTGTTGTTGTTGTTTTGTCCTAACATCTTTCTTTTGTGTTTTCGATCTGGGTCTACAACGATTTGATAGTCCACCAACCTATTGGCGGTGATTATAGCAGAATACAAGTCTTTCACTCCTTGGCACCTCAGCTTTATTTGAACCTAAGGTTGCAGGCCCACCCTAAAATTAAAACAACATGTCCTCCTCTGACATATCATGCACATCGAGTATTAGCGAACTAACCAAAGAAACATTCTCTCTTATCATCCCCGAATGCCTTAGATTTTGAAGAGTCTCCCTTGCAATCCATGATATATTGTAAGGGTTTGATCCTTTAATTCATCTTTCAGTGTTTCCCAAGTCTTAATTCTTCCTCACTGAGCACCAAAATCATCGGCAATACGTGTTTGGTACCTAAGTTAGCATCTCCTATCAAATACATACTGTAATAGACATCTTTTTTTACCCATGAATACTTGTAGCAACAAAGTAGGTCTCCATATTCCACAAAAAATTTCAAGATCCTTGGCGTTCTGCTCATTGCCTAGAGGATCTAAATCTAGCACCATAACGTTAGGCAGTGAAGCCCTATCATCAGCCCCAGTTGCTGCAAAAACCTTCTTCAATACCTAGCTTCATTTTAATAGCTTCAATGAGGGTACTCATGTTTTTTAGCATCCAAAACATCTTTCTTTCCACAAATTCCAATAAACCCCTTCTCCATCTTTTGCAAATCACTCGTTAGTTGTAAATCCTAGATTTGCTCAAAGAAAGCCATTTTTTGAGCTTTTTGTGGCCGCCCAAGCCATGCTCCATTTGATGCTTTTTTGCCTCTAATCGAGGACACTTTCTTTTAAACTTTGATACACTATCATTTCAAAGCCTGAACAAAATCCAAATTCACGTTAATTTTTCCTCAAAATAGCATGAAGTCAAGCTCTGATATTGGCCTGGAATTTTTAGCTAAGTTTTTTCCCTGCCCATTGTGTGGCCTAACCCGCCAAGAGACTAGTCAACTTGCTAAGCACCACATCAAGTGCATATATTTAAGTTACGCAATGTTTAGTGAAGCAAGGCAAGATAATAAATAAGACATGAAGTGAAATGTGAAAGAAATAAATAAAGTTTATGGGAAACTCATCCTAATCTTGTGTTAATTTCCAATAGTCAATATAAAAAAGTTGCCATTGCCTTCACACAAATGTCTACCTTAAAAAATCCAACACTATACAAACTATGAGGTCTTTAGCTAATATATGCATACAATAATTGCTTATAATGGACATCCCCCAAGTGCTGGGAGCAATGCTATCAAAAGCCAACATGTGCCAGGGTCTAAGCTAACGTGTTTTCAAGTGTGCAACGCAATTACTCAAAACCAACTTGCAATGCTAAGTGTATAGTAGTTTCTTGAGTAAGTCAGACTTAACTTCCCCACTATTCTTGCTCTTGCTCATCACAAATTATGTGCCAACTGCTTTTGCTAATTGCCACTTGAGTCAACATACAACTCTGCTAATTGCTGCACACGTGTGCCATATATCTATAATATGCACAAAGTTATCTACCAGGTCATGCCATTCAAATGTGTTCCCAGTTGCACATATCTTCATGTTGTCTGTTGCTATGCATGCCCATGTCCACATGCATGTTCATCTATATTTTACGTAAGTTTACACACAATGCTGTTTAGGTGTTGCGTAATCGTTAATGCCCATAACTTGTACACTGTCTACCTACATCTTAGCACATGATGCACGATATGATCCAAGCTATGCCCATGGCCTAATCCCATCAAGTCAACATTTAACCAAACTCAATATGCCACATTATGCCAACACTAAGCTTGCATTATGATGCTCAATTTGCCATGTCGAACATATTTACTATCTTGAACGGCTAACAATAGTCTTCATGGTCCTTGAATTGTGGCCAAAAATGTTGATGATGGGTAGCTGAAGTAGTTCACTCTTGACATATTGAGATGAGATTAGTAGTTCCAATGCCTTTATGGGCACTTTGCCTGTGTTCGGGAGAGGGGGGTTATGAGCTATTATAAGAAATAGTAAGAGCACAATTTATGGATATTAATGAGCATTATTAGCACATCATTAGTAGGGGCTATTATAGATATAATGAATGTAATAAATTCCATGATTAATTGAAGAGTCAAAGGGAATGATATATAATGGAAGGATTGAATATTTGTAGAGGACAATAAAATAATATCAATCAGTACTTTATTTTTTTAGTGAGAATTTTTAGTGTTATTATTAGTGCTATTTATAGGAAGAAGCTTAGTGAGGCATGAGAAAGGCGAGAGAACATCTATAGGATATGGTTGGTTCTGACAATGTCAAAGGCCCTAACTCATGAACTTGAGCTAGAGCCTATCTTGTTTATCCTTTCTTTTTCTTCTATTCTAAAGCTCCCAAACTAATAAAATGAAAAAGGCAACTAAATTTTTAATCATTTAGAGAAGGAAGAATAGTAGATTAGTTCACAGACGATTAGATCTCTGAGTTTGAAGAGGCTTTCAGGCTTTTCGAGAAGGAAAACAATGGTTAGATCGACTTCTTCTTCCTATCTTATATAGTATAATTTCATACATACAAATGAGGATTTCTTGTTTCTTTGTTACATCTGATGCTTTTGAAGTACTTTTAACTATAAAATTCTCATTTGGTCTAAAATATGGCAAAGGATTAGGTTAAATTGATTGGAACTTTACGGTCACCATGGAAATTGTGTTGTTTTTTTAAGGTGATATTAATGCATTTTATTGTACAACTCAGTTTGCTTATTTAAATAAATTAATTTGAGGTATTATTTGAAGATTGATCTGAACTCAACACCAATAAATATATATATGTGCAATATAATATCAATAGGGTTGGAGTTACCTATTTCTGCAATGAATATGCTCATCTTTAATATAAGATGATGTGTTTCTTTATAATAATAACAGGTTTATTGAGAAAAGAAGAGATTAAATATATTAGATGTGAGAAATGGGGAAATGGTAGATCACACAATTTATTTTCATCTTATCTTGAATATGTTTGAAAAATATAGGTCCAGTTACGTGGAGAAAAATATACTTGAGAGATGATACTTTGGTTGTTTACTCTCTTGTTATCTATGCTATTTGTCCTTTCTCAGAGTATAGTTAGAAAATAAGTTATGCAGTGTAGTTTATTATAGGATTAATTAAATCTATGGTCAAGTGGAGGAAGTTCTTCATGCAAGGTTTTATGTTTGCTATTTCTTAATTTGATATAACTTAGAGCTGAGTTATTATTACTTTTTTTTTAATCAAAGGCCCAACGCTGATGTTAACAGTTCTAGTCTGGTTAGTTGTATGAAGGAAACATCTTTGCACTGATCTCATAACATTAACAACTTAAACCCGAGTTATTTTTTATGTTAATAGTATCACGTTGATGTCAATAGTCTTCGGCTGGTTAGTTCCACGATGATAATGGCTTTGCATCGATCTCTTAATGTTATAAAGTCAAGTTATTTTTATAATAACAATCCCACACTAATCTTAATAGCTCTAGGTTGGTTAATTCCATGATAAGAACAACTTTGTGTCGACCTCTTCATATCAAAAGCTAAAGTGAGTTATCTTTATGTTAGCAACCCTGTGCTGATGTTAACAGCCCTAGACTAGTTAGTTCATAATGAAATTGGTTTGCATCGATCTTAATATTAATAACTTTATGTTAAAGAATTATTCTATTGAGAAAAGAAAAAGAAGAAGAAGAGAAAAATATCACACGAGAATAATACCTTGGCCATCTGGGAGGAATGCCTTGATTACAGAGCTAAGTTAGAAAGCCCTACCATAAAAGAACGATCACAACTCGGAAGGAGCCAACTATGAAATCCCAACTAACTTGTGGTTCTCATCTCAAGGGACCGAACGTTAGTCAAAAGACATTTTATTGGGGTAAAGTGGTTTTCTTCCAAACTAATTTTTCCTCAGCAAGGGCTTCGACGACCTGTGCATGTTTCTCATCCTCATTTATAAGTTGAAGTTTATGTTCAAAAGTAATGAATGAGGGGAGACATTAAGAGTTATTTTTAGAATAAGAAAAGACATGATGGGCACAAAAAACAAGAAGTAATATTATGGCAGTAGAAAAGGAATTATGATGGTGGAGGGCTCAAGTAAATAAAATAGTAGTGCAAAAGCACCTTAGATAAATAATACTCTTTTAACCTGAAGAGATGCAAAAGTGGGGGTGGCTAATGATATAGGTAGTCAATAACCCCTAAAAATGTTGGATACGACTAACACGTGAAGATGGGAATGAAGGTGCATCATGATGTGCACCGACATGGTGCAATGCACTTACTAGCACGTGCCTTCCTTGTTGGCAGCACCTTGCAAACATCGCTTGTGGATAAGACTTGTGCTTGTGGATACTTTAGCATGTTCTGAGTGGAGCATCGTGCAGAACTTAAAGGCTTGTGGTTAGCAATGGGCCTTAGCGCATGCATGGGCGAGACTTGCCCAAAGTTGGCGAACAGTGGCAAATGCTAGCGAGTGCAGGTACCATTAGTGCACAAGGGAGCCTTGAGATATGTGTGCGCTAAGTAGTGGGCAGAACAAGTTTAGGGAATTGCGCATACAGGTAGCGCAGATGGGCACAATGGGGTACACAAGGCCGATAGATAGCTTTAATATGTAATTGGCATAAGCATGCTAAAGTGGCCTGCATAGGAATTAAGTCTGGTGGTTAGCTAAGTTTTGATATCCTAAGCTTTGCTGATTGGCTGATGCAAATAGATGCTTAACTCAATCAAAGTAGTTGGCACATGGTCCAAGATTTCAGGGGGTGATGGCCTTAATCAGATAAAGCCTAAGAAATTAGTAGGAATGGCCATAGTGATATGGGATTGTTGTTGCACCACTTAGCCAAGTGGTTATCAAAGCAGCTTCTTAGTGGGCTAGCTTATAAGGTAAGTTGGCGGACGATTATGGTAAGAATCGAGTCAAATGCTTCATGATGACAAATAGAAAGGTGCCATATGTGGTACTAAGCCATCCAACATAATGGAAGTGTCCTCCACATAGTTTTGTAGCATAGGCTATAAATAGGCTCAAATCTCACAACTCCAAGTAGACAAAATAAGATGTAGCTAGTAGAGAAGGTGCATGTGATGGCTCAAAATCAATTCTTGTGTAATTACATTATTTGAGAAGAGCAATAAGAATTACAAGGTTGGGATATGCACATAAGTTATATGCATTGCATTTATTCATATTTGTTGTCTTTATTTCTATTGCGTATTAGTGCACGGATACTTGCATATTGCCTTGAAGTTATTTCTCCCAAACTTTAGCTAACTAAGCATAAAATTGAGTGCTTGGTTGAAAAGACTATCAGGTTTCACTGTTACTATGGTGGGAAGCCAGGCTAAACATAGGCAAGGCAAAATTTGAAGGTTGGCCCAATGCTGCCTTGACCCATGTGATAGGTGGTATCAGAGTCCAAATGAGTTGGGTTCTGAAAAGATCCTAGGATTGGGTAGTCCCTTGTGTGGAATATTGAGAAGATGCTATGTTTTGCACCTTGTCATGGAGCAAGGATGCAAATAGTTGGTTAGATCACATGTTTGATTGTCATTACTGCAAGTGGGAAATTCACGCAGAATACTCAAAAGGAAGAATCAGTTTTGTCAAAGAATTAATAGTCAATTGTGAAAATCTTTCGATGCAAAGAAACATTAGTTTCCAAGATATTTTGGGCAAAGTTAGCATTATGGATCTCAAAATATTTACATTGCAAACTTAAAGTTGGGATGCTCCTATTGTGAAAGGTTGTACATCTTCGTTGATCCAGAACTAGGTTTCAGACCTTAAGTTTCTAGCAAATAGAGCGCTAAAGTAAGTGGAACAGTATAAGCAGTATTTAGAAAATGCACCACTGAGTTGGTTTCAAAGATGGCTTGGACAATTTGTACTGTCTTGAATTATAGTCTAAGACGCATTGTGGCGATCAAAGACAAGTGCAAGTGTGGGAGGTTCGAGTTCTTGAAAAAGAATATCAACATTTTAGTTTTCGAGTTTTTTTTTTGTGGCAGGACAACAAATGCAATTATATGGAAATCTAGGCAAAAAAGTAGCTAACCTTTTTCTATAGTTTGGTCCAAGGCACGGGTTGGGCGAGCTAAGAAACTGATCATCGCATTTGTCAGCTGAATATACTGGGTAATTTTATTTGCTGAAGTAATATCGTGAGATCTTTTGTAGTTTGTTTAGTGGCAAATAGGAAGGTCCCCACTTAAGAAGGGTTTAGTAGATACTATTGTGAACTTAAGTAGAGAGGAATATTAAGTGTTGAGTTGGGTCATTTCATCCATATGTTGCCTAAAAATCTAACTTGTGGATAAAGTAAGATAATTTTGCATTCGACGGAGATTAGGATAATTTATGGTAGAGCTTAGCTGAATTTTACAACCAAGCAGGATTTGGAACAAGTAATCAAGGGCAAAGTGTACAAGTTTGGGGCCAAGACTTAAGTTTACTAGATTTAGTTTGAGGTATTCGATGAAGATGTCAAATTTTGCTAAGATTGTTGCATTGAGAATGTAATCATAGTAATAGATGAAAATGTTGGAAAATGGTGTTATCCTAAAACGATATCGGTTGGGCATCATCACAAATTTATGTGAAAGAGAGATAGCTGTTGAGGTTTTCTATTTTCCTTGTGAAAAACTTTGTGGGTCGCAATGGCTCAGAATTTCTTGCTTGCTTGGTGGAGCAAGGTGTTTCTAAGGTAGGCTTGGAACATGAATGAACTGTAAGGTTGTTATAACAAAGCGTTTGCGGTAACTAATCTCGTTTACCTTGTAAAATTATAGAATTAAGTTACTTTTATTCCATGGGGGATTTTAGAATAAGTATGGGTGCTAATCCTTTGCTCCAACAAGGATATCAGACTTTTCAAATGAGGGTGATCCGGCAGACCATAAAAATATATGATGCAACTGGTATAGCAAGATGGGTATAACGATGCACAATAATGTGGCCAACATGATGCAGCACACTTGCTGGTACGTAACGTCTTTGTTAGCAACTTGTGGGCATTGTGGCATGGAGCGCCTAGTGGATACCACTTGTAAGCTAAAACTTGTGCTTGTGGATACCGCTTGTAAGTTAAAACTTGTGCTTGTGGATACTGAAGCATGATGAACATAGCATTGTGCAGAACTTGTGGGCTTGTGACAGAGATGATGCACAAGGCAATAGGCCTTGGCACACACACACAAGCAAAACTTACCTAAAGTTGGCTAATTATTGTAGACGTTAGCAAGTGTGGGAACTTTGAGATAGGCACGGTTTAAGCAGTAGGCAACATAAGTATAGGTGATGGCACGCGCAAGTAACATAGGACAAGCACAATGGGGAACACAAGGTCATCTAATAGCTTGGCATACCCAGTTAGCGCAAGCATATTGAAGTGGAGTGCATGGGATTCTAAGTTAGACAATTAGGCAAGTTTCAAGATTCTAGACCTTGCTGGCATCTTGATGCAAAAGGTTGCTTGATCCAATCAAAGCATTTGAGATAAGGGTCCTAGATTTCAGAGGCTAATGGCCTTAAGTAGATAAGGCCCAGGAACCAGAGGGAAAAGCCCTAGAAACATGGGATTATGGCTGCATTACTCAGTTAAGCAGTTGCAAAAATAGTTACTTAGTAGGCGAGTTCATAGGTTTAGTTGACAGGCAGTCATAGGTAGGACCAAGTTAAATGCTCTAGGACGATGAATAAAAAGGTGGCACGTGTGGCAATAAATTACCCTAGAGAGTGGGGGTATCCTTTGCATAGTTTTGGAGCATAGGCTATGAATAAGGTGAGGCCTCACAACTCCAAATAGACAACATAAGAGGTAGTTGGTAGAGGGAGTGTGTGTGATGGCTTAAAGCTGATTCCTAGTGTAATTATATTGTTCAAGAAGAGCAATAAGAATTACAAAGTTGGGCGAGGTCTACAAATTTTGTCTATTGCATTTATTCATGCTTGTTGTCTTTCTTTCTATTGCACATGAGTTTAGGGATACTTGAAGGGTACCTTGAAATCGATTCTCTGAAACACTGGCTAACCAAGCATAAAACAGAGCGCTTGGTCAAAAAGGCTGGCTGGTTTCTGTAAAGGCGAGAGTTAGGCCGTACATGGGTAAGGCAAAATTTAAAGGTTGACCCAATGTCGCCTTGGTCAATGTGGCAATAGTTTTAATGGTCATCGAACTATGGTGAGAAAGGTTGATGATGGGTAGCCAAAGTGGTTAACTCTTGACATATCGAGATGTCATTCCATTTGGCGCCTTTATGGGCACTTTTTCCGCATTCAAGGGTTTATGAGGTTTTATAAAAAGTAGTAAAGAAAGCACTTTATGGACATTAAGGAATATTATTAACATGCCATTAGTAGGGGTTGCTATAGGTGTAATGAATATAGTAAATCTCATGGCTAATTGAAGAGTCAAAATGAACGAAGCCGAATATTTGTAGAGAACAAGACAAATAAGATTAATCAGTATTTTATTCTATTAGTAAGAATTTTCATACTATTAGTAGGAGTGTTTATTAATTTTGGATTATATTTTAATTCATGATTAATGAAATATATAATTAATTACTATAATTTTAATTGAAAACATCATGACTATTAAAAGTAATATAACTATTATACAAATTATTAAGTTGTTAGGCCAATATTCATCATTATTGTGAAAAGTTGTAAATGCTCCGTATTAAAAGGATCACTTTACATGAATTATTTATGTATCTACAAAGTATTGTTCTCTAAAATCTATCTCATACTCTTTCAATTATTTTTGAAGATCAACAAAAGTTCTAAAGTAGAAACTTCAAAAGTGGTTGCAATCCTAGGTACATTAGTTGAATCCATAGAATAAATTGCTATAGTCTCTGCAACATAGATATTGTGGTCAATTATCACCTTAGGAATAATATAGGAATTTCTCACATAACTTGCCACAATATTTTTCCAACATCTTTGAAGTCAATTTCTAACTGTAAGATGTTTAACTCCACTCAATCTTTTTACAACCCTATTCTTGAACTCTCCATCCTTTGCCGATGTAAGTGAAGTGATTGGTTGAAAATCTCGGGAAGGAGAATAAAATTTGAATTGCTTTTAGTGGTTTTAATATAATCAAACCAACGTAAGTAGTTCTAATTTTAATTTTAATTTTTTCATTTTTACAATATGGTCTATGTAATATCCCAAACCGTGGGTACGAAATTTTTGTTAGAACTCAAAATTTGCAAATTGAATTAGAATATTAAGCTTTTATAATAATAATAATAATAATAATAATAACAATATCAAAAATTTCGAAATAGGCATTAATAGAAGATATTGAAATTAATTAAGACCTTGGTGTGATGTTGCAAATTATAAGGACCCAAAATCAATAAAATGAGGACTTACTTGCATAAATTGAAAACTAAACGGAGGCCAATGTGAGAATAAGAAAGCTGGAGAGGTCAATTGGAAAATCAGGGGGCCAACTGAGGCACTCAGGAGTTAGCAGACTTAATTGCAAGTTGTGAAAAAGTATTTGGATCAATTTGAAATTTTGAAAAACTCAATCCTATAAATGGCCCCCAACACTTTGTCTAATTTTCATATTGCACCCAAGCGTTTTCTCCCCCAAACCACACCCTCATGACAATAAAAAAAACAGAAAATTGAGCCAGCCATTACTTTTCTCATGTCAAGAGAAGCATTTTAATACCAAAACTACCTTGAAACAATCGGTGAAACAGCGAGAAAATGGTGGCCGACATAGGTCAGTGGCGATGGTGACGGGTAACTGATTTCTGATGGCTGAAGCTTGAGTTTGAGCTATCGATTTTGACGAGTTCAACATGGGTAACAATTTTATAGCCTCAATTCCATGATTCGACCACCGGATGAGGAGAGTTGAAAGTAATGATGAGTAGCAGCGTTTGGTGGTGTTGTACTATTTTCCGACAAATTGAGGGGATCTCGCAAAATTGACCTGGGCATTTTGATTAGTGCAACAAGGCACGTCAATTGGTGGTAGCAAAAACCAGTTTTGTGGTAGCGTCGCAGCAGCATGACAACTTCAATGTAAAATCTTTGGGATGGTGACCCAAGTGCATACATATAGGTTTTGCACTGTAAATTGGCTTGGAACTTGTTTGATTGGGTAAAATTCCATTTAAATGGTTAACTGTCTCCTGATCTTATTCAATTGAAGTGCTAAACTATTTTTTATGTAAACTTAAATTAATTGCACCAAAATTATGATTATGGACTGAAATGATCGAATAGAATTTTAACTGTAAGTGAAGTATGGACCCGAATTGCTAATGAGAGACTAACTAATGTTAATCAAGCTAACTAATGCATCTAGGAAGTCAAAATTGTGAAACGGTAATAAGGCTTGAATATTATGAAGGCACATTAAATTCATGGAGTGGGCTAAATTTATTGGTTATAGAATAAGAATATTAATTTAAATACTACTACCGAAAATGAAATATTGGCCCGAAACTAATACATGTTTAATTAATGCTATTTGACCAAAGTGGCATGTCTAGGAAGCTCATTTGTGAATGAAGTTCATAATAAACCTTTAATTGCTTGAACGAGCTGAGTGTGTAATGAATCTGGTAATATGATTTAGGTGATTGAAGAAAACAAATAATATATCTAGGTACTTTAGTACGAAGACCGAGATAGAATGGTAATTGAGAAAATAAGTTGGCTAGTGTAATAAGAATGTGTACATAGCCGTTATTTTTGTTACTAAATGCTATACCATGGTATCGATATTTATATGGCATTTTGAATAAAAGTAGGTGACAAGGATCTAGGCATCCCAGACCAGTAGAAGGCTTTTGGTGGGCATTAAGACTTTAGGTGAGGTTATACTTATAATTATCTTTCTCGCTGGGGAAAAGATATATGTGTATATATGAGCATCAGTAAGATTATTTGTTTCTTGACCTTTCTATTCGACTGTGATATCGTTGTATGCCAAGAATTTGATATTTGACCTTATTTGATTCTCTTTGAACAATAATCAAAATTATTTGACTGATTGTACCTTGTTTTGGTTCTAGCAGTGTTTTTTCAAGTCTTACTATTGAGTTCTGATGATTTTCTTGCTTTTCTGTATTCTTCAGCCTTGCTGGCTTATTCCGTAGATAGTTATATTATCTTTCTAAAATGTCATTGGAGCGGCCTCACCGACTGATTGTTTTACCATCTTTTGAACTCATTATTCTGCACTATTATTGGAAAGGTCTAGTCGACCAATTGACTTGTTGTTTCCTATATTTATTACTTGAAATCTTATCAGACCTTCCAATGTCATTTTGCTCTCACTAGCTTATTTTATAATTCTTATGTTGTTGCATGATACCTTGCCGATATGTTTAGGTCATTGATATGTTTATTGTTACTTGAGATGGTCTTGCCAACCACCAATAGATTGATTGTTTTCTAGACTCATTGCATTCGATAATTTTTTATTCGTAACATCGTTTATTTGGAAACTGATACCATTGTTAGATTTAGTTGTTAATAAGACCCTTGGGGATGTCCATGAGAAGTTTAGACCGAAGGGACGCAATAGGAAGTTGGGCCGAGACTATGATCAGAAAGACGGCCAACAGAACGAACCAACTGTGGCTGGTCTCCCGAACTAGTACCCGTTGTTGATCCTTTCTTTAGGTGTTGGAGGTTAATTGTCTGTGAGCGAGGGATCGCCATACGGTTGACCATGCTATATGAGAGAGTGTGTGTGTGTTTTATTCGAGCTGAGCGCTTGGAGTTTGGAACAACAATGGATTTGTTTCCATATTTATCTATGAGAGTCACAAGGTTGGAGACCCTTCCCCAATAGCTCTATATGATATGTTTTTGTCTCGTTTTCCATTCGTAGCTCATTTATGATCTTCTGTTATTCGAGTATATTCATAACAGTTTTGTTGACACATGAGATGTACTTGGCCTTGTGCGACCTTTTATGAATATCTTGCTTTATTTTGATTTCTTTCAAAGTATCTTAGTTGCCTTTTCCTTATTTGATATATTTACATCTAAACTATTTATTATTCACCTCACTAAGTCATTAGGACTTACGCCTCTCGCATGATCTTGATTTTTTTTCCCCAGATACGCTGTAATAGACGACGGACATTTCACTTGCACATATGTATATAATGTTCACAGTTTTGCAGTTAGATCACTATTTGTACAAGGTTGTTGGACTTGATATGTAAATTATAGTATGCTAAATTTGAGTTCTATTTGGTTTTAATGACTTGAGAAACTAGTTTTACAGGGCTTTTGTATCTATTATGTAAATTAGAGTTTGCTAGGTTATGTGTTATGATGCTGGACTGTAAATGTTATGTATCAGGAGTAATGTATTGCTAGTAGCTCGTTGTGAAATTAAGTTATAGTATGAGATTGTTGATTTGATATGGGTAGCACCTTGACCCGAAGTAGGCACCTCTCGATCGGGATGCTACAATCTAAACTTCATGTTATTGAGAAATTAGGATAATGGATTGAGACTAGTTTTGAATTATAAAGTGCATGTGAATTTTAAGTGTATTGATTTAGATGAAATTCTAAAATTAGTTGAGATGCTTATATTTTTTTAAGAAAAAAATAATATATATGGAATCCATACAACTACTATTACTTAAATTTGCATGTAGTTTCTTGAAATATTGTTTCTCACATTATGAATGGAGCAAAACAATCCAGGTGCCTCCGAGACACAGATTGACTTTGGGTGATGTTTGGTTTTATTTCAAGTATTTTGGGGAAAATGTTTTAGGTTTTAGATTGGGAAAATATTTTATTTTGCGCTGAAACAAATTGTATCATAAACATCAAATCAATATTTTTAATGATTAGTGAGATGAAGATATAATTTTATATCATTATTTTTACTTATCTATAATTATAATGTGGAAAAATATATATGTAAGGATTATATTTATCTCGAGGAATAAGAAAGGGTCATTTTGAATGTTTTAGAAAAAATAAGAAGAACCATTTTTAATTTTATTCACCAAAAAAAAAAAAAAAAAAGCATTCTAAGTAAAATGAAAACAAATATAGCTTTAGAGTTTTGAAAATAGATCAGACCCCTCCTAAGAATAAGGACTTTTCTAAGTAGAACTAGAAGCTCCCAAGATTTGAAATCCCAAACAATTATTATTCGTGCACGATGGATTTTATGTTAATTTCTCTAGTTCTATGGTTGTGGTTGTTTTAAAACTCAAAATAGTGAAACATTGTAGATTGTATTAGGCTTAGAGATACGATGAAATTGCGTGATTTGATATTTTGCTGCATTTTCAAAAGTGCTATTTACTACGTGTAAGCGCAAATTTCTTTGTTTGCAATAAATAAAATTACAAGACAAGAAAAATCGTACAAATAAAATAAAATTAAAATCAATCAACTATGGATTCAATCTCTAATCTATTCATTTGATTCTTTCCTTTTGAATATGATCTTGAATTTAATAAGCTCCACGAAAAATGCCTTGAACTTCGTGAATCTCTTTAAATTTGATTTGAAGAAAAATAATGCCAATTCTAGGGCTTCGCACCTTAATCTCAAATCAAACGCCAAAATATAGGAGCTCCATGAAGAATGCTTTGAATGCCGTGGATCTCCTTAAATTTGATTTGAAGAAAAATATTGCCAATCCGAGAGCTTTGCACCTTAATCTCGAATCAAATGTCAAAATATATGAGTTCCATAAAGAACGCCTTGAACGTTGTGGATCTCCTTGAATTTAATTGAGAGAATTGCTGGACTCCTTCAAAGCTTCTCTCACTTGCTGGAATTTGTATTGTGTGTTGAATGAGTTTTGGTCAATCCCTTTATATAGATGCTTGATGGAAGACTTTCAGATTGACTTGAACTTCTTTGATAGCTATGTCTTTGATAAGATAATATCAAATGTTAAGATATAATATAAGATATCAAGAGATAATATCAAATATCTTTAATTTAATTGGTCAATAGACGTAGATACTTCATCTTTGATACTTGTCAATATTTGATTTGAGCATAAAATAAATACTGAAGTATTAATTAAAATTAACTATTTATCTCTTGAAACTAAATTTAATAAGTTCCAAGATAAATAGAAAATTTTGAATTAATACCTAGAATATTATTTTATAAGTGTCACTTTTTAATTGGGCAAAAATTGATATGTCTACACTATGTACATATATTTTAAGGCTACGTTTGTTCATCGATAATTCTAGCAATCAATTAATTTAAAGAAATTTATTGAATGATATGGTTGCTTGAATGTGTTAAATGTGCGAAAATTATAGTACAAAGGAAGATGAAATAATATGATTTTGATATTTGGTTGCCTTCAAGAGTACAGTTGACCATATAATGCACATTTGAAAGGTACATTTGTCCGTTGATAATGGTAATAGTAGGGATCAAATAATTGGAAGGAGTTCATTTGCTTAAATGTATTAAATATGCAGAAATTCTAGTTTAATGGAGCAAAATTAATTTTACTATCAGTACATATTAAAGAAAGATGAGAAAATGTGATTTTTATATATAGCCACACTTTTAGGAGTACTACGCCTGTATACGCACTTCGTTGATAATAGTAGCAATCAATTAATTTAAAAGGAGCTTATTGAATAATATGGTTGCTCGAATGTGTAGAAATTCTAATTTAATGGAGCAAAATTTATTTTTATTATTACATATTAAAGGAAGATGAAATAATATTCAGAAGTGTTATTGACCAACACATTTCAAAGGTATGGTTGTTTATTGATAATATATATAGTAGCAACTAGCAGGCAGCCAATCAATTGGATGGAGTTTATTAAATAATATGATTGTTTGAATGTGTTAAATGTGCAGCAACCCATTTTTTCAGACCAAAATTAATTTTACTATGACTTTCTAAAGAAACACAAAACATCTAATTAAGGGGTCTTAAAAGTAAAAACTTTTAGAAATTCAAAATCTCAACGTTCACCACTTGAACAAAAAACCTTATATGCAAAAAAGGAAAAAGACTAGACGGACCCCATGGGTAAAAGGAAAGCTAGTTTTTAAAGAAATGGGTGGGACCTCAAATATGGAGCAAGAAAAGAGGAAGAGGAGGGTAGATTTGTCATAAAAGTTAATAGAACTTTCTTTTTTTCTTTTTGCCCTTTTTAAAAAAATTGAATTTAATGGGCCATCTTGTTATAGTGGAAAGAGTGTTATTGGGAGAAGGAAGGGGGGGGGGGGGGGGGGGGTGCATGCAAAATACTTTTTGGAGCACTAATATATATATATATATATTTAGAGAACATTACAAATAACGAAATATTATCATTTTAGCAAAGCAATATATTTCTATTCTCAAATCAAATAATCAAAATATATAAACTACACACTTGACAATCATTAATTTTAAAAAGGAAATGTCTTATTCATAGTAATGATATCAACATATCTTTAATTTCAAAAGGAAAAAGATATCTTGCTAAAACTTTATACATTTGGCAATCATTAGCCTTTCATTTTCTTTTGCTATAATCACGGATCAACAATAATTTTTGACAAATTTTGAATCTTTTGATGGTTTTAATCTTTGACCACTTTTTGATTAAAGAATAATTGTGAGCCCTCCCAAGTGCTATTATTGAGATCTATGAGTGGAGCTTAAATTAAAAATTATTAAGTTAAAATTATTGGATTCATGGTGAGTTCAATATATCACTGGGGTTTTCAAATTCACTTTTGAATCTTTATCATAATTTATAATGACATTTAAAGAATATTTGCAACAAATTATATAGGAAGCACTTTTTACATTGTAACTAAAAATTATTTGAGTGTGTTCGCAGGAGCTGTTTTTATTTTTAATTCTATAAAATTAAGAAAAAACAAGTTCAAAGCTAAGAGCAACATTTAAGTAACTTGCGTAATTTTTTGGTATTTTTGTAAGTAGTTGAAAGTTGTATTGGACATTTCGATTATTCAAAAATGTTCCATTCATTTTAAATATTTGATATATAAAAAATATTTCAATCACTTTTTTTTTCCTCCAACACTTCAACCTTTTATTATTATTTTTTAAAACATTTTAAACTCTCATTATTTTCTACTTCTACAACTTTTTCTCCGAAATTAAAAGCTCTTAAAATAACCCTTTAAGAACTTATACTAAAATTACTTTTGATCTACAATAAGTAAGTAATTTGCAAAACCATTTCGCAACCCAAACTAGTATTATGGATAATTTTTTATTGGAAAAGTAACAAGTTATAAGTTACACTTAGAACTTATAACTCTTTTTTCACGACATGAAATAGTTATTTAGTAATTTAATTTTTAACTTTTTCAAGAAAGAAATAATTAACCTAATAGAAAGTAAGAAAGAGAACTTTAAGAATAAAAGTAGACAATATTTTGTGTTCCGTGTGGATCCTCATTCCATATGGCTTACAACCACACCAATAATATAATGACATTTTTAGCCCATAAGTCCATATCCAAACCTTTGTATTAGAAACAGTATAGGGCAGCCTATTTTCTCTTGGCCCAAAACGTTTTAGTGGTCTAAGCCCACCCTAGCCTAATCTAGATCATCACCCAAACCTAAGACTGTCAATGGAGTGGATTTTAGTCCGAATCCAATCTGAATTCGATCCGATAATTTTGGATCTTTAATCAATAAAAGATTCGATGGATATGATTCGATTAAAAAAAGTTCGTAATTCAAAATAAATGGAGCGAATATGGATTTAACTCGATCCGATCCATTAATAATCTGAATCCAAATATATATTATTACATGTATACATATAGTATTATACATATATATATATACGTAGGGTTCTACAGCAATGCCAAAATGAATTTTTGGATGAAAAAAGTAATGAGTTTCTATGCAATATATTAAATCAGTTGATTTTTCATATAAAATGTTAGATTTGGAGGTTATCTACATCATAATTGCATCACTTGTTTCTCTATTTTTATAATAAAAAATGATGCAGGAAAAATAATGAGCAGGAGCTGAATGTTGTGATATAAAAGAATGCAATGCAAATCTCAATTTGATTGAAATGCATTTTTTTTATTTTATAAAACTTTAAGTTTATAATTAATTGATTAAAAAATCAAGTATATATGCATTTATAATGTCAAATAAGTACTATTATCAACATCATAACCTAAAATATAATGATATGATAAATGAATGTGATTAAGTTATATTCTATTATTGTTTTTATATGATAAAGAGACTTGAAAATTTATTCGTTAATATGTTGTGTGTATCTTTTTTTTTAAGGATGAATGTTTTGGATTTAGATTCTACCAAGTTTTTAGAAAAATAACAAATATATGATTTTTGCGGATTTGGATCTTTTTTCGGATATCCGATTTTTATATGGATTCGAATATGGTTATAACAGTCAAGATCTTATAAGATCTTGGGTCGGATTCGGATCCAGCATGATTCGATCCGAATCCGACACATTGACAAACCTACCCAAATCCTTGTAAATAGGGTTAATATGTATACTTAGAAAGAAAAAATGGTTTCCAGGTTCAGGAAAATAAAATAATCAAATTGACTTCATATATTTATGCATACATATAATATAATAATACACACACACACACAATTTAATTCAATACAACCACCAGTAATTAATTAATTATAACATATAATGAGATAATATGTGAGACAAATGTCCACATATTTCCATATTCAACTCTTTAAGTAAAATATTCAGTATTCACTCCCTCTTATATAAGGATAGTCCGATATGGTACAAAATATTATATAAGGTTAAAACATTACAAGTTTTTATATATTTTATGATTTTACGTGTTGTACATTTAACCCCTTAGGTTTTATCTTCATACGTTTACATATTTAAAAATCAAGTGTATTTTTTATTGATATTTGTAACAGTGACATAAAGTATTAATTTTGTATAATTGAAATGATATTTGAATGTAAGAATGATAATAATTATAATTTATTATGAGTTTCATTATTTTTTAATGTCATTTCAGTCGATATATAGTTGTTGTGAGATTATTGCTTTATAAGAAATGAAACATAATTATTTAATTAACGAATGAAATTTTAGTTATACTTAAGTTAATTTCTTAATTGATATTAAGTATCAAATTGAAAATAAATGATACTTTTATTGCTCTATAAGAAAAGAAAAATAATTATTTAATTAATTAATGAAATTTAGTTATATTCAAGTTTTCTAATTGATGTTAAGTATCAAATTGAAAATAAATGATATTTTTATTAAAAAGTGAATCATAGTTCGAAAAAAGTTTTGTTTTAGAAATAAATAAAGATGTCCCAAAAAAAATAAAATCTATAGAATTAGATGGAAATAATATTTTTATATAAATGTTTTCGTATAAGATTACAAGTCCATGATCTAATACTTTGGATAATATGTCATCAAACGTATGGGAAATTGAATTTTAATTTCAACCATTAGGAAAACAACTTATAGGGCGAGGCAATCATCACACAAAATACCGTACACAATTTATAATTTATTCATTTATTTATCCATATTATTATTTTTTTAAAATTATTTTATACAGATAGTAAATCTAAATCTCCCCCCGAATCCAACCCTCGTTCTCTCTCGCAAACCCGCACAATAAAACCTTCCAATTCTTAAGCAAAATTTTTCTACAAATTCAAACAATTATCAATTCGATTCTCAGAAATTTTGTATTAATTCTCATCTTCCTATGAATTGAAAATTAAAAGATAAATAACAAGTCTAAATGGGGAAAAATCAAGCGTACAAAGCGATGCAAAGAGCTCGGGTAGGCTCGAGCTCAGCTGCTCCCGAAGAGGTTGATGATGGCATGGTTCGTACCCTTTCATACTATGTGTTCTTGTTTCATGTATTTTTGATTAATTTTTTTTAAATATATATTTTGTGATGTATTTGTTTTTGAAGTAGTTTGTGTGGATGCGTAATTTTATAAGAATTGGAATTGTAATTCATGAATTTGTAGATTTTGTTTTAGAGGAGTTTTGATGGGAACGATTAGTGTTCCATTAGATGCTGGCAAAGAGTATGGAACAGAGAAATTAGCTGGGTAATTTTTCTTTTTTACTGTTTTAATGGAGTTTGAATTTAGGGCTTTATTTTTTGGAAAATGATAGGGTTTTGGAGCGTTTAAAGTTAATGGGCAATGGCTCTTTATGTTGTTTAGTTTTACTTTTGGGATGCCCCATTAACAGTGTGTTTTAGAAAACTTTTAGATTCATGTGAATTATGTCAACTTACGTTTAGTTTTTATTTGACTGGTTAAACTGTGGATGAGTTGACCAAGGCTGTAAATGATTAGGTCCTGTGAGTTCATGGAGTACTGGACTGGCTGGAAATTATGTAGAATTAAGGTATTTAAAAATAGGTCAAAGTGAAACAGACTGTTATGGTGAGTGTAATTTGTGGTTGTCTGGAAGTCCTTGTAAAGGATGTGTGGAGATTGGCAGCAAGGAGAAACTAAATTTGAGCACTTTTAATAGTAAGACTCACCTTCACAATCACAAGACCAATTATATGGAACAAGAGGAGATAACCTCTGGATTTTGGAAACTACTCTGGATTGGAATTTCCTTCAATTGTATCTTCATCTTAACTTAAACATGTTGGCTGCCTTCAAATTCTGTATTACCGCAAGGTTGGTGTCAGGAGCTTCACATATGCATGCTTTGTTGCAGGCTCTTTTTGGTAAATTAGTCTGTTTGCAAATTCTTTCAAATTGATGGCATCTTCTCAAATGTTTGCATTGGCCCGTGTAATCTTGATTTTGCCCGTGTAATCTTGATTTTACTTTATTTACTTTTTATATATAGTGAGATGTACTATACTTAAACATGATTTTGCTTTATTTTACCTTTTATATATAGTGAGATATACTATAACTTTTTGTTACTTTTGGAAATGTTATTTATCTTTATTAATAATATTTGCTTCAGGGCTTTCCTTCTATGTAGGAAGAGGCATACTATTGTTTGATGTTACAAAAGCTGTATCATCTATGGAAAGTTATCCTTAAAAAATCTTTTGTTCTACCACCCCCTCTCAGTGAAACAAAAAGTTGAACTTACCCTGATAGATTAAGTTTTTTGTTAAGTAGTAATGCTACCAACTACCATTTCATCACGATTTTTAGAAGGGATCAGTTTCTTATGAAGTGCTGATCAGATGTATTATTTATCATCTCAACAAAGAGGTCAATATTGAACATTCAATTAATAATAGCAGTGTATCTTATATTTGGAGGTTTCTGATCATCAGTTAGAAAATCATAAGCTTTCCTTGTTATACACTTAATTGAAAGGAATAGTGTTTATAGTTGTAATGCTAATCAGTGCTTTTATGAACTGGCTTGTGACTTGTTAATCTGTCAAGGTATTTGATAAATCCTGGATAAGTTGTTGTTGTTATTATTATTATTATTATCTTCTTTTTGTTTTATATTTTCCCACTTGTATGCATCTGGTTTGTGTATCTTCTGATGAGGACTGTCGCAGGTGGATGGTTCATTTCATTCACCAGAGTGGCATGCTGCTCGTTTGGCAAGTCTCAAGACTTCTCATACAATTACATGGGAGGAGTTCAAAAAGAGGCAAAAGGTGATTTTATCAGGATATGTTCTCTTCAGCTTGCATTCATGTGTTTATCATAATCTCTCTATCTTTTTTCTCCTTGAGATTTTTTGGTGCATTTTTCCAGAAACCTTATGAAATTAGATTTTGGATTTAGTTACGATTTTTTGAGCAAATTGTGTACAACATTTATGTGGAAACATTTTAAAAATTGCTCCAACAATGTTGTTCACCTAGCATTTATGAACCATTGAAGCATGAGGTTTTTATTTTTGGGATTCAAGCAACAGATATCATTACCACAGCCAGTGGAAGTTACTGTTAAAAATAAAGACATGTCCTATTCAATAACCCCCACTTTTGTCCTGCATCTTTAAGGATGTATACACTCTGCTTTTTCAAAAACTTAATAGGGGTATTGTGGATGGGAGGAGAAATTGGGAAGGCACCAACTCTTATGTTTTGCGACTCTTCTGGCTGTTTATTGTTGCATGGACAACAAATTCGATATACAAATGGAAGTCTTGGGTGTCAATAACTTCTCATTAATGAAAAAGAATTAAGTAGCATATTGAATATTTGTTAAAAGAATTGGAAATATTTTGCACAAGAATGTTGCTGAATATTTTGTCAATATATTTGTTTTATGTTTATGATTGCTGATTACTTGGCTCTGTGAAGTAATCCTCAGAATAATTGGAGCCCATTCTAAGCTTCCTTGAAAATATTTGATCAATTCCTCAGCTGGCCATGTTGTTTGTTCTTTTAATAAGTTGCAGTAAAGTTCCATGTTAGTGATACTGTCAATGAGGTTGAAGCTTTAGCTTTATGTGTTCGGTGACTTAAATATGTCTGGCTCTAATGGTGTAATTTGCTAGGAAGAAGAAACGAGAAAGGGAGAGTTGGAAGCAGATAAAGATAGGATGATGAGAGAGTATAGGGCTCAGCTAGATGCTGAAAGGGCACGCAAACTTGCCCATGGGAAAAACCACTCCAGCAGCAGATCTAGCCGCAAAAAGGGTAATGCATTGGATGAATGAGGATTTTTCTATGTTCCAGGGAAATACTAGCTTTTTTATGTTTTTCTTAATGTTTCTGCAGATAAGAAGGACAAAGATTCAAAGAAACACAGCAGCAAAAAGCGAAAGGTGAATAATGTATTCCCTATTAAAATATGCTATCTATGTACTTGTTAAATTGATATTTACTGGTTATGGTTCTTCTGGTTAATGGATTTGTCCAAACGTTCAACCAATGATGTGACCATGTTGACATAATTATATTTGATTTTTTAAAAAACATAGCACTATTACAAATAATAACAGAAGACAGGAGAAGTATTCAATTAATAAAGGAAAATGTAGAACTAATTCTTTAGATTTACTCCTTATGCATAATAAGTTCTTTAGCTGTATTTTACTTTTACATCTCAATTTTTCTTTCCAGCTAAATGCCCAAGTCTTTTTCTCAGTTCTTTGCCAATCAAATAGGCAGGTATCCTTAATCTACAATTCATTAGCATGTCGTGTTCAGTAATTCAAGCCTTAAGGTCTTCATCTGTGTAATGCCCAGTATAGGAAGCAACTAAACGTATTGGACATTACTATGTTCAATGCTCAAACTGTTTGAACCAGTCATTCTGGTTTCGGAATATTGTTCGAAGCTTCATTTTATGGAGCAATAATATGCTTTTCTGATTGAATGGGTGCTTCATTTTGGCATCATAATTTTCTGTCTTTCAACTTCCTTTTTTGATGGGTTTCTTTTATTAATCCCGTGCGCTCCCTCGCACATGCCATGCCCCAATAGTGTGACAACTGGGGATGGATAAACAGACAGTATTTTTTTTTAATTATACACACATAATTTCCCCAAGGCAAGGAATTTCTTTGTGCTGTAAATATGTGTCAAAGTGATTATTATTTGTTGTCGGAAATTTGGTGTATTCCTCCCAACCTGCATTTACTCTAGCTGCCACCTTTAGAAAGTGCAGTCAGAAGTTCTGCTTTGTTCTGTATCTTTTGATGTGGAGAATGTTTTGTCTTAGTTCTCACTGTATTACCGAAGGATTGACAGTCTAACATGAAAGTACTTGCTATAACCTAGCATCACTATTGATATTTCACATGTAGGAAGCAATGCACGGTATGCTAAATTGCTAATTTAAATGCTAATTAAGAGAACTTGTGGTACATAATTTTAGCATTCAAGGCGATCTTCAGATTCTAGTTCGAGCTCATCATCAGGTACATCAAGCAGTGATGATGATGAGAGAGCCTCAAAACGATCAAAGTCAAGGTTGAAGAGGAGCAAGAAAGAAAAAAAGCACCGCCCAAGATCGAAGCACTTAAGCAGTGAAAATGAAGAGGCTGATGGACCTTTACCACTTTCTAGATTCTTTGGGAGCCTAAAAAGTTGATATTGTTCAACAGGTGCTATGTTCTTTTAAATATGTCAGTTTAAGTTGGATTCGTTCTTCATGTTTCCTGAGTTTGAGGTTTATGATCACGGGTTGCTGTCAGACAAAAAATAATTTAAGTCTCCTGCTCGTTTCTATTTGTAACTTTTATATCTTGAATATTGACATGCTACATTCATCCTGGTTGCAATGTAGTGAACTTTGTGATACTCCATAGAATGTGTAAGGACTTTGAACCAATAAAAGCGATAGTAACTCCCTTCTTCTGCCATCCATGCTGATGTTGATAGATGGAGCGATGGATTGTGTTATGATTTAGTTAGGACTTGTCTCTCTTTCGTCATCTTTTGTTATCCTTGTATAGGTTGGGAAATAGCTCGGTGGGATTACCTCTGGGAGCTGAGTCGAAGATTTTTATGGTCTTGTGCGTGGTTGATATAATGCATTGCAGTTTTCTTTCCCATAGATGGGAGCCGTGAGGCTTAAGAGACAGAGAAAACGATGAATATGTTTTTTTTTTTTTTTTTTGGGAATTGAGACTTATTGAAAATTCAGGTAACTGCTATTCTTTTTGGTCTTTCTTTTGTTTGTTGGGTTCGGTATGGGTTTTTGGTATCTTTTGTATATGAATAACATCTAGCAATCATTGCTAATTATGACTTGCTGTACTGAAAAAAAAGTGGTATAAAATGACTTATGGAATAAATTTTTAACACTATAATATGTTTGGTCCAAAAATTTTAGTGAGGAAAACAAAGGATGATGTCAAAGAAAATATTTTTAATTATTTGATTGTTAAAAAATTATTAAAAAAACAAAATTTAAGGAAAAGTACAGTGTTTTTCAGAAATAAATTTTTCTTACAATATGATGACGAACATGAGGAAAAAGTTTATTTATCTCTTTCTTTTTGTAACACATTGAAATTCATCATTTCTCTTCTTTCTATTTTTCTTCGGTTTTTTTAAACAACTAAACCAAACTTGACATTTATATATATATATGTATGTATATATATGTTATTTTACTTTTATCATTAAAATCCTTAAACAAAATATAATGTAGTGGTGTCACAGTCATTCCATGGTCGTACCATCTCTGCCACTAATGGGCATAAAACTATATAGTGGTAGTTTAACCATTGACTTCTTAATTTTATGATCATAATGAATATAATATATTGCATTTGATCCGTTAATAATTGTAAAATTATACAAAGTGGTGGTTTTATTATCGAGTTTTTCATTTAACAATCACAGATGGATTAAATATATTGCACTCAGATGCACTAATGGTCATAAAATTATAAAAGGTGGTGCCAAAGTTGACTGTGTGATTCAAATAAATGTCTTTATATCATTAATGATTCACTTATAAAAACAAGGTTCATAAACTATAGTACCTTGCTAAAATCATTGCAAGATATATAAATTTAAAGATTAAACATTTTAAAGCATTCCAAAGCAACACACAGGGAAATGAATTAATCAACATAAATTTTTGAAAAAGTATTTAAAAAACCAAAATCATTGAATATTAAAAATATAAACAATAACCTAAGTCACTAAATTATTGATCTTTAATATATTATTGTTTAAATTTTTGTTTGCATTAGTTTTTTTTTGGGTTTAATGTTAACTATTTCAAAATACTCTTTTTTTTTTGGTATCACAGACTTTTTGCATTTCTCCTTTTAAACTACCATCTCTTTTTCCTTGGTAATTTTTTTTGTTATTGATCCTACATTTCTTTATTTCTTCAACAAGAAAATGCTAACAGTAGAACAAAATCATGAAGCAAAGTGCATCGGTGGTTTGTTTTATTTCTTTTCTTATTCTTTAGATTGTGAGTTGCTATTATAAATTTAATATAAATCAATATTAACTAATTTTTTTAGAAAGTGAAGTAAAAGTTAAAATAGCTAATGAAGTGCTTCTGCAATGGATTTCATATATTCTTATGTATCTTGGATAAAAATAAGAATAACTAATGAAGTTAGAGATTTGTCTAAATGAATAAGCAATAGTTGATGTGGACTTCTCTATGAATTATTTTTGTAACAAAAATGCTATTTCTTTTCCCCAAATCACTAACATGGGTTGGCAAAATAATCGTGAGGTCTTATATTTTGTTAGCAATATTTTTTCAAATAAATCATTAATAGTACCTAGAACTACATTTTGTTTTGGAGAATGACAACAATTTTGTTTAAAAAGACGTTTGGAATCAAAAATCAAATTACAATACTAATGAGAATAAAGTTAAAAGTCACAAAATATATTTAATTTATTATATATTGAACAATTGGGGTGCTCGTAGGGAATTCCCTTGAATGCTAGATAACATACTATAGGCTCCAAGTTTAAATAATAGTCCAAAAAGGTAATTTGGTTATAAAAATTAATTATAATGGCTATTTTATATATTCTTCACGCCTACGAATTTCTCACCAAATCAAATCAGTACCACATTAGTAACATCTAACAAATATATTCAGAATGGCCTAATGTGCATGGAGTAGTAAGTGATGATTTTTATAACTACTGTTGGGATTCCAAATTGAGACCATCTCACTGTTGGTTTCTGAAGATGACTCCTAAATTTTGAGATATGAAAATTAAAATTCTGAAACCTTTTATTGCCAAAACATTTTGTATTTAGACATTTGCCTTTTGCAAGAGAATACATATGTTTTGATGAATTCAAAAGGAAAACTGTCTTGTAGCAAATGATTTTATGATCAATCACTTGTCCTGATACGTATTTGAAGTTATGTATTTTGAATCGACTTCTTCCAGCACATCCATATGATATTTTTGAAATTTCCATTTCAATTGTGTATGTGCATCATGCATATTTACTTCATTGTCAGCGTGTCACTATGACTTACAACTTGTGTTCTTTTTGTTCTTTGTACTAAAATAAGGATCAATTCGATGAGATGCTTGTGATATCATACAAATATAATGTTGTTATTTGCAAATGACATTAGATACCGTGAATTCAGGTTTCCGTTGCAAATAAAGCATGGAGTTTTAAGGAACTTTATGAAACTAATGCATATTAAGTTTGAAGTATTGCAGTGTAAATATTAGATTTAGTTTGAAGTATATCCTGGGGGCTTCTTCTGCGGCCAGTTTAAGGCTTTACAAGGAAAAAAGTTTCATCTTTCAAGTGGAGAGGAATACTAGCCAAAAAGAAGAAGAAGAAAGATGCAGAAAACAGAGAAAAAAAGGCGGAAAAGGAGAGAGAAAGAGAAAGAGAGAGAGGGATTTCTGGTGTCAAAACATTAAGCATAATTTAGAACAATGAGCATTACCTGATCTCTCTTGTTATTTATTATTCAAGGAGGTTTATCACTGAAATCATAATTTCTTAATTTGAGAGAAATTTGTTTAATTGACAGTTGAAGATATCCTGTGGTTGATTGAAGAATTTGGAATTGAACCCATTTGAAAATGTTGTTGAGAGGGCGAGCCCATGAAAAAGTTACGGTTTCAATTTTTGCTGGTAAAAAGATTGGTTTGAGGGTTTTGATCTTAACTAACAGAAGGTTGGCACCGAGTGCCTTTATGTAAATACTTGGTTTACACTGTTAGATGAGAATCTTGAAAGGATGATTGGCAACTAATTAGCACATAAGAAAACATACTTTATTTCACAAGCCAATATAAATGATTCATTTTTTTGGTACAACTTTCTTAATCATTTCAAGAAGAATATCATCATCTTTACCTTTTCCTTGCAGTTGATCAAGCAACATGGACAAAGTAATTGAATTGGCTGAGAATCCTCTTTTATACATTTCCTCCAACAGTGGCATTGCTGTGTCAAGCTTGCTTCTCTTTAGCAACCCCTGGATAACCACATTGTAAGTCACACTATCGGGTAGACAACCACTTTTCTCCATTGCCATAATCATACTTTTTGCCTCTTCCTCAAGCCCTTCTTGACAAAGTGAACCAATAATGATTGTATGTGTTTTAACACCCGGTTGCAAACCTCTGGAAGGAAGACTATTGAGGAGATCTCTTGCAATTTCTATTTTCCCATCCTTGCACAATCCATCAATGAGAATATCATATGTCATAATATCAAGTTTAACACCCTTGTCTTCCATCATGCGTAGAAGTAAAAGTGCTTCAGAAATCTGCTTGGTCTTGCACAAGCCATCCAACAACATATTATAAGTCAGTAAATCAGGAATTACTTGGCAAGCTTCCATATCATTGAAAAGTTTCCATCCATCGGCAAATCCACCTTTCTGAAATAATCCATGTATCATGGTATTATATGTGTCAGTTTTGCGCTCTAAACCTTTACAAGGGATTTCCAGGAAAAGATGCCAAGCATCATTCAAGTTTCCATTCTTGCAATATCCATTGATTAAACTGTTATAGGTGATGATACTAGGCTTAAGACCCTTATCTTCGAGGGAGTGAAATACTTTTCTTGCTTTGTCAATTGTCAATTTCACCTAGCAAACAATACCCATCTATCAATGTATTGAAAGTGATGATATTAGGATAAATATTTCTTTGCTTCATAATTTCCAAAACAACCTTAGCCTCTTTTACCATTCCTTCCTTGCACAAAGCATCAACCACTATATTAAAAGTAATCACATCTAGAGATATCTTACTGTTGATCATTTCGATTAATAAGCCTTTCACATCCTTCCACCTACTGAAGTTGCACAAGCCTTGAATCATCGAATTATATGTGACAACGTCAGGCGGAATGCCCTTATCAATCATTTCGGAAAAGAGCTGTAGAGCAGCATCAACCATTCCATCCTTACATAAACCATCTATTACCACACTATAACATTTAACATTGGGTTTGTAGCTTGTCTTTTCAAATAATCGTAGCAAATCACAGGCAGTAAGAGTTTGTCCAGCTTTGCAGAGCCCATTTATAACAGCGAGAATCATAACTTCATTAGGCTCACAAAGTTTCAAAGTCAACAACTTTTTGAATAATATTTCTGCCTCCGCAACCTTACCATCTAAAAAGAGCCCCTTTAAGAGAGTGTTGTAAGTTGTGACATCTGGACTGTAACCGCACTTGAAGATGTTGCTCAAGATAGCACACCCGAAGTCTGTTCGGCCAAGAAGGCAGTAGTAATTAATCACAATATTCATTGTATACTCATTTACAGGGACACCCAAAGCACGCATTTCATCGAACACAGAGAGGGCAACATAGTGGTGCTTCATCTTGACAACAACAGCCAATAGTTTATTGAAACAAAGAAGAGAAGGCTGTGGCCGCATTCTCAACATTTCGTGAAACAAGCAAATGGCATCATCTACATTTTTTATAGAGTTGAAACCTATTGTGGGCTTAGATGTAAAGGGCCTATCTGTGTGACGGAAATGGTGAAAAATTGAAGAGAAATGTGGAAGAGTGCCCAACAATTTCTCGGAAGATTTTGCAGCAATTCCTCTACAAATCAAAGCAATTGCAGAAGCCCTCATCTTCTTGAGAGATATACTGAGAGAATACTATTGCAGAATGAAGTGAAACAAGAAAACAGAACTGGGAGGAAATAGGAACTAGTTACGGCCAATGATTAAAAAACCGGACCGGACCGACCGGTTCGATCGGGAACCGGCCAAGGTTCCGGTCCGGTTTAATATATAAAACCAGTTGATTGAAAAATCAGTCCAAATCGGTGAAAATCGGTTCAACCGGTGAACCGATTTTTAGTTTTTTTATATAATAAAAATTTAAAATTAATTAAATAAATATTTTTTATTTATATTTGAAACTTTTATGATATTTGAATTGGTGTTTATTATTTTGTAAGTTGTAATGGATTCTATAACGATAGTTTCTAGCAAGTCTTATTTTATGAATTGATATTTTAAATTGATGTATGAATATTATTATGGAGTAGAGTGGAAAAAGTTTTATGATATTAGGTAATTTTTATTTTTTTCTCTTTACATATATATTTACATTTTTTATATTTCTAATATATTTATATAATATTAAATGTAATTATGACGTCACACCGGTTGAACCAGTGGTTAAACCGGTTGAATCGGTCGAACCAATAACCAATAAGATCACCGGTTCGATCACCGATCCGATTTCTCAAACATTGGTTACGGCAGCGTCAACTGTCAAGGAAATTTTTCTCCCCTCCAAAAAATATATTTCTGTTGATTTTTTCTTTCCTCCTCTAACTCTTAATTAAGGATAAAAAAGTCTTTTGCCAATTTTCATCACATCTATAGTTCTATTAATCAGAAGGATGGATTGGAAATTATCAGTAATAAGAGGGTAGTGTAATAAAGCTTTATTTTTGCTAGGTGAAGTTCCAAGGGAATTCTACAATGGAAATATAGACTATCAAATGAAATTCATTCTACGAAATAATTTGACTCATATATAGTATTCCTAGCGTTAGGGGAATCACTATCATAAAATGTCGATGGGAGATCGATCATAAGCGTCTTCATTTTGAAAATATATATGGTATAATTATAACCATAGAATATAACCATGATCAAAGTGCATATATTTATTTAATATTGTATGGGATGGTGAGAAAATATATATTTATGGTCAATGCTATAGTCGGCATATCAAACAGATGATTAAATTATTTATTTCATAAAGGCACAATAGTTAACACTAGATGTAAGTGCATACTTGATTAATTGAATTTTGGATGAGCAAGAAAGAGGAGATAGAAAGATCATAGACAAAGAAAAATGAAGATAGCCTTTACATTTTCTTATGTAGATTCTTTATAATTTATTCTTCCTCTTGTCTATGTTTCTTCTCTTTTCTTTATAACTACTTATTCTTCTTTATATTTCATTTTTCTTCTCCTTAAAATTACCACTTCTTCTTTTTGTAAGTCCTGCTTTTGATTTATTGTCTTCTTCTCTTTATATTTGCTTCTTCTTCTCTATATTTTCTTCTACTTTTTATAACTACTACTTCCTTGTTTTTTTGTTCTTCTTATATTAATGACTACTACTTTAGTAATATTTTCTTTTTCTTCTCTTTGTAAGTACTTCTATATATATATATTGTTCTCTTCTACTTATGACTACTTCCTTTTCTTTATATCCTTTTCTTCTTCTCTTTAATTCTTATTTGATATTATTTTTTCCTTCTTCTTTATATTTTCTTCGTCTTGTTCTTTATGTAAGTAAGCAAAAATTACATCTATCCTAATATTTATTCCATTTGTGGTTGTATCATGTGTATGCCTATGATAATTTTTATGAAATTGTTTCAATTGATCAATGGGCATAAAACCTAGATCCATTCACCCAAGAAATGTGCTAATCCTTTGCTGCGGAATTGGTTTTTCTCTTTATGCATTAATTAAAGTCTTTTGTGAAAAGATATTCCGCTGGAAAATGAATGCTTTCTAAGTAATAAAGGAAAAAAAAACAAGGGATCCTACTTTTTCCTATAACATGACTGAAGTTACCTTCCAATAGCATCGAGAGGAAATTTGTGGTTTAAACTAAGCTAGAAAAAGTCCATATGCTCAAGAGCTAAATTAATATTTTGGTACTAGCTAGATGTTAGTTATCTTCTAATATCCTAATTATTGTATTGATGGTGATCTAGTGCTTTGCTATAGTTAAAATTACATATCACAAATAGATGATCTAGCTAGAGAAAACGGGCGCAAAAGTGGCAGTGATTAGTTGAAAATAATATCATGATTCGGAAATATTTTAAGAAAAATTCATTGTTGATGCATGTGAACCTAGATAACGTTCGAGTAAGAGAATAGAAAAAGATCTTAATGCCAAAGGAATAATTGAAAACATATTTTTGACATCTAAGTGGCTATGACATTGAGTGACTAATTGGCTCAATGACATCATCTTTATACTTGCATGTGTGAGGTTCGATGCTCGAATTTTAATGAACCCTTAGCATACGTGCATGTCTATAAAGATATATACAAAGAATAGCTATAACATGTGTGACTTGGAGAAGGAAAAGAAGCCACGAGGAGGAAATAAAAAGGAGCAGAAAACAGAGAAGAGAAGGGCAGAAAAGGAAAGCGCAAGGGATTCATTGGAATATCAAAACAATAGTAAAACTGGTAAAATCCAACCTAAGAACAATGACCATTACTTGGTCTATTGTTATTTATTTTTCAAAGAGGTTTATTTCTATAATTTTGGAGAAACTTGTTTAATTGAGAGTTGAAAATCTCTTGCGATTTATTAAGTATTTGATTTGAGCCCATTTGAAAAGGTATTGATTTCGATTTTCACCAAGAAAACATTGTTGTGAAGGTGAGCCCATAAAAAAAGTTGTGGTTTCAATATAGATAATTCATTTTTTTTGGTACAACTTTCTTGATCATTTGAAGAAGAATATCATCATCTTTACCTTCTCCTTGCAGCTGATCAAGCAACATGGACAAAGTAGCTGAATTGGCTAAAAGTCCTCTTTTATACATTTCCTCCAAGAGTGGCATCGCCTCGTAAAGCTCATTTCTGTTTAGCAAGCCCTGCACAATAACATTGTAGGTTATGCTATCAGGTACACAACCGCTCATTTCCATTGCCATAAGCAAACTTTTTGCCTCTTCTTCGAGTCCTTCTTGACAAAGTGAACCGATAATGATGGTATGCATCCTAATATCAGGTCACAAACCTTTGGATGGAAGAGTATTAAAAAGATCTCTTGCAATTTCAAATTTCCCATCTTTGCACAATCCATCAATAAGGATATTATTATACGTGATATTGTTAGGATTAACGCCCTTGTCTTCCATCATGCGTATAAGGGAAAATGCTTCAGAAATCTGTTTAGCCCTACACAAGCCCTCCAACAAGATATTATAAGTCAATAAATCAGGAATTACTTGGAGAGCTTCCATATCATTGAAAAGTTTCCATCCATCGACAAATCCACCTTTCTGAAATAATCCATGTATCATGGTATTATAGGTATCAGTTCTGCGCTCTAGACTTTTACAAGGGACTTCCAAAAAAAGATACCAAGCTTCATCCACATTTCCCTTATTGCAATATCCATTGATCAAACTGTTATAGGTGATGATGTTAGGCTTCAGACCTTTGTCTTCTAGGGAATCAAATATTTTTCTTGCATTGTCCATTTCTCCTTGCATACAATACCCATCTATTAATGCATTTAATGTGATAATATTAGGATAAACATTTCTTTGCATCATAATTTCCAAAACAACCTCAGCATCTTCCACCTTTCCTTCCTTGCACAAGCCTTGAGTCATCGAATTATATGTGACAACGTTGGGCGGGATGCCCTTATCAATCATTTCGGAAAAGAGATGTAGAGCAGCATCAACCATTTTATCCTTGCATAGAGAGTCAATTATTGTGTTATAAGATCTAACATTGGGTTTGTAGCTTGTCTTTTCAAACAACCTTAGCAAATCACAGGCAGTAAGAGTTTGCCCAGCTTTGCAGAGCCCATTTATGACAGTAAGAATCATAACTTCATCAGGCTCACCTCACAAAGTTTCAGAGTCAACATCTTTTTGAATACTTTTTCTGCTTCAGCGACCTTATTATCCAAAAAGAGCCCTTTTATCAGAGTGCTAAAAGTGGCGACATTTGGTTTATCACCACACTTGAAGAAGCTGCCCAACATAGCAAAGCCAAAATCTGCTCTATTCAGAGAGCAGTAGCAATTAATTGCAATATTCATTATGTAGACATTCATAGGGGCGCCCGCCCAATACACGCATTTCATCGAACATAAAGAGGGAAACATAGCAGTGTTTCATCTTGACAACAACAACCAATAGATTATTGAAACGAAGAGCAGAAGGCTGTGGCCGCATTCTCATCATTTCATGAAACAAGCAAATTGCATCGTCCACTTCATTTATACAGCTGAAATCCGTTCCGGGTTTCGCTGAAAAGGTTCTATCTTTGTGAGAAACATTATGAAAAGTTGAATAGAAGAAAGAGAAACATGGAAGATTATAAGTACCCAACAATTTATATGAAGATTTTGCAGCAATTCCTCTGCCAATCTGAGTTATTGCAGAAGCCCTCATCTTCATCAGAGGCTCTGTGAGAGAATTCTGTTGCAGAATGAGGTGAAATAAGAAAAAGAGAGTTGGGAGGAAATTGGAGTCAGTTATGTCAAGGGCATTTTTTCTTCCCCCACAAAAAATTTAACTATTTATAAATTTGAAACTGCTAGAGGACGAATTGGTAATTAGCGTAGTGCTATAAAGGGCCCACGAAGATTTCGGTTCTTGTTATACGTTTTTTTTTTTTTTTTTTTTTTTTTTGTGAATGGTTCTTGTTATACGTCCAATTCATAGTAAATTATGCAATGGAATCGGAGACAATATTAATAAAGTATTAAATTCATTTGACGATAAAATTTAATCCATATCCAAAATTATTAAAGTAAAAGTCATCATAGAGGGGAAGTCATCAGTATCAACATCGTAAAATTGATTTTGAAAGCATATATAGTAGAATTATGATTATAATTTAAATATGTATATTTCTCTTATACACTATGGGATGATGAGAAATAAAAATATATTCTCAGGAAGGTTATGCTAGGCTTCACTGCAAGAAATTTTACATATAGTGGCAGTAATGTAGTGACATTTTGTGATGTAGGTTTGTCAATGAGTAGGATATCATCCTACCCAAGCTCGTACCCTAAAATATTCAAAGAAAAATACCCTGTAGTCACTACAAGAAAAATGGCCTTTAGTGGCACTAACTTAGTGACGCTTTATAAAGTAATGCCACCTGAAAATAATATGGTGACAATTACAAAAAAGGTGTCACTGTAAAATAATATTTAGTGACATTTGATAATTGAATGACAAATAAAATGATGACATTTGATTGAAAATGCTAACATAAATGTATTTTAAAGGCACTTAATTAGTGTCACTAATTATTTTTCTTAAAATGTCACTCATAGTTAGTTATAACGTTATTTGAAAAAAATGTCATAAAAATATCTAGTGACATTCACTTGATGGTATTTTATAACACAATGACACGTAATACTATTATGGTGATATTTGTTAAAAAATGACACTAAAGGTAATATTTTGTGGCGTTTAACTAATAAATGTCAAATAAAATAGTGGCATTTGATTGAACATGCCACCATAAATGGGTTTTAAAGGCATTTAACTAACTGTTATCAATTGTTATTAAAAGTGGCACTTATATTAGGTTATAGTATCATTTTGTAGAAAATACCACAATATATTTAATTATACTAATTTAATGACATTTTACAATATAGTCAAACAATAAAACAATATGGTGATAGTTATAAAAAAAAAAGCCACTATAATATATAATATAATCCCACTATATAGTGGGATTTGATATGACAACATAATTATGTTTCAATAGGCACTTAATTAATGTCACTAATATTTTCTTGTAAATGCCACTCATATTTAGTTATGGTATCCTTTAAAAATTGCTACGTATAGATAAAATACAAGTACAATTAATAACTATAAAATATATAAATTTATATATGGTGTCATTAATGTATTGATTAAATTAACAATTTAATATAATTTATAATTATTAGATAAATTAATTATATTTTAATTAGGTAGACTAAATTGATTATATTTTAATTATTCATTGACTAAATTAATAAACCAACTAATGCCTAGTCAAAATTTAAATTAATAAACTACTAGATTTCTTTTTAAATAAGAAACAAAAAAGGATGAAGACAAGCAAAGTAGCGATTTTAATTTATGATAAGTGTGTGACCACAATTGCATGCCTACTAATACGTAAATGTATGATGCACCTACATTTGCCACACGTATATTTTTTCTTCCTCTCACATAATGCAAATTTTAATTATTGAATCCATCACGTGTTGTTTGAAAGTGGCCAATTTTATTGAATTGAATTGAATTGAAAGCTATTGTTCACATGGGAAGTTTTAGGTACATTCCTTTAAATTCCATATTTTATTAAATATTCTTTCATATTTAACAATTTAATCATTAAACTAATGAAATTATGATTGGTAACATCTCATTTTATTCCTTTTCTAATGTGTAAGTCTATAACAATTAACAAAATTTTGATTTATCTTTCCCTAACCTAAATCATCTGTAACACCCCTGAAATTCTGTATTTTTGAAAAACTAAAATTTAGAAATCAAGATATTGGTTGATCGGATTTTAAGGCTCGAAAAATAAATAAAAAAGACTTGATTGTAAGAATTTTGAAAGTTTTGGGGTCGAATTGCAAATTGAGAAAACCTAATTGACCAACATTTAGAAGTTTTGTGGGTCAATTTGGAATTATTTTGGTCAACCAGGTGAAATTGAGGCATCCATAAGCATAAGGATTGAAATTGAAGATGCTCAAACTCTGAAGGACTAAATTACAGACTGGATAGAAATCTTGGGGTCAATCCGCAATTTAAGAAAGTGCCATACTATAAAAATGGAATTTTCAATTTCACTCTCATTTTCCCTTTCTTTTCCACTGCACACCCTCATCTTTCTCCCCCCTCCACCGGCGACCTTTGGCCACCACCCCGAAACCTTTAACTGATCGTATACACCTTTTCTCTACTTCACCCTGAACCCGAAATCAACCTTAGCAACCTCCATCTTTGGTGAGACCACTGGGAAATGCGAGGACCTATCGGACCGAGGTGGAGTTTGGTGGGTTTGCACTGTTCGGCAACAAAAACACACATGTAGCTAATGGGTTTGAAAGGTTTCAGCTCAAGGATGATGGTGATGGTCTCTAATTGAAGTTTTCGGTGATGATGACAACGACGACAAATTTTGGACGAAAAAGTGACGGTGGCATAGAACTTCCAGGCTAAAATTGAAGGGCAAGGCAATCTGGCGGCGAATGGCAAAATTGACCTAGGCATCTTGTTATTTGAGCTGAAAGGCATCATCTAGTGGTGTTGTTGGTCATCTTCGACAGCGGCAGCAGAAGAATATATTCTTTGTCTCGACGAGAGGGACGCATGCACGTGGTCTGATCATGGAAATTATGATTCGATGTGAGATATTTGGTAATTAACTGGAAGAAAATAATTTTGTATTACATGTATGTATATGCACGTTCAAATTATGTCAAACATTGTATAATCGAAAAGAATGAGCGGATCGACTGAAAAATATAGCTATGCTTGAGAAATAAAAAATGCATGCATGTTCTTGAGCCTGGATAAGCTCGAAATTGTATTATTTCATGTGATCCGTGGTTAGATATGCCTATTAAGTGAAGAAAACCCTAATTTCATGTAATCGCGACCTAAGTGACAAACTTGGATTTTTACCGATAATTGGATTGTTATAATCGATATCGTGTATTATTATAAGGTTAAATTAGTAAATTAGGGATCTAATTGTATTATTTTGCCAGTATAAGTCGAACTCCATTAATGTTTTATATAACCGGTACAAAAGCATATTTTATGGCAATAATACCAAAACAAAACCCTAACTATTATGTTAGTCGATGACTACAAAATTAGGTTGTTATTAGTATGATTATGACTGTTAGAGATCGTTAGGATTGAACAAGGGTTTTGACGGTAAATTACTCTTTTAAATAGGTGACGAAGATTTGGGCCTCAAAGATCAGTAGGTTTTGACTTCTTGCCAATGTTTATAAGGTGAGGGTCTACCGTTCTGGTAATTGACTTGATTACAACTTATTCGTTAATGATTGTACCCTGTGAGGGTTCACCAATCTAGCACCTCTTGTACCACTTGATTTTCTTGATAAACCCTTGTGAGGGTTGGTATTGACTTAATTATCATATTCTGTTAATTATTGTTACCCCTGTGAGGGATTTGCCAATTGGTTCTTGCTTTGTATGGGCTTATTCCATATTTGTCGTTGAACCCGTTAGGTTATGCTGATTTGATATCTGTCTTGATTACCGTTGTTAATTATCGAACCCTGTGAGGTTATCTTGATTTGAAATTGATTATTTTTTATCCATTTTCTTGAAAATGACTATTTTCAATTGAACTCTTATTATATTATTCTTTTTCTATCCCTTATACCCCAGCCTTGTCGACTAACCCCATGTTCTTGATATCTTTGAAAGTAATATTTGAAAGGGTCTGGCTGACCCATTTGTGTTAGAAATTCTCCTAAATTGTTTATATACCTTGTTAAATGGAATAGGCTTTGTCCATCGTTATTGGATAATGTTTTTCCTTGTGTATGGAAAATCATGTAAAGTTTCGAAATATTCATGTTATTGTTTTAAAGTTGAATTGATATTTGTTGGCATTCTTGAATCTATTTGGTATATCAATTATTTAGCCTTGTCGGCATATTTGAGTCATGCTATGTTGTTATTTGTTACCTTGCCGGCCTACTTGATTTCTTCCATACAGTGCATATGTAATATTGTCGGCAAATGATTATTGATCGTTTCGATAGATAGAGTTTTGTATATGGGGAAAACATGTTAAATAATGGGACGTTAATCCTTGTTGAATGCTTGGATAAGCCATAAGCCTAGAACCCTTGAAATAACGGGACGTTTATCCTTGCTCAGTCAGTGCTTGGATAAGCCTTAAGCCTGGAATGGGACGTTAATCCTTACTGAATGCTTGGATAAGCCGAAAGCCCAGAGCCCTTGAAATAACAGGACGTTAATCTTTGCCGAGTGCTTGGATAAGCTGTAAGCCCGGAATGGGACGTTAATCCTTGCTGAATGCTTAGATAAGCCGAAAGCCCAGAACCTTTGAAATAACGGGACGTTAATCCTTGCTGAGTGCTTGGATAAGTCGTAAGCCCGGAATGAGACATTAATCTTTGCTGAGGCATGGATAAGCCAAAATCCCAGAACCCTTGAAATAACGGGACGTTAATCCTTACTGAGGCATGGATAAGTCGTAAGCCCGGAATGGGGCGTTAATCCTTGATAAATGCTTGGATAAGTCGTAAGCCCAGAACCCTTGAAATAACGGGACGTTTATCCTTGCTTGGATAAGTTGTAAGCCCGGAATGGGACATTAATCCTTGATAAATGCTTGGATAAGTCGTAAGCCCAGAACCCTTGAAATAACGAGACGTTAATCTCGGCTGTGTGCATGGGATAAGCCGTAAGCCCTGGGACGTTAATCACTGCTAGGTGCATGGGATAAGCTGTAAGCCCAAAACTTATGAGATAAGGAAAATCTAATATGCATGTTGTTCTTTGATTATTTGGATTGCATATTATGCTTAAGTTGTGTGCTTCTAGCTGTACTTTGATCAAGGAGTAATAAGGATGGAGATTTGAACTGATTTATATTTTATCCCTCACTGAGTCCTTAAGACTCACCCTCCCATGTATTTCTTAAATGTTTTTTAAGACATGTATGAATAGTGAAGAATAAGGGATGATGACTTGCTCGAAAGAACTGTTTTATGATAGGAATTTGGATATCATCTAATGATGACTATGGAATTTGAGACTAGGGGAAGGACTAAACTCAGCTGGAAGACTTTTGGCATGTATATAATGTTGGCAAGTATTGTTATTTTAAGTTGAGATATGCCATTACCTATAAGACTTTAGAATGTGAATATATGTTAAACTTCTTGTAGTGTTTCTTGGAGTTGAAATTATGTTACTTTTGGTTGTACATATTGCGCACTCTGAAATGATCTTTTGGGTCAGTACTAAGATGCTATCACTTGAGTTATTAAAGTTTGGGTTACTGTGCAGCCTTATGAGTTGAAATTGAATTTTGGATGTGTATTTCAGATTTAAATTATTATGAAAAAGATTTGAGTAACACCTCAGCCCGAAGCAAGCACCTCTCGGACGGGGGCGCTACATCATCAATTATGGGAATATGATAAATTTTCTCAAAATAAATAAATAAATATATATATATATATATTGGAAAGAGATTATTCAAATTATTGGAGGGATGACTAAAATAAAGTTGGAGGGAAAACATAGTTTTTTATCTAGAATTTTTGCAAATTTTCATCATATTCAAGCTTGATGACCTCTATTGTTTCTTGAAGGTTTGGGTCTTCTCATTTGATAGTTATTTTTTTTCTTTTTTTTTTGTAATATTATGTGCCTTGGGATTTGATGTACGTTAATGTGGAAGAACTAGCATAAAATAGTAATATATATATATATACACACACAGTTGCAATATTTGTAAATATGTTTGATATAATGATAGGAATATGTAGAACATAGTTTTTATTCTAGATATACAATTGTGATGCAAATCTATTGTTATTTATTTTAATTTCTCAGTTTTTATTTATTTATTTTATCATGAAATTCAAATTTGGGCGCTTTGAGCAGTAATTGGTAGTTATGTTTGTATGGAAAACACGGACACTATACTATATTCTCTGGGAATGGGCTTGACTTTATATATGCATGATACATGTGGAGGGATTGGAGAGGAGCCTGTGGAATAATTTCCACCTCACACACAAATTAATTAAATCAACTAGCTTGTTACACTTCTAAGCAAATTGACAAAATAACTTGTCTCATGCCTATATTTGATGTTAAAGCCACTCAAAAAGTTACTGCTCAAAACGCCCAAATCTCTTATATTTCTTTAAATAAGAATTATAAAATGAATAACCACTAATTTATTTAAGTAATTTATCCTTTGTCTGATTTTGATTGTTTGGACCTAACAAATTAACTTCAAATTTGTTTAATTAATTTGATTATAATTTCATTTTTTTTATTATAATTTCTCCTTTTTTTTTTAGATCATATGGACAGTGCAGACTATCGCACAAGTTGTTGGAGATAATATTGCTTGGCCAAAAGCTTTTGTGGTATGTATTAATATTATTATAATCTCTTAAATTTTATAAATTATTAATCTTATTGCTTTACATAATTAAAACTTTTATATAATAGCAATAATTTATGTATATTATTGTCCTACTTGTTCAAGTTTCAAAGGATGTTGATTCTCGCCTTTATGAATGATTCAAATGGTTTTCGAAGATATACCATCTTAAGTCTTGGATTCTCACATTTATGGTCAATTTTGATGAGCTTCGAACATTCAGTGAATCTGAAGTACATTTTGGATTCTAGTTTTCTAATAGAGCTATTTATTTTTGTTAAATTTAGTAAAGTACATTCATTGGATATGTTATTGATTAGTGATGTTTCTAAAAACTTATATTTATTTAATGATTTTCTTTACTTTGAAATGTCTCCTCTACTCCATTTCTTTTTGGGTTAATTAAATAATTATTACCATTTATAAGAATAAAGATCATTATGTTATTTTATTTGGCTATAAATAAATAGATACTATTAGTGCTTGAAATAAATATTATAGGTTTATAGTGGCACTATAAAATGTCCATTTATTGGGTTTCTTTGGCACATTGAAATGTCACAAAATAAGTCTTTTGGGGCACTACTAAGATAACTAAATATAAATATCTCGATAGGTAAAAGTGTCAAAAAATTATTTGTTTTGGTGGCATTTTTAAATGCAACAATTTATAAGTATTGTGTTATTTTAAAGTGTCAACTAAATAATTCTTTTGTAGCATTTTAACATGCCACTAATATACAATTTTCTGGCATATTTACATATCATTTAAAATATCTTTTGTGGCATTTTAGTGTATCATTTATTGCTCTTTTTATGGCATGTTACTATGTCATTTAATGAATTTTTTGTGGCATTTTAATATGTCATCTATTATATTTTCCATGACATTTTAGCATGTCATCAAAAGAAATTTTTTGCGGCATTTTAGTATGTTACTGCATCCATCTTTTGTTGCATATTACTATGTCACTTTAACAAAAAAATGTGACATTTTGAGATTTCATTCAATGCACTTTTTGCAATATTTTAAAATGTCATTAAATTTATTTCTGTTTACACTTTGTCAATGCCACAATATGATTAAAATAGTGACATTTACACCTTTAGCTACACTGCTATAAATGACACTTTAAAAAAATGCCATTAAATATAGAATTGTCACTATAACATTATTTAAGTGGCACTTTTTAGTGCCATTAAATGTAATTTTTCTTGCAGTGAGTTTACCCTACCCTAACATATCCAAAACAACGGGAGCCTAACCCTACCCTACTCTATCTAACCCAAGACCAATTGGCTCTAGTTTATTGGACTTATGTTTTTAATGTATAAACTAATTTTCTCAATATATACTAAAAATATTATTTAGCATATGATACAAAAAAATATTTTCTACATTTAATTTAATTAATATTTATTTTTAATTTTTCATTCATTAATAAAAATTTTAATAACAAAGTTAAATTCATTAATAAAATTAATTTTATTAACAAAGTTTATTCCATGGACTATTAATTTTAATATTGTTAGTGTTATTAATGAAAACTATTTAACTGTTACTGTTGCTATTGCACTATATATATTAACTTTGTTAATTTTATTAATTTAGTTTAATTTTTAATGAAGAAAACTATTTAATTATTACTGTTCATTTACATATTATAATTTTTATATATAAAAGTTTATTATTAATATAGATTTAATTTTAGTATATATAATTTTTAGGTTAATAGGTTAAATTTAAGTACAAGGTAATGTGTAATTTTTGGATATGGGTACATGGGTAATTTATGAGTACGGATCCTATCCATACCTATTACATTATCCTTAATTAGTATGGGTGTGGGTAGGGGTATGGGTATAACTTTTTGGACATGGGCATGGTCATAACTTTTTGGGCATGGGTAGGGTAATACTCTACCCATTGAAAGGCCTATTGTGATGTAATGACACAAAAAAATAATATAGAGATAGTCAAAAAAGAGTGCCACTATAATTTAATATTTAGTGGCATTTGATTATTAAATGACAAACAAAATAGTGATATTTGATTGAAAATGCAAAGATAAATGTATTTTAAAGACATTTAATTATTGCCACTAGTTTTTCTTAGAAAAATACCACTAACATATGGTGTCATTTGAAAAAACAAATGTCATAACATATTTAGTGGCAGTGTGGCACTAAATAAAATAAGTGGCATTTTATAGTATAATGACACACAAAAGTAATATAGTGATAGTCGAAAACAAATGTCACTATAATGAAATATTTAGTGGCATTTGGTTATTATGTGACATAAAATAGTGACATTTGTTTACAAATATCAACAAAAATATAATCTGGAGGCATTTAATTAGTGCCACTAATTTTTCTTAAACAATACCACTCATCTTTATTTATGGTCTCATCTAGGAAAAATGCCACAAAATATTTAGTAGCACTAAATCAGTGGCATTCTATAGTTTAATGACACATAAGAGTAATATGGTGATAATTGTAGAAAAAAGTCACTATAATACAATATTTAGTGGCGTTTGATTAGTAAATGATAAATAAAAATAATAAAATTTGATTAAAAATACCAACATGAATGTATTTGCAAGGCATTACCATTTATTATTTCCTAATAATGTCTTCAATTTTTATTTATGGTGTCGACACTGTAAAAGATAGGGGTGTTCGCGGTTCGGTTTGGATCGGTTTTGGGACAAAAGTCAACCGATCCAAACTATATAATGTATATTGGATCGGTTTGGATCGGTTTGACTTTTATTGTAAATCCGATCCAATCCAATCCATTTTAAATCGGTTTGGATTGGATTGGATCGGTTAATCGATTTTTCAATTTAAATATTTAATTGAAATATTTGACAAATTACTATTGATAAGTAAACTAATTTAATCAATCAATTTGTAAATTTTATTTAGCTATCATATCACACTAATCTTGTGGAATTAAGTTTTATTATGTAAGAACACACAACTATAAAGTTATAAGTCCACAATAATTATCCCTATATATTTGATTTTTGAAAGTGAAAAAGTCCTAAATTTAGTTTATTTTAATTTATTTGTGTATTTTACAATTAAGATATATATTTTTTTATATTATTAGTATATAATTTTGGTTCGGTTTGGATTGGATCGGTTTTTTAGATTAAAACCGAAAACCGATCCAATCCAACCGGTTTTAAGAAAACAAATCCAATTCAATCCAAAAAAGTTCGGTTTTGATCGGTTTTCGGTTTTTTGGATCGGTTCGTCGGTTTTTTTTTTGATTGGATTGGATTTGAACACCCCTAGTAAAAGATGCCGCAAACTATTTAGTAGCAGTAATTTAACGTTATTTTACAGTATAGTGACACCTTAAAATAACATAGTAATAGTAATAAAAAAATACCACTATAATATAAACTTAATGACAATTGATTAATAAATTTTAAATAAATATATTGTCTTAAAAAAATTAAGATAACTATATGTTAAGGGAATTTAACTAGCATCAATATTTTTTTAGAGCATATACCTCACATAATTTAGTTATGGCTTGGCATGAAATAAATATTTCAAAATTAGATAAAGTATCGGTGTATTAATAATTGTAAAATTTATAAATTTATATCTTATCATAATGTATTGATTAAATTAACTACTTGATATACTTTTAATATATCAACTAAATTAACCATGTTTTGTAAAAAAATCAAAATTTAAGTTTTTGCCTATTTTTCTCTCTCCTGTACATTATGTTTTTTCTCAATATTTTCTATTTCTAGATTTAATCTCTCACACTTTTTTAAATGTGTTGTTTAATATAATAAGTTTGAGCATATATTAAATAATTAAAAAAATAGGCTTTCAATGTATAAAAATAAATTAATATTTTTATAGAACAATTGGGGAATGTTGGAGTCACGTATATGGAATACTGGTTGTAGATTAACATGTCATTTAAAATAAATTTTTGTGGCATTTATTGTACTTTTTGTGGTGTATTACCTTGTCATTTACAAGAATTTTAGTGGTGTTTTAACATGTCATTACATGCATTTTTAGGGGCATATTAGCAAATCATTTAAAAGTATCTTTAGTGGCCACTTTGGCATGTTATTTAATTCATTTTGGTGACATTTTAATGTATCATCTAATATATTTCTTGTTGCATTTTATTAATATCATAATAGAGGTAAATTAATGACATTTATACCTTTAGCTATACTGCTACAAGTGATACTTTGAAAAAATGTCATTAAATATAAAATTGCAACTATAACACTATATTTAGGTGACACTTTTTAATTCCATTAAATGCAATTTTTCTTGTAGTGCTTACTGAATTGACGATTGAACCGTTTATTTCATAGAGATCCGACATTAACACTAAATGTAAGTGCACAATCGATTAATCGAAATTGGCAATTGAATTTTTTTTCTTGTATATAGATTGTATCTTGGTCCCTACTTAGAGAATAATGGTCCCATGGAGCTGGGTTCAGTTCCAGAGAGTAAGACAAATAAAATTCAACAAGAAAATACAATCAACTAAATAAGAAATTCAAATTAATGTGAACTATAAGTGAGGCAACTATTTCCTAATACTATCGTACCCTTCTTGCACCTCATAAATCCCCATTTATGACTTAATTTGTAATTTTTAAATTGATAAAAAATATTTTGACTTGAACCCCTGTAGATTTCTGAAATAGATCAGTGACAAGTAAGCATGAACTTAGATATATACAAGCTTTCTTTGGTGGGCAGTCCATCACTTACCACTTATTTGTGCATTATTTTTAATTGGCACATCGTATAGTGTCATATATATATATATTGAGTATTGACCATGATAATTCCTACAAACTCCAATATAACTAAGATAATCTAAACAAATAAGATGATTAAATCCATATTCAACAAATTAATTAACTAAACCTCTTTTTTTATTCTTCTTAATTCAGACAGCTGCGTAGCTAATAGCAAACTGCGTCCTTCTTACCTTAAACAAATTACTAATTGTAATGCTTAGGAATTTCGTATCATATTTAATTGATTACCTTATTGTATGAAACTTATTTTATTACTATGAAATCCGTGGTAAATTTTACTCTGATTCATCAATCTATAATATTATTAGGAGTATGTGTTCACACAAATTTCGTTGTCTGCAAAATTAAATCACAAGACAAAGAAAATAATGGACAAATTGAATTTATATTGAAGAATATATAAGAATTATAATTTATCAGAGAAAAAAAAATATAAATTCCCTAATAAAACTAATCCCCTGATTCTTCTCCCAATATATATAATCCAAGGGCTTGAAGCTTGTTCTTGGATATATGGTGTAGTATCCTTTGACTTGATAAAAGAACACTACGAGATTTCTTTGAAACTCGAACCTTGACTCCGAGATCAAAGGACTTGATGCTTTGAAGAGGTATAGGACCTTCGCGGTAACAATACGTCGTCGTAGCAGAAGCTTGAAGACTTGGACTTGAGAATATATGGATATGAGAATATGTGGATATGAGAATATGAGTGTATGAATGTGTATCCCATATGAGTCTTTAAACATTCCTTTATATAGGCATTTAGCAGGAGACTCCGGAATGATTTGAACACTATTTGATAATTATCCTTTTTGAAGATAATATCAAATATTCTTGACTTGATTGGTCCACGTACATAGATATGCCACGTGTCACAATTTGATTGGCCTGTGATTGTTAGGCCACTAGACTTGATTTGATTGACATGATATATCTCCATCTCAACACTTGTCAGCAATAAATATCAGAATATTAATTAAAATTAACTATTTATTATTTGGAATTGAATTTAATAAATTCCAATATATAAATAGAAAATTTTAAATTAATAACTAATATATTATTTACACATGTCAATTTTTAATTGGCCCAAAAATTAAGCCGTCTACAGTATGATTAATTGATTATAGGACGAAGTTTAATTTTTATTGAATTGGAATTAATAGAAAGTAATTATCCTAGTTTTAGAGGTAATAGAATTAGAATCCTTCTTGGATTAAACCACTTCTTTCTTATATATACAATACCTCAAGTAAAACCCTAATCATATGATAAAAAAGAAAAGAAAAAAATAAAGAAAGTAAGAAAAGAAGAAGAAGAAAGAAAGAAAAGAAAAATGGACAAAGAAAGAAGAGAACGTTGGCTTTGTGGCAGGAAAAAAAAGGGGGAAGAAACTTAAGGTGCTTATTGTTATCTTGGCTATTGTAATAAGACTACAAGAAAAGCAAAGAGAGGAGAAGAAAAATAAGAAGAAAAGCAAGCAGATTGGGGATGGCGGAACTGCATTAAATTATAATAGGTATGCCTTTGCTAATTTGTAGAATCGTTGGTGGCAATCTTGATTTGTTTATTAATGGCTGATTTAATACATGCATATAGGAGAAATTGGAATGGTTACAATAATATATATATATATATATGTATTCTATACCTATTAATTTAGTATATCAAGGAACTAATTTAATCAATATTTTATGATTTTGCCTTTACCCATATTAATGAATATTAGAAGGAATTCTTTTGTTGAAGGATTAATCGTGAGTGGGACCTTTTGTGGTGTTTCTTTTTTTTTTTTTTTTTTAAACCTAGGATGGAATTTGGGTACTACTTTAATTATGTGCCGTGCAGCATATAGGTGCCAATTTAAGATTAAAAAGCTTCAATCCAAAGGGGCTATTGTAATGTGCAGTGGATTTTAGAATTGCAAGAATTGTTGTTGTTGTTGGATTTGGATTTTTAGATTTTAGGATTAAAAGTTCTATTTTAGTTTGTGGGCCAAATTTTGTTAATTTTGCTTCAAAATTTTTTTGAGTTAACTATAATGTGTCTACAACCTTGTGGAAAAATTTTAGATTTTAACTATCATTATTGAATTTTATAAAAATTCGAAAATATACTTTGCCAGACTAATTGGTGAGTTCGTGTAGGCTCAGTTTAGAATTTTTTTACCCATCTAAACGATAGTATTTTAAGGCGATAAATTTTATTAAGAAACTTTTATGTGTTAGTAACATTACTAAAAATTTTCATGAACTCAGGCCCGGTGGTTATTTTTCTAAAATTTTTTGAATTTAACTGCTTGAGCACATGTTGGGTTTGGACTATTTTTAACTTGAGAGATTTATTACCATGATAATTGAAGTGCTTTGATTTTTTTATTTTATTTTAAATTTTTGTACAATAACGTGAAATTATTTAGAAAAAGAACAAATAAAATATTAGAATTTAGAACATTATATTATTTATTTTAGTTATTGAAAGTTGTAAATATGTACTACTGCAAAATTATAGTCTCAAGGTTATGAATATTTCTGATGAGGCTAACAAGTATGGTTCCCATTAAGGTTTGTTACATTAAGTTTGGGAAGAGTTAATCATGTATTTAGGCTGTTCTGGGCATAATCAGTCATCATGAAAGTGCTGTATGGGTATTCTAGAATGAATATGAAAGTTTAAGCCATTCGTTAAAGTGTTCATTAGAAGAAATTGGTTTAATTACTATCACTACTTAACAGGTTATTCAAGCTAGGCTGGGAGATTATTGATCAGATGAATACAGAACATGTGAATGCCTAAACCTATAAACACTATATTATATTATGTTTCAAGACCCAGAAGTATATATGCTATAGTATAATTTGCTCATGACTTGTTTCCAACTTACACTGCAGTATAATTATATTTCACTGTGCAAAAAAATTATCTTATTTTGTTTTATGATACAAGAAAATATGTTCTTTTTATGGTTTCATATTTATGCCTTTAGACTAGCAGTTAAATACGATGATTAACGCTGGTGACTGGATTTACTATTACTGCTACTGCTACTGCTACTGCTACTATTACTATTAGTTGGATCCAACTTGGTTTGGGTGTTCGAGGATTTCATTGGGCAGCAGTGGGCTTGCCAGTTGAACCTCAAGTCCTTATGCCTAATCCCCCCAGTGCACAACAGAAGCTGTTTTGGGGCTGGGTGGGTCGTAGGATTTCCCGAGGACTTCGGCTTGAGCACTGTTTGGTAAGGTTGCACCTTGCCTGGAGTAATAAGGGATTGTTACGGTAGGAGTCATAAAGTTGACTGGCTACAGCAAACATTGGTTTGATCATCGCATTTAATTGTTGGCTTATTAAAAAATGTTTACAATGATATTTCGTTTTACTATTGTATAATTCATAACTACTTTTCACTGTCTCCTCAAACGTTCATAACTGTTTTTTATTGTTCTTCAAGTGTTTATAACTGCTTCTTACTATTTTTTTCAAGTATTTATCACCGAGCATCTTTTGATCATGATATATTCTTGAACTCACATTACACACACTTAGCATTTATTGAGTCCTTTATTCACACTCTATTTTTCTTTTCCTTCCTTTTGACAGACGTAGACCTTGACCTAAGTGAGGAGGTGGACCCACTTTCGATATGAATAAGAACTGAAATATTATTTTGGGATTTTTCCAATAGCTTTAGTATCGTTACTATGTTAGTTTATTAGTTTCTTTTCTTTTAATGAAATTGTAGTTGAAGATAGATAATTGGTTATTTAGAGTTTTTTTGTGTTTGGATTTATTTGGACTATTAAGAATGTTTGAAGTTTTATTTAAGGTTATAATTTTAATTTTCGATTCATTTTTTTGAGATTGAGTTTCATTCCTCGAGATTAGATTGCATGGTCTGATTTTTTGGGACGTGACACCAATCCTCAATTCTATCAAGGATGGCTGCCCCACGTAGGACTTTGGTCATTTCTGCGTGAACCTTTTATATACAATTAATATTATTATTTATATGCAAGTTGAGTCCAACAATTCTAAAACAAAATTGTTAATATGAGCAGCCCCTTCCTCACCACACCTTTATAAAGCCAACCCCTTCCCCTTAGTAATATGCATGCAATCTTGTTACCATTAATTGATTTCTGTATCTCTCTTTGCCTCTCTCAATCACTCAATCAAAATCACAATTAATATTACGAGAAAGAGAATGATCAAGCATGAAGGTGTCATTCCAGTTATATGTTTTTCTCTACTTATGTCCCAAAATACTAAGTGCCCATTTCAGTATTTGTACCATTTTGGAGATGGAGTCACAGATGTTGGCACTTGGCAACTCAGTTGAAGTTCCTCCTAATGGGTTTTTGAATCCAACAACACATTTTCCTTATGGTGTAACTTTTCTCGATCGGTTCGGTTAATGGTCATTAGTCTGACGGTCTTATTGACTTTGACTTTGTAGGTATATGTATTAACGTATATATGATGCAATATTTCATTGTGTATATATTATATAAAAATCATTCTCCAAATTGCTAAATCCTATAATTTGCAGCTGCTAATCTAATTTTGGCTTCTTAGTGATTACGCTTTCTATTTGTCAAGGAATGCTACTTTCGGGCAATGGAGCGATCTTTTCCGTGGCCAGAAGCTCAGTGGCGTGCTTGATCGTAGATGTTTCACGTCAAGGGGCATAAAAATTCCCTCTTATCTTATGCTATTTCTCTCAGCGTTCAACTAAAATGGTTTCAACATACCTGAAATCCATTTGCTCATTGAAAAAAGGTTATATATATTTTTTTTATTAAAACTTAATTAGCTAGCGTTATTTCATATTATTTATATATTTACAAATAATTTTATATAGAAGGATATTTCATTTTTGTTTAATCAGATTGTGCTAATATTCTTGGAGACTCCCTGCTATATATATTGAAGGCAATGACATTGGCTATGCATTAATAAGCCAGGGCAAATCCATTAAACAAGCAAAGACATACGTTCCGTTCATTACAAGGGCCTAAATTGGTGCTACAATTAATTAAGGGCAAGCTATAGATTCAAATTAATTTATGTTTTATTATAATAGTACTGTACTGTTAGATTTATTTAGTAAGACATGATTTTATTTACTATTTAATTTAATACATGAGTTGATCAATATATATATATATATATATATATATATTCCAGGAAGTTAGAAGTACTCCCCATGGGGTGCTAAGACCCTTACATTTTAAGTCTACAATGTCTATCAACGATCCCACACACACACACACACATATATATATATATATATTTATATAGCGTGCTTGAGGAATGTAAAATATGGATCAAGAAACTATCAACAATCTTAATTAGAACAGAATTCCCCAATGTCATCATATATATATATGGCCCATTTGGTGATGGTGTGCTACAAGTACTTTTTGTTTCTTCTTTGCATGGTTTCATAAGTGGAGAAATCATTAATTGGAGAGAGAAAGCATATATAATACGCTTGAGAAAACGATCAGAAAGAAAAGAGATCATATATAAAAACTTTTTTTTTTGCATTTTTATAATCTGCATTTTTCTAAAATTAAACGTGATTAGAGGAGATAGCTAGATAACAAGTAATTAATTTGCCTCAATAAACAAGCTATGACAGGATATATATACTTGCATGGTTATTAATTAGTTTTGTATACAATTACATTCAAATGTCTAAATTCTATGCGGCTATATGTTGGCATGTCTCACAATTTTTATCGACTTTGATCACATGATATGCATGTCCGTATATACTTTGTTTGGTCACTCCTCTTAAATCAAAACTTATATCATTTGAAATTTGAATGGTAAAATTGCAATAATATATAGTTGTGTTCTAGAATAGAAATTAATAAAAATTAAGAACCGATTTTTCTCACTTATATTAAGGTTGTCTCCTGAGTTCCATTATGTAAATTTTTGAATGGCTTTACTACATATCCATTAATTAGTCCTCGTACATGGAAAAGAACAACCTACATATTATTGTTGTAAAGAAAACAAATGTAAAAGAAGAAGTCATGTGACTAGGGGCACCTGTATCAATAATCCATTGATCCTCTAATTGGCCATATATAAAAGAAGTTACACTACCTGCAGTATTAGCTAAGGCATCAATTTTTAATAATATTGTTCAATGCTGAACATTGGGCTTCGATCTGTTGCAATAGATCTACATACATATATATATATATATATAGGGGCTACAGAGTTAGGAGAATTCTGAGACTCATTGGCATAGTTAGGGAAGAGTGGAAAGATCGTCCTTTTCTTGAATTTGTAGTTAAGGTGACGATAGCCTTTCAATTTGTAGAAATTGTTATTTTTATGGCAATATTCACATTGAATGTTGCTATATTTTTTCTGCCTGCTATTATTACTTTAGTGGTGAATAGCAAGGATCATTGTTGTATTACTTCTTTGAGTCTCTTTTGAATAATCATAGAGTAGGTGTCATGCATGTCCCAAATTGGAGACATAATAGGATAGTATTCTTAGGTGCAAAGGACTTGGAAACACTAAGGCCTATAAATCAGAAGATACTAACATTCATAGGATATTATTATAAAATTGCAAAATTATCGTAGCAAAAAATAATTTAAATTCTTATGCTGAGAATCAAACACATTCATTTAGAAATCAATCCTAACTGTTACAATCTTTGTAAAATTGTCTTAAACAATAACGAAAAAAATTTAAAGTAATATATAAAAAATTTAATCAAGATTAAGAAATATCTTAATGTCTTATTACAATCCCAACTACTTTGCAAAAATAATTATAAAATAATGTGAGCGATAAATCACCCAATAAAATGTAGCTTCTTAATTGTCTATTGATTTGAGCAAGTTATATATACATCATACAAACAAAGATACATAAGAAAAAGTCATGCTTTTCTATCAAATAAAACAAAAATAACTAACTTTCAACAATAATACAGTTTGAAAAGACGTGCATATATATCATGTGATAACTTTTTACATTAAAAAAAAATTACAAAAATAGGACTGTAAATGATGCTTATTTGCAAAAGAGGATTAGAATTAAGGCCATGACAAAAGTAGGATCATAACTATAAAAAAATTGAAAAAAAGGACAAGGCTCGTTGGAAATTATAATCAGCTCACCGGAAAACACCATTAACGCTGTGATATGCTTTTGTGATGCTTGACTAGTTGCCTAGTCATATGCCATGTATACTTTGATAAAGAAAAAATTACAAAATAGGATCACAAGTAAGGCCATTTTGCAAAAAAGAACCGAAATTAAGGAGCAACAAAAAAGAAAAACTAATTTTAAGAAGCTGAACATTATGGAGTAGCAAAAAAGATAACCACATCAGAATGCTATGAATTTTGCCCAATTCATCCGAAATGACTATCTATGCTAATTTAAATGAAAATTTACGAGGCTTTAATGCTACAAAATTCGATCGGTTAATGCAAAAATGGCTAATATTGCAAAATTAGGTAAATTGAAAAGTTTGCATTAGGTGAAAATTAATGATATTGCTCCTTATTTCTATTTTATATGTTATCTTTTTTGGTGCTCCTTAAGTGTGGTTATCTTTATTGCTCCTTAATTCCAATCCTCCTTTGCAAAATCGCCTAACTTATTGTCATATTTTTACAATTTTTTCTTTATCAAAGTACATATGGCACATGACAAGCGCCATGCAAGCATATTCTGGTACTGACTATGGTTTCCGGTGAGCTGATTGTGCTTTGAGCTTTGCCATTTTTTTTAACTTTTTATATTTATGATCTTAGTTTTGTGATGGCCTTTATTTTTGTTCTCTTTTGCAAAATAGTTTTATTACGGTCCTATTTTTGCAATTTGCTCTCTTCAAAAACATACTTTCAACTTTTAGGATTTTGAATGAGGGTAAAATAAGAAAATTGTATTCATTAAAGGTGAATTCTGAGGTACATCGTAATTATAAAAATGTCATTGCTTTTTTGAAAATTACAAAAATCCCCCTTGCATTTGTTGTCTAACAAATTAACCCAATCGTTAGTTGCCATTAAGGTTTTTCGAAATTGCCATTAAAATTGGCATGTGAAAATTTTAAATTACCCTTCAACTTAATAACTTCAATTTTGACCAATTCAAACCATCTTTTATGGATAAAAATACCCTTGAGGGTTGTACTGACATATTTTGAATTTATATAAGGAATGAATAGCATTATTGCTATAACTTAAGGGGTTAATTGTAAGAAAATTATAAGAATTTATATATATACATATATACATATATAATATAAATTCATAGATAATATATGCATATATATTCATTCACACACACACACACACACACACACATACACATATATATATAGATATACAAACATCCATCACCCCATCCCCCCCTCTGGACAGATCTGGCCAAGTAGTCGCTGGCGGCAGCAGCAGCAGCAGCATGGTGCCGCCGCCTGGCCATGGGGCTGCTGCTGCCATGGCAGCCACAGGCAGTAGTGGAAGAAGAAGGGCAGGGGTGGGGTTGGAGGGTAGGGAAGGGGTGGAATTTGAATTTTTTTTTAAAAGTATTATTTTTAATTAATAAATAATTTAGTTAAAACATATATTTATATATTTTTTACTTATAGTCTTTAATTTTTTATTTATTGTGTTTTAATTAATGAATAAATTTAACTAAATTTCATTAATTATTTTAGATATATTTATTATTTGAATAAACAATTTAGTTGTTTTAAATATCTTTATTTTTTAGTTATAATTATTACTTTAATAAATAGTTTAATTAAATTTAAATGACTTGTTTTAGATATGCTTATTAGTTTGATATTGTTTAATATGTCACGCAACTAATAAATATATTTTTGATTTAATATTATTAAATAAATTTAATTATATAAATAAATTATTTTAGATATATATACTAGTATTTCAAAATTGTAAGATGCATAATACATAGAGAGGCATTTAAGTCCTTTTTCATTTCACTAATTCTCAATATTTTTCTATTTTTTTAATTGTTTTGCTGTTAGGGCATCGACTTTTCACATTTTCCACCTACCTCACAAATAAGTTTGTCAATTTAGAGTTTTTCTTAATTTTAAAAAAATAAGGACATTTTCATAATTATGTCATACTTTAAGGGTGATAACTGTAATTCACCCTTCATAAAAACATACTTTCAGAGACTCTAACCAATGATAAAAAGGTCATACTTATCAGAGTATTTTTGAAAGTACATTTTCAGAACTTTTGGGATTTGAGAAATTATATAGATGATGACACGGTAACAATTCATTTACTTATTCATACTCGTGAACTTCCAAAATTTCAATTGACTAACTTAATCAAGGTTTTAACCACAACCTCTCTATTTGAGTTTAGACACTACAATTATAACCTGCAGAAGGACCTTAATTTTTTCCCCCAAAACGAAACCGTTCATGTTATAAAGCATCAACAAAGCCAAAATATTCAGATGTGTGCAGTAAACCGGGGGAGAGAATCACTACAGGCAAAAGAACCGTGCAAAGACTTTGCAATAACATGAGCAAAATTGTTCCTTTGACGCTAGCTTGATAAGTCCAAAACTCGTAGGCTTGAAAGAACAAGCCAACAGCTGCATTCATCAATTATAGCCTCTCAGCGTTATTAAGCGAATTGCTGATTGTATGATTATCAGCAAGCAGTGTCGACGATGATTAGAGAACCTCGAAACGATCAAAGTTAACGTTGAAAGGAAAAAAGCACCGCTGCAAGATCAAAGCACTTGAGCAGTGAAAATGTAATGAGAGGCTAATGGACCCTTACCACATCCTATATTTTTTGGGAGCCTGAAAAATTGATATTGTTCAACATGTGCTATATTCTTCTCTTCGATATAACAGTGTAAGTTGGAATTAAAAATTATAATACCAATTAATATGGGCAAATTAGGTTTTACCCCTTCATGAAAATAGAAAAGAACAAAAAATCCCCTTATAAAAAAAACATAGGCAGTGCCCCCCTTATGTTTTTAAAAAAAATAGCAAATTACCCATCTCCGACCGGCGGTGCAAATCATGTGTAGCAAGTGCGGTTGATTTTAGGGTTTTTGCTATTGAAATATCAATTTTGTCCATGAATATCAACCATTGAATCCATTGAAAAAATTAACAGTTCAGATTATTTCTATCTATAAAAAAAAATATTTTTATATATAGATACCTACATATATATATTTATATATAAAATATATGTATATGTATTATATATACATATTTATAAACATATACATAGAAACCCACCACCCACCCCCAACAACCCACCCAACCCTCCCTTACCCCTCGAGCTACGAGCGGCGGCATGCCACCATGGCCGCATTTGCAGGCAGCCATGCAGCCATGCCAGCATAATAAAATGTACTCAAAAATGAAAAACTGATGACATTGACTAGTTGATTTAAGCATTCGTTTATTATGCTTTTGAAAAATTCAATTACATCAATAATATATATATATATATATATTTATGTGTGCTAAAGAAATTTGCTTCAGATATTTGAGATTGAATTTTCTATCATTGTGTCAATTGTTGAAAAACTAATATTCTTTTTGAAAATTTTATAATATAAAAATAAAATCGAGAAATTATAGAAGTGAAATCTAATATTTATAATATTTTTAAATTTAAATTTAAATATTAATTATGTAACACCCCTAGAAATGCATTGATTCTCATATTTTATTGAAGTATTATTTTGTGAGAATTATGTTTAATTTATTTAATTTTTCGAAAGTTGTGAATCAAAATATGATAAAAACCTAAGTGGGTCTAGGTAGAAGACTAAGAAAATAGATGGCTAAAATTTGATCAAACCTAAAACCCATGGACTCAATTGATTTTTCATTGAAAAGTTTGGGGTTAATTTGTGATTTAGAAAAGTGCAATTTTATAGATAAGAAACTTTCAATTTAACCCTCCATTTTCACTTTCTTCACCACCGATCACCTTCTTCTCTCTCTTTCCTGCGACCTCTCTTCAGTAGTGAAACCATAACAAGTTTGGTACCATATTCTTCCTTTCGTCACGTAGAATACAAAAATACCATTTTCTTCCCAAACCCACCAGTGTGGTATCCAGAAATTGAGCTCAAAAACTCGGCCATGGTGGGGTTGATGGGTCTCTCATCTTCGGTGACTGAACCTTGGATGTCAGTAGTGGGTTTTGAAGCCCTCAACTCAAGAATCACAACCATGGTTTCAAATTTCAGAATGGAGCACCAACGGCGGCGGAATTGTAGAAAAATCGTGCAGTGGTGTTTATGGCGAGTTGACTATTTTCCAGCTAATTGACCGGCCAATTGATGTCTAAAAATAAAATTGATTGGAGGGTTTGAATCATGGAGCTGAAACGCACCTTTTGGTAGTAGCGGTAGCTTTTTCCGGCGGTGGCATGATTGCGCTAGAACAATTTTTGCGTCTCAGCTTGGCGATCACATGAACGCAAGCTGATCGTGATTTCAAAGCTTTGATAGGAAGATATTGGGTAAAAATGGAAACTGAGTTTAAATTGTATGCATGTGTATGTATATTACCTTCTAGTCTTGCGATGCATTGTTCCAACGAAAGAATACACACGATTTGATTGAAAACATTGAGATATGCATATAATTACATAAGTTAATGGACCTGAATTTTGTCATACTGTGTAATAGTCTTGATTAATTAGGTTAATTAGATGATTAAAAGGCTTAATTTTATGTAATCATGATCTTAGTGACAAAACTTAGATTATTAATGATAGTTGGGTTATTATAATCGATTTTGTGTAACGTTGCAATGTTTATTCTATAAATTAAGGATCTAATTTGATTATATTCTTTTACCGGAACAAATATGATTTTCATAAATATTCCGATACTAACAGCGCATTTGGCATATCGCTCTTGGTAATATCGAAACTGAAGCCTAAAATACAGTAGTAATGGTAAAACGATCGATAGTAGAAGGCTATACGTTTGATTATGGTTATCGAGTCAAAACAAGAATTTTGATAGTAAATCCATTTATTGATTAGGTGATGAGGAGTTGGATTCCACAGACTAGTAGACTTTGATTTCATCATTGAGGCTATTAAGGTGGGATCCGCCAATCTAGCAACTCTTGTTCCTATTGCTTTTCTTGATAAACCCCTGTGAGGGTTGATATTGATTTGATTATCGTATTCTATTAATTATTGTTACCCCTGTGAAGGATCTGCCAATTGGTGCTTGCTTATAAGCTTATTCCATATCGTTGAACCCGTTAGTTATGCTGATTTGATATCTGTCTTGATTAACGTTGCTTGATTATCCACAGAATCTGCCTATATAAATATATCATTATCATCTATTGTAAAGAAGAATGGATAAACGAGATACATAATTGGTTGCATAGTTGTGGATGTCATTCTTCTCGTCTCATGTGGTGGTTGTTGTTGGAAAGATGTTCCCTCGCCATGTGAAGGTAGTATCTCTTCCATTGTATCGATATCTACCTTATCATCATCACTACCATTAAAATCATCACTATCATTTTCAGCTAGTTCTGAATCCCTCAACTCTTCATCACGAAAACTATCTACTTGTGACTCTGGTTCACCATCATGAACGAAATGTGCTGGGGTATTTTGCTCTCCTTCGAAAACTTGATGAGGGGTAGAAGGGCCTTCACCAAAATCATGAATCCCAACATTTGCAAACCCTTGTGTAACCATAGAAACATTTATTTCTGATTAAGTTGGGTATTATTGATCCCATCCAAAATCTTGGTAAGAGGTAGATTGACCTTCGGGTTGCATCAAAAGCCCCATGTAAGACCCATCTCCAAAAGTATTCTGAACACCAGTTTGGCATATTGCTTCTATCTCAATATATAATTCCACACTATCAAGTTATCACTGTGGACCAAACAACATAGATAAACCATTATCATTTTGTATTTCCACAAGTGTAGATATCCCGTACTATTTATCCAAATAGAATTTTGCTTGAATTTTAAGTTCATAGCTACTATGATCAATGGCTGTCGCTCCATAGATTTTGTAGCACAAATCAGAATATGTTATTTCACGAGATACTCTAATAATGCTACATGCAGGACGATCATAATCTACTGAGTGAGAATCTCTAGTAATTTTTTCGCCAAAGTATAATAGAACAACAATGGTACTCGAAGTAGACATACCTTCCACAAATACACACATAATTTATATTAATTAATTATTCTAATTAATAACTATCATAAAATTTAATAAAATATTAAGATTTACATTGTTCAATATTTTTACAATACAAAAATTAATTAACACTACATATAACAGTGAACAAAAATATTATTATAAAAGATAAAAAAAAAATCAACTCATAGAAATTATACACCAACTTGAATATTTGTAGAAAAAAAAATTGAATCGAATTGTTCAATTCCTTCCAATTTTGCGTTCTACACAAAATGCAAACACAATAAATAAATAAATAATACATTCACTAAACTATAAAATTTTAATTAATACTGAAAATTTAAAATTTTACCTTAATAAAATTTCTCCAGTTGACACAAAGAAACAATAACTATAAGTGGACTGTTTTCTTCTCTCTTCTTTCTTTCCTTCATTTTCTCCATTTCTCTTCTACTTCTACTTATAAGGAGTGTTGGTCAATATTAAGCCAACACTCTTTAGAAGGCTGCAATTTTTTTTTTTATTCACGTGAAGGCTACATGCAAATTGTAACATTCACGTGAATAAATTGCAGCCTTCACAAGTGAAGGATGCAATTAGCCAACAAAATAGTTACTATTGAAAGTTGCACTCTACAACTGCAACTTTCAATAGTACTATTTCTTCCCTCCGTTGGCTGCAAAAATGGTAGGCGAACAAAAAATTTATAATTGTTGAAAGTTGCACTCACCGAGTGCAACTTACCATAATTTTGTAAACTTCTCCAATTCTCGATATTTTTGGGACTTTTTTTTTCACAATTTTTTTTTAAAAAAGCCACGTTGCCCTGTACACTGTTGAACAATCCCAAACTCATCCAACCTATTCAGGATGGATTGTGTTCAAGTTTAGATTAACTTGACCTTCACAATTGTCATCCCTAACATCGAGGAGAAACAAAATGATGCAAAGCAGTACCTATATTCTGAGCCAAGGACGGATCTAGGCTGGGGGCAAGCAGGGGCCATTGCCCCCCCCCCCCCCCCCAAGGTGTATTACAATATAGTATAATTAATTTAAAGAATATATTAAAAAAAAAAATTATTTAGTGTTAATTAAAAATAACTAATTTTGATTTCTTTAAAAACTAATTTTAATTTTCATTCATTAACTTTTTTAAAAAGTTAACTTTTACTATGGGGCTTAAATTAAAAATTAATTTTCTAGATTTATTGAATTGAATTAAATTTATTTTTAATTAAAGATAAAAATTAAAATTAATTACTGAAATATCTATCTATATTATTTTTTAAAATTCAAAACAAATTCTTAGGTTCATATTTACAATCAAGTAATCAAGTGAAGACTATTAAGTAGGCTAGTTAAGGAATTTCTATTTTATTTGTTTGAAAAAATATTACGGGAGTTTAGCCGATTAAATTTTAAGGAACTTCCAAAACAATTAAAATATCTCATTTTGACTTTAACAAGATTGAGATAAGGATAAATGCAAGTGGATATTTTTCTTTGTGTTTTAACAGCTACAAATGGAAGAACTTTTTTCATTATAAATATTATCAAGAACATGTTTCAGAATAAGATGAAAACATGTTTTAGAACTTTTTCTTCGACTTTTAGTTACTTACATTGAAAAAACTATTGCTAAATTTTTTTATATTGATTTGATTCATTTACAAATTTTTTGATATAAAGGAGAATCGCACTCAATTTTGATGAAAATGTGTATTTTGAATTCAAAAATATGAAAAGCATACTTAAAACTTTTAAGCTTTATAATTTTTACCCCCCACCTCCACCCTCTTATTTTTGGATCCATCCCTGTCCTAAGCACATTCCAAAATATTTTATTAGTTATAAGACAATGTTGTCTCTTGGCAAGCAATTGAATATAAACATATGGAGTAGGATAAAATATTGCTCAAACTGTTTCTAAACTAAAAAGGTGCACGTGACTTATTAAGTTTTTATATTTGCTTGCTAAATAAATCTATTTTGTCCTGATTTTTATAAAATTAATATTCATTTTCTTCAAAGTAACTAAACCTTTTGGTATAATAATTCTTAAAGTCTAACTTTATTAAATACTAAAATATTTAACTTTTTGTTCCATAGTATTCGTTTATTTGATCAATACATGACTCATTAGTCCTCTTTTCCTTGATTTTGATATCTTGAGCTCTCTTCTAATTCCTCTTTTCTTCCAAAATTCTTCAAATATTTTGTTGCCGTCATCAGAAATTTAGATGTTATCTTCTTGCCTATTTTTCTTAGTGATTTCCATTTTTTTTTTTCTTTTGCCTTTTTTGATGTCTCTTCTTTTTTACTCACATGATGTTCTCCAATGTCAATTGTCTTATGCTTCCATGAAACACTATTTGATGTCGTACTTTTTCCCAATTTTATTTGAGGTTGTACTAATTCTATTTCATTTGCTACAACATTCAATTTTCCATCAGTTATTGACATATTATTGTTCAGAGCAATTAGAAAGTAAAACTTGCACACTAGCTAGATGCACTTAATACTTTATAATACTTCGATACATTTTTCTTCCTGGCAAACAAATTATGTTAGAAATTCATGGATATTTTTTATGTCAATTTTATATTTTAAAAAAAATAAATATATAGTTGAAAAGGATGAGAATGAATAATATTTCATCGTCTACTAACTTCAACTACAATAGACACCCAATATAGACAATTGCTGCCTGCTCAAAGAGTGCGATGGTTGCACTTTCTCCTTTTTGTATGACATGTAATTAGATAAATTTGTACCTGAAATTAATTAAAAAATTGATTTCATATGTCAAATAATTTTTAATTCTTATTTTTGAGTACATATTTTATTACCTACCTTGGTATTGTTTCTACATCGCCATTGTTGCATTGTGCACAAGTTTTTCCTTAAAACTTTCATGTTGATGACATGCAATTTTTTTTTTAATCATACCATACATATGATTTTTTTTCTCAACTTTCTCAATAATAATTTTGAAACAATAAGTTGCATACTATAGATAATATCAAGTATTTGAATTTCCTATGCATATAAAAATGAGTGTGATTTTTGTGTCATGTAAGATCACTTCTTTTGCTGCTTTTATTTTCCACTTTATTGTTTTACACACACACACACACTTATATTAATTTATATTTAGTGGATCTTTATTCTTTTCATTATCTGCTCATTAATATTAAAAATAAATACGATTCTTTGGATATTAAATCTGTGTAGTTTGTCTCTTTTTTTTATTTTATTATTATTATTATTATTATTATTATTATTATTATTATTATATGGGTGAATGTTTTCCTGTATTTGTTGGTTCTATTTTCTATATTGATGTTAATGTCAGTTTGCAGATACCATTCTTATAAAATGTATTAGTTTGTAATTGTAAGTATCTCTTTTGATTTTTTATTTGATTAAATAATTATTTTCATAATATAAAAATACCTAAATATTTTTTTGCTATGACATTTGCAGATGCAAAAATTGGATTCGATGAAGATTTTTTGAACTACATAAATTCAAGGGGTGGCAGCAAAGTGCCCTTTTTTCTGTTTACTTGCATGAGTATATTGCCGCATCATGCAATTTGAAAGGGTGTAAATTGTAATGGTAGTTTATCATATAATTTTAAGATGTAATTATGGAGGTGGACAACGCGCCCTTTGTGTGTGTGCGTTTATTTGTGCGAGTTTAGCACCAAAACATGTAACTTTAAGGGGATGCAATTTAGAGAGCAAAGTGCAATTATTTTAGGGGATGTACCCTTTCTTTGCATTAGATTAGATACAAATTTAGATGGACTAAAAACTACTAATTTAAAATAATTTTAGAAGAATTAAAACCTACCATTTCAAAGAGTCATCAACCCGTCCAGTTAGAGCTGTATGCATTATATGAACAGGCAACAATCAGCCACGATCATTCAATGCAACAGTCCTATCAAAAAACCATTTGTTTGTGCGAGTACATCACATAAACCATGTTATTTAGTGGGCAAAATGCAGTTTGCCATCGATACTACTCTAATTAAAGTGCCAAGTAAAAGGATCGTTTTCACTAGTGATTTTTGACATCTAATCTAAGTGGTTGGCCATGTTCCTTGAACATTTCTTACCATAGTAGGAGGATTATGCACTGTGCAAAACGTTTCAATAACAAAACCATGAAATAAATGTGGAACTATTCAGCAACTAGCAACGAGTATATCCTTCTGAATTCCAAATCTTAAGCCTCATAACATCCAAATTCAAGAGAGATCAACTTTGAATCCATCTACAAGCCCATCTGGCAGCATAGGGAAAAACACAAAAACAAGTTGAATACAGACCATTATCACTCAAAACCTTGCAAAGACGACGACAAAATGCATCCATTTTCTGGGCAAAACCAAGCAGAATATGAAATCATAGGCCCTATAATGTCCTATTCCGTTGGCACGGCCGCCAAGTAAAATGCAGGCAGAGCCGTACATACAGGCGACCATTTTTATCAGTTTTTTACACTGTCACATCAATGAATCGATGCTAAAAATTATATACAGCTCAAGAACATAATCAAGAATCGTAAATTTGCTAATTTACAAAACAGCAGCATCCTCAACTTAACAGTCTGAATAATAAAAAAACTAGATAATAGACCGTACGGTATACTTGATAAATGAAGCTCGCAAGAACTCACCATCCGAGGCATACTTGAAAAGCAACAAATGAAGTCAGAGGTCAGCTGACAAATGATGCATTAGAGTGTTCCATGCTTTAATCAGACAGCTGAAAGACTGGCCCATTTCCCTAGTTCGTAAGGATCGGCATAATAGTACAACTTGATTCTGTTTGCTAATGACAATCCTGCAGCCCATGGATAAGCTCTATATTCTGAATCATCTTGTTCTGATGGGTCATCTGAGAAAGAAGCAATATCTCCAAGTAGCCGAAATGTTATTCGACGGGTGGTTATCTGTCTAGGGAAATCAAAGTACATGGCTGTCCCGGGCTTGACTTCTGGTAGCCGATACTCAGCAACAGTGACCATATTGTGCAACTCCTGAGGAGGAACATTTTAGGTTTAGTTATAAGATATGATATCAATTACCAAGATATATGAAAGAATGAGAAGCTAAAGCTAGCTCATTTCAACGTAAAGGGTGTTTAGCTAAACTTATCTAAAAGATCTTACAAACTTCTACATCTTATAAGATGTTTTTGAAGCTTATAAGATGATATTTCTTATCTTAAAATAAATTGTTAAAGTGTTTAGATAAAATTACATCTTTAACTTATAAAGTTTAGTAATAACAATTCTGTAATTAATATGTCAAAATTAAATAAGTTTGTTAAGATTTTAAAAATAAGTTGAAAATTTCTTTTTTCTAAAAGGATTTATAAAATCCGAACAACTTATATTGAGAGCTTCTAAGCTATTTTAAAAAGAAATCTCTCAAACATCTTATAAGATGCTTTAAAGACCTCATAAGCTCACCAAAACACTTTGTTAGTCATGCCACCTTGACCTTTATTGCCTACAAGTGCAGTTTAATTCACAAGAACCAAACAGCAAAAATTAGAGTGACTACAGAATCTAGTGATGCTAACTAACATGATTAGCTATTCTATGGCATATAAATTAAAATCAACATTCATGCACTTTAAACTTCTATTCTAACTTTAGCAGCCATTATTTTTCTCAGCATCAATTAAAAACTATGGTTGGGTTTTAAGTTAGATTAGTTCAAAATTAAGGCACAACAAATAACCTTTACAGGACCCCAGTTTTGCCCGAGTAAACATATTCTCTAAAAAGATGGGAACTAGGAGTGTTAAAAAAGGCTCAAGTAAAGCCCAAAATAAACCTTAAGCTAGCTCTTTTACAACATTAGTTTAACATGGTATGATTAAGCAGCATAAGAGCAAATATCATTGTAGTACCTGAAGGGCAGACACTTGAATATATAACACAGCAGGAGATGTAAGCCTCTCTTCTAAAAGGCAATTCTCACCGCCTATATCTACATCTTTGGAAGGCGAGTGATTAACTCGAGGCTTAATCGCACTGAAACCATCCAGACGAAATCCAGCCAGCATAGGTGAAGCTGGGGATAGAAATTGTTCAAGAACAAGATCATTGTCTATTAACCTTTCAACCTCAATTGGAACCTGAAAAGTTTAAATAGATTTCTAAGACAGTTACTGCAGGACAAATTTTGTGTAGTAAATAGTTGTGAGAAACAAGGAAGGATTTCTCAGCCAAATGATATAAAAAAATTATGTATCGGAAATTGTTGTGAGAAGCTTGGAACTTCACCTTGAATCTGTTCAATTGTGGAGCTCTCTCCAACCAGTTTCTAACATTTATTTGGTCAGAAACTTGTGGTGATGCCCCTATTTCTTTTCTCACAGTTCTCCCGACCACTAGAATTCTTTTCACATGAATGCATGGATCACTATCAAATTCTCCACCAAATGAGGCACGCCTGTTCAGTTCTGCAAATGGATTTTCATCCATAGACAAAAGATTGAAGTGTCTCTCAAAATTCACAGAATTAGATCCAAGTCTCGGAAGTCGCAAGGTCACCCAAATGATGCGGCATCGAACAGGATTCCTGAAAGAAAATTTTACATGTCTAGGCATTTTATCATCTTTAAATGACTTCTCTGGGCCAGAAAGTTCAGATGAAGATTTTATCAGAGACTGCATATCCCATTTCCCTGTACACGACCTTTCTTCCTTGTCTATTTTATTGCTAGCCCATATTTGTACCTGTATATACAGCGGCTAGATACAAATCAATAAAGCAAAATTTTTCTAGATAATAACCTCACATCAGAATGTAGTTTTAAGACATGATCCTTGGCTGTCAAAACGGATCGTGATCATATGAAAATAATCTATAGTAAGTGCATGAACATGTAGATAAATCAGTGGCAGTGTCCAAGAGTTTCCCTAACACGTCCATAATAATCTTAGTTCAGGCAGAAAACTCGTGGCTATAATAAAGTGTGTAGGGAGAGAAGAGAGCCTATGCAAACATTCACCAGCAACAAGATCAAGAGTACCATCACATGATCATGAATTGGTCAATCAAATCAATAAAACAGTCCATGAAAAATAACATTGCAAAAATTATCTAAAGCATTTTTGGACATTAGTTTTCTGTTAGAACGAGCCTCTAACTCCAGATCTAGAACATTGGTATGTTGGAACTGAAGATAATTGTGTACCATAGAACAATAAAGACTTAAATTGTGCTAAACTTCCAGTTCTTTTTCCTCCAATCTTCATTACACTTCTTGTTTTTTCTCCTCTTGTTAAGGTAGAAGGTTTCAACCATCTCATATATTTTATTTCTACATATGTGGACAGTAGGATTGCACACATTACATGCAACGCAACAATTACCAAAATTTGCAATTTCATCCAGCAGTAACAAGTCTAAATAGGAAAAGATGATGCTGCATAGCACTAAGTACTATGTTACTTGGAAGATGATATCTCCTCTAGACAGAGAGAATTTACGCCAGCAGCATACAAATTGTTGCACACACATAAGAGTAATTAATTGTTTTGTACAAGACTATCAAGAAATTTTGGTGCATAATTTATGTGGCAGACACTATTTAAACTAATAATAATACTGCAGCAAAGTTCAGTTTCTCAAATAAAATGTGATATCCAATCTTTAAGTAGTTTGGCCTCAGAAAGTGATTAACTAGCAGAAAGTATACTTACAGTAGGAGCATCAGACATCGAATAGCCACATGGACTAACCAGAAGGACAACACCTGAGACATCAGAAATATCGCTGAGAACAATAACAAATTCCACAGATGAGACACTAGTGGGAGCTCTCCAATATGATTCTTTTGATCCAGAATTTAAAGGAGTAAGCAAAGACAACAAGGGTGCTGAACCAGCTGCTGTCTCAACCTACAACACATAAAGAGACAGCTAATTTCCAGATAGTAAACATTCTGATAGGAAAGACATTTAAACACAAACTATCCACAGATATTACATATATATGAAGTAAAAAATGGTTGATCTCAATGATGTTGCAGAGAGAAAAAGCTTCTATTGTCTTTCCAAAAGTGCAAAGGTGGCATAAACTTTTACGAGTCACTAATGTACGGGCCACATTTTAAGGTTGGACAACTACTAGCATGTAATTAGGTTGTCTAGACCTAGAAGATACCCCAATGGACTGCTAGATCATTTTGACAATAGCATGTAATTTGGTTGTCTAGACCTAGAAGATACCCCAATGGACTGCTAGATCATTTTTGACAATTTTTATCAGTATTTATGAAGTCCACTATCTTGAACACAAACCCAGCCATCATCAGCAAAGTGTTCCGAAACCACAATGTCAAGTTTCTCATTTTCTAAAATTCTTTGGTTGAGAGGTTAGTAATAGTCAATAACCCTATCAATCTTGAGTACATTACAGCTTTTCCACTTTTTGTTTATTTACACTTTTCATGTAGTGGTTAGCCATGCAAACAGAAGTTTTCTGCGTAATCTTTTAATAGAGGAACAAATAGATAAAAGATTATAATATGGCTCATAAGTAGACAGAGAAGTTTCAATCTCAGATTATTGGAAAAACCTTTAAAAAACATGAAGATATGATTACCCATCTGCACCTAAGATGAAGGACGGGCACTATAGAACAAACTCAGGGAGCAGAAAGAGGACTAAAGTTCACGGAAGAGAATGCTAGATAAGGAAAAGGGAAAACAGACAACCTTTGACAGCCATACCAAAGAAAGTGGTGCAATAATCAATATAATAATTAGGTTTTTCTCTTCAGCCTTGAGTAGCTACATTGCATTGTTTGTGCCCAAAGCAACCACAGCTTTGAGGTTAAGTTCCAATCAGAAAGGTAAGGAAAAATTTAGACTCAGGTAATCCAATTTTGAAGCATTCGACTTGATGTGAGACCCACATATGCTATCAAAAATAAGAAAATATTACTCAAAATACCAGATGTAGAAAGCTGGCAAATGGAAACTCTGCAAGTGATTCCTCTCCGTCTATTAACTTCTCCAAGACCTTTGCAGTTCCTTGGCTATTTAGAAATTGATCTCTTTCAGGAATTAAATTTTTCGAGGACAACCCAAAAACATGGTTCAATGCTTTCTCTGCAGCAGCATCTGCCCGAGTTCTTCTGTGTTGGCTAATCAAAGCCCTGACATAGTCCAAAATCAACGCATCAAGGACAACTTCATTGCAGCATAGTTTACAGATAATCCCATCAAGCGTAGCCAAATGGTTTGAAGATGCATCAGCTGAATATCCATGGGCTGATCCTCCCTGGCTAGTTACACCGTTGTAGCTTGAAATCTCCTTTGAGTTATAGGTTCCAAGCAGAAGAGCTCCTTTTCCAGCAGAACAAACTCTGCAAACCCTTCTTCCACATTCAGAACAAACAAAAATAGATTCTGAAGTCGTGGAAGAGGATGAAATCATGATTGCACCAGCAGCTGGCCCAGTTTCAGAGCGAACTTGGCATGCACCAGCTGAACACCGCTCCCCAATTGCAGTAACATTCCAGAAATCAACAGAATTTTCATCAAATATTCCAAGCCCAATTGAAGCAGTAATTTTGTCTTCTACTGAAGCCTGCCCAAGCAATGCAAGGGTGCTTGCAGCCCTGTATAGCCTTCCCATGTATGAGTCCTCGAGCAACATATTTGGATTTATACTGGCAGGATCAATGCCTATTGATAAGAGGGCTCTATCCCTTTCAGCAGCAGAAAGATTTAGACGAAAACGTTCTATTTCAAGTTTCATAGCTTCCATGAAATCTAACCTTCTCTCCTGCTAATTTTTATTAAACACAGAAATAAGGTTACACTAAGTTTACATCTGGTAGTCAATAAAGTAGGTTTCGTAAAAGGTCATGATAATAGAATTCAAATACACTTCGACAGCATATTCAATGACTTCAGCATGCTAATGGTTATCATATGACCATTATCTTTAGGACAATTTATAAAATTACCAATACATACATATATATATATATGAAATTCATATCTTATGGAATAAAACACCAATTAAGCAGGTTCGCTATCAGAAATTTCCAGGTTTTCTTTGCTAGTAATAAGAAAGTTGATTACAGACAGTCAAATTGCTTAAGTATTTGAAGCAAAACCAAAGTATCCAAAGGACAAGTGAACAGCTCTGAAGAGATGAAGTTTAGTTTGTCGGATTCACAAGAACTTTAAGACCTTATAGATTTTGCTAACAGGATATTAAAAACAACTGATGGTTGTACACATAAATACTGGGTAAATTATCAACAAGATGCGTCAGCATGCCCGCACCCTTTGTTCTTGATGCAATAAGGTTTCATAAATTAAGTTAAGTGAATATTATCTTCTAATGCATAAGATTATACAAATTAGACCGACCATTGAACTGACCTAGAAGAAGTACAAGATTAAATATGTCAAGTATTCACCTATTTATTGACACTTCTGCTGCGAATCTTGACTTTCATGATCTTGATATGACTGTTATCAACAATGATGTTACTTTTACAGTTTAATTAGGCATTGTGCCAACTGGATGTGGGAGCAATACGAGCTTACGAAAGGATTAGTGAATGGAAAAAATCACACTACTTAAGAAGTGATATGAAAACGTTATTTAATTATCTAGACTTCTTAGCAAGAATCAATACAACTAATATTTACATTTCAACATACTCCAAATATAAACAGAAAGAAGTTTTCCCATGCCTGCACACACCACAATCAGAGTGATTCAATCAAATTCTCTGTAGCAGTGTTCCCTCATCAGTTCACAACCCAAGCGACAGTACTAGAATGGGGATGGATGAATTACATGATCTGGGTCAAAACTATGGTTCTATACTAGACAGCTAACTTCACCCAGTATTTATCAATAAGTAATTATCACTTTACATATCGCGTGAACTACAAAAGAAACAGGTTTGTACATGAAGGAGTGATTCAGGGCAGTGAGCTGTGACTACAAATATTTAGAGCATAAATCTCAGAATATACTAACAGCACTCGATGTCTTCTATAAATTGCAAATGCATTCAAATTACTCTGTTTTTATCCATAGGATGTCTTGACAACAGAATGAAATACCAAGGAAAATCCAAAAACAGACTGCTCGGTTGATCATGTGAAGCAGCAGATGCATATGGATCAAACCTACAAACTATAACTAATCTGAACATCAAAATCTCTTTATGTCGGAAGTTCTCAAAGATCAACAAAATTCAGCAAGAATGGAGGACCAGGCAATGATTATAAGTCAAATATTAATTCAGCAATAAACATACCCAGTGAGGTCCAGCAAGAAGTTTGAAAGATCTAATGTACTGTTGAGAACCATCATCTGCATGTCCTTGAGATGAAACGACTTTGGAGTGGTTATTTCCATCAGAAACTCTCTGAGTGACGGCATTATCCAAGAAGTCAAGTAAGTCACTCCCCTCATGAACAACAGTTTCTGCAACTGGTTGAGAAATGGAGTCAGGAATTCCAACATCTCCAGTCAAAAGGTCTACCAAGGAATTGGCTGATGACTCTGATCGAAACAATGGAGGCTCTCTATTATTTGTTATAGCAGTAGCAAATGAACTGGTATCTCTTACAGAAAGAAAAGAGTTGGTTTCCTTTTGGTGATCATTAATGCATTCAATAAACCTAGCACCAATGTCTTCATGGGAAAAAATTGACCTCCATGGAAGAGAAACTCCAAGGATCTCTACCTGCATACAACCAGTTTGAGTAATGATATTCTCTCTACGTTTTGCCACAAACAATATTTAGTCGACTTTCCATACCTCACCGAGTGTCATTGGCCCTCTTCCAGGGACAGCAGGATAAAATGTTAGTGCAACAACATGAGTAAGAAAATCCAGTTCTCCTTCCAGTTCTTCAAAATCATATAGCATGGAAGGGCCAGAAGTTTCTTGGGCATGTAACCGTGCACCTGCCCCAGTGACAGCCATATCTTCTGGACTTATATGTCCGGTTAATGGTATCACAATATTTGTTCCATTTGCACATTGAGGCACAGAAGCGCCCTGTAAAGAGTTAATGTTAAACTAGAAACCATAAGGCTGAGTATGCTGCATATTACAAAAGGAAACCAACTTCTTATCAACTTTGATTTTTGTCATCACAATACATGCAGAATGATGATGGAAAAACCGCTTTTATTAAAAGAATAAAAACTAAATCATATGCCGGAAGTAACTAAAAATTAAAGTGGACTGAATGAATAAAATTCCAAGTCTCCCAACCATTACATTTCTATTACAGGATTTTCATTTTTTCAAAGAATGGGATTAGACAGGCAGAAAGAACCCTGTAGAAAATACAGACAACTAAAATGCAGGTACCAGTACCACTCAAATCTCTTCAAAAAATTAGTAAAAGAATGTTAACAAAGGGATATATCAAAGACCGAGAAAGCACGGAGAAACACTCCTAGGTTTCTACTTTAGTATTTTCCTTCAATTAACAAAAGTATCTAAAGGTTCACTAAGTTAAATACATTACTCCATTTGCAAATGGCACTATGGATTTGCAGTAAAGAGAGTATTCCCAAAGTTCAGTAAGTGCCATTTTGTTTTCCTACTGTATAGAAGTTATTTTCCATCTACAGACCTCCCAAACCATGTATTTTGCGGGTACAACTTTCAGGCATAGATAATTGAAGAAAGGGTTAATTACACTTACTCTCCCTCCAAAATAGTTAAATTATCAACTCATCCCCTCTAACTTCCATAATTACCAAAAACTCCCTTCTGAAAATGCTCATTAAGAAACCCAAAAAGGAAGGTGTACATTAACCATTTTGCCCTCAACTTAAAAGACTAAAAAAATAATTAATTTATTAATTTATTAAAGGACCAATCTACCCCAAATGTCTTGGTAGAATGTATATCTATGAAGGAGTATCCATAATGTTTGTGTCTTTGTAAACAGAGGGGGTAAATGTTATGCTTTTAAAACACAGGGGAGGTAACTATAATGTAATAGTACTTGCAACGAAGTTTACTATTATGTGCTAATAGTTATTTCAATAGTTTGCTCATTATCTATAAAAAACTCACTTTGGTTATCAATTCCAATCAAATATTGCAACATTTTATTGCTAGTAGCATTAGGTTAAGTGCATTTACTTGCAAATAATACTAAAAATTGGCAAAGCATATAAAATGCTAATATCATGAGGTTTAGTGCCGACAGCTTGTGCAATAGCCAAGTTCCATTAGCATCATCACTTGCGCTTCTCAATTGGAAATTACTTTTTCCTTCACTTTCATTATGTCTTGTCCTAGGCCTATGAGCTTCTTCAACTTCATCTGCATATGGCATATACAAATAAAAGAAACCCTGCTTGGGACAAAAATAGAATAGACTTCCAGGATTTGTTGTCGTGTTAGAAATCATTACAGCTTTTTCTCCATGATGCCTTCAAAGGCATCTTTCTTTACTATATTTCAACTCTACGAAAATAGAAGTAATTGAGGAAGCCATTTTCATATGAAAATTGTAAAAATGGTTGTTACTTCACCCCACATGCATAAAAGGATGACCAAAAATTTCCAACTATTCTTTTTACCTGTGACAATTTTTTTTTTTTTTTTTTTTTTTTTTTCCCTCCATCCAATGGATCCCAGGACACTATTTTATTACATTTTTCCCCGTTAATTATGAATTACATCACATTTTCACCCCTTCCAGGTTTCAAAATTTACTAAGAGTATTTTAGTGAGGACATTATAAATAGCATAAGGTCCAGGGCAAAATAAGAAGTTAATTAATTTGTCGCCAATATTATCACTTTCCATCCAAAACCCAACAGAAAGGGCAATTGCATTTTCGCGAGGGAGGTTTTGTAATTATGATACTTAAGAGGGGACAAGTTGGTCATTTGGCTAATTATGAATTATGATGGGGTGCAAGAGTAATTAACCCTAATTGAAAAGATATGCTCCTAACATAAGCCTGACTCAAAAGCTTCCAAAATGCGTATGCCAGAGAACACACTGCCAAATACACCTATATAATCCTAATCAAGCAATCAAGCACTTCTAATTCTGGGAAAGAGAGTAAAAGTTGGGGAGAGCAAGACTGGGCAGGCTTAAAACCATTGTACTCCATAAGTACAACAATAATTATGGCAAACAAGATAGGAAATGATTCAGCCAAGAACTGAAAGGAATAGTCCTATATTTCAGTCAGGAAATTAACTGAGAGCACCAAGCAAATAAGAAAAAGTAATTAGGCATGAAAACAGCCAAACATAGTTCAGAAGATCAAGGTAAAAATATACCAGACCTCAAGTACAAGTTTAAGCCCATCCAGATAGCGCCCAGTTCTCACATCAACAGTTGATGGGAAGGTAGTATCATCAGTACCATGAGCAACAGTGAGAAGAACCTGGCAAACATGGCAAGGCTCGCCGAGATAGATAAAGAGTTCAACCACATCTGCAGCCTGCGCAGAAACCTGTTGTGTACAAACAAAAGCAATGAACTTCTTAACCAAGATGGACCAGGCCTTCAAATAACATGACTCATTAGATGGAAACAAGCGCAATAACAGGCCTTTCATAACAACACAAAAATCAGATACCCATATAAGGTCTTTTCTTTTGAAACTCAGAAGACTGCCTCCACCATCAGAAGATGAAAACATGCTTGGAACTGGCTTCAAAAAACATCCAAATGGTCGAGAAGGTACCTACATAATTAGAACACACCATGAAATACTGCTAGTTTAAGCATGAGACAGATAACATTGTGTAGACAAGCTTAACAGAAGAAATTATTCCAATTTAGAAAGATAGTATCTTCAAATAAAGTGACAGACAGAACTGATATGATTGGTAGATATTTGGACTTATCTTGACAGCTCTAATCATCATAACATTTCCTAACTATTCTTAACCACCCCTCTTCCATCCTATAACCTTATTACAGTCAAACTTACATTACAATAATCAAATGTCAGCATAGGAAGGACAGAAATCATCCAATTTAGAAAGATAGTATTTTCAAATAAAGTGAGAGCCCAAAACCGACACAATTGGTAGATATTTAGAGTTATTTTGACAGTTCCAATCATCATAACTGTTCTTAGCAACCTCTCTTCCAGCCTATAACCTTATTATCCTCAAACTTATATTGCAATAATCAAATGTCAGCACAGGGTGATAAAAATACAGTCCAAGAACAGGCCAAACCATGTGAACCTCAAACATCATACTCATATTTCAAATTAACTTTTGAGTCACGACTAGCATAGATTATACTAAGTTGAAATTTAGTTACTTAAAGATTGCAATTTATATAACATGATTTACACTGAAGTATCAAATTACTGATTGCAATATGCACAGTTCTGAATTTATTTTCCCATGCATCCTTCAGCAAAAACAGGTTATGTATTCCATGTATATTTCACAAGAAGTGCATTCTAAACACATATCTCGAATAAGTGAAATGCATTTAAAAGAATATTCTTCTGAGACTAGTTTTAGTTATTCAGACAAGCAGCCTCCAGATTATTTCAATGTAACTGTGGAATCAAGAGGATTTCTGGTTTAGATATGATGGATTTTTTATTATATTTCAATGTCCAGTTTTTCTTCTATAAGCTTCAGGATTCAAGTATTTGAACAAGCAGAACTAGAAACTAAAAGTTTTTCATATTACACAAGACATGATAAGAAAAGATTCAGCTGATAAATTTCAATCCACATAATGACACTGAAATTCAATGAGATTGAGAGCTTTAGTTAACAAATAGAACTCATGTTGTTTGGCATTTAATACTGCACCAAGACAAAGTGAAAATTTTCTTTTGTATTGAATCATAGACAGATGAGTATTGAAAGTTCAAAAGAAGCTTTCAATGAACAAAGCAATTGTTATGAAATGAAGACCTTGTGAAAGGGAGGTTTACACAAAAAGGGGGAATTGTTAAGCATAACACCAGAACTTAAAAATAGCGAAGAACAGCCTAAGCAACAAGCACAGTGAGGAAAGTAGAGACAAGTTAATTGCAGAAATCAAGAGACTACATACATGTAAGGGATGGATCATAGCTGAAGGAAAATGCTTGTAGAGCCTTAGTCCCAGAAAAATCTCTAATTGCTTCTGACGGGAGCTATCTACAACTGCATTCTTGTATCTTCTCTGTAGGGTGATTTTCATGTTTTGTGCAGCAGAGAACTGCTTAAACTTGCCTGCTTCCTCATTGAAAATGCTAAGAATTTGACTGTGCATAGCTTTGGAACCCGTATATAATGTCGCATGAATGTCACCAGCAACTAAGAAAAGATCAGCTAATTGAGATACGGGTGACAAGATTGTTGATCTCTTAAACTCCTCAAAGGTCATGTCAAACCTTTTCCAAGGTTTATCTGGACAAGGATGATTCCAGGTCGTAGTCCTAGTGTTGTGATCAATATAATATGTTTTCCCAGTCACTGCATCAGATCGTTTCTCCCAGCCAGGAGGCAATGGAGCAACATATCCAGCATAGTCACCAGGTGACTGATAACCATATGCCAAATCACTATCAAGTGATATGCCTAACCGTCTGCATTGCTCCATAAAAACCTGGAGTGCACCAAAGAAACTAGCAGCATTTGTTCTATCTAAAGAATCCGCACAGTTAAAACGTATTACTCCATTTTGATGTGATCTTAAGCAGAAAGCACCATCATAGTTATCACTATAGATTATTTCACCTTTGCAATTGTTAATCCTCTGGCGAGAGGGCAAATAATCTCCCTCAGAAATGCCGATGGAAACTGTGGGTGCCTTTAGAAGATACCAAAGTCCTTCAATTGTTTGCTGCTCTCCCTTCAGCTTTACACTAGCATGCCAATCATAATTTATCAAGTGAATTCGAGTATAAGGAAGTTTTCCAATTGAACGGACATAGTTTAAAGATTCTTCAAAATGCTGAACTAAAAGGGATTCTGATTTCCCTTCTCCGTTCCTCAGTAAGTTGACGCACACAATTGGAACCAAAGCACTTTTTTTCTGATTCCCGCCAACAGCTACATCCAAATTTCGTGCATCATATCTTTGAGACAACCTCTGATAGTACTGGGCACTTCCTTTATAAGGATCACGATCTGATACATATATTTCTGCTTCTGCTGCAGTAAGTTTTAATTCAGCACCCCACCAGATAGGAATGGTTCCTCTACGCCAGATGTAAGTGTTGAAAGGAACACTTTGACCAGCTCTTTTGGGAATCCAAACAAGTTGTTCACACTCAACTTCATTACCTACCCATTCAACAAAATAAATGAGTGGCAAGGGAAAAAACAAGGAAACAAATATGTGACTGATGAATGGCAGTGTTATTATATTGAAAAACTGGATATGATAAATACCACTCAGCATCTTAACCTATAAACGGCAGGAACGTGACTGCTGCTCTGCAATCTGGAGCAATTTCAAAGTAAAATTTCACCTGGGTGACATGGCCTATATACTTTCCTATAGTATTTGGAAAGAATAACTCTATGTTGTAAGTGTAGCTAATAGAAAAAATACCGGGTAAGAAAAAAATCTGAATCCAACTAGGAGAACAAATTAAAGCTTGTTAACGTATAGTTGTCAATGCTGATTTGGTAATGGATATGGAACCATGTCAAGAGCACAGCCCCTCAAATTAGTTAGACAATAGTCTTGCAAGTAGTAAATAGTCCAAAAATGTGGATTAGAAGGTATTGAAACAGTTTTCCAGGGAGATATATAACATCCTTCCAAGTGAATTCACCAATATCGTGCATAAAGTAATTAACATCCAAAATTTTGCCAGCAAAAGAAGTTTGCTAGAAGTAAAACAAATTCCTTAAATATAGTAGGCTTCACAGAAGAATTACCTGTGCTATAACACGAGTTTAAACCCCTTGCTAAGTAACGAGTTCCAGGATGCAACCTACTACGACGAGCAGTAAGTGCAACAACTCCTTCCTGCTGTCCAAGGCTACCAAAAGTCTTACATTCAGCAAAGCCCTGTACATTAGATACCAAAAGTCATCCAGGCTTTGATGTAAGCATCTCCAGGAGGCTGGTAAATCAGATTCACAATGACTTCAAGAACTCTATTTACAACGTGTTTCACAAAAATCATAAATATTAAAAGCCAAATCACAAGATGCAAAGCTTCTGAAGGTACTTTTGACGCATGACAGAATATTAAGAATGAGTATCATAGTAACAAGTACTACACCTCCACAGGACAAGGAATTGTCATAAATTCAAATATATTCACAATAGAGTGCCATTTGAAAGCTGTGGCCAAGAACAAGCTTTCCAAGGCTGTTGGACATTAAAACATTTATCAGTTTCATTGAACTGAAAAATGGCTACCACAAGCAAGAAGGTTATTGAGAGACAAGCCAACTAGAAGAAATATCTTCAGGAAAAAATGTAGCCAAAAAAAAAATAAAAAATGAAAACTCATCGCACTGAAGTTTCAGGATTAAGTTTCATTTTTATTTTACCAATTATTGGCAAAATTTTGCATTTGAAGTTTTCTCAAAACAGTTCAATTATCACTGCACAAATCATTTGTTGTCATTCTACCCTGCTGTATTCATGCTCTCTCTTCAGCCCAGAACTATATGTTCATATCTTCTCCTTCTACATTTTTTCCGAGTTTCTTATAGTCGCACTGCAGCTCTGAGTTAGCATGGCATTTGACCTAAGTCAAAGGATATGCAGGATTAAGCTTGAGCTTGCCATGAATGCTAACAAGTAGTGAATCAAACATAAGCTAGAGATAGAATGCTAGATTACATCAATATGTGGACAGTGAGGCTCATCTACCCGAAACTTTAATGTAAATGCAATTCTATATATCATAGAACTTGGCCAAACTAATAAAATATACAAATAGTAATCTTAATCTAATAAAAGATAGTGATGAGGATTCTGTAATGTAAATATTATCACACTCAAGGGTACAAAAGGATGCATTGCTACAAGCTTACTCAAGTACAGAGGCTTATATGAGCCCATTCCATGCGGATAAAAAAATTGCATCCATCAGTAGTGTGGATGGCATGGTTTGTAAATGAATCAAGACAAGTGTAAAGCCAAGCTCGGGCATAAGAGCTTGATCTGTTGGTTACCAATATCAAAGTGTAGCTTTACATTGTCAAGCTTGTAAGTAGCATTGAACAAATTATCGCCCAGAACCATGAAATGAATCGAAAGCAATTGCAGGCCAAACAGTACAAGAGGCAAAAGACCTTTCTGTATCATGAACTCATTTTCTTTCAACATCTTGGCTATAGAATTATCAGCTGAATAATAAAATAGAGTACAGTCACAAAACTAGGAGATTAAATGCAAACAGAGCTAGGCATAGTTTCACGCATTTGCTTTACCAAAAAGTTGAAGAACTGATGCAAATTCTTTGAACTTATTTCCACAGGGTTAAGATCACAACTCTATCCTCATGCATATTTTAACAGAACGGTGCTGCTACATGAAATATAATACATATTTCTTATGGTTGATATTATATGAAGGACATTAAAACATTAAAAGTCCATATCCAAGAAGATTTTGAAAGGAAAGACGATAGCACACAGAATGGGTGCTGGGCTAGATTTTAGTCACCAGTAACACTTTCACCCTCTGATGTATTTCTCATAAGCCATGGCCAGAGAAATGAAAAACAAAAAAGTTCTGTGACAAGGAAATGCAAACAAATCAAAAGAATGTTTAGATAGAACAAATGTGAAGATACCAAGTGTGACTAAAACCTGCAGAAGAATGACGCAGTGCTGTGGAAGCCCAATGTTTCTAAAAGGCATTGAGAACCATTTATTCCACACAAATTCTTCATCAGGGTCCTGAACAAGCATACGACTTGGAAAAGGACGAGTTATGTCCCTCGTCTCACAGAAGTAATGTTTCCCATCAACGTCAAGCTCAGTCAGTTCTTGAATATTCCTAGTTTCAGTTTTACTCTGTGGTTGAGGATTTTGAAGTGAAACTTTAATCCACTGGCTCTCAGTTACAGTGTAAACACACCCTCCACCAGGCAAATTTGGTATGCTGGCTGTCAACCTTGTTGCTACCAGCAGTACAGCAAAGCAACCAAGGGCTGCATAGCCTAATATAGCCCGTGCATGCGTTGTACTCTTACAAAGCCATTTTGAACCATTGGTGACGTAATCTAATGCTTCATTTTGGGATTTGAAAACATCATAACCCTGCCTTGCAGTATAGCGAAGAGCCCCAGTTGTTGGGTCAATATAGATAACCTGAGTATCAGTCCTAGTAGACAGACTGATGATAATATATACTTCACTAGAGTCCAATGTCACAACAACAACAGATGTATCCCTTAGACAACCAGCTGCAATAGATAACAAACATATTCATGGATCAGGGGGCAAAGAAGATACAAACTTAAGTAAACATGTGTAATAGTACTTTTTTAGAAATAAACACCAAGTATACATGATTTCAAAGTTAGAAGGGAAAGATAAATGCACAGGAGTTCAGCGGAACATTGCCTATTCCTTATACTGGTGCAAGTGACTGAGTGAAAATCAGTAGGATTTTCCCTTGTATTTCACTTGTGGCTAAAAACTAATTATGACAGCATCAATGGTAGTTTTTTTCTTTGGGATTTTAAGGTGATGTTTGAGCCAAGTTTAAGCAACTTGCACATAGAAAACTTGTGCATATTCGTGAGAGAGAATATTGGGCTATTTGCAGTTCAAATATAGGAATAGATGAGAAACAAAATGGCTATATGAAGATCTACATTTTCTGTTGCCAACATCCATCCTAGTAGCATCAACTCTGTTATCATTGTCCAAATAAGGAAGCCTAAACAACCCATACCCTTTGTTAAACAAATAAACACAAATTTATATATATACCATGACAATTATTTAACAAGATAACCATAATTCTAAGACAACTCAAATTGAGTTACATGCCAATAGATTGACAATTGCACAATAATATTTTTTGGTGAACTATTTTAGTTCATTTCAACAAAATAAGGATTTCAATAATTAAGTGTAACATTTTAAAATATTTCACGTGGTTAAGTGCACATTTTCTAAAATGTCAAGTTCAGAGCGCAACACACCCAAAGTATTTTGCTGGAAATGGGAAAACAGGATGTTTAAGAACATTTAACAAAGGTTAGGTTGTTGTCCACACATTTGAAATGGTTAAAGGCAAAATGCAGTCAACCTTATAGGTTGGAAAGGCAGCTGCTTTTTGCCTAGTATTAACAACAAATGGATTGAAAACTGGAAGACATCATAACTAAACTTCTTAATAAAATGAATAAACCAGCTAATATAATATAACTCAAACTTATAGGTTGGAAAGGTAGCTGCTTTTTGCCTAGTATTAAGAGGATGTTTAAGAACATTTAACAAAGGTTGGGACGTTGGGTTGTTGTCCACACATTTGAAATGGTTAAGGGCAAAATGCAGTCAACCTTATAGGTTGGAAAGGTAGCTGCTTTTTGCCTAGTATTAACAACAAATGGATTGTAAACTGGAAGACATCATAACTAAACTTCTTAAGAAAATGAATAAACCAGCTAACATAATATAACTCAAACTTATAGGTTGGAAAGGTAGCTGCTTTTTGCCTAGTATTAACAACAACTATGTGATGGACTAAAGTTCAAGAAAAAGACTTCTTCCATTAAACTTTACAACTAGGAAGACATCATAACTCAAACTTCTTAAGAAATTGAATAAACCAGCTAACAAAATCTAACATCTACTAAAATATTTCTCAGGACTCACCGGATGATTCCATGCTCTGAGAGCTAACTGGTCTTGAAGTTCTTGAGCAGTAAGACTCAAAACTCCAACAGAGGGAACCAGCAGTCTTACTGAGGACAAAAGGAAACAGAGTGAAGTTAATTAAGGCTAGATAAACAGGTATGAACTAACACCAGAACAGGCTAGATACACAGGTAAAAATGCTCCTTACACCTTTTCTTTGTTGATATGCCTTAGTCTAAGTTGCACAGAAAACTAGAAAGCATAACCATTGAAGCAAAGTTTTCTTTATAATTTACTTGTGCACCATTTTAATCGGGTAACAATCCGAAGATAACTGAAAAGCACAAAATTTTAACCAATAACATGCAGATATATGGCCATCAGAGGAACAGAAATTTTTTCCAGTTTAAGGCCCTAAGTTTCTAGATGTATGGTATGAAATGATCACAGCATGCCAGATGACAAGAGCACAAATGCAACTAAATTAAGAATATGTAAAGTCAATAATCATTTCCCTAATCTGCTCAAGCAAATATTCTGGAATCCGAGTTTTCCAGCTCCAGCTTTATTATAGACAATAAGTTTTTTATACCTCCACCCCCCTTCAGTAGTTTACATAGAAATAAAGAACTGCATATCTTAATATTTGTAGTTCCTTTGACTATAAGCATATCATATATACCAAAATGCAGTTCATTTCCAAAATCAAAGGGTGAAGGTTACACTGAAGAGGCCCAAAAAAACAATTGCACAGAAATAGACAAACCCCACTACAAAAAATTTATCACGGTTGAAATTATGATAACAGAAATTAACCGACACATCAATTCAATTAGATGCTTCGAGTTGTCAGAGAAAGATCTAGAATCCATTTTAGGGAAAAAAAAATACTACTAAAAAGACTTCAATTTGATGATCATTCCGTCATCATAGTGACTCTGATATCCAATACGACTTTTCCAAGAAGTAAAATGGATCGAGTATTCAACGAAGAACAATTCAACATCGAAAACAGATCCAAATAATTCTAAAGAAAAATATCCAAACACGCACCCGTGTGTGTATCTCGAAAGGAATGAAGAATTTGCAGGAAGATTGCATCAGTAGGTGGAGAGAGATTGAATTGTACGTTGCATCTGCAGGTGAGGTACAACTTGACGGGCTGAACAATGAATCAACTTTCTATAAGCTCGTTTATGCGGAAGGCCTCTCTATTTTATTTTGTTACAAGCTAAATGACAATAAATTCAAACAAAGCTTGAAGAACTATATACGGTTTAACACTTTAACTTATTTTAAATATTTTATAAATTTCTATTGTTTTTAGAATTTATATAATATTAAAGTGATTCCGATGATAAATTCTTTATATATTTAGATATAATATAGTTTATACTTTATATAGCTCTAAATTTTAATTGATTCTACATGGTAGTGTAGCTTATAAGATGTCAAGAAAAGAAACTATGTACTTTTTATCACTTTGTAAATTTTTAAAAATAAGTATGATATGAGATAGTCCAATATGCCCAATCCAATAACACTCGATCAGGTAAAAGATATGACGTGGGACAACCTAATTGGCTATTAGGCCCAGCCCATTGGTGATCAACCAAGATATCGACTGAACCTAACCTCAATGGGCCTTTCCGCCAGCACAAGTATCGACACCTTGCCCAGTAGACCAGAGTATGGTCGATCAGATCAAGAATGTTTATTCAGCACTCAACTAGGGAGACATTTGAATCCAACAGAGTTCCATCGTTTCGACCAGAGCACACGCAGATGACTCACAAGTGAGTGTTCATCTCCACCCTAGGAGGTTGAACGAACGCGACCACCTCTCTGCCGCATTGAAAGCTCTGACAAGCGGCATGCCTCCACATTAATGATAGGTGCCTCCACTAGTACCACCTTTCTGCGGCACCACGGTAGTGTACGCCTCTTTTGTACCATAATGTCCTATGAAGTGGAGGAAGCACCACCTGGAATAGTGCACAAAATGGAGAAAAACTAAGGGTCCTCAAGTGAAAACAAAGGCCCTTTTTATATATGCAAGGGCATCAAAGACATATCAATCTCTCCAAAAAGGCTATAAGTACCCTATTACCACCCTTCAACAAAGTATGCTTATTATCACTCAAAGCCCTCATTCTGCTACTTTACATTCTAGTCGATTAAGCATTGACTTCAGCATTGGAGTACCTTAACCGAGGGCACATCTGCTAGCCTAACGTGTGCTATTGGTTGTAGGATTTGACCCAACTACATCATCAAACCTCTTTCTCAACCATCCACCCGGTTGATTGGATTAGATCACAGCCCAATATACTATTAAACTATTCATACCACCATCATTTGGCGCTATCTGTGGGAAATTGAGTCCGTAACTGAGATAAGATAGTTAACACAAGGCGAGCCATTTCTAAGAGATGGGAAAATAGAAGATCCCTAACCTCTCCTCCTCGACCCCAACAAGAACAAAATATGGTTGGAACCAGCTCCCAACTAGAACAAGTAGTAACCTTGACTATGCCTCAGCTCATACAACTAACAAGCAAGCAAATTTCAACTCAGATTTCAGCTCAACTATCAGCTGCCCTCAACAAGCGACAAAATAAGCTCGGACCAACCACCAATGCCACCATCCAACCTTCGCAACATGAAGAAAGGCCCCCAAGGGAAGATAAGGGCAGACCAGAGATAAGACGTCTCCCTATCTGACGAGAGGATAGCCCTAGGACGTTTTCCATGGGAATAAACGCGACCTAACCCTAGGGAAAAAGTGGTTGATTCAGTAGATCACCTTGCCCGACTCGTTCGAGCCCAACAGCGTAATAAGGTCGAGCGTCAAGACCTCAGATGAACAGAAATTTGCCCCAAGTTGATCGAGAAGAATGGGAATAAGTATCCCACCAAGTGCAACAATTGAACAGATGCCTATAAAAGATCTCCAGGAGGAATACTGAAAGGAACTCCCATTATGATAGTGCATCCCGATTTTGCTGCAAGCGAGAATCACCTTTTGTCCAAGAAATAATCGACCAGCGCATATTTGTTAATGCCAAGGTTCTGACCTGCATACCCAAATATGATAGCTCATCCAACCCGAATGAGCACTTACCCCAATTCAAACACATGATGCAATTCCACGGGCATAATGAGTACATCCATACAAAGATACTAGTCACAACATTTCAGTGTATTGCACTCGGCTGGTTTGTCAAGTTGGAACCAGCGTCAATTTACTCATATGACCAGCTTTGCAATAAGTTTCTCCACCAATTTGCTAGTCGAAGGAAAGCAAAACTACCTTATACTCATTTGCACGCAGTTAAGAAGAACGATGGAGAGTTTCTTCAAGATTTTTTCACCAGATTCAACATTAAAGTGTTGAAGATTGATAATCCCCGAATAGAGTTTCTGATCAACGTGTTATTACTAGGTCTTTAGCATAAAGAATGCGCCAATGCACTGGTCCAAGAGAGATCGAGGACAATGGAAGAGCTACTCGACCTCGCTAAGAGGTACATGACTCAGGAGGATATAAATAGACTCAAATATGGCAATCCAGACACCGACAAGAAGAAGGCCAAGGAGAAAGATAATAGGCAACACAAGGATGGTCATCGATCTCCCATCAAACAATTTCATAACTACACCCCATTGAACACTTCTAGAAATGAGGCACTATTTGCCATTCAGCACACAACCTCCTTAAGAAGCCCAGGAAGTTGACTGAAACTGAAAAGATGAAGATATCCAAAAAATATTATCATTCCACAGGTAAAAAGGCCATGACACGGATGACTGTTTTAATCTGCACGATCAGATTAAAAGGCTAATTCAACAAGAACATTTGAAAATTTTTGTAGATGAAAAAGCCAGATAAGAAATTGGTCAAACTAACCAGACTTCCCGTAGAGAAAAGTTAATTAGCCTGAGGAAAGAAGACAAAGGAAAGAAGCCCACTCATGATCTGTCCCCACCCTTCAGATAAGTGATCGACACTATTGCTGGAAGCCCGATGGTAGGGGACCCCGAGTTAGCAAGGAGACAAAACCAAAGGAGGTTGGATTCGACTAAGTCATCTTCAATCAAAATAGTCTACCAACTTTTCACCAGTTCAGAGTCCATCTCATTTTCTGACGCTGACCTCTCACATCTTGGGAGCCTAGACACTGACAATAAACTGAATTACCCCCTTGTCCTATCAGTTGAGATTGCTAACTTTGAGGTCATGAAAGTTTTAGTCGACAACCGTAATTCTACGAATATAGTTTTCTCGTCGATACTAAAGAGAATGAACATAGAAAAGCTGAAGTTCGGGCATGTGCGCACCCCGTTGGTCAGATTCGGAGGATCTGAGATTATCCTTAAAGGGTCTATAAACCTATCCACTTTATTTAGGGAGGCACCCTAATAAAGAACACTCATGGTCAACTACCTAGTCATTGATGCACCATTTTCTTATAATGCTATGATTGGACGACCAGCATTGAATGACTGCAAGGCCATTATCTCAACCTACCATATGAAGGTCAAATTTTTGACAGTCGCTGGGAATGGCGAATTGCTTTGCAATATGAAGAAAGCTTAGTGGTGTTACACCATCTCGATTGAGGTAAACGAACAAAAGACTAGACTAAAACTGAAACCCTCGGGAGACGTTCTAGTAACAAAACCCGATGAGGGACAACAAAACACGAAGAGCAAGTTGGAGGACACTAGGGTCGAACCCGTTAGGGAGTTCAAGACCATCGAGCTCAAGCCTGGGAATCCTAACAAGACCACGGGGATTGGCACTGATATGGGGAGCAACATGGAATGCTTAATGGTCAATTTTCTCAAAAAGAATATTGATGTTTTTGCCTAGAAAGCTTCCGACCTCAAGGGAATCAACCTTAGTATCATCTTCTACCACCTGAACATGGACCCCTCATTCAAGCCAGTTAAGCAAAAGACCAGGTCCTTCAATGCTGAAAGATGCTAGATAATTGAGAAAAAGGTCAACAAGCTCTTAGAGGCAGGATACATTTTGGAAATTCAATATCCTAGTTGGCTTTGTAATGTAGTCCTCATCCCTAAGAATAAGGGAAAATAGAGAATGTGTAATAACTTCACTGATTTGAATAAAGCTTGTTCCAAAGACCCTTACCCGTTGCCTCACATAGATTTATTAGTTGATTCTACTGCTAGTTGTGATCTTTTAAGTATGATGGATGCATTCCAAGGCTATTATCAAATTTTTATGCCCCCTAAGGATAGGGGCAAAACCTCATTTGTGGTCCCTAATGGGGTATACTACTTTCTGGTCATGCCTTTTGGGCTCAAAAATGCAGGTGCAACATACCTAAGACTTGTGAACTTTATGTTCAAAAATGAAATCGGAAGGACCACGAGGTCTATGTAGATGACATGACTGTTAAAACAAAAAAAGAGCAAAACTACTTAACCGACTCAGTCACACATTTTCCATATTTAGAGCATTTGGCATGAAACTTAATCCCGACAAGTGTACGTTCGGGGTAAAAGGGGGAAGTTCTTGGGCTATATGGTTAGTGAAAGGGGAATAGAAGCAAATCCACAAATAAGAATTGGCATCAGGTTCGGGTTTAGGGGTGTCCGACCCGTCCTTATCGGGTATTTCCCGTTCGAGTCGGATATTTTTAGTCCCTAAAATCGAATGGGTATTTATGGGGGTACCCAAAAATTTGGGGGTTGGGTATCGGGTATTGGGGTAGGGTACCCGATACTCAATTGGGTACCCCCATTCTATTTAAAAAGAATTAATTATATTTTTAATTATTATATTTTATACGTTTAATTGAAGTATTCTGGGCTATTATTTTGGGTTTGAGGTTTTTGGACTCACTTCAGTACCCTAAGCTCAACCTGAATTGGGAAAGAAATTTAAACAACTAATAGATTAATAGCCCATTACCCATTAGGTCATTACCAATAAAATAGGGGGAAAAAAAGGCCTAACAAAGTTAACACTTAAGTCCTAACACACGGGTAAAGAGAGTGAGAGAGTAGAGAAGAGCAGGCAAAAACTTTAGAGAAAATGGCAGAAAGTCAGAAACATTGCAAAGGAAAGTAGGAAACCCAAAACAGAACTTCACTCCCGATTTTCTTTGGCGCTCAGCGGTTCGGCATTTACAAAAGGATTTGTAAGTCTGTGCCCTTTTTCATATTTAAAAGTATTTAAATAAAAATTTTAAAGTTTAGATGGGTTTTTTATTTTGTTGCAAAAATTTTCTTTTTATTTTTTCTTATGATTTGGAATCATATGTATGTGAAAGTTTAATTCTCTTCCTAAATAATGTATAAATATAAGGAAATAGCAATTTATTGTGGGTGGGGATGAGTATTTTGTGTTGGTCTACTAATAAATTCTATATACCCACAATGTGTTTGACAAAATGATTAGAGAGTTTTTCTTTTGAAAATTAAGTTAAAGTTCCACAATTTCAATAAGTTGTTGATTTTAAATAGATTACATTCTTATTCATTTTAAAGTTATGAGAATGGCTAATTAATTTAATACAATTTTGTTTCCAATTGTAGATAACGAGATGGATACTTTTGGTTATGGAGATGATTCACATTATGTTGCCACTGGAGTAAATAAGAAGACATTTTCCACTTCAGCCTCCAAAGAGGTAAGTGAACAAAGTTTTCCGATTGACAAAGTGAACATGGATGTGGATCTGGAGAAGAATAATATTGATATAGATGAGAATCAAGATGAACATATTGATGACATGAATGAGAACGAGATTGAAAGTGATTTAACCCTAAGAAACGATAGTATGATAGTAGGTCACTGCATTAGTTACATTTTAAGAAGGTAAATTTTAAAGATAAACATGGGGTCCAACAAGTGAAGGGTATTTGTAATTATTGCAGGGTGAAAATTATAGCCACTCCAAGAAAACATGGAACTAATGGCCTTAGAAACCACTATTTCAATTGCAAAAAGAAGCCTCATGAAGTAGAAACTAAACAGAGACGACTTCAAATGCAAACAAGTTTCTTTAGTGTTGGTGATAGTAAAACAGAAAAGCAACTTGGCACTTGGCAATTTGATCAAGAAAAAGTTACAAATGCATTGTCTGTTATGTTGATAGTTGATGAGCTCCCTTTCAAACATTTTGAGAACTAAGGTTTTAGATATTTCATGTCTGTTGCTTGTCCTATGTTTAAGATTCCATCTTGAAAGATTATTGCTAAAAATATCGGTACCATGTATTTGGATGAAAAGTTGAAGCTTAAGTCTTTTTTAAAGGAGTCCTGCCAAAGAATTTCCATCACTATTGACACTTGGACATCAATTAGAGAGTAAATTATATGTTTGTGACTGCTCATTTCATTGATTTTTCTTGGACATTGTATAATTTTTTTTTTGAATTTTCGTCCAATTAGTGGTCACAAAGGGATGAGATTGCAAAAGCTATTGAAAAATATTTGTGTGAGTGGGGGATTGATGGGAAAGTCTTTACTATCACTGTGGATAATGCTTCCTCAAATGATGTTACAATAGGTGTAATTATGAAGAGGTTGAATTCATGGAGTAATAGTATACTAGGTGGAAAGTATGTACACATGAGATGTATGGCACATATACTTAACCTAGTAATGCAAGAAAGGTTGAAGGGGCAAGATGAGCATGTTGCCATAGAAAGCATTAGAGGGGCTGTGAGGTACATTAGAGGCTCTCCTGCAAGATATCAAAGATTTGTTGAATGTGTTGAGCAAGAAAAATTGCAAACAAATAAATTATTATGTCATGATGTACCTACTAGGTGGAATTCCACCTACTTGATGTTGGAGGTAGCAATTGCTTTGAACAAGGCCTTTAATGCAATTTGAGGATGTTGATAGGGATCATGTGCATGATCTTTCTTAGGTTGATGATGATGGAAATGTTTCTGCTAGTATTCCTACTTTGAATGATTGGAGAAAAGCTGATGTGTTGTTGAAATTTCATCATTTTTTTGAGCTTACTTTGAAAGTTTTGAGTTCTTTTTACAAATATTTCTCTTGTCTTGATGACTCTAAATGAGTGGTATGAACAACAAGAAGATGAGGAATTAAAATCGATGACAAAAAGAATGAAGGAAAAATTTGATAAATATTATGGATCGGTTAAAAATATGAACAAGATTTTATTTTATTCTGTGATTCTTGATCCTCCTAGAAAAATAGAGTTTGTTAGCTATACATTTTGATCAAGTTTATGATGATAAGTTTGTTAGAGATGAGTTAAAAGATGAGGTTATGAAGGGCATGAAACAACTATTTGAGGAGTATAAAAGAATATATAGTGATACAGATGTTGTTTCGAGTCCTACTACTGCCTCTACTTGTATGTCTTTTAATTCTTCCATTTTGGGGTCAAGTATGAGTACTTCTAAGATCAATCCTGATAAGAAGGTGTCAGTGACAAATAAGTTGACTGATGGGTTTAAGAAAAAGAAGGGTATTGATGGTGAGAAAGTGAAATTGAAGTTGGATAGATACTTAGGTGAAGTGGTTGAGGATGATGATAAGGAAGATGATGGAGCTGTGCCAACAAAACGTTTTGACATATTGCAGTGATGGGGGATAAATGCTCCTTTGTTTCCTATCTTATCCAAGTTAGCTCGAGATGTATTGGCAATTCCCGTTTCCACTGTTGTCTCTGAGTCTGCATTTAGTATAGCAGGGTGCATTCTTCATGCTTTTAGGAGTTCATTATTGTCTATGACCGTTCAGGCCCTTATATGCACTCAAAATTGGATTCATCGGGGTACTAAGCCAATATCTGTTAAGGAAAACATACAAGATGTTGAACAAATTGAGAAAGGTACTTCTTTATTATTATTTTACATAACCTATGAAGAGGCAAGTAATTTAGTTGTATTATTTGCTATTTTACTATTTCTTTAATATCTACTTGATTTTTTATTTTCCTTTACAGAGTTATCTAAGTTGATTCTTGGTAGTACGAGTGCAAGTACAAGGAATTGAGATGAATTGATGTGATTTTATTAGAGGTAATTGCTTTTTAATTACTTTACTTTGATTTTTACATTTTATTTTTTTTGTATTGAATTCTTATATTGTCTAATACTCTAATTCTTTCTTTAGTTCCTTTTTTAGGGTGTCTTTGACTTTTGTGAGGCGAAAACCGTGAAAAGATCGAAACTTGGAAGAGTACATTGCATACTTGCATTTGCATATTTGAAGGAACTAAAGTCTTGAAGTGTTACGGTCTAATGCCTATGTTATTGTTTTGTATTTGTTCTAATTTGTAAGACTTTAGATATTGAATATTTGATTTAGTTTGTAATGTATTGGGATAATTATTATTTTCTTTGAAAACTTTGTTGGTTTTATTTTCAAATTTATTCAAATGCTTCGATTTAATGCTTTTGTGAGTTGTGATTTGTGATGAAATATTATTGTGATATTGTGAAAATGTGAACTGTGAAGTGTGAAGTTGAATTGTAAATTTGTGATGAATAGAGAATGATGATGATATTAACAAAATATTTGTCGATATATGATATGTATCATATATTGACATTAATGTTTATATTTAAGTTTTAAAATTATATATTGCTTCTATAGGCTCTAGCCGAGTAGATTGAGGAGCAGGCATCAATGCTTGTGGCTGTGGAGCAGCTGGGGAGCTTGCCTATCGATGAGTATTTGCTTGACGGTGCTCCTTTGCCCTTTACTGATAAGTTATCGCTTGCGCATGGTGTCGTCCATAATTTTGGCTTGATCTGAAAAGACACCAAAGCAAACACATCAACATCAATCAAAAAGTTAAACATAATAAACAAATTAATTAATGCAGGTCGACTGTGGTACCTACCTAATCGAGCATCAGCAGGCAGATCACCTACCTAGCAACAAGTTCCTCTCCTCGATGTATCTTGACGCTTCCATTTGACCAAACTGAGTCAAGTCTCGAATAAAAGTGTTGGGCCAGGTAAGGTTCTCATTCCCTAGCATCTCGACGTGCCCCTCCACCACCCCATCGGAATGTTAAACTGACCCTACCTAGCACTTGAATATAGAAGTAGTGCTTTTTTCACTCTTGGCCATGGGACAAAGAGGGAGTAACCAAAAACTTTTGACGAAGGTGGGCTATGAGGTAATAAAAGCCTAAGTCCTCGATGCTACCCAACTTTTGAGACATCAGGAGATGGAGGAGATTTGAGAAATTAGTAAAAGTTGGAGGTTGGTTATGTATTAACATTAAACCACAAAGCTGTGGAAAGTTGAAAAACAATTTGGAAGTAGTTAGGTCATATAGACTTGAAGACCAGTTAGGAGGTCGACTATAGATTGTGCAAGGGAAAACCTGAACCCACACTTCAGAGCCTCCCCGAATACAATGATGCAACCGACTGAAGGTCGATGCATCCTATCAGCAGGACTAGGGATGATCAGCTCGAACCCTGGGGAAATATGATAGAACTACTTAATTAACTCGAGATCCCTACTTGTGATCTTGGAAATAATTTCACTGTGTAAATAACCGACCACGAGATACGAGAGGTTCACTTGGCCCAGCCCCGCCTCTAGCGTCACCTTGAGTATCACTCGAACTACTAGAAGAAGTTGAGTTATCACTAGAAGATTCACTAGAAGCTAGTCAAGCTATCTACCTTCTTGGTTGAACATCCGATCGAGTCTCTTCACTATTACTGCCCCTAACTCTTTTCACCAAACACTCTCAGCATGTTTGTTAAAGGATATATTGTCGAAATAAAGAATAATTAAACTTGCTAAGATTGCAGCAGACTTATAGTTAAGGAGATTAAAGTAAGTTCGACTAGCGAAGAGAGCAGTGAAATCTCAATCTTGACCTCTTAGGATGCTGTAAATGTGTAAATGAAAAATTTTCACTGCTCCTATTTATAGGCCTCAGCTAGCAGGTAACTCTACCGGCTAAAATAAACGGATACCTGGTTGCCTTTTATCATTGCCTAACGTAACAGTCGCATTAAATGCACTGAAACCCTGGTCGATTTTCAAAATGTAAATGTTACCAACATGTTAAGCTCCTCGTCGAGCATATCTAGTTTTCCCAAATCAGCTACTTCCCATTCCTTCTCATCAAACATCTCGATCAGGACTGGAGAGTACTCATGATATTGGATAGCCCAACAGGCCCAACCCAATAACACTCGACTAGGCAAAAGATATAACGTGGGACAACTCAATTCGCTATCATGCCTAGTCCATTGGTGATCGACTAGGTTATTGACCGGACCCAACCTCACTAGGCCTTTCCACCAGCACAAGTATCGACACCTTACCCAGTTAACCAAAGTATGGTCAATTGGATCGATAATGTTTATTCAGCACTCAACTATGGAGATATTTGAATCTAACAGAGTTCCATCATTTTAACCAGAGCATGCATAGATGACTCACAGACGAGTGTTCATCTCGACCCTAGGAGGTCGGACGGATGCAACCATATCTCGGCTGTATTAAATGCTTTGACATACGGCATGCCTTTGTATTAATAACGCGTGCCTCCACCAGTACCACCTTTCTGCAGTGCTAGGGTAGTATGCGCCTCCTTTGTACTGTCATGTCCTATGAAGCTAGAGAATGCGCTGCTTAAAATAGTACACAAAATGGAGAAGACCTAAGGGTCCTCAGGTGAAGACAAAGACCCTTTCTGTATATACAAGGGCATCATGGACATATCAGTCTCTCCAAAAGGGCTATAAATACCCCATTGCCACCCTTCAACAAGGGATGCTTATCTTAAAGCCCTTATTCTGCTACATTACCTTCTAGTCGATTAAGTACTGACTTGAGCGTTGGAATGCTTTAGTCGAGGGCACCTCAACTAGCCTAACGTGTGCTATTGATTGTAGAACTCGACCCAACTACATCATCAAACCTCTTTCTCAACCATCCACCCGATCAATTGGATTGGATTACAACCCAGTATACTATCAAGCTGTTTATACTACCATCAAAGTTAAAACTTAAAATCCTTATTTTACTTTTTTGTTATAATCTTATAAAAATTATGTTAGTTTTATAAGTCTTTTGGGAATTATTTTAGGTAAATATACTTGATAATGGGTTTAGAAATTGCGCAAAAATGAAAAGATGTTTACTTTTATATAATGGAAGATATATTTTATTGCATGTATATTTTGGGGCAAAGTCTTATGTTGTTATTGTATTTCATCAAGTTTTTATATTATATATATATTATTGTTATAGTAATATATAATAATTTAAAATATATATTTTATTCATGTAATGATTTAAAATGTAAATATTAAGATTTTTTTTAATGATTTATTTTTTGGAAATATTTAAGTTCGATGGTCTAAATTGATAGTATCTCTCACCTTTCATCATGTTTAACCCTATTTGCTCTTATCGTGACATTATTACTATGCATACGAATTGACGAGGAGAGGTGCCGACATCAAGACATTGCGGGAATCCACCTCATTTTTTTGAATCCATGTCGTATTGTGAACAAATGACAAGCACATGCTTGTATCTCATTTGATTTGAAAAAGAAGAAGGTAAATCGAAAATATGATGATAATATGGAAGGTTGGCCCTCATCCATGATCTATATGGATAAGGTGCATGCTTATATCTAGAGACATTCAATTTGTTTATATATTTTTGTTATATTTTAGTAAGTTTTTGAAAGAATTTCTGAAATTTATGGATGGATATCACTACGTGTTTGAATAATAGTTGGGGGTAGAAGGTGTGCAGTTAAATCCTTTTGATTCATTTTCTCGTGAGCATTTTGATGGTAGGCCTAGACTGAGTTGGTCTTATTTATGTAACCCAAGATTTTGAAAAAACAAAATATAATATATATATAAATATATTGGCTAAAACTAAAATATAATATGTGAAAAAATTGCATTTTTGGTCCCATAACAAAGGCCCAATTCCAATTAAGTCCAAATAATTTCAAGAGTATCACATTTAGCCCCTTAATTTAAAATTTTTCTCACATTTGGTCCCACCTCCCCACTTCCATTAAATAGTTAATGAAAAAGGCATGTGCAGAACATGTACACCATCAACAACTAGGTTTTGGAGGGAAATTTCACCTGGTACTGTTCATTTCTTTATTTTGGAAGGAAAATCAACTATAAAAGGGAAGAAAGAGGAAAGGAGGAAAATGGAAAAATTATCATATTTTTTATAATAATTGTCATAAGTTTGAATTTAAAATATTCTAAATTCGATGAAATAAATATCCATTTTTTTAAATATTATAAATTAAAGAATTTATTTTTGTCGTGTAAAAAGTTTCAAAATATTCAAAAGTATTTTAAAAAGGGCATTTTATTTAAAAATCCCCAAAACCACTTTTCTATTCATCTTTCCACAGCCAAAGGAAGCTTTTTTCTCCTTTTTTTTATTTTTTATTTTCTGCAATTGGCTACAACATACTAGCAAGAAGCATGCCTAATTTGTCTCCATTGTCGCATGGTAGAGCAGCAGTATAATCTTTGAAGAGTAGCAGTTATTTTATTATTGTTATTTTTTAGCTTGAAAATGTCGGGTAGTGGGGAAGAACCTCAAATTCAACTATTAGGGAGTTGTATGTGCAATGGGGAACTATATATTATGTCCATTTTTTAGATTATGACTCTAATGCGACTCAGCCAGGTTATAGAAGGACATAGAAATTTTCATCTCAAATTGATATTTGGGCATTGAGGTGTGGCTGTGTGGTAGAACCGGGCATAACCGTCGTACATGCAAAGAAGCTACGACCAGCTAGAATAGCTTGACCTTGTTGACATATTTGCTTACCATTATATTACATATATATGCTTGTTATACCTTCTTGTCATTACTGTGTAACTAATATTTTTTTTATTCATTATTAATCTATAGGAAGATAGTGCATGAAGGGGATAGAATCAATGTAAGAAGGATTGGATGGTTCTTAGAGACCCAAGACAGCTGCTAATTTTTACTTTTTGAATCACACGTTATATGTAGAGTATTTTGACTATTATGTAATAATATTAGTTGACCTTTTGTTGGGATGTTTGGTGTTGCTTGTAATGTAATATATATACCATTTTCTATTTACAATAATACTGGATATTCGGAAAAAAATATCCAGTTTAGGCACTTATGTACTTCATAAATGCGTTTATGCACTGAAATTGCACTTGTTGTATACTTATAATCAGGGCTTCTATACTTGCTTTTACAAAGAACAATTTTAACCTCAATTTAATGTGTGGAGCAACCCAATAAAATGTAGTATGTGTTAGAATGTTTGGTATTGCATGTAGTGCAATGTATAATATTTTTTAGATACATTACCAAATATGTTGGATACCTTAAATGCAGATAAAAATACCATTTTTTGTTAAAAATGATATTGAATATGCGAAAAAAATACCAATTTTAGGCACTAATGTACTTCAGACATCTGTTTATGTACTGAAATTGCACTTATTGTGTACTTACAATTTGGGCTTCTATACTTGTTTTTACAATGAATGATTTTAATCTCAATTCAATGTGTGGATAAACCCAATAAAACATAGTATGTGTTGGAATGTTTGTTATTGCATGTAGTGCAATATATCACGTTTTTCAGATATGTTACCAACTCTATTGGATACCTTAAATGTAGATAAAATTACTGTTTTCTATTAAAAATGATACTAATATGCAGAAAAAAAAAACCATTTTAGGAACTTATGTACTTCATAAATACGTTTATGTACTAAAATTGAACTTGTTGTGTACTTACAATCAGGGCTTCTGTACTTGCTTTTACAAAGAACAATTTTAACCTCAATTCAATGTGTGGAGCAACCCAATAAAACATAGTACGTGTTGGAATGTTTGGTATTGCATGTAGTGCAATGTATCATATTTTTTAGATACGTTACCAAATCTGTTGGATACCTTAAATGCAGATAAAAGTATCATTTTTTGTTAAAGTTAATGTTGGATACCATTTTAGGCACTTATGTACTTCAGACATCCGTTTATGTACTGAAACTGCACTTGTTGTGTACTTACAATCAGGGCTTCTGTACTTACTTTTACAAAGAATGATTTTAACCTTAATTTAATGTGCGAGGCAATCCAATAAAATATAATACGTGTTGGAATGTTTGGTATTGCATGTAGTGAAATGTATCACATTTTTTAAATATGTTACCAAATATGTTGGATGCCTTAAATATAGATAAAAATACTATTTTTTTTGTTTGTTAAAAATGATACTTGATATGCGGGAAAAAAGCACCCATTTTAGGAACTTATGTACTTTAGACATCCGTTTATGTACTGAAACTGCATTTTTTGTATGCTTACAATCAGGACTTCTGTACTTGCTTTTACAAAGAACGGTTTTAACCTCAATTCAATGTGTGGAGCAACCTAATAAAATATAGTACGTGTTGGAATGTTTGGTATTGCATGTAGTGCAACGTATCACGTTTTTTAGACACATTACCAAGTCTATTGGATACTTAAAATGCAGATAAAAATACCATTTTTTTTTGTTAAAAATGATACTTTATATACGGAAAAAGTACCCAATGAAATATTTTGATCATACTTTGTGGTCTGATGATCATGAAATGGGCAGATTAGGCAGAATAGAGAACGTTCCCTCATGCATTGAGAATAATACTGAAAATCTAGGAAAAAGTACCCAATTTTAGCACTTATGTACTTGGGGATAGAGTTTTTGTACTCAATTTGTATATGTTGTGTACTTGTGGTAAGGGATTTTGTACTTGCTTTTCCAAATGCCAATTTTAACCTCAATCGATGTGTGAAACAACACATTGGTAACCCTAACTTCAGATGCAAGATTTATCAAATATATGATCATGATAGTATGTGTTAGAATAGTTGGAAACACAAAGACCCATATTCGGCCACTTGTGACATCATTCTTCCTAATATAAATCCCTTACACATGTGGCAAATGAATCACTCTGACACCTCTCTCCTACACCACAAAACCTATCATTACCAAATGACTCCTTATGATCATACTTTGTGGTCTGATGATCATGAAATGAGCAAATTAGGCCGAATGGAGAACGTTCCCTCATGCGCTGAGAACGATACCGAAAATTTGGAAAAAAATACGTAGTTTTGATACTTATATACTTGGGGATAGGGTTTATGCAATCGGTTTGTATATGTTGTGTACTTGTGATAAGGGATTTTGTACTTGCTTTTTCAAAGACCGATTTTAACCTCAATCGACGCATGGAACAACACATGCATGATTTGTCGAATATGTGGTTATGATAGTATGTGCTGGAATGGTTGGGAACACAAAGACCCACATCCCACACATTCAACCACTTGAGCTCTTATTCAAAGTAGTATAAACTATTAATGTGGTCATGATAACTTTAAATGCATGATTTGTCGAATACGTGGTTATGATAGTATGTGTTAGAATAGTTGCGAACACAAAGACCCACATCCCACACATTCAACCACTTGTACTCTTATTCAAAGTAGTATAAACTATTAATGCATGAGCTAAACAAATCATCCCGACACCACCATTGAAAACCAGTAAACCTATCATGACTATATGAGTCATATGACTAATATTCTATGGTCTTATGATCATGCAATTGCCATATTAAATTGAATTAAACTCGATCCCTTATGTGCTAAGAATGATACCAGAAATCCACAGAAAAGTACTTAGTATTGGCATTTTCGTACTCAAAAACTATGTTTATGTACTTAATTTGCCAATGTTGTGTACCTATTATGCGTGTGTTTGACCTTTCACCATTGGAACAATTCTTAGGTGATAAGTCAATTCTGAAAGAAAGTCAAAAGGAAAAAGAAGAACTACAAGTCGGAACACTATATTTCCTTTTAAAAAGGCCGAGTTGAGGCTCAATTCGATGCGTGGAACAATCATAAGACATACTAACAAGATAAAACCATATTTTGTTGAAGAAATGGTGGTCATAGTACCTGTTGAAATAGTTGGGAACTCAAACACCCACATTCAATCACTTGCACTCTCATTTATAGTAGTATAAACTATTGATGCATGAGCCAAATGAATCCTTCCAACACCACCATCAAAAACCACTGAACCTATTTGACTACATGAGTCCTAGGACTAATACGCTATGGTCTTATGATCATGCAATAGCTAGATTAGGGTGAATTGAACTCAGTCCCTTATGTGCTGAGAATGATACTAGAAATCCAAAAAAACTACCCAATATTGACATTTATGTACTCCATAACTGTGTTTATATACTTAATTTGTAAATGTTTTGTACTTGTTGTATGTGTTTTTGTACTTGCTTTTCCAAAGGCCAAGATGAGGCTCAATTCGATGCATGGAACAACAAATAAGACACCATAATGCGACAAAACTATGGTTTGTTGAAAATACGGTTGTGATAGTACGTGTATGGTTGGGAACTCAAGCAACCGCATCCAACCACTTGCGCTCTCATTTATAGTAGTATAAACCATTAATGCATGGGCTAAATAAGTCCTCTCGACACCACCATTGGAAACCACTAAATCTATCATGACTATATGAGTCCTAAGACTAATACGCCATGGTCTTATGATTATACAATGGCCAGATTAGGCCGAATTAAACTTGGTCCCTTATGTACTGAGAATGATACCAAAAATCAAGAAAAAAAGTACCCAATATTGGTATTTATGTACTCCATAACTGTGTTTATGTACTTAATTTATAAATGTTGTGTACTTTTTATGCGTGTTTCTGTACTTACTTTTCCAAGGGCAGAGATGAGGCTCAATTCGATGCATGGACTAACACATAGGACATCATAATGCGACAAAATCGTGGTCTGTTGAAGAAATAATCATAATAGTATATGTTGAAATGGTTGGGAACTCAAACACCCACATCTAAACTTGCATTCTCATTTATAATAGTATAAACCATTAATGCATTAGCTAAATGAATTCTCCCGATACCTCTATCGAAAACCACTGGAACTATCATGACTATATGAGTCCTAAGACTAATACGCCATGGTCTTATGATCATGCAATGGACAAATTAGGCCGAATTGAATTCATTCACTTATGTGTTGAGAATGACATAAAACATTTGGAAAAAGTAGCCACTATTGGCATTTATATGCTCCATAATTGCGTTTGTGTGCTTAATTTGTAAATATTGTGTACATGTTGTGCGTGTTTCTGTACTTACTTTTCCAACGGCTGAGATGAGGCTCAATTCGATGCATGGAACAATACATAAGATACTATAACATGACAAAATCGTGGTTTGTTGAAGAAATGATCATGATAGGCTTGTTGAAGTGGTTGAGAACTCAAACACCTGCATCCAACCACTTGCGCTCTCATTTATAGTAGTATAAACCATTAATGCATGAGCCAAATGAATCCTTTCAACACCATCATCGAAAAACCACTGAATCTATCATGACTATATGAGTTCTAGGACTAATACGTCATGGTCTTATGATCATGCAATGGCTAGATTAGGCTGAATTAAACTTGATCCCTTATGTGCTGAGAATGATACTAAAAATCCACAAAAAAGTATCCAGTTTTGGCATTTATGTATTTCAAAATTGCATTTATGTATTGAATTCACCCTATTTGTGTGTTTATTTTGCGTGTTTTTTTTACTTGCTTTCGTAAAGACTGAGTTTAGGCTCAATTTGATGAGTGGAACAACACATAAGAGACTCTAGTGCAACTAAATCATCTTTTCTTCAAATAATGCTCATGATAGTACATGTTGAAATAGTTGGGAACACAAACACCCATATCTAACCACTTGTGCTCTCATTCATACTAGTATAAAATCATTTATGCATGAGCCAAATGAATCCAATGGCTTATCTAATTAAGTTCAATTAAATCTCTTATGTTCTAAGAAAAATACTAAAAATAGACCAAAAAAATACTAAATTTTGATATTTTTGTATTGAAATCGCCTTGTTCTGTACTCATTTGGAGTGAATTTGTACTTTCTTTTTCTTTGGTTGAATTTACGCCAATTCAATACATGAAATAACATAGAAGACCCACTAATGCAATAAAATCATCTTTTATTCAAGTAATGGTCATGGTAGTATATGTGCAAATGATTGGGAACACAAATACCTATATCCAATCATTTGTGTTCTTATTTATACTAGTGTGAAGCATTGATCTATGTGGTAAATGTGTCATTTTGATATCACCATCAGAAAGCTAACAATATATCATGAGTATATCTATTGTAGGACTAAAAAATAGTGGTTTGATCATCAAAAAATAACTTAAATAATTAAATTCAGCTTAATTTTTAATGTATTAATTAAGATTGGTACCACAGACTGAGAAAATAAGACCTTTTTTTAATTTTAATACTTGATTCGAGATATATTATACGTGATTTCATAATCTAGTATGTCTGTAGAGTGTTTTTATAGTTGCTTTTTCTTATGGCCGAATTTAACTTGTTAATGTTGCATAGAAATTATTAGTATTGGTATGCATATATAATATTATATATGCCTTGAAAATTACTAATGTATCAACAATTTATAACACATACCTTAGTAACAATATTCATATTCATATCAATTTTCATTTGAAATTTTTTCTTAATTTTAGTGTATATGACGAGCATCTGTATATCTAAATAATGAACATCCATATTATTCAAATTACTTTACAAATTAGAAACATCTCATCTCGTCATCCAAATACTCAATATGAATACTAAATTGTCCTAATAATAACCATCCAAACATCAACATAGAATGGAGCAAATTGTGCTCATGGGTCAAAATTGTTGCCCTCCACAAATCCTACCTCCATCGGAACTATAATTTCCTCATTTTTATCCTGCAAAATATAGAATGTATAATCATCAACTGCATAACTGAAACTAAATATAAACAAAAAGATGTGAACATTTTAACATATATAATTAAGGTTTAGGTTACTACAAACACAATTAGAAAGTATTGAAAGTTTGCATTTTGGTACTATAATTGCTTACACACAATATTGAATTAGTTACTAAAATGATAATTTGGAATATGTGAAATTAAATATATGATAATCAAATTAGGGTTCCTAAAAAACAAAACCGATATGCATTAACTAAAATGACAAGAAACACAAACAAATTTAAGAATTTCTTTTAATCTCACAACCAAAAAATCTCTGTGAAAATAAAAAATAGATGACTATCAAATTAAGGTTCTTAAAAAGCTAAACCAATGTGCATTAACTAAAATGACAAGCAAAACAAACAAATTTAAGAAATTGTTTCTCAACCTCACAACCATAAAATCTCTATGAAAATAAAATAGCTTCTTGATAAAGTGAAATACCTTATCCAATTCTTGAAAATATGGGCAAAATTGAAAGTCTTCTCTTGGGCAACAACAATTGCAGATGAAAAGTTGAGAAATGAGAGAAAGAAGAGAAAACGTGAAATGAAGAATAGAAATGGAGGAAAAATAGAAAAAAGAATAACAGTAATGAGAACAACAGTCTTCTTCTTTTCTTGGCGAATGACAGTAATAAGAATAAAAATGGAGGGAAAAAAAAGGAAAAGAAAATGTGAAAGATGAAAAGAATGTTAGGGTTTTTGTGATTTTAAATTGAAGATATGGGCATTTTAGTATTTTTCACACAAGTGGGAAGTTAACTCAAAGTTTAATTTTGAAATAGGGAGTCTCGACAAAGAAAAACATGTGGGGACTGAACACAAAAGTACAGTTAGATTTGGGGATTTAAGGTCAATTAACCGTTTAAAAAACTAAATTAAATATTTCTTTTCCAAATATGATAAAAAATATAATTTAATTTTGATAATTTTTCATGTTTGAAATTTTATTTAGTTATTAACTTGTTAAATTTTTTATTATTTTTAAAAATTAGTTAATTTAGAAATAGATTTTAAAATTTTAATGATATTTTTAATCTAAATATATTTTAATTATATTTAAAATTTGGAATGGTTTTTAATTTTAAATTTAAATTAAAAACTTATTTTCAATTTCATTATCTTTAATTATAACTTAAAACTAATAGAAAATTTAAAAATGACAAAAAATTTAAAAATTAGTTAACTTTTTATTATGATAAAAAATTAAAAAAAAAAATTAAAAATTTATTTCAAATTTATAATAACTAAATTTAAAATATAAAATCTAAAATTATAAATTTAAAAATAACAAAAAATTGTAATTTTTAATTTTAATTTATAACAAAAAATGATAAATTATAATTTTTAAAAATTACTTTTAAATTAAGTAATTCTTAAAAATAACAAAAAATTTAACAAGTTAATAGCTAAATGAATTTCCAAACATGAAAAATTATTAAATATAAATTATAATTTTTCTCATATTTGGAAAAGAAATATTTAATTTAGTTTTTTCAAATACTTTTAAATATTTTTGAAATTTTTTAAGCAATAATTTTTTTTTAATTTACAATATATGAAAAAATTGAATATTTATTTAATGTAAGTTAGAATATTTTAAATTTAAATTTATGAAAGTTATTGAATTGTTTTTGATAATTTTACTAACTTCATTAATTAATATTGTAACACCCTAGAAATTTTTATGATTTCATTTATATGTATATTATCATTATTTGAATTTTTATGAATTTTATTTATTAATTATTTTACAAACTTGTGGTCAAATTATAATTTTTATATACCCAATTTTGTTTAATTGAAACTATGGGGACTCAATTGTGCAACTTAAGTTTCCTAGGGACAAAATTGAAAAAAGGGAAAAATTGGATCTTTTTTTCAAAAAATCAAATGGGTAGCAACAGATTTCTTCCCATTTTTCTTCTTCCCTTTTCTTCTTTCTCCTTTTTCTTTCTTTCTTCCTCCACGGCCAACCATCCACACCACCGGCGACACCATTAACCTCCGAACCAACACCACAACTAAACTCTCCTTACCTCCAGCACTCCAACGACACCTATAGACACGACGAACGACTAGTACCGGAGAGGTACGGTGGAGGAGACCGAGAGAAGAGGTTCACGACGGCAACTGGGTTTCAAGCTTCCTTGTGTCTGACGGCGAATCTGAAGGTGGTTTTGGGTAGTTCACAATGAAGAGACTCGAATAGAAGCCTTGCATGGCTACAAAACGCGGCGGCGATAGTTGAAACCAGCGGCGGAGATAGGTGGTTTTGGAAACTTTAAGGCGATGGTTAACCCCTTTTTTGGTGGAGAAACAGAAAACCAAGGGTACCATTGGAAAGCTCTCGGCGAGGAGCATCTTCTGGTGGTGGAGTTGAACTTTCTAGCGGCGGCGGCGCAGTGGCAGTGACTAGGCAGAATCATCGCCTCGTCGCGATGAACACATGCATGTGGTCTGATCGTGGAGATTTTTCTTCATTAGTGAGATATTGGTATATAACGATATCGTTGGTGTATGCAATTACATGTATATGTTTATACATTTTGATCATCGTGAAACCTAGTATTACCGTATATTATGATGGAATTGGTCGATCAGAACACTCATGCATGAAAATTGAACACCTTTGATCGATTAAATGGGCCTTGTGAATCCAAAATGGTATTATTTCATGTAAACTATAGATTATATAGCATACTAAGTGTAGGAAACCCTAATTTTATGTAATCGGGATTTAATCGACAAAAGCTTGGATTTTTATTGATAACTGGATTATTATGATCAATATCGAGTATCATTATGAAACTATATGTACAAGCAAACCCTGTCTATATATCCAATACTAATAGTATGTCTAGGGCAGTAATATCGAATCAAACCCTAACCAATGTATCAATAGGATAATCGCTCAAATTTGGGGTTGTGGTTGGTATGATTCGAAGTGTTAGTGATCATTACGGTTGAACAAGGATTTTAATATAAGGTTACCCTTTTGAATAGGTGACAGAGGATTTGACCCTGAGGACCAGTAGAGTCTGACCGCACCGTAGGCGTGATTAAGGTGAGGATCTACTGCTTTGGTACTTGTTTGAGTAAAGCAATGTTATTGTGATTGAGCCCTGTGAGGTTCAGTTGATCTGTTACCTATCTTTGCTATCGTTTTTTATGTTGGTTATCTGTTGAACCCTGTGAGGTTCTATCGCTTGACATCTGACTTGACCATTGTTTATTGTTGATTTCTTAACCCTGTGAGGTTCTATTGACTTTATTATCGATATCGTTTATTGTTGCTATCTGAACCTTGTGAGGTTCTATTGTCTTGACTATCGTTATCGTTTATCATTGATTTCTGAACCCTGTGAGGTTCTATTGACTTGATTATCGATATTGTTTATTGTTGCTATTTGAACCATGTGAGGTTCTATTGTCTTGACTATCGTTATCGTTTATCGTTGATTTCTGAACCCTGTGAGGTTCTATTAACTTGATTATCAATATCATTTATTGTTGCTATCTGAACCCTGTGAGGTTCTATTATCTTGATTATCGTTATTGTTTATCATTGATTTCTGAACCTTGTGAGGTTCTATTATCTTGACTATCGATACCATTTATTGTGATTGAACCTTGTGAGGTTCCAATGACTTGATTATCGTTTATGGAATACTATTAATCGTTGAACCTGAGAATCGTACTGTGTCAATCGTGTATCAAAACTATTTTGAATCAATCAATTGTTACTATTCTCGCCATAAACATTTTATCATTTCGTATGTTATTGTTCGAATTGAACCCATACCATGTATTGTGGGTTACCATGATAGCATTATTAGAATTGTATTGTAAAGTTCATTGTTCTACCATGTTGGCAATTGATTGATCAAATTGAAAGTTATGTGTATAGGAGAACTGTTGGGCAGAGTGCCTTGCCAAGCTATTATGCTTGAGCTACTGTTATTGCCAAGCTATTATGCTTGAGCTACTATTATTGCCCAGCTGTCATGCTCAAGCTACTGAACTGATTGTTTACTGAACTATTATTGAACTATTATGGAGGCACAAGGATGTTCCGATATGCATGTTGTATTTGGTTTATTGACTTGCATATGTGTTTGGGTTTGCAATTCTTGTAATTGTATTATGCTCATGGAGCAATAAGGCTGGAGTGGTATCCCAGTCTAGATCGGGCTGATGTTCCGGGCAAACGAGCCATATTTATACCTCCTGACTGTGATCGGTTGAGATGTCCTTAAACCTCCCGAGCAGGATCGGTTGAGACGAATAGGCCATAGAGCCGACGGTCACAGCTTCCAACCTAACAATTGTTAGCAACTTGGTTTCTTTGATGTTTCCTTTTGGCAATGACTTGTTCTTATGCTAAACTATCATTGATTGTTATCTGTGTACCTTGATTTTCGACTGGTCATGTATTGCTTTATGCTATCCTCACTGAGTCCTTATGACTCACCCTCGTGTATTACTCGTCTTTACTCAGACAGGTATGAGACATGAGGACATGAGGACTGACAAATCTGGTAGAGATGGTTGTACTGGAGCCTATTTATGTATATGTATGTATGACTGCGCTTTGGGTTGTTTTGTTTAGAGATGTTGTAATATGTTATGATTACTGATATACTCGTGGTTTATAAGTATGAATCTTGGTACTAGTGACGACCTTTTGGTTTGAATGTTGTTGAACTTCTCATTATGGTATTTAGCACTTCGATACAGCTTCCGTATTTGGATTATGCATGTTGTAAGGTTGTGATGTTGTTGATGTTATTGTTGAGAATTTGTGAAAAATTTTATGGGTCTATTGATTTTATTGATGCATGCTTAAGGAATGAACTAGAATAGTGCCTTAGCTTAGGTGTTATCCCGAGAGGAGGCGCTACAAATATCATTTTATAAAGATTAAAATTTAATTCAAATTCAAATTAAAAATTAATTTATAATTTTAAAATTTATATTAAAATTTATTTTTAATTCTTTTATTTGTAGATATTATTTAAAATTAATTGAATATAAAGTATAATTTAAATTTTACATATAATATAAATTTATAAATAACTTGTTGAGTAAAATATAATTTAAAATTATATTTTTTGTTAAATTTTAAATTTTAATTTGGAAATAAGCATGAAAAAGTGTTTAAAATACAAATATGAACAGTGCTAAAAAAAATTTGCACTTTTGGTCCCACAACTAAAGTCCCATCAATTTTTCCCTCAAAACCCACCTATTAACTGCCATGCATATGGCACGTGCATTTCTCGTTAAGTAGTTGATGGAAGGGGGGAGGCAAGACCAAATGTGAAAAAAAATTTAAATTGTGGGATTCAGTGTGATACTTTCGAAATGAATAGAATTCAATTGGGATTGGGCCTAAGTTATGATACCAAAAATGCAAATTTTCCTATATTGTATGCTAGATTTTTGTTGATGAATTTTTATAATCAAGATATTTAGGGTACTCTCGATTTGGTGTATATAGATATTCATTTGTGATTTCATATTTAATTACAATATTAGTGTGATTGATTGTAATAATTAAAGTATCAAGTCTTCCGTACACAAAGATTAATTTTATGTGAAATGCTCATTGGACATCACCGGCCATTTTTTCATTCTATGCTCCTTTCACCTTTCATCACTTGTGGAAATACATGATTGTTAACTTGTACCTCTCAACAATTTTGTTTTTCTGGAAAATACATGTTTATTAACTATTACATGATAAACTATTGTATAATGATTAGTCATACAACTATGCTACATGCATCTTGTTCTGTTTTTTGTAATGTTGTTTGCATTTCTAATGTTAGCCTTAACAAAATAGTAGCATGGTTTTAGTGTAGTAACACTTGTTTTTCAAATAAAAACCATCTAAGACCTTTGCGAAGCCTTTCCTTAAAACGTAAACAATCTTTTTATGATTACAACTCACTGCGCGCACGCACCGTGATAATGCGATGGGAATAACACTTTGTTGGCTTACCTTTATCTTTACCATATCGGTATGGAAATTATTACATATAATTAAGCTTGTTATGTATGTCCATTGGTTTGGTGCATCTGTTAATGTAAGTTCGGTAACCAGTTCTGTTTTAGCTTGTCGTATGAGTAACTCAGTGTCAAGTGGTACGATAAAAAAGTGTGTAATTGGGATTTTCTTGTAAAATGTACAATAGCCTCGATAGATGCTTATTTTAACTTAAATAATAAGGTTTACACATACATGGATTTTCTGCTATGTCTTTTATTGGTGTGCAAAACAAATAAAACAAACAGTCATGCAAGTGCATGTGTTACAGTAAGTAATAAAGTGATGAAAAAAGTGTTGATCCCATGATAAACTAAATTATTCGCTACTAATTGATCATACACTTGTTTTATTCAAACAAAAATCAATTATGTAGGAATTAAAACTAAATTAATGAAAATAAGAAAAAAAATTACTGATTAAAATTTTATCAGGATATAGAAGCCTGGGATTATAATTTCATCAATCGAATAAGTTGATTACATAATTTTCTTCCTAAGAAATTATAACATTTTATTAGTTTTCAGTCTTATGCAATCATGGGGTTTTTCTGAATTACCCACAATCAAATCTCTAATTTATTCAATTCCTATATTCCTATGTGAATTAACTAAATCATTGATATGGTTGTACCACTCAACTACCTAGGGCAAGTATGTATATTCCTATTCTATTTACGAATTAATTAATTCATCAACTTGAATAATTAATCATAAGCCTTTCTATTGTCAATCAATCCCTGAATTTTCTCTTCCAAGACTCCTCTAGGGTTTAATGATGCACTTGACTATTGATTAGACAATCAAATAGAAAAAGCACACAATAGAAGAAATAACTTAAAGTGCTACTAATTTCATGGAAGCAAATCATGCATCAATTTATTCAAAAGAATCCATCATATATAATCCTAGAATAATGAATTAGTTCATGATTGAATTGTCAAACAAAATATGAATAAAACAAAATATAGTCTCAAATCCAGAATTAAAAAGAAAATCAAAGGGAGAAGAAGAAGCTCTATTCTTAAATGAATCTGATCTCCATTTTATTCTCCTTCAAATCCCAAATTCTTGCGAAACTTCTACTCTCCAAAATAGAAAATCCAAGTTGGTTTTTTTAAGTAAGTGTCTGAAAGGTCTATTTATAACTAATTAGAAGAGTATTCTAGTTAGAATCGGACTCAAATAAATGAGGGATTTTTTGGATCTTAAGCTGCAAAAACTCTTCAACCATTGATAAAGTTTGCCATTTAGTTTTTATTTTTTCAAAATTTTTCACATTTTATATTTTTTCACTCAATTTTTTTCTTTTAAGTTATCAATTCATTTATTTATTTTTTTCATGTCTAAATTCTCTTTCTGTTCAACTAATTTTTTAATTTTTGTTAAAAAATTCATTATTTTGAATATTCATGGTATAATTTGTTTCAAACTTCAATTATTTTAAAGCCCATCATTTAGTTTTTACTTTTTATCTATATGTATCATTGTACATGTATATATAGATACGTAGAGTTCAAATTCTTTTGGAAAAAGTCCATATATTGTTTCTGATATGAATTGGGACTGTTGACCCAATAGACATCCATATTTGAATAAAGGTCTTATCTACATCCAAAAAGATTCACAACTCTTGATGGGTTAGAGCTCTTCCTTGTGAAGAGATGTGGATAGATGTGGATAGATAATACTCATTAATATCTAGGATGATAACTCTCCCTTATGTGGGATACATATTATCTAGATCTCCTAGCTAGATTGGGCTCTTGGAAAACTCACCTATAAATAAGCCATCTTCCTAGCAGTTTAGTACACAGAACTTGAGCATTCACTCTTAAAAGACTCTCTCAAACTCGTAGTTATTTTTCTAAATCTTTTCTTGGGGTATCACCAAATAATCCCGAGGGTTTAAGGTATGTAAATTTGTGGAAGCTCTAATAGCAACCCTGCGAGGCGAGAAGAAGAAATGGAAGGTCGTTCCAATTTAAAGGACGTGGAGTTCGTATACATTCAAGGCTTGTAGACGAGCTTCGTTCTATGGTGGTATTCGTAAGTCTTCTGTTGATAAAAAAAGGTAACATTGGACCACCCATATTTAATATCATGATTTATATGATTAATTGTAATTACATGTTTAAATCATGATTTGCCAATAGTGGTATAGAAGCCGATAGGGCTCGATCTCGCAATTTTTGAATGCAATAGAATATTTATTTTTATACTAAGTACATACATTGAAATTCAACGATCTCGCAGTTTTTGAATGCGATAGAATATTTACTTTTATGCTCAATGTATAGATTGAAATTCAAAATTTACTATGAGCAAGAAAAATATTGTTGGAAATATGTATTTACTCAACAATGTCATTTTCATTCTTGTTCTTACATATATGAAAAGTAGGATCAGACCTCGGACTAGCTTATTTCTTTATGAAATATCATTTTTATTTTAAATTAATAGACTGGTTGCCATTAAAAGAGTTAAATCAATTGCTATGAAAAATACGAGTGCACGTTTTTTTATGATGGACCTTGGGAATTCCTTCTATATGCTGAAAATAATTTTGCTTGACATGGAAATTTGATTGTATATATGATCAATTTTTTAAATATATCAAAGCCTCACTTACATGCAAAACAAGTTAAGAGTCTCTCCTTGAAATTTTTGAAAATTTTGTGGGTCAAACATTACGACATTGAAAGAGCAATATGCAAGTGTGTTGTTAATTATGTATGCTTTGGTATATATATATATATTTTTTATGCTTCAGCATAGTTTGGTTTTCTCTTTATCAACATGCAAAACCATGATTAGTTTGATTTGAATTCAAAAGCACGAAAAATTAGTTTGATTTCCTATTAATCAGCATGTACCATATATCTTCTTGATTTGAATTCAAAACCATGATCGGATTACTTTTTTTTTTTTTTTGAGGCAAAACAGAAGTATATATAAAACTTAAGAATCCAGTGACAAGGCATAGTTGAGAACATCTAACTAAAAAATATGAGAACAATATAAAGAATAAGCCTATCTAGCGAGATGGTGAGCGCATTTGTTTGCCATACGCCGAACATGTTGAAACAAGATATTGCAATCAGTTGGAATACATCTTCTAGCATCTGAAATGATAGGACCGATAGAAGAGAGATTCATATCATCAGTTTGGAGAGCTCAAAGAACCTGCTGGCAATCACCTTCAATCGTTACGTTAGACAAGAGAAATGAGAAAGATTTCACATGCTGCTTTAGCTGCTAAAGCTTCAGCTTCCTCCGGTGCAACAAGTTGAGGAATAATCTTTGACCTCCAAGAAACACACCGCCCCAAACTATCTCTTACCACAATGCCGATACCAATAGCTTGTGGCTCCCTAAAAATAGCAGCATCAAAATTTATTTTGAATTGTCCCTCAGTAGGAGCAGTCCAACAAGTAGTAGAGTTGACCAAAATTCTTGGCACCTCAAAAGATAAAATTGCCGCTCTGAATCTGTGAAGAAAACTAGAAGCAGATTGGACAAGCTGTAGAGGAGACCATTGAGTACCCTCAAATTTCTGAATATTTCTTCGATGCCACAAAAACCAACAGCAAAGTAGGAAAAATTCAAAATCATGTATATCCAAGTGTTGATACACTCTAGAAAACCACTCCAGAACCGAGTTCGCATTAAAAAATAACGAAACGGAAGGCAAATGTGAAAGTGCCCAAAATTGCCGTGCGAAATGATAATGTAGTAAGCAATGAATGACATCCTCCTCTTTATTCTCACAAATATCACAAAATGACTGCCCCTGAGTTTTCCTATTACACAATAGTAAATTTGTTGGCAGAATATTACGATAAGCGTGCCACACAAAATGATGGACCTTGGGAGGGACTTGCAAGACCGAATGAAGCGAAAATCTGGAGAGATTAATGTGCTGCAAGTACCTCTACTATCTTCCAATCTTCTATTTCGGGAGGTTAAAGCAAGATAATATGCTGACTTACCAGAAAAATGTCCGAAATGTGAATAATGCCACACAAGCTCATCCAAATTGTCACCTCTCCCCAACGAAATGCACAAAATGGTCTCAGCATCGGGATCTAAAAAAACCTGCTTGATGAAATCCGATTTCCAACAACCAGTATTAGCATCTATCAAACTGGAAACATGAGCATCAGCAGACAAGACGTTAGAGGGAGAAAAAACTTTGAAAAGTGGGGGACGAGGGAGCCATTTATCATGCCATATACGTACACTAGTTCCAGACCTAATTCTCCATCTAACACCAGCACGAAGCAGAGATATTGCCTCCCATATACCTCTCCAAGAAAAGGATGGATTTGATCCCAATGCTATATGAAATATGTTGCAATCTGGAAAGTATTTAGCTTTATACAGCTTTGAAAACAAGGAATCTGGTCGTTTCATCAGTTGCCATCCCTGTTTTGCAAGCAAAGCCTGATTGAAAGATCGTAGATGACAAAATCCCATGCCACCGTCTCTTTTACTTTGACCAAGAATCTCCCATTTCAACCAATAAATTCGCCTATGGTTTTTATTATTCCACTAGAATAAGGCCATCATAGACTCAATATCCCTAAGTAGACAGTTTGGAAGCTTAAAGCAACTCATTTCATAAGTGGGTATTGCTTGAACAACTGACTTCAAAAGAATTTCTTTTCTAGCTGAGGACAATGACTTCTTGCTCTAGCTATTAATACGCTGCCACACCCGTTCCTGGATATAGGAGAAAATATCCTTCTTAGATCTTCCAACAACCGACGGGAGTCCCAGATATTTATCATGTTTTTCTTCTACTTGTATGCCTAAGATATGAGAAATCCTATCTCGTAGATCAGAATCTATATTTTGGCTGAATACAATAGAGGATTTTTCCAAATTAATATGTTGGCCAGATGCCTGCTTGGGTTGGGTTGACAAAATAGCTTGGGTTGCTTGACAAAATAGAAGAGTGTCATCCGCAAAGAACAAGTGAGAAATCCGTGGAGCATTGCGACTGATAGAGATACCAGAAATCATATTATCCATCTCCATCTTCTTGAGGAGAGAGCACAGAACTTCAGTACAAAACAAAAACAAATAAGGTGATAGAGGATCTCCCTGCTGTAAACCTCGCTGAGGCAAGAAATAACCAAACTTTTCTCCATTTAGCACAACTGAGTAAGAAACTGTGGTAATGCATTTCATAATAAGATCAACAAACTTCGTATGAAACCTAAGTTTCAATAATACTTTCTGCAGGAAAATCCACTCAACCTTATCGTAAGCCTTGGCCATATCTAGCTTGACATCCATAAGTCCTAGGTTTCCTTAACGTCGCTTGCGCAGATGGTTATTTACCTCAAAAGCAACAAGAACATTATCACTTATAAGTCGTCCAGGAACAAAGGCAGATTGTGTATTATATCTGTCTCAGATATAATAGAATCCATAAAAGGTCGTAACCTATTAGAAATCATCTTAGAGACTATATTATATGTCACATTGCACAAACTGATAGGTCTGAATTGACTCAACATTTCTGGATTGCTAACCTTAGGAATAAGTACAATATGAGTGTAGTTATGTTGAGACAGATATTTATCATCGTTCAGAAAACCCAAAACAGAAGACACAACTTGCCTTTCTACAATCCTCCAAAATCGTTGATATAAAAAAGGAGGGAAGCCATCAGGACCTGGAGCTTTGAAAGGGGCCATTTGAGTAATAGCTAACTTCACTTCCTCAGCTGTGAATGGAACAAGTAACTTGGAATTAACTGCATCAGTAACAGCTGGTGAAAGGTGTTGAATAATAGAATCAATTACACCTTCAGAAGAAAAGTTAGAGCTGTATAACTTTTGAAAATAATGCGTAACTAGAGATTCTAGATCAGGTCTTGAGTGACACCATTCTCCAGATTCAGATTTTAAGCTAGATATGAAATTATTACGCATCCTCGAAGAAGCTTTAGCATGGAAAAACCTAGTGTTGCGGTCTCCCTCCTTCATCCAGTCAACCTGTGATCTTTGCTTCCACATAAGCTCCTCCTGATCTAGTAAAGATTCCAGTTCATTCATTAGAGAAACTATTTTTGAAGAGATGGCAGCAAATTGAGTGTCCCTGGAAAGATGTTCCAATTGAGTATTTAGCAAAGCAATCTGTTTCTTGATTGACCCAACCGTTCCCTTGGACCACCTAATAAGACCAACTCGGCAATGATTTATGGATTCACTAAGTTCATCAAGATCTGAATAACAATTAGAAGCTTTCCAGGATTCTTCAATAATCTATTCACAATCAGCATACTTGAGCCAAAGTGATTCAAACTTGAAGCCATGATTAACTTTATGTTTCAGAATCGGACTATGAACTTCAAATTCAATCAAAATTGGAGAATGGTCAGAATGTTTACAAAAAAGATGTTGAACCTGATGGAATGGAAATTTCTGAGACCAGCACAAAGAGGCACATGCTCTATCAAGATGTTCACGGATAGTATTAGGATAGACTAGTCTGTTACACCATGTGAATGGGAAGCCAATGAAGCCCAAATCATTGAGATTAGCATCACATAAGGAATTTCTGAAAGCCTTAGACTGAGAATGTGATATAACAAAACCTCCTTATTTTTCGGACGAAGCTCAACTGGCATTAAAATCTCCTGCACATAACCATGGCAATGGAGACTGGGAACTTAATAGGCGAAGTAGCTGCCAATATAAATATCGCCGAGCAGTATCTGGTTCACCATAAAAACCAGTGAATCTATAGACTTTTTCATCAGAATTAGGATTGACAAGTACATCAATATGCCGAGATGACAAGGACAGAAGTTGAACTATAATATCCTTCCTCTAAAATATCGCAAGACCACCCGAACATCCAATCGTATCAACTGAGACTCCATGAAAATCCAATTTATCTCTAATTTTTGTAAAAGATAGAGAAGACAACTTTGTTTCAGAAAGGAAAATAACATGGGGATGATGCGAGCAAATTAAATCGTTTAATTCCCGAACTGTCCAAGGATTCCCCAAACCTTAACAGTTCCAACTGAAACAACTCATGGTGATCGGCGGGACTGCGAAGTAGTCGCCGCCGTTGAAATTTATTTCTCAATTTCTCCAGATGATAGCTCAAGCATGATCCTTTTACTCGGTCGCCCATCACCACTACTAACCTTCGTGCCTGTTTTATGAGACTGCTTGATAGTAGACAGTGAAATCCTCCTTCGAAAAGTAAAATCCCTCTCACTCCTACAACGCTTACCAATCAGACCCAAATTGGCGTTGTTCTCAATCGATTGTAAAGGAACATCAATTAAGGCGGATTTGCCGATATGAGAATTGCATGGATGTAACCGAGATAGACTGCCACTATCTGGAATCTTTGTAATAGCTGCTGAAATAATTCCAATGGACTCATTAACTTGCAAAACATTTTGTGACTGTAGACAAGTAGACTCCTTCTCCTTAAGAGGCCGAAATTGTGAGCCTGTCCTATGGGTCGGCCTAGTAAATTCATTCTTAGATGAACCAGTGTCCAGTGCAAGATCAGGCATATCTACACCAGGAAAATCATAATGTGGCTTGACAGGTGGAATAGCAAACAAGTGACAATGAGGAGAAGTAATATCATTATCCCCATCACAAGACTTGTCTTAGCCGTGAGAAGAAGGATGAACAGAAAATTTTCCAAACACATCAACCCCACGGAGAGTAGAAGAAGACCTACCACTTGATTTCCCAACTGCAGAAGGAATAAGAGGTTGTCGGACATGGTCATAGAAATAAGAGGCAAATCTGGAAGAAGCACCAAACCCAAGTGGAGAAGCACTTAGCCAGGGACCATATTGGGATGAAGTGATAGAAGAAGCATCATCCGCATACTGGGATTCACAATCCTTAGAAAGATGACCCAGGAGACCACATAAGTAACAGAAGTTGAGTAATCTCTCATATTGAATAGGAAGAAGATGTTTATCCCCGTTTCCCCCCAAAATACAGACAACTCGTTGAAGGGGTTTTGTAATATTCAGACCAACTCGAATCCGAAATATGTTAGTCCCATTTCGACAAATAAAAGATGAATCAAACTCTTTGAACAAACTAATTTTGTTCCCAATCAGCGAAGCAATGTCAATCGACTTCTTAAAAAAAAGGTAAACTACGAACTTGAACCTAGAAATCAGAGAAATCCAAGTTCACCAATTTAGGATCTTCATACTTCTCCAAACCGCATAAAACAATAAGGTTCTTGTCAAACAACCAGGGAGAATCTTGGAGTATCCGGTCTTTATCACGAACATGATTAAAAATAAGGAGGAATCGAAGGTTACCTATTTGCAAAAGCATTAGAAGTTTTTTATATACTTGCAATTGGTTATTGCTAATGGTTGGTTACCATTAATTGTTAATTCAAAAGCTATATAATTTGGGTTGTTACCTTTGATGTGAAAAATTATGGGTAATTTTTCATGAAAGAGCATGAGAATTTCTTCAGCACGTAATTTAGCTAACAGAATTCTATTAGAACTGAACTCTCTATGTGATTATGTAATTTGTTTTCAAAATGTAAACGCTCAAATTATTTGTTTATGGACATAAAGTTATTTTATTTCCAAAATTTTAATTTTATTAAACTTTTTACTTTAGTGGGAGATAATTACCAGCCTTAATGGTGAAAATTTCAATTTCACTGAATTAAAGAGAATAATAAAATTTACTTGAATTTGAAATAAAATATTAGACCAGTACCTAACATAAATGTGCATGTCATACAGTTATGAGACCCAATCAGTTTTTTCTGATCTCCATGGTAGCGGCAAACTTGATGGCCAAAATTATGCAATGTGGGATAGAAATCAGTATTTATTGCACAAAGAAAAGATTCTTGATCATCTCAACACTTCTATGCCAAGGCTTGTTGAGTTAGAAAATGGACGAACTACCCAATATTATTGCGATTTGGATGCGTACAATATGTGGGTAGATCAAGATATGAGTGCGCTTTACTATACTAAGCTACATGCACGATAATCTGATCCATGAATTTGAGAAATATCCTATAGCTACATAGTTGTGGGAGGTATTTAAGGTCACGTACGACAACACCTCAACTACTAGACTGTGGGCAATCACTCTCAAGTTCAACTAGTATGTACTTGATCCAAAGAACTCGATGATCCAACATCTTGATGTGATGAAAGATATGATTCGAGAACTTAAAAATGTTGGATGTAAGCTCACAGACAAACAATAGGTTCTGGACATCCTTAGGTCGCTACCTGAGCAGACTTGGGGATATGTTAAGCTTGTGCTAATGCATAATGAGCAAATAAAGATATTCGACAGTATCGCCAATCACCTTAAGTTAGAGGTTAATCGTAGAGAGTCAGAACATGTATAAGTAGCTGCTCTTGTCACACATGCTGGTCAGCGTGAGCCAATAGAGACAAGCGTGGCAACAAGCAAGCTAGTGCTAGATAAAGCAATAATCAAAGTTAGAACTTGGCCCCATAAGGCAACGATGCTATGAGCAACATCGAGGAAGGAGAGGTGAAATAAAGACCCAAGTAAGGTCAAGTGCTTTAATTGCAAGAAGACAGGTCACTTCGCTCATAACTGCACTGAGCCAAAAAAGGTAAGACTTATACAAAGCTCTCTCAATTCTTTTGTTTGCTCACATGTATTAGTTGCTAATTCTCTCCTTGGTTGGATTTTAGATATAGGAGCAACAAAACATGTGATGAGAGATTGATCAGGATATGTAGATTGCCATCAAGTGCCAGCATGCAGCTACTACATTGCTATGAGGAATGGCACATAAGAGGAAGTCCTTGGAGTTGGAACATACCAACTAAAGCTCAGCACTGGGCGTGAGCCACTTCTTAGTGATGTGCAACATGTACTTGGATTCGATGTGATTTAGTTTCAGTTAATGCACTTTTAAAACATGGTTTTTCTTGCTATTTGAGAATACTAATTTGTCTATTTTTCTTGATAAAGACCTTTATGGATTAGGTTTTATGCATAATGGATTTTAATGTTAGAATTATCACATGATTGCATTTTTTTGTTTCTTTTGCTTTATATATTATTTTTGATTTTATTAAATGGAATGCGGGATTGAGACACATAAGATAAAGATGATAACTAGGTTAGCTTGAGAAGGCCTATTAGGGCCCCTCGCTAAAGTCAATCTCTCTGTGTGAACTATGTTTGGCTGAAAAAGCTTGCCAGAAGCCTTTTGGAAAGGCCAAAAAGGCTACTCATTCCCTAGAGTTAGTCTACTCAGATATACGCGGACCCATGAATGTAAGGGCACGACACGGTGCATGTTATTTCTCACTTTCATTGATGATTGTTCGCGCTATGAGTCAATATATCTCTTATCTCATCGGTCAAAAGCGCCTAATTATTTTAAGTGATTCTTGGTAGAGGTTGAGAATTAGAGGGATAAAAAATTTAAGGTTTTGCATATTGATAGAGGGCAAGAATACTTATCTGATCAGTTTAGACAAATGTGTGAGGAAAAAGAGTATAATAAGATAATTAATGTTCCACACACCCCACAACAAAATAGGATTGCAGAGAGGAGGAATAAAACACTTCTAGATATGGCCAGATCAATTATGGCGCAAGCAAATCTTTCAATATCATTTTAGGGATATGCAATTTTGACTACCACTTATATTTTAAACCTTGCACCCTATAAATCAGTTCATTCAATTCCTTATGAACTTTGGCATAGGACAAAGCCCAATTTAGAGGGATTGTTACCTTGGGGATTAGTAGGGTATGATTAGAGTACTTTTCACAAGCATGGGAAGCTTGGTCTTAGAGCAAGTAAACATGTCTTTATAAGATATTGTGAACACTCAAAAGGATATATTATGTATGGTGAACACCCTAATGGAGAACTGAGATTGAGTCCCATGATGTGGATTTTCTTGAGGACGATTTCCCAACTATAGGAGAAGTAAATAGAGATCTTGAACTATATGAGTTATGAGTTCCTTAAGGTGGCGCATCTATCTTTAGCAATGATGAGGGCTTGCAACCTTATCCAGTAATTGATAGGGATGATGAGAGTGACCCTAGATCCAATAGGGGTGTTCCATTTGGAAGAAAACTCTCAAAATCCATAGTTACAAAGAAGCAAAAGTGGAACAATGCCCTATTGATGATATGAAATCGAAGGGGAATCTTTCATGAGTGGCTCTGTGGATATTGATGAGCCAGCTACTTATAATGAAGCTGTAATTCTCCTAATGCAAAAGAGTGGATAACTACTCTGGAAGAAAAGATAGGCTCAATGGCTAAGAACTATGTTTGCGAGCTAGTTGATCTTCTAGTTGGACATAAAACCATTGGGAACAAGTCGGTTCTAAAGGTCAAGTGAAAGACAGATGGATCAATCGACAAATACAAAACTCAACTTGTGACGAAGGGTTACACCCAAAAATATGGGATAAATTATGAAAAGACATTCTCCTAGTGGTGAGGTTTGCTTCTATTTACCTAATTCTAGTCATAGTCGCCCATTTAGATCTGGAATTATTTTAGATAGATGTCAAGACAACATTTCTCATGGAGAGCTGGACGAGAAGATCTATATGGATCAACCTATGGGGTTTCAAGAAATGAAACATGAGCACAAAGTTTGTTGCTTAAGATAATCCATCTATGGATTGAAACAATCATATGGACAATGGTACTATCGATTTCGTTGAGTTATCATATCGATAGGCTTTATGATGATCCAGAAAGACCATTGTCTGTATGTCAAGAGAAATGGAAAGAGTTTTTTTATACTCTCACTGTATATGGACGATATTTTGTTCGCTAAAAATGACATAGAGTTTATTGTCGCCACTCAGAAGTAGATATTCTCCACATTTGAAATGAAGGATATGGGGGAAGCCGAATACATACTTGGTGTTAAGATACACTAAGATTGCTCTAGAAGACACTTGAGTTTGTCTTAAGAGACTTATATAAAGAGAATTATAAAACGATTACGTACATAATGCTAACCCAATAGCCACACCCATGGATAAAAGTTGTGTTCTTAGCAAAAAAATGTGCCCCAAGACAGAAGAAGAAAGGAACACATGTCTAAGGTTCCATATGCGAGTGCTGTAGGAAGTATGATGTACACTATGATGCGTACTCGACCAGACTTGTGCTTTGTAGTTGGGATGGTGAGTAGATATCAAAGCAATCCTGGACCTGACCATTGGGCAGCGGTCAAAATGATACTTAGATATTTGAAAGGAACAAGTGATCTCACTTTGTGCTACCATAAAGATAGCTTAAGACTAATTATATATAGTGATGCTGATGGATCAGTGGGTAGAGATGAACGCAAGATAGAAGAAGAAAGGAAGAGCATGTCTAAGGTTCCCTATGTGAGTGTTGTAAGAAGTCTAATGTATGCTATGATGTGTACTCGACCAGACCTGTCTTTGCAATTGGGATGATGAATAGGTATCAAAGTAATCTTGGACCTAACCATTGAGCAGCGGTCAAAAGGATACATAGAATTTTGAAAGGAACAAGTGATCTCACTTTGAATTACTATGAAGGTAGTTTAAGACTGATTGGATATAGTGATGCTGATGGATCAGCAGATAGAGATGAATGCAAATTCACATTAGGATATGCATCCTTACTATGAGGCACTGTTATCACTTGGTGTAGCAAGGAACAACCTTGCATCTCCTTGTCCGCAATGGAAGCAGAATATGTTGCATGTATATCAACAGTACAAAAGGCTATCTGGTTGAGAAGATTTCTTCAAAGTCTGCACATTTCAGCATATGTTGATGATGTAATTATTATCTATTGTGATAATACAATTGCTTTGGCATATGCTAAGGACCCCAAGTACCATGGAAGGACCAAGCATATAGATATCATACATCACTTTATTCAAGACAGTATTGCGTAAGGACAAGTAGTTCTCAAGCATATTCCTAGTAGCGATATGGTTGCTGATCCATTTACCACATCTTTGTGTAGAGATATGTTCCAAAGGCATATTAATAGTATGAGACTTCGTAGGATTTGATTATTGGCTTGTATGAACATTTTTATTGATTAATGAAATTATGATGTTCTTTTCTATTCTTATATTAGTATTAGTATACTGGTTGTAAGATACATGTGAATGTCAACAGGCCTTAATTAACCCACTCACACGAGCAATTGCCCTGGCGTTTTGATAGTAAGTTGGATGAGACTTGTAGATCATGTATGCATTGTTGAGATGCATATGAATGATCGCCTTTACATTTTTGAAAAATTAAGAAAGTTAAAATATAACTTATAGTCGCCTTAGCTTGGAGGCTAAGATGAGATCATATTTGGTCGATTATGAAGTATGTCCACCTTTATAAAAGCCTGTTTGTAGCCAAACTTGCGAAATACTGGAAGGTATTTTAGAAATGACAGTCTAGTATTGCGCAGGTCAGATGCTTGAATAGCAAATGGACTAAGGTTCATATGAAGTTAAGAGTGTGACATACCTAAAATTAAGTGGGAGCTCCATTATAGCATGTATTCATACTACATGTACTATGCGATGACCTTTAAGGAGAGTGACTGAATGGGTTCCTGCTTCATCACTATGTGAGCCCTCATTATTTCTTGTACCCTTTGGAACTTTGGACCATGTCGTGAATTGTAAGCTTGCTGATGCCACTTTAGCATGCTTCCAATGACTATGATCAATTTGATCTATCGAAGCATGACTAGGAAAGTTGTCAAGACCAAGTGAATTGGCATGAGGGGCCGAGGAAAAACTAAAATTTGTAATGCGTTCTTGTTCTATGGCTCATAGGCCTGCGGACTAAGTCAAAAGTATTTGACATAGATATATAGTGGAAAGAGTCAAGCATGCTCTACTTGATACTGAAGGATCAGAGATGATTGATTTAGTGCGACCACATAGTTTTGGGTACTTAGTGAGTTTTGAGTTGTAAGGTTATATTACTTTGGTGGTGGCTTACTATAACTCTCCTTACTTGATTTCTTCTCGCTTGGTCGTATGCCTTATTCCCTGTATGAAAAAGGGACGTGATAGATTATGAATTTGATGAGATTGAGTCAAATATGTATGAGTGAGGGATGTTACAAATTGGGACTCTGGACCCAATAGACATCCATATTCGAACAAAGATCTTATCTATATCTAGAAGGACTCATAATTCTTGATGGATTAAAACTCTTCTTTGTGAAGAGATTTAGATAGATAATACTCATCTATATCTAGGAAGATAATTCTCCCTTGTGTGGGATAGACATTATCTAGATCTTTTAGTTGGATTGAACTATTGGAAGACTCACCTATAAATAGGCCATCTTCATAGGAGTTTAGTACACACAAATTGAGTATTCATTCTTAAAAGACTCTCTCATATTCGTAGTTATTTTTCTAAATCTTTTCTTGGGGTATCACCAAATAATCCCAAGGATTTGAGGTATGTAAGCTTGTGGAAGCTCTGATAGCAACCCTGCAAGGCGAGAGGAAGAAATGAATAGAAGGTCATTCCAATTTAAAGGACGTGGAGTTTGTACGCATTCAAGGCTTGTAGACAAGCTTCGATCCATGGTCGTAGTTGTAAGTCTTCTATTGATTAAAAAAGTAACACTGGAACACCCATATTGAATGTCATGATTTATATGATTAATTGTAATTACATGTTTAAATCATGATTTGCCAACAGTTTCATTAGTATATATTCTTTAAAAAATTTCTTAATCTATTCAAAAATACTATAGAGAAGAGTCATGTGGATGGTAAGTACATCCATTAATTTTTGCACTATAACAATGAGCATAATTTAGTTCCTCAAATATATCCAATTTTATTTCATTTTATTCTTCTAGTTTTAACTTTTTTGAAATATTAACAACTATTGCACTTCTTATTTTGCTTTTGTTCCTACTATTTGTGATTTACAACACAAAGATTAGATTATTTTTCCCAATTATATTTATATAGAATTTCAGAAATAAATATAATAGTTCATTTTATCCCTATTTTTGTTTTTTGCATTCTAATTTTCTCCTTATATCATCTAATGATTCTATTCTAAGATCAAATTTAATTTGTATAATTACGTCAATGTACTATTATTTTTTGATTTTTTTATACTAATCTCATTCTTTTTGCTTCACTTGATAACTAAGCAAAATCAAAAAGCAAATCCCTCTATTAGCTTATATTACAAAATAAGGTCTAAGTTTGTAATCATTTTATCAATCTACTTAATTATTTTAATTGTTTCTATTTCTATTATGTTTTTCTATTGACTCGGTTAATTTTAAACAAAAAGTAAATAACACATATTTTTTTGAATTTTTTTGGTAGCCTATTGTGTAATACTTGAAATTTTAAGTGCACAACTTAATATATTATGATCATATTTTTAGGTTAAGGTAATTACAAAATTTTACAATTCTAATAATGCTCGACAATTTTTAACCCATCAATTTTGTGCTTTATCATTTTTATCTATTTTTACTTTTTAGCACAAGTGTCTCTTAATTCTTCACTATGTAGTATTTCTTACTTCTGGCTCTTTTTCTTTTTTCTTTTTTCTCTTTTTGGATAAGGCCTACAATCTTCCTCACAAATTTCTTCTTTAGAAGTTGGTGTTTGATCATTTTAATATTTACATTTATCTACATGTCCTTTCACATTACTCCATTGATGATGAGAATATGGTCACATTATGGTGGAAGTTATGAACATTAAATCTACATGTCCTTTCATATTACTCCACTGATGATATGAATATGGTCACATTATAGTGGGGGTTAGTGGAGTTGTGAAGAGTCCCTCATTATTCGTTAGAAAAGGAAGAATCCCTTCCTTTATCTTTTTCTTCTTCTTCAATTCACATTTGCACCCCTCCATATTCCTATATGTAACCTTCGGTTTACTTATTCGCTAATTCTCATTTATTTTATAGAGGTCCTCCACACCTATAAATAGGAGTCATTTCTTTCTTTTGGTAACCTTGCAAGAATTTTATAACTGCTATATTGCACACACTAAATGAGAGTTATACTAGTTGAAGGAAGGTGTTCTTGTAGTGAAGCTTTGAACTTAAATCTTGTCCAGAGTTTTTGAGTTATACGACGTTGTTGGGCTGTTGTATCCTGGAGGGGATAAGTCAAGAGTATTATTGCTGGACCAGTAACAAATTTCTACTACAGTGGGCTTGAATCTCCTTAAAGAGAACGAGATATCCGCGCCTCAGCCTAGAGATTGTTTGATATTTTTTTAGCTGTAATTATACTTTCACCTTCAATTCTAAGGAGATTCAAATGGTTACAGTTGAAAAACTAGCGGATGTTAGCATGGGAGATCTCAACAAGCTATTTCGCTTTACTGGCACCCACTTCAAAAGGTGAAAGGGTAAAGTTCTTTTTTACTTTCTCTTGAGACCTTGATAATGCAAATTCGTATGGAGGAAGAAGCAAGAGGCCAGGATGCACTTATGCAGTCAGTTGAGACCACTTTGCAACTTGTCACTACGTAGGTAAATTTGGTTTCTTCAAATAATGTTGCACCCAACTCTCACAAAAATACCTACTTGATGCCAAAAAAGAAAAATTATGAAAATGCTAAATCTCCCAAGAAACATAATGGTCACAATAACTAAGCACAACATCAACATCAAAATTTGAAAATATGTTATGTCTGTGGCAAGAGTGGGCACATTGCTTGATTTTGAAAATATCGAAAACATGAACCTGTCTGCAGGCTAATGTAACTGAGGAGCCACTTGTGGTGGTGATAACTGACATAAATATGGTGGAAAGTGTTGATGGGTGGTGGGTAGATTCTGGTGCGAACCGCCATGTTTGCTATGAAAAAGACTAGTTCAAAGTGTATACTTCCTTTGAGGAGCCCAAAACTATTATGCTTGGTGATTGATATACCACCTAAGTACTTGGAATGGGAGAAGTTGAGTTGAAATTCACCTCAGGAAGGGTGCTGACTTTGAAAGATATGCTATATACTCCTTCCATGAGGAAGAATTTGATATCTAGTTTTTCACTCAACAAGGCTGGCTTCAAGCAAATTATTAAGTTTGATCAATATGTAATTATTAAAAGAGGTGTTTTTGTGGGAAAGGTACATGCATGTAATGGGATGTTCAAGCTAAACATTCAGATGAATAAAGTACATTCTACTTCTGTGTATTTGCTCTCTTCTACTAGTTTTTGGCATACTTGTTTATGTCATATTAATAACCGTTATGTGGGAATCATGAGTAACTTAGGATTAATTCCAATGATTAAAAAGGATTCTGAAAAATATGAGGCTTGTGGTAAAGTCAAGATTACTAAGAGACCTCATCCCAATATTGAAAGGAAAACTGAATTGTTAGAATTGATTCACAATGATTTCTATAAATATACTTTTGTTTATTTGATGAAAAATAAAAGTGATGTGTTTGAGAAGTTTAAAGATTACCTCCGTGAAGTGGAAAATCAATTCGGTAAGAAAATAAGAAAAGTTAAAAGTGATGGAGGTCGAGAATATGATTTCAATGAGTTTAATTCTTTTGTTAAATCATTGGGAATAATTCATGAAGTTACTCCTCTATATTCTCCTGCATCTAATGGTGTGGCTGAAAGAGAAAATAGGACTTTTGTTTAATTGACGAGTGCCATGCTTATTAAGTCAAGTGCACCTTTGAATCTTCGGGGTGAAGCTATTTCAACAGCTTGTTTGTGTTAAATAGGATGCCACATAAAAAGGCCAGAGTAACCCCTTTTGAACTATGGAGAGATCCTAAGCCAAACTTGGCATATTTGAGAGTTTGGGCCTGTTTAGCTTATATAAGGCTAACAGATCTTAAAATTCTAAAGTTGGGAGTAAAAGTTACCACTTGTGCTTTTCTTGGTTATGCTTCTAATAATACAACCTATATATTTTTAAATCTTGACGATAATGTGATTTTAGAATCAAATGATGCTATTTTTCATGAAGAAAAGTTTCTGTTTAATTCTAAAAATAGTGGGGCTCAAAGAGACAATCAAAATATTTTGTCTCTACCTAGCTCTTCTACTTCAATTTTGAGAAAAGAAAATAGTAATGATTTTCAACTACAAAGAAGTACAAGGGATAGAGTAGAAAAAGATTTTGGTCTTGACTTTTATGTTTTTAATGTTGAAAATACCCACTGACTTTACAAGAAGCTTTATCTTCACCTAATGCTATTTTTTGGTAAGAGGTTGTAAATGATGAGATGGAATCGCTAATTTCAAATAAAACTTGAAAATTAGTTGATTTACATTCGGCTTATAAAACAATTGGGTGTGAATGGGTCCTCAGGAAAAAATTAAAATCGGATGGGTCTATTGATAAATATAAGGCTAGATTAGTTGCTAAAGGTTTCAAGCAACTAGAAGGCCTAGAATTTTTTGACAATTATTCTTCGGTTACTAGAGTAACATCCATTAGACTCTTGATTGCTATTGCTGCAATTTTTGATTTACAAATACATCAAATTGATGTAAAAATTGCATTTTTAAAGGGGGACTTAAATGAAGAGATTTACGTTGACCAACCCGAAGGTTTTATAGAAGCAAGCCAAGAAAACAAAGTTTGTAAATTAACTAAATCCTTATATGGCTTGAAACAGGCACCTAAGCAATGGCATGAGAAGTTTGATTTGTGTGTGATTAAGAATGGTTATAAATCAAACGTGTAACACCCCTAAAATTCAGTATTTTTGGAAATAAGAATTTAGAAATTAAGAGAATTATTGGTCGGATTTTAAGGCCAGGAAAAGAAATGGAAAAGGACTCATTGCGAGATTGTGGTAGTTTTGGGGTTAGATCGAAATTTTAAGGGATTAAATTGATTATTTTCTTGATTTAAGGGGTGTGTATGGAAGAAACTAGTCAATGGGGGCTTAGGAGAAATTTTTGGGACTTCATGGACTCAATTGAGAAGTGCTTAAATTCAAGGACTAAATCGCAAAATAGGAAATTTTGATTTTAAGAAAGTGGGCAGCAACTTTCTTTTTCTCTTCTTTCTTCTTCTTTCCCTTTTCTTTTCTTTTTCTTCTTCTTCCTTCTTTCTCCTCTCCCGCGGCCATCCAACCACCACCCACCGAAGACACTTCTTTCTCCGAACCAACACCCCAAATCAACTCCCCTCACCTCTAGCACTCGACCAGCACCACCATACGCGGCGGAAGACCACCAGAACAGCACGATGAAGGACATCCGAAAACAAACTCACGGCAAGCAAATGGGTTCCTCATTTTTCGACGTCTGATGGTGCATTTGAATGGTGGTTTAGCTAGTACTCAATGAGGTGAACAAGGTGGTAGTACTGCAAGGCGGAAATACATGGTAGAGACGGCGGAAAATCGGCGGCGAAGCTTTGAACAGTGAAGGCTTTGGAGCGGGTTTTGAGGGGTTTTTCAGTGGATTTTTCAAAAACCAAGGGTACCGTTGGAAAGCTCTCGGCGAGAGGATTCTCTGGGGGGTGCAGTCTCATTTTCCGGCAACGGTGCTCCGGCGACTTCATACCAGTTTTACCTCATCGATGTGACGGTCGTAATTGTGTAATCGGTTTGTGGTTTTGATACTCCAGTAGCAAGCTTTGGCATTTGGATTTAGTTGTACCTTTAATATATATATATATGTTGCATATGTTGTACCTTTCCTAATTTAGCATTGTACCTTGCCAAGAATAGGAATTGGGAAGAGATGATATGTTTATATATATGTTGATTCCTATGCAAGGAGTATGGATTAAGTGGACCCGGACTTATGCAAAATGCCAAAACTTGGATTTAAATAGTATTAAGGATTATATTATAAGATTAAATGACATTTGATTAGGAATTGATTATGTAAGGATTAACAATATTGTGTGATTTAGGATTTTGACCATGACCTTGAAATAAGAATGAGATACCGTATTAATCGATAAATTAGTGATTCTGGATTATTAATGGTATAATTGTGAGTAATAGGATTTAGTATGGATTTTGATTGTAAATATTACCTTTTGGTTAGGTAACGATGAAGTGGGTCCCACGGACTGATAGGCTGCTGACTGTGATAGTAGTTCTGAGACTACAAGAGGTGAGGGTCTGCCAATTTGGCACTTCATTTCATTTATTAGTATTTGTGATAAACCCCTGTGAGGGTTACTGTTTCTGAACTGACTGTACTGTTATTGAAATCTGTGATCTGTTAAGATCTTTGATATTTTGTTATCTGATTCGGATAACCCTGTGAGGGTGATTTCTGTTCTGATTCAATTTTCTATTGGTTTTGGTACCCAGAACGTTTTCTGACATATGCTATATGTTCATTTTGTTATCTGTCCTGCTATCTGTCTGTTATGATATTTGTACTGTCCGGTACTGTTACTGTTCTGAACTGTCTGTACATCTGATACGCTAGGAGCTATTCCCTGGGCATATGTTCTGTAAGTATGATACGCTAGGGGCTATTCCCTGGGTATATGTTCTGTAAGTCTGATATGTTAGAGGCCATTCCCTGAGTATTCGTTCTGTAAGTCTATGTACGCTAGGGGCTATTCCCTGGGTATTCAGTTTGTCAGCCATATGCTAGGGCTATTCTTAGGTATGGGCGATGTGTTAGGGCTATTCTTGAGCATCGGTATGTGCTAGGGCTATTCCTAGGCATCTACTGTTTGTTTATCTGCGATGTGTTAGGGCTATTCCTGAGCATCGGTGATGTGCTAGGGCTATTCCTGGGCATCTACTGTCTGTTTGTCTGCGATGTGTTAGGGCTATTCCTAAGCATCGATGATGTGCTAGGGCTATTCCTGGACATCTACTGTCTGTTTGTCTGTGATGTGCTAGGGCTATTTCTAGGCATCTACCGTCTGTCGGCAACTGTCGTGTATCAAGTTGTCACACTTGGATAAGACTGACTTAAATGTAAATGTTATTCGGGACTGTTCTGTCCGACTGTAATCTGACCTGACCAACTTTATTCTGCCTGCTAGACTGTTATTGACTATTTGAATGTATCCGATTGTATTTCTGTTAAGTGTTGATTGATGATCTGTTGAGTTGATTTCTTCCTCAACAGATCCCCATTATATATGTTACAATTATCCCTCACTAAGTTCTGTGGACTTACCGCCTCGTTTATCTTGATTTTCTCAGACAAGTATAAGTGAAGAATAGGAGATTCCAACTTGGAGTGAAGAAATAACTTTTGTAATAGAATGGGTGCTCAGATGTTTAATAGGCTTCACTTGAATGCTGTAATTGGATTTAGTGACATTGCGGTATGTCAGGATTGATGTCAGTAACATGATGCCTTTATATGTTTTGTTAGATGTAAGAAGTTGAATTATGACTTATTTAACATTTTGAAGAGTTAGTGAGTTTGAAATCCGCTGCTATATGTATTTGATAAGTATTGAAAAATTTTCTGATTGGCGTATTGTTAGAATCATGTATGAGATTTAAGTCTGAATTAGAGTGGTGCCTCAGCTTAGGTGCTATCCCGAGTAGGGGCGCTACAAAACGAGTGTGACAAGTGCATTTATTATTAGTCGTGGAATAATTCACATGTTATTGTTTGCCTATATGTTGATGATTTATTGATCTTTTGATCTAATTTGCATGTTATTAAAGAGATAAAAAGCATGGTTAGTAGCCACTTTGACATGAAGGATCTTGGAAAGGTAAACTTTATTTTGGGTATGAAAATTACAAAAACATGTGATGGTATTTTCATTGACCAGTTGCATTATGTTCAGAAAATTTTGAAAAAATACAACTTTATTGATTGCAAGCATGTTACAACTCCTTTTGATTCAAGTGTTCACTTATTTCCTATTAAAAGTGATGATGATATGATAAATCAAAAGGAGTATGCTAGTTTAATTGGGAGTTTGAGATGTGCAACTGATTGTACTCGGCCTGATATTACATATGCAGTAGGAGTACTTAGTAGGTTTACAAGCAAGCCAGGTATTGAACATTGGCATGCTATAACAAGAGTTATGAGATATTTACTTGGTACAAAAACATATGGTTTGTTCTATAAAAAATACCCTACCGTACTTGAAGGCTTTTCTGATGCAGATTGGAACACTTTATCAGGTGATTCCTATTCTACCACTAATTATATTTTTACTTTGGGTGGTAGTGCTATTTGTTAGAGATAAAAAAAACAAACTATTATTGATAACTCTACCATGGAGACTGAGCTTATTGCTTTATCTTCAGCTGGTGAAGAGACCAATTGGTTAAGAGATTTATTGTTCCAAATACCTTATTTTGAAAAACCAATTCCTTCAATATTAATCATTGTGATAGCACTGTTGCAATTGGTAGAGTACAAAACCATTACTATAACAGTAAATCCAGACTTATAAGGAGGAAACACAATATTGTGAGATATTACTTAACAAATGGTACCATTAATGTTGATTATGTGAGATCTTGTGATAATCTTGCAGATCCATTGACTAAGGACTTAACACGAGAAAAGATTCTGGAGCACATTGAGGGGGATAGGGTCGAAGCCATAAAGTCATGAATCATATATGAGGAAACCTAATTTAGGGATTAGAGATCCTATAACCAAGTTCAATGGGAAAAACGAATCATATGATGACTTGTTATGAAATGCACTATCATATTTGTCTCCTTATCCCTATGATGTGAATGCATTTATCTTGTAACGATATGAGAAGTATGAATTTAGTAACTCTTAATGAAAATCTGTAGCTCTTACTAGTGAGGTGTCAGAGTTACAAGAGCACCCTTGACAGATTTCACCTATGTGAGCGTGGAAGTAGACTGCTTCCAATGAGAATTAAGCTTATTCACAAAAACACTCATGAAATCCGGGATAACACAAGGCCGTAATGTGCTGGCTAATAAAGCTTATGTCAACACCTTGACTGTTATGTGTAGGCAGTGATACTTTATTTCCCTTAAGCAGTCATAGTTCAAGTCTGAGATCACTATAGGCACTGGAGTAGAGGTTGCTGCTTTACTAAGTAGAGGTTCAATGCAGAGAACACCTTCAATATGCATAATAGTCTCCCTTCAATTAGTATGCTCTCTTTTAATATTAAAATGAGCGGGGGAATGTTGGTGTATGAGTATTTTAATATTTACATTTATCTACATGTCCTTTCACATTACTTCATTGATGATGAGAATATGGTCACATTATGGTAGAAGTTATGAACTTTAAATCTACATGTCCTTTCATATTTCTCCATTGATGATACGAATATGGTCACATTATGGTGGGGATTAGTGGACTAGTGAAGAGTCCCTCATTATTCGTTAGAAAAGGAAGAGTCCCTTTCTTTACTCTTTTTCTTCTTCTTCAATTCACATTTGCAGCCCTTCATATTCCTATGTGTAACCTTTGGTTTACTTATTCACTAATTCTCATTTATTGTTTGGAGGTCCTCCACACCTATAAATAGGAGTTATTTCTTCCTTTTGGCAACCTTGCAAGAGTTCTTATAACTACTATATTGCACACACTAAAGGAGAGTTATACTAGTTGAAGGAATATGTTTTTGTGATGAAACTTTGAACTCAAATCTTGTCCAGAGTTTTTGAGTTATACGACGTTGTTGGGTTGTTGTATCTTGGAGGAGACAAGTCAAGAGCATTACTGCTGGACCAGTAACAAATTTTTACTGTAGTGGGCTTTTGAATCTCTTTAAAGAGAGTGAGATATCCGCACCTCAGCCTAGAGATTGTTCGATATTTTTTCAACTGTAATTGTACTTTCACCATCAGAAGTTTTGGGTTCTTTAACTTTTCACAGAATAATTTTCAAATTCCTTTTTTCAGTACAACATGTAAATATAAATACAATGCCCATCATCTTGTGCCTTTTTGCATTTTAGGCTTTTAAATACTAATTTTAGATGTGTTGGAAGAATATATACTTTTTTCTTTTTACTTGATGATTTTTTTTTTTCTTTCAGCTTTTTAATTTTTTTACCACACTTTTTCCTTTGATTATATTTATATTTCACAACAATAATAAGCATATAAAAATCCATGCTTAGCATGGGCCAAATGCTAGTAGAAAACATGTAGTAAGTGAAATTAAATGTACTATAATATGATAGACTTCAGAGACTAAAAAAATCTCTCTAATTTTCATCAACCACATATCGATTTATAGACGAAATTAAATTTTGTGTAAATTTTATAAGGCAAATTAGAAAATAGAGATGGATGTAAATTGTGTTTGAATTTAATAAAGTAAAATTAGATAAAAGGGAATTAATGATTCAACATAAATGGATATAAGATGGACCGTAAGATGGAAATATTTTTTCTCAATAATCCATCAAAAGTTTATGTTTTATTATATACATTTGAGATAGAAAAAATCCATCCCAGAATTTAAAAATTCTTAGAGGATTTTTGAATAAAATTCAAAATTGAATTTTTTTGAAAAAGTAAAAAAATTCAGAAAATTCAGTTGTCTCTAATTTTTATGAAATAAAAGATTTTGCAACTTAGAAATGAATTTGAGAAGAAAAAAGCTCCAATTCTTCAGATTAGAGATGGATTTAATATTTTAAATTTAATTGTGCAATTTAGAAAGATATTGATGGAAAAATATGTTCCTATTTTGTGCAACTAAGAGGCAAAGTAGAGACGGATTTAATATTTTAAAATTTTCTCTTCCTTTTTCTTAAAAAATTCCATCTCCAAATGAAGCAAACTAAAATTGCCAATCTTTGTGAAACTTAGCCATAACACAATCCTTCCATCTCTCGATCTTGTCTAGCTAACTTCAACACTCTCACTCCCTCACCACAAATCTTAATTCGCCATCGGGTCCAGTCCATCGGAATTGTGCCCTTTCGCTCCTTGTTCTCTAATTCCTTTACTCTCTGTACTAAGCTTGCTCTCCTATTACCATTAGGAACCACTATATCCACTACATTGCCTTTGAGGTTATCTCAACTTCCGCCCATATCAATAGGGACGTACACCCCGGGGAGGATGGTGGGGGGTGGGTGGGTATGTTACCTCCGAGCGAGCTTGTGTTCAATCTTGATGCAAGAATTATTAAAAAACCAAAATGCCCCTCAATTGAATGAAATTCACAAAAATGCCATCAGGATCTGCATCTTTTTGAGTGGATTGAGCCAACGATCCAATCCGAACTCGAGAACTATACAAAATCCCAATCATTTAATAATGTTAGTGTCTAGGAGGATCGTGTGCCACGTGAGATGAATAGTATATGGGATATCCCTTCATTTAATGCAATAGGGAAATTTTGGAAGAGATCAATCCAACTCATTCGCTAGCATTGACCTACGTCACGACCACTCAACCCACAAATATATTGTTCTTTGCCGACCCTCGAATATGGACTCGAGCCCCTCATCATTGGTCAACTTCCCGACCTATGACAAATATACTCACGTCATAAGGAGCGACATCAAAACCCCTATATCCATTGCAGTGCCCTTGAAGTTATCAACTTCCATCTATATCGATAGGGATGTACACCCGGGGAAGGGATGTAAGAGGGTATATTGCCGTCCAAGCTTGTGTCCAATCTCGAAATTAGTTCTATACATATGACCAGCAACAAGGAAAATAAATCCAATAGTTAAATTTATTTAATCGTATATACTATCAAAATAATTGTAATGATAAATAATAAAAAAATTTAATTTTGCAAATAATATAAATAAACATGCAATAGTATAATTTTAACAATAACTACACTAAATAACAAGCAACATCTAATTTCAAATCAATCAATTTCGAAAAAATGAATACTAAAAAATTCATCTAGAAAACCTATGAAAATAGAAATTAATTCAAATGGTTAATAAATAAGAATTATTTATGAACTCGAAAATTGAATTATAAGGACGGATCTCCATTTGAACTTATGTAATTAGTCTTTATTTAGGACTTGTCAGTTTGGAATTAGCAAAACTTGCTTCCCTTTCTTTGTAATCTCATTTTCTTATCCTATCAATGGAACAGAAACAAAACTTTGCATTAAAAAAAAAATAGAATTGTTAAAATATCATTTACATAGAGAATTGAAGAACCTATCCTCAATGCTTACAATTGAAATATGGTTTATGTAACTTTTCAATTCAATAATAATCATACCCCATAATTTTCTTTGAATCTTAATATTACATGTTGAGGGCAAATTTCAAATATTCAAAAGTTAGTATGAGAACCACCAATATTAAATTATTGTCATTTCTACCTTTAACATTAATTGATTATTACACTAATTCTTTTTAATATTTGAATATCTTTTGGAGGGTAAAAGTTGGAAAAAGGGCTGAGATAGAGAAATAACTTTCATTTTGTGAGAGGAAAAGGGATTTCTTTTAATAATAGTATAGATATTTTTTAAACTTTAGTAATAATTAGTTTGAATAACTCAAATTTTAAAAGAATAGACCATTTAATATTAATTAAAATTAATTATATTAATTTCCATTCATTAGTTTTTGAAATATTTAACTTTTTTATTAAGGCCTTAAATCAAAATTAATTATATAGATTTGTTGAATTAAATTTAATTTATTTTAATTAGATACAATAATTAAAATTAATTAATTAAAATCACAGCTCAATGTGCCTCATCATTTTGATTTGAGCTTGTAACCAATTTCTTAATTATAACCAGAGTTGGTGAAAATAGATAAATTGGAGACTTATCATCGACCAATTGTTTGCTTCACTTGAAATTGGTTCTTTCTATAACAGCTACAAATAAGAAAAAAAATTTCCCTATGAATATTGTTAAGATCAAGCTCAGGCATGAGATGGAAGATGAATTTTTATCCAATTGTTTAGTTACTTATATTGAGAAATGTATTGCTAAAAAGTTTCGACATTGACTTAATCATTGTTGAAATTTTAGCCGACTTTCAAAAAGGATATTAACTTCATTTTCATAAATCATTACAGTATACCCAAATGTTAGATTATAAGGTCCTATTTTAGTTAGTGTTGCGTACTAATTTTTTTATTTGGAGTTCAATTATATTTAACCTTTCAGTTATATCAAAGGGCCTTATTGATTTATTCAAATTCATCTATTTAAATTCAGCAAATATCTTTTCTTATTATAAATATCCAAATTAATTATTTAATCTTTCTATTATCTAATTATTGTGCGTCTAACCATTAGGGACAACAATACGTCCAAATCCAATGTTTATCGCATAGAGTGTCACATACTCTAATCTAGATTGAAGCTCAATAATCAACACATATCATAATATCTACCTCGGTTGGTCTCTAGAATGATGATCATTATAATTAGTTTATCTCAAGAACAATTTAGTTTTATATCAATAAGCACAATTTTTGAATAGATAATCCTTTTGAACTTTTGTTATGACTTTTCATAATGTATTGTATTTTCAGGGTTCGAGTATGAGTTAATTTGATAATCCCTAACTAAATAAGTTCAATTTCCTAATTAATTTTTGCTGTTAATAATTATGAATTTAATCTTTCATTTAAGCCCAATGCATAGGTTAATAACCATATTATATTTCAAGAGCAAGTTTAGATTAAAGTTTTAATTAGAATTAGAATTTAAATGAATAACATTCGATTAAATTTTTTTTTTTACCCAAATTGGACTGAATCTGGATCGAACCTCAAGCCGAAAATAATTCAGATGAGTCCGAAATCAAAATCTGCCAAAATGTCTGGAAATGTTGCCATGTGGCACCACCTTAGTGATCTCCACCTTCTTTGACATTTTCTGGGTGACGAAGATTTTGGTGGACAGCGTGAGCTCAACGAATACAATCTTCTATGATGCTTTCTTCTAGCTTGGCGTGATAGTGCCTAACTGTAGGAAATCAATACTTCCCCAGTGGGATTTATTGGTGAGGCGGTGGAGACCCTCAGGAAGGTCTCTTTCTCCATCTCCCTAGGCACTCATTCTTAGCAGTTCATGAAGATGGCGAGGTTCTTAATTGACAAGACCTTGCCAGCTTATAACATCAAGGTGGACAAGGTGAAAGGAGGCTGAGACAACAAATGAAAAGATAAAGGAATTGACCTCCAAGAGAAAGAGTGAACCAAGTGCAAATTCACACCTCAAGAAACTTTCTTCCAAGAAGCTATTTACGTCAACTACTCAGCTCCAACAATTGAGAGGGGGGATACCTCGTAAAATGAATAATCACGCCCTTTTGTAGCGAATTGAAGTTTTTCTTCTTTTTAAGTTATCCAAGTAGTTAGGATTTCTTGTTCTTAGTCTCAAGGTTTTATTTTGAAGTAGCTAGGGGTTGTCAAAATAGTTAAGAATAAAAGACCGTCTTGGACTAGAAACTGTGCCACTTTCCTTTGTTTATCTTAATGAGGTTTCTTTAACATTATCTTATAATTGTGTTTGCTTTCTTGGTGCACAATGACTAGTGTAGAATTACACTACTCGTGGTAAAATCCAAGAGGCATGCACAACAAGCACATACTATGAACACAAAATGTCAAATATAAAACAAACGGCTCGAAGAGGGATCGTTGGGTGAGCTATATCAACACCACTATAAGATCCTCAATGGGGCATGTGGCGATGACAACAACACCATTATAAAAACTCTCAGAGGACATGTGGTAAATGACCACTATAAGACTCTTGAGGGGTTGCTTGAAAAACATACAAAAGCCCACAATAAAATCCGCTCAGGAAGCATGTGGCAAACACCCAAAATAACTAAACCCTCAAGGAGTGTATGAAAAGCATACAAAAAGCCCACTACAAGACCCCCTAGGGGCACGTGGCAAGCAAAAAGCCACTATGAGACCCTTAAGGGTTGAGGAATTTGACATTTTGTTTGTTTAAGTTTTTGGAATTGAAAATATTCTAACAAACAGAGCCCAACTTTTTATGTTCTCTTTAGGACATCCCAAAATATAACTTACATATTCGAAACTACTCTATATGCAGAATAAAAAAAACGTCATAAGTTTGGGACTTTAATTTGGAGTATATTTTATTGGAATAAATTGGGAGGTCTAGATAAACATGAATAAATAAAAGCATTTCATATATGCTACAACTTTGACAAGTCAATTCCCTTGTACATACGAATATATGAATTTTATTTATAAGTAAATTAAAGAAAACTAGAGAACTTCATAAAAATCTATACTATATATAAAGCATTAATCTCTATTTGGTTTGTTTTCATATGATATTTCTAAAATAACCTTACTATGTTAGCTAATTATAATTACTAGCATGTTGGTTTGATTACTACTCACTATTGCCATTTTATACTCCCACTTGTCCGCTTTATAGTATATCATTTTCTAAAAACTCAATGCACAATTTCGTCCTTTCCAAACTTAATGTTTTCTCTATTTCTTCATTTTCGCAATATTTTATTTGTCTAAAATTTTTAAATCGTACTTGATTTCAGCCACAACTTACTTCATATTCTTTAAGGTACTCTATTTTTTTGCCCTAGCTTACTCGTATTATAATATATCATTATAATTATAATAAAGAAGGAATGGTTATGTGACATTCTTATTATTTTTAAAGAAGTTAGGTTTAATTATTTGTCTTTTTTAATGCTTGCATAAGTTTAACTTTTATTGTTTGTTTGTTAGGATTTTTTAATGATAATGATTTTAACTTGATGTTGTTATTTATTTTGGGTACTTGGAATGTGAATTTTCGGTAACATTTACGTTAAAATATTGTAGTTCTTTCTATTATATTATTAGTAATTATTGTAGTTTGGTTTAGAATTTTTCCTTATTAAATATATTGAAACAAAATAGTTTTACTGAATCATTTGAAATATATTTGTTCTATTTTCATGAATAAATCTATTATTTAGAAAACTGCTTAATGTTTGTGCATTGAATAAATTAAAAAGCAGTGGGGTTATCCACATAATGGCATGTTGACTATGGATGAATATTTTAAATTATTTTCTTTCAAAAACTCAACTAAGACATTTTTAAATTTTAAGAAATAAAAAAGGAAGATGCAATGCATATTAAGGAATTGTTCATTGCCAATTTCAAAACTCAATAAATCCAATATATTCAAATAAGAATATTGCATTATTTTAAGAATTATGTCTTATTTGAATTATTAAAATCCTTTAATTGGCTTTGTTATGGGTTTCAGTCAATATGTAATTCTGTTATTTTTAATATAAATGAGGTTATAATTATAGATATATGAAATAAAGGAACATTTCAAGAAAAAAAAAAATTGATTACTTAATTTACCACATTTTTTTCATTCTATAATAGATACCACTTGACATTTCTACTTAACTATTTGAAATAATATTTTTAAAAGATGATAATATTTTATTGAGTGGATATAAAAAATTATAATACTTTGTTTGTAAAAGAAAAACTTTGTTGTACATTTATAATTTTTTCATTTAACTTAATTAAATGAACAGACCACGCACACACGAGGTTTTGCTAGTTTTACAATATGAGAGGGATTTTTGGATCTTAATGACTGCATTTTTTTCCCCCTCCCCCCCGCCCCCCTCTCTCTTCTCAACCTTATTTGATAAAGCTTATCGTTTAGTCCTTATTTATTCACTTTTTTTCACCTTTTATATTTTTTTACTAATTATTTCATTTAAATATCAATTCTTTTGTGGGCTTAGGCTGTAACTATATATATATATATAATAAAAAATTCGTAGATTCACAAGCTTTTCGAGATGATATTGAGCTCAGCATAATTTGACTCGAGTTCAAGAAGATCGAGTCAAATTCAAATTTTTATTTAGTTGAACTCAAACAGTTTGCGAATTAAAGTAGTTTCAATTTTGCCGACCCATTTAAAAATACATCAATAAATCCCAACTAGAGCGCAAATTAATATTTTTTCATGTAAAATATTTTGAAGTTCCTTATCAATAAAACTCAATTATTGGTGTATTATAAAGATATCTTCTCAACTACAAAAAGCATTATTACTAAGATGTTATTTGATACTAGTATAAGGTAATAAAATATTTTTCTTTTCTTATATATTATTATTTTAATAATGTAAATATATTTATTTAAATTTGTCTAAGTACAAAAGATTATAATAAAATGGTAATAGTAGAGTAGAGAAATTGATGGGTTATAATAGTGGTTACGGTATCTATACTATTATATATATAGGACAACCATGTGGGAGTTGTAATTGTGTAATTTTGACCAAATATCAAATTCTTATAATTTTGAGTTTTTTAATTCAGTTGAAAATTTCTTATTGATCGTTTAGTTACTGTTATATTTTATTTTAATACGATCAACTTATCTAGTATAACTAAAATATCATGTATGGCTTATCCAAATTGCAATATAGATTTTTATCTCATAAGATAATTCAAAAGTATCTATAATCATATTTTCATCTCACTAAATAAGTTTATAATTTAAAAAATATTCTATAAGTATCATATTAAGTGCTCTTATCACAAACTCTATCTTATAAATCTAATTTATCACAAGATTATTAGATAAATATTTTATTTATTTTATATAAATTGTTTATTCTAAAAATATTCTTTTTACATTTTATTTTTACATTATTCATAATACAATTCTATATTTTTAAATGTAGGACTTCTTTCCTCAATTAGTTTAATATAATTTTTTTCTTTTTAATTAATTTAAAGTTCATTTTGTAGTAAATGTTTTATGTTTTTTGAAACACATCTTTATGTTATTTTTGCTTATTTTTTAAAATTAATTAGATACTTTCTAATATATTTAAATATTTATCAATATTATTATTTTATTATTTTCTCAATATTTATTTAAAATTGAAGTTCTTATGACCAACTGTAACACCCCTAATTTTCTTGAATTATATAATTGTTAGATAATTCAGTTAAAATTACTTTATGAAATTGCATGAATTATCTAGTATTTTAGAAATTTCGTGATCAATACATAAATATAAATATTTTATTAATAAACTTGATTTCATGTTAATTATATTTTTCGGGGCCAAATTGTAATTTTGAAAAGGGCAAAACTATACATTTCTCAGAATTAAGGGATTTGCATGGAAATATAAAAGTCAACGGGGTCAGAAGTATAATTTTTTCTAACTTAAGGGCTTAATGGAGGTTGCTTATAAACCTTGGGGACCAAATTGTAATTTTGGAAAGTCTAATTTTTAAAAACACCAATGGGCAGCAGATTTCTTCATTTCCTTTTTCTCCTTCTTTTCTCTTCTTCTTCATTTCTTTTTCTCTCTTCTTTTTCCTTTCACCGTGAACCCACCACCGGCGACCCTCTCACCAGTGACCACTAACCCTTCAAACAACTCTTCTCCACCCTCTGACCACCTTTCTCCACCCATGAACACCCAAGGACTGGCGGGCCACCGTGGAAATTGAGGAACTGAAGGACAGGTGAAATGGGTTTCAGCTTTTCCGGCTGTGGTGAGCGGCGGCAAGAAGACAGAATCTTGCTTTCGTCAAGACGATCGCAGTGGCGTAGTTGGTTCGTGAATCCAAGGTCCCGTTGTGTAGTTGTGGTAAAGATTGAAGAAATTTATATATATATATATATGTATGTATGTATATGCATATGTATATTCCTATTTAATGTTGTATCCATGCTAAGAATAGAACTTGAGGATGATGATATGCCATGTATATATATGTGTTGAATTTTCCCATGCTATGGATGATTGTATAGAGGACTTGGACCTTAATTTAAGTGATAAAAATTGGAAATTATGAATTTGACAAGAAAATTGAACTTGAGATTTTGGATTAAGGACCTAGATTGGATAGTATTGAAAATTATTGGGACCTAAACAATTGATGATTTAAGTGACAATATGTAAATCATGTGGTTAAGAAACTTGACTTTATTGATAGGAGAAACAATATGAGAATTAAGATTATTGAGGCAAGACTAGTTTGTAGCCATTCTTGGAATTTTATTAATGTTGTCATTTTAAGTTATCATGTTAATAGGATGAATAGCAAAATTTTGGAATTAAGAACAAATATGATAAGGATGTATTAGGAATTTAAAGTGGGTTCTGACTAAATATATCATTATGGTTAGGTGATGAAGAAGTGGGTCACGAGGACCAATAGATAGTCTGCAGAACTTGTACCATCTGAGATTTTGGAGGTGAGGTTCTCCCACTTTGGGTTATTACTTTGTATAAGCTTCTCATTATTTGTTGAAAACCCCTATGTGGGTCTGCCATTTTAGCCTTGATATATCTATCTGTTCTTGTGGCACAGCCCCTGTGAGGGTTAATCTGCTTGATTGTACTTGTTCGTAAATTGCTTGACTCGTACTTGCTCGTTATCTATTATTGACTTATATACCCCTTTGAGGGTTAGCACTTGTTTTACTTGTTCTTGTTCGTTTTGGCGCCCAGAACTCCTGTTTGTCATGTCTGGTACTTGTCTTGATCGTATTTGCTTGTTCCTGTTTGAATTGTTATCAGATATCTTGCCGGCATACTCGTTTGTTGTATCCTGATATCTAGCCAGTTGGCTTGTTATGTATTTGCTTGTTGAACACATATTGGCTCGTAGGCAACTTGAAATGCTTGATTTGTACTTGTTATGCTTGTTTGGAGATTGAACTTGGGCCAAGTACCAATCCTATGCAGAATGCTGGGATATTTGGGACATGCCTTGCAGTCCGCCTGGGTGTCCAGGGTATGCTATGCGGTCCGCATAGGTATCCGCAATACGCTAAGCAGTTCGCTTAGGTATCTGCTATGTGCCATATAGTTCGTATGGGCACACCAATTGTATGCCAAGTTGTCACGCTATGGAATTACTTGTTTGATTGGTATAAGGTGATCTGATATGCATGTCTTAACTCGATTTGTTGGAATGCATATTCTATAAGGGTTTGCTTACTCGTACTCGTTCTTGCTAGTTTGTGAACTGTTCTTGGAGCAATAAGGCAGGAGAGTTTCCTGTTTGCTACATTCGTTTTTGTTAAATTATAATTGTACTTGTATTGCTATTGATTTTAGATCTGTTGAGATGCTCTTCCCTTGACAGGTTCTATTGTCGCTTGATATTTATCCCTCACTAAATCCATTGGACTTACCCCCTCATTTTCATTACTTTTGCAGACGGAGTGGCCTAAGAATGGAAAGTTCTGACTTGAAGTATAGGAATGCTTCTTTTGTAATAGTTTGGTGTCTTTCTTTTGTATATGGATCATTAGATGGATAGGTGACAACATAGAGATGTTGAGATATGTCAGAATTGATAGGAGCACCTTGAACTTGAGTACATATTTTGCTGTACGCCTAAGACTTGAACCTTGGTATGAATGCTAATGGTTGGTAGTATAATTGAGTTGATATTTATTTTCGTTGCTTTTGAATTGTCGTTTCTTTATATGAGTTGGAATTGAATATAAATTTTGGGCCTATTGGTTATATTACAAGGTTCAGAATTTAAGTTTGAAGTGAGTTGATATCTTAGCTTTGGGTTATCCGGAGTAGGGTGTCACACCAACTTAGGATTGTAATTTTCATATTACTTACAGTGTCAACAATACTTTTTTATTTCAATTAATTATACTTTATATATTTATTTTCAATATTATTTTTAAATATTTTTATATGTTCATATAAGAATTCATATTTGATATTGAATTTTTATTTTACTATTATTTTAGTTGCAACTCTCTCGATTTATCTAGATAAAAAAATTATATATACTTTATATTTGAGTAGTGTTCTTCGAATAATGTGATGTTATGAAATATTTAAGAATATTATAATTTTATTAAGTTGTTGAAATTATTCTAGTTTTCTTATCAAATGAATGAAGAAATACTAAACATTTTTCTATAAAAAAATATTCATTGAATTTATTAGCACTTGATTTACCCATTCTAATGATGTGCATATAAGAAAGAATTTTTTTATTTTTCTTATTTTTTCTATTTTGATTGGTTGAATCTTTCTTATTTATAATATTTTTTATTAGAAAATTATTTTATTTCTCTTCAATAAATAAATTATTTATAAAAAATTATGTATATACAACTAAGAATGAAAATTTCATTGCTAAGTAAATACTTTTATACAATTGATATATTTCATATTTAGTAATTTATATTCACTTTGACAATATTAACTATCAAAACTTAAATGAATATGCAAAGTAATGAAATTATCTAATAAATATGAGCTCTAACATTAACTTATTTTTCATTTAAAGAATGAGATTTTTTTCTTTTTAATTTATATAGATACAATCACATTATTTTTAGTTGAAGTAATACAATATTAATTATTTCTAATAAAAAAATAATAAATAAATGAATAAATTCAATCATTTGATCAAATAAATTATTTTTATTTATTAAGTAAATAACTATTTTCTAGAGAACTTCAAAAGTAAAGTTAAAATATTTAACAACCATATTAATTATCTCTTAATATCATGATTAACTTAAAAAAATTTACAACTTATTTGTTCCTTATGAAAGAGATAAACGAACATCTATACATAATATCAAATCATCACTTCTTTATTAAAGAGTTAAGAGTTTGAGAAATAAATAATTATAAATATATTGATATACAAGTCCTCAATTTATCAAAGTCTTTAAAATTCAATTATTTTTACAGTAATATTTTTAGATATGTAGAATATTTTTAAATAAAATTATATATATAGAGTATGACAAATAATTTCATTGAAAATTTGTTTCAAATATAAACATTTACTTCCTACAACAACTATAAACTCTAAATTTTATTTTTATATTATTAATTTAAATCATTTTAGTTTTTAGCAATATAATAATGGAGAACTCATTTTCAATTATTTAAAATAAATTCTTTTATGTGGAACATATATATAGTTGACATAGTTGAAAGTTTTCAAAAGTTTGATAAATGACCATTTAAATAGCAAATGATATCAATTTTTATATTTTTTAATATATTTAATTTCACTATTTTATAATTATATCGCATACATCTATTTTAATATTTTTACTTATAATAGTTCACAAAAATATTTTTACATGGATTAATGATGTGAGATCAAAAAATTTTGACTGGAAGTAAGTATCCATTTAATTATTTGTAAATTTTATATTCTAATTATAAAAAAAAAATTATGAGAGATTGATATTTTATTTTAAACTGAATATTGAAAATTTACTTATTATTTCATCCATGTATATAATATATGTTAATTGATAATTTTAAAAATAATAAAATAACTACATATATAAATAAAAATAAATAAACTTTACTTACCATAGTTATATGGAATATTAAGAGATATTTTAGAATATAAAATTGTATATTACAAACTACTTATTGAATTAGTTATCAAATAATTAATAACGTAATGTAAGCTATTTTTATAGATAAAGTAAAAAGAGATTATATATTTATTGTAACAAAAAATATTTAACATTTAAAATTCTCAAATGTCTTGAAATGTAACTATAACTTCCACATTATTAACAAATCATATGAAAAAATCTTTGAATTAGAAAAGAATTTATTTATCATATCAAAATATGTATGTGTAAATATAAATATAAATATATATATATATATAGATATATCTAATTTATCTTCAAACATGATATTTTTAATTGAAATATTCATATTATTTTATTTAATTAGTAATAGATTTTCTTTCATTAAATGCTAAAAATAATTTCAATTCATGTTTTAATCATATGAATTAAAATAAATATTATTATAAAATAAATTATTTCATCATATAATTATTTTCAGTGCATTGCACCTGGCACATGCTCGTAAATTATAGTAAAAGATAAAAACATGGGCATTATGGGTACATTGCTTGAAAAAACACCAAAAGGGTACATGTATTTTATTAAGAACTAGCAATTTTAGTATATTCAATGCATGGGCTAAAATTTTTATAACGTAGAGTGAACAAAATATTTGTCTATTAATTTTAAATAATTTAAATATATTTATTTAAGCTTTTATAGAAAAAATTATGTAAAATAACAATTGTAGGAATAAAATAAGTGAGTTATAAATGGTACTTATCGTATAAGTTTTAATCATAAGAATTTAAAAAAGATAAGGGCATACATCACTTGAAAATACATCAAAAGAGGATATGCGATTTATTAATACTACAGAGATAGATATAGATATAGATTGCTCAATCACTTCTTTTTCCTTTAGTCAACTTGTATTTGGATCATTCTCTCATATAATGTGGAAGATTAGGAGTATCTCAACGAACTTAGGTGGTGATTGGTATGCATGAATGGAATTAGGTGGGAATGAAATGAATTTAGGAATGGAATGAAGTTGGGAATGGAATAATGTTGATATAGTTTATCCTATAATTGGTATGTATAAATAATGAGAAAGGAATGGAATCCCTATTCCCTCCTTTATTTCATTCTAATGATTGGTAAATAGAAATTACCAGTAAGAATGGAATAAATTTTTTAAATGACCAAATTACCTTTTTGTAAAAAATTATTAAAGTAAAAGTATTTATTAGTAAAATACTTTTTATATATTACTGTAGATATTTTTTTTGAGTAAGTCTATAAATATGTAGTTTTAATATCACTTTTAATGTTATTCGAATTACATCAGTAAATATATGTATTCTATATGTTATCAATAAGTTATATATGTTTACGCAAAAAAAGTAGAAATATAATTTTTTTAAATTATAATTTAGTAAGCTCTTTTGAATTTTTCAATAAAATATAATTAAAAAAAATTATAAAATACTTAATAACTAAAGTGCTTAACTTTTTCGTGATAAGATTAGAACGATTTATTGTACCTTTTTTATAAGTTTAATTTGAAGAATTGTTGATAGAATGGACAATTTTTTATTTATTAGTTTTGTATATATTTTTTAGTCATTCAAAGATATGCGCATATAAATAATATTTTAAACTATAATACATCTACATTTTTTATTATAAAAATTGAGATGCGCATAATTATTCTTATTTTTATTATTTATTATTTATTTAATTATAATGATTTATAATAATTTAATAATTTTTATAATATTACTAAAAAAATATATGAATAAAATATATAATTAAATAAAAAACACATAGCAATCAAATAACTTGAAATATAATATCAAATATTTACAAAGTGAAGATTTCTTTTCTTAAATATAAAAGTATTTTGTTAAATTATGAAGCATTATTTTGTTAAAAAAGAAAAAATATAGATTCATTCCCAATGAATTGGGAATAACTAAACCCATGGAAAAAAAGAAAATGGCTAAACCCATTCTTTTGAAAAAAAAAATTCCAATGAAAATAGGCATTTTCATCTTTAAATTGTACCATTTATGAGTTTAGAAATGGACTTAAATGTCGATTCCATTCCCTTTTCATCCCTTTTCCTTTTAATTGCGGGAGTAGTTATTATGCACTCCGCACCGCGTGAGACAGAATCAAACTACACATTCAAATCCTGAAGACCCGCTTCACAGGTATGTATCTTTGCTGCATTCTGCAACAGAGTTCTTCTCACAAAATCTATGAAGAAGATGAGGGCTTCTGGAATGTCTCTGATTCGAAGAGGAATTGCTGTAATATCTTCATATAAATTGATTACTTATAATCTTCCATGTTTCTCTTTCTTCCGTTCAACTTTTCTTAATGTCTCTCACAAAGATAGAACCTTTTTAGCTAAACCCAGAATAGATTTCAGCCGTATAAATGAAGTGGGCGATACTATTTGCTTGTTTCATGAAATGATGAGAGTGCGGCCGCAGCCTTCTGTTGTTTATTTCACCAAATTGTTGAATACATTGTTAAGATGAGACAATACTCTGTTGCCCTCTCTATGGGTGCCCCTGTAGATCAGTACACACTGAATATTGCAATTAATTGCTATTGCCTTCTGAATTTGAGTAGATTTTGGCTTTGCTACGTTGGGCAGCTTCTTTAAGTGCGGTTATAAACCAAATGTGGCAACTCTTGGCACTCTTCTAAAAGGTTCTTTTTGGATTATAATGTTGCTGAGGCAGAAGAATTATTCAAAAAGTCGTGGACTCTGCAAATGTGTGAGCCTAATGAAATTACGATTCTTACTATGATAAATGGTCTCTGCAAAGCTGGAGGCATCTCACTGCCTTTAATTTGCTAGGGTTGTTTGAAAAGACAAGGTGCAAACCCAATGTTTATGCTTATAATGCAATAATGCAATAATTTAAGGATGGAATGGCGATGATGCTCTCAAGCTCTTACCCAAAATGATTGACAAGGGCATTTCACCTGACGTTGTCACGTATAATTCAATGATTCAGGGGATGTGAAAGGCTTAATAATCGAAATGGATGATTACGATATATCTCAAGACATGATTAATTTCAATGGATTAGTACATGGATGCATTTTGCAAGGAAGGTAAGGTGAAAGAGGTAGAGAATGTCGTGAAAATTATGATGCAAAGAAATGTTTTTTCTGATATTTTCACGTACACTGTGCTAATAGATGGGTACTGTATGCAAGGGCAAATTCATAAAGTAAGAAAAGTATTTGATTCCCTTAAACACAGGGGCCTCACGCCTTCTATCTTCAGCTATACCAGTTTGATTAATGGATATTGGAAGAAGGGAATGGTGGATGAAGCTTGGTGTCTTTTCTTGGAAATCCCTTATAAAGGTTTAGAGCACACAGTTGCTACGTATAACACCATGATACATGGATTATTTTGCAAAGGTAGATTTGTGGAAGGCTGAAAGCTTTTCAATGACATGGAAGCTTACCAAGTAAATCCTGATTTGCGAACACATAATATCTTCTTGGAGGGCTTTTGCATTACTTAGCAAATTTGCTAAAGTATTTTCATTTCTACCCATGATGGAAGATAAAAATATTGGTCCTAATATAATTACATTTGGTATCCTCATTGATGGATTCTGCAAGAAAGGAGAACTTGGCATAGCAAGAGATCTTTTCAATAGTCTTCCTTCCAAAGGTCTGCAGCCTAGTGTTAATATATATAACATGATTATTGATTCACTTTCTCGAGAAGGACATGTGAAATAGGCAAAAAGTTTATTGATAGAAATGAAAAAAATAGTTGTATGCCTGATACATTGATGTACAATGTCTTTATTAGGGGTTTGCTAAAGAGAAATGAGCTTCACAAGTCAATGCCACTCCTGGAGGAAATGTACAAAAAGGGAATTCTTAGCTCATTCAGCTACTGTGTCCATGTTACTTCATCAGCTGCAACGACTAGGTAAAGATGATTTCTTGAAATGATTAAGAAAGTTGTCCGCAGAAAATGAATGATCTATGTTGGCCAATGAAAAAAAGTATAGTTTTGCTGTGTGCTAGACCTAGTTGCTGGCCACCTGTTTAGGATTCTCTCGAAGTCAAACAGTTTAAAGCAATTATTTATATAAGTTTGCTGAGGCTTTATTTCATGTTGTTTCCTTCCATTCTTTTCTCCAAAGCCGTTGTTTTGAGTAATGAAGTTCAGACCATTTGCAGCACTAGAACGAAACTTACCAACATAGTCTTTCTTGAATTTTGACTAGGAAAAGAGAAGGAATTGAAGTGGAAAGAACAGAAATCTGATTAAGGAAATTTTTTATTTTATCTCTGTATTTCTTCTGCTAATGGGGTTGGCAAGAATTCTTGATCGGCCTTATTTTAGTTGCTTTTGAAATCCTGTTGAGCGAGTTATCATCAGTTGGTGGAATGAATTGACCGAGGAACCAAGACAGCTTTATTGGGGCGGAAGGCACCAGGCGACTCTTGCAGCCAGAGAGTTTACACTGCAATTGCTTGTGAGAGCAATCTCATTTCGTGTCTTTGAGACGCGAGACAGTTGCCAAGTCTTGATTGCTTATGAGACCCAATCCGAGTCTTTGGAGTAAGTATACAGTAGTGTCCAGCCTACTTTTGTTGAATTTATTAATATATTAGGCCACCCTATTTAGGCAATTTATTTATAATACATACAAAATTAGTTACCAATTTATTCATTCATAACTATTTGTAATTAAATAAAAAATAATATTGAATTTATTAATATCTTATTTTTATTTAAATAAATTTCATATTTGAAAATTTTATATTAATAATCAATAAATTTAATAAATTGAAAAAAATTATTTTATAAAAATAGAATGTCAAATAATTTGGTAATATGTTAAATGGTGAAGAACAAAATTTTTTTTATAACAAATTAAGTCCCACATATTTTGCAAGTAAGCAGGTAAAGTGGAATTATATTTTTGTTAAAATAAAATTTCAAAAAAAAATTAGAAAAAAATTTGTGTTGTCTAAAAAGGAGCGCCCTAAAATATCTTATTTATATAGTAGTTTATTATTGGGAAAAAATAAATAAAATTTTTGAAATTCTTTTTTAAGTAAAATAATTTATTTTTTATTTAATTATGAATTTATAATTTCATATTTGACTTAATAAAATTATTACTATTAATAAATTTAAATATTAATATTTTTTAGAATATTAATATCTCAAACAAATAAAAAAATCAAAATTTATAAAACAATCTCATATTTTAAACAACTCCTTCAAATATATCTCAAAAATAATCTTATAATCAACACAGTCCTATGTCACATCAATCCATTATATCACTATAATTATTACACTTTATCTCACAACCATTCATAACTTCATTTTTTATTCTCATATCTCTAAAATATCAAAACAATCCCAAATCTTTAAAACACAAAAAATGAAGACAAACCTTGTAGCACCCCCTCTTGGGGTAGCACCCAAGCTAAGGCGCTACCAAGTTCAGTCTTAAATCTCAATTCATAATACAAGTAATAGGCCCACAAGAAGAACTTTCAGAACTTATCAGAGACAACGACAAACTTCAACTTAGGCGGATCTTGACAAAATACTAAACATGTGTCATAATTCTTTCCTTAACACTCAACAAAACATATAAATACCTTTAGGTTATCATTGTCAATTCCGACATATCACAACATCTCAAAATCCAAACTTAACTTTCAAATGATTTTATATATGTAATCAAACGCCTAAATTATTACAAATATGTTCATGTCCAAGCCGGAGGTTTGAGTTCATCACCTATTTCTGTCTCAAAAAAATCAAAATAGTATAGGAGGGTAAGTCTTAAGGACTTAGTGAGGGAGAAGACAATTATAGGATTCAAAGGAAAGCTATTGAGATACATCGATCAATAAATGAATTCAGCAATAAGTAAAACTTTTCAATATGAACAAAATTTGGTGATAAGCAAGAATTTTTAACATGAAATAATATATATATATATATAACGCATGAGATCAAGTTTAATAGACTGTTGGACATTTCAACCTTATTACTCCCAGATCAAATTATTATTATTGCTAGTACCGAGCATCGGTACAGCATAATTAAGATATCCTTATTGCTCCGTTGCTTGATCACCCAGCTCGGCAGGTAATAATTTATTTTTATGGCATGATCAACCGCATGCCGGATCCCATCACTCACAGTTTGCTACCTCTAGCTATTTGTAAGTCAGGATCGTAAGTGGGTACTAGTCGTAAGACCTGTCTCCATCGGTCCATTCCGCCCAGCTGTCTTCTGGACCTAGTCCCCAGGCCCAAACCCTTGTGGCGTCCCTCCAAGTGAAAACCGCCTATGGTGTCCCATGAGTTAAAATAATATAATGCCAATAGATAAGAATTTAACCTTTAAAACAACAATCCTAAATATAACAAAGTACAATCTGGAACATTTAATGTACTGGTCGGCAAGGCCATTTCAGGGTTACAAAACGAGTCAACAAGAAAAAATACAGTAGAACACTAGACCGACAAGATTTCTTGAACAATCAACATGTTTATAAGAAGCTAACAAGTAATACAAGGTCAGCTGGCAAGGCTGTGGGGTACAAGAGACAAAAAATGAATAATATAATAAGAGTTCTGGACAACAGAACAGAAGCAAGCAAAAACCCTCACAGGGGTGTATACATCAAATAACGAATAACAATCAATATTTCAAGCAATATTTGGATTTCAACAAGCACGATATAGAAACAGAAACCCTCACAGGGGTTTATCACAAAAACAAATAGGTACGAGAAAGTGCCAGAGTGGTAGACCCTCACAGGGTGCAACAAATATAAAATAAGCTTGTACAAACCAAGTACCAATTGGTAGACCCTCACCTTAGTAGTTTCAAAAAAAAAAGTAATCATAGTCAGCAATCTATTGTCAACAGGACCCACTTCTTCGCCACATATTCAAAAGAGTATATTCATAGTCAAAATTTCCATTCAACCCTATTAATCACAATTATATTATTTACAGTCTAGAATCACTAATTACTCGATTAGTACGATAGTTTTAAAGCTTAAATGGTACTATCGGCCCAAAATGGCTAATAAAGTCATTATTGCCAAAATAATTCTGATTTTCATATCAAGTCTAATAACGAAACATAAACTAGTCCTCAATTATATATTTAGCCTTATATCGGTATCCCAAATCAAACTAAACGGTCCGGATATTTTAATTATCCCGATTATTTCCACTTAAGTCTCAAATTTCTAAATTTAAGGTTTTCTTGCTCAATAAACTCAATTAATACCAAAGTTAACAAATATCAATATAGATCCGGGTCCAAGAATCCAAACAATATCCATCCATATAATATTCTCATTGCTAGATATACTTTAGAATCATTTCATCCAAAAATACAAGAACTTTAAACAGATCAAAACAATATAGGAAACCCTAAACCCAATACGAATCCTTACCCAATATTTGCTTAACCAGACCGCGAAATCACAAACCAAAAGCACCACCACGATGAGGGGAATAATTTGTCTTGGGACCGCCGCCGCATTGCCGCTGTCATTGGAAAATACCAACTCCACCACCAATCGATGCGTTTCAGCTCAATCAACAAAATGCCCAAGTTAATTTTGCCATTCACCGCCTAATTGACCTTCAATTAGAGCTCCGATCAACTGCACCACCTCACGCCGCCGTATCGATTTTCCTACAATTCCGTTGCCGTTGATGTTCGAAATTGGAAATTGAAGCCACCGTTGCATTCCTTGAGTTGAACCAGTCAAAACCCACTAGCTAGATTTCTAATTCTATCACCGGTGACGTCGCGCCGTCAAGCTCCACTGTGGCCATGACTTTCAAGGGGTTTTTTGGCTGCTCCGTTGGGTGGTTTAGGGAGGAAATGGTACTGTTGTGTTCACCATGAAGAGAGGAACAATTTGGCATATAATTTGTATGGTATAACGGGTTGCCGGAAGAGGTGGCTGGAGGAGGAAGACGCGGAAGTTAGGGGGAAAAAATGAAAATTCTAGGGGGGAAAACATATATATATATATACTAATCTTTTGATAATTGGATTTTGACCCCCAAAACTCTGCTCTAGCCTTCAATTGGGTCCTCCCAAAAATTGAACATCTTCAATTCAACCCCTAACTTATTAGTGCCTCACATTGACTCATTTGACCCAAAATATTAGCCAAGCATCCCCCAAAACTTTGAAAAAGTGATCCAATCAAGTCTTGCTTAATTGCACTTTAACCCCAAAACTTTCAAATTTTTTGCAATTAAGTACTTTTTATTTATTTTTTGAGCCCTAAAATCTGACCTACCAATATCTTGATTTCTAAATTCTAATTTTTCCAAAGTACCATATTTTAGGGGTGTTACAAACCTCACAAGCAATCACAACCTTACCGTTGTAGTCTTGCGGTTGCAGTATTATATTTTATGTTTTTTACTTTTCTCTGAAGGCCTATATAAGTTGGCATGTCTACGGTAAGGTAGCATTGTACTTCACTCATATGAGATATCTTTAAATTAAATTACACATGTTTTTTACAACAAGTCATCGTTAATTTTACAACAAGTCATTGTTTTGCATTTTAATTTTTTAATACATTTAATTCTTGAAAACTATGTTCCAAAAAATTAAAATAAAAAAATAAAAAAAAAATTAGTTTAAATAATATAATTTTTAAAAATTTTGAATTATATAATAAATAAGTCCAAAATAATATGAATAAATTTAATTAAGATATAAAATTAAAAAATAGAAAAATCTAAAACTATCGTTCTACAATATAATTTTAACTTGTATACTCAATAATATTAGATAAACATATTTAAAATAATTTAAATAAATTTAGTTAATAAGTAAAAAAAATTAAAACAAGAAAATTTTATATTTATTATTTCAGATTATATAATTTTAATAATTTTAGTTACATACTTAACAATATTAATAATTAAATATATTTAACTTAATTAAATTTATTTTTCATCAAAAAAAAAATAAATAAATAAAATTTAAAAAATAAAACAAAACGAAACATAACTTCCAACCCACCCACCATTACCACACCTACCCACACTTCCGCACTCTACGAGGATTTGGTTGTCATGGGTGGGTTATATTTATAAATATATATGTACCTATGTATATATATTAATGTATAATATACATACATATATACATATGCATATTTGTATATGCACCTGTATATATATATATTGAGTATAGTTTTAATAAAGGGCAATTTCATCATTTATTATTTAGTTTTTTATTGATTTTTTATTCGTAAAATTTGTCTTACATGAAAATAAATTCTCTAAATAATATTAAAATAATAAATATGAATTCCTGTTAGCCAATATATTAATACAAAGTATTATAATATATACCTAGAATTTTGAATTGATTTGAAGAATTTCAATTGAGAATAAATTCTGGCACCTTTCCTAAAATGACTTGCTAACATAATTTTTTAAGTATATTAATGTATGTCATATGTAATTATTTGACATTTCTATTGAAAATTCAATCAATTTATCATTGATTTAAAAATAAAAATACATTCAAAGATATTAAAATATAATATAAATTGAAATTAAAAGATAATGTATAGAAGTATAATAAATAAAATATGCCAATTCTATATTTTATGGGTTTAATAATGAAAAAGCATTTAAAGGAAAATCCAATTTAATAGGCCAAAAATATATATGGAGCCATTTAGTGGGATGAAACTCAAAATAAATAAAATTATATTTTTTGTAGCAATTATTTTATTATAATGCACCATCAATATACAAGCGAAATTTGTCATCAATTGTTTGTACAAGTAGTAGGTAAAATGTACTTTATTATGCTGCCAACTAATCATCGAAAAGAAAGGTTATGATTTCACAATTTAAATATAACGGTTCAAATTAAATACATTTATACATATCTCACATGAGGTATGTACAGTTATGAATGCACCGTAGACTACTCCATATAAGTTTTGTATTTTTGAATATTCTTGTGAGACTCATATTTTATGGAATAAAATGTTTCTGAAGGTACGATTACGATTTGGGATTGAGTAGAATCCACATAGAGGGCGCCGCATGTTGTGAGATTACGATTCCTCAAGAAATCTGTGTATCCCTTAGTCGTTTTGGTTGGGATATTTTTTCTCAATTTACACCACAGACCACGTGAGTATTTAATCTTTGGTTGTTGTTAATTTGTAATAATTTTGTATTTAATACACATCGATTAATAAACTGCAGAACATGAATAGTGGTAGCTGATATTTTGACTGTCAATGAATTCAAGTTGCTTTGAGCTCCTATTTTTGAATTGTGATTGTTTCAATCCAGCTAGAGTACATTCACAAATTGGAACTCAGATTAGTGTTCAAGTGTTGGTGCGTATTGAGAGGCTCCATATTTAAGTTTTGGCTTGTAAAACAAAACAAGGATCTAAAAAATAAATAAATAAATAAAGCGAGGTTCATTATATTATATTGCATGTAAAATATATGGTCACATGTTTTGACGCATAGACACTTTAAAAATTTATTTCATGTAATACTAGGTATAAACACTACTTTGATATAACAACAACACGTATCTATTACAGAAAATTGCGTTAGTTGAAATTGATTTCATTTTTTTTTTTTCTTTACAAAAAGGAGGATCATCCCAAACTACTCTAACTCCATGTGGAATATGCATAGGATACAATAAAACCATTTTTTGTTCTTCTTTCTGAATTTACAGAGCCTAGGAGCTAATAAAAATAATAAAATAACAAATTCTCACACAGCAAATGAAATGGTGAAAAACCTCACAGTAATTATGATGTTTTAAAAAAGTTGGATGATTATACAATTTTCGTTGTATAATTTTGTATCTTCATTTAGGGATTCAAATAATATTACTTTATTTTTTTTTAATTTTAGTTATATATATGGATTTAAGATATATGTTTATATTAATGTATTTTAAATCATAATGTTGAATATTCCGATATATATTTTTTGTTACTTATTTCAATGTAATCATTGAGTAATTTTACACATATGTAGCAATAAATATTATGATACCAATGCTAGTGAAATGTAGTGTCTTAAAATTGTAACATTTCACGTTATTATTGCGTTCATATCGCCGTAACCGTCATTACAAAAAAAATGGGCTTTAGTGATCACCAAGGCGGCACCAAACAGTGACTGCTGGGAGCATTCACTAATTTGTGACAGACTTATGACCGCTTTGTCATCGATTTTATTTGAAACTTTTATAAAAAAATTAATAACAGATTAGTGACCGATTTATGACGGAATTAGTGACCCAAACATGGCGGTCACTACTTAGTCATTAAATTAGTGACCAATTTTTCTAGGGTCACAAAAGCTATTATTAAATATGATATATTAATTAATAATCTATTGGAATATAAACCCGTCAGAAATTCTTAAATAAAATTTGAAAAAATGTAATATCCTCTTATATTGACATAATAATATATTTAATTTAATAAAATAGTTTTAAATAATTATTTTGTTTATTAGTAAATAATTTTTCTAACAAATAACGTATTAATTATGTAATACTTTAAGTTAATTAGATAACTTCTTATATTAATAAAATTAATTTATATAATTAAAAAAATAAATTATTGTAGTTTTATAATTAGTAAATTTAATTTTCCTAATTATATTATATTTTTATAAATTATAATTTAAATAGGTAAAATATTACATATATAATTAAATAATACATTTAAATAAGTTATTGTTTGTATAGTCAAATAACTTTTAGGTATAATTAAATAAATTTATTTTTAATTTAATAAATAATATCACATGTTCTGATAACATATAATATGAAAATATAATATGAAAATAGTAATATCTATTAATTACTAATCGTGCCATTTATTAAAATTATAAAAATTTAATTATCATCTAATATTAACATAATAATCTATTAATTTAATAAATTAGTTTTAAATAATTACTTTATTTATTGCTAAACAATTCATCTAGCAAATAACATATTAATTATTTAATGCTTTAAGTTATTGAGATAACTTATTATATTAATAAGATTAATTTATTTAATTAACTAAATGAATTATTATATTTATATAAATTATATTTTATATAGGTAAATAATTACATATATAATTAAATATTCTAATAATGTATATTTAATTTATTACTAATTTGTTTAATATGATATATTAATTAATAATCTATTTAATTTAATAATCAATTACATATAAAATTAAATATAATAATAAATTAATTTTAAATAATTTTTTTATTACTAAATATTCATCTACGAAATAATTATTTTTATTAAATAATTAATTAAGTTTTATATACACATAAATATGAAATAATTAATAGTTAAAATAGTTCATTTTAATTAAAATTGGAATTATGTTATAGTTTAATAATTTTTTTAGTGTAAGTTGATGTTAATAATATTGACATATAATTATGATTTCATGTATATTTAATTTTAATTAATGAATGCTTTCTTTAAAGTAATACATCATTTGTTATTTATAATTTTAAAAAAATATAAAATATTAAAATAAATTATGAATTAAATTAATTACACATAATTTCATTACAATCTTTACATATATATACATATACATACACATCATCAAACTATTAATATACATACATATATTACATAAAAAAATCAATTTCTTTCGACAAACCCAACAAAAAAGTATCGGATTTAACATCTACAGTAAAATTTGTCCATCCACCAAAATATTAACAAACTAACAACTCTTTTTCAAATTTTTTTTCGTATTTTCCCTAAACAAAAACAAATGGTTGACACTTTCTCCAATTTTTCTCCCAAAAATCCGTTCTCCCAAATGCTTTTCCTAGAAAATGCCCAAAATGCAAGTGAATAGAGGCAAAATGTTTGGATAATAAGATCTTGGACCTTATAATGTATTAATAATGATAATTTTATAATTAATATAATTAAGATTTAGTGAGCTAGTTAAGATTAACATTATTAATTATATTACATATCTAAAACTAAATGTCAGTATTCAATAGCCATCATAATATTTAAAATTTTAAAATTATATTAAAATATAATATGTAAAATATTAAGTATAAAATTAAAATTTGAATTTAAAAATTAAAAAAATTAATTACTATAATTAAATAAAAATTATCAAAATAAAATATAAAACAATAAAAGATGTAAAAGACACAAGTGACCAAATGACTAAACCCTAACCCCGATTTACATTTCAATTTCAATTCCCTCCCTCACTTGTTACAAGCTGCCGTTACAAGGTACTCTTCTTCCTTTCTTCTTTTTCCTTATGTGAAAACAATGTAATGTGAATAGGCCATTTTGCCAATTTTGCACAAAAGGTAGAATTGTGTCTCTGTTTTTTATCATCCTAAATTTTAAGTTACAAGTGTAGTAAAACTTTTGTTTGTAAGTCATCCTATTAATGCTTGAAATATGAATTCTCATTAGTCGTGGATTTAAGCATGTAAATTGCTAAACGAGGTGAATTCTCATCCCTTTTTTTTGTTTATTTTTTTCATTTCTCTACTTATATATGTAGAAGTTGGGAGACTCCTATCATCTAGCTCAGTGGGAATGAGTGTCACTAGTCGTGCTATGGCAAGTATTTCTCATTGTATTATGATGAGAGTTAATACCTTTTGTTGCTTGTTATTTAAAGAATTACAATTGCTACAAAAAATTTCTAGCTATAATTTATAGTCATAGCTATAAAATTATTTTCTTAGTAATTTTTCCAATAGGGTACCTAGTTTTTTTTCACATTTTGCTATTTTTTTTCATTATTATTATTATTATTATTATTATTATTATTATTATTATTATTATTATTATTATTATTATTTAACAAAACAAAAATTTTGTTCCTTAAAATCTTATAAAATGATAAAACATTAATGATTGAAGTAGTTATTGATTAAATTACCCTATGAAAGGCTACGGAATAATTTTAGTGACATTAGGTGTTGTTGGAGGTGGTCAAAAGGTTCAAGAACTAGAGAATTTTAACCAATAGGTGCGTTATGTTTCTTTTGAATATATACGTTTACTTAAGTATTGATGATTATAATTTCTTTAGTTAGTTTATGTCCATTGATAAAGTCAAGTTGCTATATTTCTCATAAAATCTCTCAACAAATAAATATAATTTCAGTAATATGTTGCCCTTATATGACGACCTCATTAATATTGCAGAAAATATGTCTAATAATTAAAGTTGGATGTGGCAACGACTTGATGCAAATGGTTTTCTACGTGATGAGTTTGATAGAGGGGTTAAAGAATTTTTAGACTTTGCTTATTCTCATCCTGACGTTGCTGACCATGGTTGTATAAGATGTCCTTGCTCAAAGTGCCGTAATATGAGATTTGAAAATTGTGATACTGTACATTATCACCTTAAAAAGTATGGATTTGAGCCTGGTTACACTACATGGGATCCACACGGTTATTGGGATGATGAATATGGTTATAGATGCTATAGGATATAACGTTGATTGGGAATTTGATATGGTGAACACCCAATGAATACTGAACAAACACCAAATTCCAATGCCCAAAATTTTTCATATCTATTAAAATATGTTGAAGAACCTTCTTGGCATGGTTGCAAGAAGCATACTAGACTCTTAGCAGTTTCTTAATTGTTAAATATTAAATCTGATTTTAACTTACCACAATCATATGTTGATCACATCATATCGGCAATGAAAAGTATAATGCCAGAAGATGAAACTTTCCCGAGTAAGTTGTATGATGCAAAGAAGATGGTGGCAGAGCTTGGTCTAGGTTATGACAAAATTGATGTTTCTGTTAATAGTTACCTGTTATATTACAAAGAGAACATAGAAAAAAAAAATGAGATACATGATTTGTGGTAATTCTACATACAAGTTTAGGACCCAAAAAAATGTGCCTTACAAAGTGTTGTGCTACCTACCTATAACTCCTAGATTCAAACGGCTTTATATGTCAAGAAAAACATCTAAGGAAATGACATGGCACTGGACAAATCAGTGTGAAGATGGTAGCATGGCACACCCTGCACATGGTGAAGCATGGTAATGTTTTGATTGTGCTCATCGTCTCGGATTATGCATAGATGGTTTCATCCCCTTTAATAATAATAGTGCTCCTTATTCTTGTTGGCTAGTGATGCTAACTATGTAAATCTTCCTCCAGGAATGTGCATGGATAGACCATATTTATTCTTGAATATGGTTATTCTAGGCTATAAATCTCCTAGGAAAAAGCTAGATGTATTTTTGCGCCCTCTAATTGATGAATTGAAATAGTTATGGAATGAAGGAATTGAAACTTATGATGCATTTAGACAACAAAATTGTATGATGAAAGCAGCTCTATTATGGATGATTAATGATTTCTCTGCTTATGGTATGGTTTCTTGTTGGAGTGCTCATAGAAAGTTGTCTTATCTATATTGCATGGAGCATACAAAATATTTTTGTCTGCAGAATAGGTGGAAGCAATCATGGTTTGATTGTCATGGACAATTTTTGCCTCTTCATCACACATATTGAGGACAAATTGATATGTTTATAAGAGGCTGATGTGAAAAAGATCCTCATCATGCAATTAGCCTTTCTAATATCGATTTTGTCTCTTCTTAGTGTATTTGGTGTAGGAACCCTTCATGCGGGTTCCTGAATATGAAGCCAGTATTAGGCATTTGTGGCAGCAAACCCACAAGAGAAATTTCAAGAATATCATGTACCGATATAAAAAGAAAGCAGTAGCTGAAGCTGGAGTTGATGACCCAAGAGATATTCAAAAGGTTGCACCCAAAAACATGCAGACAAGTGATTGAGAAGCAATTTGCACTGGGCATATGAGTTGACCAAATTATCAAGAAAGGTGTAAAAAAGCAAGGCCAAATATATAGACAGCAAAAGATGGGTCAATAACCAAGCACACTGGCGGCTCTATTTCTTTTGCCGAGCATGCAAGGAGAATGGAGGTTAATTTCTTTAATTAATTATTGTTATTTTTATTTATCTACTACAACTTTTAATATTAACTAGTTTAATGTAGAACAATATGGTAAACCAATTATCCAAATCGAGCTTCATGAAAGGACTCACCGAAATGGACATGGAAAAGGTGAATATGTTGGCAACAAATCTAAGAGGGTCCAAGTAAGTATAAGAATATTATCTATGCATTCAAGTTAATCAACAATTTCAAAGTAAGTAACATGAAATATTTTATGGAATTTATAGTTGTAGTATTGAACTTGTTTGTAAACTTATTTGTCATGAATAGCATCAAGTTAGGATTTATTAATTTACTCATTATACGGAATCTGCACATATCATGTGCAAATGTCACCTAAAACGTTAAGATCAGTTTTTCTGAAGTGGGTTTTTCTCTATATGATGCTTTATGAAAGATTTTTTCGGATAAACCTTACTAAATTGTGCATGGATTTAATTGGTGTTTGTGTTGATACAATTTAATGGCATTTGTACTTCATATTTAACAAAGCATGTGACATAGAAATGTGATACTATGTAAGTGGGAAGGTTATGTTTTAACTTATATTGATTATATTTGCCAATATTTCATCACGTGCATTTACAGTCAGTTTATGATCGATCATATGTTTTCTTTCATTCCAACTATATGATACACTAATTTAAATTTCTTTTCGGGAACTTTTATGCTGAGGTGAAGTATTTGGTGTTTCTTTGACCTTTCAAATATATTGCATATAGTCAATTGCAAGTGTGAGATGGATCGTTAATAATTAGCATGCCTAAGGTTTTCATGCTTAAAAATATTGTTTTTATAGGACTTAGCACTAGAAATTTTTATTCTCCCGTTATGTTATATTTTTTTAATTTTTACAGAAATATCTTTTTTTTGCTCTAATTCATACAGTGTTTTAACTTAAGTATTTTTAGTTTTAATAAAGATTAATCTTTTTCTCTATTTGAACTAATTGTGTTTTTAATATTTGGATGCTCAAATAGGATGAATATTGTCAAGAATGCGTTAGTCGCAATCCTACTCCTAAAAGCTCATTGGATGCTCAAAAATGGCTTGAGATCAGTAGTGGTCTACGCAAGGGTAGAGTGTATAGGTTTGGGGACACCTACCACTGCCGTGAGCTTATTGCTACTGGGACTTCCTCGGAGTCACTATCCACAACATCTTCACCTGCCTTTGTGAGTCAGAAGCAACTACAAGATGTGATTTCAAAAGTAATTGATCAACAATTGGCCAAGCAAAGAGAAGAAGTAGCAGCCAGAGAAGCAAGCACTACGGAGTAGGCTATAAGGGTGAAAGATAAGGCATTGAGTCTAGTTGAAGAATCAAAGGCGAGAGAAGAGGCTTTGATGAGGACATTAGGAGTAATACTGGAATAACTAAATCCAATTGAAGGTGCTTCTTCCCCTCATAGTGAAGGGGGTAATGGTGGGAAAGACAAATAACTCTCTTTAAATTAAACTTGGCATGCTTGGATTTTATGACTTTGCTCATGTTTGAAAATCTTTATTTTGTTTATGGATTTGGATACAATATTGTTGAATTTATTTTATTGTTTGGTGTTATTTGGAATGTGAATTGTGTTTTAAATGTTGTGGTTTTAAATTGTTATTAATGAGAACAAAAAACAGATTGGATAATATATTAAATTAAATATTATAAATAAAAAAATTAATAAATAAGTGACTGATTGACAGTCACTAAATGGAGAAAATACACTCATTATTCCTGAAAATTTGTGACTGTTACTCTGTGACCAATTAGTGACCCCAAGGGTAGTCATTAAATAGAGGAAATACACTATTATTTTTGAAAATTTGTGACTGCCGCTTGTAGTTACAAATCTGTGGCCGATTAGTAACCTTAAGGCGGTCACAATCTAGTAACAAATGGAGTAGTTAGTCACATGGCCACCTATCAGTGACCCACACTACGGCCACTTAGTGACTGTTTGTTCACTATTTTGTAAATTTATTTTGTGACAAAATTTAAATCATTAGTGACTGCGCTGACGGTCACTAATTTGTGACCCCATGGTAAAGTTGTCCCAAACTTCAATTTGTGACGAGGGTTTTTGTGATCACTGTGGTCAGTCACAAATGCAGCCACTGATAATGTTAGTGACCGATTTTTTATTGAATTTGTAACCGATTTAATGGTCACTAAAGTCAAGTTTTTTGTAGTGCGTGTTATTGCATATATGAATCATACGTGACATATTAATCACTCATGTTCCCAATAATTTCAAGTGTAAAATCAATACAAATTGTATAAAGCTACTTACGTAACCTACATAGGCTTGAAAACCATGGGGGTCATGAAAATGAGTAATACATATGCATGCCATTGTATGCTTAAACTTTTTTACATTAATATAATGAATCAAAGTGTCTATCCTTCAAAGACATCTCAGTAAAGAATGGCTATACTTCACAATAAAGACTCATGCTATTCAAGTCTAATCAATTTTGTTCTAATTACAAAGAATAGGAGAAACAAAAAATACTACTACTACTACTACTACTGCTACAAAGGTGTTTCTACTAAAAGCCATGCACTACATATATAGATAGAACTTATAACGGGGTCTCAAAAACAAAGTAATTTTTGCATGACCTTTATCATTTTTTAGCTTCATCAAGATTCTTATTGGTTGGAACTTCCAGCTTTCTTGGAAGAAATTTGATATATGAGCAAATCATTTTTTTTCCACAAGGGATCGTGATGTCTTTCTATGGGATCGTAGGTCTCTTTATTTATAATAATACAAATACAAATGTGTTTCTACTAAAAGCCATGCACTACATATATGGATAGAACTTATAACGGGGTCTCGAAAACTAAGTAATTTTTGCATGGCCGTTATCATTTTTTAGCTTCATTAGGATTCTTATTGGTTGAACTTCCAGCTTTCTTGGAAGAAATTTGATATATGAGCAAATCATTTTTTTTTCCACAAGGGATCGTGATGTCTTTCTATGGGATTGTAGGTCTCTTTATTAGTTCCTATTTAGGGTGTACAATTTTAAAGAATATAGGTAGTGGTTATGATTGATTTGACAAAAGGAAGGAATAGTGTGTAGGTATGATTCGATTAAAGGTGTTTCTTCATCTATATTAATCCTTTCATTGTACATAAAATACACCATTGCCGACCTCTTTAATTTCCATCTTAATTAAGGTGCTACATGAAATGGATGGCAAAACACTTATTCGATTCTAATTATCCATAAAGCAAGGTTCATTATATTATATTGCATGTAAAATATATGGTCACATGTTTTGACACAGGGACACTTTAAAAATTTATTTCATGTAAGACTAGATACAAACACTATTTTTGTAATGCCCCGTCCGAGAGGTGCCTGCTCCCGACCGGGATGCTTCCCATGCTATACCACAAGTCTTCTGAATGACAAAAGAAGATATATTTCTCAAATATCCAAGGTATTTAGCTGCTACAATAAACTTCCCGCGAAGGTACAACTAAAATTGAAATATTAGGATTCACGCTTAGCACTTCTATCACATTTATTACCTTTTGTGTCACGTAGGTTAGTCTATCTTCATCACTCATTCTTGTCTGGGGTAAAGAATGGGAAATAATAATAAAGTGACGTAAGTGTGAATGACTTAGTGAGATAGTTTAGCAATAATAATAAAGTGACAATTTCACAAACATCATATAAGAGACATATAGAGGCATTGAAATTTTCAGAAGTGGTGAGAGAAGGTTTTAGTCAAAAATTTTAGGTGATCTATCTCACCACCATCCCATACCAATGATGAGACTTCACAAATTTCACTATCTCTTACCGAGGATTAAATTTCCATTATGATCAAAAAGGGTCGATATGCCATTTGAACAACCATTGGAGTTTGTCAAATATTTGAGTTTCAAAGCATAAATATCAGGCATATCAAATAAACCAAATGTAATTTAGCAAACACTTTCATTGCTAAGCTGTTGGTGGTTCTCCTGCCTTGTCACTCCACTTTCAAAAACACGAAATCCTTATCCATCTAAAGTAGTGAGCGATCAACTCGGATATTTAATTATTCATTTATTTATGAATTCATTAGGCATGGCTAGCATGATATGTGATCCTGCTCATAAGCGGCTACCTCCAGCTAGCCTACTGAGTAGGGATTTTGTGCATTGCACATGGGTATCAACCGAAAGATCTATCACAGCGGACCATTCTGCCTAGCCATCTTTCGTAACCAATCCCACCCCACCCTCAAGGCTATTGTTTATTTGTGTACATCATGTACTATGTCCAACAGCATTTAAATACTTCAAATCACCATATTAAGCATGTAATCATTGATTCAGCCCAGGTTGTTTTTAGGCTAGACATGGCGGAAAAATACATTTCGAAATCACTTTTAGCTTCCTCGACACAATCGCCAATTTCAGATAAAGCGATATCAATAAATATCAACAGAAGTACTCAGTATAAAAGGGCGATGTGGAGTACTATTTTCAACGCATAGATTAGAAGGAATCAAACGACCAGGATATAATAACAAGTATATATATTCTTTCCTCAACAAAGGAATCTCATACTAATGAGCATAAACTCACTTGGCAAATGCAGAGAAATCCCTAATCGTATAGACGTTCAGGTTTTAGCTTCCTAGTCGAACTGAGAACTATCATGAGATAACCCAAATTATTATTCTATCAATCATTTGATTCTTAAATATAAGTATAGCTAATATTTTTATTATACTTAAGGTTATTCTGACACTCGAGCTCAGTTATATCTTATCTCAGATGACCTTAATTTTCCAATTACATGATATTTCAGTATTACAAGATTCTACTTACTCGAACCCAATCATTCCCACTTTATTCATTTTATTGTTGTAACCGTCTTAATAATTTAGGTGCTCGAGCCAACTCAATCCTCAAACTACCCCCAATAAACTATATTCATCACTCCACTTATTTAAAAGGAATGATGGGGTCCAGATCCCTAAATCAGTTGGGTTTTACGAATTTATCAGGTGTTCAGATATGATAATTCATTTCCGTTCCAACATTTAAATTAATCTCAACTATATTTTGTTCACAACATACTATATTATTGAGTTTAATAGTACACTTTTAAATCGATTTTTTTTAATTTATTAAACTTAGAACTATAATCAATTTTGTTCAATATTTACAAATCACAAATAGTCTCGAGTTCAATTACATTTCAAAGACCTAAATTTTAAGGAACAATGAACTAGAAGTGTAAAAATCAATCGAATTTAACATTCCATATGAAATTTGCCCAAATTAGATCGAATCTGGATCTAATTGCTGATCGAAAATAGTCCCAATGAGCTCGGGAGTTAAAACTGGACATGCTTCCCTGAAGTCGCAGCCACGCGTCGCCGCCGGAGACTGAACCAACACCACTACCAGATGTGCCTCATCGCCAGGAGCAAAACACCCTGATTAATTTTTTATTCTACTGCCAAAAAGCCGGTCAATTGGCCATTTGAAGCTGAGGTCAAACCCTAACACCACCGCCCACAACCATCTTTAATTCTTCTACTGCCACCAGTTGAAGCACCAAATCAACGCCACCATGAGCTTACCCATAAGATTCCGACTAGAACCTTTCTATTTCCAGCCCGTTCCCACAGCCAGAAATGGCAAAACCACCACCTTAGCTATTGCTCGCCATCGACCTTGACTTTCCTATCAATTTCTCCAATGTTTTAGGTGGTGTTTGGTATAGATGAGGTCGCAATGATGAGAGAAATGTTTTTGTTTGGTTGGTTTTGTGTTTCATGGCCTTTCTCTGATGATTCACTGTTGGGGTAAGGTTTGGGTAAGTTTTGAGAATTTGAGGAAATTTTGTCCTCCGTTGTATATATATAACCAATTTTCTAGCCTCTTACAAATTGACCCCAAAACTTCTGGACTGCCTACAATCTTACCCCAAAACTTTTTAACCGCCTTTAGTTTGGTCCCTAGCTTTCAATTAAGTCCTTCCATTTTTAATTCTTGCAATTTGACCCCTATCATTTCTGTCTTTGGCCAATTAAATCCAAATTTAATTATTTTAAAGTCCTTAGACTTTAGATTCCCTCACATTGACCCCCTAAAATTTATAATTTTAGAAAATCAAGTCCTCATCTTATTAGCAATTCAACCCTCAATTATAAGTTTTTTAATTCTAGATTATAATTGAATCTGATACAAAATTAATCTAACCAAACTTATCACTTTCATATTTTATTTTATTTAGTATCTCAAAATTCAGGGCGTTACAACTCTCCCCCCTTAAGGGAATCTGGCCCCCAGATTCCAATCGACACTCGTGAATACTCATAATAGAATCGAGGCATATCATTACTTAGAAAAAAGGGATAGACATGGGTGTGTTCTTTTTAAAGTTTAGTTATTGAAATTGCGAGGGTTGAACTATGCCTAGGTTCTGACTTCAAGATGGTATGGATAGAGGTAAGGATGTGATGTAGTATCCAAAATCATATGTAGTTTTTCCTTAAATGTTATGAATATAAGCTAAGCCTTAGACAGTATTATTTGAACTCTGTGCACTTTTTCTATTAAGGACATTGGTGCGATTTTGGTCATTCGGTCATCAATTAGGCTCCATAACTTGTTTTCTTTGCTTTCTTGATACTTAGGATTAATATTTTTCCTTGTTCTCAAGATAATTCTGAACGTAGTGTTGATCGCTATCACTTTCTATGCATTTCTCATGTGTTTTTTTTTCAATACAAGGGTGCCCTATGCCGGGTGTCGTCACAGGATTCACGAACTGTTCTTAGGTTCAGTTGGGATGGACAAGAATTATCCTTAATCTGAAAGAGGTGACTAGATGCTTCTTCATCATGAATCCCCTATTATTTCCATCATCTACTTACACTCACTAGAGCCTTTCACATTTCATTATATGTTTTGGAGTCACTTTCCATACCTTGTGTCTGGCAAGTTTATTTGTTCCTATATATCAGGTTTTTCCATCGTACGTGGGGTCATCTCCTTATGGTTCCATATTCATTTCAGGGTATGGGCATATTTGATATTTGCCTAAAGTATGGTAAAGCTAATACCATGGTTAATTTGTTCCTTGAATTCTCGAAATTCACTACACCTCTATTCAGTCGAAGATAGCCCTTCTTCAACCATCTTAATTAAGAGATCTATGATCTTAGGGAGAGCACATTTGATATGAATTGTTAAAGCCTAAGAAACCTTTATGCCTGACATGTTCTTCAATCTTCTTCAGGATACTGTAGCCCTTACCTTGATATGATCAATTTCTATTTCCTCTCATGGAATCATTTGTTTTGAAATACCTCAATTTCCAGTAAAACTTAATTCCAAATAGAACTTCATGCTTGTGGCTTGGTAGGTAATTTTATGTCTCTCGTTCCTGATTCGGGTGCTTATATTTGGATAATATACCATAATCCATATTTTCTCAGGAAATTATATTAATTCTCAAGAGGGATTTTTACTTTAGTAAGACAACCCAAGATGACATGCTATATGTTTAAATATCGTGGCCTACCTGCTCCCAAAGGTTGTATTAACTAAATGGACATTACTAGAAACAAAATTTACAATATCATTAATTTCAAGGCCTTAACACTCGAATAGGTACGAGTCAAAAAATTAAGCATAACTACCTACCCCAAAAATACCCAATGAATCTAAGTCCATGGTTATCATCAGTATTAAACTCATACAAACATAAGTATCTACATAAAATATCATAGAGTTCAAACTGGCTTACTCAATAATTCATATAACAAATCTAGTTTCTGTACATCTGGGAACTAGTAACAAAATTATTTACATTAAATCTACCTAATGTTTTATAATAAGTCAGATACTTCTACATAGTTCACTGTATATTTGCAAAAACTATATACACCAGATATAGTCACAAGCGGCACGTCTGTGATCCTTAGATTCCATATGCGGGATAAAGCCAAGAATACAAAAATTGGTCCCTCTTTTGATGTTCAGGAACTAGATAGCACCTTCATCAACTTGTTTGCTCTTATCCTTCTAAGCACCTGAGGTTGACTGTTTGACTTTCGGACAATTTCGAATAAAATGTTCATTGCTACCACACTTCATGTATTTTCCATGCTTTTTCCAACACATGCTCTCATTATGGCAAAGGTTTTCACAGAAGCTACAGGTTCCTGTCGTGAATATCTGAGATGCCTGGGGGTTGTTTTTAGGAGGACATGGGTAATTGGCTGATGCCCCAATTTGGATCTTTTGTCGCTTCCTCCCAACACTACCTTTCTTATTATCCTAGGGTTCAAACTCATCGATCTTAGGGGTGTTAAAAAAAAATCGAAACCGACCGAAAACAGAAAAAATCGAACCGAAAAATCGAAAAAACCGAAACTTTTTAATTTTTTTTTATATATACAAAATTTTATTATTCAATCACTACTAGTTTTAGTTTTATTTCACATTTTTTATTAAATTTTTTAAGTCTAAGATAAATAAATATAAAATTTTAAATAATGTAAATGTTAATATAATTTTGAATTTTTGGGATAAATAATTTTTTTTTTATAAGGTGAAATAATTGAGAGAAAAAGAAGTAAATAATATATCAAAATAGTTATTAAAAACCTTATGTTTTGTAAATAATATAGATATTAATATATGACATATAAAAACATGAATAGTTATGATACAAAGAGAAAAAAAAATGATATTTTTTTTCTAAACTCAAATGGTACAATTGCATAATTTTTTTATTATACGAACTAATACACGTTACATATAAAAAAATAGATGATTATGATTTAAACAGCAAAAAATATTATATTAAAAGAAAATTAATTAATTAATTAAACTTATATATATTATAGGGTATGCTGATGAGTAAAATTGAAATTTCAACTTAAATTGCAAACTAAGGGATATGGGATTGAATCCTATTCGGCTATTCCTGTGGTAGTACTAATAGTATATTGCATCTACTAACTAATACAGATTTTACCTATATTATTATAAAAACAAAGACCATTTTGTATCTAAAATAGAAGTTATTTTTATTCATTTACATAATTTGTCCTTTTAATTATTTTAACAACAAAAATTGACAATATAGTTTGAAGGATAAATTGGAGAATTCAACATAAAAAAAATAGTTTGGATACAAATTTTATCAATATTTCATAATTATCTTTTAGAAATGATGATTTAATAAGGTTATAATTGTATTTTTCACAAAATTTACAAATCTGCAATCTATATTATGATGTCATTGGATCAATTAGCTATTTAACTTTAGTAGATTGAGTTTAAGATTTAATTCGCTATTCGATCTTAGTAGTTAAGATTTGAATATACAAAAATCGGATACATCTGCCTTGGCGATTATAAGTTAGCAATTTTAGCATACTCAATGTGTATACTAAAATTTATAACATAAAATAATTAAAATAATTATTTATCTTCTTAAATTTATAATATTTTAAATGTATTTGTTTAGAATAGATAAATTATAATTTAATCAAAACAAATATTTTCAATATAGAAAAAAGTAATCTAAATAAATATTTTCACCTAAAAACAAATGTTTTTATCAATATACTTTTATCAAATAATTTTTTTAGTACTAAAAGAATAAGTTACCCAATTCAAATTGACTAACTTACTTTCATCAAACAAACTTTGACAACACTTTCTTGGTAAAAAAAACAAGTTTTTCTTTTCTTTTTTTTCCAGTTCGGTTTCAGTTTTACCCAAAACCAAAAAAACCGAAAAAATCAGAAAAAAAAATGAAAAAACCAAAAAAAAAAATAAAAAAACAATAAAATGGTTCGGTTTCGGTTTTCGGTTATGGGTTTGGAAGTTTGGAAAAATCGATTTTTTTGGTTAACCGACCCAACCAAACAGTTCGGTTGGTTTTAACCGAATGAATGCCCCTAATCGATCTCTCCTCGTTTAAGCTTATCCACATCCTTGTGCATTTCGGGAGGTTCTTGCTCCAACCTGTAAGGCCCTCTTTAAAGCTTCCTCAAACTTAGATTGTTCGTATGGTGCAAGGGTCTGTCGTCTTCGGGTCTTAATCCTTTAATAAATTTCTTAGCTTTACACTCCTCTATTCTCTCCATCTGTGGCGCATAACAAATTAACCTGCTGAATTTAGCTTCATATTGCGATACTGTCATTTCCCTTTGGCTAAGGCTCACAAATTCTTGTCTTCGAGCCTTTTCACTTCTCTTGGTATGTATCTATCCATAAATTCCCATATGAAGTTTTCCCAAGTACAAGCTATTCTTTTATATTCCCATCGTTGGCTCACTAAAACCCACCATTGTAGAGCAGCTCCTTCCAAGAGATCAATAGCATGTATTAGCTTGTAATCATCTGGGTAGCCTAACATTTGAAAAATATCTTCAATTTCCCTAATCCATGACTTAGCCTGTTGGTGATCTGATCCACCCACAAAGATTGGGGGATGGAACTCACGATGTGTGCTAAAGTCCCAAACTCTAGATGTTCTTTGTTTTTCTCGAGGTTATTCATCTGACCTTGTTGCTGGCACGATTGTATGAATTGCTGCCATAATGTAACCATATGTTCCATCATTTGTTTTCCCATTTTCGGACTTATTAGTGGTTCTCTTGTTATTCCATCAACACTTATTGGACGTCATTGTTCTGAAGTATCTTCTTCTGGATTTTTCGGACTAAGAGAATGCGTTGGGGTTAGTTTTTGTGATGCCATTCAGTACCTGTAAGACTTTTCCATTTTCACAGGCCACATTTATCTGAAAGGTTTAATGGGAGGTTTATTAATTAACATTCATTCTTTGTTCTTTTGATTATACAAAAATCAAGATATATATATATATATATATATATATGTATACCATTTTCTAAACACAATATAAGCTAAAATTCAATTAGTCTTCAAATTAACATTAGCCCTCTTTTTTTTTTTTTTTCCCTTCCACATGTGTATGAAATATTCACTAGCCCAATAGTTACCTAGTCTATGGTAAGAAGATTACAACTAGTCCTAAGATAGTCATTTTCCTGGGTATATTGATTCTGGCGTTTCCTCAAAACTTCACAGCCTATGGGTATTCATACATCTTTCTCATCTCTTATAATCCTATAATCTTTTTGATTAACTCACTTACAATTATTTTTCAAATTTCCCAAGTAGTCATACCATTCAAGCTATGACCATTCACGCATGTCAAACACCACTAATTTCAATTGTCATCCCCATTATCAAATTCAACTCTATTTAAAACAACTGTTTCCTTGACAAGTTAATTTTTCCCAAGCATATGTACATGATGTACATACATATTCCAAATATTTTCCTTTAAATCCTTCTTTGTCGATTTCATCCCTACCTGACATTTTTCTTTAAGACTCCACTATTGGCTCTAGATATCTTTTGCTTCTTTTAATAAACGTTATCTCTCTCTCTCTCTCTCTCTCTCTCTCTCTCTCTCTCTCTCTCTCTCTTTTCAATCAGGTCATAACGTTTTCTTTACAACTTTATCCTGAGGGCAATTTTTTCTCGTTTGTTAGTTATCATCTTGAGAGCTTTCTTACTATTTATAAGCTAACTCCCCAACTATTTAGTCCATAACCAAACACACACATTGGTCATATTTTCTTAAAAGATTTCCTTATGGGAAATATTCCCTATTCCCCTCCTAAATATCATGACGCAGTTATACCAATCAATTCCATAGTTGGAGTATTAATTTCCATGAAACAACAATACCTTAGGGCCTATGGCCTCAACCACGTGTAGGAGCCAAAATACAGATTACATCCAAAGGATCCTTGGCTCCCTAAATTCCATTATCACTAATACACCAACACCATGATATAGTACCAAGAATATAATCCCACTGGATATCACTAGAGTTATATGCTTGATATCTCAAAAGTAGGGATTAGAAACTGGTTGGCCATTCCAATACTAATCCTTTCCTCTTTTGACATCAAGCAATATCCTAAAAGTTCGTATCCTAGCCAGATTTCTCTTAGCCCCTTTAATCTCGAGGTTCAATATTCCAAGAAGATTCGAATTATCGACATATCATTTCCCAAATTGGTATCATCTACATCACAAAATACATTTTTATCTAAAGGATCGACCTGAAAGATCTTCTATTTATTCAATTCGAGTCTATCTAAAATGGTCATCGGTTCTCACACCAACTAGAGTGCTCTCAAGCAAGTTTGTATCTAATATAAATCCCCAAGAAATTTTTTTTCCTTCCAACTATAAAAAGTCACATGCTCGATGCCTTAGGAGTTACGGATTATACATTGGTCATGCGCCCAACCATAACCCTTCACATCATTTAGATCAAACATTATCCCAAGTGTCCATGTCCTAATCAAATTTCAGGATCATGCTTAATCTCCACAAATCGAACCTTTCATGTTCTGAGGATCATATCCTAGTGTAGCTACGGTTTTCAAACCTAAGCTCTGATACCACCTCTATAACGCCCCATCCGAGATGTGTCTGGTCCTGACCGGGACGCTACCCACGTTGTACCACAAGTCTTCTGAATAATAAAAAGAGATACATTTCTCAAATATCCAAAGTATTTAACTGCTACAATAAACTTCCCGCACAGGTACAACTAAAATCGAAATATTAGGATTCACACTTAGCACTTCTATCACCCTTATTACCTTATGTGTCACCTAGGTTAGTCTATCTTCGTCAATCGTTCATATCTGGGGTAAAGAATGGGAAATAATAATAAAGCAACGTAAGTCTGAATGACTTAATGAGATAGTTTAGCAATAATAATAAAGTGACAATTTCACAAACATCATATAAGAGATATATAGAGGCATTGAAATTTTCAGAAGTGGTGAGAGAAGGTTTTAGTCAAAAATTTTAGGTGATCCATCTCACCACCGTCCCATACCAATAATAAGACTTCACAAATTTTACTATCTTTCACTGAGGATTAAATTTCCATTACGATCCAAAAAGGGGTCGATATGACATTTGAACAACCACTGGAGTCTGTCAAATATTTGATTCAAAGCATAAATATCAGGCATATCAAATAAACCAAATATGATTTAGCAAACACTTTTATTGCTAAGCTGTTGGTGGTTCTCCTACCTGGTCACTCCATTTTCAAAAATACGAAATCCTTATCCCTCCAAATTCTTGAGTGATCGGCTTAGATATTTAATTATTTATTTATTTATGTATTCATTAGGCATGCTAGCCATATGCCTAATCCCAGTCATAGGCAGCTACCTTATGTAGCTGGTCTACTGAGTAGGGATTTTGTGCATCACGCACAGATATCGGCCGAAAGATCTATCATCACGGACCATTTCGCCCAGCCGTCTTTCGTAACCGATCCCAAGGCCCACCCCAAAGGTATTGTTTGTTCGTGTACATTATGTACTATGTCCAACAGCATTTAAATACTTTAAATTGCTATGTTAAACATGCAATCATTGATTCCGCCCAAGCTGGTTTTAGGCAAGACATAGCAGAAAAATACATTTTAAAATCACTTTTCAGCTTCCTCGACACAATCGCCAATTTCAGATAAAGCAATATCAACAAATATCAACAGAAGCGCTCAATATAAAGCACAAGTACTATTTTCAACACATAGATTAGAAGGAAGCAAACGACCAAGATATAATAACAAGTATATATGTTGTTTCCCCAGCAAAGCAGTCTCACACTAATGAGTATAAACTTACCTGGCAAATGTAGAGAAATCCTTAGTCGTATAGACGTTCAGGTTTTGGCTTCCTAGTCAAACCGAGAACTATCATGAGATAACCCAAATTATTATTCTATCAATCATTTGATTCTTAAATATAAGTATAGCTAATATTTTTATTATACTTAAGGTTATTCTGACACTCGAGCTCAGTTATATCTTATCTCAGATGACCTTAATTTTCCAATTACATGATACTTTAATATTAGAAGATTCTACTTACTCGAACCCAGTCATTCCCACTTTATTCATTTTATTGTTGTAACCGTCTTAATAATTTACGTGCTCGAGCCAACTCAATCCTCAAACTACCCCCAATAAACTCTATTTGTCACTTTACTTATTTAAAATGAATGATGGGGTCCAGATCCCTAAATCAGTTAGGTTTTATGAATTTATCAAGTTCAGATATGATAATTCATTTCCGTTCGAACATTTAAATTAAGCTCAACTATATTTTGTTTACAACATACTATATTATTGAGTCTAAGAGTATAATTTTAAATCAATTTTTCTTAATTTATTAAACTTAGAACTATAATCAATTTTGTTCAATATTTACAAATCACAAATAGTCTCGAGTTCAATAACATTTCAAATACCTAAATTTTAAGGAACATTGAACTAGAAGTGTAAAAATCAATTGAATTTAATATTCGATATGAAATTTATTCAAATTGGAGCGAATCTGGATCTAATTGCTAATTGAAAATAGTCTAGACGAGCCCAAGAGTCAAAACTAGACCTGTTGCCCTGAAGCCGCAGCTACGCGCCGCTAGAGACTCAACCAACACCACTACCAGATGCGCCTCATTGCTAGGAGCAAAATGCCCTGATTAATTTTCGGTTCCACTATAGGAAAGTTGGTCAATTGGCTGTTTGAAGCTGAGGCCAAACCCTAACATCGCCACCGACAACCATATCTAATTTCGTTGTTGCCGCTGGTTGAAGCACCAAATCAACACCACCATGAGCTTACCCATAAGATTCCAACAAGAACCCCTCTGTTTCCAGCCCGTTCCCACCGCCAGAAGTTGCAGAACCACCACCTTAGCCGTCGCTCGTTGTCGGCCTTGACTTTCTTGTCGATTTCTCTAGTGTTTTAGGTGGTGTTTGGTATAGATGAGTTCGCCGTGATGAGAGAGACATTTTTTTCTTATTGGTTTTGGGTTTTATGGCCGTTCTCTGATGATTCATCGTCAGGGTAAGGTTTGGGCAAGTTTTAAGAATTTGAGGAAATCTTGCCCTTAGTTGTATATATATAACCAATTTTCCAGCCTCTTACAAATTGGCCCCAAAACTTCTGGACCACCTACAATCTTACTCAAAACTTTTTAACCGCCTTTAGTTTGGTCCCTGGCTTTCAATTGAGTCCCTCCATTTTTAATTCTTGCACATTGACCCCTAACATTTTTGTCTTTGGTCAATCAAGTCCAAATTTAATTATTTTAAAGTTATTAGATTTAAGATTCCCTCACATTGATGCCCTAAAATTTATAATTTTGGAAAATCAAGTCTTCCTCTTATTAGCAATTCAACCCTCAATTATAAGTTTTTTAATTCTAGATTGTAATTGAATCTAATCCAAAATTAATCTAACCAAACTTTTCACTTTCATATTTTATTTTATTTAGTATCTCAAAATTCGGGTTGTTACAATTTTGATATGCGTTAGTTAAAATTAGTGGGGCAATGTGGGTTTAAACCTATGGTTCCAACCCAACCCACTTGGTTTTGGGTTTGGTTGGGTTGGATTTTAGTAGGTTGAACATGGGTTGGGCTTTAATGGTTTTAAATGGATTTTAAATGTAAATAGGTTTAAAATGGATCGAATGTGGTTTCTAAATAATTCAGCCCAATTTCAGCCCAAAAATTATCCTTCTATTCTCTCATTCTCCCAAGATCATACCCCACTTTATTTTTATTTCTATAACACTCTAAAAATGGTAAAAAATAATGAATTGAAAATTAGATATATTATATATCACCGATTAATCATTTACTATTTCTCACTGATTAATCATTTACCATTTCTCCACCTCATTTAATTTTAAAATATTAATTCGTTAACTTAATTCGAATGAATTAATCAAGTTACTTTTTACATGATATTATGATCTAAAAATTGATGATATCATTATCTGGTTTATAAACTCCAATTTTTATAAAAAGTTTTAGCTAGTTAATTTTATAGCCCCAGATTAATATCAAATTTGCAATATGAAAATAAATAAAAAATTATTTTTCTTTTTTATTTTTTAAAACTTTGTTTTATTCATTGAGCAAGATTTTTATGTTTTAAAATTTGTTGGAAGTAGTGCGTTAATAGGGAAAAAAAGATTAGAAACTATCTGTTGGACTATTTTTGGCAAATTAAATTTTACTTGTACCGATAGAAAAATTGCTATTTGTGTGTACAAAGAGCCTTTTTTTTTTTTATATTGTAGCACCCCACCCAGGGTAACCCCGAGCATTAGACACTACACAGTTCAGTCTTAACATATCAAACTCATTCATCAAAGCAGACCCATAATAACAATTCAAAACCTAACACAATAAACATCAATAGATTTAACTTAATAGGTTCACAATCTCTTAGGTAAATGCCATAAGATATCTCAAATCATAATTCATAATATTGACATACTCGGGATCAAATTCAAACTTACATCTCATAAACATTCTAAGTTAAGAATCTCAAGTTCAAAAGAGATCTAGGTATATATGCATATCCAAAAGCTATATAAAATACATCCTTCACGCTTCCAGCTCATAATGCTTTTTCCATCACCTAAACCTGTCTGAACAGATAGTATAATGCAGGAGGGTAAGTCCAATGGACTTAGTGAGGGATAATAATAAGATAATAGTAGAGATCTATTGAGGAAATATCAACTCAACAGATCAAAATTTACAGTCAACTCAATTAAACATACAGAACATGATAGAGTCAGAAATAAACAGTATCAATAGCAAAATAATGCATTATTGCTCCATGAACAGATAGGAAACAATCAGATAAAGCAAACTCTAAGGCCATTCATTCCAACAGAATACAAACAGTCATGCATACTAGATTATCCTTATACCAAACAGTCAGACAGTAATGCCAAAGCATGACAGCTTGGCGTATGGTCGTGCCCATACGGAGCGTACGGCGCACAGTGATACCCAGGGGGAAATCCCTAGTGTATCGCCCGATACCCAAGGGGAAATTCCTAGCGTACCGTTGATACCAAGGGGGAATCCCTTGCGTATCCCATGTCATGCGATGCCCAGGGGGAAATGCCTAGCGCAATGCTGATACCCAAGGGGAAATCCCTAGTGTACCGTTGATACCAAAGGGGAAATCCCTTGCATACCAGTCAAGCCCTTGGCTATTCAGTTCTCCAATTAGTATCAGATCAATAAACAGTGGCATATGCCTAGGGGGAAATCCCTAGCGTACTGCGAATACCAGATAATGAAAATACCGACAAGCAAACAGAAATAGTACAAATCAGTACAGATAACAGAACATACAGTATAGCAAAACAATTGAACAACAAGACAGTCAAATATCAGAATAGTACAGATAACAGAATAAAGACAGAACGAACAGATAACATATGTCAAAACAACATTCTGGGTGCCAGAACAAATAGGAAACAAAATCAGAATAGAAATAACACTCACAGGGGTGTCCAAATCAGATATCATAATATCAAAGAGATCTTAATAGATCACGGATTTCAATAACAGTACAGTCAGTTCAGAAACAGCAACCCTCACAAGGGTTTATCACAAATACCAAAAAGTGAAATGAAATGCCAGATTTGCAGACCCTCACCTCTAGTATCCCAAAATGAAGCTGCCGCTGCCTACTGCTCTGTGGGACCCACGTCGTCACCTATTCAAAATAATATTCCATAATCAATTTTCTCGTTCAATCCTAATAAACTTCTAGAATTTGCATCACAAACATTCTAATGTCATTATCATATCTACTAGCACGATGATATAGATTTTTAGCATTCTTTACCAAATCCTTCAATAAATCAACATTACTAGATGTAACCACGACGGTCCATATCGATTCCAAAATAATATAATATCTCGTTCTTTATTCACAAGATCATGGTTAAGCCATATCATCATCCTAAACCACAAAATTATGATTAAATTCCTTACATATTCAGTCGCAATTCAAATATCACTTATTCTCATAATATAATCCTTAATACCATTATTAAATCCAATTTTGGCCTTTTGCATGATGTGTCTGGGTCAACTATTTAATATTCCTTAGCATGGGAATCAACACATATATATAGACATATCATCATCCCAACTTCCTATTCTTAGCATGGATACAAACTTAATAGGAAAGTACGCATATGCATGTATATATATATATACACAACAAAGCTTTTCTTCCAATCCTTTACCACGAACCACTCAACGAGACCTCGGATTCACGAGCCAAACACACAGCTGTGTTCATCACATTGAGAGGAGAAAATTGTCCTCCCGTTGTTCGCCTTTTCTCCTCCTGAGTCCAAATCCTCACTCAAATTTCAGTTTGGAGGCTTGGATAGCCCTCAACAGAAGCTAAAACCGTCACCACCTCCCTTTTACCGCCGCGACTGTAACTCTTTCTCTCGCCACCGTCCGTCTTGCTATGCTCCTATGCAAGGTCATAAACTTGCTCCGTGCAACAAGAGTTTCCAGCTCCTCAGCTCAGAATGGCCTTTCCTCGTTGCTGCCACCATGAACCTCCACCTGCCTTCGCGGTGAGTTGCTGGGTTTTTTAGAAGATGGTTAACTCGGTGGTGTGGCGTGGTGCATGTGGGTGTAAGGTGTGGCCGGAGGTGTGGGGAATGTTTTTATGGTTTTAAGTTGGTGAAAGAAAGTCGCCGGTTGCAAGTCCGCTGGAGTGAAGGTCGCAATGAAGGGAGAAGAAAGGAAGAAATGGAAGAGGAAAAAAATGAGAGTGAAATGAAATTCGGCCAGATTTTGTCAAAATTAATGTTTCAGATTTTTCAATTTAATCCCCTAAATATTGATCACTCCTCAATTAAGTCCTTGAAATCCTAAAAATTGCTCCTTAGCCCCTGTTGACTATAGCTCTTCCATACAAATCCCTTTGATCTCAAAAATGTATATTTCAACTCTTCAATATTGTAATTCTGACCCCCAAAACTTTATAAATTAATTAAATTAAATAAAATTTCATAATCAAGAATAGAATAAAATAAAATAACAATTAACAAAATTCATAAAATATTAATTTACATAAATGATGAAATAATTAGGGGTGTTACATATATAGTATAGGTTGCGCTAAATAATTAAAAAGTATAGCTATATTTAATATAGTAATTCAAAATGTGTAAATATATATATATATATTTGTTTTATTTCTATAATTTGTTTATCACATATATATTTTAGTTAATGTAATAATTAAAATGCTTATATAAATATAAGAAAATAATATAAAAAATAATAGTTTATTTTGTAGAATATTTTGAGGAATGAAAGTATCAGTTCCTCTAAAATTTACTTACCAAATATCTTGTATTTTTCTTTTTACTGAAGATAACAATTTTTTTAATTCTATTTTTGTGGTCATAATTGAGGATTATACCCTTTTATCTTTACATTTTTATTGCTATGTGTTCCAATATGCATTATTTCTAATTATTATATGCTTGAATATATTGCCAAAAAAGAAAAGAAAAAGCAAAATGGAACGTTGATCCAATGCTTCAACGAACCTACAAGAAATTAAAATTAGATTGTTCTATATATTTCATAGAAAAATATTTTACTTTTGATTGTGCGCTACTTTTTAATTTGCATTTGATTTTTTATTAGATTGTCACATGATCTAAGAATCAATATAGGCATTAGTCAGTTTCTCTGCTATTTTTTATTTTGTTATAATTTATTTAACAATAGAAGTTTATTGAAATATTATTTTGTATATTGAAATTAGCTTTTCTGGGAAAAAAATTAGAATCTAATTAATATAGAGAAAATGGAATTTAGCTACTTCAGTGTAGGCCTATCAATGGAGAGGGTATTTAACCCATATTTTAAATAATTATGCTTTATGCATTGAGCAATATTGTTATTTTGTATTAAAATAAAATATATAAATATTATAAAATAATAAGTAAATTATAAGTTTACTTAATTCGATTTGATTTTACGTAATTAACAAGAATTTCATAATAATTAATTAACATACGTCAAATAACGATTAAAAAATTATAGTTTAATAAAATAATATAACAATATATTTAGCAAAAAGCTTACATTTTTTTTTGTATTGAACCATCCTAAACCCAACCCAACCCGTTTCCAACCCAACTTGTTTTCAACCCATAAATATAAACCCATTTTGAACTCAACCCATAACCAACCCAATTCACCCGTTTGCCACTACTAGTTAAAATTGACTCCATATATCTACTGTAACACCCCTGAAATTTAGTATTTCAGAAATTGGGATTTTAAAATTCAAGATTTTGGTTAAACGGATTTTAGGGCTCTGAATTTTTATTAAAAGGACTTAATTGTAAATATTTTGGAAGTTTTGGAGTTAGATCATAATTTTAAAGGATTAAATTGATCATTTTCTTGACTTAAGGGGTGTGCATGGAAGAAAATTAGTCAACGGGGGCTTAGGAGAAATTTTCAGGACTTCATGGACTCAATTGAGGAGCGCTTAAATTCAGGGGCTAAATCAAAATATAGAAAATTTTGATTTTTTTTTAAAACCAAATGGGCAACAGGATTTTTCTCCACTTTTCCTTTCTTCTTTCTTTCATTCTCCAACCGCGACCACCATCTTCATAATTCCGGCGACTTTCTCCCATACCCAACCTCACCAGCCAACTCTCCTCACCCTAGCACCTTATCTCCACCATTGCATGTACACACAACTCGGCGAGCCACCACGAGTGAGAGGATCGAGACACCATTCACGGCAGCCAAGTGGGTTTGCCCTTTTTTGGAAACGAATCTGACTTCTAGGAGGTGGTCTGGGTAGCTCTCAGCAAGGAGATCATCATGGAAGTGTTGCATGTGAGTTTTACGCGACAGTGGTGACGGTGGATGGTGATCGGAGCACGGCAGAGGAAGGAGAATTTTGGGCTGTTGAGCTCGTTTCTGGTGGCTACAGGCCCCAAAATGTTAAATCGAGGGCGGCATTGGAAAGCTCTCATCGAAAAGAGAAGAATGGTGGTGATTTCATAATTTTTCGGTGATGGTAGATGGCGGCGCTCCAGCAGTGCTCCGACCAGTTTCAGCTTCTCGACACGACAATCACAACCATGTAATTAGTTTGTGGTTTTGATACTCCGGTGGCAAGCTTTGGCATTTGGATTTAGTTGTACCTTTAATATATATATGCATGTGTTGTACCTTTCTTAATTTAGCATTGTACCTTGCCAAGAATAGGAATTTGGGAAGAGATGATATGTTTATATAAACGTATGTTGATCCCTATGCAAGGAGTACGGAATAGTGGACCCGAACTTATGCAAAATGCCAAAACTTGGATTTAAAATAGTATTAAGGATTACATTATAAGATTAAATGACATTTGATTAGGAATTGATTATGTGAGGATTAACCATATTGTGTGGTTTAGGATTATGACCATGACCTTCAAGTAAGAATAAGATACCGTATTAATCAATAAATTAGTGATTCTGGATTGTTAATGATATAATTGTGATTAATAGGATTAAGTATGGATTTTGATTAAATATTACTTTTTGGTTAGGTAATGACGAAGTGGGTCCCACGGACCAATAGGCTGCTAACTGTGGTAGCACTTCTGAGATTATGGAGGTGAGGTTCTGCCAATTTGTCCTTGAATATATCTATTTGTTCTTGTTGAAGAAACCCTGTGAGGGTTAAATGTGTTTGTTCCGTACCTGCTCGTGTTTATTGAAATCTGTATTGATTGAGTTCTTGATTGTTATCTGTTGTCTGATTTGAACACCCTGTGAGGGTTTTCTTTGATATCGATTTTGCTTCTGTCTGTTCTGGCGCCCAGAACTCCTATCCGTTATCTGTACCATTCTGTTATTTGTTCCGTTTGTTCTATTATTTGTTACCTTGTCAGCATTTCTGTATTGTTCTGAACTATCTGAACTGTTATCGATCTGTTATCCGAATGTATGTTATCTGTACGATCTGTTATATGACTGTCTATTATCTGTCTGTACGTTGGTATTGATTTGTTCTGTCAGTAATCAGTTATGTACCAAGATATACCTGGGTAAGTAATGTACCAAGTTGTGCTTGGTTAAGTTCTGTACTAGGTTATCGTGTTTAGGTAAGTTAGTTTGATTGATATGTCATTGAATTGTTCTGTTGGTAATACGTTATATACCAAGTTGATACGCCTAGGTAAGTTATGTACCAAGTTGATACGCCTGGGTAAGTTATGTACCAAGCTGATGTACCTGGGTAAGTTATGTACCAAGATATGCTTGGGTAAGTTTTGTACCAGGTTATCATGCTCGGGTAAGTTTTGTACCAGATTGTCATGCTCGGGTAAGTTTAGTTTGATTGGTACCAGGTGGTTATGCCTGGGTAAGTTCAGTTTGATTTGTATAAGTTTGATTTGACTGGCAAGTTTTGTACCAGGTTGTTATGCCGGGTAAGTTCAGTTTGAATGGTATTAGGTGGTTATGCCTGGGTAAGTTTGGTTTGATTGTATAAGTTTGATCTGATATGCTTAGGTAAGTTCTGTACCAGGTTGTTATGTTTGGGTAAGTTAAGCACCAGGTTGTCACACTTGGGTAAGTTTAGTCCGTTTTATGTAAGGTTAAGTTCGGTACCAAGCTGCTATGCTTGGGAAAGTCTAGTCTGATTGAAAAATACGTTTTGATCTGATTTGTTTATTTGAATGATTTCTGCTTTGTTCGATTGTCATGGACTGCTTGTCGGCCTTCTGATATGTTCTGCCTGACTATTGAATTATAATTTATTGAGTTGACTCTTCCTCAACAGATTCTTTTTACGCTTACAGTTATCCTTCACTAAGTCCTTTGGACTTACCCCCCGTTTATTTTGATTGTCTCAGACATGGACTAAGGGAAGGATTTGGACTCCAGGATGGTTATAAGTATATTTTGTAATAGATCAAGTGTTGAATGTATATATGGTATCATCTGATAGCTAAGTATGGACGCGAGATGTCGTGATATGCCATGTTGAGATGGATGACTTATGGGATGTAAATATTTTGTTATATTAGAACATGAATCGTGGCATTTACTTAATGGTTTATTGAATTAGTTAAGTTTGAATTCTGCTGCTTTTGATAAGTTTACTTTGAGATTTTGTGGTAGGTACCATAGTATTATGTGTTATACGTTACAAGTTATTTAAGTTGGAATCTGCTGCTATTTCTGATGAGCTTGAAATGTTCGATTATGGGCCTATTGAATTGTACTTTGGGTTCAGAATTATTGATTGGAATATTTTAATATCTCATCTTTGGGTTACCCGGAGTGGGGTGTCACATATACATATATATATATATATATTGGCGAAAATGAGGATCATCCCAAACTACTCTGACTCTATGTGGAATATGCACATGATACAATAAAACCTTTTTTTGTTCTTCTTTCTAAATTTACAGACCCTACGAACTAATAAAAATAATAATATAACAAACTCTCACACAGCAAATGAAATGGTGAAAAACCTCACAGTAAATATGATGTTTTAAAGAAGTTGGATAGTTATACAATTTTCGTTGTGTAATTTTGTATCTTTATTTAGGGATTCAAATAATATTACATCTTTTTTTTTTAATTTTAGTTATATATATGGATTTAAGATATATGTTTATATTAATATATTTTAAATCATATACAGTGTTGAATATTTGGATATATATATATTTTTATTAGTTATTTCAATGTAATCATTGAGTAATTTTACACATATATGTAGCAATAAATATTATGATACCAATGCTAGTGAAATGTAGTGTCTTAAAATTGTAAGATTTCATGTTATCATTGTGCCCATATCTCCGTAACCGTCACTACAAAAAAATCGGATTTTAGTGACCATCAATAGTGACTGCTGGGAATGGTCACTAATTTGTGACCGACTTGTGATCACTTTGTAACTGATTTTATTTGAAACTTTTAAAAAATAAGTAACGGATTAGTAACTAATTTGTGATGGAATTAGTGATACCAAACATGACGGTCACTACTCGGTCATTAAATTAGTGATTGATTTTTCTTGGGTCACAAAAATGATCATTAAATTCTCCAATTTCTTTAACATGGGTCACTGATTAGTGACCATGTACAGAGCAATCATGAATTTGTCACAAATTCTTAAATAAAATTTTAAAAAATTTAATATCCTCTTATATTGACATAATAATATATTTAATTTAATAAAATAGTTTTAAATAATTATTTTGTTTATTAGTAAATAATTTTTCTAACAAATAACATATTAATTAAATAATACTTTAAGTTAATTAGATAACTTATTATATTAATAAAATTAATTTGTCTAATTAACAAAATAAATTATTATATTTTTATAATTAATAAATTTAATTTGTCTAATTATGTTATATTTTTTATAAATTATGATTTAAATATGTAAATATTACATATATAATTAAATAATACATTTAAATAAGTTATTGTTTGTATAGTCAAATAAATTTTAGGTATAATTAAATAATACATTTTTAATTTAATAAATGATATCACTTGTTCCGATAACATATAATATGAAATTATAATATGAAAATAGTAATATATATTAATTATTAATCTTGCCATTTATTAAAATTATAAAAAATTAATTATCATCTAATATTAACAAAACAATCTATTAATTTAATAAATTAGTTTTAAATAATTATTTTATTTATTGCTAAATAATTCATCTAGCAAATAATGTATTAAGTATTTAATGCTTTAAGTTATTTAAATAACTTATTATATTAATAAAATTAATTTAATTAAGTAAATGAATTATTATATTCTACACAGATAAATAATTACATACACAAGTAAATAATCTAATAATATATTTAATTTATTACTACTCTATTTAATATGATATATTAAGTAATAATCTATTTATTTTAATAATTGATTAGATATAAAATTAAATATAATAAATTAATTTTAAAAAATTATTTTGTTTATTACTAAATATTTATCTACGAAATAATTATCTTTATTAAATAATTAATTATGTTTTATATGCACATAAATATGAAATAGTAAATAGTTAAAATAGTTTATTTTAATTAAAATTGGAATTATGTTATAGTTTATGCAACACCCCGAACTCTAAATTCATAGAATAAAATATCAAATCAATTAGCTAGGCTAGATTAATTTTGGATTAGATTTAACAAAAGTCTAGAATTAAATATTTTTAACCAGAGGGTTGAATTGTAAATAAGAGAAGGACTTTATTGCACAAAATTACAAAATTCAGGAGGTCAATGTGAGTAAATTAAAGTTTGAGGACTTCAGAATAATTAAAATTTGGACTTGATTGCCTAGAGGTAGCAATGTCAGGGGTCAAGAAATAAATACAAGTTAGAGGACTTAATTGAAGAATATGGACTGAATTGAAAGGTGGTTAAAAGCCCAGGGGTGCAATTGAATTCAGCCAAGAAGTGTGGGATCAAATTGAAGCCACTGGAAAATATTTTATATTTATAGGATTAAGGACATAAATTAATCAAATTCTCAAACTTTATCCCAAAACCACCCTGGCGGCGAATCGCTGAAAAATGGCTGTAAAACTGGAAACTAAAGCTATGGTTAGTTTCCTCTAGCTAAAACGAACCCAACCATACCAAAATCACCCAAAAACAACCGGCGAATTAGCCAGAAAAAGGAGGCGATTGCGAGGTCGCGGTGGGTTTGGTGGTTCTTCGGTGTACGGCGGTGGAAAGTGGCTAAGCCTTAGTAGGTTATGGTCGCGAGCTCCTGGGCATCACATTGGTGCCCTTAATGTGAGGTTTCGACGACGGACGAAGGAGGAATTGATACTGTGGCATTGCGGCTATGTTAGGGCTTGCTGATGAGTTTTTGGCCAAATTGGACATTGCGACGGTGGCAAAATGGAAATTTTGCTTTGGGGGGTTTGGTTTTTGGTGTGAGATGAGCCAATTGGTGACGGCGGTCTCCATCTCCGACAGTGGCGACGTGTGACCAATTTATACTGAATAAAGTTCCAGACTCGTTTAGGCTATTCCCAGCTTGAGATTGGATCTCGATTCGGTTCAAATTGGGTAATTTCCAATAATCGAATTTTAATTCACTTAATTCGCTGAATGTAAATAAATTTTCGAATCAAAGCTTAACTAGGATATGAACTAAAAATTATTAAACTATAGTCTGGCCTAAGATATAGATTAATTTTACAATTATTATGGTATTGAACTCAATTGACTCGAAGGGATTATCAGATTCCGTTAGGACCTTAAATAAGATCTTAACAACTGAATTACCGACTCATTAACTTAAGAACAATAATGTATGACTATGTTAAACGTTTCAGCGTACCATGAAACTTGAGGAAATTAGGACTGAACAAATAAAGTAACTGAGGAACTTGAAAAGGACATTTAAGCACATTAAGAATTATGATTTAGAAATCAACATAATATTGGTTTAGGTTATTTATTCTGAAATTTGAATTGATTCAGAACCAAGGACATAGACTCTCCAACCAACTAAGGATTACTCTATTCAACTGTCTTAAGTATCTGGATATGAAATCCAATCACCAGAATTGCATCAAAATAACCCTGAGTTTGATAAAGACGTTAACTATATTTATGCCAAGATTTACAGAATCAATAAGATGAACTCGAGTTATCTTATGACAGTTCTCGGTTGATTAGGAAACCAGGACCTGAGCGATCACTCGACTAGGAATTACTCTACATTTGCCAGGTGAGTTTATACCTGGAATATAGAATATTGGGATTAAAGGAGACTAGGATCAACATTAAAATTTGGCTAGGATGTGAACTTTTGGAGTATTGCTTGATATCATAAGAGAAAAGGATTGGTGTTGGGGTGGCCAACAAGTATCTAGCCCCTTACTCTCGAGATGTCAAGTATATGATTTCATGAAGATCAGATGGAATAATACTTTTGGTATCACAGTGCTACGTGGGTATAATGGTGATAACGAAACTTGAGAGGCAATGGATATTTTAGGATTATTAGTTGGCTTATACGATTGAGATCCATGTGATGTTGTCATTTCAAAGAATGGAAATCGTAGTAATAGGATTGATTGGTATAATTGCATTGTGATATCTAGGGGAAAAACAAGGAGTATTCCCTATAAAGGTATCTTTTAAGACCATGATGTCTAGTGGACTAATGTTCTTGGTATCACATTGTGATGTCGGTATATTTGCAATAATGGAACTTGGAAAGCCAAGAATTATTTTGGAATAATCAATAATTTAGCTTCTACATATGGTTGAGACCTTAAGCCATAGGGTATAGTTGTTTCAAAGAAATCAATACTTCGGTTATGACGTTGATTGGTATAATTGCATCATGGTATTTGAGGGGAAAATAAGGAATATTTCCCATGAGGAAATCTGATTTCCTAAGGAAAATAACTGATAGATGTGTACCGTTATGATTTAAATATTTGGGGAAATTAGTTCATAAATAGTAAGAAAGCTCATCCATATAAGCACAAGATGACAGCAAATAAATCATGGAAAACTTATCTCTAAGAATAAAGTCGTAAAGAAAACATTATGACCTAATGAGAAGAGGATAACATTTGTTGAAAAATGCAGAAAGACATCTAGAGTTAGTAGTGGGATCTTAAAGGGAAATATTAGGTAGGGGTGTAGAAATCAATAAAGAAGGATTTGAAGGAAAATACTTGGGCATATGTATGTATATCACGCATATATGCTTAGGAAACTTAACTTTTCATGGAGATGGTTGTTTTAAATAAAGTTGAATTCGATATTGGGGATGACAGTCGAGATTAATGGTGTTTGACCTGTATGTATGGTCATAACTTGGATGGTATGACTACTTGGGAAACTTGAGTAATAATCATAAGAGAGTTAATCAAAAGGGCTATAGGATGATAAGGGATAAGAAAGATGTATGACTACCTATAGGATATGAAACTTTGTAGAAATGCCTTATTAACCTGAGAAGAAAGATGAAACACTTTCAACTTTGATTAGAAACTTTAATACCTCTAAAAATGAGATTCGTATACGCACACTGATAGAATTGCAGGTAAGGCTCGGGTATAACTGCAAATGGACATAATAACTAAGCTCCACAAAATCTTACACTCTATTTTGGTATCTCATAGTTTCATAAATGAAATAGTAACTCTGATGTTGATTTAACAATTGATACATTTAATAAAGTAAATCGCAGTACTTTTAAGAACTAGATAAACACATATATACACTATTAGTAGCTCGAGTACCAACGAAATTATCTACATAGATTTGAATTTGAGAAAGCTCTCACATATTCAAGTACACTACGCTCTACAACAACATAGCAACTTTAGCACTATGTAGGAATGTCTCAAGTTGAATGAAAGAGATTCCATTGCCCTAGGATTAGCTTCGAAAGTCCAGAATATTGTGGTGTTGCGCTAGAAGACATAGACATAGATAGATTCAAATGCAGCGAACAGTTGCTAATTAATCAACTCAACTCGTTCGAATACCATAATGCAGCTGCTATGAGTAGAGACACTCGGGAAAGGATAGACAACAACGCCACTCTCTCAGGACAACCTCAAGAATATATTATAAAGCAAGATAATGTAGGATAGAAACCTGGTTGTGGCAAAATAAAGCCTATATGATTTATTAGTACACAAAGTTAGGCCAAGTAACTATAAAAGTATTATAAAAGACCTTATGGGAAAAACCTTGCATAATTTCTTGGTTTCATTCATTGAAATATATGAAAAAGTCCGCAATTAGAACATAAGGACATTAATTGAAATAAGAAAGAGTCCTTGGAGTATGAAGGAAAGACCATGTATCATTAATAAAGACTTGCCGGATGAGGGTAGAAACTAAATAAGCCTCATTGAATATGGAGTAACAATACCTTACCTGCGCACTCTACTTGACTCAGTATAAGGGTGTATAGCTTAGATAAGGTTGAACTAAGTTGAGAATACCCTTAGTTAGTAGTTGATGGAAAAAGTATACTGAGAATTACTTCTTATTCATAAGATAGGTACTATGGTCTGAAATAATGTCATTTGGGTGATTAGGCTCCGACAACATTTGTGAATATGAGATATAGGATGTTTTGATTTAGTGGATCAACTTCTGATGGTCCTATTAAGGATATTGGGTGAACTTGAAATCGAGGGAAGAATCATGCTACATATATGCTTGATAGTATGGATACCTATAGGAATACCAATTATGTCTTAAGTCAATAATTTAAATATCAATTGGGAAGAAAGTGCATGCAAAGGTGTGTAACCTCACAGGAATTAGCAAAGTAATCCTACTAAAACCAAGATCTCTAGACGATTGAAGACAAATGGGAAATAGGTCAGAAATACAAAGTCCTTTGGATTCAACCCATTAATATCAGAGGTGTATTCGAGGTTTCGTTATATAGTGGATACATTGATTCTCTTAAATATGAAGAATTGATGATCTTAATACATGGGGAAAGATATGAAGAGATTCTGTTAAATGAAAAAGAGGATTAGCTTGTGCTAGTTATTATTTCCTTTATAGAATGTACAGTTGTACGCATCTATGTTCTCACCAAAACTTAGATTACAGGAAAGGGATCATAAGTACCCTAATAGAACTTAAATCCTAAAAGCATAATTACACTCTTAAGAATATGTGACTTGTCAATTTAGGTTGCCTCATTAAAATAAAATCTCTCTTGTGGGCTAATGAAATTTCCTGGAAAAATATGAATTATAGCACGTTATCTAAGTACAAACATTCGAATCAAAAGGACGAGAAGAACAAAGTTATATATCCAATTTGCAAATGTGAAGTTTTATTTGGAATTAAAGTATTGCGAACCACATGATTCCTTGAGAGGAATTAGAATTTGATCATACCAAAGTCGGGAGCACTATAAGTTGAAAAAGATTGAAGAAAATGTTAGAAATAAAAGTTTCTTAGACTTTGACAATTTATGTCTAATATGATCTCCCTAAGGTCATGGATTTGTTGATTGAAATAATTGAAACAGGAGTAATCTTTGAATGAATGGAGATGTATAGAGAATTTTGAGAATTAAAGAGATGGATTAATTTTAGCACTAGTTTACCATTATTTGGGAAACCTAAGAAAATATTAGAGATGCCTATGCCATGAAATGAATAAGGTCATAAGGGAATGATCTCACGTACAATGGGAAGACTTGAGATATATGAACAGATGATCTTGCTGGACATAGGACATGAAAGACAACCCCAAACACCTGATGAAATATGAGATGCTCAAGTGAGTAGGAGTAAATGAGGGAACTCACAACAATGATTTCCAATAAGAAAGATTCCCACTTTTCTTACGAAAGTAAGAGTACACGAGATTAGAGAAAAGAATCTGTCAAACCAATTAGATTGAAAGAGATAGGAATCCGCAATAAAATTTTCTTGGGAATAGTAAGATGGTAAGTGATGACACTATAAGATCCTTCATATGTCTAAAAGGAATTTGGGAACCAAATTCCCGTAAGGGGGAGAGTTGTAACACCCCGAACTCTAAAATCATAGAATAAAATATCAAATTGATAAGTTGGGCTAGAATAATTTTGGATTAGATTTAACTAAAGTCTAAAATTAAATATTTATAATTGGAGGGTTGAATTGTAAATAAGAGAAGGACTTGATTGTATAAGTCAGGGCCTCAATGTGAGTAAATTAAAAGTATGAGGACTTTAGAATAATTAAATTTGGACTTGCTTGCCAGAGGCATCAATGTTAGGGGTCAATGTGAAAGAAACATAAGTTAGATGACTTAATTGAAGAATAGGGACTGAATTGAAAGGCGATTAAAAGCCCGGTGGTGCAATCGAAGTCAGCCAAGACGTTTGGGGGTCAAATTGAAGATGTTGAAAAATATTTTATATATATAGGATTGAGGACAGAAATTAATCAAATTCTCAAAATTTACCCACAACCACCCTGATGGCGAATCACCGAAAAATGGTTGTAAAATTGGAAACTAAAGCTATGGTTAGTTTCCTCTAGCTGAGAGGAACCCAACCATACCAAAATCACCTAAAAACAACCGGCGAATCAGCTAAAAAAAAAGAGGCGATTACGAGCTCATAGCAAGTTTGGTGGTTCTCTGGCATACGACGGCAGAAAGTACCTAAGCCTTGGTGGGTTATGGTCGCGAGCTCTTGGGCATCATGTCAGTGCCCTTAATGTAAGGTTTCAATGGCGGACGGACAAAGAAATGACGCGGTTGCGTCGCGCCAACATTAGGGCTTGCCGATGAGTTTTTGGCCAAATTGGCTGTCAAGATAGCGGTGAAATAGAAAATTTCTTTAAGGGTTTAGTTCCTGACTTTCTAGTGTTGAGACACACCAACTAGTGGTGGCTGTCTCCATCTCCAATGGTGGCATATGGAGGTACGGAGGTGGCGCATGGCAGCAGTTTTGTACCAGTTTATATCGAATGAAGTTCCAGACTCATTTAGGCTATTTCAGGCTTGAGACTGGATCTCGATTCTATTCAAATTGGGTAATTTCCAATAATTGAATTTTAATTTGATTAATTCGCTAAATGTAAATAAATTTTCGAATCAAAGCTTAACTAAGATATGAACTAAAAGTTATTAAACTATAGTCTAGCTTAAGATATGGATTAATTTTACAATTATTGTGGTATTGAACTCATTTGACTCAAAGGAATTATCGGATAATGTCAGGACCTTAAGTAAGATCAGAACAACTGAATTACCGACTCATTAAGTTAAGAACAATGATGTATGACTATGATAAATGTTTCAGCATACCATGAAACTTGAGGAAATTTGACCGAACAAATAAAGTAACTGAGGAACTCGAAAATGACATTTAAGCACATTAAGAATTATGATTCAGAAATCAATACAATATTGGTTTAAGTTATTTATTTTGAACTTTGAATTGATTCGAAACCAAGGATATAGACTCCCCAAACAACTAAGGATTACTCTATTCAACTATCTTAAGTATCTGGATATGAAATCCAATCACCAGAATTGTATCAAAATAACCCTGAGTTTGATAAAGACATTAACTATATTTATGCTTAAGATTTATAGAATTAATAAGATGATAACTCGGGTTATCTTATGACAGTTCTCAGTTGATTAGGAAGCTAGGACCTGAACGACCACTTGACTAGGAATTACTCTGCATTTGTCAGGTGAGTTTATATTTGATAGTAAGAGATTTCTTTGCTGGGGAAAGAACATATATACTTGCTACTATATCCTTGCCGCTTGATTCCTTTCAATCTATGTGTTGAAAATAGTACTCGACATCGCCCTTTTATACTGAGCGCTTTTGTTGATATTTATTGATATCACTTTACTTGAAATTGGTGATCGTGTTGAGGAAGCTGAAAAGTGATTTCGAAATATATGTTTTTATCGCTATGTCTTTCTAGAAACTAGCTTGGTGCTGAATTAGTTTGTATGTTAACATAGCGATTTGATATGTTATCTAAAATGCTATTAGATACGCTATATGATATATGTGAATATGATAAATACCCTTGGGAGTGGGCCCTGGGATTGGTTACAAAAGATGGTTGGGCGAAATGGATCAACGGTAACAGATCTTTTGGTTGATATCCGTACAAGATATACATATGATCCCTACTCGTAGACTAACTGGAGGTAGCCATTTAGAGTGGGATAAGGCATGCGGCTATCCATGCCTAATGAATATTTAAACATCTAAGCCAATCACTCAAAACTTGAAGGAATAAGGGTTTCCATGTTTTTGAAAGTGGAGTGACAAGGAAGGAGAACCACCAACAACAAAATTATGAAAGTAATTGATATGTTTGATCCTTATGCCTTGAAATTCGTATACTTGACAAAAATCAAGTAATTGTTCAAATGACACGGGGACTCCTTTTTGGTCGTAATTGAGATTTAATCCTCGGTGAGAGACAGTAAATTTTGTGAAATCTCATTACTAGTATGGGACGGTGGTGAGATGGATCTCCTAAAATTTTGATTAAAACCTTCCTCACCACTTCTGAAAATTTTTAATGTCTCTATATGCCTCTTACATGACATTTGTGAAGTTGTCACTCTGTTGTTATTGTTAAACTATCTCACTAAGTTATACGAACTTGCATTATTTGTGTTATTTTCCTCTGTTTAAGATTAAGTGACAAAGATAGACTAACCCTGGGCGACACATAAGGTAATGAGTGTGATAGAAGTGTTAAGCGTGATTCGTGATATTTCGCTTCATAGTTGAACATTTGATGGATGTTGTTGTAGGAATTAATTACTTTTGAATTTTGAGAGATGTGTTTCTTTTCCTATTTAGAAAGATTATGGTATAGAATGAGTAGTATCTCAGATGGGAGCAGGCACCTTCCAGTCGGGGCCTTACAGTTTAATAATTTTTTTAATGTAAGTCGATGTTAATAATATTGACATATAATTATGATTTCATATATATTTAATTTTAATTAATGAATGCTTTCTTTAAAGTAATACATCATTTGTTATTTATAATTTTTAAAAAATAAAATATCAAAATAAATTATGAATTAAATTAATTACACATCATTTCATTAAAATCTTTACATATATATACATATACATACACATCATCAAACTATAAATATACATACATATATTACATAAAAAATCAATTTCTTTCTGCAAACCCAACAAAAAAGTAACTGATTTAACATCTATAGTAAAATTTGTCCCTCCACCAAAACATTAACAAACTAACAACTCATTTTCAAATGATTTTTCCTATTTTCCCAAAACAAAAACAAACTGTGGACACTTTCTCCAATTTTTCTCTCAAAAATCCATTCTCCCAAAAAAAATTTTCTAGAAAATGCCCAAAATGCAAGTGAACGGAGCCAAAGTGTTTGGATAATAAGATCTTGGAGCTTCTAAGGTATTAATAATGACAATTTTATAATTAATATAATTAAAATTCAGCGAGCTAGTTAAGATTAACATTATTATATCTACATATCTAAAACTAAATGTCAGTATTCAATAACCATCATAAAATCTATTTTTTTAAAAATTATATTAAAATATAATATGTAAAAATATTAAGTATCAAGATATGAATCAAGACATATATAACTAACTAGTGAAAAATTAAAATTTGAATTTAAAAATTAAGAAAAAGTAATTACTATAGTTAAATAAAGATTACCAAAATAAAATGTAAAACAATAAAAGATGTAAAAGACACAAGTGACCAAATGACTAAATTGTAACCCCCATTAACATTTCAATCTCAATTCCCTCACACTTGTTACTAGCTACCATTACAAGGTACTCTTCTTCCTTCTTTTTTTTTTTCTTTTTTTTTTTTTTGGTTTCATAATTTTTCCCCTTAAGAGTTCTTGTCGGCTAGATGACCGGGAGCCAGCAGCTAGCTCTAGCTGGGAGGCTAGCTACGCTGGCTCCTGTCTTTGGTGAGACCCAGCAGTAGTTGGACTCACAAGTCCAGCTACTACAGGGTGTTGGCACCGACGATGAGGGCGCCGGCGAGGAGGCCGCAACTTCTGGCCTCTCCATCCCTAACAACGGTAGGGGCCAGCAGTTGTAGGCCACCCCACTTCTCTATTTTTTTTTAATTTTTTATAATTATAGTTATTTTTTATTTAATTTTGCAAGTTTGAAATTTGCATTTTAGGGCATTGTAAAGAGGTAAATTATTTTAATGTTAAGTTATAATTATATGAATTGTGTTTATGAATTATGTAGTCAATATTTTGTTTATTATGTTTCCTTACACGTGTACAATAAGTTGCAAATGAATTATATGAATTGTGTTTATGAATTATGTAGTCAATATGTTTATTATGAATTATATAGTCAATATGTTTATTAAGTAGGGTGTTTATTGTGCACCCTATTTTGTTAGTAAGTTTATTGTGATAAAAAAAGGGAGAAAGCAAGGTATTGTGAATAGGTCATTCTGCCATTATTTTGCACAAAAGGCAGAATTGTGTCTCTATTTTTTATCATCCTAAATTTTAAACTGCAGGTGTAGTAAAACTTTTGTTTGTAAGTCATCCTATTAATGCTTGAAATATGAATTCTCATGCTAAATGAGGTGAATTCTCATCTCTTTTTTTGTTTATCTTTTGCGCTTCTCCACATACATGTGCGTAAGTTTGGAGACTCCTATCTTCTAGCTCAGTGAGAATGAGTGTCACTAGTCATGCTATGGCGGGTATTTCGTATTGTATTATGATGATATTTAATACCTTTTATTGCTTGTTATTTAAAGAATTACAATTGCTACATAAAATTTCTAGCTATAATTTATAGTCATAGCTATAAAATTATTTTCTTAGTAATTTTTCCAATAGGGTACCTAGTTTTTTCACATTTTGCTATTTTTTTCATGTCTTATTTTTTTTTTAAACAAAACATAAATTTTTGTTCCTTAAAATCTTATAAAATGATAAAACATTATTGATTAAAGTAGTTATTGATTAAATTACTATATGAAAATTTTGTTCCAGCTTGAAGTATTGGGATTTAAAGGCTACAGAATAATTTTAGTGACATCGGATGTTATTGAAGGTGGTCAAAAGGTTCAAGAACTAGAGAATTTTAACCAACAGGTGTGTTAAGTTTCTTTTGATTATATATGGTTACTTAAGTATTGATGAATATAATTTCTTTAAGTTAGTTTATGTCCATTGATAAAGTCAAGTTGCTATATTTCTCATAAAATCTCTCAACAAATAAATATAATTCTAGTAATATGTTGCCCTTATATGATGACCTCATTAATATTGCAGAAAATATGTCTAATAATTAAAGTTGGATGTGGCAATGACTAGATGCAAATGGTTTTCTATCTAATCAGTTTGATAGAGGGGTCAAAGAATTTTTAGACTTCGCTTATTCTCATCCAGAGGTTGTTGACTGTGGTTGTATAAGATGTCCTTGCTCAAAGTGCTGTAATATGAGATTTGAAAATCATGATACTGTACATTATCACCTTAAAAAGTATGGACCTGAGTGTGGTTACACTACATGGGATGCACACGGGGAACCTTGGATCCAAAGTTCTATTGGGGAACATTCTGGGTCTAGAAATAATGAAAATATTGGGATGAGGAATATGGTTATAGATGCTATAGGATATGACTTTGATTGGGAATTTGATAGGGATGAACACCTAATGAATGCTGAACAACCACCAAATTCAGATGGCCAATTTTTTTTGATCTATTAAAAGATGCTGAAGAACCTTTATGGCTTGCTTGCAAGAAGCATACTAGACTCTCAGCAGTTTCTCAATTGTTAACTATTAAATCTGATTTTAACTTACCGCAATCATGTGTTGATCACATCATATCGGCAATGAAAAGTGTGATGCCAGAAGATGAGACTTTCCCCGAGTAACTTGTATGATGCAAAGAAGATGGTGGTAGGGCTTGGTTTATGTTGTGACAAAATTCATGTTTGTGTTAACAGTTGCATGTTATATTACAAAGAGAACACAGAAAAAACAAGATCAATGATTTGTGGTTATGCTGGACACAAGCCCAGTACCTCAAAAAACAAAAAAAATGTGCCTTACAAAGTGTTTCACTGCTTACCTATAACTCCTAGACTTAAACGGATTTATATGTCAAGAAAAACATCTAAGGAAATGACATGGCACTGGAAAAATCAGTGTGAAGATAGTATCATGGCACACCATGCACATGGTGAAGCATGGAAATATTTTGATCGTGCTCATCCTTCATTTTCATTAGAACCATGCAATGTTCGTCTAGGATTATGCACAGATGGTTTCACCCCCTTTAATAATAATAGTGCTCTTTACTCTTGTTGGCTAGTGATGCTAACTGTGTACAATTTTCCTTCAGCAATGTGCATGGATGAACTATATTTATTCTTGAATACGGTTATTCCAGACCCTAAATCTCCTAGGAAAAAGCTAGGTGTATTTTTGCGCCCTCTAATTGATGAATTGAAACAGTTATAGAGTGAAGGAATTGAAACTTATGATGCATTTAGAGAACAAAATTTTATGATGAAAGCAGCTTTGTTATGGACAATCAATGATTATCCTGCTTATGGTATGGTTTCTTGTTGGAGTGCTCATAGAAAGTTGTTATGTCCATATTGCATGGAGCATACAAAATCATTTCATCTGCAGAATGGATGGAAGCAATCATGGTTTGATTGTCATAGATAATTTTTGCCTCTTCGTCACACATATCGAGGACAAATTGATATGTTTATGAGAGGCAGACATGAAAATGATCTTCCTCATGCAATTAGCCTTTCTAATATCGATTTTCTCTTTTCTTTGTGTATTTGGTGTAGGAACACTTCATGTGGGTTTCTGAACATGAAGCTAGTATTAGGCACTCGTGGGAGCAAACCCACAAGAGAAATTTCAAGAATATCATATGCCAATATAAGAAGAAAGCAATAGCTGAATCCAGAGTTGATAACCCAATAGATATTCAAAAGGTTGTACCAAAAACATGTAGAATAGTGATTAGGAAGCAATTTGCACCGGGCATATGAGTTCATCAAATTATCAAGAAAGGTGTAAAAAAGCAAAGCTAAATAGATTGATAGAAAAAGATGCCAAGCACAATGGCAACTCTATTTCTTTTGCCGAGTATGCAAGGATAATGGAGGTTAATTTCTTTAATTAATTTATTGTTATTTTTATTTATCTACTACAACTTTAATATTAACTAGTTTAATGTAGACACAATATGGTAGACCGATTAGCCAAATCGAGCTCCATGAAAGGACTCACCGAAAAGCACAAGGAAAATGTGAATATGTTGACAACAAATCTAAGAGGGTCCAAGTAAGTACAAGAATATTATCCATGCATTCAAGTTAGTTAACAATTTCAAAGCAAGTAACATGAAATATTTTATGGAATTTATAGTTTTAGCATTGAACTTCTTTGTAGATTTATTTGTCATGAGTAGCATCAAGTTAGGATTTATTTGTTTATTCATTATACGAAATCTGCACATATCATGTGCAAATGCCACCTAACAAGTTAAGATTAGTTTTTCTGAAGTGGGTTTTCTCTATATATATGATGCTTTATGAATGATTTTTTTCTGATAAATCTTACTAACTTGTGCATGGATTTAATTGGTGTTTGTGTTGATACAATTTAATGGCATTTGTACTTTATATTTAACAAAGCATGTGGCATCTGGGTTAGTAAGGAGAAATGTGATGTTGTGTAAGTGGGAAGGTTCTGTTTAACTTATATTGACTATATTTGCCAATATTTCATCACGTGCAATTATAGTCAATTTATGATCGATCTTATGTTTTCATTCATTCCAACTATATGATACACTAATTTAAATTTCATTTTGGGTACTTTTATGCTGAGGTGAAGTAACTAGTATTTCTTTGACCTTTCAAATATATTGCATATAGGCAGTTGCAAGCATGAGATGGATTATTAATAATTAGCATGCCTATGGTTTTCATACTTAAAATATTGTTTTTATAGCACTAGAAATTTTTATTCTCCCTCTATGTTTTATTTTTTTAATTTTTACAGGAATATCTTTCTTTTTTGCTTAGATTCACAAAGTGTTTTAAGTATTTTTAGTTTTAGTAAAGATTAGTCTTTTTCTCTATTTGAACTAATTTTTTTTTTAATATTTAGATGTTCAAATAGGATGAATATTGTCAAGAATATGTTAGTAAACATGGCGACAATCATACTCTTGAAAGCTCATTTGATGCTCAGAAATGGCTTGAGATCAATAGTGGTCCATGCAAGGGTAGAGTGTAAGGCTTTGGGAACACTTACCATTGCCGTGAGTTTATTGCTACTGGGACTTCCCCAGAGTTACCATCCACAACATCTTCACATGCCTTTGTGAGTCAGGAGCAACTATAAGATGCAATTGCAAAAGCAATTGATCAAGAATTAGCCAAGCAAAGAGAAGACGCAGCAGCCAGAGAAGCAAGCATTATGGAGTAGACTATGAGGATGAGAGATAAGGCATATTGAGGCTAGTTGAAGAATTAAAGGCGAGAGAAGAGGCTTTGATGAGGACATTAGAAGTGAAGATGAAAATGCTAAATTCAATTGAAGGTGTTTCTTCCTCTCGCAGGGAAGAGGGTAATGGTGGGAAAGATAAATAACTCTCTTTAAATTAAACTTGGCATGCTTGGATTTCATGAACTTGCTCATGTTTGAAAATCTTTATTTTGTTTATGGATTTGGATACAATATTGTTGAAGTTCTGTTATTTTTGATGTTATTTGGAAAGTGAATTGTGTTTTCACTAATGTGGTTTTAAATTGTTAATAATGAGAACAAAAAATAGGTTGGATAACTATATTAAATTAAATATTATAAACAAAAAAATAATAATAAATCAGTGATTGATTGGCGGTCACTAAATGGAGAAAATACACTCATTATTTCTAAAAATTTGTGACTACAAGCAACGGTCTCAAATCTGTGACCGATAAGTGACCCCAAAGGCAGTCACTAAATGGAGGAAATACATTATTATTTTTGAAAATTTGTGACTGCCACTTGTGGTTACAAATCTGTGATCGATTAGTGACCCCAAGGCAGTCACAAGTTAGTAACAAATGGAGTAGTTGGTCACGTGGCCAACTATCAATGACCCACACTGCGGTCACTGATTCAATGACCGCTTAGTGAGCGACTATCAATGACCCACATTGCGGTCACTAACGGTTACTAATCACTTAGTAATCAGTGACCGCTTAGTGAGCGACTATCAGTAACCCACACTGCGGTCACTAATAACTTAGTGATCGCTTGTTCACTATTTTGTTAATTTATTTTGTGACGGAATTTAAATCATTAGTGACCGTGCTGGCGGTTACTAATTTGTGACCCCATGGTCCAGTGGTCACAAACTTCAAGTTGTGACAAGAGTTTTTGTGATCGATGTGATCTCACAAATGCGGTCACTGACAGTGTCAGTGACCGATTATTTGTTGGATTTATGACCGATTTAATGGTCACTAAAGCCATTTTTTTGTAGTGCGTGTTATTGCATCTATGAATCATAGGTGACATATTAATCACTCATGTTCCCAATAATTTCAAGTGTTAAATCAATACAAATTGTATAAAGCTACCTACATAACCTATATAGGCTTGAAAACCATGGGGGTCATGAAAACGATTAATACATATGTATGTCATTGTATGCTTAAAACTTTTTTACATTAATATAATGAATCAAAGTGTTTATCCTTCAAAGACATCTTAGTAAAGAACAACTATACTTCACAATAAAAACTCAGGCTATTTAAGTCTAATCAATTTTGTTCTAATTACAAAGAGGGGAGAAACAAAAAAAAAATAATACAAAGATGTTTCTACTAAAAGCTATGCACTACATATATGGGTAGAACTTATAATGGGGTCTTGAAAACTAAATAACTTTTGTTGAGCCCTTATCATTTTTTAGGTTCATTACAATTCTTATTAGTTGGAACTTCTAGCTTTCTTGGTAGAAATTTGATAGCTAAGCAAATTATTTTTTTTCCACAAGGAATCGTGTTGTCTTCCTATGGGATTGTGGGTCTCTTTATTAGTTCCTATTTGTGGTGCACAATTTTTTAGAATGTAGATAGTGGTTATGACTGATTCGATAAAAAGAAAGGAATAGTGTGTACTAGCTAACTAGGCTCTCTGCCTAGATGAGGACCCTTCCAACAAGGAATTACAGGTGTTTCTTCATCCACATTAATCCTTTCATTCTACGTGAAGTACACCACTGCCGACCACTTTAATTTCCGTCTTAATTAAGGTGCTACATGAAATGGATGGCAAAATACTTATTCAATTCTAATTATCCATAAAAGAAATAAAAGAGAGCATCACAAAGATTGAACCTATGTTTGGATATATTGAGAAATTCAAAGCTAAAGCACAAAGTGAAAAGTTCAATGAATTAATGCAGTTAGTACTTATGAAAGTTTCTCCACATTGTAATTTTATTTTTCTTTTTTGTATTAAGTAAACTTTGCTTATATCTAATTTGTAACTGAACTTGTTACATCCGTGATATTGAGAGGGTGCTTGGGTGAGCTTATAAACTTCTTAAAATATCTCATAAGATGTTTGAGAGTTTACAAGATGTCAAAAAGTTTTTGGTAATTTTTTTTAAAAAAAGTTTATAAGGTTCTAAAATAAGATTTTAAGAGTTTATAAGCTTTTTTGAAAAAAGTTGGGAATTTTTAACCTTACCTTTTTTTGTTGACGCTTTGGGAATTCCTAACTTACTTTTAGAATTTTAACAAACTCCCTTAATTTTAAGCATATTAATTATAAAATGTTATTAACTAATATCTTATAAGCTCCAAAATCATATTTTATCTAAATATTTTAAGAACTTACTTTTCAAAAAAATCTAGCTTCTTATAAGTTCTAAAAACATCTTATATGTATGAACTTATAAGACATTTTGAATAAATTTTAGCCAAATACCCTCTTAGTCCCTTTATTCTCAAGTATCACATTTCTTAAATAATTTTTTTTTTCTTTTGATACAAATTAAATATAGTTTAGAATATTGTTTTATTTTAAATTGTAGTACTTTGATTAACAATTTAAAATTTTGAAAACTAAAAATATGAAACCGAAATAAAGGATGCTCCTGTACACGCATAAAAAATAAAAGGCTAGGCCAAGTCAAAATCCTACACCAAAAACTAGGTGCGAAAAGCTAGTCGCTCTCCATAAACCCAATGGTTTTTGGGTTGGATAGAATAGGGTTGAGTATATATAAGATCTTGTTGTTTAAGTATTTTTGGTATGAACCTGATTATGATAATATTCACACCCCCCTCCCACCCCACCCCACCCCCCCCCCCCCCCACAAAAAAAAAGAAAAGAAAAGAAAAAGAACATCCTGATTAGGATAATATTGTACTCAAGGCCTACATATATTTTGGAGTTTTACACTAGCTAACTCTAGGCTTCCTATTTCTTAATACTGCCTCTTAGATATAAAGTGCATATATAGCACTAGAAAACATAATATTAGTTAATCAAGATGAATAATATAAAAGTTATCATTAATGCATATATTAATTAAAAATAATTTTTACTTTATCATAATATAGTTTGTTCGTGATAAAATTAATATTTTATAATGTGGTTATTATGAATTAGTGATACATCATGTATAATGACAATCTAGTAATAATAAATATTGTCACTACATTTGCGATAAATTTTTTATTGCCATTAGATTGTCATAGTAGGCATGCATCGTCAATTATCAATAATGACAATTTACATAGTTTTTGTCACTATTAAATTTGTAAAAGTCATTATTATGATAGAATCATATCTTTTACAACTTAATATACATAATCAGTGATAACTTTTGCATTGTCACATACTATTTTGTCACTAATTCTTCTCTTGTAATGATATCACATTATTTCTTTCTTCAATTATTTTCTATTAAAATTTGAATTAATTAAAAAAAAAAGCCAAAATAAGCACATATAATGTCGCACCACAAAATCAAGCCATGTGGCTAGTCTCGAGGCGTGAAACTCAATCCCAAATAAAAATATATCACTTTTCTAAAATCATGATCTTAAATAAAAAAAACTCCAACATTCATAATAATTCAAATAATTCTAGCAACATAAAAACTAAAGATGCCTAATATTCTTCCCTCAACTGGAAAAGAATCTTTAAATGAGAAGAACTAATTTGCCAACACGGCAATAAAGCTAAACCTACTGGAAAGTCTTCATTCCAAAAGAAAACCTTCAATTCCGGTTATCCTCAGAAGCAGGTTCAACATCCTCACTCAGGCTAGGATACAGGTCTGCTAGAAAGAAGTTAAAGAAAAAAACGAGTGTTAATAAAAGACTCAGTGAGTGCCAAGTGTGTGCAATGTGAGTTCTGGAATTAAATCATTTGTACAGTGAAAATGTTCAAGAATTCGTTCAGTGAAAATATTTGAGGGAAAAAAAAAACATAAGTGGAATTCATAAAACAGTTTAGCCGTAACAGTCAAAAAGTTTATAAACAATCAAGCAGTAATAAGTCAAGAATTTTATAAACAGTCAAGCAGTATCAAGTCAAGAGTTTAATAAACAGTTTTTGTAGACTAACATCTTAAATACGATGATCAGATAGCGTTCGCGGTCAACCTTATGGCTCCCACCGTAATAGTCTTATCGCTCCGGGCAAGGTGGAACCTTACCAAAATAATGTCCGAGCATCCCCCCGGGAATTCCTACGACCCACCTCAACCACAAACAGCTTCTGCTGTGCGCTGGGGGGATTAGGCCATAAGGGGCTTGGGGTTCAACCGACTAGCCCGCTACTGCCCAGTGAAGTCCCTCGCATACCCAGACCAAGTTGGATCCAATTAACAGTAACAGTAGCAGTAATAGTAATAGTAACAGTAATCAGTTGATCATCGAATTTAATTTTCCAGTCTATAAGCATAAAAAAAAGTCATAAAAGCATAGGTTTTATTTTATCCAAAAATAAAACAAGAAAAATATTTCTTTTTGTGCGCAATGGGATACATATAAAGTGCAGTGTATATTGAAAAGAAGTTTCATGGCATGCGTTACTATACATATATCCTTGTGGTTTTGAAAAATAATATCATATAATAATTATAAGTTGAGACACTCACAGTACTTATCAGTCGTATCAAAAGTAGAATCTGTCTTGTCAAATCCTTGATCAACTGCTGAAATATTAATATTATTCAACTTAATCAATATCTAATCCATAGTACCTCAATTGTACTCTAACTAATATAGTTCACAACATCCCACCTTTTATAGGACTATACAAATAAAAATGTCTCTCCTTTTATTTTATATATACCAACTAGTATTAGTTCCAAAATAATTTAATCCAACTCCCGTACGCACAAGGACCTAGTCCTAAATATACCCAATCAATCGAATTTGTTCTATATTATGTGTGTGTGTGTGTGTGTATAGATATATATATGTATATGTGTGTTGGAATCCAAGTTGTGTTCGTGTGTGGGTGTGTGACTATTTGTTATTAATAACAATAAACGTATTTCATGGCACACTAGGTTTCATTTATTCCGCTGTTCTTATACATGAATGAGATTTATTATTTTAATTAAACCTGGACCCACGTTGGCTCAATTAAAGGTCACTTGCTACTCTAATGAAAATTTCATAGAAGAAAGAAAGTTTCACGTGAAGGTGAAAGCTAACCATTGTTACCTGACTTAAATTAATTCCTATTACTGGTCGCTTGGCCGACCCCATTTTCTTTTTCCTTTCACTTGTATTCCAGTGAATTTCTTCCCGAAACAAGTTTAAATTACGACCACTAGAAAGCCAAGATTTTCATCAATCGTCTTGAAAATCATATTTTCAACTTTTTTAGGAAAAGAACCAGCAAATCCACAACATCCACCACAAATGATACTAAAGTTCCAGCCCCACTTATCGACCTCAACCTCCTCCCAAGAGTGTGCTCAAAATCAAAATCTGGCAGCAAATTCTCCACCCTTGGGTCCTCCACCTTTTATAATACCTCAAACTGTGACACCTGGCACAGACAATAGGCTTCTGGCTAGCCTTTTCCTCATCTGGGCTTCCATGCCTTTCAACTTTGCTAGACATTTTATCAAACACCTGATCTTCTGCCTCAAGATTCTCAAGTCTGTTAACATCCACAATCTCATTGGCAAGTCCCATTGTCCATGTCATCTTTTTCACGTGAGTCCAGACCCAATGATTTCACTTCCATGCTAAATTTCCTGTTGTCCCTCCCATTATTCACAGTCTCCACTTCCACAGTTTCTATATCACAACCAAATCCCATCTTAGCAACACTTCCACCATCCTCGACTACTTCGATGACAGTAACCAATTCAGTGATACCTCCATCACCATTCAACTAAAGCATGGCACTTGATCAATCCCTGCCTTCCATTCACAACTAATTTCCTAGGCAAAATCCATGTCCGAGCAACCAAACCACTTTCATGATCCCAAACCAACAAAAATCTCAATTTCCAGAAAAGTTTGGAGATAGTCGACCAACCAGCTATCGCAGCTCTTGCACTAATGTGTCACCACTACAGAATGCTAAATGAACTCTTAGTAACAAGTTATCCCATGAACTAATCTTCTTTATTATATATATAGTCTGTCACTAACCCACAAAAGTATATTAGATTCCTTATTTACAGGAGCACTAACCATCACCGGCACTCCTTGATTCATCAGTAATGTCAAGATTAAGGATGCGACGAAGGGTCTTAGTCGCAGAAGCAGGACTATCAAACAGAGCACTGGGAGAAGGGCTATGCTGCCCGACTGGGGAAGCAGGTGTTGATGTTGAGATGGGATGCAAATCAATCTCCGGGCCACAGTAGGCAAGTCGAGGGAAACAGTTCTTTTAGGCCTCATGGAAAACTTGGGGATGGGCAAAGAACTTAGGGGAGGTGAATTAGAATAAGGAGGTCCTGCCCAACGCTCAGAAAAATAAAACTCTCCTTCCTTGTTTTCAAACTTGGTTTTAATTGGTATTGGAATTGAACTGCTTTTTTTGCAATTCTATTCGAGGTTTTTGGGCGTTCATCAAGAGATGACAATGGGGTTGGGGTGAAAATGGAGTCGGAAGTAACCCTTCTCCAGCTTGAAATGTCCTGCAATTAATCACCCGAAAATTGCCCGACGGCGGTGAGCCAAACGACCTAAATTTGAAGGAACCATGGCCACGATTTCTACCACAATACTGATGGTGACTCCTATGATGAGCAGCAACAACTACAGTCTCCATCCCCACAGAATATAAACTCAACTCAGTCCTTTTTTTTTTTTTTTTTTTTTTCTGTACTTTCTCTTCAACTCTAATTTTAGTTACAACTAAAACAAACTAGAAAAAAAAGATCTAACAAATCAACAGCTTACAGAACTCCATGAATCTTAAACAATCAGAAGTTTTTAGATTAGTGAACAGACCAACATCAATTCTAGCAAATCCGGCCTATGAATCGAAAATATTTGTGTATCTGTGTGTATGCCCAACAACCGCAACGTCAATCTTCAGTTTCTTCAGATCTGGGTTTTGGATTGAGAACGGAGGAAGTGTTGAGAAATCTCTGAATTTTTTGACCGAGGACAGAGGGAGCGTTCGATTTAAAAGAGACTCTTATTATTAATCTATATGATGTTAGTAATTCAAAACTCTCAGTAATATTATAAGAATAATCAAGTATAATTAAATTTTATAATCTCTTAATTATTATATCTACGTATATATACATATATTTATATTATATGATCTCAAAATAATAGTTATCATTATTTAATTATATTTTTTAAATTTTTAAGGAATTGGTATTTTATATTTTACTATTTCTTTAATTAAATTAATAAATAAAATTAAAACAGATAAAAATAATCAATTAAATACAAAATAAATTTATGGGGCATTACATATAATTTGTTTCTCAAGCGTTGTTATACTTCTCTAGTTCCACTACGATTTAATGTGGAAATGTGCATTGTGCAAATCCGGACTAAATTTTGTCGGCATTGCTAAATATAACCCACATATGCTATTTGGTTTTGGAGAATTGACCGGAAAAATCCCCTTGGGAGCTACAGTAACATTATCTGCTTAGAAAAATAACGAAAAATTACTAATAAATGATTAAAAAGTAGAAATATACAAAAATTGTCAAAAATATTTTTAAAATATTGAAAATGCAGGTGGAATATCAAAATTACCCACCCAGCGTCAAAATGAAGAAAATTCCTTAATGTAAGATATATGAAATAATGTGGAAAATTCATTTGTGATGTTGGACAATGTGTGTGACAGACAAAAGTATCCTTTGAGAAAGAAAAAGAGTGAAATGCGCTTTTACCTTGGAAACATTGGTAAAATTTGAATAAATATCATAGAAATTATGTGCTGAGTATCCTAGAATCTCAAATCTCAAGAAAATATTGAGACTCTTAGAATGTCTAGAAACACCGATAACTGAAACTTATATGGATGAACATGGCCTCATATAAAATGACCAAAATATCCTTTCATTTGAAAATTTATGCAAAATTGCAAAAGATGGGAAAATACATGGGATGGATGATTAAGTGTGTGTGTGTGTGTATCAAGTAGGTTCATATAGCGACCAATATCAACAACAACTCAATAGGTTAAGTCATATATATATATATATATATTCTTAGGGGAGTTTAGGTGATAGCCATAGGTGGAGTTTCAAAGTGAAGAAAGCATGTACGTAGTGTGTGAAGGCTTGTGCCTGTGTGAAAAAAGTGTGTATATTTAGAGAGTAATATTGGTTATTTTTGTTGTTTATAGTGTGTCTGTGTGTGTGTATGAAATTGAGAAAACATTCCCAAAGGTACACCATAAGGGACACAATCGCATAACAATTAGATTTTCCTCCGAGGGCCACAATGTCTTTTTGACATTAATAGACTTTCAAATTCTTGAATTTTTAATGATAATTAATAACATTTAATTAACTTATTATAAAAGATAACTAATTAAATAATTTAATATTTTACTGGGAAAATAAGCAAATTCAATGACCAACAATATAAATGGAGTCCCCCCCCCCCCCAACTCATGGTATACCTATTAATCAATACTAAGATGTTTTAAACATTTTTACTAACTCTCCATTTCTATCGACTTATTAATTCTAGAGGGTGAAGCATTTCATTTGGAGAAATGGAATAATAGTACTATACAAAACACGTTTACACATTAAATCTTCAGATCGTAATATTTACCTTTTTACTTGATATTAGTAATTAATATTTTATGATGCAATGGATAAAATTTGGAAGGAAAGAAAAAGAAAAAAAAAAAAAAAAAGCTATTATACAAATAACTTGAATAAAAGAAAATCTATATACGACAAACCTTAAAATAAAGTAAAGAACTTTCTTGCATATAGAAAAAATCAAAGAATTCTATTACTCAAGTTATTTTTTACAAACTACATATGTAAGCCTATTTATAGGTTTATCAAAGAATCCTAATTTTATAACTGATAGGAATATGACTAATTCATACTTATCTATAAAACTTCTAATTCCTAAAAAATACTATAAAATAACATGCAATTCTCTAAAAGATAATGCAAAATAATATCCAACTCCTAAAAAGAAAATAATTTAAAAGATAAAACTTATTACTTAATTGATAAGAATGAAATATTTCCCATATGTGGAATATCTTCCAAAAAATAACTCCAGCCGAGATTATCTCTTTCTCCTGTATCATTTTATTTAATACATTTTTCTAATTCAATTTTTTTTTCTTTTAAACATAACCAGAAATATCTAGGGCTTGTTCCTTTATATTTTAGCCCTTTTCTAGAAAAAAATTGGAGTAATGAGTTTTTCGGAGAAAATTTGGAGAATGTGCCAAGTATTTCTTTTTATTTAGGGGAAATATAGAAAATGATTTGAAAATCAGTTGTTTGTTTTTTTATATTTTGAGGAGAGACAACTTTATTGTAAATGTCAAATCATTTGCTTTTTTGTTGGGTTTGTAGGGTGAAAGTGATTTTTTTTTTTTTTTTTGTATTATATGTATGTAAATTTATAGTTGGATGTGTGTGTGTGTGTGTGTGTGTGTGTATATTTATAATGATTGAAATGTGAGTGTAATTAATTTAATTGGTTATTTATTTTGAAATTTATACTTTTATAAATTTAACAGTAGTAAATGATGTATTATTTGGAATAAAATATATATTGATAAATATTAATTATTCATGAAATCATAATTATATCTTAATTATAAAAAAATCAGCTTTTATTATAATTATATCATAATTGTTAACATCGTCTTATAAAATTTTTTAATTACTATACATTAATTATAAACTAATTACTATTTATTAATTAAAATATAACTATTTAACTATTTATTATTATGATTTATATATAAATAAAACTTAGTTAATTATTTAAATAAAATAACTTTTTAATAATTTATATAAAAGACTTAATAACGATTCATCATATTAATAAAAAATAAATAATATTATATTATATAAAATTACATCATCTTAAATTATTTATTAAATAAATAAAATTAATATTTAATTATACGTAAAATATGAAATATAATTAATATATAAATAACACATTATTTAAATAAATTAATTTAATAATTTATTTAATTACTTTAACTATTACTAATTAATATATTATTTAGTAAATAAATTACTTAATAATAATCAAATAATTTTACTTAAATATAATTAATTCTATCAACAATTACTTTAGGCATATCAATATTAATTTATTAAACTTAATAGATTATTAAATAAATATCACCCTATAATTAAATTTTATTATTATAATTTTAAATTAATGTGAAGATTAATATTTAATAAAGAATTTTTTTGAAGAAGATTAATTTATTTATTATATCAAATTAAAACATCTTAAGTTATTTATTAAATGAATAAATGTAATATTTCATTAATACATTAAATATTAAATATAATTAATACATTATTTAATTAATTTAATATGTTATTCAATAAATGAATTATTTAGTAATAACATAAATAATATTTAATTAAATTTAATTCATTTTTTCAATAATTAGTTTAATTAAATTTGTAAATATAAGTTTTAGAATTTTTTAACTAGTAAAATTTTAATATTTTCGTATATATATAAATATAAATGTATATAAATATATATATGTATGGAAGAGTGAAGTGAGAGTGATAAATGAATGAGTAATGTCATAGGTAGAGTAAGAAAATGTAGGGGTAGGTGTAATTTTTAGGGTATAAGATTTTTTGGATGAATCAGAAGGGATTTTATGGGGATAAAATTTGACTGTTTAAAAAAAAAAATTTAGAGAACATGCCTTCATTTTTGAAATTTTTTTGGGTTGAAAAATATTTGTAGAAAACGTTGAAAAACAATGCCTTAATATCCCACCAAGAAAATATTCAAATTAGCTGATATTGACCAGATGGAGTAGTTATTAAGCACTTTCCACTATAGACTTGTAGTTATTGGTTGCACACTTCTTTCACTTCATTCTGCAACACAATTCTCTTCAAGAAATCTCTCAAGAAGATGAGGGCTTCTGCACTAGTTCTGGGTTATAGAGGAATTGCTGCAAAATCTGCATATAAATTGTTGGGTACTTCTACTCTTCTATACTTCTCTTTCTTCTCTTCAACTTTTCATAATGTCAGTCACAAAGATAGGTCCCTTTCACCCAAGCCCAGAATAGATTTCAGCTGTATTAAAGAAGTGGATGATGCTATTTCTTTGTTTCGTGAAATGTTGAGGATGCAGCCACAGCCTTCTGTTCTTTGTTTCAATAAATTGTTGGCTGTTGTTGTCAAGATGAAACACTACTCTATTGCCCTTTCAGTGTTTGACAAAATGCTTGAATTGGGTGCCCCTGTAAATGAGTACACAATTGACATCATGATTAATTGCTTTTGCCTTTTGAATCGAGTAGATTTTGGGTTCGCTATCTTGGGCTGTTTCTTGAAGCATGGTCACAAACCAGATGTTGCCAGTTTTAGTGCTCTCATATAAGGGTGACAATTTGGGTGGGTCGGATGGGTTTGGGTTGGGTTGAAGTAGGGGTATAACATTAATTTTATCAACTCTAACCCAACTCAACCTGATGACAACCTGAAAATGCTCAACCCTAATCCAACCTGAATTGTATCAGGTCATATTTGGGTCGACCTGATCTTTATTAGGTCAACTTGCCAACTCAAATCCACCTAATCCAACTTACCAATCTTATTTAAAATAATTATTTCAAATATTTATTTTAATTTTAATTTTTTGGCATTTTTATTTTTTAATTTGATCTATTTTTAATTATTAATAAATTAAAATAGGAGTAAGGAATTCTCATCATAAATTCACTCAGCTTTCTAAAAAAATTTTAACTGAACCACATAATATATTGATTTTGAGACTTTTTGTTCCTTTCATTTTGTAGTATCTATCAGCATTATAAAAATATTGAAATTACAAAGTAACTTATTTTTAAAATAGCATACTTTTTCGAGTTTTATTCACCCACTCTCTTTAATTTTTGTATCTTTTGTATAAATCAAATTGTTTCTTTTAACTTCTTAAAATGACATTATTTCTTTACTTTATATTGATTCAATTAAGTAGCACACAAATCAATAAAAATATATCATCAAGCAAATAAGTAAACAAGTATTTTAATTGGACACATAATTTATCATAAAAATTTGCTTGAGTCTTTTGAATTTTTTATAACCTCTTAATAGAAAGAATTCTTGTGATTTATTTATATATACAAAGTCTTGCATTGTATAAGGCCTAAGAAAAATTTGTTGGACAATTTAATAGTCAAAACAGTGTTTTGTCAACTCTTTATAGAATAACTTTCATGTCTGCTTGGATACCAAAAAATAACTATTAGAAACAGTATAAAATTATAATCATCCATCCTATATATTTGCGGAAATAAATAAGACTGAAAAATACCAAAGTAATAATTTTGATATTGCTAAAATTCAAAATTTCAAGTTTTATTTTGTTATTTTATATTTTTACTCCTAAAAAACTTAAATTTTATTTGTTTAATTTGAGTTGGGTCGAGTTAGTTCAGGTGGGTTCAGGTTGTTGTGTGACCCAAAATCAAATTTTGAGTTGTTCGTATAACCTGAAATTCAACCCAACCCAACCCATTTTCTTCGAGTTCTTATTCGTGTCAATCTTATTGGACCTAAACCTGAAATAGGTCGACCCAAACTCAATTTTTTCGTGTCGAATTCGTATCGAGTTATCGTGTCGTGTTGGAAATTGCCACCCCTACTCTCATAAAGGGGCTCTTTTTAGAAAATAGGGTTGCTGAGGCAGAAAAAATATTCAAACAGTTGTTAACTCTGAAACTTTGTGAGCCTAATGAAGTTATGATTCTTATTGTGATAAATGGGCTATGCAAAGCTGGACTCACTTTTACTGCCTATGATTTGCCTGGGTTGTTTGAAAAGACAAGCTATAAACCCAATGTTAAATCTTATAATGCAATAATTGATAGTTTATGCAAGGACCGAATGGTTGATGATGCTCTTAGCTCTTTTACAAAATGATTAACAATGACATTTCACCCGACGTTATCACATATAATTCAATGATTCAGGGCCTGTGCAACTTTGGTAGATGGAAAGATGTGAAAAACTTATTAATTGAAATGGTGGATCACAAGGTATCTTTAGATGTGATTATATTTAATACATTGGTGGATGCTTTTTGCAAGGAAGGAAAGGTGGAAGAGGCTAAGGTTGTTTTGGAAATTATGATGCAAAGAAATGTTTGTCCTGATATTTTTACATTTAATACACTGATGGATGGATATTGTTTGCAAGGTCAAATGGACAAAGCAAGAGAAATATTTGATTCCCTGGAGGACAGGACAGGGGTCTTAAGCCTGATATCTTCTGCTATAACCCTTTGATTGATGGATATTGCAAGAATGGAAACATGAATGAAGATTGGCTTCTTTTTTTAGAAGTCCCTTATAAAGGGTTAGAGTGTAGAACTGACACCGATAATATCATGATTCAAGGATTATTTCGGGAAGGTAGATCTGCTGATGGATGGAAGCTTTTCGATGATATGAAAGCTCACTATGTAATTCCTAATTTACAGACTTAGAATATCTTGTTGGGTGGCTTGTGCAGGACTCAACAGATTGCTGAAGCATTTTCTTTGTTGCGTGTGATGGAAGATAATGGTATTAATCCTGATATTATTACATATAATATCCTTGTTGATGGGCTATGCAAGGATGGAAAACTTGATATTGCAAAAAGCCTTTTCAATAGTCTTCCTTCTAAATGTTTGCAACCTAATATTAGGACATACAACATCATTATTGGTTCACTTTTTCAAGAAGGACTTGCGAAGGAGGCAAAATGTTTGCTTATAGATATGGGAAAAAATGGTTGTGTGCCTAATAGTGACGTACAATGTCATTATACATGGTTTGCTAAAGAGAAATGAGTTTTACAAGGCAATGCCATTCTTGGAGCAAATGAACAAAAAGGGATTCTCAGCAGATTCAACTACTGTGTCCATGTTACTTGATCAGCTGCAACGAGAAGGTAAAGATGGAAATCTTCTGGAAATGATTAAGAAAGTTGTCCCAAAGAGTGATCATCATTGCACATTAGAAGAAAATATTGCTGATGAGTAGTGTAATAAAGGGGAACTGCATGGAGATTGCTAGGGCTACAGCATTGCTGCTGCTCATGAAGTTAAGAGCATTTGCAACGGTAGCAAGGCAACTTACCAACACAGTTTTTCTTGATTATGCTAGAATTTTGTTTCCCAATTTATTTTGCTGCTTTAGTAGTTATAGACAGATTGCTGGAATTCTAAAATCCTGTTGGTGAGTATAACATATGGTGGAGTTGGATGAGAAATGCATATTATTAGTTTTATTCCACTGTAATGAAAGATACCCCTTCAGCCTGTCGAAGTGTAAGTGAATGTAATGTCGCTTTGTGCTAATTGAGTAATGAAGTTCAGAGCACCTTGGCAGCAGTAGAAAGACAACATATCATCATGGTTCTTAATATGCTCAATGAGTTCTATTGCTTTGTAGTTATGCGCATATGGCTTGAATACTAAAATACTGAATTTTGTTACAGAGCCAGTCTGAGGGGCTGCTAACTGGGCTTTTGCCTAGATGGGATACCCTTTATAGAAGGAATTAATGGTGCTTCTTCATCCACATTTGCTTCTGTATGACATCCATCCTTCCATTCTTTTCCTCCAGAACAGTTTTTCAAGCCTTCATCTACAAAATACACGATGGCGACCTCTTTTCCATCTTAAGGTCCATATGAAATGGATGGACAAAATGCTCATTCATCAAGGATATATTCCTTTTCTTATCCATAGAAGAAACAAAAGCAAGCATCACAGGGATAAGTAAGCCTGTGCTTGGGTCATGTATATATTTTAGTACACAGAAAAACTTTCTCGCATTTCAAATGATGTAATGCTGTACTTATTTTGTTCATAACAAGCAATACTGCATCACTGGACTACTCTTCGGGGGAAGACAGGACATCCATACATGGGACATTCCAAAATCCATATAATGAAGATGAAATCCATGTTTAAACTTGAAAAAGAATCTTATACTTTCCAACCCTGGAGATTTGGCATAGAGACCTGCAAGATCAATGTCATATTGTTCCAGTATTGCTCTTCAGCCTGCCACCATGGTGTTCTGTATGATCATAATCACTGGAGCTGAAAATTGTATGTAATAAAAGGGAAAGCAATGAAGACTGTGGATATGGTTGTATAGCTTCTTTCATGAAGTTAAGAGCATTTGTAGCAGTAGAAAGATAAGTTACCAACTTGGATTGTCTTGATTATGCTAGACTTTATGCCGCTCTTGCTTGATGTGGAGCTTGCATACAAACGACAATTTTTAAAGATAAGTATTTTAGTTCCATTGAATTATGAACTTAAATACGCTCAATGCGTTTAACTTGTCTGAAAATCCAATATAATTAAAAGAAACATGTGAATTTCAATTTTAAACACCAAAAGTATTGCTAATACTGATTTTGCAAAAATGTTGCGTACAGTATATTCAATAAAATTATTGGGAAGGGAAAAAAAATAATACTCTCTAAAAATTTCTGCCTTTTTATTTTCCACTTGATCATACATAAAAAAGTAAATTTAAATTGATGATCAATCATTATTTTGCAAGTATTGATTGATCTAAACATTGACTTTATAGTTATTTTTCTATAAATCTATGTTGAACTTAAACTATTAAATCATCAATTAATCCAAAGTCAACAAAATATATGAACGTGAAAAGTTAAATTTTTAGTAGCATTTTATCTTCAAGATTTAGTAAGTCTCCACATGGGCAAACGAATAAGCCGACTAATGTGCGTGTCAACTTGTCTTATTTGGTCTAAAATTTGGAATGAAACTTGAACTGGCAAATAGGATAATGGACTTGTCTTACAACTTCAGTAGGTACAATTACAAGATAACCTTGGTGATTTTCAATTTTAAACCCCCAAAAAGTGTAGGATACGGCGAGTTTCTTTTTCAAATAATTTCACAAAGCATAGGAGCTAATAAATAATAACCTAACAACAAATTCTCAAAATATTGAAAAAAAAGATGTGAAAAACTTAATTAATTTGTAATGAATCAAAATACTTCGCCAAAAAATTGGGGTATATGTACAAAAATAATATTTCAAATGCAGGTGTAGTGATAATTTTGTTATATAATTCTTTTTATACTGATCGATATATTTATTTTAGTTTGGCTTTAGAATTTTTTTTCATATTAAATATTTTGAAACAAAATAGCTTTACTGAATCAGTTGAAATATTTTTTTCTATTTTCAGGAAAAAAATCTATTATTAGTAAGATTTAATTTTTATATGTCCAATAAATTAAAAATATTGGCATATTTACTATGGATGAAAGTTTTAATTTTTTTTCTTCTTTCAAGATGCAATACATATTAAAAAGTGGATCATTGTCCATTCCACAGCTCAATAAATTCAATATATCAAAATGACGTCACATCATTTTAAGAATTATATCTTATTTTAATTATTAAAATCCTTTAAGGTGTTATGTTTTTTAGTCACAGTATAATTCTATTAATTTTTTTTACATAAATGAGGTTGTAACTAGATTTATATGAAATAAAGGAACATTTCACATAAAAAATTTAATTACTTAATTTGCCACACATTACTTTTGTTCTAATGGATACTATTTGACAATTGACATCAATGCTTAACTATTTAAAATAATATTTTTAAAAGATAAATATTTTATTTTTTTTTATTTGTTTAAGAGAACATTACAAATATCAAAGAGTATCCTTACAACAAATTTATAAAATCAAATTATTAAATCAAGAAGATTATCCTTACAAAAGTCAATATAGTCTAATTATCAAATCAAGAAAATAAAAGTACAAATTCCACAACCATAGGCACACATAAAGTACACAAATTAAGGAACCTATTCGAATTCGAACATGAAACCTTCCCACACAATAAGAAAGACTTGATGCCATTGGGGCTATAAGCCACTAGATGATAATAATATTTGATTGAGTGGATAAAAAATTATAATTATATTACTCAATTACTTCTGAGGTCATACCTTTTTTCTTTTAACTGCGGGAGTAGTTACTAGGCACTCAGCTAGCACCAGAATCAGTTAAACTACAATTTCATAACCTGAAGACCCACTTTAAAGGTAGGCAGTGCACCTTTACGTAATTTGCGTAAAAAGCAAAATCACTTCTTTCACTTCAATCTGCAATAGAATTCTTTTTACAAAAATCTCTGAAGAAGATGAGGGCTTCTGCAATAGCTCCGATTAATTGTAGAGGAATTGTTGAAAAATCTTCATATAATTTGTCGGGTACTTTACTCTTCCGTATTTCTCTTTCTTCTGTTCATTTTTTCATAATGTCACTCACAAAGATTGGCCGTTTTCGGCCGCCATTCGAATTTTAACAACCATGAAGAATCTTTGGCTCAATTTTATTCCTTGATATCGACTTACTTGGATTGAGAGGTCAGCATTGGGCTAGTTTGGTTTTATTTTCATTTTTATTTTTATTTTTATTTTTATTATTTTTAAAATTTGAAAAGGTAGTTAGTGAAAATGAATTGAAAATAAGTTTGTACTTGAATAAGTTGTTGAAAAAGTAATAATTATGTTGGGTTTAGTAGGTCGTAGGTGAAGAGAGATAGTAATAATAAAATAGAGATAAAAAATATATAGATTATTAAGAAATGTGTTTTGAGAATGAAAATGAAAAAGTGATGTATATGTTTTAATTTTTAAATACTAGAAAATATGAAAATGATATTTGAAAATTGAAACCAAACGGACTAAGAACTTAACTTTTCAATGCCTCATGAATCACGTCTATTGGATCTCTAGCAAGGAAGTTAGAACTTAGAAGCAACTTACAAGAGAATTTACTCTAAAACGTAGGGAACACATTGAAACATGGGACGTCACACAGAATTTTGGGGACAAAACTTTCTTATAAGGAGGGTAGAATATAATACCTTAAATCTTTTTTCAAATCGTTCTAGTGATAGATTTAACAACACTACAAAAAAAACTGGCTTTTGTGACCGCCAAATCAATAACAAATTCAGCAAAAAAATCAATCACTAACACTGGCAATAACCGCATTTGTGACCAATCACAGCGGTCACAAAAACCCTCATCACAAATTTAAATTTGTGACTGCTGGACCATGGGGTCACAAATTAGTGACCGCCAGCGCGGTCACAAACAATTTAAATTCGGTCACTAATTGATTGTACAAAATAGTGAATGAGTGGTCACTAATCAGTGACCGCTTAGTGACCGCCGTTTGGCCATGTGACCAATTACTCCATTTGTTACTGATTTGTGACCGCCTTAAGGTCACTAATCGGTCGCAAATTTTAACAAATAATGAGTGTATTTCCTCCATTTAGTGACCACCTTTGGGGTCACAGCGGTCACAAATTTTCTATATCTCCTCCATTTGTATTAGTATGTTTTTTTACATCTATATTAGGTTTATTTCATTATTATTCATCGGTCTGTCATTGATCAAATAAATATATATATATATAACAACTTTATATTAAATTGGTTAGTATGCATTTTCAATCACAAATAATATTGTACCAGAAAAAAAATGAAAAAAAAAAAAAAAGAAAAAAGGAAGAATAAGAAGTCAAGCAGAATAACTGCTACTTTTACCTTCATTGCTAATATTTGGCATAGAAACATTTTGTTTTAACTCATGATTTACAATGACATGCAGATAGTAAAATCCTGACCACTTCATTGTAAAAAATAAACAATAGGAGTATGTTCCCAATGACAACATAACTAAGTTACATTATATATTTCCAATGGCAACATAACTAAATTACTTTAATACATCAGAGAACAAATTCATGGTGCAGCATACTTATCTACACTTGCTCTATAGACTCTTCACGGTTCATGACTTTGGTTTGTTTCAAGACAGGGAAAATAAGCTTCCACACTGCCCATTCACAAATTTGATAATTAATTAGATAATCAGAAATAATGCATAAGAAAATGAACAATAATAAATAAGCTTCCACATTGCATGAGTAAATAGAACTGCAGCCATTGTTGATATATATATATATATATATATAGGTACGTACTCACAGTATATTGTGGCTGCAAACCACTCATTAACAATCTTCACCCATGTACAAGCCCAGCCCCATGTCGATTTTTAACTGCACAGACATAAACCATGGCAAAAAGCAATTTTAGCAAAGTTCTCTGACCTGAATGCCATACAACATAGGTGGTAATTTCTCAGTTTAAGGACATCAGGCAAGTTGTGGACAAGAAACTGGTTACACCTTTGGACTTTGAAATGATTCCTGTCAACATGAAACTCCAAGGATGGAATAACATATCTTGCCCAAGCAGCTAAAATGCTGTATGATAAGTGCTCCATATTCCAGATCGTTTCATCATTTATCCAAGTTTTTCCAATTGGGCAGGAAAAAATAAGGTTCTCGAATGGAAACAATTGAGTATACAACAGGTCCTTCACATTTAGAAGGTTCTGAGCACACTGGAACTGAACAATCTGCAAGCTTGGAGACACCAGCTAATTTGAAAATTTAATCCAGGACCAGTTTCTGAGCACCACAAAGCAATATTTAAGTCCCCCTTTTTTAATAAAATCAAACTGATCATCTTGCTTTATTTTTGGACCTCAAACGTTTTGATTTTCTCTGGCTAAGCCTAAGAGAGCCTTTTCTCTTTGATTTAGCCTCATCCTCAGATGTTGTTCTCTTCAGCATCTGAGGTCCTCATCGTCAGTTGATTGAAGTGCAAGGATCCACCGTTTATGCTCATCTTCCTTCGAGTTTGGTTTCACTAAGCTCATTAAGTATCTCTTCCAAAAAAGAATCTGCTCCACAAAAATTTTGTGCACCCTGAAAAATATCCTCCATAGATAACCTGTCTGTAACTACACTGCTTTGAGGTCATATCAGATGGCCAAAGTGTGTGCTGATAACCTGTCTGAATGGTCTTCTCAGAAAACTTGAAGAAGGTTGTTTCATTTGGAGCTTTAGCAAATGCTAATTCTTGCATTAATTCCATGTTTAAGTTCTCATCCTCTCCCAGAATGATAAGGTGAAGATTTCAGGTTGTGGCAGGCATAGGTAGTAGATTTGTGGGCCAACAAGCTGCTTGGTTTTTGGTCTTGGATTTATGTTTGGCTGAAATAGGAGAGTTTGAAGAAAGTGAGATGGAATGATTTTCATCACTAAAAAGGGCATTCAGGTCAGGTTCTTCAACAAATTCATCATTAAGATCAGCTGTAGAGTCAACAAAGTTGTTGTTCAACCGAGCAACACAGTCATTCTCAATATTAACAGCAGCAGAATTCTCAACAGATCCCGCTTGTCTCATTCCAACATTCTCATCATCATTGTGTCTTTTCTTAGACATAATCGAATTAGTAGTAGGCACAACAGAACAATTATTCACAGCGAGGCAGTCAGTAAAAACATTCGAACCACTCTGATTAGCATTTTCATATAAACTCACAGCCATGGGCTCTACATTTTTAGCAACAGCCACATCAACAGTAGAATTTTCAACAGACACATTTCCTTCAGTATTCATCTTAAAAGTAGCATTATCCCCGACAGAACTATCATTACAAGCGCCAAGAATAGCAAAAGAATTACTGACCTTCATAGAGTTCGATACAGTGGGAATAATCTGCTTCGCTTTTTGAGAAACCCCGCTAAATTCTCCACACTCTTTCCTAGCATCTGAATCCGATTTCTTCCCTTTATCTTCTTTCTCAATCCTGTAGAGCCTATGAACAGTATTTACAGTTGATACAATGGAGGAAGAAAGCTCTAGACGAAGTAGGCTAAGTAGAAAGCTACAGAGATTTTCTTTTTTTTCCCCTTCCATAAACCATATTCAGAGCATATGAGAAGATGAACTTCTCCTGTCTTGATTGGACCTGTTTTTGGCATGAATAATGCTATCGCCTTATAGAAGATCAAAGTCAATTTTCTTTCTAAAGAAACAAGCAGTCAAGGAGACAAGTCCATCAGAGTTAAACAAAGTTTTTAACATAGGGGAGTAGAAAACTTTATCATGGCCAATGTTCTTCCAACCTTGTTATTCCACAATGTGTTGCCACACATGAATACAAGCTTTAAAACAGCAAAGCAACAAACAGAAATATATATACATATATATATATATATGTGTGTGTGTGTGTGTGTGTGTTTCTAAAAAAAAAGTAAGTATAAAATAGCCAAACAAGCTAAATTTCCAGCGTACCTTTAGATTGCTCAGCATTTTCACTGTTGCAGGGTTGAAATACAGCTGGGAAAACAAATAAAAGTTAAACAGTTAAAGAAGATTAGAAGTATTGTGAAGCAGCAGGAACTCGCGGTCGAGTATATTCGACAAAAGAGACAGTGAAAGAGAGTAGCTAGTACTCAGAGAAGGTCCTAAAGAAAATTTTTGTCATAAAAATGCAAATTAAGCAAAGACTTCACCAAATATAATGTTTTAAACCTGCTTATCAGAAATCAATTTGGAAAAGTGTAATTTGATGCTAGGCCAGACAAACTTTTAAGTTTACAACTCCTGTAAGTTATAAACTGTAGATCCTTACCCTTCACATGAACAATTTCTCAAGGGAAAAGGAGAAAGGTTCAGTGAAGAAAGCGATTTGGTTTCATTCAACAGTCCATCCTCCTGAGGTTATCATAGACTCATAGCTTATAGGATTCTTTCAGGAGTCTCCTAACACCAATAGAACCTCTATAAAACTAACTGGGATTTAATACCATAATATTTACAGGACATTAGACAGATTAAATCATTCAAGGTGTTGTACAGGATACATAGAGAAGTCCCCAACTCCAATTATTATATATTGGTTAAAACATATTCTTTTTAATTGGAGGTAAACACTCAACTATTTTGAGACAAAAATATATTCTCATTGGCAGATGACATCAGAGAAAAGCTGAAGAAACAAAAAAAAAAGAAGAGACCTTTTTCTTCTTGACAGGTGTAAGGATTTTGATGATGCACTTCTTGTTGTTGGTGGTTTGAATACCCTCAAAAACCTTGCTATTCTTTCCCCTGCCCACCTTTCTCACCACTTCATAATCATCCTGCTCTCTGTAGCAACCAATCAAAACCTAAAACAATCAGACAGAACAAAGAAATTTAATAAACAAGAATGAATTGAATATCCTAATAAATTACCCCCATTGAACAGTGAAAGATTCATAGTCCCAATACTCATTAGGGCGGATAACATTCACGCCAGCGTAGACCCGGGCCTTGGACGGTGCTCCCAGCCGGCTAATAGCTTTCCCGATCTTCTGCGACATGGTTTCGGGGCCAGCTGCTGCTAGCTCTCCGCGACGAGCATCTCACCGGCAAAACTGCCAGCGAGAACGTTAAAGGAGGAAAAAAAAAAAAAGAAGGAAGAAGAAGAAAGGAAGAAGAGAGAGTAGCTGCTAAATGGGGAGGGACTAAATGGGAGGGAGGGAATTGAAATTGAAATGTAAATGCAAAGGGTGGAACTAAAATGGGTGGGAGGAAATTGAAATTGAAATGCAAATGGAAGTTAGGATTCAATTTTATTTTTTACATTTTTTATTATTTTATATTTTATTTTGATAATTTTTATTTGTTTATAGAAGTTAATTTTTTAAATTTTTAAATTTTTAAATATAAAATTTAATTATTCACTAGTTTGTTATATATGATTCCGATTCATATCTTGATACTTCATATTTTTACATATTATATTTTAATATAAATTTCAAAAATTAAAATTTTCGATGGCTATTAAATATTGACATTTAGTTTTAGATATATAGATATAATAATATTAATCAATAAAAATATTTTTTATTATTAATATTTCGGGGTTTAAAATTTATAGGGTTGTGAGATTTTAGGATTTAGAGTTTAAGTTTTATATTTAGATAAATTTTATTAGTTTTCTAAATTAATAATAGTACAAATCTACAAAATAAAATTATGAAATGATATATTCATCTTATATTATAGATATAGATCATAGTTTGATATATATTGTAAAATATTTAAAAGTTGTTTGGGTGAGTTTATAAGCGTTTCAAAACATTTTATAAGATGTTTGGTATCTTATAAGATATTAAAAAATGTTTCGTAATATTTTTAAGAAAAGAGCTTATAAAGATTTTAAAATAAGACGTTACAAATTTATAAGTTTTTTTTAAAAAAGTAAAGAATTCTTAACTTATTTTTAAGATCTTAATAAGCTCCCTGAATTTTAATGATATTAATTATAAAATTATCATTACTAATACCTTATAAACTCAAAGATCTTATTATCCAAATACTTAAAAACTTATTTTTTTTAGAAAAGATGTGTATTGTACATGTGTAAGGAAACATAATAAACAAAATATTGGCTACATAATTTATAAACACAATTCATATAATTATAACTTAACACTAAAATAATTTACCTCTTTACAATGCCCCAAAATGCAAAATTTGCAAAATTAAATAAAAATAACTATAATTATAAAATATTCAAAAAAAAAAAAAAAACAGAGGAGCTGCTGGCCCTTACTGTCATTGGGGATGGAGGGACTAGCTGCTGGCCCTTCCTGGCCAGCTCCAGCACCTAGCAATAGCTGGACTCACAAGTTCAGCTGATGTTGGGTCTCACCGAAGTTTACATTTTATTTTGATAATTTTTATTAAATTATAGTAATTAATTTTTAATTTTTAAATTCAATCAATAAAATTATGAAATGAGATGTTCATCTCATATTAAATGTATAGATACGGATGTAAATAGATATTAAACGGATCGGATACACTGTTTTCATATTCGTATCCATTTAACTTTTTGAATATTCGGATATATATACGGATTTGACGGATATTTAAAATTGATATTCAAATTCGTATCCGCGGATATCGCTCGAATTCGGATATATCCGTATTCGATTATAATTATTCAGATGCATTCATATTTTATTAAACTTATCCGTATTCAAATTATTTTTTTATATTCATATTCGATGATAATTATTTAGATACCTATTTACAAATATCCAATTACGTGAATTTATGAACCTATAATAAATACATATTTTAATTAATAGAAGGAACTATATAATTTCATTAAAAAGAAAGCAATCAAATAAATAACATAAATTCTGATTAATAATTGAGTTCATAATTGATTATTAATACTTATTAATAATGATAATTGTATTTAAGTATATTAATTATAAGTCAACCAATAATAATTATGTTGTTTAACTTTATTCTTCAATTTTTTCTCTATATTACAATAATTTTTTAACTTATTCTTTTTTCTTTCCAATTCTTCAATTATAATTTACACACACACACACACACACACACACACACACACACATATATATATATGAATTATGAGATTTTTTTATTGAAAATATATATAATGTATTATTTAATAAATATATATTTGGAGAATATTAAACGGATTGGATGAGCATTTATCATATTCATATCCATTTATAATCGGATATCTACTAATCGAATACGGATAATATCTGCTTTAAATGGATACGGATAAATTTTATATAAATGGATACAAATGCGAATGGTAAATGAATTTTCGAATATACATTTATAGTCCTATGTATAGTTAGATATTGTAAACATTTAAAAGTTGTTTGAGTGAATTTATAAGTTTCTCAAAATATTTTATAAGATATGTGGTAACTTATAAGCTGTCAAAAATTGTTTTGTAATCTTTTTAAGAAAAGAGCTTATAAAGACTCTAAAATAAGATGTTAGAAACTTATAAACTCTTTTTAAAATGGTACGGAGTTCTTAACTTATTTTTGAAATATTAACAAGCTCCCTGAATTTATTTTGATATTTTATATTTTTTTAGAATTATAAACAACAAATTATGTATTACTTTAAAGAAAGCATTCATTAACTAAAATTAAAAATATATGAAATCATAATTATATGTTAATATTATTAATATCGACTTACATTAAAAAAATTATTAAACTATAACATAATTCCATTTAATTAAAATGAACTATTTTAGCCATTTATTATTCCAGATTTATGCATATATAAAACTTAATTAATTATTTAATAAATATAACTATTTCATAGATGAATATTTAGTAATAAAGAAAATAATTTTTTAAAATTAATTTATTAAATTAAGTTATTATTAAATTTAATTTTATATGTAATCGATTATTAAATTAAATAGATATTTATTAATATATCATATTAAATAGATTAGTAAATTAAATATATTATTGGAATATTTAATTATATATGCAATTACTTATCTATATAAAATATAATTTATATAAATATAATAATTCATTTAGTTAATTAGACAAATTAATTTAGTAATATAATAAGTTATCTAATTAACTCAAAGTATTATACAATTCATATGTTATTTGTTAGAAAAATTATTTACTAATAAATAAAATAATTATTTAAAACTATTTTATTAAATTAAATAGATAATTATGTAAATATAAGAGGATATTAATTTTTTTTCAAATTTTATTTAACAATTTGTGAAGGATTTATGACTGCTTTGTACATGGTCCCAAGTTAAAGAAATTAAAGAATTTAATGACCATTTTTGTGACCCAAGAAAAATCAGTCACCAATTTAGTAACCGCTTTTGTGACTCAAGAAATATTAGTCACTAATTTAGTAACCACTTTTTGTGACAAAAAAAAAATCAGTGACCGCTTTTGTGACCCAAGAAAAATTGGTCACCAATTTAGTGACAAAAAAAAAACCAGTCACTAATTTAGTAACCGCTTTGTGATCCAAGAAAAATCGGTCACTAATTTAATGATCGAGCAATGACCGCCATGTTTGGGGTCACTAATTCCGTCACAAATCGGTCACTAATTCGTTACTAATTTTTTTTTAAAGTTTCAAATAAAATCGGTCACAAAGTGGTCACAAATTGGTGACCGCTACTATTTGGCGGTCACTAAACCTAGTTTTTTTTATAGTGCAATATACATTACAATCAGAGGCATTATTAATTGTACCTCATAAATCTATCTTGGTTATTATTATTATTTTTTTTTCAAAACTATATGAATTTCATTAAATCTAAGACCTGATTAAAAATGCAAGAATACAAAATTAGTAGTGGGCTTCTATGTTTTGTGGATATACATGATATTGGAACCATGTCAGAATTGTCACGCCCCAAAATCAAACCCTGCAGTCTAGTCTCAAGGTGTGAAACTCAGTCCCAAAAATAGAGATCATCTAACCCAGAGTCATAATTTTAAACAAAAGAACACCGAGTGTTCAAAATAAATTTGATAAATCTTCCAACATAAAACTTAAATAATAATACTCTAACCTCAACTAAAATCTATAATGAAACTAACAAGCTAACATCATCAAATACTAAGACTACTACAAAAGTCTCAAAACACTTCAGTTCTAATTCTCATCAAAAGAAGGTCCACCTTCTCACTAGGGTTAGGGTCTAGGTCTGCCAAAAAGAAGTTAAAGAAACATAGAGTGTAAGTAAATGACTCAGTGAATGCCAAGTGTGTGCAATATGAGTTCAAGAATATATCATGATCAAAAGATGTTCAGTGATAAATACTTGAGAAAAATAGTGAGAAGCAATTATAAACACTTGAGTGATAGTGAAAAACAGTTATAAACATTTGAAAGATAGTGAAAAGCAGCTATGCATTATATAGTAGTAAAATGGAATATAACGGTAAATATTTTTAATATGCCAACAATTAAATGCGATGATCGAACCAAAGTTTACTATAGCCCGTCAATCTTATGACTCTCACCGTAGCAGTCTCTTATCACTCCGGGTAAGATGTGACCTTACCAAACAGTGCCTGAGCATAGGTCATCGGAAAATCCTACAACCCACCTCAGCCACAAATGGTTTCTGTTGTGCATGGGATTAGGCCATGAGGGCTTGGGGTTCCACTAGCAAGCCCGCTGTCGCCTGGTGAAGTCCCTTGCACACTCAGATCAAGTTGGATCCAACTAACAGTAACAATAGCAGTAACAGTAAATCCAGTTATCAGTGTTGATCATCTTATTTAACTACTAGTCTAAAACCATGCTGAAATAATATCAATAGCTTTAAAAGAAATTGTTTTTCTTGCATCATGAAATAAAATGAAGAAATTCATGTGTGCAGTGGAATATAATTATAGTGCAGTATAAATTGAAAACAAGTTACGGGTGGATTATACTATATCATATATCCTTTTGGGCTTTAAAATATAATATTATATAATATATATATATATATAAATTTAGGCACTCACTATACTTATCAATAGGATCAAAGGCTGACCCTAATACTTTAAGTCCCAAAACATCTATTGATATAAGAGTAGTATTCAATTCAATCAGTATTCTGATTTGATCCATGAATTCTAACCTCAAATTCACCCAAGAAATCAAGAAAATGATCAATAAAACTCTAAAACCAATACTAACAAAAAATTTCTATATATCACTACTCACAAAACTTATCAAGAATTTGTCCTTTTGTACTTACTTTGTTGTTTTGCTCATAATTTTTGTTTTAGATATCCGATTGGCCCGATTCTTGTGGCATTAAAAAGCTAAGAAGGAGTACTAATATGTTGATGATGCAGTCTAAATTGGCTAATATGAGAGAAAAAAATCGAGTTCAAGAGGTCGCAGTGGTGCAAAAGCAGATTTTTTGTTTTTAGGAAATTTTTCAATATGACACTTGGTTGTATTTAAGCTATAACTTTTATTACAATCCTTGGATGAAGGTGATTCAAAATCCTATAAAAATCTAAGAGATAAATCTATAATATATTTGTTGAAAGCTTTTCCAAATTCAATTTGGAACTAAGAGAAAAATGCATTAAAAATTTCTCATGAAAACAAACAAGCATTTTCTGCAGAAAGATTTCTAACATGGCATGTCAATATATTTCATAAATAAAATAAAACTTTTGGGTTCCAATATTACTGGCTTATTCTAGACAAGTTTGAAATTAATTTGACAAAAATTAATAAATTAAGATACTTCAATTATCATACGTAGCAAATCCCTCAAATTCAAGACAGTGATCCAACTCGATAAGCACTGAGGCAGTTATAGTTGAAGACTTTTAGAAAAATAACTATAAGATTTGAGACTGTAAAATTTTGCTGCAATGTTCTAAACACATCAAAGTTTCATAATAAAAATTTTCAATTAAAAATTCTTTCGTTTCAATGGCACTACAAGAAAAATTACATTTAATGGCACTAAAAAGTGCACTTAAATAATATTATAGTGACAATTCTATATTTAATGACATATTTTAAAAGTACCATTTATAGTGGTATAGCTAAAGATGTAAATGTCATTATTTTAATCATATTGTGGCATTAATAAAGTGCAACCAGAAATACATTTAATGACATTTTAAAATATCATAAAAATTGCATTGAATGACATCTCAAAATGTCAAATTATTTATCTAAAGTGACATGGTAATATGCCACAAAAGATGGATTTAGTAACACACTAAAATGCCACAAAAAATTTCTTTTGATGACATGCTAAAATGTCATGAAAAATATAATAGATGACATACAAAAATGCCACAAAAAATTCATTAAATGACATAGTAACATGCCATGAAAAAAGCAATAAGTGATATGCTAAAATGCCACAAAAGATATTTTAAATGATATGTAAACATGCCAAAAAATTGTATATTAGTGGCATGTTGAAATGCTACAAAAAAGGTATTTAGTTGACACTTTAAAATGACACAATACTTATAAATTGTTGCATTTAAAAATGCCATGAAAAAAAAAACTTTTTTTTGACACTTTTACTTATCGAAATATTTATATTTAGTTGCCTTAGTAGTGTCCCAAAAGACTTATTTTGTGACATTTCAATGCGCCGAAGAAACCCAAACAATGGACATTTTATAGTGTCACTATAAACCTATAACATTTATTTCAAGCACTAGTAGTATCTATTTATTTAATAGCCAAAAATGAAATTCTTTTCATAATAAAATAACATAATGATCTTTATTCTTATAAATGGTAATAATTATTTTATTAACCCAAAAATAAATAGAGCAAAGGAGAAATTTCAAATTAAATGAAATCATTAAATAAATATTATTTCTTAGAAACATCACTGATCAATAACATATCAAATTATTGTGCTTTACTAAGTCTAGTAAAAACAAATAGCTCTATTAGAATACTGGAATCCAAATGTACTTCAAATTCACTGAATGTTAGGAACTCATCAAAATTGACCATAGATGTGAGAATCCAAGACTTGAAATGGTATATCTTCGAAAACCATTTCAATCATCCATAAAGGTAAGAATCGACATCCTTTAAAATCTGCACAAGTAGGACAATAATATAAATAAATTATCATTATTAAATAAAAGTTATAATTATGTAAAGCAATAAGATTAATCTTTTACAAAATTTAAGAGATTGTAATACTATTAGTACATACCATAAAAGCTTTTGGCCGAGCAATGTTATCTCCAACAGCTTGTCTGATAGTACTCTTGCACTGGCCATATCATCTAGCTAGTCGTTCATTTGGTTTTACTGGAACTTGCACATAGATTTTCCAATAATTGGATCCCAATTCTTGCCCACTTACGTCATTAGTTGCATCTGTACTATATATACACCAGTCCAATAGCAATTATTTCACTCGGCTTAATAATAGTACTCTTCAAACAAACTATTTCACCAATTTGGAAGTAAAAAAATAAATGCAACAATCATCAATTTAAAGAATTATGTTAGAGTAACCGATAAATAAGAGCAAGTCATCACTCATATAAAACATATAATATAATCATAAAAATAAATGCAAATGAATTAATTATGAAAATTTAAGAAGTCAACTTTAAATCAACATATGTAAAAATGCAAAGAAATCAATACTCTTGATATATTAAAAAAATTAAAAGTTTCTTAGCGATTTAACATCAAATTAAGTAAACATATATTATTTCACCTGAAGGTCATTAGCCGAACTAGCCAAAGTATCAAAAAATGTTAGGTGCCAATCATTCCACCTTGCCACTTGAGAGTTGGAGACAAATTGGCTTCAGTCCACTATGTGTCTTCTAACAATTGATCATAAATGAAGTACTACTCACATGTAATGTATCATCAATATTGGGTGTAAGAAACACTAATATTAAAAGTGAAAAGGCGTAAAAAACTGAGAGATTGAAATACAATAATAAGAGATTTGCGTCACAACTGTATATTCGGAATAAAAACTATGTTACTAAGCTCAATCTTTGTATTCCCATAATTATATCAAACATATTTACAAAATTTGCAACTATATATATACATATACTATTCTATACTAGTTCTTCCACATTAACATCAAATCCCAAGGTACATGATATTACACAAAAAAAAGAAAATAAGTATCAAATGAGAAGACCCATACCTTCAAGAAATAGTTGAAATCTTCAAGCTTGAATATGATGGAAATTTGCAAGAATTTTGGATAAAAAGCTATGTTTTCCCTTCAACTTTATTTTAGTCATCCCTCCGATAATTTGTATGATCTCTTTCCAATATATACGTATTTTTTATTTTGAGAGAATTTATCACATTACCATAATTGATGATTGAGGTTAGGGAAAGATAAATCAAAATTTTATTAACAGTTATACACTTAGACATTAGAAAATGAATAAAATGGGATGTTACTAATGATAATTTCACTACCTTAATGATTAAATTGTTATATATGAAAGAATCTTTAATAAATTATTAATTAAAAATATGAAATTTAAAAGAATGTACCTACGACTTCCCATATAAACAATAATTTTCAATGATTTTCCAAATTAAAAGACATCAACGTCTAACAACTTTTCAAGATTTTCCAACAATTAAAAGATAACAGCAGTCTTCAATAGCTTGATGAAGAATGGGCCTTGTAATAATGTGCTCTGACCCGTAGGCATGCAATTGCGCTCCACACACTTATCATAAATTAATGTTATTATTATTTTTTTGTCCTTTTATGCGCTAACTTTGCTTGTCTTCATCCTTTTTTTTTTTTTGAAAAAAAAAAAAGGAAATCTGGTAGTTTATTAATTTAAATGTGTGACTAGGCATTAGGTGGTTTGTTAGTTTAATTTAGTGAATGAATAATTAAAATATAATCTATTTAGTCTACCGAATTAAAATATGTTTAATTTAGTTAATAATTAAAAACTTTATTAAATTGTTAATTTAACCAATACATTAATGACACCATATATAAGTTTAGATATTTTATAGTTATTAATTGTACTTGTATTTTATCTATACGTGGCAATTTTTAAATGATACCATAACTAAATATGAGTGGCATTTACAAGAAAATGTTTTATTGTGTGACTATATTGTAAAATGTCATTAAGTTAGTGTAATTAAATATATTGTGGCATTTTCTACAAAATGACACTATAACCTAATATAAGTGCCATTTTTAATAACAATTGATGACACTTAGTTAAATGCCTTTAAAACCCATTTATGTTGGCATGTTCAATCAAATGCCACTATTTTATTTGACATTTATTACTTACACGCCACAAAATATTATCTTCAATGTCATTTTTTTAACAAATATCATTATAATAGTATTGCGTGTCATTGTATTATAAAATGCCATCAAGTGAATATCACTAGATACTTTATGACATTTTTTTTTCAAATGACATTATAACTAACTATATATGAGTGATGTTTTAAGAAAAATAATTAGTGACACTAATTAAGTGCCTTTAAAATATATTTATGGTGGCATTTTCAATCAAATGTCACCATTTTATTTGCTATTCAATTATCAAATGTCACTAAATATTATTTTATAGTGACATTTTTTGTAATTGTCACCATATTATTTCTGTGGCATTACTTTATAAAGTGTCACTAAATTAGTGCGACTAAAGGCTCTTTTTCTTGTAGTATGGGTAAATAAATTTTTAAAAAGAAACCATTTAGACTTGCCACTCAATCTGGCAAGAAACTTTCAAGATTTTTATAAAATTCAAGAAAAATGATTTAAATGTGAAAATTTTGAAGATGTGTTTTAAACACATTTAGTTTGATACAGAAAAATTTTGACATAACATTACCAAAATTTGACCCATGAACTGATGTAAAACTTCTAACCTTAGAATCTGAAAATCAAAACTTAATAGCATCAACTATTAAACTTCACAAATATCAAATGCATACAAAATACAAATACTATGACATATAGTTTAACCAAAACTTATGTTTATATCATAATGTACATATGGGATCATACCTACGAAGAAGGGAGAACAAGCATCGACGACGTTGAGATTTCTTAGCAATCATTTTCTTGCACTACAAGAAAATCTACCTATAGTGGCACTAACTTAGTGATATTTTGTAATATAATGACATAAAAAAAATAATATAGTGATAGTCACAGAAGAATGCCATTATAATTTAATATTTAGTGGTATTGACTATTAAATGACAAACTAATTAGTGACATTTAATTAATTGAAAGTACCGAGATAGATATATTTCAAAAACATTTAATTGTTGCCACTAATTTTTCTTGAAAAAATGCCACTAATATATAGTTATGGTGTTATTTGAAAAAACAAATGTCATAAAGTATTTATTGACACTAACTAAGTGGCATTTTACAGTATAATGACACACAAAAGTAATATAGTAATAGTAGAAACAAATATCATTATAATAAAATATTTAGTGGCATTTGATTATTAGATGACATATAAAATAGTGGTGTTTCATTATAAATATCAACAAAATATGATTTGAAGGCATTTAATTAGTGCCACTAATTTTTCTTAAAAAATGCCACTCATACTTATTTATGTTGTCATCTAGAAAAAATGCCACAAAATATTTAGTGACAATAAATGTAGTGATGTTCTATAGTTTGATGACACACAAGAGTAATATAGTGATAATTATAGAAAAAAGTCACTATAATACAATATTTAGTGGCATTTGATTTATAAATGATAAATAAAAATAGTGATATTTGATTAAAAATGTCAACATATATAAATGTATTTGCCAGGCATTTAGTAGTGCCACTGATGGTTTCCTACAAAGGTCTTTAATATATATTTATGGTGTCATTTATAAAAGATATTGCAAACTATTTAGTACCACTAATTTAATGTCATCTTACAGTATAGTGTCACTTGAAAATAATATAGTAATAGTAATAAAAAAATACCACCATAATATAAACTTAATGGCAATTGATTAATAAATATTAAATAAATATAATTTCTTCAAAAAACTAAAATAACGATATGTTAAAGGAATTTAACTAGTATCAATATCCTTTTTTAAAAAGAATACCTCACATAATTTAGTTATAGCTTGGCATGAAATAAATATTTCATAATTAGATAAAGTATAGGTATGTTAATAATTGTAAAATTTATAAATTTATATCTTATCATAACGTATTGATTAAATTAACTACTTGATATGCTTTTAATGTATTAACTAAATTAACCATATTTTTAAACAAATATTAAAATTTAAGTTTTTGCCCATTTTTCTCTCTCCTGTACATTATATTTTTGCTAAATATTTTCTATCTCTAAATTTAATCTCTCATATCTTTTCAAATGTGATATTTAATACAATAAGTTTGAGTATATATTAAATAATTCAAAAAATAGACTTTCAAAGTATAAAAATAAATTAATATTTTTAACTATATACATTGAACATTTGATAGGTAGCATGATGCTAAACTCATATCTTTGAAAATAGATGGTTTCAGGTTCGAGTCTTATAAAGAACAATTGGGGCATGTTGGAGTCTCATCTATGGAATACTGGATGAAGATTAACACGGCATTTAAAATAATCTTTTGTGGCATTTAATTTAGTATGTTAGGTAATTAATTTCTTATGGCATGTTAGTATGTTGCCCAAAAGAATCTTTTGTAGCATCTTAACATCATTATATGTATTTTCTGTGGCAAGTTAGCATGTCATTTAAAATTATTTTGGTGACATCTTAACATGTCATTTATTGTGCTTTTCATGGCATATTATTTTGTCATTTAAAAGAATTTTGGTGGCATTTTAACATGTTACTATATGTATTTTTAATGGCATATTAGCATGTCATTTAAAAGTATCTTTAATGGCACTTTGAAATATTATTTGATGCATTTTTAGTGACATTTTAATGGATCAACTAATACATTTTTTGTTGTATTTTATTAATGTCATAATAAAGATAAATTAATAACATTTATACCTTTAGCTACACCGCTATAAGTGGCATTTTTAAAAAATGCAATTAAAAATAAAATTGCCATTATAATGCTATTTAAATAGCACTTTTTAATGCCACTAAATGCTATTTTTCTTGTAGTGTTGCTCCCTATCGTTTGGGATTTCTTCAATGGAGAGAGATGGATTGAGAACTTTCCAAGGAAAATTATTTTACTGGAAGTTTGAAGGTTTGAATATATATTATAGAGAGGAAAAAGCTCTTTGAATGTGATATGGAGAAAGAAACCGAATAAATGAGGTGTTCTACAAGGACTAAAAGTGTTGAAAATTTTATCCTTAAATAATTCACTAATCTTAATTAATTAAGGTTTATAAACAAGAAAAATATGGAACACTATATACCTCTCCCCTTAAAGAATTTGGTCCCTAAATTCTAACTTGAATTTGGAAGGAGATCCAAGTGATATTTTCATAATTCCTCCTTTTTTTTTCTTTTTTTTCCCCCCAAGTCGCGTTCTCTATCTTATGGCACCTCCATAGAATTTTTACCACTGGTATACTCTTTTGTGCATAATTTTTGCATTCTTAATCTAGGACTTCTCCTACATGATGTCTTCATGAAGTGACAATTCCTCCTTTGCCAATCCTCGTAGATCCTTTTCTAAGTGAGAATTCAGAAACTCCATATCCCTAACACCAAATTCAAAAATCTTCTTGTATCATCTGCTTAGCTCTAAGTCATGAGTTGGATAATTTTGCTCATGTAGTTCTAATTTTCTTGAGGTATAGGCTATTACCTTATCATTTTGTATCAACATATAACCTAAGCCTTCTTTACATGCATTAGTGTACACCAAAAATTATCAGTGACATCTTGTAGTGCTAATATTAGTGTTGATGTAAATCTTTTCTTAAGGTCTTGAAAACTAACCTCATATTTCTCAGTTCACTTAAATGTGACATTCTTTTGTGTTAATTCGAACAACAGAGCTCTATTTTCAAGAAATCTCACATAAACCTCCTATGACAACTCCAAAAATCTCCTCATTTGACTCACCGTTTTCGGCCTCTTCCATTCTAGCTAGTATCGCTTCAATCCTGAAATAATCAACTGCAATTCCATCTCCAGAAATGATATGATCTAAAAAGACTACCATATCAAGCTAGAATATGTTCTTGAAGAGTCTACAATACTATCCTCAAGTTTTCCTAATAAGCCTTTTCATTCTTTGAACTATCCAAAATATGATCAATAAGAGCAACTACGAGTTGATCTAAATATAGCCTAAACACACGGTACATTAAATCCATACATGCCCTAGGAGCATTAGTAAATCCAAAATCCAAATAGCATTACCATGAACTCAAAATGACCATATTAAGTATTCGGTGTCGTCTTAGACATATCTTTGTCTTTAGTATTTAGTTGGAGGTACCCTTATCTAAGATTCATTTTAAAATAGACCCAAGATCCTTGTAATTGATCAAACTTCCTTTTAGCAAGGGTATTTATTCTTAATCGTAACATTATTCCAGCCTTAGTAATCTATGCACACCCTCAAGGTCCCATCCTTCTTCTTTATATATATATATGTATGTATTTATATAAAAGCACTGGGGTTCTGCAAGCATGTGAACTTGACCAAATATGCCCACTTTCGAGTAGCTCTTTCAACTATACCTTAAGTTCCTTAAGTTTTGCTAGTGCCATCCTGTATTGTGCCTCAGATATTGGGGTCGTTCTTAAAACAACTTCAATGGCAAATTCGACTTCACAATTGGGGCTAGAGAAGTAAATTCCTCGGTGAATACATTAGGAAAATTTGCAACTATGAGGGCTTCATCAATCTTAATCTTGCCCTTAGATCTATTGATCAGGTAGTCTAGGCATCCTATATTACTCGTTCTCAATGTGTTGAAATCAAAGTCATTCCAATTGACTGCCATTCCCTAATCAGTTCAATTATTGGTCTCCCATGCTCACATAAATTAACTATTACCAAATAGAATTTTAAGTCAAAGCAACTACTAAGTAGAAAACCTAATCCACTAAAATAACACAAATATAAATTTCAAAATAAAATTCTATCTATTTCTAGATGATAATTCTCCTATTTTAATCTTTATCATTGCCCTCATTTGGTTCTATCTCTTCAATATCCTCATTCGATCCCAGTTCTTCTAAGTCTTTCTTAAAGTCTTCTTTATTCTTCTCATTGAGCTCTTCTTCAATTGACTCTTTTTTTTGGATCCTTATCCACTGACTCATCAGTAAAACTAGTTAACAAATGTTGTACTTCCCTAGGATCTCTTATGGTTATTTAAAATCCATTTGTCCTCGGTGATGTCACTCTTGTAACTCATTGCAGTAATGATCAAGCTCTTGTAAATAGACATCTAGCTATTTTTCTAACTTTTCACATCTCTTCATATATCGAGGATGTTCTTTTCTATGGTGATTCCTATCATTCGCAAGCTGATGTACGATTAGGATTGGTTAATCCTTTCAAGGTGTACTGAATTTTTCTAGAAATAGGTCGTTGAAACTAGGGTTGTATCGTTCACCTCCTCTAATTTTGATTGTGCAGAGTGAAGCACCTAAATAATTAATTGACTTACTTGGACTTTTACTCACCATATCACCAAAATAAGCCTAGATCAATAAAAGAAAATATGAAAGCACTCCAAGAAGCCGTATCGAAAAAAAGATAGCTAATGATTATAATTTTCGAAGGGGAGAAAACTATTAAATCCTAGAGTATTTCCAATCTAAGTCCATAGTATGTCATGAATCCTGTTGTCCAGTACCAAAAGTGTTCGATCGTATTAGCTAGCTAACCGCATGAAATCCTTCACAATCCTCAATATCATAAGACATTTAATCAATCATTTTAGTATTCAAACCTAAATACTCAAATCAATCTCTAAGCGTTCTATCCCATATTCCACAGTCCGAGGATATTATCCCGACATAACTTAAGTTTAAAACCTAGGCTCTGACACCACTCTGTCATGCCCCAAAATCGAACCCTACAGTGTAGTCTTAAGGCGTGAAATGCAATCCTAAAAGTAGATGTTATCTAACCCAAAATTATAATCTTAAACAAAAGAATGCCGAGTATTCAAAATAAATTTAATAAATCTTGCATAAAACTTAAATAACAATACTCTAACCTCAACTAAAATCTATAAGGAAACTGACAAGCTAACATCATCAAATACTCAGACTTCTGCAAAAGTCCCAAAATACTTCATTTTGATTCTCATCGAAAGCAGGTCCACATCCTCACTAAGGTTTGGGTATATATCTTCTAGAAGGAAGTTAAAGAAAAATAAAGTGTGAGTAAAGGACTTAGTAAATATCAAGGGTGTGTGATGTGAGTTCAAGAATATATCATGATCAAAAGATGCTCAGTGATAAATACTTGAGAAAAATAGTGAGAAATAGTTATAAACACTTGAGTGACAGTGAAAAATAGATATAAACATTCGAGAAGATAATGAAAAGCAGTTATGTAATATATAGAAGCAAAATGGAATATAACGGTAAATATTTTTAATAGGGCAACAATTAAATGCGATGATCGAACCGGTGTTTGCTATAGCCAGTCAATCTTATGACTCCCACCGTAATAGTTTCTTATCACTCCAGGCAAGGTGTGACCTTACCAAACAGTGCTTGAGCCTAGGTCATCAAAAAATCCTACAACGTATCTCAGTAACAAACGGCTTCTGTTGTGCACTTGGGGGATTAAGCCATAGGGCTTGGCGTTCAACTGGCAAGCTCGCTCCGCCCTGTGAAGTCCTTCGCACACCCATACCTAGTTGGATCTAACTAATAGTAATAGTAGTAGTAACAGTAACAGTAAATCCAATCATCAGTGTTGATCATCGTTTTTAACTGCTAGTCTAAAATCATACTGAAATAATATCAATGGCTTTAAAAAAATTGCTTTTCTTGAATCACAAAATAAAATAAAGAAATTCATGTGCACAGTTGAATGTAATTATACTACAGTGTAACTTGAAAACAAGTTACGGGTGGATTATACTATATCATATACCCTTCTAGGTTTTGAAACATAATATTATATAATATATATAAGTTTAGACACTAACTATACTTATCAATAGGATCAAGGGCCTACCTTAATAGCTTAAGTCCCAAAACACCTATTGACATAAGAGTAGCATTCAATTCAATCAGCATTTTGATTTGATCTAGAGGTGTCAAATGAGCCGGCCCGGCTCGTTTAACAAACGGTTAATGGCGGTCCCGGGCTGAGCCGCAGGCCGTTCACGGTCCGGACCGTGATGGGTTGAAAATTGAAAAGTCCGGCTCGGTTCAAAATCAACCCACTATATAGGTGAGCCGGTTTATATATGAGCCGAACTAGGCGGTTCGCTCGCGAGCTGGCTCGTGGGTTGGCCCGTGAGTTTATTTATTTATTTTTTTTTTTGAAAATGAATTTAAAATTTTGAAGTTTTTATATTTATGTGATTATTAATGTTTCTTTCAACACTTATACTTTTTTAAAAGACTTAATAATTTATACTTATGTGATTTTTAATATTTTACAACACTTAAATTTTTATAAAAACTTAGAAATTTATACTTATATTAATTTTTTTTTATCAATTATTTTTTCCAAAAACACCACCAAATAAGGTGGTGAGGGGTTTGCCATGAACCCCTCTACCCATCATTAATTTAGAAAAAATAATTACATAGAGGTGGATTTGACCAAACCTCTAAATGAAAGTACATAATAATAACAAAAATAAAATAAAATAAACAACTTTGTAATATCTAAACATCTAAACATGTCCAATGATAAACCAGTTGTTCACTCAAGTGATCTAAATCGCTCTAGGATTGAGATGCGATGGTGGATGCGGTTTCAAGCAATTCTTCATCGTCTTCTTCAAATTGAGGCAATATGGTCTTCACCTTTCTCAATTTTTTTTTATAATTTATAATTTTTATAAATTTATAATTTAAAAATTAAAATTTCTTAATTATTGATTTATGCATTTATAAAGTAATAAATTATAAATTATACATTCTTAATTATAAATTATAAATTTATAATTTTTTAAAATTAATAATTTGTAATTTAAAAATTATAAATTATAATTTAAATTAAAAAAATATTGCGGGCTAAGCGGGCTAGCCCATGGTCCTTCACGGTCCACGGGTCGAGCCGATCCTGGGTTGCAAAATTTCAGCTCGAGGCGGGTTTTCAAGCGAGCCGGTCCAGCCCAGCCCATATTAAAAAATTAAATGAGCCGAGTTGGGCCGATTTTTTTTGCGAGTCGGGTCGGTCCGCCTGACCCGTTTTGACACCTCTAATTTGATCCATGAATTCTAACATCAAATTCATCTAAGAAATCAAGACAATGATTAATAAAACTCTAAAACCAATACTAATTTTTTTTTTCTAGTATATACATACTCAGAAAACTTATGAAGAATTTGTCCTTTCATACGTACTTTATTGATCCGCTCATAACTTTCTTTCTAGATATTAGATTGGCTCGATTCTTGTGGCATTACAAAGCTAAGAAAGATTAACTTTTATGTTGATGATGCAGTCTAAATTGGCTAATATGAGAGAAAAATCAAGTTCAAGGGGCAGTAGTGGTGCAAAAGCAGATTTTCAGTTTTTAGAAAAAAAAATTCATGTGACACTTGGTTGTATTTAAGCTATAACTTTTACTATAGGCCTCAGATGAAGGTAATTCAAAATCCTATAAAAATCTAAGAGATAAATCTATAATTTATTTATTGAAAGATTTTCCAAATTCATTTTGGAACTAAGAGAAAAATGCATTAAAAAGTTCTCATGAGAACAAATGAGCATTTTCTATAGAAAGATTTCTAACATGGCACATCAATGTATTTCATAAATAAAATAAAACTTTTGGGTTCTAATATTACTGGATTATACAAGTTTGAAATTAATTTTACAAAAATTAATAAATTAAGATACTTCAATTATCATGCATAACAAATCCCTCAAATTCAAGATAGTGATCCAACTCGACAAGTATTGAGGCAGTTATACTTGAAGATTTTTAGAAAAATAACTATAAGGTCTGAGACTATAAAATTTTACAGTATGTTTTAAACACATCGAAGTTTCATAATAAAAATTTTCAATTAAAAATTCTTTCGTTTCAATGGATAAATAGATTTTTAAAAAGAAATTATTTAGACTTGCCACCCAATTTGGCAAGAAACTTTCAAGATTTTTATAAATTCAAGAAAAATTATTTAAATGTGAAAATTTGAAGATATGTTCTAAACACCTTTAGTTGGATACAAAAAAATTTGACATAAAATTACTGAAATTTGACCCATGAACTGATGTAAAACTTGTAACCCTAGAATCTAAAAATCAAAACCTAAAGGCATCAACTATTAAACTTCAGAAATATCAAATGCATACCAAATACAAATACTATGACATATAGTTTAACCAAAACTTATGTTTATATCATAATTTACATATGGGATCATACCTATGAAGAAGGGAGAAGAGGAGTTGACGACGTTGAGATTTCTTAGCAATCCTTTTCTTGCTCTACCGTTTGGGATTTCTTCAATGGAGACAAATGGATTGAGAACTTTCCAAGAAAAATTATTTTGCCGGAAATTTGAAGGTTTGAATATATATTATAGAGAGGGAGAAGCACTTTGATCGTGATAAGAAGAAAGAGACCTAATAAATTAGGTGTTCTGCAAGGACTAAAAGTTCTGAAAATTTTATCCTTAACTATTTAGTTGCTAGTTTGTTTTTTCTTTCTTAACTATAAGTTTACTCGGTGGTGGTTGCAGGTATATAGAGTGTATCTACTTGCAATATTACTAAATAATATCTAATTATTTGATAGAAACTCATTAATTGAGTTCCAAGTTAACTATTAAGCTAGTTATTGAGGGTATCAGTTTAAGACTACACACACTGGAGTTACGAATTAGTCCTGTATTGAAGATTATTTGACTTGACATCTTAACAGCCCATAATTGTATGAAATATATATATATATCTCCTTTGAGTATGTGAACTAGCATTGGAAGTGGACAAAGTATGTTTGGAAGATTAGTCTTTTTTTTTTTTTTTTTTTTTTGGGTGGGAGGATTGGTAATATGATATAGACCTGATTTTGTCTTTCTTAATGATTTTCTTTATAAAAGAATACTTGAGCATGCTATGTTAGAATTTTTTTTCTTAAATATAGTCTACAATGTGGTTCCACATTTATAAAGATAAAAAGAAAGTAGTTACTTCTTTCTATTTTCCGTAAAATGTATATCCAAATAAATATATATATATATATGTGTGTGTGTTTTCTATATAAATAATTTATTTGGTACAAAAGAGGATTACAGTAGGCTATGGTAATATCTTTTGTCGAGTAAAGCCTAACATGTGTTTCAATTTTGTTAAAACTGACAATTTAATTATTTCATGTTCAAAGAAATTGATTAAAGATTCCAAGAAAAAATTGTTGAATTAGTCAACATAAATTCAAGAAATGTATAAAGATAAAATGAAATAAAGTTTTTGTTTAACAATTGATAGTATTGTTTTAATTAATTCTAATTTCACATATAGAGTGGCCTGCGCATGCATTAAATGTTGTAAAAAGTGCAACTTATATGTTTAGGACCTTATAAAGTGTAATACCTTAGAATTTCTTTTCATATTTAGTTAATCATTTTATCTTATTTTATTTTTACTTGATGTATTATTTAAATAAAAAAAATGTAATATAATACATATATAGCATTAAATTATCTCTTGATCAAATAGTGATAACTATTATTTAGATTCATATATATGTATATATATATATTATATATTTCAAATTTTGAAAGAATAAATTGTAATTTTAATTGAATTAATATTATATTAATACTAGGAATTGAATCATTGAAACTTTAGTAATCAATAATAAAGAAAATAGAATTAAAGTAGAATTATTTTAGCTCTAGAAGAAAAATAATTAGAGTCTTACTGAAGTTAAACCACTTCCCCCTATATATATAGTCCTTAGAAATAAAACCCTAATCTTATTAGATAAAAAAGAAAAAAAGAAAAAAAGAAAAGAAAAGAGAAAGAAAGAGAAGAAAGACGGAAGAAAATAGAGAGTCGGCCGCCGAGGTGAAGAGAAAGAAAAGAAAGATAGGGAGACCGACACACAGACACACATAATTTGGGGGTAAGGATATTAATCCGTTTTCTTTTTCTTCTTGTGAGTGCATGAATTTCTTTTTCCTATCAGATAAATTTGATGACCCGCCGGAATTTGGTCATGCATGTGAAATTGGAGAAGGCTATTTGATTGGTGAAATTGCTTTTGATCCCTGATTGTACCATGAGGTACAATTGTAACTATAGTGTTAAGTATCTTGAGAATCAATGATGTCCACGGAAGGGTTTTCCTTTGGGAATTAGTGAATAATAGAGTTTGTCATTTGTTTATTAAAAGAAAGGATTAGATTAAAATATTATTGACATATGGCATATTATACCTTTTTCTTGACCACATATGATGACTGTCAATTTTAGAATAGAAAGAGATGATTTGGTTAAATTAGTGTTGATTAGTTTTGACATAATCTGCAAACATACACTTCCGAATTTTAATTGCTAGTGTCTTGTCCTCAAACCTACCAATTATCTGCTGTCAGCTTCTCATGACCATAACATAAAAAATAAAAAAAAATAAAAAAAGAAAAGAAAAAGAAAATAGGGAAACGAAAAGGGGAGAGAAAAAATCTGTAATGCTCAAATGCCATGGATAGCCATGAATTCATAGGACCACTTTATTGTTATTGTTATTATTATGGATAAGGTGTTATTAAGCTTTGCTATTTGTTGGTCTCTTGATAAGTTTGCTAAGTGTACGTGTTGTATATATACATATATACATATTAATTAGTTTAGAACTAATACTAATATATAAAATAAAATGAGAGGAAGATTTAATTTTCACAGTCCTACAAGAAGCATGAAGTTGAGAACGGTATAAGTTAGAGTACAATTGAAATTCTATAGATTATATATTAATTAAGTTGAATATTATAATTATGTCAGCAGATGGTCAAGGACTTGATACGATAGAGTCGACTTTTGATTCGACTGATAAGTATAGTGAGTGCCTAAACTTATATGTATTATATAGTGCTATTTTCCAAAACCTAGAAGGGTAAGTATATGCTATAATGTAATCCACTGACAACTTTTTCATTTTACATTGCATTATCATATTCCATTGCATACATAAGTTTCTTTTTATTTTGTTTCATGATGCAAGAAAAATATGTTCTTTTCAGCCCTTTTTATTATTTAATAATGTTTTTAGACTAGTAGTTAAATCCAATGATCAACTAATGACTGAATTTATTGTTATTAGTATTGTTATTGTTAGTTGGATCCAACTTTATCTGTGTGTGTGAGGGACTTCACAGGGTGACAGCGGGCTTGCCAATTGAACCACAAGCCCCCACGGCCTAATACCCCCAGCATACAACAGAAGTCGTTTGCAGCTGATGTGCATCGTAGGATTTCCCGAGACCTAGGCTCGGGCATTATTTTAGTAAGGTCGTGCCTTGCTTGGAGCGATAAGAAACTATTAGGTGGGAGTCATAAGATTGACTAGTTGCAGCAAAAACTGTTTGATCATCATATTTAAATGTTAGCCTATGAAAATATGTTTTGAATTATTGTTTTATTACTGCTTGACAATTGATTGCTTTCCATTTATATTCTTGTCAAAAGTTTTAACTGAACAGTATTTTAATCATGTTAAATTCACGAGCTCACATTGCACAGACTTGGCATTCACTGAGTTCTTTACTCATATTCTATATATTTTTTAAATTTCCTTTTGGTAGACCTAGATCCTAGTCCTAGTGAGGAGGTGGATCTTGTTTATGATGAGAATCAAGACTCAAGTCTTATTTTGGGACCTTTGCAGTAGCTTAGTTTTATTTTGTATTAGCTTATTAGTTTCCTCATTTTATGGTCTTTAGTTGATGTTAGCATATTGACATTTTAAGTTTTTCTATTGCAAGATTTATTTAGATTGTTATGAATGTTTGGATTTCAATTATTTTAGAATCATGATTTTAGATATCTTTTATTTGGGAATGAATTTCAAGCTTCAAAATTAGACTATATGATTTGACTTTTGGGCGTGACATAAAGTCAACATGGATAACAGAACTTGCACATATATAGTTGAGCCATGATTAAGACAATTTCCTTGACTAAATCAATAAAAAACGAAAAATTAAAAAACTTTGATTAATTATTACCTATTTGAAATCACAAAATCAAAATTTACCGCAAGAATATCACTACAAAATACGTAAATAACAAAATGAGGATTCAGATCCTCAGTTCATAATTACAGAAAATTGATCACATCTTTGTATGAAAAAAAAAAAAGTTACCTTAAAGAAATAAAAAACACAGCCAAAAGATGACAAATGAAAGTTGTAAGTAATTATAAGTAGAAACAAATAACAGCTCACACTATTATAGATGAACATTTTGCTATAAAAATTAGATGAAAACCCTATTTAATGAACTTAGACTCGATATCATTGTGAGCACGTAAAGATTAATGATAAAAAGAGTTAGCTATATCCCTTAAACGACAGGTTTGCTAATCATATATAGAACAAGGAAATAGAAATTAAAAAGAGATATTTGTCCTAGCAATTTTCTTCTGTACTAGTAAAACCGAAGGCACTAAATTGTAGTTTGGCATATATGCATTGGTGCTAAAATTATATAGCTCCCTTTTTTCATTGGTCATTCCCTAAAGAAAAGAAGTATATAATTAGCTAATTATTTCCTGTTAGGTGATAAAATTTAAAACTTTCGAGAAAACGCTAATTTATTAATAAAGACTGCATTAATCCACCTAAAACATCAAATGGCAACTAAATCCAACTAGTTTTAACCTAATTATGATTCAACCAAATATTCAGTCTTGACAATTTCTGCGCTACAATCAAATACTCTAAACATTTAACTATTATCTTTTGCACTATAAAAGCAAATAATGGTGTCTATTTTTCTTCAAGAAATTGTCCAAGAAAACCCTTTCGCGCCATATCCGAAAAATTTATCCAAAATAGAAACAATATTTTAGAGAGAGAGAGAATAAGAAGAAATTAAAGAAAAGTCGAGAACAACCCAATAGATCAGAAATGAAATGATACTTCAATCTTCACGAAAAAAATGCAAAATTAGTCCACTAACTATTGCATGCTGCAAAAAAAGGACATTATTAATTTCAAATTTAAAATATGACCATCATATTTTGAAATTCAGCATATTTAATCCAATTTTCCACAATTTAAGTCCTTTTTATTGCAAAATTGTGCCAATTGCGCTAGAACCAATTGCGCTAGAATCTCTCACACGATCAAATTCAGGAATCGATGTCACCAAGACCAATTGGTTGTCAATGCCACATCATCCTACCACATGTACCCAAATGCGAACTGTAATGCCACGCAAATAAAAAAAACCACGTCAGCCGCAACGTCATGCATTGTTGGAGGGAAATTATTAGGGCTTGCCTGCTTCATCTCCTGTTCTCCAATCCTAAAAGCCACAAAAATCCTAAAGCGTCCCTCAGCCCATCTCCTATACCAAGTCAAAACCGCACCTTTCTTTATACTAAATTGTGGAAAATGGCTAGCTCTTCCTCCACATCGTCCACTAAAGCTTTTGAAGCTCTGGAATACTATTGTGGATTGAAGAAGCAAGTGCGGACATCATGAACCGATCTTAACCTAGGCAAAAGTTTCCATTCTTGTTCACATTAGGTAAGCTTGTTGCTCACAAGTTGAAAGGCGCGAGAGATTATTTCTGGAATCCATGCATATGGTTAGTTTTAAATTTTTTCCCTAATTTTTAAATTATATTTTTTATTTTCTGTATAGAAATAAGTGTGGTTTTTTCCATGGGTGGATCCACCTGTGTGTCCAAGATTGAAAAATATTATTCCATGACTTAACACAATGGAGGCTGAAGTTGTAAGGTTGAGAAGGTGGAGCTAGATTTTGAAAGCAGTGGCAGTGGTTTCTTGGTTTTTATGTGCAATTCGTTGCCTTGGTTGTATATTGAATGTATTCTAGTTGATTGATAGAATATGTGTAATATGTGAAGTATGTGCATTTTAGATGCTTGATGGATCTAGGAATGTGGTAGTTTTTTTAAGGATGATGGAGTTCTAAGTTGGAGGATTTTCATTCTTTAATGTTATGTATTTGCTGTATATAGCAGTTGGTTGTAATGGTTAATGATGCTTGTTGTTGAATTGAAATGTTTAGTGTTTGATGGAACAAAGTTTATGTTAAAGATGTTTAAGTGAATTGAAGTGTTTAATGTTTAAGGATGATTTAATTGAATTGAGATGTTTAATTTTTAACTTAAGGTTGCATTGTTTGCTGTACTAAGTGCTAGGCCATGATAACTGCATTTTGACACGCCAAAAATAATATTAAGAGCTAAATAACCAGTACTAGAACCAAAAATTGATCACATAAAGCAGTAGAAGATCTCCAAATTACCAACAAAGAATTTGCCTAAAATCAATTGCATTTCATTTAACCATACCATCCAACAGTAGGTTATAGTATTGTTTTACAAAAAAAGACCTTTCAATTGCAAAAAGCTATTAAGCTAGACAAAAGATGATTGTATATGTACACATTATTTTAGCTACAAAATATGGACTTGAACTCTAAACACCTTTATCCTAGACAAATCAATGTTCAATAGACAAAAAAAATCCCATTGTACATATCCAGTCCTCAGTTTTTCTTCCTCTTTCCAACTTTATTTTTCCTTCCATTTATATTGTCCATTGCTGTATTGAGATCACTCATGGTCACATACTTCTTCCCAGAGATAGATGCTTGAGTTGAAATACCTTGAGAGGGTTGAGGGCCATTATTTTGAGAAAGTTGCAACTGTTGGTACATACTAGGCCTTGGAACCTTAGATGGGGCTTGCTATGAGGATTCCCTTATCTTCTTCTAACAAAGTTTTTCTAGAAAAATGTAAGACACTTTATACAATAACTGTAGATACTTTATACTTTCATTTAACATGCAAAACCATGCTCTTTCTCTATACATTAATTCCCTTTCTTGATGAATTGCTTTCTTCATTTTTTGCAACTCTTTTTCTCACCTGTAAAAAGCATGAAAGATATTAAATTGGAGTTGAACTTAAACTTGTATTTAAAGTGGAACTTAAACTTAAACTTAAACTTAAACCAGTTGTTACCTCTAGTTTCTTTCTAGCTGCAGCTACAAGTGCTCCTAACTTAAATCCACCATCTAACTCATTAACTTGTACACGACACACAAACAAATGCAAATTAAAAAACTAAAACTAAATTTTAATATGAAACTTGAACTTAAACTTGAACCTCATCTCTATATAAAGATGGAAATACTCCAAACTCATGCTAGTAAGCTGTCACAGTATTATCCCCAAATAATCAATTCATATTTAAAAAACACATACTATAATTTAAATTTAAGCTTAAACTAACAACTTGTACCTCATCTGTAGCTGCAAATGGAAGTCCTTCAAAATTAGGCAAGTCAGTTGAGTCATTTTTTGCCCTAACCTATACAAAACCACATGAAGCAAGCTATGAGTATTTATTTACAAATTTCTTATAAAAATATCTTAAAGAGGATATAAAATACCTATCTTTGCCACTTAGTTCTTGCTGCACTTGTACCTTCCTTAAGAGGACATGTTTTTGAGTTGTGTCCTTCAAATTTACAATGGCCATATTTAATAGTAGTTTGCATTCTTTTGACTTTGATTGGCTACTCTGCCCTAGCCCTACCTCTTCCTCTTTTCTTTTCTTTTGTTGTTAGTTCATCCACATCCCTTCTTTTGGCTCTACTTGGTCTTACTTTCTGCTTCCCAAAATAAAGTGGCAATAAGGGTATATACAAGGTCTCAACCCTTAGTTTTTTACCATTGATTCCCATTATGGTTGATTCATATACTTTCTTGTAGGAATCAACACTGTGGCATTTATCCACATATTGAACAGGATCTTCCCTCTTACTACAAATAGCACTACAAGCATGTAGGCATTGGATACCAGAGAGTTCCAACCTCCTACAACTGTAGGTGCACAACTCCAAATCCACACAATATTGACCTCTATAAATGTGTGTAATTTGGTAGTGTGTATCATCAGCTTTGCTCGGTATACAATCAGTAAGATTTTTCAATGTTCATCAATTATGTCACTAATTAAAGGGCATATCTCAGCCCTCTACGACTTGGCAACCTTGTCCTTTTTTTTAAGCTTTGTCATGAGATATTCCCTTAGCATAGTAATTATTGGCTTCTCCCTAGCATAAAGGATAGCATTGTTGAAGGATTCATAGAAGTTATTCAACAACATGTCACACTTTGACACTAGTGTGAAATGTGACTTGCTCCACTATGATAGATGCTTGTCACTTAACCAATTAGCTGCAAATTGGTTTATGTTAGCCATTTCTTTCATTGCTTGTTTGAATTGGCCCACTGTTGTGCTGTTGGCAGCTTTCCAAAGAGCATCTTTGAACTCTAATCCTCTAAAACCAACATTGCTAAAGCTCTTCATTAAGTGTCTGATATACAACTTGTGCTCTAATGTAGGGAATACATCTTCAAAGGCTTAAATGAGGCTTTTCTACTTGTCAGACATGAAAGTGAACTCATCTGGCCTTTAAATGTTCAAGTCTTATTTCAACAGTGTTAAAAACTATATCCAACTATTACCTGCGTCTTTTTCCACAACCGCATGTGCTGTAGAGTATGGTTTGTTGTTGTGGTCAATCCCAACAACAGTTAAAAGAACACCTTTATGAGGTCCCTTACACCCATCAACACCTATGATTTGTCTACATCCTACTTGAAATCCCATTTTCAATGCTCCAAAGCAACAATAAAAAGGGTTGAAGGTATCAGAGCCTGAGATATCATCCACCTTGGTATAATTGTGGAGCTTCGATATGTTTTTCTCAACTCAGCTGCATAGTCCCACAGCTTAGAGTACTGTAGCCTAGGGTCTCTATCAATCATCTCTAGTGCTTTCCTCTGAGCTTTATAAGCTTGGTCCCATGATGCCCCAACCCTTACCTCCTCTATTATTTCTAGTCTAAAGCCCTCAATTGATCTTTTTAGGTTAGTTTTCAATTTGTTCACAAATCTTTCAGCTAAATAACTTGACTTTAGATTAGAGATTTCAAATGTTGGCTTACATTTATATGTTGGATGATAGGTTAAAACCTAAAAAGTGGATTCATTCTTCACCTTATAAGCATGGATCTTCCAGTCACACCTTTCTTATTCACATTTTGCATATAACCTGGTCTTATCATTTTTTCTTATCTTAATATTTCTCATGTTTTGAACAACTTATGCTTAAATGACTTTCCTAAACTCATCCTCATCCTTGAAGTTAATCTCTAATTCAAACGTAGGAGCAAATGGCTCTTGGAGTTAAAGATAAGTGTAGCAGACTTTGGTTGGTCTTCATTAGAAATTATGTCATCCACTTCTTCCCTATTTCCCCAAACAATATTATCATCACTCTCACTTTCACTATTTCTATCACCTCTCCAAGTATTGTCACTCTCTTCCTCAGCCCTATTCATACCTCTAACTTCCTCATTGCCTACCCATTCCTCATCAGGATCCATATTTTCCTCAAATAATACATCACCTCTTCACTTTAACTTAATTTTTCAGTGTCAAAGTCACTATCCTTACTATCCTCTATGTCATCATTGTTTTTATCAATAAAGGGATCATCATTATCTAAATTAACCCGAAAGGTTTGGTAATAACTCTCTACATACTCATCATGTTGAGCTCCTATATTCAAATCAACTTCATCCTCTTGGGTGTCATCACCTAAATGATTAACCGATAAATCATCTTTAGGTAACCCAGGCTATTGTGCATTATTTTAAGTCCCTAAATCCTCAAAGTCTAAGGCCAAATCTAATTTAGTTTATTGTGTATCTTTGATAGGTTCGCTAGATTTACAAGCATTTTCAGGAATTCTACATGGTGCAAGGTTTGTCACATTTTCATCCTCTATAATTGCAACATCAACATAGATATCAACCTGTCTGGTCTTTGTTTTGACATGATCCATTAAAATGTTTTTGAATTCATTACCATCCCTCACTAGCTTAAAATCATTGTTCATTGTAATATAATATCTCTTATTTTTTTCTACCTTCAAGCTATCAGAAAACAAATCCAATTCACTTATGTTCATTTCTTGAGTAGACATATAATCAAACTTAGGCACACTGCTGCCGACATATTTAGCCACTGGCACAAGCAAGAACTGGCTCCTATAATACATACCAACATTTATTATACTTGTTTTAGGATCTTCAACAATAAATGCAACCAATATATATATATACATATTATAATTAATTAAATAGTTGAGGGCCACATTTAAGTGGATGAAAACAATATAATAAAATAAATGCACACGGGACCACTAAGAGATTCCAAACAACCCAAACACAGACAAAAAGTGTGGGAAAAAAAAAAAGGATTCAGCCTTTTTTTGACGTTTGATGGTCCACATTGTCATAATAGGAATAATATTTAAGATTCACTTAACTCTACAACCAACATCTGCATAATAAGTCAATGAAAGAGAAAACCTTAACCACAATACAAAAGATACAAACCAGGGACCACATTGAAAAATCTTTTGCTTAAAAGTAAACAACTCTAAAAAATAAGCATTAATAAACCTCTAAACACATAAACTAATTTATTAATAGTAAAAAAGCCCTAATCGTATAGAGAAGACAAAAACAGGGACCACATTAATCAAGTTTTCACATCAAACTAAACAAAAATTCAAATAGAGATCATTAACAAAGCTATAAACAAAGAAACTAACCATAAGGAGAAGGAGGCAAATCAATATGTATTTATGCACGTTGAAAGACCATTTCCATTGCTTCTTCTTTGCTTCCTTCAACTCTCCTTGCTTCAAATCACTTAGGTCAGGAACGGGTTCACAAAAAGATTAAATCTTTAGCCAATTCCAAAGCAATTTTATGTTCAATTTTAGATTTCAAAATTGGGGGTTTTTCAGGAACGAGGGTTTTCATATTTGGGGTTTTTTTTAGGGGGGGGGGGGTGATTTAACACTTACTAAGTTTTTTTATTTAGTGTAAAATGCTAATTTTTTTTTTAAAAGTTTTTCTATCATCTATTTTACTTTTGTTGAGCGCCCCATTGCTGACGTGGTTCTTTTTATTTGCATGGCATTACAATTTTCATTTGGGTATATGTGGTGGGATGATATGGCATGGATGACCAACTGGGCAAAGGGGCATGCATTTCTGGCAACACGTGGCGAATTTCCCCCAATTTTTTGGTCATATGAGAGAGGCATGAGAGATTCTGGCACAATTGGCACAATTTTCCGATAAAAAGGACTTAAATTGCGGAAAATTGGACTAAATGTGCGGAATTTCAAAATATGATAGTCATATTTTATTGAAGATTAATAATATTCGTTTTTTGCAGCATACAATAGTTAGTGGACTAATTTTGCAATTTTCTTCAATCTTCGTTGCTACCATTGGAAACACATAATCAAGAGAAAACACCGTAGGAGAATCGTTTGAAGGCATACTTGTGGAGTTTTACCAGGAAGAATTATTTTGTCCTAAATCTCAAAATCAAACAAAATAAAAAAGAATATTAAAAATAAAAAAAGGAAAACAAACGATTATGGAAAAGAAAGAGAAAGGATGAGTTTATCATATTTTTTCATACCTTTTTCATTTCACAAAATTTTCAGCAAATTTTTTAATAAGCTATTTGTATGTGTGTAAATTCGAAAGGAAGACTGATTCAGTTAGTGACTGAATGAGAGTGAGTATATGTGTGAATGAGTGGCTAATTAATTTATACAGTCTTCGTATATGTGGATGAGAAAGACCAGATTGCTGAACCAATTTGTGTGTTTCTTTTGTCTGTTTTTTTTTCTCTCTTTAATTTTGTAAGTTGGGAATAAAGATGTCAGATATCCATATTTTATAATCATCTTTAATTATCTTCATCACTTTAGATTAACATAATGGTTAGAATCTAAAAGTGTTTGTGCATATATATATTTATTGGGCAGGGCGGGGGGGGGGGGGGTGGTGGTGGATGAATAACACTAAACTAAGATGAGAAAACAGTATGTATTAATGATATTTATCAGTTTGCACATTATATATAGCAATTGCAATTTAATATTTTTGTTGCATAAATTAAAAACATATTCTGATTATGGTAGCCTATATATTAATTTAAATTTTTTACAATCTGTAAATATGAGAAATATGAATTTTTGTGGTAATTATGTATGTAGAATTATATAATATTAGTTACAAACTTTGGTAATCATTAACTTGTGATGATTCAATTTCAATTTGGATTTTCCATTTCAATATGGTCAACAAATAGAAAAGAAGACCAAGTTAACTATGTTCACTAAAAAAAAAAAGGACATCAACTACAGTCAATCCGTAAGTGATGCTAAAATTAGCTTTTGCTATAAAATTGACCTAACCAAACATGAAAATAGATGCTCTTGTATCTTACTCTCACTGCATCAAACACATAGCTTTATGACCGCCTTTATATATATGTATAATATATTAACTTTTCTATGAATAATATATAACTATTCTATTGCGCTTCAAATATCAAGATTACGTATTAATAGCTAATAACTTTTGTTACTTATAATTTAATAAAATTATTTTTGTTATGATAATTTTTAGCTATAACTACGAAATTTCATAGCAATTTTTTCACAACAAATATCTAGTTTTTTGGTAGTGGTTTAGAGAAACGAAAAAAAAGAAAAATGCATGATAGTGAATTGCACCTTTGTTTCAATTAGCCATGTCGAACCTTTTGAGATCGCATTGTTTGTCAAAATAATGATATGCTTCAAGAATTTAGTTTTCCCAAGTTTCTTGAAGCTTTTACCTACATTCGTGAGTTATTCACATTTTTATACATTTACTAAATTAATCCAACTTTCACTAATTTAAGTACATACATTAAGCATGACCTTTATCGCTACAAGATAATGAACTAGGATACCTTCTCACATGATTAGCATGTTATTTTTTTGTTCCAACATGTTGATGGGTACTATGCATATCATTTAAAGTGAAACGGAATCAAGTTTAATTATTGTAAATTTGATGGATGATATAACTCTCAGTTTCTAAGCTCACTTGTATAATCTAAGAGCATCTATTAGTCTATGAATTAATGTTCATGTGCTGCAATAATTAATAGAAAGGAAAAAAGAAAAAATAGAAAAGGAGAGAAAAATTAGAACATATTCAACCCAAAATACTCTTCTTTCTGCTCTTATTTTTGCATAATTTTGTAGTAGCGTTAGCCCACCATTTTTTTGAGTATTTTAGATAAAATACCACCTCTAGAGTACCGCCAACAAAGCGATACTAGAATAACAGATCCTTGTGACAAAGAAAAGTGAAAAATTGAGGAGTAGAAGAAAAAGAAGGGTGAAGAGTCGTAGCTTTTGCAAGTACCTAATCAACAACCAAGAGTACAATCTATAGTAATGTCCAAGTTTCTTTGTTTGAAGGAGAAAATATATTTTTGTGATGCAAAAATGGAGATTTTGTTTACTTAGAATATATTAGATTTAATCAAAATGGGGTATATAGAACCATCAGCTATAGTAGAAGTTACAGCTGAAGAATTGATGAAGAAGATCATCGTAGATACTGGAGTTCTTTGGATGATCCAAAAAGGAGTCTCATTAACTATATCCCCAAGAATTACGAGAGCTAAAATAGCCAAGGAAACATCAGAGATTCTGCAATAATAATTTGAAGGAGATTCAAAGGTGAGAATGGTTAAACTCCAATCTCTTAAGATAGATTTTGAGAATGCAAGAATGAAAAAAAAAATGAAAGTCTAAATGAATATCATAATAGATTGTTTGAATTGGTGAATCAATTGAGGTCATATTGAGATACAATTGATGATTGTATTATTGATGAAATTTTGATTAGCTTGACCCAAAAGATTGATCCTATGCTGGTTATTACTTAAGAAACTATGGACTTGTCAACCACGACAATTATATGGTTGATAGGTTCATTGAGATCCTATGAGCATAGATTATTGCATCACACTGAAAAATCTTTTGAGAACCCATTTCAATCTAAGCTCACATTTGATCCCAAAAATGTTGAGAACAAAATTCCAAACCAAAATAAAAGTGAGTCTTCTAGAGATGGTAGAATTGGTAGAGGCCAAAGAAGAGGAAGAAACTCACGTAGAAGAGGAAGAGGCAACTATGGTGAACGAGGAAGTGATGGAGAGTCAAACAAATGGTGTAGAATCTGTAAGAAGAATAATCATGAAGAAAAGGACTATTGGAACAAAGGTAAGCCTCAAAGCCACAATTGCATGAAGTTTGGACATGTACAAAGAGATTGTTGTAGGCAACTAACAACAGGCTAAATTTACAGAGGCAAAAAAGGATGATGGGAATCTGTTCTTTGCTTGCCAAAAGACTTTTGAGGAAGAGAAAAATGTCTGGTATTTGAACATCCTTGCAGCAACTATATGACAAGAGATAAAGAAGTGTTCTTGATACATATTCTTCATTCAGCTCAAAAGTTAAATTAGGCACTGGACAATTTGCTGAAGTTAAAGGTAAGGGCTGCATTGGAGTTGCAACAAAGTAAAGAAATAAGACCATTTATGATACTCTTTATGTGCCAACATTAGATGAAAATTTGTTAAGCATGAGATGGCTTTTGGAGCATGACTACTCTCTGAAATTTGAGAACGTGCAGAGTTTTTAACTCGAAAGGCAAACTTGTTGCTACTATTAAAATGACCAATAATAGGAGTTTTCTCCTTGAAGTATGACAAAAATTTTAGCTTGATGGCTAGAGAAGCAAAAGACTTTAGTTTGTGGCACAGGATACTTTGGCACTTGAACTACAATACTCTCAAGTTGGTTTCTTAAAGGAACATGGTGTATAGGCTGTCAATAATTGAAGAAAAATCTAGTGTGTATGAAGTATGTATGCTTAGCAAGTACCACTAACAAGCATTTCTAAAGAAAGGAGCATGAATAGCCAAAGAAGTGTTGGTATTGGTACTCATCGATGTATGTGGTCCTATGAATACCTTCTCATGCTCAAAATAGGTAATTTATTTTATTTTCTTGATGATTTGACCCATATGACACTATATCTATGAGACAAAAATATGAAGTATTTGTAATGTTTAAGAATTTTAAAGCACTAGTTGAGTAACAAATTGGCCGGTTTATGAAGACTTTGAGAAGTGATAGGGGAAAGGAGTATACGTCCAATAAATTTAGTAAATTTTATGAGGATGAAAAAGTGGAGAGCCAGCTAACTATTGGCTATACACCTCAACAAAATGGTGTATCTAGGAGAAAGAATCAAATCATGATGGAGATGGCCAAGTTTATGTTGTTTAAAAATAGGATGCCTAATGTCTTTTTTTGTTTGAGCAAATAGATGTCTAGCAAGAGTTGTATAGGATATGACTCCATTTGAAGCTTGGAGTGGATGAAAGCCTTCAGTGAACCACCTTAAAGTTTGTTGGTGTGTTTGCTATGTTCAAGTTCCAAAAGAGAAGAGAACAAAGCTTGAAGAAACAAGTGTGAAATGTGTTTTTATTAGTTATACTTCTATGTCAAAGAGCTATAGACCTTAAAACTTGAAGACTAAGAAAGTAATCATTATTTGAGAGGCAATAGAAAAAGAAGAGATACAGTTGATGTACGTTGTCCACAAGAGCAACTAGCTGATTTATTACCAAACCACTTCAAAGGCCAAGATTTCAACAACTTAGAGAAGCATTGGAAGACAAGGAACAACACATCAAGGGTGTTTATGTATATGGGCAATGTGTTGTCATTTAAAGTGAAAATTAAGTTGAGTCAAGTTTAATTATTGCAATTTGAGTGAATGATGTAACTCTTTTTTTCTAAGGTCACTTGTGTAATCTAGAGTCATCTATTAGTCTATAAATTGATGTACATGTGTTGAATAATTAAGAGAAAAAACAATAAAAGGGGAGGAAAACAAGAATAATATTCAACCCAAAAGTACTCTTCTTTATTCTTTATTTTTGCATAATCTTACAGTAGCATTAGCCACCATTTCTTGAGTATTTTAGATAAAATACCACTTTACCACCAACACATTCCAATTCCATCTTATCGACTGCTCTCATGGAGATTATTCACATTTTGGTTGAATAAGCACATTTAGGAAGAGTTATGTGTTAATCATGATAAAACCATCACTTTTACTTAACCATCGTCTGCATCTAATCTGTAAAATGTTAAGATTTTGCTATTCAAATGTAGTACAATTTTTAGAAAAGAACATAGCTTGCAAAATTTGGAGGATATGAAAATCACTACTAAAAAAACTGTGATTTGCGACGAAAAAAATCCATCACTTCGTCGCAAAAAAAATCCATCACAAAATGGCAATTTTTAAAAAATTAATTTTGGCTTTTTGAGACGGATTTTATTCCTGTTGCAAAATTTTTTAAATTTTAAAACAATTTGCAATGGATTTTTCTGTCGCAAAACTTCAATTTTGCGATGGAAATCAAATCTGTCACAAAATTTTTTAATTTTTTTTTAAAATTCAATAAATTTGCAAGGGATTTTTTTTCCATCGCAAATCTAAAAAAAGAAAAAAATAATAAAATTAGGTGGGTGGGGGAAATAACCCTACCTCCCTCACCCACACACACACTTGCATCTCCCCTTTTCATCTTTCTTTTTTTTTTCCTTTATTTTTCTTCTTTTTTATTGTGGCTAACGCCGGCCGGTCACGGCCAACAAGTTGCTGGACACGTACTTGGTGTGCCCAACAAGTGTACGCCCCCAGCAGCTTGCTAGGTAGGTGTTGCCCAGCAAGCTACACTAGGGGTGCACATGCCCAGCAAGCTTGCTGGGTGTGCGCGGCCAGTAGTTGGCAATTTTTTTATTTTTTTTCCTTTTTTTTGAAAAATTTATTTTCATTTTAAAAAATGCTAATGATATTTTTTTATTTATTGTTTCAAGTTTAGAGAGCTTATATTTTGCATTATCCCACTAATTAAGGTAATTTTTGTAATTATGATTTATTTAGTCAAATTTTGATTTATGCATTTATGTATTTAGTTAAGATATGTATTTAGAATTGGTAGAATTAGGAAGGAGGATGAGATGTTGGGAGAAGGGGTGAAGCCTTCTCATTTGTTGTTAATTGATTTTTAATTGCCTGAATGATGATGATGGGTATAAGGAGGAGTGCTTATGTGCCATTATGTGTTTATGAATATTATTATTTATAAATATCAGTTTAAATTATGATTTATTATGTTAGTTTAAATTTAATTTATGTATTAGACTAAATTATGTTAGTTTAAATTTGATTTATGTATAAAATGTTGTTATATTATATTATATTTATATTTTTATGTGAATTAAAAATTCTATTAGAATTTTGAATGAGTTAAACTTTACGTTAGTATATGTTGAATTGTATTAATTTTATAAATTTTAATTTTAGTTTATGGAATTATGATTTATGGATAAATATGTGTAGTTGCAAGAAAATTTTATATTGATAATCACTTTGTAAATTATAATATATTTTGTTTTGTTATAGTAAGGGACACATATATCCAATTTTTTGAGTCAATATGTGTTGATAAAAATTATAAGTTGTTTTTAATTGAAGTAATGCTTTACATTTTTGTTGAGTCTTGTTTTTTAGGTAATTTGAAGTATTCCATTTAAGGAAATTTTTGATAGAATGTATCATTAATCATATTAAATCTTTAGCATTTTTATCTACTTGGATATGTTTAATGTAATGATAAACAAATTAAAATTCGATTATCAATAGATATTTTATATGGTTGAACACTATACACCAAAAGTTTTGTGCTGTCTATATCTATATCCATATAATCTATATCAAATTAGAGGTTACTCGTTTAACTTTTAAATTTAAGTTTTCAAAAGATTATATTAAATTATATGTTGGATGTAAGTTTGATTATATTGAATTATGTATTAGATTTATGTGTTTAGATTATGCATTTATATTGAATTATGTGTGAGATTTTGTTAGATTTATATTTTGTGAATTATATGTGCCATTAGGATTTGAGTTATATGTTGGACTTATATTAAATTATATGTTAGTTTATGATGAGATGCATGTTTGATTATATTGAATTATGTATTAGATTTATATGTGTTAATATTTTACATTTACATTGAATTATGTGTTAGATTTTGTTAGATTTATATTTTGTGAATTATATGTTTGATTAGGATTTGAGTTATATATTGGACTTTTATTAAATTATATGTCGGTTTATGATGAGATGCATGTTTGATTATATTGAATTATGTATTAGATTTATATGTGTTTAGAGTTTGCATTTATATTGAATTATGTGTTAGATTTTGTTAGATTTATATTTTGTGAATTATATGTGCGATTAGGATTTGAGTTATATGTTGGACTTATATTAAATTATATGTTGGTTTATAATGAGATGTATGTTTGATTATAATGAATAATGTGTTAGATTTACATGAGTTAGATTATGCATTTACATTGAATTATTTGTTAGATTCTGTTATATTTATATTTTGTGAATTACATATTTGTTGGACTTATATTAAATTATATGTTGGTTTATAATGAGATGTATGTTTGATTATAATGAATAATGTGTTAGATTTACATGAGTTAGATTATGCATTTACATTGAATTATTTGTTAGATTCTGTTATATTTATATTTTGTGAATTACATATTTGATTAGGATTTGAATTTATATTTTATGAATTATGTGCTCGATTGTGATTTGGTTATATATTGAATTTATATATTGGTTTATTATGTTGAATTGTCTATTAATTTAGTTTATGTTTCTATTTTTCATTATTATAATTTTGTTTTTGTTTTAATATTGCAAGCATGGATATCTCAAGGAATTAAAATTTAGTATAAGTCTTGTAAGATAATTTTTTTGGCATTATTTTGTAAATTTTATATTTTAGTTAAGGCTTGATTTATATATTGAACAATATTATATTATTGGGCTTGATTTTTATTGTGATATAAAATTATTGTGATTTTATGTAAAATAATATTTAAATATTGGTTTATGGGATGATTAGTATGTAATGCAAAGAATTATTGATATTGGATAATTATAGGTTTTAATTTGATAGGATGTGTATAGTTTTCTAAAAAAAAACTTTTAAAAATTTTGCGATGGAAATTTCCATCACAAAATTTATTTTTTAATTATAATTTACTATATGTGACGGATTTTGAGATGGATTTTTCCGTCACAAAATTTTGCAATGGAAAAATCCATCACAAAACTCCAAATTTGCGACGAAAATTTCCGTTTCAAAATCCGTCTCAAATTTGCGATGGAAATTGCTGTCGCAGATTTGCAATAGAAAAATTCGTCGCAAAAAGTAATTTTTTTAGTAGTGAATTAAAACTTCTTTAGTTATATATATACTTTGTGAAATTCAAGTACTTATAATTTGTGTGTTTTTCTCCTAGATTTTCGCAAAATGTTGAAATGAAAGGTGAAGAAAAGACAATATTCCACGAATTGTTGGAACTCTTCAACATATATCTTTATGCCAAAAGTCAAGATCCTTCAAAAGAAAACTTCATAAAAAATCGCGAACTTAACATTTTCATTGAAGAGTTGCAAAGGACATTTAAATATTTAATTAATGACATGTCTCTTGGTTGCTTGCATTTCTAATATCTCATACTCACCGATGATAGATTGGCAATAACATTCTTACATATAAATGAGTCATGTGACTAGCATCTATACATATAATGCTGAGAGCTCCAAATTGGAACTAGTTAATGTTAGTATGGAGAATATTTTTTGAAGAGAAATTGAGAAACAAAAAGTAAATTAAGAAAAAGAATAGAGATTAAAGAAAAAGACAAAACTAAGTTGAAAATATAAAAAGTTGAATTGTTAAAGAATGAAAAAGAAATGAAGAATTCATTAAGTTTATTTATAACTTGGTGCTAAGATATTTGTGTTTATTTATGAATTCCCGCATAAACTCCCTACGCAAATTAGAAATCAATGATTGAACCATGCTCAATTTGAACTTAAGAAAACATGTTAGTCAAGTAAACAGAACTAAAAAGAAATACTGCAAAAATTGTATTATTAACTTTGTTTTCATTAATTGATATTTTTATCTATCTGAAGAACATAGCACAAATTAAACTTAACTTTGATAGCTTTAGGTCAGATGATTTTTTCACCAAAATCACTCCCAGCTCTCTTGAATCTTTTGTGCCTAGAAGAATAATACAGAATAAGATGAAAAAAAGAGAAAAATCAAATGTGTATAAGTAGGTTCTTCCAAGTTCATATTATTATCATTTGATATCAAATTTGTAAACTTTAGTAGTGCATGAAATGATTGTATGAGAATTGGGAACGGTTCTTGTCACACCCCAAAATCAAGCCGTGTGGCCTAGTCTCGAGGCGTGATCTTAAACAAAAAAAAACTCCAACAATTGTATAATATGAAGATTGCAAACCTTCTTTAGAGATCTAAATTTCTTCTTGAGAACATCTTGGTGGTGGTAGAACTACAACGCAATACAGTATTTTTTTGTGTTTATGCAAAATTTAGTATGCAAACTAACAATCTTTTGTCTTGATTGATGATATAGTAACAAAAGTTTATTAATCAATATACCTTATCACATCTCTCTGAGTCATTGTTCTTCCATTGCTCTATTTTCCAGTTCCCCAACCTCTCTCTTGAGGACAGTTTACTTCTTTTTGGGACATTAAGATGGTTGACGTGCTGCACCACAGGAGAATGGGCAATGTGTTTGTCAAGAGAAAGAACCATCACCTTCACCTTCACCTTCACCTTCACTTCATTTTCACACACAGCTAATTGGTGTATACTAGCTAGTGTTGCCAGTTCCAGCCTATAATTGCAATATTTGACGCACAAGAACATACAATTATGGGATTAGACAAAAGGAGGAATTACTTTATATTACATCACATACTAACAAATATAAGAAACAAAAAAAAATATGTGTTGATATACATTTTTACTCATGCAAATTATCCATGTCATCATTTTTGGTTCTCATTTTTAAGATTTTGTGAGCAACATATTTTCACTTTTTATTTTGTTAAGCTTACAAAATTATTCATGTCATCATTTAAACCTGGCTAATTAAGATTGATTAAAAAATGATACACTCCCAGTACAAAAAGTCACGCCAAACTTTCCATTGAACATTCCCTCGGAAATTCATCAAAAGCTAAAGGAAATATTGACAACAAAAATTCCCATCCAAAAGCCACAGAAAAAAGTTTCCCAGCGAGCATTGCTTTTGGAAATTGTTTTGTACTCCGGAGCTTTCCACCGGATAGACAAGTCACAAGAAATACGTTGATAATAATGAGTTTCGATAGATTTTTTAATGTTTTCAATGGATTTTTCTGTTGAAAAATTTGTATTTGTATAAATACTTATACATATAAACCTAAAGAGGTTCTTGAAAGATCTACTGTTTAGTAACATATGGAACTAGGAATCAAAATATATATTTATTTGAACAATGGTATATCTAGAATTGAAAATTGATGATTGCACAATTTTATATTAACTTTTCACATACTATTTCCGTGACCAATACATTAAAAAACACAAAGTTTCATAAGACAAATATTTCGTACATCTCTAGAATATAAGTTTAGTGGACTCCTTGAAACTGGAAAAGTCTAAATGAATGACACCCTCCAAGTCAACTCAAGTGAAGATTTCAATTGTTTCCTTTCAATTGGATGCTCCACAGTTGATGATTGCGGTAGATCCTACAATTATTTAATATTGTGAACAATGTAGACTATTAGTCAGTATAAAATCAAGAAATACAGAAACATAAAATCTACAAACATTTTGTTTAACAATTGATAATAATTTTAAATTAATTCCGACTTCACATGTAATTACCTTCAATAAATGTTTTTAAAAAGGTTTAATTTACTTCAACATTTAGGATCTTATAAAATTAAGATGGATAATGGAACTTGCAAATATACAGTTGAGCGATGATTAAGACAATATTTGTGACTAAATTAATAGAAAAAAAGAAAAAAAAATGCTTTCACTAATTATTACCTATTTGAATTAATAAAATCAAATTATACTGCAAATTATATCACTACAAAATTTATGCCGCAAGATAACGATTCAGATTTTCAGAATGACTAAGAAAGTTGATGACTTTGAAAAAAAGAAAAGGAAAACATCTTATCTTGAAGAAATAGAAAGCATAGCTAAAGGATCACAAATAAACCTGCAAGAAATAGTTAATTAAGTAGTAGTAGTAGTAGTAGTAGTAGTAGTAATAGCAGTAGTAGTAGTAATAAGAGCTTAGACTAGTGTAGACATATCAATTTTTGGTCAAATGAGAAGTGACACGTGTAAAATAATATGCTAGTTTTTAATTTAAAATTTTCTATTTATATTTTGGAATTTACTAAATTTAATTTCAAAAGATAAATAGTTAATTTTAATTAATACTCTAGTATTTATTTTATATTCAAATCAAATATTGACAAGTATTAAAGATGAAGTGTCTACGTTTTTGGACCAATCAAATCGAAAATATTTGATATTATCTATTGATATATGATATTATCTTTTGATATTTGATATTATCTTATCAAATAGATAACTATCAAAGAAGTTCAAGTCAATCTGGAAGTCTCCCATCAAACATCTATATAAAGGAGATGACCAAAGCTCATTCAAGACACAACAAAAATTCCAACACGTGAGAGGAACTTTGAAGAAGTCTAGCAATTCTCTCAATCAAATTTAAGGAGATCCACGGTGTTCAAGGCTTTTTTCGCAGAGCTCATCATATTTTGGCGTTTGATTCGGGATTAAAGTGCGGAGCCCTCGAATTGATGTTATTTTATTCAAGTTAAATTCAAAGAGATCCACGACGTTCAAGACGTTCTTCACAGAGCTCATATATTTTGGCATTTAATTCGAAATTAAGGTGTGAAGCCCTCAAATTGGCGTTATTTCTTCAAATCAAATTTAAAGAGATCCACGCCGTTCAAGGCGTTCTTTGCGGAGCTTATTAAATTCAAGATCATATTTGGAAGGGAAAAATCAATGATTAAATTAGAGATTGAATCAATAGTTGATATATTTTAATTTTATTTTATTTTTACGAATTTTCTTGTCTTGTAATTTTATTTGTTACAGACAAAGAAATTTGCGCTTACAACTAGATTTATGATACAAAGAGCGTTGGTTGTATCCCGCAAACCATAGTTTGTTGATCATATATAAGCTCTTCAGGTTTTAAACTATAATTTCTACAATTGCTGTATACATATATATATATATAAATAGAGAGAGATAGAGAGAGAGAGAGAGAGAGTAAACATACACATATTCAGACAGAGGGCAAAAAAAATTTCTTCATACCTTTTCCAATTCAGAGAATTTTTAGCCAATTTTGGACCAAAATGTATCTGTATATGGTTAAATTCAAAAAGCGAGCGAGCGACTGAATGAGTGTACATATATGTGTATGAGAATGCTAATTAATTTGTAAAATCAACTTCCTACATGTGGATGAGAAAGATAGACCATTGAATCATTTTGTCTTATTTAATTTTTAATTCTTCTTTGTTATTCCTCATTTTTTTTTTTTTTTAATCTCTTTAATTCTATGATTTGAAAATGGACAAGTCAGATATCCTTAATTCATAGGGATTTTGGTTTAGGACATTAATGAAGACAAATACTACTATTTTCATAATTATTCAAGATTTTATTGAATTTGTTCTTTATTATATTATTCAAACAAAAACTTTGGAGACAAAACTAATTTAATAAATATCGCATTGATATCCATCTAGAACATCAAATGGAATAAAGTACAAAGCAATTTTATCTTAATTTCGATGATCTTTTCCATTTCCACATGAAAAGTCAACAATCAAATTTTTAACTCAACGTTTGACTCTTGTTTGTCGCCAAGAGTAAATAAAAGTTGTATCTTTTTCTTTTTTCATTTGCCAAAAAGAGTTCAAGAGAAACCCTTGCTGCCCTAAATTGGAAAAAAAACAAACAAGAAAAGAAAAAGTGAAGAAACGTCTCATAGATCAAAATTGAAAGGGTAAGTCTACTATTGGAAAGACATATAAAACGGAGTCAAGAAAGAGCACCTAAGCAGAATCTTGGAAAGGCATACTTGTCGAGTTCTGCAAGAAAGAATTATTAATCATTGCAAATCTCAACATCAACCCCAAAAAATTAAAAACACACACTCACTGTTCAAAAGATTTGTTTATACCTTTTCCTCTACAAAAAAGTTTTTAGCCAATTGTTTAAAGGAGTCTGCGTGTGTGTGCGTACACATTTCAAGAAAGATGGTCTCGTCCATTTCCGCGCAAAAGGTGTTTAATTTTATTTGGAAAAAAAATAGGCCAAGAGAAACGATTTCATGACATACCCCATAAATCCTTCCGAAAAAGAAAAACAACAATTTAGAGAAATTAAAATAAAAAAGAAAAAGTTAAAAAGCAACTCAATGCATCAAAATTCAAAGGACACCTGAAGCTCCACTGTTGTTGTTGGAGACACATATGAACTTTTTGAAGGCATACTTGCTGAGTTCTGCAAGAAAAGAGTTATTATTCATTGCAAATCTCAAGATCAAACAATAAAAAAATTGAAAAAGGAAAAAAGGAAAACAAATGCTAATGGAAGGAAAAGAAAAGAATGAGTTGATCAGATTTATTCAGAGCTTTTTCATCTCAGAAACTTCTTAACAAATTTTAGAATGAACAGCGCGTATGTTTGTGTAAATCCAGACAAGAGAGTGAATGAGCGAATGAATGAGTGTGAGTATGTGTACGTACAAGCATGCTCATTAACTTATATACCCGAGCCTCCTTAAATTTGGTTTGCTTTTCCCCCCCTTTTCTCCCTCTTTTTAATTTGTAATCTTGAAATGGAGATGTAAGATATCCTTAATGTAACACCCCTAAAAAAATTTAATTGGTGAAAATTTAAATATTATTATTATTATTATTATTTAAAAAAAGTTTGGGGGTCAAAACGTAAATAGGAGAAGATTTAATTGTATGACATTTAAAAGTTTTGGGGGATTAATTGTAATTATTCTTGGTCAAATAGGTCAATGTAGGGCACTCACATTTAGAGGGACTTCATTAGAATCTGAAAGAAAGTTCTGGGGTCAATTTGTAATTATTGAAAACTTCCCTTTAAATGGCAAAATCTTCCCCCAATTTCTTCAAATTCTCATTTCCCATCCATGGCTTCTTCCCCGACAATCATCCTCTGATGACGGCCAACTCTCAAAACTAAACCAACCAAAAGCTTTCTTACACCATCAGGAGTACAAGTGTACAACGGTACCGTATGCAACCTATTTCAACCAGTGGGCCACCAAAAAATTGAAGCTCGAAGTTGAGCAACAGCAGCGAGTGGCGGATGCGGTGGTTTAGCATCGGGCGCTAGAGTTTGGGGAGTAGGTTTTGTAGAGTTCAGCTCAGGGAACAAGAGGGTACCTTTGATTGTTGGTTTCAACCGTAGGTAGCAGCGGAATTCACAGTAGCAGAGGTAGTGATATTGTGTGATCGAAGGTTCAATTGACACCTAATTCGGTGGTGAAACCATAAATTAACTTGGGCATTTCACTGTACTCGCTGAGACGCGCCGGTTGGTGGTGGAGATTAGCAACTCTAGCGGTGGTGCACGGCGGCCCTGAGGTAGAACTCTTATCTCGTCGCAGTGGTCGCATGTGTGGTATTGGTTTATGGTGATTGAGTTCTGAAACTATGATTTTGGTAAAAATAGTTGGAATTGGGTTTAATACCTATTAACTTGTATTGTTCTTGTTGATTTTACCAATTCTTGTATTTTAAAAGGCATGGAAGACATGAATTGAGATCGAGAAGTGAATGCATGGATACATATATATAGTGCTTAGTGGAACCGAATTTGTAATAATATATAATTGTTGGTTTATTAAGCTAAACTAGGTAATTAAAACCCTAATTTTATGTATATGAGATTGTTGAAGATTGGATTATCAATAGTTAGATTTGATCGTTGTAATCTTAATCGACTTTGTGTAATGTTGCAAAGACTAATTTAATATAGAAATCTAAATTGATTCATTAACAGGAGCAAATATGACCGTTGTAGGTATTATAACATTTATGGCGCAATTAGCATGTTACTTACGATATTCTTAGAACCGAGCCTTAAAATATTGCATTAACTATAAAACAATCGATATTAGAATATAAATAGCTTAATTATTGTTTAAAAGGTCAAAACAAAGCGTTTTGATGTTAAGTACGTTCATTTGAATAGGTGATGAGGAACTGGGATTCGACGGACAAGAGAACAAGGATAGCCTTATCTTTGGAAGTAAGGTAAGGGTTACAACTATCTTTCTTCTAGGAAGTGAATGTTCCTCAACTGTTTGAGTTTCTTGTGTTTATGTGTAGAAATAGATTGTACTCGTTCTGGTGTCTAGAACTCTTATTGTATTATCTATTGTTTATCTCGTATATCCCACAACCTGCCGGCTTCCCATTATCGTGTTGATTTTGGGTCTTGCCCACCAAATCTCATTTTGCACTTTTGTTTAAATCATTATCTATACTGTTTTTATGGCCTTGCTGACCAATATTTTACCAATATCACTATTTGAACTGTTTCACGGATATGTTAATGAACGGTTATTTGAATGTGTTTTATCTGTTGGCACTATGTTTGAGTCTCCTGAGGATGCTCTTAAGATGTGACCACCCATAGGGATGCCATGGGATAGGTTAGGCCCGGGGCTAGGTCCGAAAAGACGATCGGGCAACATGGGCCGACGGTGATTAGTCTCCTACCTAGTACCCACCTAAGATCCTGACTTGAGGATAGCTAGAGGTAGCTATCTAGTAAATGGCGGGATTTGGCATGTGAACCGGCTATGCCACTTATAGAGCCAAGTTCTTTAATTATTTGTACTCCGTGTTATCATTTGTTACTAACTGTTACTGTCTGGTACCATTTGTAATATTTGTATTCCATGGAGCAATAAGGACAGAGTTGCCAACAATCTGTTAAATTTGGTATCATATGTGTTATATTATAGTATTGCTTCTAATTGTAAGATCTTGCTCGTTATAGAATCTATTCTGAATTACTACTTCTTCAATAGTTTCTCTTTGACTGTCTGTCTTATTTCCCCCTCACTAAGTCTTTAGGACTTACCCTCTTTTTTTATTCTTTATTCTCTTCCTAGACATGACTAAATGAAGACTGAGGGCTTGAGGTTTGTTCGTGGAAGGACTTATTTTGTAATAGATTTGGTGCTATGACTGTATATGTAGATTACACCTAATCGAGACACTTAGACTTGGGAATGTTATGTGAATGTTTAAGTTTGACTATATGACTTTTAGTATGTACATATTGAACTCTTTGTAGTGATCTTCTGGATTTAGAGTTAAGCTGCTATATTTGAGACTCATTAAATTTTGGCTTTTTAGGTTGTCTCTTGAATTATGATTTAAGTTTGAATTGGTGGTACCCTAGCTTAGCGATCACCCTGGGTGGTGTGCCACACTTAATTTGTAATCATTTTTAATTATTGTAATCACTTTTAATTAACATAATAGTAAAAATTAAAATTATGTAAGAATATATTTAAAGCAACCCTAAACTAAGATGTGAAAACTGTTAGAATTAATGACATTTACCAATTTGCACATCATATATAGGATTACATTTTAATATTTTTGAAAATGAGTTAAATTCAAATATAATCTCAAACTCAACAAATGAATTAAAAGAAAATCTTAAGAATACTACATTCAACTTGCCTTGCTCAATATACAGAATCCTTCTAATTGATTATTGGGACACCCCTAGAAATCATTTGATTGCTAGAATTTTTCTTAATATTATTTTTGTGAATTTTACTATTGATTTTTAAAGTTTTGTAGTCAAAATACAAATAAGGAAAGCTCAATTTCAAGAGTCTTGAAAGAGTAAGGGGCTGAAATGGAATAAACCTTGGCCAACTGGGTTAATGTCATGCACTAAAATGTTGGGAACTCAATTGAAAGCAAAAGCAAAATATTGGGGGCCAAATTTTAATTTCTGGAAATAGCCCTTTTATATAGCATTCCCCCCCCCCCCCCAATTTTTTACTTTATTTCCACATACAAAAACCTTTCCTCCCTCTTGTGACTGATGGAACTCCAAGCTAACCGTACTGTAGTATTCTCTACAGCTCAAGGAACATACTTATACCAAATTTGCATAAAAACAACCAACGAAATGCTGAGATATTTAGAGCTAAAGGTAGCGCATGATGGAGGTGGTGGGTCTCTAAATTGTGGTGACTGAAACTTAGGTTTGAATACTGGGTTTTGTTAGGCTTAGCTTAAGGATTATGCATATGTCTTCAATTTTGAAAATGGGCTACCGAATTGAGCAGAATTGAGGCGAAGAGATGCAGCGGCGAACGATAGAGCTGTGCTGGTTTTTCGATGAATTAAATAGTGAATTTTCGGTAAAGCTCAAAATTTAACAAGGCATTGGATTCATGGTGCTGTGACGCACCTAATGGTGGTGGTGGCACGCAACTTCGGCTGTAGCGACGTGGCGGTGGTGCTGAAACAGTATTTTTGCCTCGTCGCGATGATTTCAGGGGTGGTGTTGGTTTATAGTGTTGAGGCTCCGATGGTAAGATTTAGGTAAATTATTGGAATTGGAAACTATTATTATGAAGTATCTTGTACTAATGTTGATCTTTATTAAATCTTGTGTAAAGATATGATATGGCTGAAATGGATTAAGAATGATGCATGCAAGCCTAGTGGACCCGAATTTGTATTATTATATGTAAACCATGGTTAATTAGGTTAATTAGATAGTTAAAACCCTAATTTTATTAATTTGAGACCTAAGTGACAATTGGGTTATTAATGATAGTTGGACTATTATTATCAACTTTATGTAACATACAAGGTTAATTATATAATTTAAAGATCTGGTTATATCCCTTTACAGGAACAAATGTTGACCTTGTGAGTATTCCGATGTTAACGGTGTAATTAACGTATAGAAAATTGAACCCTCAAATATCGTATTAACTGAATAACGATCGATTCTAGACTGCTATCCGTATAATTATGACTATAAGGTAAAACGAGGATTTTAATAGTAAATTGTTCTTTTGGTTAGGTGACAAAGAGCTGAGTCCCACAGACCAGTAGACTGTGATAGCATTTCTGAGGTATTAAGGTGAGGGTCTATTTACCTTTTTGTTCTCTGGGAAGTAAATTCTCCCTAATTGATCGAATCTCTTAATTGCTTGAATTCCTGAATCTTCTGAATACTTTGATTATTTATCTATTATTCATTTGTATACCTTATGAGAGTCTACCAATTTGGCAAATGTCTTGTGTACACCTATCAATTATTATCTGGATACCCCTGTGAAGGTTAAACTTGTCTTTCTTCTGGGAAGTAACTGACTCTTGATTACTTGGATTCTTAGATTGTTTGAACTCTTTGATTGCTATCTGTTAATTGTTTTGTATACCCCTGTGAGGGTCTATTTCCTTGATTTTGCTTTTGTTAAGTTGATCATTCCCATATTAGCCAATAACTTTCATTGTCTTATCTAATATTGTTTAGTTTGAATTCATTCTGCTTATCGCTTGCTTGGCCTTGTCTGCTTATCTGAATTTATTCCATACCTTGTCAACTTATTTGAATCATTTTGTGTTGTTATTTTTTGCCTCGCCGGCATACTTGATTTATCTAGTATAGCATTTGTGTGGCCTTGTTGGCAACCCGTTTATTGATACATGATATATGTACGGAGACCTATTGGGCCGAGTGCCTACCTAGCTGTCATGCTTGAACTACAATTACCACCAAGCTATCATGCTTAGAATCCTGTGTTATGATGGAGGAATAAGGAAATTCTAATATGCATGTTATGCTTGGAATATTTAGATTACATATTATGCTTGGATTTGCTTGCTCCTATTTGTCCTTTGATCAAAGAGCAATAAGGACGATGTAGTTTTCTTAGTCTAGATCAGGCCGATGTCTGGCCGAATGAGTCGATGGCGAAGTCTCCCGAATTAAACCAGTTGAGATGACCAGGTCGTTTGAGCCAATGATAACAACTCCCAAACTAGTATCTACTAGTGGCCTTGAATTTGATAATGTCTATGTTTTGGCATATTCGTGTTTTTCTTTGCAATATCATGCCAACCAATATTCCGTTGAATTACTATTTCTTCGACATATCCATTCGTTTGTTTGTTGCACTTCCCTCACTAAGTCCTTTGGACTTACCCTTTTATATTATTCTTGATTTTCCCATATAGGATTAAGTGAAGGACATGAGCTTCTGGATTGGACTGGAGAATCTATTTTGTAATAGATTAGGTAATTATGTGTGCTTATAGGATCACCTGATCGTTATACTTCGGCTTAGAAATAATGTGATATGTTAAGTTCAAAATTAAGATCAGCGTCATTTATATATTATGTTTAATGATATTAGATGATTTATGGCATGTATATAGTACCTTTGTGGTAATCTATTTAAGTTGCTGCATGTTGCTGTTTTTGATGATTTTAGAATTTTTTCTTATAGGCCTATTGAATATCTTGTGGGTTATGATTTAAGATTGAGTTGGTGACATCTCAGCTTAGGGACTATCCCGAGTGGGGTGCTACAGAGTGGTATCAGAGCTTAGGTTTGCCAAGGACCTAGGCATTGAACATCATTGGGTTCTATATCTAACCTTCTATTTAGGTTAGTTAGGATATAAACCATTGGGTATAGTGTTCGACACTAGGAGGTAAGAGATTATACCTAGGACAACCAACCAGACTGTAATCTTTGCTTTCAAAAATCGAGCATTGAACTCTAGATAGAGATTAAACTCTGGATATTCTATGTATATTGGGAAATTTCTATATGAATCAGTGAATTTAAAGATAAATTTGATTAGTTGATATTAATGAAATAAGCTTATGTACTGCAGGATGGCATGAGAGCATAGAAAAAGGAAGGAACCTATGAATGGAAAGAGCGTAGAATACTTGAAGGAAAATATTAAGGTTCTAAAGGAAGAAAAGGCACGTCTCTTAGAATTATGCCAACAACATGAAGAGAAACTCTATAACATACGTCAGGCTTTTAGGGATGGACAAGCAAGATCATGTCACTTGAAATCAGTACTTGGGGCAAGAAGCTATATGGTAGAAAGACTTATAGAGAGTGTAGAGAGAGAAGAGGAGTGTGTATGGATAGTAGCCACTCAGGTAGAGGGACTCTGCATAGCACGAGCATAGATGGAAGAGAATTTTCGAATGCTAGATTCTGATCATATGAAGATAGTTGATATGACCAACATAATTCTGGATGAGGTTAGGAGGACAAAGGCATAGTAAGTTTTCAGGCAAGGTATAGATAGGGTGTTAGGATTGAGGAGATACTTGATTGGGTCCCCGTAGAGTTACCTGCAGAGGACCCTGAAGAGGACGCGAAGGATGACGCTGAGGAGGATCCTGTTCAGGAGCCCCGAATTGAGGCATCATTAGAGGTCGGCATGGATGACGAGCTCTAGGAGTTTGAGAAGGATAACAATGTTGAGGATGTGGAGATGATTGAGGATGATGAGGATACAAAGTCTGTCATCACTGATGCAGAGGACTAGAGTAAGATAACTTGGTGAATATGGATATATGGTAGATATATATATAGGATATAGTAGTAGCTCTTGACCATCAGGTTGAATAGTATCGGCTAAAGTTATATAGATGCACAGGGTGATACCTATATACCAACCTTGTCATTTTGGTTAAGACCAAGCGTATAGTTAGTTAGCTAATTTTGAAAATTTGACCCTGTATATACATATGTAACTCTGCTAATGTTAACTCGGTATATAAATGAAATTTTTATCTTTGGATATTAGACAAATAGATCTCTGCCACTTTTAGCTTTATTTAATTTTAATAAACTTACCTTTCTCTTCTTTCCTTCTTCATAAGCTTGAAAGACTTGAAAGGGTTGATGATGGTCAAGGAATTGTTTTACAACTTAATGATAACAGGTTTGAGAATACCTGAAAGATATCAAATGTGAGATGGTATCACACAAAAATGCAGACGTACCCACTCTTGCGCAAGCAGGTTGTAGAGAGAGGCCACGTGGTAGATGGGCTAATGATAGACAGGCTCCTAGGTGAGGAGTACCTGTCTACCAATCACCCTTGTTGGATGAGGAAGTTTTACAAGTCCCTCTGGTTGACCAACCGACTATGCATCCACTGGCAGAACCCATATATCAAGGTAAACAAAGATTTAAGCACCATGGCCATCAGCCAGGTGGTGGAGTAGGGATAGGAAATGTGATCGCAAATGATAGAGCCTTAGCACGACTTATTCGCTTTCAGCCCTTGAAGTTTTTGGGGGAACCAAATGATAGAAATGCGGAAGAATAAGTAGAGAATATTCGAGACCTTGCGCTATCCAGGCTAGCAAAAGGTTCGGTTCACTACATTTCTTCTAGGACGACTTGCGCATAGTTGGTGGAAGATGGTGGATCACAAATGAACCGCTGAGGGAACTCACAGATCTTGGGAGAATTTCACTAGGGAATTTATGCACGAATATATACCCCTGGTGGTGAAAAATACGGGAGAAGGGAAATTCATAGATTTGATCTAGGGGAATCAATCTGTCAGCCAGTATGAGGCTACCTTTAGCCGACTCATTTAGTATGCCCCCTACATGTCGGAAAATGAAAGCTAACAAACTCGCCACATCATATAGGGAATAAGGCCAGAACTTAGATGTGGTTTGGCCCTTTGTGAATTGCCAAATTTCAACCGAGCGGTGAATAAGGCATTACAGTTAGAGTTAAAACTGCAAGAAATCAAGAAGATCGAGGACAGGAATCATAAAAGCAGAATATACCCCATGGGCAAAATAGTACCAGGGAAAAATAGCTAAGGTTACAGATCGGAGGCACTACCTAACGAGCACCTCAGATTAGAGGGACTATAAGCTTAGCCTAAGGAATAATGCCAATACAATGTGGATTCTATAGGAAATCCTACCATGAAGAATCTGAATGTTGGTAAAAACAAGGAAAGTGTAAAGGTTGTGATAGCGACCAACACATTTTGAAAATGCCCCAGAAAGAAAGGCCTAGCACCTGCGGGGAAAGGAAAACAAGTGGTGGAAGCTAGAGGAAAACAGAAGACGCGAGCTCGTGCCTATGCTCTGACATGAGAAGATGTGTTGGATCCTAGCGAGGTGGTCGAAGGTATGATTTCTATATCTAGAACTTATGGTAATGCTTTATATAGAAACACATTTCTTCATATCCACATCTTTCTCACATAGACTGAATATGTGACCTAAAATCATGACATACTAGATAGAGGTACAAACACCCTTGGGAACAGGGTTAATAACCAATGCTATATATTGGACATGTCCAGTTACGATAAGAATGTAGAATATCTTGCCAATCTTATAGAGATGCTTATTTAGAAATATGATTTAATATTAGAGATGGATTGGCTGTATCAGCACCAAGCACAAATAAATTGTTTTGCTAAATACATCACTCTCGGGGATAAGGTATCACTTTTGACCAATCAATTCATGGATACGACTTTCTCGATACCCATCATATCTGCAGTTAAAGCCAGAAGAATTCTAAAGGAAGAAGGATAAGGGTATTTAGCATACCTTATCAATAAACCCCGGGATATAGCTAAAATTGAAGAAGTGGAGGTAGTGGTAGGATACCCAAATGTATTTTAAAAAAAACTAAACTCGTTACCACCAGATCGAGAAATCGAGTTTGTTATTGTCACGCCCCCATGATTAAACTATCTTTATAGTAGAATTGAGCATGAAATTTAATCCTAAATAAATGAGACTAATAATCCAAAGTCATAAGGTTAAATAAGAACTCATCCAATTCCTAGCAAACTCACAACATAAAACTTAAAGTATCGAAATCTTTCCGAAACTAAACATAATAAAATCTATAACGAATAAAACACAACTAATGAACTTAATAAAATATACTAGTCTACTGAAAATTCCAAAACTATGTCTTCACCCTTGATTCTCATCATATGCAGGATCCACCTCATCACTGAGACTAGGATCCATGTCTGCTAGAAGGAAGTAAAAAAAAAAAAAAAGAAAAGAAAAGAGTGTGAGTAAAGGACTCAGTGAGCGCCAAAGTGTACAAAGTGAGTTCTTGAATTAAAATTATTTTGTACAGTGGAAATTTTCGAGTGTTATAAGTGGGATTCATAAAGCAGTCTAGCAATAACAGTTGAAAAATTTATAAACGATCAAGCGGTAGCCAGTCAAAATTTTAAAACAATTTCCTAGACTATCAACTTAAATACGATGATCAGTCAGTTTTGCTATAGCCAGTCAACCTTATGACTCCCACCGTAACAGTCCCTTATCGCTCCGGGCAAGGTGCGACCTTACCAAACAGTGCCCGAGCATCCCTGGGAATTCCTACGATCCACCTCAGCCACAAATGGCTTCCATTATGTGCTGGGGGGATTAGGCCATAGGGGCTTGGGGTTCAACCGGCTAACCTGCTACTGCCCAATGAAGCCCCTCACACATCCAGACCAAGTTGGATCCAACTAACAGTAACAGTAACAGTAATTAATTAATCATCGAGTTTAATTTGCTAGTCTAGAAATATAAGAAAAGTCATAAAAACGTAGGTTTTCATTTATCCAGAAATAAGATAACAAAAAATATATTCTTTTATTCAGAAATAAAACAAAATATTTACTTCTTTTGTTCAGAAATAAAACAAGAAACGAGAAAAAAAAATTCATTTTTTGTGCGCAGTAGAACACATAAAGAGTGCAGTGTATCCTAAAAAATTACGAGCAATTGGTACCATAGCATATATTCTTCTGGGTTTTAAAATATAATATCGTATAATAATAAGTTTAGACACTCACCTTTGAAGTCAATCCTAGACGTCAATCTCCTATATCAGAATCAATAGAATCAACAACTGAGTCACCTGATTCATTTATTCAATACTTCAATCACCACTTAAACTAATTGATAAGAAAAAACTCACTAGGACTAGCCTTATGGGTACCATAAGCCTGTAGTATCTTAAGACCCAACAATCCTATTTGATACTAGATAACTTTACTTTCTAGAATTTCAACCCAATATAATCAAACAACCATATCCAAAATCCAACGATTAGGTCAAGTTACCTGATTCATTCAATAGACATATTAATCAACAACTTGGATACTAGTATGCCAAAGTTTACTCTCGGTATACTCAGAAACAAAAAACATGGGTGGCGATTGCCTTCATCATGTATGTGTATGGCATGTGTTTAGTGAATAAAATTCATCTTCACCCATAATTGAATCCTATTCAAAATAGCCTTTAATTGAAATAATGGTCAACACTTGTGGTTTCAAGCAACAACAATTCAATTTCTCTCTCCCCCCCCCCCCCCCTTTTTATCATCAAGTCAACAATTTTGGCTCATTTTTTTCTCCTCCTTCTCCCTTCTCAGTTTATAGCATACAAGTATACATATATACACAAACATACCTAACAAACAAAGTCCACAATGGTGGCTCATCACTATTATCTAATTGAAGGGCAAAGATCCAACTTTTAACCACATATTAAGCTTTACCGAGACTAAGAAAAGGGAATATATCAGGATTAAAAAAAAAATTCTGGTCCAAACTCCAAAGGAATAAAAGAGAAAGAAACAAAGTTTTTATGAGTATAGAAACTAATCCGGAATGCTGAAATTGAAAGAATTAACACAATATCGCAGTAGAGGGAAAAAAAACTAACCTGCTTCCCTTTCTTCGTTCTCTCGGTCTGTTCTTTCATTCCCCCATTTTTCCTTTTTTCTTCCTTTTTTTTTTTTGTATTTTGATTGAGTGGCTAGGGTTTTGGAGTGTTGGGACTATATATGTGGGAGAGGTGTTTTATTTCAGCTAGAACTCAATGACTAACCTCCTAGGAATAAGATAACCCTATAATTAAGCTGACCACTTTATTATAATTCCCCTCCTAGTAATAATATAATTTTAGTATAAGAAAAAAATTATAATATCTTTTTTCATTATTGTTTTATCAAATATATATACACACACGTCATCTTCTAACTGATATAACAGTAATAAATAAATTTAATGAAATTGTGGTTAAACATAGGATAAAGTGAATTATGAAATTCTAAGGCATTACATCCCTACCCCCTTAAAGGAATTTGGTCCCCAATTTCTAACCTGAGTTAAGGAAAAGTTCTGGATGATACTTTCGCATTTTCTCTTCGCTTTCCCACGTTACTTCCTCCACGTTATGGTTTCTCCAGAGAATCTTTCCTAGTGGAATCTCTCTAGTGTGCAGCTTCTGAATTTTTCGATCTAAAATTTGAACCAGTCTCTCTTCATATGTCAAATCCTTCTGAAGTTGCAAATTCTCGTGCTTAATAATATACGAGGGGTCTGGGTGATACTTTTTCAGTTGCAAAACGTGGAAAAAATTATGTATCCCCATAAGTTGAGGTGGTAAAAGAATTCGATAAGCCACTGTACCAATCATTTCCACTATCTCAAAAGGCCCAACATACTGAGGTCTCAACTTTCCTCCTTTGCCAATCCTTGCAAACCCCTTTCTTGATGACACCTTTAAAAAGACCATATACCCGACACTGAATTCCAAATCCCTTCTCCTATTATCAGCGTAGCTCTTCTGTCGACTTAGTGCAGTCTTCAACCTCTGCTTGATTAAGTGAACATTATCGCTAGCTTCTTGTATTATCCCCGGCCTAATTGCTTTTCAATGCCCAAGTGTTGTTGGTGTGCAATACTCATCCATGTCCCAATGTAATGGTGATCGGCATTTTCTTCCATACAATGCCTCATAAGGTGACATCTGAATACTCGATTGGTAGCTATTATTATAGGCAAACTCATCAATGGAAGAAGCTTAATCCAACCTTCCCCAAAATCTGATATGCTAGCTCGGGGCATGTTTTCTAAAAACTGGATAGTTCACTCTGACTGACCATCTGTCTGTGGATGTGCGGCTGTGCTAAATTACAGTTTTATCCCCAAACTTTCCTACACTTATTTCTAAAGTCTAGAGACAAACTTAGGATCCTAATCTGATACTATACTGATGGGTACCCCATGTAGTCTAACGATTTGATCAGTGTAAATTTGCGCTAGTATCTCTACTGTATAGGTATCCTTGACAGGTAGGAAATGAGCTGATTTTGTGAGTCTGCTGACTATCACCCAAATACAATTATAGCGTTCTTTCGCTGTAGGTAACCCCATGACGAAGTCCATAGTGGTCATCTCCTACTTCCACATGGTTACTTCTAGGGGTTGTAGTAGCCCAGCTGGTCTCTGGTGCTCTGCTTTGACTTGTTGGCAGGTAAAACACTTTCGTACGTAGTTATAAATCTCTCGTTTCATATTGATACACCAATAGTATTTCTTCAAATCTTGATACATCTTACTACCACCAGGATGGATCATGTACTTTGAGTTGTGAGCTTTATCCAATATTTCCCTCTTCAACTCCTGATCTGCAGATACACAGATTCATTTCTCATATAATAACGTCCCCTCTTGATCCATTTCAAACTTGGTGTTAGGGATATCCATTGCATTCCTCTTCAACCTTTGTAAATTTTTGTCCCCTCCTTGTGCCTCCCTAATCCTTTGACAAATGTTCGGCCTTAAGGGATATTGGTGTACAGTATCATAGGCTTTAGACCTAGAATAGCACGATTAGCTACTTGTGCCTTACGACTGAGGGCCTCAGCTACTACATTCACCTTTCATGGGTGATACTGAATTGAGCAGTCATAATCTTCTAAGGAAAATATTAATGCTTAAAAGTTCTAAGCCTAAGTTCCATAGTCCGAGGATCCTATCCAGACATAGCCTAAGTTTAAAACCTAGGCTCCAATACCATTTGTCACGCCCCCATGATTAAACTGTATTTATACTAGAATTGAGCATGAAATTTAATCCCAAATAAATTAAACTAACAATCCAAAGTCATAAAGTTAAATAAGAACTCATCCAATTCCTAGCAAACTCACAACAAAAAACTCAAAGTATCAAAATCTTATCGAAACCAAACATAATAAAATCCATAACAAATAAAACACAACTAATGAACTTAATAAAATATACTAGTCTACTGAAAATTCCAAAACTATGTCTTCACCCTTGATGCTCATCATATGCAGGATACACCTCCTCACTAGGACTAGGATCTATGTCTGCCAGAAGGAAGTAAAAAAAAAAAAAAAAGAAGAAGAAGAAAAGAGTGTAAGTAAAGGACTCAGTGAGTGCCAAAGTGTGTAAAGTGAGTTCTTGACTTGAAATTATTTTGTACAGTAGAAATTTTCGAGTGTTATAAGTGGGAATCATAAAGCAGTCTAGTAATAACAGTTGAGAAATTTATAAACAATCAAGCAGTAGCCATTCAAAATTTTATTAAATGATTTCCTAGACTATCAACTTAAATACGATGATCAGTCAGTTTTGCTGTAGCCAATCAACCTTATGACTCCCATCGTAACAATCCCTTATTGCTCCGGGCAAGGTGCGACCTTACCAAACAATGCCTGAGCATCCCCAAGAATTCCTACGACCCACTTCAGCCATAAACAGCTTCTGTTGTGCGCTGGGGGATTAGGCTACGGGGGCTTGGGGTTCAACCGGCTAGCCCGCTACTGCCCAGTGAAGCCCCTAGCACACCCAGACCAAATTGGATTCAACTGACAGTAATAGTAGCAGTAATTGTAACAGTAATCAGTTGATCATCGATTTTAATTTGCTAGTCTAGAAATATAAGAAAAGTTATAAAAACATAGGTTTTCATTTATTCAGAAATAAGACAACGAGAAAAAAAATATTTGTTTTATTCAGAAATAAAACAAAATATTTACTTCTTTTGTACATAAATAAAACAAGAAAGGAGAAAAAATATTCATTTTTTTATCGCAGTGGAATACATAAAGAGTGTAGTGTACCTTGAAAAATTACGAGCAATTGGTACCGTAGCATATATCCTTCTGGGTTTTAAAATATGATATCGTATAATAATAAATTTAGACACTCACCTTTGAGGTCAATCTTTGACGTCAATCTCTTATCTTAGAATCAATCGAATTAACAGCTGAGTCACGTAATTCATTTATTCGATACTTCAATCACCAATTAAACTAATTGATAAGACAAAACTCACTAGGACTCGCCTTATGGATACTATAAGCCTGTAGTATCTTCAGATCCAACAATCCTATTTGATACTAGATAACTTTACTTTCTAGAATTTCAACCCAATATAATCAAACAAACATATCCAAAATCCAACAATTAAGTCAAGTTACCTAATTGATTCAATAGACATATTAATCAATAATTTGGATACTAGTATGCTAAAGTTTACTCTTGGTATACTCAGAAAACAGAAAACATGGGTGGCGATTGCCTTCATCATGTATGTGTATGGCATGTGTTTAGTGGATAAAATTCATCTTTACCCATAATTGAATCCTATTCAAAATAACCTTCAATTGAAACAATGGTCAACATTTGTGGCTACAAGCAACAACAATTCAATTTCTCCCTTTTCTTTTTTATCATCAAGTCAACAATTTCGGCTCTTATTTTCTCTTCCTTCTCCCTTCTCAATTTATAGCATACAAGTATACATATATGCACAAACACACCTAACAAACAAAGTCCACAATGGCGGCTCATCACTATTATCTAATTGAAGGGCAAAGATCCAACTTTTAACTACATATTAAGCTTTCCTGAGACTAAGAACAAGGAATATATTAGGATTCAAAAAAAAATTTGGTCCAAACTCCAAAGGAATAAAATAGAAAGAAACAAGGTTTTTATGAGTATGAAACTAATTCGGAATGCTGAAATTGAAGGAATTAACACAATATCACAGTAAAGGAATGACAAAACAGAGGAAAAAAATACTGACCTGCTTCCCTTTCTTCGTTCTCTCAGTCTATTCTTTCGTTCCCCCATTTTTCCTTTTCTCTTCCCTTTTTTTTGTATTTTTATTGAATGGCTAGGGTTTTGAAGTGTTGGGACTATATATGTGGGAAAGGTATTTTATTTCAGCTAGAATTCAATTACTAACCTCCTAGGAATGAGATAACCCTATAATTAAGCTGACCACTTTATTATAATTCCCCTCCTACTAATAATATAATTTTAGTATAAGAAAAAAATTATAATATCATTTTTTATTGTTGTTTTATCAAATATATAGATACACGTCATCTTCTAACTGATATAACAATAATAAATAAATTTAACGAAATTGTGGTTAAACATAGGATAAAGTAAATTATAAAATTCTAAGGCATTATAGTTATTCATACTCTTCCGGGAGCCATGCCTTGCTCCAAAACTTCCTATTAGATGGCTCTGCATAACTAAAGGAACTAAAGGATCAACTTCGGGAGCCATTGGAGAAGAAGTTCATAAAGTCTAGCATTTCTCTATGGGAAGCCCCAATACTATTTGCTAAAAAGAAAGATAGATCCCTGAGAATGCATATTGATTATAAGGAGTTAAATGAAGTTATGGTCAAGAATAAATACCCCCCCTACCCTATGTGGAAGAATTGTTTGATCATCTGCAGGGATCGAGGATCTCTCAAAGCTAGATTTGAGGCAAGTGTACTACCAGCTGAAGATCAAGAGGATATTTCAAAGACTGCATTCAATTCTCAATATGGTCATTATGAGTTTGTAGTGATGCCGTTTGCTCTAACCAAGGCTCCAGCGGCATTTATGGATTTAATGTATGTTTCGACCATATCTGGACTAGTTTGTGGTCATATTCATTGACGACATCCTAGTATACTCTAAAACCAGAGAAGAACATGCCCATCACTTACACACAGTTCTCAAAACACTAAGAGAAAACAAGTTGTATGCAAAATTCAGTAAGTGCAAATTCAAGATAGAAAGAGTGGCGTTTTTGGGACACATCATATCCCAAAATGGGATAGAGGTCTACCTCTCCAAGATAGAGGTGATAGTCAATTGAAAAAGACCCAAAAATATAACAGAAGTTCGTATCTTTTTGGCACTCGCCGTTACTATCGAAGATTTGCATGGGATTTCTCTAAGACAACTGGCCCATTGACTAGGTTGACGCAGAAAGACCAAATGTTTAACTGGGATGAGAACTATGAAAAGAGTTTAAGAGCTAAAGACCTGGTTGACTATGGCTCCAATTTTGGCCCTTCTAGAAGGGTTAAAGGGATTCGTTGTGTATATGAATGCTTTTAACAAAGGGTTGGGATGCATGCTGATGCAGAAATGGTGTGTTATCGCATGTGCATCCAAAAAATTAAAATCGCATAAAGGGAATTACCCGACCTATGATCTGGAGCTAGTTGCTATCATTTTTACCTTATCAAAATGGAAATATTATCTTTATGTGTTTGCATTTAAGTTGTACACGAACCATAAAAGTCTCAAATATCTGCGTTCGCAGAAGGATCTAAGCATAAGACAACACAGATGGATGGAATTTCTTGAGGACTATGACTTTTCTATTGCCGGTGCCTTAAGCTGAAAGGTAGATGATGCCTTGAGCTAAAAGGTTGGAATGGCTTACTTACTGGGGACAGGAGCCTTAGAGAATCTAAGGGTATATGTCGTATCAATGATGAAACAACAAGCATGGATTGTACGAATAAGGGTGCAACCTGAGTTGTATAACGAGATACGACAAGCTCAAGATAACGATAATTGCATACTCAGACATAAAGAAGCAATTTGGAGCTTTGAAAGGTCTAAATTCAACACTAATAGCCAAGGAATTCTTTTATTCCGAAAAAGAATTTATGTGTCGGAAGAAATAAAAAAGAGAATAATGGATGAGGCACACAAGATGAGGTATACGGTACATCCGAGAAGCATGAAGATGTATTGGGACTTGAAGAAGTAATTCTGATGGAATGGAATGAAAAGAAATGTAGCAAACTATGTGCAAAGGTGTTTAACCTGCCATCTAGTAAAGGCAGAGCACCAACGACCATCAGGGTTGCTACAACCATTTCCAATTCCTGATTGGAAATGGGAGCAGATTAGCCCGAGGAGGATATGATAGCATCTGGGTAATAGTAGACCTCTTGACCAAGTCTGCTTGTTTCTTGCCATCGAAACACAATACAGAGTTGAAAAGCTGGCAGTGTTATATGTCAAGGAAATAGTTAGACTTTATGGGATTCCCATCAGTATTGTGTCCGATCGAGACCCAAAATTCACCTCTAGACTTTGAAAAAGTCTAGCAGAGCATTTGGGAACCAGATTGTAGTTTAGTTTTACAGCTCATCCTCAGACGGATGGATAGTCAGAGAAGGTCATCCAAGTATTAAAAGACATGCTATGCACTTGTCTTAGATTTCAGTAAAATTTGGAACCAACACCTTCCTCTAATAGAATTTGCGTACAAGAACAACCACTAGTCTTTTATCCAAATGGCTCAATATGAAGCGTTATATGGCAGAAAGTGTTGATATCCATTGCATTAGAATCTTGAGGAATACAAAAGTAGCATGATAAATCTCTAGGAACTGTAAGACCAAAATTAGTTCAAAAGACTATTAAGCAAATGATGAAAGCCGCTCAGGATCGATAGAAGAGTTGTGCAGATAAGTGAAGAAAGGATTTAGAATTCAAAGTTGGTGACCAAGTGTTTCTCAAAGTATTCCCAAGAAAAAGGAGTTCAGAGAATTGGTAAAGACGGAAAGCTTAGCCCAAGATACGTTAGTGCTTATGAAATCTGTGAAAGAATTGGACTAGTTGCTTATTGTCTAGTACTACCTCAAAGCCTGATGGGAATATATCATGTCTTTCACGTGTCACAGCTTCAAAAGTATTACCCTGATCCTTCCTATATCATCTCTAATGAAAGCATACCTTTCTAAGACAATCTGATGTACAAAGGGTGGCCGATTCGTATTCTAGATCGAAAGTTTTGAGAGCTTAGGAATCAGAGGATTCCTCAAGTAAAAGTACTGTGGCACAACCATAATGTGGAAGAGGCAACTTGCGAGCGAGAAGATCACATGCGCCAGCAGTATCTCGACCTCTTTCAATGCTTAGGTAAGAATCTGGGGACCAGATTCTTTTAAGGCGAGAGATCTTTAACACCCCCTAGAAATTATATGATTGGCAGAATTTTCCTTAATATTATTTTTGTGAATTTTATTATTGATATTTGAAGTTTTAGCGTCAAAATACAAATAAGGAAAACTCAATTTCAGGAGTCTTGAAAGATTTGGGGGCTGAAATGGAATAAACCTTAGCTAACTGGGTCAATGTCATGCTATAAAATGTAGGGGAACTCAATTGAAAGCAAAAACAAAATGTTGGGGGCCAAATTTTAATTTCTTAAAAAAGCCCTTTTATATAGCACTCCCCTATCCCCTAATTTCTTTACTTCATTTCAGCATGCAAACCCCCTTTCTTCCCTCCGAAAAACTCCCTCTGGTGACCGATGAAACTCCAAACTAAACATACCCCAAGTCTTCTCCATAGCTCAAGGAACATACTTATACCAAATTTGCATCCAAACAACTGTTAAAACGCCGAGATATTTAGAGCTGATGCTAGCACACGACGGAGGTGGAGAGTCTCTAAACTCCGATGACTAAAACTTAGGTTTGAATACTAGGTTTTGTTGGGCTTAGCTTAAGGATCATGCAGATGTCTTCAATTTTGAAAACGGACTGCCGGAGTGAGCAGAATTGAGGCGGAGAGACGCAGCAGTGAACAACAAAGCTGTGGGTTTTTTTGGTGAATTGAGCAATGAATTGGCGGCCAAGCTCAAAATTGAATAAGGAGTTGGGTTCGTGGTGCTGAGACACACCTAACGGTGGTGATGGTATGCAACTACGGGGGCGCTGAGTCTATATTCTTGCCTCACCGTGGTAGTTTCATATGTGGCGTTGGTTTATAGTGTTGAGGCTCCAACAGTAAGATTTTGGGTAAATTATTGGAATTGGAAACTATTATTATAAAGTATCTTGTACTAATGTTGATCTTTATTAAATCTTGTGTAAAGATATGATATAGTTGAAATGGACTAAGAATGATGCATGCATTGGTATATGTGGAAGCCTAGTGGACCCGAATTTGTATTATTATATGTAAATCATGAGTAATTAAGTTAATTAGATGATTAAAACCCTAATTTTATAGATTTGAGACCTAAGTGACAATTGGGTTATTAATGATAGTTAGAATATTCTTATCGACTTTATGTAATATACAAGGTTAATTATATAATTTAAGGATATGATTATATCCCTTTATTGGAACAAATATGGACCTCATGAGTATTCCAATGTTAACGGTGTAATTAGCGTATTCCTTATCGATAATGTCAAACTAAACCTTAAAATACCGTATTAACTTAAAAACAATCGACTTTAGACTGCTATCCATATAATTGTGACTATAAGGTCAAAACAAGGATTTTAATAGTAAATCTATTCTTTTGGTTATGTGACGAGGAGCTAGGTCCCTAGACTAGTAGACTATGATAGCATTTCTGAGGCTATTGAGGAGAGGTTCTGTTTACCTTTTTGTTCTATAGGAAGTGAATTCTCCCTGATTGATTGAATCTCTTAATTACTTGAATTCCTGAATCGTCTGAATTCTTTGATTACTTATCTGTTATTTGTTTGTATACCTTGTGAGGGTCTTCCAATTTGATAATTATCTTGTGTACAACTATCAGTAATTGTCTGGATACCCCTGTGAGGGTTAAGCTTGTCTTTCTTCTAGGAAGTAATTGACTTTTGATTACTTGGATTCTTAGATTATTTGAACTATTTGATTGTTATCTATTAATTATTTCGTATACCCTTGTGAGGGTCTATTTCCTTGATTTTGCTTATCTGAAGTTGATCGTTCCCATTCTGGCGCTAAGAACCTTCGTTGTCTTATCTAATATTGTTCTATTTGAATTCATTCTGCTTATCACTTGCTTGGCCTTGTCGGCTTATTTGAATTGTTCCATATATTGCTGATTCGCCTTGTTGTCGGCTTATTTGAATCATTCTATGTTGTTATTTGTTGCCTTGCTGGCACACTTGATTTATTTGGTATAGTGTTTGTGTGGTCTTGTCGGGAACCCGTTTATTGATACATGATACATGTACGGAGGCCTATTGGGCCGAGTGCCTACCGAGCTATCATGCTTGGACTACAATTACCACCAAGCTGTCATGCTTGGAATCCTGTGTTATGATGAAAGAATAAGGAAATTCTAATATGCATGTTATGCTTGGAATATTTAGATTACATATTATGCTTGGGTTTGCTTGCTCCTATTTGAACTCAAGAAGCAATAAGGATGGTGTAGTTTTCTAGGTCTAGGTCGGGCTGATATCCGGGCTGAAAGAGTTGACAGCAAATTCTCTCAAACTGAACTAGTCGAGCCGACGGTAACAACTCCCGAACTAGTACCTACTAGTGGCCTTGAATCTGATAATGTCTATGTTCTGGTTTATTCAGGTTTTTCTTTGCAATATCATTCCAGTTAATATTCTGTTGAATTACTATTTCTTCGACAGATCTATTCGTTTGTCTATTGCACTTCCCTCACTAAGTCCTTTGGACTTACCCTTTTATATTATTCTTAATTTTCCAAGGCAGGATTAAGTGAAGGACATGAGCTTATGACTTGGACTGGAGAATCTATTTTGCAATAGATTAGGTGATTATGTGTGCTTATAGGTTCACCTGATCGTTATGCTTCGACTTCGAAATGATGTGATATGTTAAGTTTGAAATTAAGATTTGCAACATCTATATATTGTGTTGAATGATATTAGATTACTTATGGCATGTATATAGTACCTTTGTGGTAATCTGTTTAAGTTGGAGCATGTTGTTATCTTTGATAATTCTGGAATTTTTTCTTATAGGCTTATTGACTATCTTGTGGGTTATGATTTAAGATTGAATTGGTGACATCTCAGCTTAGGGACTATCTCGAGTGAAGTGTTGCAATTATGCTTGCTCTTCTCATATTGGAGGAATTGAGGGTCTTGAAACAATTTATAAGTTATTGCTTCTCTCGTTGCTTTATCAATTTATCCATTTATTTTGAAATGATTTATCAATCTCAAACAACTTGAAGATAACTGGAAATTCATGTGAGCTGCTTTATTTAGAATCCCATTCTTAATGTGATCCCACAAGTTGTGAAAGAAGATATCAACAAAACATTAATATAATAAATATGTCATGTATATAAATACAAGAATTAGGAAATAAAAATAAAAGAAAAAAAGTTGAATGAGTTATACAAAACATAACAAAAATCTATCATATATTAGCCACCTTGTTTTAATTACAACATTGTAATAAATATGACAATTTGATAAATTAATAAAGTAGATTATTGAAAAATGATGAAATGAAGAGCTTTATTATAGAATAAACGACATAATTTCATGAATGGTGTAACTCTTCTGCATGTATCATTATTTACAAACCTTTAGAGACAACCTTTTAGGAAAAATCACAACCTTAATAATTTTCATTGAAAAGTTGCAATTATACAGATAATAAAGGATGTAACTCTTGGGTGCTTAATTTTCTAGTATCCCATACCGAACGATTATGGACTGGCCATGACATAATTGAATTGTTAAGGAATGAAAAGAAAATGAAACAATTTAAGGTTTATTTTTACCTTGGTGTTAAGGTGCGTATGCTTATTTCTACATATATAAGTAAGTCATGAATACAAGTTCACTACATAAATTAGAAAATGATATTAATACCTCTCAAGTTTGAACTTAAGGATCGAAACCATTTAAGTCAAGTAAATAAAACCAAGGAAGAAAATATTGCAAAAATTGTAGCATCAACGTTGTTCTTATTATTTTGATTTTTTATCGATTTGAATAGACCTGTCAATAGATAGGGTACCTCTCAAGGCCCAAAAAGTCATGCCCATACTTATACCCATACCCATAATCATACTCATACTCATCAAGAAAAATGTAATCGGTACGGGTAAGGTCTATACCCAAAAATTACCTATTACTTTATACTTAAATTTAGCCTATTAACTTAAAAATTATCTATGCCGAAATTAAATCTACACTAATGATAAACTTTTTAGATATAAAATTTTTATTAAAACTGTTTATATATATAATTTTAATTATACTAAAACTAAAAATAAACTAAATTAAATTTAATGATTAAATTAAATTAAATATAAAAAATATCTTTTCTATAGTTCATTTAGTACCATACTTCGACTAGCTAGATAAAATTTAATTCCCGTAATTGCAAATCAAATTATAAGATAATCAAATACAACTCTGGTGCCTAAACTTTTTATATGAAAAACTTTTTATTTATAATTTTAATCGTACTAAAAATAAAAATGAACTAAATTAAGTTAAGTATAGAATTTTTATTTATTTATTTATTTGGTATCGTATGCCAAATTTTTAGTATATAATGATAGAATTAGTCTATACATAACATTAAAAACATAAGTGCAATAAACTAGACCTAATGGGTCTTGGATTAGATAGGGTAGGGTTAGGATCTTATTGTTTTGGGTATTTTAGAGTAGGACAGAAAATAGGATATTATTATTTGGATATTTTAGGGTATGGGTTTGGGCAGGATGATATCCTACCCATTGAGAGGCCTACATTTGAAGAACTTAATTGGAAGATTCAAGTCGTTTGTTAGGATATGATCATGCATGGCAGCATTAAACTCACTCTAGTTGCCTTTAGTCATATAATTATTTTGCCAAACCTTTTGTGTTTGGAAGAATAAGATCACAAATAGAAAAATCGAACACTTATAAGTTGGTTCTTGCATATTAATCTATATTATTATCGTTTGACATTAAGAATCACCTTGTACTTTTAAAAATTTATTTGTATTTGAAATGGATTGTATACATGAAAAATGGTGATAGTTCTTCTTTGTCATGTCACCTTTTTCTATGTATTCTACATTAATTCATACAACTACAAGTATTCTATTACTATTGGGATATTCATGTCCAAAATTGTTTGTGCTTTATTTACTCATGACTTTGAATAGTATGATCTTAAGCTTTCTTTTCTTAAATCAACATGGGAACTTCATAATGTAAAATATTGGGGTTTTTGAAGGTGCTATATATGATTTTATTGTAGATATAGTAGTGGCAAATGGATGGATTGGGTTCAAAATGGGTTGGGCTCAAAATGGTTTTATATTTATGGGTTAAAAATGGGTTGGATTAAAAATGAGTTGGGTCGGGTTTGGGCGGGTTCAATACAAAAAAGAACCAAAAAAATGTAAACTTTTTGCTAAATATATTATTTTATTATTTTATTAAACTATAATCCTTTTATCTTTATTTGACGTATGTTAATTAATTATTATTAAACCCTTCTTAATCACATAAAATCAAATCAAATTAAGTAAACTTATAATTTACTTATTAGTTTATAATATTTATATTTTTTCTTTTAATAAAATAACAATCTCGCTTAATGAATAAAACATAACTATTTAAAATATTTTAAATTTAGAGCGAAAATCAAATTATCGAGAGAAAATAATGGAAAGGAAAAAGTAAGATTTAGTTGAAGAATAAACTATTACCAAAATAGGCTACAAAATGACACGACAAGAAAGTTGATGTGTAATGATATGTAAGACTTGGATGGAGTGAAACCCAAAAAAATATTTAACAAATGATTTAGATTATATACTTGAATGAGTATTTTATAATAAATTTATTATTATAAATAAATATTAAATATATTAATTTTTTTATAATAATAATTAAATATATATATAATCATGAATAGTAATAAAAGATTAAACACAAAACAAAGTAAACAAATTCAAAATAATTTGAGATCTCACGAAACAAAAAACAAAAACAAAAGAATGATCTTCAATTATAAAGACATTATAAATTAGCAAAGAACTTTTGCACCTTCAGGAAGTTGAAGGAGAACTTTAATTGCTGGCTTTTCGTATGGTTAAGGTGTAGAGAATGGACAGATTACTCATAGCTAATAGGGGAAATAAGTTAAAAAAAAAAAAATTAGAAAAAATTGTGAATCGTAGGTGTTGAGAATGAAAGTTCAAAATAGGAATAAAATTGGGTTGAAACCATTTTAGACCCATTTTAGAACCATTTTCATTTAAAACCCAATTTGACCAATTAAAGCCCAAGTTATATTCAACCCATTAAAACCCAACCTGAACCAAACCCGATCAAATTATTTTAAAACCAATCCAACCCAAACTTAAGTAGGTTGGGTTGAAACCATAGGTTTAAATCCAAATTGCCACCCCTAGTAGGTAGCATTACTACTATTTGACATTCATTTTGATAACACAATTAAAAATAAATTCCATAACCTGTTTATATTTTGGTCAACTTTGTGAGTAGTCTTCTACAGAAATGAAGTGTTCATTCATCTTTGTTGTTAATTTCTTTCCTGTACTTTTCCTTGAATTCATTTTTCTTCTTTTTCTTTTCCACATTCTTGTTTTTTTGAATTGTTTGTTACTATGTCTTGTTTAGTCTAGAAGACCAAGTTTAGTCAACAAGTCTGTGTATTAAGTATACATATGTAACGAATAATTTTATGTAAAAAACAAAAGAACAAATTAACTAGATTGTTTATAATAAACTGAACATGGTTTGGATCATAAATCATCAAATATTATTGTTGGAAAGTACGTACAGAATTAGAAACTTTGTCACTCCTAGTGATGCCCCGTGCAGACCCCTATCAATAATTCTTTTTCATATCCTACAATAGGTAATATATCTATATTATAAAACAAAAATCATACGAACTTTGTCAATTAATGTGACAGGTAACTATAGGAAAAAAGGAAAGCAACAAGCTTACTAGGCTTGCTGGTATTTCAAGCTTCGGTCGGATTCACTAAATCCTCCTTGTGTAGCAATTGCATAGTATGCAGATTGCAACTTCATTTAGAGATTTGAACTTCTTGTTAGGATAGGGGAGGCTTTACCTTTAGTCAAGAAAGGTAACCGTCCTAGGTCTCCAAATTTTGGAAGTCTTATGCATATATCTTCGTTTTTATATTTTAGGCCTAGAAAAATATAAAGCCTATTTTATCTTTTGTTAACATTTTAAACTTAGAAAAATATGAAGTCCATAATTTAGAAGCCACCTACATATTTTTTTTATAAATTTTGGGCCTAAGAAAAGTATAAGACCGTCAATTTAGAGGTTATGTTATTTAAAGTTACAATAACTAATTAATTAATTATAATTAAAAATATAACTTTAAAATTTATTATATTAATGATTCTCCTTAATCTCCTCTGTCTTTCTAAATTTCTAGTGTTTTCTTTATCAAAATCTTAACTAGTTTTTTCTTTTCAATACGAATTATTAAAATCTTCTCTTTCCAATGTTAGTCATTGAATAACATTCCAATATTAATCACTAAATAACATTAACATCAATTATATTTCACTATAAATGAAGGTCATTTCCTTTTTTATTTTAATTTTTTGAAAACAATTTTTAATGTTATTATAAAGAATGATCTTCAATTATAAAGACATTATAAATTAGCAAAGAACTTTTGCACCTTCAGGAAGTTGAAGGAGAACTTTAATTGCTGGCTTTTCGTATGGTTAAGGTGTAGAGAATGGACAGATTACTCATAGCTAATAGGGGAAATAAGTTAAAAAAAAAAAATTAGAAAAAATTGTGAATCGTAGGTGTTGAGAATGAAAGTTCAAAATAGGAATAAAATTGGGTTGAAACCATTTTAGACCCATTTTAGAACCATTTTCATTTAAAACCCAATTTGACCAATTAAAGCCCAAGTTATATTCAACCCATTAAAACCCAACCTGAACCAAACCCGATCAAATTATTTTAAAACCAATCCAACCCAAACTTAAGTAGGTTGGGTTGAAACCATAGGTTTAAATCCAAATTGCCACCCCTAGTAGGTAGCATTACTACTATTTGACATTCATTTTGATAACACAATTAAAAATAAATTCCATAACCTGTTTATATTTTGGTCAACTTTGTGAGTAGTCTTCTACAGAAATGAAGTGTTCATTCATCTTTGTTGTTAATTTCTTTCCTGTACTTTTCCTTGAATTCATTTTTCTTCTTTTTCTTTTCCACATTCTTGTTTTTTTGAATTGTTTGTTACTATGTCTTGTTTAGTCTAGAAGACCAAGTTTAGTCAACAAGTCTGTGTATTAAGTATACATATGTAACGAATAATTTTATGTAAAAAACAAAAGAACAAATTAACTAGATTGTTTATAATAAACTGAACATGGTTTGGATCATAAATCATCAAATATTATTGTTGGAAAGTACGTACAGAATTAGAAACTTTGTCACTCCTAGTGATGCCCCGTGCAGACCCCTATCAATAATTCTTTTTCATATCCTACAATAGGTAATATATCTATATTATAAAACAAAAATCATACGAACTTTGTCAATTAATGTGACAGGTAACTATAGGAAAAAAGGAAAGCAACAAGCTTACTAGGCTTGCTGGTATTTCAAGCTTCGGTCGGATTCACTAAATCCTCCTTGTGTAGCAATTGCATAGTATGCAGATTGCAACTTCATTTAGAGATTTGAACTTCTTGTTAGGATAGGGGAGGCTTTACCTTTAGTCAAGAAAGGTAACCGTCCTAGGTCTCCAAATTTTGGAAGTCTTATGCATATATCTTCGTTTTTATATTTTAGGCCTAGAAAAATATAAAGCCTATTTTATCTTTTGTTAACATTTTAAACTTAGAAAAATATGAAGTCCATAATTTAGAAGCCACCTACATATTTTTTTTATAAATTTTGGGCCTAAGAAAAGTATAAGACCGTCAATTTAGAGGTTATGTTATTTAAAGTTACAATAACTAATTAATTAATTATAATTAAAAATATAACTTTAAAATTTATTATATTAATGATTCTCCTTAATCTCCTCTGTCTTTCTAAATTTCTAGTGTTTTCTTTATCAAAATCTTAACTAGTTTTTTCTTTTCAATACGAATTATTAAAATCTTCTCTTTCCAATGTTAGTCATTGAATAACATTCCAATATTAATCACTAAATAACATTAACATCAATTATATTTCACTATAAATGAAGGTCATTTCCTTTTTTATTTTAATTTTTTGAAAACAATTTTTAATGTTATTATAAAGAATGATCTTCAATTATAAAGACATTATAAATTAGCAAAGAACTTTTGCACCTTCAGGAAGTTGAAGGAGAACTTTAATTGCTGGCTTTTCGTATGGTTAAGGTGTAGAGAATGGACAGATTACTCATAGCTAATAGGGGAAATAAGTTAAAAAAAAAAAATTAGAAAAAATTGTGAATCGTAGGTGTTGAGAATGAAAGTTCAAAATAGGAATAAAATTGGGTTGAAACCATTTTAGACCCATTTTAGAACCATTTTCATTTAAAACCCAATTTGACCAATTAAAGCCCAAGTTATATTCAACCCATTAAAACCCAACCTGAACCAAACCCGATCAAATTATTTTAAAACCAATCCAACCCAAACTTAAGTAGGTTGGGTTGAAACCATAGGTTTAAATCCAAATTGCCACCCCTAGTAGGTAGCATTACTACTATTTGACATTCATTTTGATAACACAATTAAAAATAAATTCCATAACCTGTTTATATTTTGGTCAACTTTGTGAGTAGTCTTCTACAGAAATGAAGTGTTCATTCATCTTTGTTGTTAATTTCTTTCCTGTACTTTTCCTTGAATTCATTTTTCTTCTTTTTCTTTTCCACATTCTTGTTTTTTTGAATTGTTTGTTACTATGTCTTGTTTAGTCTAGAAGACCAAGTTTAGTCAACAAGTCTGTGTATTAAGTATACATATGTAACGAATAATTTTATGTAAAAAACAAAAGAACAAATTAACTAGATTGTTTATAATAAACTGAACATGGTTTGGATCATAAATCATCAAATATTATTGTTGGAAAGTACGTACAGAATTAGAAACTTTGTCACTCCTAGTGATGCCCCGTGCAGACCCCTATCAATAATTCTTTTTCATATCCTACAATAGGTAATATATCTATATTATAAAACAAAAATCATACGAACTTTGTCAATTAATGTGACAGGTAACTATAGGAAAAAAGGAAAGCAACAAGCTTACTAGGCTTGCTGGTATTTCAAGCTTCGGTCGGATTCACTAAATCCTCCTTGTGTAGCAATTGCATAGTATGCAGATTGCAACTTCATTTAGAGATTTGAACTTCTTGTTAGGATAGGGGAGGCTTTACCTTTAGTCAAGAAAGGTAACCGCCCTAGGTCTCCAAATTTTGGAAGTCTTATGCATATATCTTCGTTTTTATATTTTAGGCCTAGAAAAATATAAAGCCTATTTTATCTTTTGTTAACATTTTAAACTTAGAAAAATATAAAGTCCATAATTTAGAAGCCACCTACATATTTTTTTTATAAATTTTGGGCCTAAGAAAAGTATAAGACCGTCAATTTAGAGGTTATGTTATTTAAAGTTACAATAACTAATTAATTAATTATAATTAAAAATATAACTTTAAAATTTATTATATTAATGATTCTCCTTAATCTCCTCTGTCTTTCTAAATTTCTAGTGTTTTCTTTATCAAAATCTTAACTAGTTTTTTCTTTTCAATACGAATTATTAAAATCTTCTCTTTCCAATGTTAGTCATTGAATAACATTCCAATATTAATCACTAAATAACATTAACATCAATTATATTTCACTATAAATGAAGGTCATTTCCTTTTTTATTTTAATTTTTTGAAAACAATTTTTTTTATTATAGATAAAATCATTTTTTCACTTCAAAATAGAATAAAACATCTCAAAATGTATGACAATATTTTTTATTTTCTATTTGGTGGTAAAAGATTGTGATCATTAGAAGATCGAAATTCAAAAAAAATATTGTCTTAATATTGAATGTTCTTTAAGACATAATAGTAATCATGATATTGATATATTAGGTTTTTTTCTTTTATGAAATTGAAAGTGTTAAGAGTAATTGTATAAGTGGAAGACAATACGTCAATTGAGATATTTTACAAAATAAAAAATATACTTTTTTAAGTGCATATATTGTCTATAGAATGCATGCTTTTAACTATTCATCTAATTGTTGTTTTAGTTGAAATAAGTTTTTCAAAATTGAAACTAATAAAATCTTACCTAAAGTCAACAATGTCTCAAAAAAGATTGAATGGATCAGTTATGTTGTCAAATTAAGTAGAAAATATTAGGAAAAAAATTGATTATATACATATAATTAATGATTTTGCATCTAAAAAAAATTAGAAAAATAAAATTTAGATAGTAATATTTTTATGAGAATTTTTTCTTTTAATTTTTGGTATACTAACTTGGAGGTAGGCTCCATCGATAGTTAGGGGCAGCCGGAACAAGAGTTTCTCAATCGCTTCTATAGCACTCGAAGACCAATCAGTATGATTGAGCTCACCAACTCTCACAAGTGGAAAAAAGAGTTGGTCATTGAATATATTAATCATTGGAGAAATTTGAGGCTTAATTGCAAAGATCAATTGTCGAAGGCTTCAGCCATTGAGAATGTGTATCCAAAGAATGCATTGGAGCCTTTACTATATACTTCAAGGAGTCAAACCAAAAACTTTTGAAGATTTGACAACTTGTGTGAACATAATATCGAAATAAGCATGGATTTTGACAAACAAGAAGATTCAAGTGGTGCCAATGATGATGAAAATGTTGGGAGCAATTAACCTTCATCTTCACTTCCAATTGCTCCTTTGTAAGAGCCTAAACTTTCAATAATGCTCCCAGATACGAGCATAACTTTCAATAATGCTCATAGATTATAAAATATCTAAAATTCTCAAATTAAAGTCTCCAAATCCAAAACTCAAGTTTCCAAGTCTTCAAATTCAAGATCATGCCTTCAAGTCTTTAAATCCATAATTCAAGTCTCCAAATATTCAAGTCAAGGTTTAAGTCTTCATATCTCCAAATACATGACTCAAGTCTTCAAGTTTAAAACTCAAGTGTCTAAGTCTTCAAGTTGAAAACTCAAGTTTCCAAGTCTTCAAGTCCAAATCAAGCATCCAAGTATTCAAATTCAAGGCTCAAGTCTCTGTGTCTTCAAATCCATGACTCAAGTCTTCAAGTCTTCAAATTCAAAACTCAAGTCTCCAAGTTATTAAATCCACAACTCAAGTCTTCAAGCCCCAATATCAAGTCTCCTAGTCTTCAAATTCAAAGCTCAAGTCTTCTAGTTCTAAGCACTCCTTGATAGGAGCTTAAACTGTTAATAATGCTTTTAGATACGAGCATAAACTATCTAAAATCTTTAAGTCAAAGTCCCCCTATATTCTCCTTAATAAGAGTGTAAACTATCTACTAAGTCAAACTCAAATAAACTCATCAGCATAAGTACAAATTATTAATCAAATTCAAGTGAACTCCTTAACACAAATATAAAATGTCTACTCAAGTTAAATATGCTCCTTGACTCATGAGCCTGAACTGCATGTTACTCCTGGCCCTGCATGAGTATAAATTGTTTAAGGCACCTCCTTTCAAAGGATGTTTACTTTGAACTATATTGTGGATTGATCCCTTTATTGGGTATGTATGGAAGGACTTCATCATAAAAATCTCCATGTATCGGCAATATGTAGAGTTCATGAAGATCCCATAAAGATATGATAGTTTTTAATGGCAGTGTGCAACATGTTTGTAGAAGAGCACCTTACCTCGGGGAATGCTTGGAGGATATTCTTGTCACTGACATATGTGAAAAAATAGATAGAAAAGGAAAAAAAATTCTCAAATACTTCAAGTCTTGCCTCTTGCGTGGATGATAGGCACATCCTTTGCCAAACCTTGAAATGGGAGCATTTGTAGGAATATTAATTTTGGTCAATTGAAAAGTGACACATGTAAAATAATATGCTAGCTATTAATTTAAAATTTTCTATTTGTCTTGGAATTCATTAAATTTAATTTCAAAAGATAAATAGTTTAATTAATAACCTAGTATTTATTTTAGGCACAAATCAAATGCCAACAAGTATTAATATGAAGTTACCCAGCCAACCAACTCAAGTCAAGCAGCTCTAGCAATCTCAAGCTAACCAAGTTGCAAGTTAAATATATTTGATATTATCTCTTGATATTTGATATTATCTCATTGAAAAACTATCAAAGAAGTTCAAGTCATTTGGGAGTCTTCCACTAAACATCTATAAAGGGATGATCAAAGCTCATTCAACACACAACACAAGTCCTAGCAAGTGAGAGAAACTTTGAAGGAGTTCAACAATTCCAACAAGTCAAATTTAAGGAGATCCATGACGTTCATGGCATTTTTCGTGGAGCCTATATATTTTGGCGTTTGACTTGAGATTAAGTGCGAAGCCCTCGAATTGGCATTATTTTCCCTCAAATCAAATTCAAAGAGATTTGCGGTGCTCAAGGAGGTCATTACCATTAAATTCTCAGTGTTTGATTTGAGATTATGGTGTGAAGCTCTCGAATTGGCATTATTTCAAATTAAATTAAAGAATCCATGGTGTGCAAGGCATTCATAGTGGAGCTCATCAAATTTCAAGACCACTTTTGGAAGGGAAGAATCATAGGATTATATTAGAAATTGAATTCACAATTGATAAGTTTCAATTTCATTTTATTGGTATGATTTTTTTGTCTTGTAATTTTAATTTTTGTAGACATGAAATTTACGCTTAAACATATATTAATGGCATAAGATTTTTGGTGAGACCTACATTACATACATAATTAGAAAATGGTACTTAATTTTTGCAATTTGTACTTTATATCATAATGTCCTTTATTAATTTATTTTTTTTTCACTGAAATTATCAAAATGCATTTTTAAAAGATGGAGTGAAATAAAATCTTTTTGGTCAATCCAAACTCAAGTTACATTTTGATGGAAGAATTTTGATTTGAGAAAAAGATTTAGAAATTAAAAGGATTTCATATGACTACACATTGAAATGCATTTAGTACCCTATTGCAATGTTTACTAATTATTTCCTCAAATTGCTTGAATGTCCTCTTAACTATTCTATTATTGACATGATGAGCGAAAATAAGTCAAAAAAAGAAAAAGAAAGAAAGAAAGAAAGAAAGAAAGAGCAACTTGTTCATCTCCTAACAAATTTTTTGTATCGGTTAAACTTCTTAATGGTCAAAACATTGTGCATAACTGACATATTCATGTTAACATCATTGATGCATAATGAATCGCTTTCATAAACTAATTTATATATTTTATCCATTTTTTTTCCTTGCAAACATGCCTGACATATGACACACTTGTGCTTGTCTTTCAAAATATATTTCTAACAAACATCTAATCAAGTGAAATTACCGATCGACTATGTATTTTATATCGCTCTAAACCAAAGTCAATGTCACATTTCTCTATCTCATTAACTTTCTTACTTGCAGATTAACTTAGACGAGCCATAGCTACACTTAAAATCGAGTTAATCCAAATAATTTTGAACATTTCAAAGTACCATTATATTATGTAAGGCAATAGATTTACATTTTTTTATCTTATTTATTTCATTTTTAAATAATAAATAAATTAAATTAATTTTTTTGTTTGATTCACTCTTAAAATTATATTATATAAGATAATATAGCAAATACAAATATTAAAGTTATATTTAAATTGAAATAAGATTATTCAATATATAATAATTAAATTTAATGATATTTTAACAAGATCAATCAAATAAGCATATATTCTTTGATATCCAATCAAATAATTTTATTAAAATTCATTTATTACTATATAAGATAAAATATTTAAATTTCTAAAAAATTTTACAGTGAAAAAAGTATGAAATAAATCCTCACAAATCATAATTATTACAAATATGTTAGGGTATTTATGCCTTTTAGTATTGTTATCAATTTGCACAATTTTCTTTTTTTCTTTATTTTTTAACATCTAGGCATTTTGGTTATTTCGCACTTTCCACTCCATTACATTTTAGTTTCAAAGTTCAGGGCGGTAACTTAATTTTTGAAACAATGAGGTTTTTTTTTTGTAATTAGGCTAAATTTCAGGGGATCTAAATGTAATTCACTGATTTTTTTAATGTATTCACCACAAGAGAAAGAAAAACTAATGACAAAATAGTAAGTAACAATCAAAAGTTGTCACTTATCAGTAGTGTTTTATATATACATATTAAGTGATAATAAGATTTATTTTGTTTAAGTTGTCACTATTGGAATTGGTGTCACATAGCATAGTGATAGTAAAGTCTTTCACAAATTATAGTAACATTTTTATTATTACTAAGTTTTCACTATAGATATATTACTATTGTTGAACGTGACAACTTTTTAAATGATAAAATAAAAGTTATTGTCACTTAAATCTATCATAAGTGATAATTTTACATTGTTGCTTATTTTTCTGTTACTAACATTATATTTCTATAGTGAGCTTACATTTCATATAACTACATGTTTCATGAATATCAGGACTTGCATGCTTAAATTGTTTATGCTTTATTTATTCATGAATTTGAATCATGAGCCTAAGCAATTGTCTTACACCGATATGGAACTAACATTACTCTTATTCAACATTCATTTTTAGAACACCATTGGAAAATAAATTTCGTAACCTATTTATATTTTAGTCAACTTTTTGAATGATTTTTGTTGTTTCTTTCCATTATTTTTCTTGATATTCTATTCTTTTTATTTTCTCCTCTTATGTTTCTTTGAATTTTTTGTTCCTATGTCTTGTTTTTTGTTTCTTTGGATTGTTTGTTCCTACTTCTTGTTTACCCAGAAGACAATTCTATAACTTCAGAAAATGGAAATAAAAACTAAAGAAAAGAATTAATAGACTAAATTTGTTATATTTATTAAAGAAGCGATCCATCATCTTTTATAGAACATCAACCGAACAAATAAATAAATAAATAAATAAAAGATTGAAAACCATCTGAATTAACCAGTTGTGCCCAGAACCCTATTGATGCTTCACTTTCATATCCTACAAAATAGCTAAATTTTAGATTATAAACAATCATACAACTTTTTGTCAACTCATGTGCAAGTAACTACGACAGGAAAAGAGGAATGCAAAAGGCTTACTAGAATTTTTTATATTTCAAGCTTCGGCCGAATTCTTTAAGTCCTCCCTATAGCAGTTGTATAATATGAAGATTGCGACCTCATTTAGAGACCTAAACTTCTTGTTTGGAACATCTTGGTGGTGGTAGAACTGCAGTGCAATGCAGTAGTTTTGCATTTAAGCAAAATTTAGTATGCAAGGTAACTAACAATCTTTTATAGTAACAAAATTTATTAATCAATATACCTTATCACGCCTTTCTGAGTCATTATTCTTCCATTGCTCTATTTTCCAGTTCCCCAATCTCTCCCTTGTAGACAGTTCACTTCTTTTTGGAACGTTAAGACGGTTGATGATGTGCACCACAGGTGAATAGACAGTGTGTTTGTCACGAGAAAGAATCTTCACCTTCACTTCATTTTCACCCACAACTAATTGGCGCATACTAATGTTGCCAATTTCAATCTACAATTGCAATATTTGACACACAAGAACATACAATTATGTGATTAGTTACCATACAAAAGACAAAATCATATTGATATAAGACAAAAGGAGGAACAACTTTATATTACATTGCATACTAACAAATATCAGAAACATTAACAATGTGCTGAGATACATTTTTACGTCCATGGTTCTCATTTTTAAGTTTCTGTGAGCATATATTTTCACTTTTTATTTTGTTAAGCTTACAAAATTATTCATCACGTGCATGTGCATGTTTTTTTGTCAAAGAGTGTAACTCATATATAAACAATTAAAAAATGATAGACTCCCGACACAGAACACTACAAAAAAATATAATATTAATAACAAAATAATAAGTGATAAGGTAAAAATTATCACTAATAACATGTCTTAAGTGACAATAACTTTTATCTTGTCATTAATGATAATTTTTAAGTGATGATAATTTTTATCTTGTCACAATATTATTCAATAATGACAAAAATTAATATTTTAAATTGTTACTATTAACAATTAGTGACACCTCTATGGTGACAAACTAGTGATAATAAAATTATCACTATAATTTGTGACAAGATTTTCATTGTCATAATAGGTGTGTCACTAATTGTCTATGGTGACTTAAAATGATAAAATTAAATCTTTTATCACCTAATATACATAATTAGTGACAACTTTTGCATTGTCCTTTTTCTTTTGTCACCAATTTATTTTTTTCTTGTGGTGGAAGTCACACACATCTTTTCATTGAACATTCCGTCGGAAGTTCATCGAAAGCTGAAGGAAATACTGACAACAAAATCTATCAAAATTCCCATTGCAAAGCCACAGAAAAAGTTTCCCGACGAGCTTTTCTATTGGAAATTGTTTTCTAGTGCGGCGCTTTCCCCAGGTAGAGATGTCACAATAAATACGTTGATAATTATGAGTTTCGATAGATTTTTTTTTTCCGATGAATTTTTCTGTCGGAAATTTGTATTTATATAAATACTTCTACATATATATGTAAAGAGATTCTTGAAAGATCTACTATTTAGTAACATGGAACTAGGAGTCAAAATATTTATTTGTTGATGGTATGTAGAATTGAAAATTGATGATTGCACAATTTTATATTAACTTTTCACATACTATTTTCATCAATACATTAAAAAAAAAAAACCAAGTATCGTAAGACACATACCTCACGCATCTCCAGAACATAAGTTTCATGAACTCCTTGGCACTGGAGAAGTCCAAATGACACCCTCCAAGTCAACTCAAGTGTAGATTTCAACGCTTCACGTTGTTTCCTTTTAATTGAATGCTGAATAGTTGATGATTGCGATCGATCCTACAATTATTTAATATTGTGAACAATGTAGACTATTAATCAACATAAACTCAAGAAATATTGAAAGATAAAATCTACTGACATTTTGTTTAACAATTGATAATAATTTTTAAATTAATTCCAATTTCACATGTAATTACCTTCAATAAATGTTTTAGAAAAGTTTTACTTCAATATTTAGGACGTTATAAAGTTAACATGGATATTGGAACTTGCAAATATATAGTTGCGTGATGATTAAGATAATTTTCTGACTAAATTAATAACAAAAAGCTTTCTTTAATTATTACCTATTTGAATTAATAAAATCAAATTATACTGCAAGAATATCACTATAAAATTTATGCTGCAAAATAAGAATTCGGATTTTCAGTTCATAATGACTACAGAAAGTTGATGACATCTCAAAAAAGAAAAGAAAAGCATCTTATCTTGAAGAAATAGAAAGCTTAGCTAAATGATCACAAATAAACCTGCAAGTAAAGAAATACACATCCGAAGCAGTGAAATATGTAGGCACCGAGTTATTGCTTATTGTATGGCGCATTTGCATTTCAAAAAGCTACAATATAATTAGACGTAAAATTGTAGATACGCTTAAGGTTTTGAGCTATATATAAGTTGTTAATTGATTTCTGTTGTTCGCAGGATTTCATGCCAACATGCAGTAATCCAAAGCAATAAAAATTGCAAGGTCAGATTATCAATAATAAATCAGATAATCACAAGTCAATACGTGCATTTATATCCAGAAGAAATTCAAATAAAGCATGTGGTATAAGAATTAATCATGCGTTGCAAGAATTTAAACATATAGCATGCGATATCAGTTTTTCATACAAACAGCATGCGTGAAAAAAAATAAATATCCAATTCAAGGCAAATCAGAATTTTAGTTAAATAATCAAATACGAGTCCAGGAAAAGCCAAATTCATAAATTAACCAAGACAATACAATCCATAGAACATGTTGTTAGATAGATCCAATGTAGATACAGAATTTTAACAGTAAACTTATCTCAAATTCTGTATCGTAACAGAATTAATAGGGCGACCAAATCACAGAGAAATTCTGTTTGCCTTGAAGAAACGAGCGCCCCGACTCACCAGTGCAACGGGTACAGCGCGGCTCCTCCCAGGATGAGATGGTCCAGAACGATCAGGTGCACTCCTTCACGTTCACCTCGAACAGCACTCAGTAGCCAGAATTCGAATATGATAGCCAAAATTTCGGAACGTATAAGTGTATATGTATATAAATATACTAGGCCGAATATGGGAGCACAAGAAAATAAATATGAGGAAGCTGGACTATCAGTGGGAGAGAAGAGAAGAACACAAGCATAAGAGGCTGCTTTGTATTTTGTGGTGTATAGAAGGCTGCCGAGAGCCTCTATTTATAGGGAAGGATTAGGTCTTGCGGAAGGCCATGGGCCGACGGCCAAGCCCAGCTTTAATTAGGGTTTGACGGCCAGACCTAGGGTTTGACGGCTGCTTAAAAGAAGATTAGGGTTTGACTGAGTAAAACCCTAATCCTCATCCGCCAGTCAGCCCTAAAAATCCAGCCCTATCTCCCCTAAAATCTCGGCTGATCTCCAACAGGCAGACTCGGTCAAGCCTCTATCCGATCAAGCCAACGGTTAGGTTAAGTTTGAATTTTGAATTTAATTTTTAATTTAAAATTCAAAATTCCAATTGAATTTCGTCCAAAAAGTTAAGACTGAGACTGAGACATTTGCCCTAACGCCCGCGCCCGGACTCGGGCCGGGCCGGGCAGGCGGCGGTGGCGGCGCGCGTGTGGTCCACTTTTATGAACCCCTTAAAGAACACTTTATCAAGCATTCTTACTTGAGCTCAATATAAACTACACCACACATGTTTACAAAACCAATGTGGGACAAGTGACGGGTTAAAGACCCTTCAACTCTTCCACTTGGTTTTATAGGTCACATGAGGGTCTCCTTTCTCACAAACTTACAATGTGGGACAACTCAATTAAAATACTTAACCTTTTTCCCTTCCTCTATTTCACCAAAATCACAACTTTAATTATCTAATGGATTCCAACCATAATTGGCATCCATCCACTTAATAATTAACCATGTAATGTGCCAATTACAACAATTTCCTCCTTCTTTGACTATTGCCTTTCACGCCATAGGAATAAATAAAGGTGTCCAATATTTTTTACCAAAATCAGTCCAAGGAAAACCCTTTCACTATAACCATTAAATTCATAAAAAAAAGCAGCATTTTAGAGAAATAAAAGAAGAAAACGAAGAAATAAAAAGTAGAGAAGCAGCCAATAGATCAAAAATGAAAGTATACCTTAGGCTCTACTATTGCTGTTGGAAACACATATGAAATGGGGTTAGGAGAGTGCACCATAGCAGAATCTTCCGAAGGCATACTTGTTGACTTCTGCAACATAGAATTATTATATAATCGTGTAAATCTCAACATAATAATAAAGAAGGAGGAGGAGTAAACATACACACACAAAGGGAAAAAGAGATTTCTTCATACCTTTTCCAATTCAGAGAATTTTTAACCAATTTTGGGACAAAATGTATCTACATGTGTGTAAATTCAAAAAGCGAGCGAGCGACTAAATTAATGTCCGTATATGCGTATGAGCATGATAAGTACTTTGTACAGCCAACCATTCCTACATGTGCATGAGAAAGATAGGCCATTGAATCATGTTGTCATGTTTAATTTTTTATTCATCTTTGTTTTTTCCGCATTTTTTCTATCTCTTTAATTCTATGATCTGAAAATGGAGAAGTCAGATATCCTTAATTCATGGCGATTTTTGTAAGGACATTGATGAAGACAAATACTACTATTTTCATAATTATTCAAGATTTTACTGAATTTGTTCTTTATTATATTATTCAAACAAAAAATTTTCAGACAAAACTTATTTAATAAATATCGCATTGATATCCATCTGGAACATCAAATGGAATAAAGTACAAAGCAATTTTATCTTAATTTCGATGATCTTGTCCATTTCCACATAAAAAGTCAACAATCAAATTTTTGACTCAACATTTGACTCTTGTTTTTCGCCATAACAGTAAATAAAAGTTGTATTTTTTCTTTTCTCATTTGCCAAAAAGAGTTCAAGAGAAACCATTGCTGTCCATATCCCACAAACTCATCCAGAACCCCCCCCCCCCCCCCCCCCCCCACAAAGAAAAAGTGAAGAAACGTTCTGGTAGATCAAAACTGAAAGGAACTCTACTATTGGAAAGGCATATGAAATGGGGTACCAAGAGGGAGCACCTCAGCAGAATCTTCGGAAGGCATACTCGTTGGGTTCTGTAAGGAAGAATTTTTAATCATTGCAAATCTCAACATCAACCTCAAAAAATTAAAAACACACACTCACAGAGGAAAAATAAAAAAAAGAAAAAAGAAAACAGAAACTTATGGAAGGAAAAGAAAAGGACTTTGGTTCAAAAGATCTGTTTATACCTTTTCCTCTACAAAAATTTTTAGCCAGTTTTTTAAGAGAGTCTGCGTGTGTGTGTACATTTCAAGAAAGATGGTCTCGTCCATTTCCGTGTAATAAGTCAACAATCAAATATTTGATTGTTGCTTTTCATGCCGGAACAGTAAATCAAGGTGTCTAATTTTATTGAAAAAAAAAAAAAAAAATAGTCCAAGTGAAACGATTTCATGCCATATCCCATAAATCCTTCCAAAAAAGAAAAACAACAATTTAGAGTAATTAAAATAAAAAAAAAAAAAAGAGAAAAGAAAATGTTAAAAAGCAACTAATGCATCGAAATTCAAAGGACACCTCAGGCTCCACTGTTGTTGGAAACACATATGAATTTTTTGAAGGCATACTTGCTGAGTTCTGCAAGGAAAGAATTATTAATCATTGCAAATCTCAAGTCCAAACAACAAAATATTGAAAAAGGAAAAAAGGAAAACAGAATGCTAATGGAAGGGGAAAAAAAAAAGAATGATTTTATCATATTTATTCATACCTTTTCCATCTCAGAAACTTCTTAACAAATTTTAGAAATAAACTGTGTATGTGAGTGTAAATCCAGACAAGTGAGTGAATAAGCGAATGAATGAGTGTGAATATCTGTATGTACATGCACGCTAATTAACTTATATACCCGAGCCTTCTTAAATTCTGTTTGCCCTTTTTTCCCCCTTTTTTTTTTCTCTCTTTAATTTTGTAATCTTGAAATGGAGATTTAAGATATCCTAAATATGTAATCATTTTTAATTATTGTAATCAATTTTAATTAACATAATGGTAAGAATCAAAATTATATAAGAATATAATTTTAATTAAAGCAATCCGAAACTAAGATGTGAAAACTGTCTAAATTAATGACATTTACCAATTTGCACAGCATAGGATTACATTTTAATATTTTTGAAAATGAATTAAGTTGAAATATAATCTCAAACTCAACAAAATGAATTAAAACAAAATCTTAAGAATACTACATTAACTTGCCTTGCTCAGCATACAGAATCTTTCTAATTGATTATGCTTGCTCTTATCATATTGGAGGAGTTAGGGTCTTGAAACAATTTATAAGTTATTGCTTCTCTCGTAGCTTTATCAATTTATCCATTTATTTTGAAATGATTTATCAATTTCAAACAACTTGAAAATAACTTGAAATTCATGCGAGCTGCTTTATTCAGAATCCCATTATCTTAGAGAGTGTTTGGCTGAGTTTATAAGCTCCTTAAAATATCTTATAAGATATATAAAAGATTATAAGTTGCTAAAAAGTATTTGGTAATTTTTTTAAAAAAAAGAGCTTATAAAATTCTAAAATAAGATGTTAGGAGCTTATAAGCTCTTTTAAAAAAAGTAAGGACACTCTTAACTTATTTTTAAGATCTTAACAAGCTCCTTTATTTTTAACCATTTTCATTACAAAATTGCCATTATTAACATCTTATAAGCTCCAACATCTTATTTTATCCAAATACTTAAACAACTTATTTTAAAAATAAGATCTAACATCTTATAAGCTCCAAAAATATTTTACAAGATGTAGGAGTTTATAAGATATTTTAAATAAGTTTAGCCAAACACCCTCTTAATGTGATCCCACAAATTGTGAGAAGATATCAACAAAACATTAATATAACAAATATGTCATGTATATAAATACAACAAAAGTTAAATGAGTTATACAAGACATAACAGAAATACAGAAATCTATCATATATTAGCCACCTTGTTTTAATTACAACACTGTAATAGATATGACAATTTGATAAATTAATAAACAAGATTTCTTTGATTATTGAAAAATGATGAAATGAAGGGCTTTATTATAGAATAAAAGATATAATTTCATGAATAGTGTAACTCTTCGACATGTATCATAATTTACAAACCTTTGGAAAAAACCTTTCAGGAAAAATCACAACCTTAATATTTTTCATTGAAAAGTTGCACTTATACAGTTAATTAAAGATGTAACTCCGTGCTGCTTAATTTTCTATTATCTCATACTGACCGATGGTGGATTGGCCATCACATAATTGAATTGTTAAGGAATGAAAAGAAAATGAAAAAAATTAAGGTTATTTTTGCTTATTTCTGAATGAGTAAGCCATGAATACATGTTCCCCAAATAAATTAGAAAATGTTGATTAATACCTCTCTAGTTTGAACTTAAGAAAACCATTTAAGTAATAGAACAAAAGAAGAAAATATTGCAAAAACTGTAGCATCAACTTTAATTGTTCTTATTATTCTGATTTTTTTATCCATTTGAAGAACTGAATTGGAAGAATCTAGTCGTTTGTTAGGATATGAACATGCATGGCAACGTTAAACTTAATTCAGTTGCTTCTAGTCATATGATTCTTTTGCCAAACCTTTTTTGCTTGGAAGAATAACATAAAATAAGATCAGAAATAGAAAAATCAAATACTTCTAAGTTGGTTCTTGCATATTAATCTATATTATTATCATTTGACATTAAGAATCACCTGACACTTTTATAAATTATTTGTATTCGAAATCATTGTATGCATGAAAAATGGCGATAGCTCATGTATTAATTCATACAACTACAAGTCTTATTACTATTGGGACATTCATGTCCAAATTGTTTGTGCTTTATTTACTCATGAATTTGAATAGCATGATCTTAAGCACTTTTCTCAAATCAATATGGGAACTTCATTATGTATATTGGATATTTTGAAGTTGCTATAAATGTTTATACTTTATGGGCTCGTTTGCTTTGAATGATGTGATTAGAAGTGATAAATAATCAAATGGATACATTTTAAATGATATATAATCAAATGAATTATGTTTGGTTGGCAAGATTAATAAATTAATTAATTAATTAAAATACAATATATAAATAATTTACTATTATATCATTTATACTTTTTAATAAGTTTTTCACAATTTCCTCATTCTACCCCATTCTTAGGAACAAGGTTTAATTAGAAATAAGATTTTTTTTATAAAAAAAAAAAGGCCTTATTTGATCTTTGTATTTCTAATCACACCAAACCATGCATTCCCCCCCACCCCCCGATCCATTTTTCAAAAGCAATAATAAATAATATTGGGCCTAGTATTTATCAAGAGTTTTTATCAATTGAAACAAACATTAAAAGAGGCTTGATTAGGTATGTATCATACTTAATCAACCCAAGCAAACAAGGTATATATTAAGTGGTGGTTCCAAAACATTTGCCAAGGAAATGAAAAAGTCGCCAAGCTTCATTTCTACGTTCAAGATGTATTAAGTGGTGAAAATGCAACAACTTACGAGGTTGCTCATGCATCCATCACTTCTAATTCCCCGACAATATTCGATCAAGTAAGAGTCTTAGATGAACTGTTAACAGCTGAGTCTGATATCAACTCGGAAAACATCAGCAGAGCTTAGGGGCTCGTCACTTTTGCGGACCTAGAGGTATTGGCCTTCGCCATGAATCTTAACTTTGTTTTCACGTCCAGTAAGTACAATGGGAGCTCAATCAGTATCTTGGGATGGAATCCAATATTTAACAAGGAACGGGAGCTACCAGTGGTGGGTGGTACCGGAATATTCCGTTTTACACGTGGATATGCTATTACCAAAACTTATTCTTATGATGTTGAGACGAGTTACGGCGTTTTGGAGTATGCAATTTATGTGAGTTACGCCAATGGATCTAGCATGTGTTTGGAGGAAAACATGTAAAAGCTTCTCAGATGAAATTAGCTAGCTTCTCACCATAATAAATTATGTGCCCAAAGAAAGGATATATTTTCCTTCTCATGTATGAATAATAAAATATTGGTAATTATTTCTAAGATTATATTCATATTTGATGAGGGTGAAAATTATATATTAGTTATTGGACTGTAATCCAGTAATATCGACCAGAGGGTGGTCGAAGAGTGAGCTTCTAATGTATTGGGTCAAATCCTGCAATCAATAGCAAACGTCAGGCTAGCCGATGTGCCCTCAGCTAAGGCACTCTGATACTCAAGTCAGTATGGATCGATTATAAAAATGAGCAGCAGAGTAAGGGCATAAGATAGGAAATGACATACCTTGCTAAGGGTTAGTGATGGGGTATTTATAGTCTCCTCAATGGGGTTGATATGACTTTGATGCCCTCACAGAGTAGGAACAGCTCTTGTACTTGACTGAGGACTATGAAGTATTCTCCTCCCTGTGTACTACTCTAGGTGGCGCAGCCTAGGGCATGGTGGTACACTAATGGTGCGTACTATCCTGAAGCTACTGAGGAAAGATAGTATTGCGGTGGCATGTGCCATTAATGGAAGGGCACGCCGCTTGGTGAAGCATTCAATGTGGTTGAGGGGCTGACACCTCTCCTCGACCTCTCTGGTCGATCTGGACACATTTGCATCATATCTTCTTAGGCTATAGTCGACAAGGCATGATTTAGCCCAGGTTAAACCTTACTGGATGAACGAGGGAAAGCGTCCTAGGTCCATGTCGACCAGATTCTGGTCGATGTGGTCTGCGTCGGTGCACCGCCCCGACTGATAAAACTTGAGGTCGAGTTACGATCGATAGGTCGAGCCTATCAGCAATTAGGTCGCTAGACATCGCGTTGCCGCCCTGGTCGAGTATCATTGAGTTAGGCCTGTTGGGCTACCCTATATCAATATTTAATACTACGTACATTAAAAAAAATTGTAGTAAATAATAATATAAATGTTGCCATTAACTATATATATTAAATGACAAAAAAAATTATTTTGTCATAATAATAATTGATCTGTAAGTAAAAGTTCAATAGTGACAAGAATTGATGCATTTATGATGATAACATTCTTAAGATATAAACTAAATAAGTGATGCATTTATAACAATAATTCGACATTACTATTTTTCGACATTCATTTTGAGAAAATCATTGCAAAATAAATTTCATAACCTGGTTATATTTTTAGTCAACTTTGTGAATAGTCTTCCACAGAAATGAAGAGTGTTCGTTTATCTTTGTTGTTTCTTTCCTGTACTTTTCACACATTCTTGTTCTTTTGAATTGTATTTTACTATGTCTTGTTTAATCCAGAAAACCAAGTTTAGTCGACAAATGTGTGTATACAGGTGTGACGATCAATTCTAATAAGTAACTTTGGAAATGAAAAAAAAAAAAAAAGAACAAACTAAATTTTTTATAATAAACTGATCATGGTTTGGATCATGACTCAAATAAATCATCAAACATTATTGTTGGAAAATGAGTACACAACAAAAAGAAGTAGAAACTTTGTGACTCCTAGTGATGCTATGTGCAAACCCCTATTGATGCTTCTCTTTCATATCTTATAATAGATAATATATTTATATTGTAACACAAAACTCATACAAACTTTGTGAATTCACGTGACGGGTAATCATAGGAGAAAAAAGGAAAGCAATAAGCTTACTAGGCTTGCTACTATTTCAAGTTTCGGTCAGATTCGCTAAATCCTCTGTGTAGCAGTTGCATAATATGAAGATTGCAACCTCATTTGGAGATCTAAACTTTTTGTTGGGAACAGAAGTAGCTCTACATTTAGTCAATAAAGACAACTATTTTAGGCCTTCGAATTTTGGAAGCCTCATAGAAATATATAAGGTCAATTTTGTCTTTTTTTTCACATTTTAAACCTAAAAAAATATAAAATCCTTAATTTTGAAGCCACCTAAATATTTTTTTTTATAATTTTAGGCCTGAGAAAAGTACAAGACCTTCAATTTAGAGGTTTTGTTATTTAAAGTTACAACAACTAATTAATTGATTGTAATTAAAATTATAACTTTAAAATTTATTATTTTAATGATTCTCCTTAATCTTATCTATCTTTCTAAATTTCTAGTGTTTTCTTTATCAAAATCTTAACTACTTTTTTATTTTCAATACGAATTATTAAAATATTCTCTTTTCAATGTTAATATTTGAATAACAATCCAATATTAACCACTAAATAACATTATTTCACTATAAATGAAGGTCATTTCCTTTTTTTCTTAACATTAACATCTATTATGTATAAGAAATAAATGGTTCGACAAAAAACTTTTCGAACCATTTATTTCTTATACATAATAGATGTTAATGTTAAGAAAAAAAGGAAATGACCTTCATTTATAGTGAAATATAATTGATGTTAATGTTATTTAGTGGTCGAACCAATTATTTCTTATACATAATAGATAAAATATTTTTTCACTTCAAAATAGATTAAAACACCTCCAAGTGTATGAAGATAATTTTGATTTTCTATTTAGTTGTAAAAGAGTGTGATTATTAGAACATTGAATTTTTTTTTTTAAAAAAAAATGTCTTAATATATTGAATGTTCTTTAAGACATAATAATAATTTTGATATTGATAGTTTTTTTTTAATGAAATTGAAAATGTTAAGAGAAATTATATAAGTGGAAGATAATACATCAAATTGAGATATCTTATGAAATAAAAAATATATTCTTTTAAATGCATATATCGTTGATATAATGCTTCTAACTATTCATCTAAATATTGTTTTAGTTGAAATAAGTTTTTGAAAATTGAAACTAATAAAATCTTACCTAAGGTCAACAATGTCTTAGGAAAAATTGAATGGATCAGTTATGAAGTCAAATTGAGCAGAAAATATTAGAAATTTTGATTATATAAATGCAATTAATAATTTTCCATCTCAAAAAGTCAAAAAAATAAAATTTAGATAGTAATATTTTTATGAGAGTTTTTTTTTTTTTTTAATTTTTGGTATACTAACATGGAGGCATGCTCCATCGATAATTGGGGGCAACTAGAATAAGAGTTCCTCAATTGCTTCTATAGCATTCGAAGAACAATCAATTTGATTGAACTCACCAACTCTCCCCATTAGAAACAAGAGTAGTCATTGAATATATCAATCACTGGAGAAATTTGAATCTTAACCACAAAGATCAATTGCCAGAGGCTTTAGCCATTAAGATGTGTATCCTAGGAATATATTGGAGTCTTTGCTATATACTTCAAGGAATCAAACTAAAAACTTCTGAAGATTTGGCAACTCATACACATAATATCGAAATGAGCATGGATTTTGATTAACAAGAAGATTCAAGTGGTGTCGATGGTGATGAAGATGTTGGGGGGGGAAATAACCTTCATCTTCAAATCTCAATTGCTCCTTGATAAAAGTCTAAACTTTCAATAATGCTCCCAAATACAAGCATAAACTATCTAAAATTCTCAAATTAAAATCTCCAAGTCCAAAACTCAAGTCTCCAAGTATTCAAATTCAAGGTCATGTCTTCAAGTATTTAAATCCATAACTCAAGTCTCAAAGTATTCAAGTCAAGGCTCAAGTCTCCATACCTCTAAATAGATGACTCAAGTTCTCCAAGTCTTCAATTCCAAAACTTAAGTATCCAAGTCTTTAGATTCGACGCTCAAATCTCCAAGTCTTTCAAGTCCAAAATTCAAGCATCCAAGTGTAACACCCTTGAAATTCAGTATTTTGGGAAAATAAGGATTTAGAAATTAAGATATTGATTGATTGGATTTTAAGGCGCGGAAAACAAATAAAAGGGACTTAATTGCAATTTGCATAAACCTAATTGAGCTTGAATTGGAGATTATGGGGTTTGTATGGAAGCTTCCTAGTCAATTAGGGGCCAAGGATAATTTCTGCATGCTAGGGGGGCCAATGTGCAATTTGGATAAAATGAATTTTAATAACTCAACACCCACATTCATCTCCATTCATCTTCATTTTCGTTTTTCTTCACCAAACCGCACTTCTTTCTTCCTCACTCTCACGACAGCCATCTCTGGTAATAATTTTCTTCACCAAACCCTCACAAACACCTTTCCTCACTATCAGCATCCCTTAGCCACCACATGCACACACCCAGCACCAGCGAGCTCCTACGATTTTGGAGACTTAAAGCTTGATGCATCAAACGGAGGTGGTTTCACGGCAAGGCGGAGTCGGAGGGATGTTCTAGGTGGAGCTTCTGGGAGAACTGGACCTGGGCTTCACATCGGTGACCTTGCATGGCTGTGTAATGCAGCAACGGTGACGGGAAATAGAGCAACAGATGCGGCGGTGAGAAGGAGGCATTGAGGTTCTGGGCTTCGGTTGAAGGTCATTTTGGCCTCGAAACTGGAAACTAATCAAATCATTGGACTCAAGAGGACGAAACGTGGCGGACGGCAGTGGCCAGCGGCCGACGGCGGCTCCCAGACAGAATCTTTCTTTCATCACGGTGATCGTGGTAGTACGTTCAGTTTGCGGTGTTGGGGTCTCGGTTGTGCATTTTAGGGTAACAAACTTGGTATTGAGTTTAGGGTTTTTGTAAATTTTTATCGTTTAAGATTCTTGTGCTTTTGAAATAAAATTCTAGATTATATCTAGCCGCAAAATTATATATGCATGGATGATGTTGAATTCTTGGGCTTGGATTTGTATCAAAGCATGACAATTGAGGATTTATTGAGTTATTGAGTATGAAAACCCTAAAAATTAGAAATTTGGGACCTAAGTAGAATTAATCGAGATAATTAAAATATTTGGACCGTTTATTTTGATTTGAGATACCAATATAAGGCTAAATATGTAATTGAGGATTAGTTTATGTTCCGTTATTAAAAAAATGATATGAAAATTGGGATTTCTTTGGCAATACTGACTTTATTAGTCATTTTGGGCCAATATTACCATTTAAGTCCTAAAACTATTATATTAGTCGGTTAATTAGTGATTTTAGACTATTAATGGTTTAATTGGATTATTAGAGTTGAACATGGATTTTGACTATGAAAATATTATTCTGGTTAAGTGACAAAGAAGTGGGCCCCGAGGACCAATAGACAGCTAACAGGAGTTGCATCTTTTGAGGTTACGGAGGTGAGGGTCTGCCATTCTGGCCTTGTTTATATCTATCTATTATTGTGGAACGACCCCTGTGTGGGTCCAACTTGATTGTATTGCCTGTTATTGATTGTTGAAATCGCACTCGCTTGAGTACTCGTTCTTGTTATTGGAATCGTTCTTGCTCGTATGTTTAATTGTTAATTGTTACTTGATACTTGTACCCATGTGAAGGTTAATTGACTCGTACACCCCTGTGAGGGTTAATTCTTGATCGTATTCCGATATGATTTGTTCTTATCTATTCTAGCGCCTAGAACGTCTCGTTTGTTACTTGTCTAATTTGTTACCTGATCGTCTGTTATATGTTCGTTCGGAAATCGTACTTGTTCTTGATCGGTACTTGTTATCGATTGCTACTTGTCATATGTACAGAGATATGTTAGTGGTACATTAGGGGCTTTTCCTTGAGTATCAGCGATACCACTAGGGGCGTTTCCCTGGGTATCAGCAATTACGTTTGGGTCGAGTGGCAATCTCAGCGAAATGCTGAGATATACTTGTGCATGTTTGTGGTACGTTAAGGGTGTTTATCGAGTATCAAAGATACCGCTAGTGGTGTTTTCCTAGGTATCATCATTGCGTCAGGGGCATTTCCCTAGGCATTTGCATTCAGCGATGAGTCAAGGGCGTTTCCCTAGACATCAAAAGTACTTGTTTGGCTTGTATAAGGGGAATCTGATATGCATGTTTTGTTCTGACCTATTGGATTGCATATGATTTGGGCTTGTATTGTTTGACTGTAACTCATTGTTTGCATCTTGCTTGTGGAGCAATCAGGATGGTGTAGCTTCCTAATTTAATTCGGGCTGTTGTTCGGGCCAATCGAGCTGTCTGCATTTCCTCCTGAACTGTGATCGGTTGAGATGCTCTATGCCTCCTGAGTGGAATCAATTGAGATAATACCGAGCCTTTCGAGCCGACAGTTACAACCCCAAGCTATTACCCACTTAAACTCTTGAATCCGTTAATGCTTGTTGATTGACTTGTAACTGCATGTTTCTTGATACATTCATGTACTGTATGTTATTTGATGATCTGTTGGGTTGATTCTTCCTCGATAGATCCCCATTGTTGTTCTCATGTTTATCCCTCACTAAGTCTTTAGACTTACCCCCCCATATTTCTTTGACTTTCTCAGACAGGTTTAAGTGAAGGATATGGACTCCTGAATGGAGCTGGAGAAATACTTTTGTAATAGAACAAGTACTTGTGTATGTTATTAAGCTCTCTTGAATGTTAACTTTGGTTTTGAGACAATGCGATATGTCAAGACTGATGTAGAGGACTTCAGGTCTGTACATGTTATGTTAGAGATAAGAAGTTGAACCATGGAACATCCTTAAGTGCTTGTCGTGTTAATTAAGTTTGAAATTTTCGCTGCTTTCGATAAGTTAAGTTGAAATGTTTTGGACCTATTGCTTGCTTATGGATTAAGATTTAAGTTTGAATTGAGTGGCACCTCAGCTAAGGGTGATCCCGAATGGGGGCGTTACACCAAGTCCTCAGATTCAAGGCTTAATTCTCCAAGCCTTTCAAGTCCAAAATTCAAGTATTCAAGTCTTCAAATTAAGATTCAAGTCTCCAAGTATTCAAGTAAAGGCTCAAGTCTCCATGTCTTCAAATCAATGACTCTAGTCTCCAAATCTAAAACTCATGTCTCTAAGTCTTCAATCTAAGACTAAAGTCTCCAAGTTTTTAAATCCACGACTCTAGTCTTCAAGTTAAAAGTTCAAGTCTCCAAGTTTTCAAGTCCAAGATCAAGTCTCCAAGTCTCCAAAAAAAAATTCAAGTCTTCAAGTCCAAAGCTCAAGTCTTCAAATTCCAAGTACTCCTTGATAAGAGCTTAAACTGTTAATAATGCTTTTAGATATGAGCATAAACTATCTAAAATCTTTAAATTAAGGTCCCCCAATATACTCCTTGATAAGAGTGTAAACTATCTATCAAGTCAAATTCAAGTAGACTCCTTAACATGAGTACAAATTGTCGATCAAATTCAAATGAACTCCTTGACGCGAGTATAAAATGTCTACTCAAGTTAATATGCTCCTTGATGCACGAGCCTAAACTTCATGTTATTTCTCCACCGTATGAGTGTAAACTATGTAAGGAACCCCCCTTCCCTCAAAAGGGTGTTTACTTGGAACTATGTTATGGATTGATCCCTTTATTAGGTACTTAGTGGAGGACTTCATCTTAAAGATCTCCATGTGTCGGCAATATGCAAAGTTCTTGAAGATCCCATAAAGAGATGATAGTTTTTTATGGCAGTGTGCAAATATGTTTATAGAAGGGCACCTTAGCTCGAGGAATGCTTGGAGGATGTTCTTGTTATAGACATATGTGAAAAAATAGACAGAAAAGAAAAAAAAATCTCAAATATTTCAAGTCTTACCTCTTTTGTGGGTGATCGGCACATCTTTCACCAAGCCTTAAAGTGGGGTGGGGGCATTTGTTGGAATATTAATTTTGGTTAATTGAAAAGTGATATGTGTAAAACAATATGCTAGCTATTAATTTAAAATTTTCTATCTATATCTTGGAATTTATTAAATTTAATTTAAAAAAATAAATAGTTACTTTAAATTAATAACTTAGTATTTATTTTAGGCACAAATCAAATGTCAACAAGTCAATATAAAGTGTCCCAGCCAATTAAATCAAGTCGTGTAGCCTGGCAATCTCGGGCTAATGAAGTTGCGACACGTCGCGTATCTATATTTGTGGATCAAACAAGTCAAAGATATTTGATATTATCTCATTGAAGAACTATCGAAGAAGTTCAAGTCATCTAAGAGTCTTCCACTAAACATCTATATAAAGGGATGATCAAAGCTCATTCAACACGCAATGCAGTCTTAGTAAGTGAAAGAAACCATGAAAGAGTTCAAAATTTTCCTCAAATCAATTTCAAGGAGATCTATGATGTTCAAAACGTTCTTTGCAGAGTTCATATATATATATATATATATATTGGCGTTTGATTTGAGATTGTAATGTGAAGCACTCGAATTGACGTTATTTTCTCTCAAATCAAATTCAAAGAGATCCACGGCGTTCAAGATATTCAAAACCATTAAATTCCCGACATTTGATCTGAGATTACGGTGCGAAACTCTCGAATTGGTATTATTTCAAATTAAATTAAAGAATCCATGGTGTTTAAGGCATTTATCGCAGAGCTCATCAAATTTCAAGATCATCTTTGGAAGGGAAGATTCAGAGAATTATATTAAAAATTGAATTCACAATTAATAAGTTTCAAGTTCATTTTATTTGTATAATTTTTTTGTCTTGTAATTTTAATTTTTGCAGACATAAAATTTGCACTTATACATGTATTAACAAAATCAAGAAAAATGTTTAATTTCTGAATGTCTTTATTTTTGCTTCACATATCACATAGCAATATGTAGTGAGGGGGCATGTTAAAAATTTTAAGTATTTAATGGTTGCCGCCTCTAGTAACTTAAACTTTTAGTTGAGTAACCTTTAAAATCTACCTGCACTAAATATTTTCATATTAAATAGTGATAATGACATAACATTTCTGGCGAGACCTACATTATATTCACATACAGAATTAGAAAATGGTGCTTGATTTTCAAATTTTATACTTTATATCCTTACATAATGTCCTTTATTAATTTATTTATTTCACAATAAATTATCAAAATGAATTTTTAAAAGATTGAGTGAAATAAAATCTTTTCGTCAGTTCAAACTCTTAAGTTACATTTTGATGGAAGAATTTTGATTTGAGAAAAAGATTTAGAAAAAGGATTTCACGTGACTACACATTGAAATGCATTTATTACCCTGCCGGAATATTTACTAATTATTTCCCCAAATTGCTTAAATGTATACTTATTAACTATTCTATTATTGACATGATGAGCGAAAGCAATCAAAAAAAGAAAAAAAGGAAAAGAAGAAGAAGAAAGAAATAGAAAGCAACTTGTTCATCTACTAACAAATTTTTTGTATCGGTTAAATTTCTTAATTGTCAAAGCATTGTGCATATTAACTGATATTTATCTTAACATAATTGATGCATAATGTATCACTTTCATAAACTAATTTATATAATTTATCCCCTTTTTTTCCTTGCAAAAATGCATGACATAAGACACATTTGCACTTGTCTTTTAAAATATATTTCTAACAAACATCTAATCAAGTGAAATTACAGATTGACTATGTATTTTATATCGCTCCATACCAAAGTCAATGTCACGTTTCTGTATCTCATTAACTTTCTTATTAGCATATTGTAACGCCCCCACTCGGGATAGCACCTAAGTTGAGGCGCCACTCACTTCAATCTTAAATTGAACCCACAATACAAATCAATAGGCCCATAACAAACTTTTTAAGCTTATCAGAAATAGCAGCGGATTCCAACTTAAGTAAACCTTCACAAAATATTAAATTCAAGCCTTAGACAATCCCGTAACATACGGCATATGTGCTAAATACATGCCATCAGTGGTTCCACAACATACCATTTACACACCACAGATATTTAATTCAGCCTAACATATCACATCATCTCTAGGATATATAAAATGTCCCAAAAGAACCCAGAAGCATATACAATTGCTTTCTGTTATAAAATGTGTTCGCTAATCCAAGCCTGGAGTTCCAATTCATCACTTAATCCTGTCTGAGAAAATCAAAGAAATACCAGGGGGGTAAGTCCAAAGGACTTAGTGAGGGATAATCGTAAAAGCAAATAGTAGGGATCTGTTGAGGAAGAATCAACTCAACAAATCTTAATTTACAGTCAAAACAGAACATATCATGAAACAGGAAATAACAAGCTCGGTAAACAGGTATATCATATTCAAGGTTTCAAGTAAGTACTAGCTCGGGGGTTGTGATTGTCGGCTCGAAAGGCCCGGTATCGTCTTAACCAATTCTGCTCGGGAGGAATGGTCAGTCTCAATTGATCACAGTTTGGGAGGAAATGTAGACGGCTCATTCGGCTCGGACAACAGCCCAACCTAAACCAAGAAGCTACACCATACACAAACAATCGGGGAACGGTCGAAACAAAAATATCATATTCTCTTTGTACCAGTTAATCAGTCAGACAATCAATTAGACAGTCAATCAATCAAACATATTGGCATCTCCCGAGCATCCACTTAATGGCTCATCTCGAGCTTAACAGCTGGGATCCACATAATGACTCGTTCCAAGCTCAACAGTTGGGATCCACATAACAGAACGATAACAGATAACGGAGCAATTAGATAACGAGATAGTAATAATTAACAAATGGAAGTTCTGGGCTCCAGAGAGAACAAGTACGAATTCATAGTAAAGTACAACAAAAATTAAGCCTCACAGGGGTACACGTGTCAATTAATAAATAACAAGCGAATTCATAAACATGTACGATTTCAATAACAAAAACAAGTACGATACATAATCATATTGAACCCTCACAAGGGTCATTCCACAAGAATGAATAGATATAAGCAATGCCAAATTGGCAGACCCTCCCAGGGTTATGAAACGAATATCAAATAAGGTATACAAAACAAGAACCAAAGCGGTAGACCCTCACAAGGCATACAAAAATAAATACCCAGGAGGTTAGACCCTCACCTCTGTAGTCTCATAAATGCAATCCACAATCAGCACTCTACTGTTCCACGAGACTCACTTCTTCATTACCTAACCAAGGAATAAATCCACAATCAAAATCCTTAATCAACCTTAATAACCTCCAATAATTTACAATCTTATTATTAACAACCTAAAATCGGTAGCTATTTGCTTATATGGCCATTTAAGGTTCAATTATTACTATCATTACGGTACGGCTAATTAAGCCGTTAATACGGGAATATTTACGGGGTTTATATCGATACTAACAAAAAGGCATAATCAGGTCCTTATTTATATAATTAACCTCATATCATCATCCCAAATAAAAAAAATGGCCCAATTATCTTGTTTAACCTAATTATTGTTACTTAGGTCTCAAATCCATAAAATCCACAAGTTAGGGTTTCCAATTCTTCATTTACTCAATTACCCAAAAATCATCATATTTTAATTCGAATCTGGGTCCACTACTATGTAATAATCCATTCATGCATGTCATACATATATATATCTAAATCCTACATCAACTCTTCATTTCTTAACATAATACAGAATTCGATAAGGAATAATGGTACAATATATTTAATTCCAACTTTAGTCATTACCCAAGATTTGCTCAACCAAGCCTCAAAATCACAAACCAAGGCCACCACTGGAACCATCGGGACGAGATGAAAAAACTATCTCGGAACCGCCGCTGCCACACCGTCATCAGAATAGGCCAACTCTACCACCAATTGAAGCCTTTTAGCTCAACTAAGCAAACACCCCAAACAATTTCACAATTTGCCGCTGAATTGAAGTTCAATTGAAACCCCAAAGTTGCTAGGTCTCAACTCGCTGCCGTGCTCCGCCACATCAAATTCTCCTTCGCCGTTGACCCAACTCTAAAATTGAAGGCACCAACATGTTTCTCCAGCTGAGCCCATCAGATTACACCGTTTGGTCGCGCCCAGTCCTCGCCGGGATAAGTTTCCTGTCACCGTCGTCAGTTGCTCATTTTTGGTCCTCCGTTTCTCCGCCATCCGCCGATGTTTGTGTGTGCATGTGGTACCGACGTGCTTGTTGTGAGGAGAGGAAGAGGTTGATATAGTTGGTTTGGGGTTTCCTCGGCGGTCGTGAGGAATCACCAGTGAGAGAGGTGGAGAGGCCGCAGTGAAGAAGGTGATGGAAATGGGGGCGGAGAAAAATGAAAATAGTATATTTATATAATTAACTTTTCCTAAATCACATATTGGCCCCAAAAGTTTCCTTCAGTCAGCAATTAAGTCCTCCAAGGTTTGTCAGTTTTTCAATTCAGCCCCTAGATTAAGGAGTGCTCTAATTTAACCCCTTTTGACCTAAAAGTTTCCATGCAAACCCCCATAATTAAATAATTTGGTCCAATCAAGTCTTGCTTAATTGCACTTTGACCCCAAAACTTTCAAAATTTTTGCAATCAAGTCCTTTTTATTTATTTTCCAATCCCCAAAATTCGTCAAACTTAATATTTTAATTTTCAAAACTTATTTTCTAAATTACCAAATTTTAGGAGTGTTACACCTATTAACTTAGACAACCCATAGCTACACTTAAAATCGAGTTAAGCCAAATAATATTAAACATTTCAAAGGAACCACTAAAATGCAACTTTAATTGAATAAATATAACACAGGATTCTATTAATTTTATTTTGTATATTGAATGAGTTGGGTCCAAATATAAGTTCGAATTAGCATATATTTACAGTTGTTTTCAAATGTATATTTGAAGGGTTAGGATTATGCAATTGGTTCGTACTAGTTCCTACTATGACATAATAAGAAATTTTAATTAAGTGATTGACAAACTATTAGGAAACAAAAGAGTGACTCACTTTAATATTTAGCCTTTCACTTTGAAAACTTAAATTGTTACTAGGATATACTGTGGAAAAACTTAAATGTATAAGTTAATTTTCAACTCTGATTACTAAAAAATGTGGACTATAATTACTTGAATGTGACCTACTTAAAGAGATTCAATTATTTCATTGTTTGTTTTTCCAACAGTAAGCTTGACAGATTTTCTTTGTTATATTATATATATGTGTGTGTGTGTGTGTGTGTGTGTGTGTGTGTGTGTATTCTGCCGGTATATTACAATATAAAGTTTATGCTAAAATAATAATAAAATGGATACATAAACCCAAAATTAAGAGAAATCCATCAAAATAAACTCAAAATATAAAGTTGCATAAAATAGATAAATTGTATAGATAAAATAGATATATTGTATAGAGTTGCATATAGTTTCAGAAAAACCTAAATAGGAAAATTTAAGGGAAAAGGAAAAAAAAAAGGGAAAAAACATCAATAGCTTGCTAAAATAGCTTGCCAAGACTATATAGAACAAATAAATCTCTTTTTAAGATTAAATTTCTTGTTATTCTTACGAATGGGGAATAATACTTTTTAGTGTAAAAATTAAAATCTAGATCCATGAAACCATTCAAAGCAATGAAAATATTATTGGTAGAGGAAAGTGAAAATGAAAATGAGCTTACTGAAAAATTGAATGGACTTGTTATTTTTTTTGTTCTTGATGCGATTGGGAGTGAGAGATATTTGTGAGAATTGCATGAGGGTAAATGGGAGGTCGAAAATTCAAACCTAACAAATTTTTTGAGTGCGTATGTATAAATTGAAAAAAAAAAAAATCTAAATCCATCACCAAGGACAATCTTATATAATTTCTTTCAATTTTATATGGACCTGTTCCTTAAATAAGACCATAGTGAAATTAAAAAATAAAACTATATTAGAAAAGTGAGGGCTTCTTTGTTTGCATTTTTAGGACTTATTATCATTTTTATACTATTTGAGAACAAAAAGTTCTCTATTCTTTTTTACTAGAAATTTCACTTAATTTAATTGTTATATTTTCATAACTTATTTAATCATCCTATTATCACATCAATAAAATTCAAATTCGAATCGATATAAATACTAACTATCATTCCAACATTAAAAATATGTGTATCTCTACTATGATAAAAGAAAGTCTATTTCGTTTCTTAAATGAAGTTATGATACCAAATTTCATATATACTAAATTTGCCATTTTATTTATCCTAGACATGAATTTACATGTTCAAATTAAATAACTACAATGTATTTAAAAACTTCTCATATCACAAAATAAGCTCAATATTTGGTAACTTCTGAATTTTTTCTCTTTAATTTGATAATAGAATATGAAATATTTACTTTTTTTGCAACTCATATCTTCATAAATATGTAAGTTATAGATATATTTATATATTTTAGATGCAAGTTAATTTTGATGATGATGATGATGATGATAATAATAATAATACTCAAAAATATATTATGCGCATAAAAATTACGTGCAAACAACTGCTGCTATTATATAAAATGAGAGGCCCTTTATACTTAGAAAGTAGCTGTTATTCCACTTCTAAATGAAACTGTGATTTATTAAAATATCACTAACTATTAAGGGAGTTCTAGTATCAGTAATCCTTGCAAATGACTAACCTTAATCATAATCTAAAATTATCTCTTTACTTTTCTACAACAGGTAACTTGTCTATTAATGTTAAATGCAACTTATTGCTATTATTAGGATTGAATTTCTTTGTTGGTATGAAGACTCAATCCTGGGTCTGTTAATTGCAGTTAAATGATAAAAAAATATTGAAGTTGGGATTTGATCTTCGGTTCCTTGGTTAATGGAAAAGTCAAATATAGAATTCTTGACATATAAAAAAAATATAATTTTAAAAAAAAACTTTTAAAATTTTAAATTAAAAAGAGAATTGATTCAAATCAATTTTTATTTGTGTTAATTACATAAAAATCCCTAAACTTTGACTCATTTATAAATAAATCCAAAGAAATTACAATGACTCCCTAATTTTGTTCTGTCTGAAATTTTAAAAGAATCATTAATCTCCATTTAACAAATTTGTTGACATCATCCAAAAATTTATGTGAAAGTTCAAAATTATCCTCCAATAATTGTTCACATTATTTTTGAGACAAAAATACTCTCAGACCTATTCGTAATATTTTTTATACTATTGCGTAATTCTAACTATTGTGTAATTCTGACATTATTTAAATTACTCAGAGAATTTAAATATATTTTATTATTAATAAAATTATTTAAATACTGAATTCAAGTTGAATTAAAAATAAAAAATTAAAAACATAAACATACATAAATAATTTAATCAAACTTATTTATTAACTAAAAAATAAAAGAAGTAAAAAAATAGAAAAAATAAAAATAAAAGTACATCAATCTCTTGAAAGATATAATTTTATAATTTAAAATTACATACTCCATAGTATTAAAATAATAAATATATTTAGAATAATTTGATAATTTAAATTTACAGTATAATTTTAATAATTTCAAAACTAAGTAACTTAATAATTTATAACTAACAGTAATAATTTTAATAATTTTAAATACATAATTTGATAACTTTAATTATTTTAATACAATTTAAATGATTTTGGAGAATATAATTTAATAATTTTAAATAAATAAAATAAATAAAGAATAATTATTTTCAGTAATATTAAAAAATAATTATTTTGAGTAATGCTAAATTAATACTTAATAAATTAGTTAGTAAATAATTAAATAAAAATTCAAAACATAAAAAAAAAGGATCTTTTTCTCCCTCCCTCCACCCCAACCCTCCACTCCCGCCCCAACCCCAAAACCCCTAGCCCTTTGCACTCACCTGCTGCCCCTCTCCCCAATCCCGTGGGCCCACAGTCGATTTGGCTATGATTTGTGGCAATCGCTGGTTAGCGACAATGGATGGAGGTTTATATAATATATATATATGCATATAATTATATATATACTTAATATAGATATTGATGGGGGTGTAAGTAGTTTATGAGTTAGTTGGGCTAAAGTCTAATACGATCGACCAATGGGGAGGTCAATTCAAGTGCTTGATGATGTAGAGGGATCAAGTCCTGCAACCAATAGCAAACATTAGGCTTGCTGAAGGGCTATCGGCTAAGGTACTCAGACACTCAAGTTAGTATATTATCGACTAGAATGTAGAGCAGTAGATTGTAGGCTTTTAGTGATAATCTGCATACCCTATTGAAGGCTGGCAATGGGGTATTTATAGCCTTCCTGGTGAGGTTGATAAGTCTATGATGCCTTTGTTGTGTAAAAAGGGCCTTTGTCCTTGGTTGGGGACTTTTAAGTCTTCTCCAACTTGTGTACTATTCCAGGTGGCACCACTTCTAGCTTCCCAGGATAGGGCAATGCAGAGGGGGTCTGCACTAGCCTAGCGAGCCAGAATGAGGCGGTATGGTGGTGGCATGTGCCATTAATATAGAGGCACGCCGCCCGTCAGAGCATTCAATGTGGTAATGTGGTGGTCGCACATGTTCAACTTCCAAGGTCGAGGGGAAAATCCATTAGTAAGCCATTCGTGCAGATTCTGGTCGATGCGGTGGACTCTGTTGGATCCAAATATCTCCTGGATTGGATGACAAGTGATTACCTTCGATTTGGTCGACCATACTTTGGTCAAATGGGCGAGATGCCAATAATTGCGCTAGGGAAAGGCCCAGCTAGAATAGGTTTGATCGATCAATGGTGGGCCTAGCCTGGTAGCTAATTGGGTTGTTCTACATCGTATATTCGGTCCAATCTAGTGTTATTGGGTTGGGCCTGTTGGATTATCCCATATCATGAGTCCTCTCTACTCCCAGTTCCTGATCGAAGTTATTGATGAGAAGGAGTGGGGAATAGCTAAATTTCAAGAAGTTAGATATGCTTGACGAAAGGTTCAACGTAAAGGTAACGTTTTGATTTCAAAATTCAACCAGGGTTTCAGTGCATTTAATGTGACTGTTACATTGGATCACGCAACGATTATGTAATAATTATAGTTGGTTAGGTTACCGCACACTAAGGCCTATAAATAAGCTCAGTGAAAACCTTCATTTTCACTTTGATAGCACTCATGGAGGTCGAATTCTGAGTATTTACTACGTGTGTTCTCATGGAGCTTTCTTTTAATTCTGCTAACTACGTAAGTGTTTTTCTTTGTGTTTCGATCTCACAGTTTTTATTCTTCTATATCTTGATCGTACCATATTTAGTTTACCCAATCATGATAGGGGTATTTAGTGGGGATGGTAGCCAAGTGAGCGATAGTGAGGCCACTTGGTTGGATGTAGGTTCGACAAGGGTTGGCGGTGGCTTGACTAGCAAGTCGAGTAGCTCTTCTAGTGATAGGTCGACCTCCTCTAGTAATTCGAGTGGAAATTGGGGTAACCTAGGGGCTAATGTGGGGTCGATCCATCCTCCAGTGTCCCGTGCTTGATTGTTTACTCCCGACCATTATAGCAAGATTGTTTCAAAAATTACTCCTAGCGACCTCGCGCTACTCAGGTAATTATACGATATCCCCTTGGGATACAAGTTGATCGTCCTCGGTCCTACTGATAGGATGCATCGACCACTACTGCATGTATAACTGTGTTCGAAGAAGCTCTTAGGTAGGGGCTTAGGTTTCCTCTTGCCCAACCGATAGTTGACCTGCTGATAGGTTTACAAGTCTGCATAACTTAACTCCTGCCTAACGATTTTTCAACATTATATAGCTTTGTTGTTTTGATGCACATACACGACCAGCCTCCCACATTCACTAACTTTTCTAATCGCTTTCACCTTCCCATGTCCCGAAAGTCGAGTAGCACCGACGAGCCGACTTCTATTATTCATCGCCCATCCTCATCGAAAGTTCTTAGTAACCCCTTCATCTTCCCATGGTCAAGATTGGAAAAAATGATACTTTTATGTTTGGGCGCGTGGGGATTTTAGCATTCCTAGGGAATAGTAGAGGGGCCATGTCGAGATGTCGATTAACGAGGCCCCGACCTAGCCTAATATTTTCATACGAGATTTAGTTCGGTTTGGGCAGATAGAGGCCTTGGGCTATATCAAGAAGAGGAATTTAGTGTTAGCGGGCTTATCGTTTGCTCAGTTAGATTTACCAACAGATGCTCAACTAGGTAGATGTCTTTATTGGTCTTCTGGTAACTTCTTACTTGACTTCATGGTTGATGCTAATGCCTATCTTTTATTTGTGATTTTTCAGATCGAATAGAAATCATGAGTCAAACTTGAGCACAAGTGATGGCATGTGCGCAGAGGAATCAAGAGCGCCGGCAAAGGGCGACTCGTTGGGAAGTTGCTCCTCAGAGTACTACACCGCTGCAGGCAGCATTGTCTGCTCCCATTGCTCAACCATCTCAACCTTCTCTCATCAGGACCAGCAACCCCTCAGCACACCAAAAGAGACCGATGGTAGAGTAGACCGAGCCTATTTAGAAAAAGCAAGGGGAAGGGAAAGTCGGGGCACCGAATCAACCGATTGCCTTCAATCTCTTTGAGCGCCGACCCAACAAGGAGCTGTTCTCACTTATCAACCTGTCTTCACCACAGTTCAGGACCCCGTTCCTGGTCGATGATGTCTTCGAGGTCGACTGGATCAGCACCCCTGAAAGTGATGATGGTCAGGCTCTTCAGGTCTGACTAGATGAAGATGATGGAGCTAACCCAGGCGGGGGCATTGAAGGCCTTGGCGTAACATTCGAATATGGTAAGTTTTTAGTTGAGTTTTATTCACTCTTCAAGAATTCACTGATCGTTTCTATTTTTGGCGTTCGCATATATGGACTAAGGTTGCTTCTACTGCAAGTCAGCCAGCTGGGCTATCACTTCTATCACAAGGCTGAGTTGGCCCTTGATGATCGAGATGAGCTCTAGAAAGAACAGTGCGACATGGAAGTAGTGAAAACTCAGCTCGACTCTGCCTAGTTGAGGATTGAGGAGCTAACTACGCAGCTCAAGATGAAGGATGTGCAGCTCTTGGCTACGGTGGCTGAGAAAAATAGCATGGGCAAGCTGCTACTGAAGGCCAAGTTGGATGCTCAAGCCAGCTACAACTCCAGTCGATCACATGGGCACCACATAGCTATGAATTATGCTTGGACTGAGTTCTTCAGGATGCTAACAGTCATCTAATGAGAAGCTATGCAGCAATTTATGTTGTGCTCAGCATTCCAAGATACCAGCATCGTCTTTTCCATCGACGATGCAAAGGAGACCTTTGAAAAGGTCGTAAAGTAGCTGGAGTATCTGGGCTACCAAATTCAGCCTGAGGACTGGGCATAACTGAACCCGATGCAGATTGAGTAGCTTGTAGATTATCCCGACCTCTCTCAAGCCGAAGAGAATGCTCCCGCAGAGGGGCCTGCCACTGTGCCCGTGGTCGGGGCTACTGCTCATCTACAAATGAAGCTTACTAACATGACCAACCAGTTTGCCTTCGCAAATAACTTTACATTCGATATTAGGGATGGCAAAGTCGATGTGGCAGCCTTCTTTCCTTCAGTTGGGCCCACATTTCTCGTCAGCGAGGCGGGGCCTTCTCAGCCAGCTCCTCTAGTTCAGCCAACTCCTATTGTAGTGCCCGAGCAGAAAGTTGAGGGTCATACTGTTATTGTTGTCATGCCTTCCTTCGATGAGCTGGAAGAGGCTATCAACGAGGTGGCTACTTGAGGAGTAAGTAGAGAAGGAACGGGCTCAAGCTAAAGTAGTAGCCGCCTTGGTTGCTTTTCAATCTGTTTTTTTTTTTTTTTTTTTGGTGTTCACCTTGCGAGGCGCTTTAATGCGATCATTGTTTGACAACGACTTGTGTAATTATATAGCTTGAAATTTCAATCAATGAAGTACAACTTTCTGTTCATCTCCATAATGTTTGTTTACTTTTTTTACCGCTGTCTGTCGTTGGTTGGTTGCATCAATGGGACAATCGTGTCATGTTCAAACAAGCAATCGAATAATGCACTTTCCCAAACAAAGGAGTTGGGTAACATTTAACTAGTTTAGAACTAAGTCAGAGGAGTCAACTTTATAATCAACTTGCACAGGAGTAAAAGAATTAATTCAAGTATATTCACATCGAGTTAACCCATTTTAAAATAAGAGTCGAGATATTATTTATCGTCGACTTCTTGGTCATATCTATTAAATTAACTCCAGCTTTGTGCTCAATGTTGTCGTTGTAATGTGTATATAGTTTGAGTGACTTGGTTTTTTACTATGTGGTCGATTTCTTGTTGCGTTTGGAATAGTGAGTCTAAACAATCAGTTTGTTCGTTAATTTGGGCTTGGACCTAAAATTGGTTGTTGAGGATTTGAGGTCGACTTCAATGTCAACTTTAAACAATAAGAAGCCTTGGTTTGTGGTTTGGAACCAGTGTTAGGTTAACTGTGAGGTTGACCTTAAACGATTAACTCGTTTATTAACTTGGGCTAAGAGGCCTTAGTTTTGCAGTTTGAAACCAACGTGGGGTCGACTATGGGGTCATCTTTAAACGATCAACTAGTTTAACAACTCAGGGCTAGAAGCCTTAGTTTACTATTTAAAATCGATGTACGGTCGATTGCGAGGTCAACTTTAAATGATCGAGTCATTTACCAACTTAGGGCTAGAAGCCTTAGTTTTATGGCGTGAATGAGTAACCATAGAAACATAAGTAGTTTTTATTGATCTGAAGTGATACTTTAGTACAGTTGAGTGGAGACTTTAGTCTCTTTACCCATAAAACATTTTCAGGTTCACCATGTACCAGGGTCGAGAAAGCTTGTTACCATTCAGGTCTGCAATCTGGTAGGTATTGTGCTTTGCTACCTTGATCACCGAGTAAGGGCCTTCCCATTTCGGACCGTGCTTCCCCATATTCTTTGACACTTCGACTTTCTTGAGGATGAGGTTCCCTACTTTGAAGCTTCTCGGTCGGATTCCCTTGTTGTAATGATGTGCCATCTTCAACCTATATCTTTGCATTATTGTGCATGCTTGCTAACGCAACTCGTCGATTGTCTCGAAGTCAAATTCTCTTTCGAAATCATTCCTAATTGGGTTGTAGTGGATTACTCAAGTGGTGTGTTGTATCAGTTCTGTTAGAACAACCGCTTCAGATCCGTAGACCAGATTATAAGGTCTGTGTCTAGTGGCAATGCGATGGGTGGTTCTATATGCCCAAAGCACCCTAGAGAGGTCGTCTACCCAGCTCACTCCGGTTCCTTTAAGTCAAGCTTTGAGGTGGTCAGGGACAATTCTGTTTGTAACTTTTGTTTGCCCATTATCTTGAGGGTTCCCGACTGAGGTTAAGTGTTATCGAGTCCCTGGGCTATCACACCAGTTCCTCGTGCTCCTGCTCTGGAACTATGTCTCATTGTCTGACATCAACACTTTGGGGAAACCGAATGGCAGAAAATGTTTTTCCACACAAATTTTGATGGCCGCATCGGTGGTCTTAGGGACTGTTTCTGCTTCGATCCATTTTGTGAAGTATTCGACCACAATAATTATGAATTTTCTTTAACCTGATGTTTTCAGAAGAGAACCGACTATACTTATTCTCCACTGGTTGAATGACCATGTGATCTGAATAGACACCAGCATTATCGCATGTCAGTAAGGTATGTTTGAGTGGACCTAACAAGATGGGCATTTTTTGGTGAAGTCGATGGCATCCTTCAGCAGAATTGGCCAGAAGTACCCATATCTAATAACTTTGTGGGCTAAAGATCGTCCTCTAAAATGATTGCCACAAATCCCTGAATGGATTTCTTGCAAGACGTTGCAAGCCTGCTCCAGCATCAAACACCTCAATGGGGGTCCAGAAATCGATCTCCCATAAAGTTGACCATGTTCATCAAGGGCAAACTTGGCCGCTTGCTTCTGAGTCTGCGTGCATGCCCTTTATCCTCCAAAACTTTCCCCTCCCCCAAGTATGCTTTTATTTTGTCTTGCTATGAGGGAGGTCCTTCTCCAATCTGCCCCACCAAATTCTAGTCAAAAACACCTATGGTAGGTTTGTTGGCGATAAAAAATGTGATGTTTCTGTCTCTAGTCCCCTTCGTCGAGCTAGCAAATTTTGATAGTGCGTCGGCTCATTCATTCTCTGATCGAGAAACTTAGATAAGGGTGAATTTCCTGAACTACTGCTGTAACCTTTTGACCTCACCAAATACTTGTTCATCGTAATCTCCTTAGCCTCAAAGTTTCCTTCACCTATTCTACGACCAGTTTGAAATCGGTGATAGCTGCCAGCTGCTCAACTTTCTTATTTACCCCCATCCTCAGGCCAGCAATGAGGGCCTCTTATTCTGCTTCATTGTTTGTAACAAGGTAGTCAAGTTTAATTGCAAAGTTGTATTCCTCAGCTTGTGGAGAGCATAGAGAGATGCCAATTCCACCTCCCGAGGAAGTCGCTGAACTGTCCACATGCAAAGTCCACATTAGGGAATCTTGGTCGAGTTGGTTGGGGAGGTCAAGTCTTTCGGCAACAAAGTCTGCTAACAATTGGGCCTTTGTGGCAGTTCGAGGCTAAAAAGTATTGTCAGACTTCCCTAACTCGATGGCCCACTTCGTCAATCTTCCCGACGTGTCGGGTTTCAACAGCACTTGTTTCAGCAGTTGATTTTTCAGGACAACAATAGGGTGAGATTGGAAGTAAGACCTCAATTTATTAGCTGCAGTGACCAAAGCAAGAGCAAAGTTTTTGATCTCCAAATAGTTATGCTCTAGGCCCTACAATGCTTTTCTGCTATAGTAGATAGATCTATGGGTTCCATTTCTAGTCGAGACCAAAACTGAACTAATCACTGCCGAGGAGACTACCAAATAAATTTGCAAAACTACTCCAACCTTAGGTTTATCTAATATTGAGGGTCTTGAAAGGTATTGTTTCAATTCAACCAGAGCCTGGTCGCATTGTTCTGTCCATTAGAAGCCTAATTTCCTCGTATTTCTAAGGATTTTGAATAATGGTAAGCTTTTTTTAGCTAGTCGGGTAATTAATTGCTCCAACGCTATGATTCTTTCGACCAGATACTGAACGTCCCTAACTGTTCGAGGAGGTGTAATGCCCAAAATAGCCTGGAGTTTTTGTGGGTTTGCCTTGATGCATCTTTGACTGACCAAGCAGCCCAAAAACTTGCCTCCCCTTACCCCAAACACGCACTTATCAGGGTTGAGCTTCATGCCAAATGCTCATAATATTGAGAATGTATAGCTGAGGTCGGTTAAGTAGTTTTTTTCTTTTTATATTTTGACAATCATGTCATCAACATTGACCTCCATGGTCTTACCAATCTCATTTTTATATATAAGGTTTATGAGTCTCTGGTAGGTTACACCTGCATTTTTTAGCCTGAAAGGTATTACTAGAAAATAATATACCCCATTGGGGACGCAAAAGAGGTCTTATCCCTATCCTCGGGTGCCATGAAAATTTGGTAATACCCTTGAAAATGCATCCTTCATACTCAAACGATCACAACCAACAGTAGAATATACTAATAAATCTATATGAGGTATGGGATAAGGATCTTTAGGGCAAGCTTTATTCAAATCAGTAAAATTGTTACACATCTACTATTTTCCCTCATTTTCAGGGACAAGGACTACATTACAAAGCCAGCCTAGGTATTGAATTTCTACAATATATCTTGTCTCTAAAAGCTTGTTGACCTCATCTTCAATGATTTTACATCTCTCAGCGTTGAAGGTTCTAGTCTTCTGCTTCACTGGTTTAAACAAAGGGTCCTCATTCAAGCGGTGGATAATGATACTGGGGTTGATCCTTTGTAGATTCAAAGCCTTCCAAGCAAAAACATCAATATTCCTTCTAAGGAAATTGACCATGAGGCACTCCATGTTGATGCCTAAGTTGGTCCCAATTCTAGTGGCCTTGTCGGGGTTCCTAGCTCCAGCTCGATGGTCTTGAACTCTCCAAGAGGCTTGACCCTAGTCTCCTCTAGCTTTTGCTTCTTGTTCTACTGTCCCTCATCAGGTTCCATTACTTCGATGTCCCTTGAGGGTTTTAGTTTTGGTCAAGCTTTCTGTTCACTTACCTCGACCGAAATTGTGTAGCAGTGCCAAATTTCCTTCATATTGTAGAGAATTTTGTCGGTTCCAGCGGCTATCAAAAAATTGACCTTCACACGATAGGTCGAGACAATAGCTTAGAAGTTGTTCAGTGCTGGTCACTCAATGATGGCATTGTAAGCAAAGGGTGCGTTGATGACCAGGTAGTTAACCACCAATGTTCTTCATCAAGGGGCTTCAACAAATGATGTAGACAAGTTTATGGACCCTTTGGGGATGATCTCCGACCCTCCAAATCTAACTAGTGGGGGTGCACACGGGATCGAATTTTAACTTCCCTATGTTCATTCTCTTCAAGGTCGATAAGAAAATGATGTTTGCAGAGCTGCCGTTGTCAACCAACACCTTTCTAACTTCAAAGTTAGCTATTTTGACAGATACCATCAAGGGGCAATCTAGCTTGTTGTCAGACCCCTGATTCTCAATGTGGGAGAGGTCTGCGTTGGAGAAAGAGATTGGCTCCGCGCTGGTTGAGAGCTAGAAAACTGTTTTGATTGGGGTAGATTTGGTCAATTCCAGCCTCATTTGATTCTGCCTTCTCGAGAATTTGGAGTCCCCTCCGGCCGGGCTTCCAGCAATGGTGTCAATTACTCCCCTGATGGTTGGGCGGGGATCATAGGTAGGTTTCTTTCCCTTATCCCCTTCCTTAGGCTAACTAACCTTTCTCTATGAGGAGTTTGGTTGGTTGCCTTTTTTCCTGCCTGGCCTTTTCATCGACAGATTTTTTCAAGTGCCCTTATCGAATAAGCCTTTCAATCTCTTCATGAAGATTGAAACAGTGCTCTGTGTCTTGGACTTTCTACTTGTAGAAGTGATAATACTTTTTGGATCTCTTCATTGCTTCTATCTCGATCAACTTTATAGGCTTTTTGAGGACGTTGTCGTGCTAAATAGCAAACAACACCTCCTTTCTTGTAGTGTTGAGGGGAGTGTAGTTGTGGAAATGCTTAATCGGAGATCGATGACCATCTTTATGCTGTCTGTCATCTTTATCTTTTCCCTTATTCTTGTCACTATTGGAGTTGCCATATTTCAATTTGTTCATGTCATCTTGTGTTATGTACCTCTTCACGAGGTCGAGCAACTCATCCATCGTCCTGGGTCACTTCCTAACCAGGGCATTGGTGCATTCCTTATGGCGAAGGTCTAGGAAGAGCACATCGATTAGAAACTCAATGCGATGACTGTCGATCTTCAGAACTTTTGTATTGAATATGGTGAAAAATTCATGAAGGGACTCTCCCTCATTTTGCTTAACAGTGTGCAAGTGGGTATGGGGAGCTTCGCCTTTCTCCGACTAGTGAACTGGTGGAGAAACTTGTCACATAGCTAGTCGTACAAGTATGTCGACACCGATTCCAATTTCACAAACCAATCAAGCGTAAACATGGTGACCAGCATCTTGGCGTGGATGTACTCATTATGCCCATGTAGCTGCATCATGTGCTCGAATTATAGCATGTGCTCATTCGGGTCCGACGAGCTTTATACCTAGGTAGTCTTGTAGGAACCTTGGCATCGACTACGCTTGTCGATTATCTCCTACATGAATGGCGACTCTCGTTCTTGACGAAGTCGGGGGGCACTTTCTCTCAGTGTTTCTTCTCAAAATCTCTTCCAATCATTTGTTCAACTATTGGACTTGGTGGGATACTTCATCCTATTCTTATCGATCAACCTAGGATAAATTTTATTTGTTGGAGTTCTCGGGTGCTTGACCCTATTGCGCTGCGGGGCTCGAATAGTTCGGGCGAGATGATCTACTCAGTCGGCTACTTTTTCTCGAGAATTGGTTTGGGGTTCTTCCCTTGGGCATCGCCCCAGGCTATCCTCTTGTCGGGTAGGAGGATGTCTGGCTTCTGGTTTGCCTCTCTATTCTCTTGGGGGCCTCCCCTCTCGCTGTGAAGGTTGGGGACTGACATTAGAAGCTGGACCAGGCTGATTGTTGTGTCTGTTGAAGGCAGCCGACAGTTGAGCAAAAAATTAGGCAGATATTTGCTCACTTATTAGCTGCATGAGTTGGGGCATAGTTAGGGTGACAACTTGTTCTGGTTGGGAGCTAGGTCCCGCCATATCTAACTCATGTTGGGGTCAAGGATGAGGGGTTAGTGATCTCCTATTCTCCTCACTTTCAGATATGGCTCGCCTAGTGTTAACCATTTTCCTTAGTTGCGGACTCAAGTTTCCCACAAACGATGCCAAATGATAGGGGTGTAAGTAGTTTATGAGTTAGTTGGGCTAAAGTCCAATCCAATCGACCAATAGGGAGGTCAATAGAAGTGTTTGATGATGTAGCGAGGTCGAGTCCTGCAACCAATAGCAAATGTTAGGTTTGTCGAGGGGCCCTCGACTAAGGCACTCCGACGCTTAAGTTAGTATATTATCTACTAGAATTTAGAGCAGTAGATTGAAAACTGTTAGCGATAATCTGCATACCTTATTGAAGGCTGGCAATATGGTATTTATAGCCTTTCTAGTGAGGTTGATAAGTCCATGATGCCCTTGTTGTGTAGAAAAGGCTTTTGTCCTTGTTTAGGAGCTTTTAAGTCTTCTCTAACTTGTGTACTATTCCAAGTGGCGCCATTTCTTGCTTTTTAGGACAAGGCGATACAGAGGAGGTGCGCACTAGCATGGAACTCCAAAATGAGGCGATATTAATGGTAGCATGCACCATTAATGCGAAGACACGCCGCCTATCAGAGCATTTAATGAGGCAGTGAGGTGGTCGTACATTTCAACCTCCAAGGTCGAGGGGAGAATCCACCAGTGAGTCGTTTGAGCATATTCTAGTCGATGCGGTGGGACTCTGTTATATCTAAATATCTCCTAGGTTGGATAGTGAGTGATTACCTTCAATCTGGTCGACCACACTCTGGTCGAATGGGCGAGATGTCGATAATCTGGTCGACCACACTTTGGTGGAATAGGTATGATCGATAAAATGGTCGATCAACGGTGGGCCGAGCCTAGTAGCTAATTGGGTTGTTCCACATCGTCTATCCAGTCTAGTCGAGTGTTATTGGTTGGGCCGTTGGGCTAACCCATATAAGATATATACCCATATACCTAATTATATATTATTTAAAAAAATATTGAAGAGTTTTTGTGGTATTTAATTTTTAATTTTTAATTTTTAATTTTTTTAATTTGTAAATAGATAAAATTTTTGGGGGATTTTCATAAATAGATAATAGTGTTGTTCATATTTTTATGAAAAATTGGAAGGAGGACCAAAAGTGTTAAAAATCTACGTAATTTGTTCTAAAAGTGTTCAACACCATAAGTTCAGGTGTAATAGTAGACACACAGTTAAACTATGGGATCAAAAGGCAATTTTTCATATATATATATATGTATTTATATTTATATATATGTGTGTGTGTGTGTTTAAATGTGTATATATATAGATAATATAGATGTGTATATATATATATCTATACATATAAATATATACTATTTTAAAATATATTTTCAACGAGTTTTTGTGGTACTTAAATTTTAATTTTTTTAATGAGGGTTAAATGATATATTTTGTGCATCTTTTCATAAATAGATAAAATTTTTAAGGGGATTTTCATAAATAGATAATAGTTTTCGTCTAAATTTTAACAAAAAATTGGGAGGAAGACTAAAAGTGTTAAAAAAGTTATGAAATTTGGACTAAAAATATTTAATTTCATTAGGTCAGGATTAACAATGTATATACAGTTAAATAATGGAGCTAAAAAGGCAATTTTTCCCTACATTTATACACTAAATTAAACATACACTACGTATAGATCATACATAAGGGTTGTACATGTAGCAGGTTTATGAAACTTGTTTAGCAAGTGACAGGTTACAATAAATGAACAATGTAGATATTTCAAAGCATATCACATGAACTAAATTTGTTGTGACTAAGGTTAATCACCTACAATTCATGATTGATGCTAGATTTTTCCTACTATGATTTCTTTCCCCACTCATTCTCCATCTTTCCATTATGTATAACTCCTTTCCCCATTTATTCCCCCTTGTCCCTTTATCTATAATTTCCTTTTTAGTTACTTCAATCATAGCTAGGATTTTCTCAGATTGTCCTTGCAATTGCAGTAAAAACAAGCGAAAAGATATGCCAAAAACACATATAGGCATGAAATTCTACTTTTTCATTGGTTCATATATTTTGATCTAAAATTCTTAATTTGAATTTCAATTTATGGATTTGTTTACTATTTTTTTATTAATTTTTCAATGTTGTTTATGCAATTTTAATTTTCTAACAAGATTAAGAGAAAGATATAGAACATAATATCATACAAACATGAACAACATGTTATGATGACTAATATTTTAAAAATATATCTTTTATGCATAAAAAATTATAAACTTAATAACTTCCATCCCTATACTTATTGTACTCAATTTCAAATAAATCATCTAATTTCAAATAAACTTAATAAATTTGATCCTTATACTTATTGTAACCAATTTTGAATAAACTTAATAATTTTCATCCCTACCTAATTTCAAATAGATATATTTTTATTTCTAAACAAAAGCATTATCCATATTCTAGAAATGCTGAAACTGGAAACTGGAAACTGGAAACTGGAATGGAACACAATCAAACGACTCTATAGGGCAATTAAATCATTGGATTAATGAACAAAGAAGGGCTTGAAAAAACAAAAAAAAAAATAATTGGCAAAATTCCTAATTTTTACACACCAAAGTACTTTATCCAGTCCTTTTTAGAACCTCATGACAAGTTTACCCTTCGTTATTTTTTACATTGCAGTTCAGTCATCAGTTCCACCTCATTCTCCGTGAACGCCGCACGCCACTCCCGACCGCCCGCCACCACCACATGCCCCGTTGGCATTTGCAAATTTGAGGTATGATAGTTACAGCTATATATATATATATATGCATATAGACATTCACATATTGTACTTTGTGCTGGTTTTACTATATTTTTAGGAAATATTCATTAATTTTCCCGGAAGACTGCGTGCGATGAAAGCTGCTTTATTTTCAAGATTTTAGTAATTTATTAGTATTTACTTACTAAGCTGAGTTTTCTCAAGATTTCAACTTCTTCTGTTGAATTATTGAAAATAATATATATATATATATATATTTGGGAGGGGGGGCGCTTTTTTTATTTGTAACGCTGAATAATGAAATGAAATCAGGAGGAGGAAACAGAAAACTCATTGTTGGTTTGTTTAGTCATACGGTGAATGAATGGATTATGTTTAATTTATTTGCATATGTTGGAACTTCTTAGAATTTGGTTAAAATTTAGAATTGTTTCTAAGTTTGTTTTATTTGTAAAACTGATGGCTTGAATGAGATTTGTAGACAACTAGAAGAGTCAGTGTTCATTTATTTATTAAGACTGAAAGAATGGCTCCCGTTCAAATTATTAGTAATTTATTTAGCAACATTTTGAAGATTTTAAATCAAGTTTTTGAGTTAAAATTTTCGATTTTTTTTCTATACAAACTTTCTTAGCTATTACCTCAGTTGAACCTACTCATGGAATGGAATTATTAGGAAAACCAGAAGAACAGGAAGCAATTATGATATAAGCGGCTTTCACTAGTTGTCTACTTCAACAATGAATAAATGGGTGTCCTTCAAATTGTCATCAAATTATTTAACATATTTCACTAATTTTATAAATTTTTTATTAATGATATTTACTACTTTCTAAATAATTGTATTTTATTTATAAACTCTGTTGAATTGATGAAAGAAATGAAATTTGTAGAGGAAAATGAATAAGATGGGTGCAATGTTTCGTAAGACATTTTTCTCTTTAATTTGCTTTCCTCCATGCATGATGGGTCCAAGAAAAGAAGACAAGATTAATTTAGGTTAAAAAACACAAGGATTGCCCTTTTTCATATTGGTGAGATGCATATGCAGATAATCAACGGTGGAAAAAAATGGAATTGTCTTCTGCTAATCCACAGCGCTCCTGTTTCACTAAGTGGATGGAATTTCCCTTCTCTTCACATCCACTCTCAGCAGCTCAATTTCCCGCAACGCCTCCCAATAATGTAACACTTCCTGCTATTAGGAAGACTTGGCGGCATATGCTACTGCCTATAGTAGCATTGGCGCAGAAGGACTTCAGAGGGAACATTGATCAAGGCATTGATACTACTCCAAGTACAAGCGATGGAGGTAGCAGTGGTGCTCTGAATGGAAAATCTGCAAGAGGGTCAGGGACTACAGCAAGAGAACGCCGTCTGTTGAAAGTTCGGGAGGAGAAGAGGAAACGGGAGTATGAGCATCTCCACAATTATCCTGCTTGGGCAAAGTACTTTCAGCAATGTCCTTTCATGGTTCTTCTCTTTTATTGCATTTACAGATTGCTATATGTGGATTTTTATCTGTGTTGAATCACGTGCAGAGTGTTGGAAGATGCCTGTAGAAATGATTCTGAGCTTAGAGCTGTTCTGGGAGATAGCATTGGTAACCCTGAGCTCATGAGAAAAAGAGTAAGTTAAGTTCATAGAATTGTGTCCAATTGATGAATGGTTTTGAGAATACAACCAATGACAGAATACTATGCTTACCTTCTTCATTCTTGGGTTGACTGGAAAAGTTTCCAATTCCCCTTTACTTTGTAGAAGTTCCCCTTTTGTGTGGAATAAAAGTGTCCATCTATGCCAAGTTACCTTGGCCTTTGAAATTCTTATGTGAAAGTTCTGTTGGTATTTCTTGTTTAATGGTTCCCTATGGTTCATAGTTGTCAAAGGCAATAGAGGCAGTCGCCTAAGGCGAGAGGCACCAAGGGCGAGGGAAAATCGCCTTTTCCCTCGCCCAGGCGACGCAGTTCAAAGAGGCGAGAAAAAGGTGCGCCTTTTTCCTAGGTAAGAGACGCGCAAAGGTGCCTCTCTGAACCAAGATTTTCCACACAGTTAGAAGTAGTCAAAAAAGCGATTTAAGGGAAGGCAAAAAAAAAAAAAAGAAAGGAGAAATGTAATATAATAGAAAAGCCCTAGCAGTTGATAACAAATTGCAAAGGAAAAGAAGCGCCAAAACTTACCTTATTCCACCCTTCCCCAAGTCCCAGCTGCTGCATCCACCAGTTTCGGCAACCCAGTTCCCGACGATTCTTTTCTCTCTCTCTCTCTCTTTTTATTCTCTGTTCTCCCCGCTTATCTCTCCGCTTTTTTTATCTGTTCTCATTTTTTTCTATTCTCCGCGTTTTTTCTGTTCTCTCCACTTCGCGCTTATTTTTTTTATTTATTTTGTTGCTTAAATGCTTAATTTTGCTTAATGTTGTAACTTGGAACTTTGTTCATTTTATAATCATTATATTCATTTCATTTTTATTATTTTTTGGGTTCATTGAATAAAATTAAATGAATGCCTTATTGCCTTTTTGTTTTCCTTAAAATTTTGTTCGTTTTTATTCTCTAGAATAGTTATTAATTTATTATTCAGAACTTGAATTTTAAATCTAAAATTATGAATCTCTTCTTCAAATCTAAAATAGATATTTCATGCATTTTAGTTTTCTTTTAAGACTATTTGTGTGATGATTTGCACTTATTGCACTTAAAACTTGATTGAGTAACTTGAGTTAGATTTATTATGTTATATTTGTTGCATATCCTATAGGTTATCTACTTTACCTACACTAAAACTTATTAAATACATAATATATTTTATAAATTTTTATTTTCTCGCCTTGCTTCAAAAAGGCGAGCGCCTCTCGCCTCGGGCACTAGGGGCCTTGTTGCCTCGCACTGCTTTTCGCATTTAACAACTATGCTATGGTTAAAGTTGACCTTAATCATTGCTCAAGCTCAAGGGCATGACCTATCTGATTATATTTTTTGGGAAAATTTATGAATTAGGTAGTCCATGCTTAAAATGAGGTAACTTGACAGCAATGCTGAAGTGTCCATAATGGATCACCTCTTTGAATAAGCATCTATATATGTTGATGTGGTTTGATTGCTAGGAGATCAGGGGAGATCTGAAATTTTTGTTGAGTGGTCTGGTGACTATTAAATTGACTGCATTATAAGACTCAAAAAGCTGTTTGCATAGATAACATAGAAAATGAAATGACCTAGATGCAATGTATTCAGTAGCCACTGGTTGAAGTTACTTGAGTATGTAAGAGGGAATCATATCATAACTTCTGGTATGAGTTCAAGGGGTCAAGTGGTACTGTGGTACTTTTGAGCCTTCCAGATGGTTGAGAAGGGCTTCATTGGCATAGGCTTTTGACTTGCCTGTGTGTTTTCCTGGTCAGACTTTTTATATACCTACAAGCATTAGTTTTATTTATAAGCTAAGATTCTAGTGCATCAAATGGTGTATATAGGTATTGTTATGGGCTCTGCGATATCTACTTTCATTGCTTTTGAGATTCTGGTCGTATAATCTGATAGAAGCAACTTTTTGGTATTTTTGTTGTCTTTGTTATTGGTGACGTCCATATTCTATTGGAGGAGTGTATATATTTACTGTTCGAAGTTTTTACATTGCATGTAACTTTCTTTTCTATATTTGATAGGTCGAAGAAAGAGTTCGAAAGAGGGGAAGAGAATTCCATAAATCTAAATCTGGAACTGTCCTTGCATTCAAAGTCAGCTTTAGAGAGTAATACACCTTTTACTTGCATGCATTTGATGCTTCTTCATGTTTCTCTTATCTCAATTCTTCTCGTGTCACTGAACCCTGATATACTCTTGCACTTCTGTCTGTTTTTAAGTGTTTTCAGTTACTCGTATCTATCTTAATGGAACTTAAATATGTAAGAAGTAACTTCCTTCATATATCTATATATTATTATGCCACTCTAGAAATAAGCACAATACAATTTTGGCACATATATTGTATTTCGTTTACCTATAGCACTTTTTAATTTCAGTCCGAAAACAAAGTAACAAAAATATGCTCGGGCTTTTTCTTTAACCAATGGAAGACAGATGATGGGTGTAGAACGTATCTTGGGCTCTTAATTAAAAATCATTTAGCATTCAAAACTTCATCTTGATATGGCATGATTGTTCTAACAATTGGATGATTTCTATTAATATTATCAGTTTGGGCATCCTTAAAAATTCTGGCTGCCTAATCTTGGTTTAGGATGTGATTACTGTACCATAGTCTGGTTTGTCTGAAGTATGGCTACTCCATCTCTATTATCCTGCCCTCGTTAAAAGTAATCAAAGACAAAGAAGTAGGGAACATTCATGGTAATGCTATCAAGTAGAAGTAAATATGTGCCAATTTATGAATTTAAAGCCTTTTCAAGAAGATGGTCATAAGGCAAGATGAAGTAAAACTCCACAAGTAGGCATTTGAGTGCAAAATCTAGCACTTTAAACAATGAACAGAGATCACACGTAAAACTCACCTGTCACGTTTATTGCAATTGTAGTATTTGGATATGTTTGTCAAATTTGAAAAAGAGTTGAGCAGCAAATTTGTTCAAAGATGCTGATGTTCAAAGATGCTGATGTTTCTCTTACTATTGCTTTTCTGATATAAGTTCATTCCTATTTCTATAAGGCCCGTTCCCTTTCCCTTTCAAATTATGTTTTATACCTTCTATTTCATGTATTGCTGCTATACCGAGAAGATTGAATGAGCAGTAAATAAAGAAAAATCCTTTTGAAAGTATTAATATAGTTATATTCTGTCTTACATATTTGAGCAACTGTGCATCAGTACCAGAAAACATATTTTAGTTGTTTCATTTGCAAAATATTGATACAGTTCTAAAGGAATGTGTGATCCTATTAAATTACTTATGGTGCCGGTTAACTCTTGCCTTGTACTATTTCAGTTGTATTTACAGTGTTAATTTTGTCATAGTTTAATCACAAACTCTATCGCTGGTTTGAGCATTTGTTGTATTATATTATGAGACACTCTTTACTTTCAATTTCATTATTCTGAATTGTCAGTGATACCTTCTATAAGATTAATTGTGATGTGAAGAGCCAAATGTCAGAATAATTATGACTTGAAGAAGGCGAGAAAAAAATGAATCTCTCGATTCTATCATTCATGCTTCCATTTACTATTCAGCTGTAAAATGAGTGGAAAAGGGAATTCTTAAGAAGAATTTATTTATGGCATATAATCTGATTAACTCTATTCGTGTATGTATTGCTGAAAGTATTTATACACACAATAGACAGATTTATCTGTCCTCTCTGTAAAGACAGACAAATTTGACCTACATCTTTTGCATGGAAGGATTATCATTATTGATCCACATCTCCTACTTTGATTTACTTTGATTTTTTCATACTCATTGAGATTATGCTTACAGAGTTTTTGTTATGATGCAGTTTTAATCCTCTTGATTCCTACATATGGTTTGAGTTATATGGATCACCTTCTGATAGAGATGTTGACCTTCTTGGTAGTGTATGTAGATTCTCTGTCTTTATCTTTTTGTACTGACTTCTGTCTTATCTACTGTTTGGAAGTGTGAAATTTCTTTATCATTTGTTTGTTGTTATCCTTTGATGTGAACAGTATCACAAAGCTTAAGCCTTTAATATCTTAGTGTTTTTTATGGGGCAGGTCGTTCAAGCTTGGTATGTGATGGGTCGCTTAGGCGCATTTAATTCAGCCAATTTACAGGTTTAGCCTTCTTGAGTTCTTACTATCTTCCTGCACATCTTTTTCGTTGATCAGATTTCAGCAATAAAATCTCTAGAAAGAAGTAAGTATAGGATGGTATTTCCTTGAAAAATACAAGCCTGCTAATTATATTATATGGAGTCCGTATTTTCGTAACTAGATTGGTTCAGGGGCTTTTGGTTCCACTATATTTGGGTTCATTTCCAATATCACTTTGGGTAAAATAATCTTCTGAAAATGTTGTAGAGAATTTCTTCGGGGAATGTATGGAAATGTTGCTCTGTTTAATCAATTGAGTTGATAGGTCGATTTGACGTTTTGGTTTAAGAAATCATGTTTGGTTTACTTGTTTTAAAATGTAAAATGAAGAGTGCATTCTGAAACGGAGTGTAGGTTTTTGAAAAATAGGATGCAGGCTTTGAAAATAGTTGAAAAGTAGAGTTACTTTCCAGGAATGCTTTTAGAAAACATTTCTTGAAAATATCACACACCAAATATGTTTCGTTTTGGGGAAATGAATCAAAACTTAGCCAATTATATGAAAATATGGATTGGATGGGTTCTCTACTCTTAAAATTTGGGCATCTAAAACATTCAGAATGATGAGTAAAATAACTTAAGGTTAATATGTGATATGATCTGATCATATCAAAATCCTTTATGCTCGTGGCTAAATAAAATGTATGCTTCGGGAACAAATGGAGAAGTAGGAGAAGGAGAGATGCAGTTGCCATTATAAGTAATAGACATTTGCTCATGGCAGTATGTTGGATAACTTTGTAATCTGATATTCTTTTATCAAGTCACAATAATATCAGAAAAAGATGCTAAATCAGCTCTTAATCAATGCAGTTGGCGAACTCATCAATGGAGTACAATCCTCTCTACGATGCAGATAAGGGTTTCAAGGTGATGCCATCATCATTTCACAATATAGGTGATGTGGAATTCCAAGACAACTGGGGAAGAGTCTGGTATGAGATTTTGGATGGCCTTTCATTAGTTCATGCTATAATATCATATTCTATGGAATCTGGCTTTCCTACTACTAATATCATTCATGGATGATGTAACAGGGTAGACCTTGGTACAGCTGATTTCTTTTCAATAGATGTTCTTCTTAACTGCTTAACTGTATTAAGCTCAGAGTAAGCATCCATACTTCATTATGCCCAAATGCTATAGTTGCATTTACTTTGTGGTTAATTTTGCTGCATTTATCATATGGTGTTATATCAGAATTCTTTTTAGTCTTAATATGACTCTATCATATGGCAAATTGATTGACCCTTTTCCATGGCAGATATTTGGGCATCCAACAGGTGGTTTTTGGTGGTCGCCGCATGGGAGACTGGGAAGATGGGATGACAAATGCTGACTATGGGTACAAGTCCTTTAAAATATAAAAGATTTTTGACTGGAAGAAACAATTTCTAAAAACTTCATAAAAATTCCTATTACCTATGAGCACCAGTAAATCTGCATGTTAATTCTTGTTGGACTTAATACAGCGATTTTTTGCATGACTAAGTTTTCTCTAGCACCTTTTCTTTTCTTAGACCAGCAGCCATAGCATGCCGTTCCTGCGTAATATTCCTTTGTGGGTTTTTCCTTCTCTCAATATATACGGTCCAATGAGTTGGAACCAAAAGTGAAATTTGCAGAGAAAATTTTAAGTGGTGGAAAGAATCTCTTAAAGAGATTTGGTAACCACAACAAAAATCATAGGGTTGAAAGTGGGGCGGGAGCAATGCACTGCTGAGTGAGTTTTTGAGTGTGGCAAAAATGTATCTCCATTGTGATTTGACCAATTTTATGAAGGTTTATACATATAAACTATTAGAATATGGTATAAGTAACCTGTTTGATATGATCTTGATAATGGGAGATTGCGGTATCATGTAGCCTGTGCTGGCTTCACCATGTAAAAATGTTTCAGGATGAATTTCATTTCTCTGGGTTGCATTTGATCTTTGTCAATAGGGTATAGTAGGAATTTTACTAAGGGTTAGTCTCACATTTGATATGTGAGATTAAGGTGATCGAGCCAGAGCAAATTAGCTCCAAGCATGCGTTGGGCCCACACTATAGCATCAATTAGGTGGTAATCAAATTATAGGGGTTGAAGTGAGATTGGTAATATCTCCGTTCCGATTAACAGTTTGAATGACAAATCTATGTGTCAATAATTATGTGAAATTGCCATGAACTCTCTAAAATCAATTTAGATTTAAAATTTGAATGCTATTCATTTTGGGGCTTAGTTTATGCCTTGATGCCTATGTGATCTGTTTGCATAGATTGGTGGTTGCATAGATTGGTGCAAGCATGCATTGGTAACATGCTTATATTTTACTAACAAATTGGTGCATAATCATGTTTTCATACCACGCCTAGGCGCTTCTTTATTGGTAATAAAATTTGCTCAACTTGGCTCATAGGCAACTACATATTCTACACATGCGCACAAATGTTGTGCACTCTGCCGCCCATGCATATAGCCATAATATGCCTATGCGCAACGGAAACTAGAAAGACCATTATGACCTGAAAAGGAAGATCAAAGAGGAAGATGCCCTGTAAAAATTGATTTGAATAGGAGAATATTTGGAAAAATATCTACTTTTCCGACAATATTCTAATAGCTCCACTGTATCTCATACATAAAACGAGCTATTGAGTGCGGGGACAATTTTGAAAAAACAACCAATATATTGGTGAAAACCATGTATCAAACGTGACATGGTAATTTGAATATGTTGATTTGCCAAATCTAACTTAGACCATGAATATGTTGATTTTGTCAAACCTAATCTAAAGTATCAAACATTACTGGAGATTATCCTAATCTTGCATTATATGCCGTGGGCAAAAATTAGAATACATTATTAATGACTTTTTTATAAAAAAATTGTAAAAAAAATAAAATAAAATTACAAAAATACGGCACTATTCACGACTTTTACGTTTTTGTAGTAAGTTGCAGTCACAGACTGCAACTTTCAACAGTATCACTGTTTATTGCTACAGTAATGAACAGTGATACTGTTAAAAAAAAATTTTTAATTTTTTTTTTTGTGTGCATAAATTATTTTAGGGTTTGTTCTCTTATATTTTGAAAAAATATTTTTTAGCCCCCCAAAATATTTTAAAATGCACTTACATTCTTCAATTTTTTTTCCAAAATAATCTAATTTTTTATCAAAAAAATTCTATTATAATGCATCCAAAAATCCTACACCTTAAAAAGCACACCTATCATCTCATTTTCTGATTACATCTTTCATATCAACCATTCATTTCTTCACTTATATATACATATATATATACACACACACATATATTTTACATATATAAAAATATTAAAATTTTGCCTTTTAAAAAATTCTAAGACTTATATTTACCGAAAAAATATTTAATGTAATAATTAATTAAAAATATTAAATGCCTTATTAATTTTTTTAAAAAGTTATTCTAAATTTTTATAAAGGTACCTCACTAACTAATAAAGCTATCTCACTAACTAATAAAGCTATCTCACTAACGAATAAAGTTATATCACTAATTAATAAAGCTAACTCACTAACTAACAAAGCTATCTCACTAACTAATAAAGCCATCTCACTAATTAATAAATTTATCTCACTAAGTAATGAAGCTATCTTACTAATTAATAAAGCTTTCTCACTAGCTAATAAACCTATATCACTAACTAACAAAGCTATCTCACTAAGTAAAGATATCTCACTAACTAATAAAGCTATCTCACTAACCAATAAAGCTATCTCACTAACTAATAAAGCTATCTTACTAACTAAAACTATCTTCTCAACAACAACCATATGAGACGAGAAGACAACGAGCACGTCGCATTGATGAAGTTTGAAATGCACAACAAGGCCCTGGAAGACTCAATACCTAGCGCTTTTGTATGATGTCTTTGTAATTTATGTGTCTATTTTTTAGTATTTATTATTGTGCAAGTTCATTGTTACATATTTTGCATGCTTTGTTACTTATTTTGTGGAACCATTATTTACTGTCGTTATCATGATCCTAATTCAAAGCATAGAAATATAATTTTATAATTTGTATTTTATGAATCAATAATACTGATATACAATATTCTAAAAGGTATTCCTAATAATGTCCTCCAGTGCCACATGCTCGGCGTTGCCGATGCCTTCTTGGCCGTCGTGGCCTTTCATCATGTGTATCATCATGTGACTCACGATGGCTCGGACCAGCCTCATGGTCATCACGATGATCCGTACTATCTATAAAAGGTATTGGCGAGATATGAAATGAGTGGCGTGCTGGTGTTGAATAATCATACTCCGTTGTTCCCCATCCTAAACCAAGATCAGTAGCTACTAGTTCGGATACAGACTGTCTTCTTGTTGACATATATGGTGGTATAGGCGTTAATTCCGGATCTCCTAGGGGTTGACAATCGTCTCTGTCGGCAAACAAGTTATGCAGCCTATGAACAGGACCTCCCACGTCACTAACACCACCTGACCTAAAAGAATGAGCATCATCATCAGTCGTGTTGTTGGATCTAATGCTGCGTCTCCTCCTTCTCGTATGTGTACTACCACTGAGTTCTTGTTGTTGAGGGACTTGGCTGGGAAAGCATTGTCTAGATGCCAACTGATGAACGTTATCAGCAATTAATCGATGATCATTCCTCATCTGAATGAAGTCCATAACCTCAGCATCATCGGCAACAGAATCACAACTGATAATCAAATTGTGCATTTGATCTGTCTAGAAAAAATATAAGCGCATCATAATGTTAAGTATCATTTAAACTGATGAAGGGTGTATTCTATGATTACTATACATACCACATATTGCCAAGCGCGTGGATCCTCTGGATGGTACCCCGTTCGTATGTTCTCATATGATGGACCTATTAGTCGACGTGTAATTCGATCATACCATAACATATATCCACTTTCCATAGTGATTGATCCGACAATAGGAGGCCCATGCACAATAAGCTGCTCTCTGTTACCCCATTGACCAACATAATTCATGTGATAAATAGACCAATCTTGTCCAGGATGACCTCTACGTGATACGTCATGTAATGTTGAACCTCTTTCAGCCGGTGGTGGAGGAATATGTTGTCGCATACCAAATTGCCTAAGCACTCGTTCTGGATGATGCATCTCAATTATAGCAAAGTTGATTAATGGACACGATGCAGTCCAAAGCCTCGGGGCACACTGGACTGGTAAGGTTTGAATGTCTTGGATTGGATCATATGGTTGCCATATAAACTGCATACAAATGTATTGAGTCATATTTACATAGATAAATAACGTATCAGAATATTTGATGTAACAAGTGTTATTCATACACAATTTTTTACCTCATTTGCCGACATTCTATCAAGCATATCTCTTATGATTCGTACAGAGTGACTTGCTGTTTGCGTGAAGGAATTATAATGCCACCACCTAAAAATCCATTATGTGGGGTGTTAATATAACAATTTATATTATCCATATACACAGAAAAATGTTGCATGAAAATGTTAATAAACTATAACATATATTATCTTACCGAGCACCATATGGAGGAATTGGCAGTCCATCAACTACTTCTGGAGCTTCATTGTTATCGACACGAGAACTTAATCTTATAGGTGTCAATGTTGTAATGCGTGACCACGCCCAAATCTACAATTAATAATTTTTTAAGAGTCATACCTAATTGCTAGAATTAACATAAAGGCAAAATAATACTACTTCACCTGTAACAACTGCATCGCTCCACCAAATTTGATCTTCCTCTACGTGATGCAGTGCAGAGCTCACGATACATGAACGATAAAACTGCGCTACCCCAACTAAAGTTACGGACTTCATAGATTTGCTCCATATGTTGTAAGTAAACCAATGATATTGCAGAACCTGATGAGCTTGGGCACATAAGACCTCCAAGAAGTATCAATGCACAAACACGTGCGTATTGTTGGACCTCCAAAATTGTGCTATGATCCGTAATTCTATTATTATGTACATGGTTTGTAAGAGCAGTAAGATGAAGCTGTGACCCCCTAAGGTCTTGCTCATTCGGAATAAATCCAAGATAACGATGACAATAATCTTGCCACTGCGTGAGGTTGCGAATATAGTCTACACCGGTAACAGCAATACCATCTATCGGTAATGCCCAAATAATTGCTATGTCTTGCAACGTAACTGTAGCCTCTCCTACACGTAAATGAAATGTGTGAGTCTCTGAGCGCCACCTCTCGACCAGAGCCGTGATCACATGAACATCAGTCTCAATATTTCTACAACTGTAGACACCATAGAATCCCATCTCATTTAATAAAGATAATACACGAGGGTATAGAGCTTGGCGTCCTATAATTCTCCAAAATCTTCTATCTCCTCGTCTAACAAATAAAGTATCATCTATATCTCCAGCTAATACACTCTCTGATCGATGGCCATCTTGCATGTATAAGACACTGGGATCACATGGACCATATATATCTCTTATATCCATCTTAAAATAGTTGCTGAAAAAATAAATTCAAAAAATATAATTAGATACATCCAAAATTTAACTCAATAACAATTTTAACAAAATTTGTAATTCAAATAAAAACATAACTCCAATGTAACAAGGTCCGTGCACAATAATAAGTAATAAACAGGAGACACATAAATTACAAAGACATCATAAAAAACGCTAGGGATTAAGTCTTCATGGGCCTTATTGTGCATTTCGAATTTCATCAATGCGACGTGCTCGTTGTCTTGCTCTTGCTTGCGGCCAATCCATTTCATTTTCAATTCGATTGGTACGATCTCTGCCTACATTACGTCGCTCTCGGCGTGCAGGGTTATGAACTAGATCAAAATTAGGATCATCCCAATAATCCTCCGACCACAATGGTTGAAATCTCCCTTTATAAGTTGTAATATAATGTTCCACTTTATAATATTCCTTCACAAGTGATGCACAGTTGACCCCAAATGATCGGCATACTTGCATTGCATGTAAGCAAGGAATTCCATATTCAGACCATTTCCCACATGAGCACTCTCGTGTCCGAAGCTTCACAACATGAGTACGATTCCCACGTGATGTGTCCATCCTAGTAATGACAGAAGCTGATTGTTGAGCGTAATCAACCTTCTGAACGAAGTGATTAACAGAATGATGCTGCCATTTTGTGTATATGTGAAAAGCATAATCAGCCCATAATTGATCATTTTGCCTCATCTTCCGGCCATTAGTGATCCGGCGAAGAAAATATTTCACGCAACGATCAAATGTTGTTTGCACAATAGTTGTAATTGGTAGTCGACGAGCACCTTTTAACACCCCATTTATACATTCGGACATGTTTGTAGTCAAAATACCAAACTGCCATCCTCCATCATGAGATAATGTCCATTGGCTCTTGTCTATCCGCTCCAAGTAGGAGTAAGCACGGTCATTAATACTCTTTATGTCCTCCATCAATTTTTCAAATTTTCGGATTTCAACTGCAGCACCGGCTTTCCAACACATGTCCTTCAATTTTCTTTTACCATCATTTGCACACTGGCAACCCCATAACTTGGATTACCTCGAACAGTGTCCAATAGGTCTAAAGCAATCATATTTCTGCTTAAATTTCGATGATCCATTGAAACCTCATCCATAAGGCATGTGTGAGGACTTCCATACTTGGTTATTCTCCATAATCCCTTTTTCTCTTTAAATATCCCCCTCACACTCCACGAACAAGAAGGTTGTCCTCTGTTATAATGTTTGCACACCACTTTCTATAACTTTGGTGTGCTCTCAAGAACCCGATATTCTCGTCTGGACACTCGCACTGAATAATCTTTCACAGAAGTGATAAGATGCTCCTTACTCTTGAATACCATTCCCACGTGGAGTACTCCTTTACTTGAGTCGTAAAACTCAGTCCAACCACGAGTTGGAATATCCACAGAATCTGCTGGTATAAATATATCATTATCATCTATTGCAAAGAAAAATGGATATACGGGATACATACTTGGTTGCGTAGTCATGGATGTGTGCCTTCTCGTCTCATGTGGTAGTTGTTGAGAAGATGTTCCCTCGCCGTGTGAAGGCAACAACTCTTCCATTGTATCAATATCTACCTCATCATCGTCACTACCACTGAAATCATCATCACTATCATTTTCATCTGGTTCTGAATCCCTTAACTCTTCATCACGAAAACTATCTACTCGTGGCTCTGGTTCATCATCATGAACGTCATGCGTTGGGTTATCTTGCTCTCCTTAAAAAACTTGATGAGAGGTAGAAGGGCCTTCACCAAAATCATGAATCCCAATATTTTCAAACCCTTGCGTGACCACAGGAACATTTATTTCTGTTTGAGTTGGGTATTGTTGATCCCATTCAAAATCTTGGTGAGAGACAAATTGACCTTCAGGTTGCATCAAAAGCCCCATGTAAGACCCCACTCCAACAGTATTATCAACACCAGTCTGACTTATTGCTTCTGTCTCAACATATATTTCCACATTATCAAGTTGGCACTGTGGACCAAACAACATAGATAAACCACCATCATTCTGTATTTCCACAAGTGTAGATATCCCGTACTGTTTATCCAAATAGAATTTTGCTTGAATTTTTAGTTTGTAGCTATTGCTATCAATAGCTGTCGCTCCATAGATTTCGTGGCACAGATCAGAATATGCAATTTCACGAGAGACTCTAATAATACTGCATGCTGGACGATCATAACCCACTGAGCGAGAATCTCTAGTAATATTTCCGCCAAAGTATATTAGAACAACAATGGTACTCGACGTCGACATACCTTCCACAAATACACACATAAATTATATTAATTAATCAGTCTAATCAATAATTATCATAATTTAATCTAATTTAATTAACTCATAAAAATATATAAATTTAAATATATTAACAAAAATTTAAATATACTAACAAAAATTTAAACACTAACAAAAATTTAATTAACTCATAAAAACACAAATCTATAAAAATATAACAACATTTAATACATTAATCAAATTTAAACTAATATAATTTAATCTAATTCATAAATTAAATTTAAGCTAACATAGTAAATCATATTTTAAACTACATTTACAATTAATAATATTAATAAACGCATAATGACATATAAACACTCCTCCCTATGTACATCATCATCACGCAAGAAATTAAAAACCAATCAGCAACAAATGAGAAGGCTCCACCCCTTCTCCCAACATCCCATCCTCCTTTGTGAATCCACCAATTCTAAATATTTTTAAAGTACTATACTATAAAAATATTACAAAATTAAAGTAAGATATTCAAGCTTACCTTTATAATGCTCCACTAAAATTAACACAGACAAAAGATTTCCACAAAGTCAAGATAGCCTGCATCATTAGGCACATGTTACTAGGATGGACACATATTTATTAACAAATGATAATTTCACAAACTGAATGAGAATTTAAATTTTAATACAATTCAATATGTAGTACCACAAAATTTAACTCAATAACAATTCTAATAAAATTTGTAATTCAAATAAAAACATAACTCTAACAAGTATAACAACATATAAATCTAACATAAAATGTAATCCAAATTTCAACTAAAACATAAATTATTATTTCTGTTAAATCAAATTATTATACAAAAAATAATAAATTATTATTTGAGTTTAACCAACACGTTAATCAAATTTCAACGCAAACATGATTAAGTTTTAACTAATTGAAATATAATTCATAAAACTAAAACATAAATCAAATTTTAACTAAAAAATAAATAAATTTTAACTAATTGAGACAAACTATATAATACATATTTAATATAACTAAAACATAAATCAAACTTTAATTAATGGAGATAATTAACCAAAACATAATGAACATAACTAAAATATAATTAAATTTTAGCATAATTAAAAAACTTACCTCAATCAATTGAAATAATACACAAGTATACACCCTTCAAACCTGAAACAATAACCCAAAATATCATTTTATTTAATTATTTATTTTACTTAAAATTAAAAAAAAATATATATATATATATAAGGAGACCCAGATCTGGCCGGCCGGTCGGCCGCACCAAAAAAGAATAAAAAAAGAAAAAAAAAATGAAGAAGAGAGGAGGAGGAGAGGGAGGAAGAGAAAGAAAGAGTAACCTGAGTCGTATCAAATGAAATGAAAATGAACCAAAGGTTTTTATTACTATTAAACTAATATTTCTTTTGAAAAAAAAATTTAGAATAATTTTTTAAAAAAATTAATAAGGCATTTAATATTTTTAATTAATTATTACATTAAATATTTTTTCGGTAAATATAAGTCTTAGAATTTTTTAAAAGGCAAAATTTTAATATTTTTATATATGTAAAATATATGTGTGTGTGTATATATATGTATATATAAGTGAAGAAATGAATGGTTGATATGAAAGATGTAATCAGAAAATGAGATGATAGGTGTGCTTTTTAGGGTGTAGGATTTTTGGATGCATTATAATAGAATTTTTTTGATAAAAAATCAGAGTATTTTGGAAAAAAAATTGAAGAATGTAAGTGCATTTTAAAATATTTTGGGGGGCTAAAAAATATTTTTTCAAAATATAGGAGAACAAACCCTAAAATAATTTATGCACAAAAAAAAAAAAAAAATTAAAATTTTTTTTGAAAAGTATGACTGTTCATCACTGTAGCAATGAATAGTGATACTGTTGAAAGTTGCAGTTACAGACTGCAACTTACTACAAAAACGTAAAAGTCGTGAATAGTGTCGTATTTTTGTAATTTTTTTTTTTTTTACAATTTTTTTATAAAAAAGTCCATTATTAATACTTGAAATCAAACGTGGCCAAAAGAAATATATGAAAAGTTTACATCGTAATGAAGGAGTTATGGGGTGTCAAGGACGAGTCCAATATATATAGGGGATGCAGCTAGGAATTGTAACTTCCTATTTTTCTTCTTTATATTTTCTTCTTTTTCTCTACATAATTTCCTCATATTCTTGCTTATATTTTCTTCTTCTTTTTCATTATTAATTTCTTCTTCTTTTATATATATATATATATATATTTCTTCTCTTTCTCTTTATAACTTCTCATTTTTCTTTATAATAGCTATTATTGCACGTGGTTTCTACTTGCATAATTTTTATTTTAAAATAATACATGTTAGTTGTGTATATTATCAACATTCTCTATACCAAAGTTTGGCATGCATTTTAAAGTATATATATATATGATTTGCATAATGATGATAACAATCAAAAGTAAATTTTTTTGATTATATAAATAGTTGCAGAAGAAATAATAGAAAAATTTTAAGTATATGGTAGTTGTAAGAGAAATAACGGGGAGTTTAGTGGTTGTTAGGATAGGTACATGATAAATACTAGCAATTGGTGCATGTGCATTTGAAATATTGAAGTACAGTTGTGGTACGTACATACATGAGGTATATGCATAAAAAAATTTATTATAATTTTTATGTTGTCTAATTAATGCACATATATTATTTCAAGTGGATGATATTTTAACTGGATATGAAACTTTGAAAAACATTTTTTTGGGAATATTTTTTTCTCATAAAGTGGGAGTACAAAATGGTGGTAGTATGAGGATAATAGTTGGAGAAAGTAATTGGCAGTTACTTATATAGTTACTAGCATGTGCCTAGTGCGATACAGTGAAAATAGTTTTAATATTGAAATAATTTATTTATAATAATATTTATTTTACTTCATGTGATTAAAAAATAAATTATAATTATTTTTAGTATTTCAAGAAAGAAAATTTGTTGCTAATAAAATAATGTGAACATTTTAATTAAAGATATTATGTTTGAAGATAATTTGTATTTGAATAAGTTGTAGAATATCAAGATTTACTAACTTTAAGTTATAAGTTATGCAAAAACTTTTAAAATAATAAAATTTTAAAAAAATAAATGAAAGAATTAAGAAAATAAAATTAGAGCAAAATATTTTATTAAATATGTTTTTTAAAGTAGGTATATATATTTATACATACATCTTTTGATATGATAAATAAGCAAATGATTTTTTAAAATACAAGGCTTTTTTGTACAGCTTCTTAATAACATGGAAGTTACAATTATAATTTTCATGACATTTGAGATTTTTTAATGTTAAGTATTTTTTAGATTAAATATACAACCTCTTTGTACTTTATCTATGAAAATAACTTGTATTAGGTTCTATTTGAACTAATTCAGTATGTAGTTTGTTTAATTTTTATAAACTAAAATATCTCTTAATATTTTATATAACTCAGATAAATAAAATTTTATTTATTTTTATTTACATATGAAGTTATTACCAACTCCTATGGTACAATTCTTGTGTAATAGGTTTGTCACTAAAATTTTATCTCCTGGAGTGGTTACTCTATAAGGTTCGGTAAGTACCATAGGTTTATCATTCAAGAACTCGGCATATCTCTTAGCCACAAAAGATTGTGTAGCTCCACAATCAAACAATGCATAAGTAGGCACTTTGTTGATTTAGACCATACTTGTCTTCGACATTACTTGCTTCCTACTGCGTCATAGCTAACACCCTTGCATTTCCTTTGGGATTCTAGTTCTGATTTGGGTTTCCAGTGGCTTGGGGTCAAGCAATGGGCATGCGGAGATTCAGTTACCCGCCTGGTCGCATCGGAAGCATGCCCCATTCCTCCATCTACATTCTCCTCTATGTCTCCTATGACAAAATTTCACATTCCCCAGGTAGAGTTTGTGGTTGATTTGGTGTAGGTTTCTTCTTATTAGCTTGAGTCACTAGTACTTGCATTGGGGGTCCTCGACCAAGTTTCAACTTGTTTCTAGACCTTTTCAAGTTGTTCTCCGCATCCCTTCTCTTTATGTGAGCTTCAGCTCGTATCACAGCGCCTAATAGTTCATTAAATCTCCTAGCTTCAAACACGGCTAATGCTGATTGAATTATGCTTTTCAACCCTCTTGTAAATTTATGGATCTTCAATTGTGGATATGCCATAATAGTGGGCGAATACTTCCTAAGCGAGTGAAGCCTGGCTGAATACTCCACGGATATATCCAGAAGTTGCACCAAATTTTCGAATTCTATCATCTTTTGAAACCGGATGGCATTGGGAAAGAAGTGCTTAAGGTAGGCCTCTTGGAAACGTGCCCATGTAATGGGTCCTCCAATTAGCGTAGTGGGTGATACACCTTCCCACCATATTGAGGAAAGGTACTACTACTCTTGGTCTAACTTCTAAAGGAACTTCCATCAGTTCGAAGTTGTCTTCTATCTCTTTAAGCCATCTTTGCACTACTTCGAGGTCATGAGTCCCATCAAAAGTAGGTACACAGGCTTTTCTAAAGGCCTCATAATGGAATTTGGTCCCCATGTTAACAAATGGCTACTGAGCTGTCTGCATAGGATGTTGGTTTTGTGTTTGCACAGCTTGTGCTATAGCGGTAGCAATTGCTATTAAACCCTCTTGATGAATCCCATTTTGAATAGTTGGAGGTGGGTCTTGTGTGTTGGTTGGTGGTTGGTCGTTTAGCTCTTGTGGCCGACTTGCATAATGGGGATTTTGGTTGGAACGTCTAGGTCTACCTTCCATTTCGTAAAGTAGGAATGTAGTAGTCATAATAAGTCGATAAATCTTTGCAGCATATGAGTCCTTTTAATAAGTTAAGTTTGAAAAAAAAAAAAAAAATTGTATCTAAGTCAAAAGAAAAATTTATATTACAGGTGGATAAAAAAAACTCATGTTCAATAAAGTAAAGCAATAATAATCCTAGAAATCTAACCTAAACAATCCTAATCTATTACAACTCCCTCAAGGGGTTCTTCTTTAGGTTCTTCCTCGAGTTCCTCTTCAAGATGGTTTTGGATCTCCTCCCTCAGATTATCATTCTCACACTAAAGTGTGACCCTTATTTCCAACTAGCGGCTCAATTCATGCTCAAATTCTCGTCTAACTTTCTCTAATTCTCTCCTAAGTTGACGATATCCTTGTTCTAGCTCATTACCTCTTTTTTCTTCATGACGAACATAAGATTTGTACCTTGCACTCTCAAGTTCTAGTTCTTCATTTCTACTTAAACTTGCATTGAGACACTTTTGAAGGGCATTATTAATTCCAACCATTTATTTGTATTGTTCTAATATTTTGTTAACCATTTTTCGTGGAGGTAGAGGGAAATATCTATGAGCTGATACTCTGGGGTCTTTTGTCAAGATTTATTTTCGACCTACAACAATCCCATGAAAATAAAATAAAATAAGGTATTTACTATAAATATTACGAGAATTATCAAATTATGCCATTCACTTTCATGCAAAATTTGTAATTGATATATCTTTGTTTAATTAAATAGGCAACTTTAAGTTCCACCGAGTAAGATAGACAAAAACTACTAAAACCAGTCTCATATTATTCTCTCTCTCCCCCCTTTTCTTATATATTAATTACTAATACCATATATTATATATGCACATTATATATATGAGAGCAGCATGTGTATTAGAATAAGCACCGGTGTAGACATGTTGTATGTAGTTCTAATAATACATATATATATATATATATGTGGGACCAATACAGAAATCATCCAAAAATTCCGAACTTTTATACGATTGGAATTTCAATGGTAATGACTCAAAAATCCATTCCAAAAACCAATTCCTAGAGGATAACACAATTATCTAAAAAGGAAGAAACACCCTTTTGCTTATGTGTGTGTGTGTGTATGTTTTTTAAGAGTGCCCATTTTAGATATCTATATATCTGTATGTATATCTGTATACAAAACTTTTTTCAAGATGAGAGAGAATCATAACAAAGAAAGATGAAAAAGAAACATAGTAGAGAAAGAAGGAAGAAAGATGCACCGCATTTTTATTTTTACTTTTTTGTTTAAAAAAAATTGGATAATGGCTGCCCAGTTATGATTCAGAAAATTTGAATTGCTAGAAATTTCATATACTATGTTCTAAAGACAAGCTAACTGACCATTCTTGAATTATTATTTTTATTATTATTATATGGAAAAAGAAACTGGCGTCTTCATGTGGGAAAGAAGAAAAAAAAGAAATTTGTTTGTAACCTATAGCTATAGGTTATGGGCCATTAACCATATATATCCACATATATGTATAATATATAACAACTTTTGTTGTGTTTCTAGTCTGGAGCGTAACAATATGGGAAATTGTTAGTTCTTTTGCGCCCACTTCAGAACGTGACGCCCTCGTCGGGACGTGACATAGATTCAAGATCAGTCACTAGGCATTGGGACTTTAGAGGTGGCTCTCACAGGATCAAGAGGTGGCTCCCACAGGATCACTTTGTCATGCAGGTTCAAGAGGTGACTCCCACACATATAGCACTTTACCCCATATAGCACTTAGGTCCCAATATTCCGGATGGTGATGGCTTTGATACCACTTATGTCACGCCCCAAATTTGGAACATAACACGGCAGTGCCCCTAAGCCCAAAGACTCAATAATACTAAGCCTCAGATCCAATAGAGCATGCTAAATTTTCAAAAAATTTTATTAAATAATCCTAAGAATAGATCATCTCAAAAAAAATAATTCTAGTACTTGTCTTAATAATCAAACTTGAGTATCCAAAACTTCAGAGAAGATTTCCTAACTAGAAATTTTACACATGAAATAAAAACCTATTCTAAAAACACCAATATCTTGTCACCATCTCCAATACTACTTATCTCCCTCGTCCTGAAGTAAGTTATCTATAAAATGGTGAATTGATATTTTATGAGCGACACTTCGTCCACTAAATATATCTCTTTCTCCTCCTATAGGATTAGGGCATGTATAGATATCAATAAGAAGAAAAGATGTCATTGAAAATAAGAATATTCCCTTTCAAAAATAAAACAATTAGTATGCCAAAAATTCAAGATCTAGATTATCAAAGTGAATCACAGAATATGGTGGTTTTTTTCCCTTTTTTTTTGCGGGGGGGGGGGGGGGGGGGGGGAGCAATTAAGAACAAAGATTGAACACTTATCAAAATATTCATTAATTAATCATGCTCATGAACTTTTGGGATCCTAATAAGTTATTTTGGCCAAGATTTTAACTACAATGCCGTTATGTGGCTTCAGAGGTCTTAACTACAATGCTGTTAAGAGTGACTTCAGAGGTATTAACTACAATGCCATTAAGAGTGGCTTCATAGATCTTTTGCTACTGTAACCCTATAGCACAGTTATGGAACTCGTTCCTACCAATTGCTTTTTGATTATTCAGATCATAGATCTTTCTTTATTATTTATTTCAACAAAGAATACTATGTTTTATTCAAAATTTAAAATAAAAAATTGTTTTTACATGCTTAAATCCTAAAAAGTAAGTTTTATGCACATGAAAAAGTCTTTTGAACAATTATCTATTTGTATATGAAAAATTCTACAATTAAACCATTAGATAAAAAATAACACCTATTTTCAATGTAGAAATCACTTATGCAGAAGAATATTTTCAATAGAAAAAGAATAGAGATTTACTTACACCAAAATCTTAAAACTCAAAATTTCTCTCAGATTTGATCTATCACTTACACGTTCTCCACCAATTCTATGAAAAAGAAAGAAGTTAATATCCAATAATGAAATTTCCTACAGATTTTTAAGGAGAAAATAAAGAAAATTCGTATTTTCTTACCTCTACGTATGGCTTCTCTGTTTCCTACTCTATAGGTATTTATACTATCAGACTAAGTATTTTGAATAAACTAAAATTCTTATCTTCTTGAGAAGATAAATCTATCCTAATTTTGATCAGTCTCAATCTTAGATAACAATAACTCATCATATTTTATCATGGGAAGATAATTTAGAATCCTAGTCTTATCACAATTAGGTGGTTAGGCTTATGATTACATCTTTATTCAAAAATCCTAACTCCTGCAAATTTAATTATCCTAAATCAAATGGGTTAAAGAAATTAGTAATAATAATATCATAAAAACTTTCGGGTATTACATACAATTTTTTTATCTAGATATATCGAGAGAGGTTGCAATTAAAATAATAGCAAAATAAAAATTCAATATCAAAGATAAATTCTTATATGAACATATAAAAATATTTGAAAATATTATGGAAAATGAATATATAAAATATAACAACCGAAATTAAAAAATATTGCATGCTGATATTTTTAAGTAATATAAAAATTATAATCCTAAGTTGGCCACAAAAAATTTAATTTTAAATAAATAATGTAGAAATAATAAAGTAATAATGTTGATAAAATATTTAAAAATATTAGAAGAGTATCTAATTAATTTAGAATGAAAACAAAACAAAAACAATACAAAGATGCTTTCTAAAAAAATATTAAAAACTTTCTATGAGGTAAGCTTTAAATTAAAAAGGAAAAACCATCATTATGTTATGCTAATTGGGGAAAGTGGCCACGCAATTAAAAGACTTTCTATGAAATAAACTTTAAATTTAAAAGGAAAAAAAATCATTATGTTATGCTAATTGGGAAAGTGACCCTGCAATTAAAAATATAGAATTCTAGTACAAATGATGTAGAAATTAAATATAAAAGGAATAATTGTAGAATACAATAAATTTATAGATAAAATAAATAGAATATTTATCTGTTAATCTTGTGATAAATTAAATTTATAAGATAGAATTTTATGATAAGAGTACTTAATATGGTACTTATAAAATATTTTTTAAGTTATAAACATCTTTAATCAGATAAAATTGTGATTATAGATATTTTTAGAATTACCTTATAAGATAAAAATCTATATTGCAATTTGTATAAACACAAAATGATAATTTAGTTATAATAGATAAGATGGTTGTATTAAAATAAAATAAAATATAAAAGTGAATAAATAACCAATGAAAAATTTTAATTAAATTAAAAAACTCAAAATTCTAAGAATTCGACATTTGGTCAAAATTGCACAATTAGATAAACATAAAATTGTGCTATATAATATGGTATAAATGAGAATTTAAAACAAAAATAAGGGTATTTTATTTTATTTTATTTTATTTTAGACGAAACGGTATAATTATTACGTAGCAAATAATTAAGTGATACAACATATCCTCATAATATAACTTCTAGTACTATCAACCAAAGATACTACTCATCAAACTTATCTAGGTGCTAAAATGATCCATTTGGTAGTCAGTGTGCAAACTGAAGTATTTCCAATGTGGATCTCCTTCCCTTGCCGAAAATGGTTTGATTCGCTGATACCATAAAAACCAACAAGTTAACAACAGGTCGAACTAAGCAGCCCTTGGTTTAGTGTAAATAGACTGCAACCAACTCTCAATATCTCCATCCAAAGTGCATACCGTTAAATGTGGTGTGTTTGAAATCTCTCAAAGTTGTCTAGGAAAGTGACAACTTGTGAATAAATGCAAGACATAAAGTTTCTTCATATAATACACATAAAACATCGTATAGATACCACACCTTTGTAAGATTATCATACATAGGGAGGGCATTGCAACACATATGCTAGACAAAATGTTTCACCTTAGGCGGTAATCTTTGAGACCAAATGAATAAATAACTCAGATATGGTGTGTCACTAAATGAACCCAATAAATATAGCACACGTCTTCTGCAAGATGACATAGCTAAGAAATACGCACCGTAAGCACAAATTTATTTGTCTGCAATAAATAAAATTACAAGACAAAAAAAATCTATACAAATAAGAATGAAATTAAAATCTATCAATTGTAGATCCAATCTCTAGTCTAATCCTCTAATTTTTCCCTTCCAAATATAATCTTAAATTTAATGAGCTCTGCGAAGAACGTCTTGAACGCCATAGATATCCTTAAATTTTATTTGAAGAAATAACGCCAATTTGAGGGTTTTGTATCTTAATCTCGAATCAAACGCCAAAATATATGAGCTCTGCGAAGAACGCCTTTAATGTCGTGGATTTCCTTAAATTTAATTTGAATAAAATAATGCCAATTCGAGAGCTTCGCACCTTAATCCCGAATCAAACATCAGAATATGATGAGTTCCACGAAGAATTCCTTGAATGTCATGGATCTCCTTTAATTTGATTGAGAGAATTGCTGGACTCCTTCAAAGTTTCTCTTACTTGCTGGAATTTGTGTTGTGTGTTGAGTAAGCCTTGGTAACCCCTTTTATATAGATGCTTGGTGGGATATCATTTCCAGATTGACTTGAACTTCTTTGAGGGTTATCTCTTTGATAAGGTAGTACCAAATATCAATAGATAATATCAAGTGTGAAGAGATATTATCAAATATCAAGATATAGTATCAAATATTTTTGATTTGATTGGCCCATAGACATAGAAACTTTATCTTTGATACGTATCAATGTTTGATTTGCACATAAAATAAATAGTAGAATATTAATTAAAAATAACTTTTTAGCTTTTGAAATTAAATTTAATAAATTCGAAGATAAATAGAAAAATTTTGAATTAAAAACTAGCATATTATTTTATACGTATCACTCTTCAATTGGGAAAAATTGATATGTCTACAAATGCCTCCGCTTCAAGACTTGGCGAAAGATGTGCCAATCATCCACGCAAGAGGCAAAGCTTGAAGTAATTGAGAATTTTTCTTTCTTTTCTCTCTATTTTTCACATGCATCTGCAATAAGAACATCCTCAAAGCATTCCTCGAGCTATGGTGCCTAATAAAAAGGTCAAGTTATAATATAATTCAAAGTAAATATCCTTTTAAGGAAGGTGTGACGTACATAGTTTATACTCATGCAGGCCAGGAGAAAACATGCAGTTTAGGCTCATGCATCAGGGGCATATTTAACTTGAATAGACATCTTATACTTGTATCAATGAGTCCACTTGAATTTGATTGACAATTTATACTCATGTCAAGGAATTTACTTGAGTTTGACTCAATAGACAGTTTACACTCTTATCAAGAAATACATGGGGAGAATTTGAATATTTAGATAGTTTATGCTTGTGCCTAGGAGTCTTATTGTTAAGCTCTTATAAAGGAGTATATGGGAAAACTTTAAATATTTAGATAGTTTATGCTCGTACCTAGGAGTCTTATTGAAAATTTAAGCTCATATCAAAGAGCATATGTGGTGACTTTGAATATTTAGATAGTTTATGCTCGTATTTAGGAGTCTTATTGATAGATTAAGCTCTTATCAAGGAGTACATGAGGAAACTTTGAATATTTAGATAGTTTATGCTCGTATCTAGGAGTCTTATTGATACTTTAAACTCTTATCAAGGAACATATGGGAAGACTTTAGCTTGAGAATTTTAGATAGTTTATGCTCGTATCTAGGAGCATTATTGACAGTTTAGACTCTTATCAAGGAGCACATGGGGAGATTTTGAATATTTAGATAGTTTATGCTCATCTAGTAGCATTTGGAATTTGAAGACTTAAACACTAGACTTGAAGACTTGAAGATTTGAATCTTTGATTTGGAGACTTAAAAAATTGTGTCTTGGTCATGGAAACTTAGAGACTTAATCTTTTAACTTGAAGACTTGATTTTTAGATTTGAAAACTTGGAGACTTGAGAATTTTAGATAGTTTATACTCTTATTTGGGAGTATTATTGACAATTTATGCTCACATTGGCATCACTTGAGTCTTCTTGTTCATCGAAATTCATGCTCGTTTCAATATTATGTGTACGAGTTGCAAAATCTGCAAAATTTTTTATTTAATTCCTTAAAGTATATGGCAAAGACTCCAATGCATTCCTTGGACACGCAGCTCAATGGCTGAAGCCTCTAATAATTTATGTTTGCAATTAAGCCTCAAATTTCTCCAGCAATTGCTATAGTAATGGCTGGTTCTTCCATTGGTGAGAGTTGATGAGTTCAATCATGTTGACTGCCCTTCGAATGCTGTAGAAATGATTGGGGAACTGTTGTTTTAGTTGGCCCCAACTATCAATGGAGCCTGCCTCTAAGTAAATATACCAATCGAAAGCATCATCCTTTAATGATTGAACAAATTGCTTAATTAGATTATCTCCATATGTCCTAGCCTTTTTACAAGTCTCAATGAAATGAGCCATGTGCTGCTTTGGGTTGCCTTTGCCATCAAATTGCTGAAACTTTGGGGGTTGGTAACCGATCGACGTCTTCAAATCATCTATCCTTTGAGTATACGGTTTAGAGTAAGTCATAGACGACTTAGAACTTTCATCAAGCTTGTCTTTGATAGTCTCCATGATAAACTCCTTCAGTGGGTCGATGAGAATTAATCCAGTCGAAACTTCTAGTTCTTTTGTTGCAATCTCATCATTTTTGGTTGGTTGTCTGTGTTTCGCCTTCATATTGAGCCTCAATTTATTTTTTCATCATGCAACTGGCATCAAGATTGTCCACTTTGCTCATCAATTTGGAAATTTGAAAGTCTCGCTCTTGGACATGCTTTGTGAGTCCTTCAATGGCCCTGGTCAAATTTGAAATTTGTTCCTCCAAGGTTATAGCATTTGTCACCATCACCATGCTCGAGAAATTTGATGTTGAGTAGGGAATGGATGATGCGGATTCTTCCTTCGAGTCTCCATCATCTTCATTCACATTAATAAAATGCGGCAACACCTTTTTCATAGCAAACGAAGGAGCTACCTCCGAAGATGATTGCAACTTCTTGGATATATATCTTGTGATGAAGCCAACACCTTTTGCTCTAGCACTTGAGGAATTTGAGGTAGTAACTTTTAATGCTGCAGTCTTGTTGGCGGCTATGATACTTCAGCCTTGATGAAGGAAAGAGATAAGAGGTCGAGATTGTCCTATTGGGCATGCCAAATTTTGTAAGCGCAAATTTATTTATCTACAATAAATAAAATTACAAGATAAGAAAAATCTATACAAATAAGAATGAAATTAAAATCTATTAATTGTGGATCTAATATCCAATCTAATTCTCTTATTCTTCTTTTCCAAATATAATCTTAAATTTAATAAGCTCCGCGAAGAACGCCTTGAATGCCACAGATTTCCTTAAATTTTATTTGAAAAAATAATTCTAATTCAAGGGTTTTGCATCTTAATCTCAAATCAAACGCCAAAATATATGAGCTGCACGAAGAACACCTTGAACGTCATGGATTTTCTTAAATTTAATTTGAATAAAATAACGCCAATTTGAGGGCTTCACTCCTTAATCCCGAATCAAACGTCAGAATATGATGAGCTCTACGAAAAATGCCTTAAATGCCGTGGATCTCTTTAAATTTGATTAAAATAATTGCTGGACTCTTTCAAAGTTCCTCTTACTTGCTGGAATTTGTGTTGTGTGTTGAATAAACCTTGGTTACCCCCTTTATATAGATGCTTGGTGGGAGACTTCCCGATTGACTTGAACTTCTTTGAGGGTTATCTCTTTGATATGATAATACCAAATATCAAGGGATAATATCAAGTGTGAAGAGATAATATCAAATATCAAGATACAATATCAAATATCTTTGATTTGATTGGTCCATAGGCATAGACACTTTATCTTTAATTAAAATTAACTATTTATCTTTTGAAATTGAATTTAATAAATTCCAAGATAAATAGGAAATTTTGAATTAAAAACTATCATATTATTTTATACGTGTCATTCTTCAATTGGGCAAAAATTGATACGTCTACACGCACTTGTCACTATAAATTTACAACTTTGATTGTAATGCCAGACTAAGACATCTTGAATTTGAGAGCCACGCAATGGAATAGCAAGGATAGCCTCTGTATCATCATGGTTAAAAATTGATCTAATCAAAGCTTCACTCCACCTTCTTGTCATGGCATTGATTAAATCACTAACCATAGCATCTTTAGCTAAGATAGAGCTAAAAGAATATACCCAAAATGACGATAATCTAGGAATCCAAGGATCATGCCATATAGGAATACCATGCCCATTGCCTACCTTAAACCTCAAACCATCAAATAGAATACGCTTAGCATCCCAGATACTTTTTCAAGTAAGAGAGGAAGTACTACCTCAAATAGCCTCAGAAAGAGAAGTATGAGGGAAATACCTAGCCTTCATTAATCTACTTGGTAATAAGTGAGGATACATAACTAGACGCCAAGCTTATTTCACCAACATAGCCATATAAAAACCCTTTAGATTCTAAATCTAAGACATCTATCTTTCTTTTGTCCCAAACCTTCCCATTTGATCTAATGAATTTTATTAGTACTTTGATTGCCCCACCAAAAATTAGCCATCATAGATTCCATCTCTTTGATTAAATTAGCTAGAAGTTTGAAGCAACTTATCGCATATGTTAGAATGTCCAGCACCACAAATTTTATCAAAATTTGTTTACCTGCTCTTGATAAACATTTCTCACTTCATACTTGAACATTCTACAGTACTCGCTCTCACAAATAAGCAAACACCTCATCTTTGGCCTTTCTAATATATGAAGAAAGACCAAGGTATTTATCATGTTTATCTTCCATGCGCATTCCAATTATCCTTTGGATGAGTCCTCCCTATTCAAGTGCGGTATTTTTTCTAAAGACCACCGTTGATTTCTGCAAATTAATTTGTTGAGTAGAAGCTAGAGCATAACTATCCAGTATATCTTTAATACATAGAGCAACCCTCTGCTTCGCTTGGCATAAAATGAGTGTATCATCTGCTAAGAATAAGTGTGTAATACTTGGTACACCCCAACAAATCTTACACCTTTTAAAAATCCTTCATATTTCTTGCATGTAATTAGCGAACTTAAAACCTCTAGACAGAAAAGAAATAAATAAAGCGATAAAGGGTCCCCTTGAAGGATGCCCCTTTGTGGATGAAAAAAGTCATATTGTTTCCCACTGAGAATCATTGAGTATGAAATAGTAGTAATGCGCCTCATGGTGATACTGATAAATCTCTCAGCAAATCCTACTCTATGCAACACACTCTCAAGAAAAGACCATCCAACCTTGTCATATGCTTTACTAATATCTAGCTTAATAGTCATATGCCCTTGATGACCTCTAGAATTAGTTTACAAAAAATGATTTATTTCATAAGCAATTAGCACATTATCAATAATTAAATTAGAAGAAACAAAAGCTGATTGAATTGTAGAAATGATTGAATCCAAAAAAGGTTGAATGCAGTTTGCCAATGTTTTTGAAACAATTTTATACATCACGTTACAAAAGACTAATATGAAAAAATTGACAAATGGTCTCAAGGTTTGGACATTCAGGAATCAAGACTATATGAGTATAATTAAATTTAGGATAATCAAACCATGATAAAAATTAGGAATATATTCACAAACATCATTGCCAACACTATGCCAAAATTTTTGAAAGCATAAAACAGGCATACCATCATGTAACACCCCGAATTTTGATTCTAAATTATAAAATTATTGTTTTAGCAAATAAAATACAAATTCAATATAGCGGTATTAAAATAATTTTGAGTTGAATTTTAATTTAAGCTTATGCAAAATTATTGGAAGTTGAGGTATTTCATTTTAAATTATATAAGGACTTGAATGTCCAAATTAAAGAACCTAGAGGCCAATAAATGAAAGTTAAAAGTTTAGGGACTAAAAACTAATTAAGTTAGGGCACAATGTCCAAAATTACAAATGTCAGGGGTCAAACTACAAATATAAAATTTCTCAAGGACCTAATTGATGAGCAAGGACTAAATTGAAGGCGGTTAAAAGTTAGAGGGACTTAATTGTAGATGGTGGAAAATTTTTGTGGGCAAATTGAAACACTAGAAAATTAGTAAACATATATACACTCAAGCGTGAAACTTTATCAAAATTTCAATAGATTACCTAATGTCTCCCTTACTCACCATGGCCAGATTCTAGCCATGAACCCAAATCTAACACCATAGGATTACTCTACTCATTGTGGTGAACAAAACCATACCAAACTTGATTGAAAACACCAAAGAAATCACCGGAAAACTTGAGGGTAGCGGACTTAGATGGTTGTGGTAGCAGTTCTGCCACCTCCTACAACGGAATTTCGATAGCTTTGAGGGTTCTTGGTCGGAATGATGTGGGTAGGATGATGGTGGCATCAATTTGATGAAACAAAAGGTGGTCGAGGAGAATTTGGAGCGTGGCAGTGCTAGGGCTTTGCAGTGACTTTTGACGGTCAATTGACCAGCTTACTGCCATTAGAATTTAGAATTGGTTGAGAGGTGTTGCTCACTAGAAAGAGATGCACCCATTACTGGTGGCGGTTTCCAACTCTGGCGACGGCGACGGCAACGACAACAACTATTCGGCTGTGGCCCGGCAAGACATATTGATAATGACCACATTTTGATTTTGGATTCACCAGACTACTTTCATGCATGAGTTCGGACCTAATTTGGCCCAATTAGGTAAAATCTTTTCAATCAAATCTTTATTCAATTAATTTCCCGCATTTTAATTAGTTGGATTATACGACTAAAGTGTGAATCTCAAATAAATAAATTAGGACTTAATCGACTCAGATGTAAGAGTTAAGTTTGAAATGGTATTCTTGAATATTTGATTTAGATATAATTGATAAATTTTGGATTTTGGATCAAGCTTTGACTTAATATAAAACAAGACTTGAACTAATGATTAAACGTAAGAGGATCCCCAAATAATAAACAAACTAGGATCTTGTTATAAAGGCTAATTCATGAAACTTGAATCAAGTCAAATAAGTTTGATAGCTACGAGGAATCAAAATAATTAGCGAAATTATGTCCATTTAAACCAAATGAGCAATTAGAGCTTTAGTTTAAAAATATAAGATATGGTTGAATGATATTACAAATAAAATAATTACTATTTAGACACGTGGTTATGTGGTAGACAAGAATCCGACATAATTAAATGTCTTCATATTCGAACTTGGAAATTAATAAGGATTGTGAAAGGAAAATAAACTTATCAACCTATTAAGCATAGATATATAACTAAGAAATTAAAATAAGGTTATTTCGTCTCTCTGATAGTATATTTTGGATAACTAAGTAATGAAGAGATGAGCTATCGAGGCTCACTGAGGCAAGCTTCGCAACCCAATATTGTCAGGTGAGTTTATAGTATGAGATTTCTTTGATGAGGAAAGAACATATATGATTGTTAATATATCCTTGTTGCTTGATCCTTTTTAAGTTGAGAATCAATAATTGTTGATTGTTCATTTTATGTTATTCTTCGACTCTTGTGTTGAATTTGACAGTTTGTGTGAATTATTCTTGTTGACCATAATTTTTGAGCTATTATTATTTAAATTCTCAACATGCCTTGACATGATTCTCAATATATATATATATATTAGTAAATATATCAATATTGTTCGATCCTTTCTTTGTTGTAGATTGTTGTGCGCCATGCTGTTTTGATCTTCGATTCTTGTGTTAATCTTGACAATCTATTTGTATTTCTTTGCTCATTTGCCGGTGAATCTTGAGCTACTGTCATTTGACTTCCCAATCTATCTTGAGATGTTGAATTTTTGAACCGAATGATTAATACGATTTATGCTCACACAAGTTTTGAAAAAAGTACACTGTTACGAAATTTTACCACACATCATCCTTTACACTAATTATGGTTTTTGGTTGATCATGATTTATGCCGTCTTACTTGAAACTAGCAATTATGTTGGAAAAACTTAGAAGGAATTTCAAAAGGTATTTTCTATCTTCGCCATGACTATTAACTTGAAATCAACCCGATGTTAATTGCTTGTTTGTCATCGCAAATTGGAATGTTAAATGAACTATACTCAGTATTTAATACCCCTAGGGGTGGGCATTGGGATTGGCTTCAAAAGATGACGGGCGAAATGGACCGATGGTGGCTGGTCTTTCGTTCAGTACCGTACTACCTATATATATAATCTTGTCTCATAGCCAACTGGAGGTAGCTCTCTATAAATGGGATAAGGCATGCGGCTAGCCATGCCTAGTACTAGATTACTAGTCCAAGCCGATCACTCGGAACTTGGAGGGATAAGGATTTTTGCGTTTTCGAAAGTGGAGTGACAAAATAGGAGAACCAGAAACAACAGAATTACAAAAGTGTTCATTAACTTGTTGTCGATTAATACTTCCAGCCAGTTGTATTCCTCTACAAGCATTACCCTTTTGTATCTGCGATAGTCTATGCATTATCCCTTGTCTATCTGTGATAGTCTTTTTTTTTTTTTTTTTTTATTGATCTCGTGCTTGTTTGTTATTACCTTGTGTACTCATGTTACTGCTTTATTAATTCCTACTAAGTCATTTGGACTTACAGCTCCGTATGATTTCCATACTTGTTCTTTTCCCAAATTGAGAATCGATTAGTGAAAAGTCATGAGCAAGGTATATACATACAAATACTCTATTGTTGTGTGTCAACAATATTGGATATGGTAAGTTTAGGTTTGTATTGTAAATAGAAGCTGAGTTATATTAGGAACATCATAATCCTAATACTAATGGACATAAGTTGAAGATGTCAAGGGTAAAAAAATAATTTGGTGATACACATTTTGTTTAGAATTTTTTTAGTTTGATTGGAGTAGCATCTCGGCATAACAGATACCTCCTAGTCGGGTGTTACACCATCAGGACTAGGAGATTTCAACGGATGCATTTGGAATAAAGCATGTCCATACCTCTTTCCTTGTGAAATTTTTCATTCATTGATTGATTCACTTGTTGTTCAATTACATCAAGTATAGCCTCACTTTCTATAGCAGATAGATTTCTAGATTTGGAAATGTTGCAGAAATAATGAATGACAATGTGTTCCAATTGGTGCGAATTTGTACACCACTGTCCTTGTGAGTCCCTTAAGATGTGAACAGTATTGTGCTTATGGAGAGAAGTAGCTTTAGAATGAAAAAAGATGTGTTTTGGTCACCCTCCCGAGGCCATTGTGATTTATAACATTGGTGCCGCATCAATTCTTCGCGATCAAATAGCTCTTCCAACTCACTTCACAATATCTTAATCATCTGTTTAGAATTTTTTGTCACTGGAACTTTGTTCAATTCCTCCGGATCATGCCTCAGTTTTTTTCTTAATTTGTTGGTAACATTTCCAAATGCTAACCAATTCCATTTCAGTAAATCAATAGGGCAACATTTAATGGCATCCCAAACCTTTATTTCGATAGAAGAATCTGACTCGCTGGATCATTCTTGTTTAACAATTTTGGAGCATTCCTTGACTTGAGCCACTTTGCTTCGAAACGGAATTAATGCCTTCTGAATGAAGAAGAAATGCGGGCTGATGGAGTGAAGGTCAACAATAATGCTCAATGGTTGGAGGATCAGCAACTAATGTGCTTCACTTGATGCTGATTGTAACTGTTCAGCCATGTAGTGGAGGCACAAACTCTATCCAACCTCTCAGGAGTTGTATATGGTGATGCACAATTATCACACCATGTAAAGGGATATCCCTCAAAACCAATACCATGAAGCCCTGATGAATGTAATGCATCTCTAAAGTCTTGCAGTTGCCAGTTGGGAACAACATTTCTTCCTTGTTTCTCCTCCTTGCATAATGTTTCATTGAATTCACCCGCACACACCCAGGGCTTAGTTTATTGTTTGCTAAGTCACAAAAGAAGATCCCAGGACTGCTTTCCAAGGCAAATTGTTGGAAACCTTTGTGCACTTTATGTGCATTGTGTGTAGTTTATACTTCAATTTATTTGATTTGAGAATTGAAAAATATTTATTTGTTGAAAGGAAAAAAATTCATCATTTGTAATGCTCTCTCAAAAAAAAAAGTCACTCGAAAACACACCATTAACGTGCTCACGCTCTATTAATAGTATAGATTACTCAATTTTATTGAATGAACAAGACAAGTAAAAGGGCAAATTTAGTATATTTAAATTTTGGTATCATAACTACCTAAATGTACATGAATTTCTAATTCATCCTCAATATTCTATTTTATTTTTAATTTACAAAAATTTAAAGGGTAAAAATTGTAAAATTATGTAAAATAACTTCCATTGTAGAAAAATTCTTTCTTTCCATAATAGTATAATTTTTTTATTCTTCCTTTTTATAACTTCTTTTTGTTTTTTTTTCCTTTATATTGCCTTATTCCCTTATTCTCTTGTGCTCGTTTACTTGACTTGATAAGGTATGATTGGATCTATATTCACCTATTAATTCCTTTTTTGTTTACCTTTTTATGGTCCATGCCTTTTCAACCCAACACGATATCATCCGCTACAGTGGTTTATAGATCAAGCTTTTGTGGCTTGATTTGTTTTCTAAATCTTGAAAAATGCTTGATTAAGATGCCAAAAGACATTTTGATCCCTCTAGTAAAAGAAGGCTCTTAGAATCTCTAAAGGAGGGAAAATATCATAGATAATAAAAACAAGATATAATAAAAATTTATTAAAAATATAGACATTGTTTTTCTTGTATAATTTTATTTATTATCTAAGAATAATTCATTATTAAATTAGTAAATGTATTAAAAAAATTTAATTTACATTATAATGCATAGGTATACTATTTAATATTTTAATCTTTGTTGTATTTTTAGTTATTTGTTTATTTTAATCCTCATATTGTTCACAAAAATTGAAAAAATTAAATAATGTTTTTTGATTTACATATGAAGTAATTTTTATAGAGCAAACTTAGAAGATTAATTTAATCGTATTAATGGAACAAATTTCTCAAATCAATTTTCCACCCTTGAACTGTGTTATGATTTGATAACAAAATGTGAGGTTATTAATTTTTGGCATTGCATATATAATCAAATCATTCAAACCATCTAACCAAACACAAGAAATAAGATATCAAGTTATTCAAACCATACAAGCAACCATTATATAAAGATGCTTTGGATGTAAAATCAATAAAATTGTATCCATGTCATATGTATCATATCTAATCCAATCACACTAAGCAAACTAGCCCATAAACATGTGGTTTGGTCTATTCAAACCCTAAACCGTTGGCAAACCATATTTTTTATGCATTTTTGGTTGAACTTTGAATTTCAATTTGTATAACAACTCAATAAAAATGGTCGGGGTAATTTTTTAAATTTTATGATAATCATACTTGAAATTGTATTTAAACATGATCTGATTGTTGAACAAGTTAAATTTAAATGAGCTTCAATCGTAATGAATGCACATTGGTACTTTTTAGTTAATTGAATTGAATTCTACAACTCGTAAAAGAGGTATTCTAACCTGATTGACTTACTAACATTATTTATTTCTAACATTACTAGATTTATGCATTTGATTGTCTTAATATGCATTTCTCGTGGTTTTAATATTAGCATGCTACATGTACTATTCATACTATTAATCTATTAAATTTAAAGAAGATTTTATTTTTATGTATATAATAAGACTTTTAGAATGTAATGAATTGAACTTAAATAGATATGTTGCGCAATCAATAGTGAAACTTTTTAATAAATTAAACAAACTTTTAGAAATCACCTAAAAGCTCGTTTGCTTGGTATGTTTGAATTAGGCATGATACACATGACTAGAATAAATAGTGGGTTATTGTGTATCCTATTTAATATTTGTTTGCATATTTTAAATAACTTGATATCCAATATTGATTGTTTGCCTAACATCATTATCCCATTTGACAAACTATAATTTATTTCCAACTTAGGTTGGAAAGCATATTACACCCCAAATCCTTGATACACAAATTAAGTTTGGCCTTAAATGCATATCCGGCCCTAACTATATCAACAGCTTCTCAAAATTAACCAAATATTAAAATTGAGTTGGATTGTGTATTTATCATAGAATATCAAAGCAAGCAAATGAGCTCTAATTGTATGTGAGCAATTTTTTAAATTGTATATTCAGGGATTCACTAATTGTAATTATCAGTCACAATATATTATAGAATTCCAATATTTGTACTATCATAAAAGAACACCTCTTTTGTCTCTTAAAATGAAAGTTATAATTTCAAATTTAAAATATACCAAATTTGCCCTTCTATTTATTTTATATATTTAATAAAATTTATATGCTGAAATAATTACCATTTATTCAAAAACTTCTGTTATCACAAGGTAAGGTCATTATTTTAATGAATTTTGAATTTTTTTCTTTAATCTAGTGATGGACTATAAAATTTTTATTTTATATGGCTGCTATCGTTATACCTATGCAAATCATAGATATATATATATATATATATATGAGTAAATTGCAAAAAGAACCCCTGTGTTACTTCTAATTATAAAAAAAAAAACCCTGTGATATGATTTAAGCCAAACCCCCCCCTCATGTTACAATATTAATTGCTCACTGCCCCCCACAACCATTTATCGATTGACCAAGTGCATCTTGACGAAAATGCCCCTATGCAAAAAGCCCCTCCTGATATTGAAATTAGCCACACTAAAAAAGCCCTTGTGTTAGTGTTTTCTTTATTCACCGCATCCAATTATGTTTTACTCATTGACTAGGAGTAATTTGACGTAAATACCCCTGCATACTTGTCAAATGTAAATGCATGCAACAAAAAATTACTTCATGGTCAACTAATAATTCTTTGGTGGAATCAATCATCTCATAATATGTTTTTCTATATTTGTCTCCAATCTCCATATTTCTAAGCAATATATTTTTGTGTTTGTCTCTCCATATTGAAATTGCAAAAAAAATAAAATAAAAATCAGAAATTGCTAATAGAATGGCAAAATGTCAGGTATGAATACAAATCCTTCCATTAGTAATATCAATTCAATACCTCACTATACACTCATCATTGGAAACTCATTTTATTAGGGGTGTTCAAATCTAATCCAATCCAAAAAATAAAAAAAAACCAATGAATTGATCCAAAAAATCGAAAACCTATCAAAACTGAACTTTTTGGGATTAAATTGGATTTGTTTTCTAAAAACTGATCGAATTGGATCGATTTTCAGTTTTAATCTAAAAAATCGATCCAATCCAAACCAAATCAAAATTTATATACTAATAATTTTAAAAATATATATTTTAATTGTAAAATACACAAATAAATTAAAATAAACTAAACTTAGAATTTTTTCACTTTCAAAAATTAAATACATATGAATAATTATTATGAACTTATAACTTTATAGTTGCGTGTTACTTACATAATTTAACTTAATTCCACAAGATTAGTGTGATATGATAGTTAAATAAAATTTACAAATCAATTGATTAAATTAATTTAATTATCAATAGTAAATTGTCAAATATTTCAATTGAAAATTTAAATTAAAAAATCAAATTAGCCAATCCAATTTAAACCAATTTAAAATTGATTGGATTTGATCGAATTTACAATAAAAATTTAACCGATCCAATATACATTATATAGTTGTTTCCTAGCAGAAAATTTCATCTTGAAGTATCAAACATGAGTTTAATTTGAAAAAAATCCATAACATAGAAATAAGAATTCCTCGCAAAATATTATTATAACTTCTAGAATAGACAAAGTGAGCCTAAGCCATCAGATTCCACTTGGCTTTCCAAGCTTAAATTGCTTGAGGACAACTTTTGCTTAAATTCATAATTCAGGGGGGTTTTGGCAATTCGAAATAACACAAAGGGTTTTTTGCAATTAACCCTGAACAAAAAGGTCAAAAAAGGGTAAAAATGACTTTTTGGTTGACAAATACAATTACTAGTCGCATACCAAGCTCGTGTATAATACCAATGGCCAAGAAGGGCATAAATGCCTTTGACTATGTAACACAAGGAGTTTAAATTACACAAGGGCGTAATTGCATACGAGGCATTTCACAGGGGGAGTTTTGCAATTTTCTCATATGTATACCGATATTAGATACATGCCAATTTTTAGTATAATAAATATGAGAATACCTATGATCTATAATTTATTATAAAATAAAAGCATATTTTGTCTCTAAATTAAAAGTTATTTTATCTAATTTTACAACTTTTATCTCTTTTTTTTTTTTGTAAAATAAAAAATATAGAATATTGAAGATGAATTTGAAAATTCATGTAAATTGAGATAGTTATGATACAAAATTTTGGATATACCTAATTTGTCCTTCTACTTATCTCAATCATTCAATAGAACTAAGTTATATTTGTAATATACATATCCAAACAACTACTAAGCTCTACAGGATTTATTTTACAATTGCCATGTACTAAGAACTTCAGTTATTTCTCCAACAACTACCTATATATCTAAAGTTTTTACTTTTATGCAATTGTTATATTCATTATGCAAATGTTATATATATATATATATATATATATTTAAATGCACATTAATTTTGGGTATAATGAATGTGATAATATACATGAACGGATCAATAAATTAGAATACGGGGAGCCAAAATTATAAAAAGTTTAAATATGAATTTTATAATTTACAAATTCAAAATTCACATCTTCATTGAAGTTGAATGCAACATTGTTCACAATAATAAAGTTCATCAATAATGAATTAATGTGAAAACTTTTAGCAATACTTATAAGAATGACAACCTAACATATATTTGATTATACAATAGTTGACCTTAAACTTTATTCTTTTGACAAGACCTAAAAGTACAAATAATTCTAAATTACTTTCAATTGAAGATAGCATATACTTTATAATGCATATAAATAAACACCTAAAATATATTATAAAATTAAAATATGAAGATAGTAATATATATTAATTATTCTAAATAAAGAAAATAGATAAATAAAATAAATTAACAAACTATATGTTAAAGACAAAGAAAAAATGAGAAAACACTTTTTGAAAATATTCACCTATATTGATTCTTGTGTAAGTCCCTGTAAAGGTTTTCTATTAGTTTACTAGACTCCTATAATTGTTCTCACTTAATTATTTTATTGTAAATATAAGATTTTTTTGGGCTTTAGAAAATTAAAATAGGTAAAAAATGAATTAAGAATTGTTATTAAAATTAAAAAATTGTGAAAATTAAAAATTATTATTAATGTAAATGTATATATATATATATCCCTCTGTGCATCCATCCATGATAATATATGTAAATAATAGAGTTAATTACCCAAACTTTCCTGAGGTTTGGTCTATTTATCCAAAACCCCACAAGTTTAATGAAATTACAAGCACCCCCTTAATGTTTTGCTCTATTTTACATTTTTCAAAGTTTGTTATTATAACAGCCCGACCGGGAGGTGCCTGCTCGACCGAGGTGCTACTCATTTTATAGAACAAGCTTTTTGGATAAAAGAAAACAAATCTTTCAAATTTCAAGATATTTAATTTCCATAAGTAACATTCATCAACCGCTAAATTGGCTAGTAGAGATCTCAACATAGGGTAAAGAACGGAAAGAAACGATACAAAAATTGTAAGTTCAAATTACTTAGTGAGTTGGAGTAGTGATGACTGACTTAAATGTATTCTCATGTCGATCATGTGTCGAAATAGAAATGTTTATTTTTATATCATCTTTTTTATTTAAGAAGGAGGCTCCTTTTCTCAAAAGGGGGAACAAAATTGCATCCATAATTTTTCATCAAAAGATTATTTTTAAAGCTTCAAGCGATCTGTCTCAACACCGTTCCATACCAGTGATGAGACTTCACACGATTCAGTGCTCTATGTCAATGAAATTGATAAAATTCAAGAGAGACAAAATGATCAACATGGTTTGCATTTAGTAAATTGATTTTCATAGAATGCTCAAGGCCCAAAATACAAATATCAAAACATGTCAGAGCAATTTCGCAATTGGCTGTTGGTGGTTCTCCGACATTATCTCTCTAATTTCAAAAACATGAAACCCTTATCCCTCCACTTCCCGAGTGATCGGCTCAAACAATTGATCAGTCGGTAGGCATGGCTAGCTGTACTCTATATCTCGCTCATAGACAGCTACCTCCAACTGGCTATGAGACAAGATTATAATTAGTAGGGTATCAATCAAAAGACCAGTTAGCGTCGGTTCGTTCTGCCCAGTCATTTTTCAAAATCGATTCCAGTGCCCATCCCTAAGGGTATTTAGTAATCAGTATAGTATAAAATATCCAATAACCATCTCAAACGGTGTCTCAACTCGCCATAAAACCAGTGAGCATAGGAATCAGTACAAGATTATAATCTACAATACCAGAAGGTGAGCATGGTTTTAGTAAAGTAATACTTCATAGAATACATATAAGATTTTGTCTCACAATCGCCAATTTAAGGTAAAACAACATAATTCATGATTAACCAGGAACTTCAATCAATATAAAAGGGCGATGTCTGACAAATTTTGCAAATAATTTATTTATTTTTTTTAAAAAAACTTGTGAAGACATGCATCAGATTAATCATTCGATTCTGGAATTCAATATTTCAACACAAATAGGATCCAGTAACAAGGATATAAGAACAAATATATATATATATATATATTTGTTCTTTTCCTAGCAAAGAAATCTCGTACTATTGAGTATAAACTCATCTAATCGGCGTAGAAGAACTTCCTTAATTATTTGCACTGCTGACGACCATATTTCCAGGTCAATCATGGGATTTATACAAGATAATCCGAGCTATCAGTAGATTAACTCTCTAGATCGTGCATATAAATACAATTAGCTTTCTTATTAATATGTAAGGTTTGATTCATTTTATGCTGCATATTCTTTTAACCTCTATTTCATACTTAAATGCTTACGGTAACTAAATGTGGCAATCCTTGATTAAACAATTGATAAATGGATAATTGATATGATTGATGTCTTCAACTCGTAACATTATTGAGGTCTCGTTTAAGGTTCCAAATCCAATAATTTATTTTGTTCTAACATTTTTATAACCTAATCTTTGAATTAGGCTTTATTATACATCATTCGTGTCAGCTATCATGCTTAAAAGACATAATTTCAAATCAATATTTCTTACCTTACTAAGCATAGACTTCACAATTAAGTTTCAACTCATTACTTACAAAATTAATAGTTACCGTGATTCGAATTATATTTTAATAGTCTTAATTTAATAAACTGTTAATTAGAATTGTAAAAATAAATTAAATTAACATTTGATATGAAATTTACCCAAAATAAATTGAATCGAGACCCAATCTTAAGTCAAAAATAACCTAAACGGACTTGAAATCATATTTTGAATCATATATCAGATTGAAGCCTCAACACTGCCGTGCTCTATCCTTAGAGGTGGAGGTTGCCACCACCCACAAGTGCGCCTCACCGTGGCCAATGAAACGCCCCAGTCAATTGCTAATTTTGTCGCCTCTTCAACGGTGAGTTGGGCCAAAAGAAAGCCTAACCCGCTGTCGTCCGCCACCCACTTTTAATTACTCTACCACCACTGGTTGAATCGTCAAATTAAAACCACCAACTCCTTGCCTAGTAAGTTTCGACCAGAACCCCTCCATTTCTAGCCCCATTTCACTACCGGAAGCAGTGGAAACCCCCAAACTTGTAGCCAATCGCCGTCAACCCTTGTTTTTTCGGTGATTTCCTTGATGGTTTTGGTTGCTTTTGGTATGGTTTGGTTTGTTGGGCTAAGAGAAAGATTTCTATAGTTTTACCTTCGAGTTTTGTGGCCATTTTCTAGTGATTCGCCGCCGGGGTAGTATTAGGGTTAATTTTGAGAATATGATTGAAATCCATCCTTCACCATATTTATATAAGATTAATTTTTAGATATTCGTTCCCCTCCCCACCCCCCTCCCCCCCAAAAAAAAAAATCTTCTACCGTCTTCAGTTGAGTCCTTAACCGACTTCATATTAGCCCCAATGTTTCAATTTAGCCCCAAGGTTCTATTTTTCACTTATTTGTCCCCCAATATTTAGGATTTCAGTCAATCAAATCCCTGTTCTATTTGCAATACAATCTTTTCTCCTTCAACTGAGTCTTTCAAATGTTTTAACTTAAATCATAACTTTAAACATTTATAATTCTGAACAACTACTTTCTTAATTTAAATATTTTCTAATGCCTTCACTTTTAACATTTAAATTTGGTCTCTAAAATTTAATTAACATTTAATCATGACCCAATCTCCTTAATTTAAATTTATTGTGTCAGATTACCTATCTTGACACTGAATATTAATTTAAATTAAGAGTTCTAAGAGTTGGGGTATTGCATTCCTCCCCCCTTAAAAGAATCTAGTTCCTATATTCTCATCTAAAATTCAAATAGGTTTGAAATGCCTTTTCCTGCTATCTTATCATCCCCATAGATAGTTCTGTTGTAGCTCCCTTTTTTTTTTTTATCCAATCAGTTCCACATATTCTTTTCGTTTATCTCGAGTGACTCTTACTTTGTCATAGAAAGGTAGAAATTTTCCTTATTGGAATCACTTTCGTGAGTTTCTTCATCAACTTACTCCCACTTGAACATTTCATGTTTCATCATGTGGTTGGGGTTAACTTCTATCTCTCATAACCTATAGTCAAGATTATTATCCTTGTAATACCAGTACTTGTTTTTCATTTATGTTGCCATCCATTAAGTATAATAGTATTATAGTATAAGTACTTGTTTTTATTCTTCTCTCATGACCAAATGTTTTTCTTATGGCATAGGTGTAAGTAATATTTTTCTAAGTTGCCTAAAGAAGGGTAAAAGACTAGTACCAAGATTAATCTATCTCTTCAATTCTCAAATTTCTCTAAGCATCTCAATTTATTCAAAGATTAGTCATTTTTCAATTATTTCAATCAGTGGATCTATGATCTCAAGAAAAGCATATTTGACACTTATTGCTAAAGCCTAAGAAACCTTTATTCTTGGTATATTCTTCAATCTTCTTCAACTTACTATGGCCCCAACTTTGAAAGGATCAAATTCTATTTCCTTTCAGGGAATTATGTGCTTCGTAACATCTTAATTCCAAATGGAACTTCACATTTGCAACTTGGACATATAATTTTTTTCCTCTCGTTCTTTTGTTGCAGATGTTTATACTTAGATACCTAGTACAATCCATATTTTTTTGAGAAATTTCATTAGTCAACAAAGGATGATTTTATTTTATTAAGGGAACTCAAAATGATAGATCCTATATCCTGAATGGGATAATTCTGCTTTCAGGATTTAAGTTTTCTTGGGGCACCCATAATCTCTTTCTTGTAAGCCGTTCTTTAGTTAGAGCATAGATGTGTAGAACAAATCTGTACATTCCATAAGAATAATAGTAGCTAGCACAAAACTAATCCTTTCCTTTATTGACAAGCCTGTTCATACCTTTCTCCGTGTGTCAAGATCGTCAATTCTTTCTTTCTTAAGTCAATCAGCAATTATACCACCTAGCAAAAATCTTGATTATACATGTGGTACTAATAGGCAGAACCTAAAAGACTTCGTACCTCTAACACATTCCCTAGTTGTCTTTGATTGTCTAAAATCTTGACTTCAGTAAGATCACTCCATTATCTCTCTTGATGTTATACATTCCCAAATATATCTCTTTCCCATTTGATACTCAAATTATTGACTTGACGTGTAACTTGTATCTCTATAAGTATTCATACCACCAAGCGTAAATATTAATTCAATTTAAGAATTATGAGAGTTGGGGTGTTACAGTTATCTTTCATTAAAAAATTGCTGACTTCATCAAAAATTTGACATGAAAATCCAGAAATACCCTTTGGATGATGTTATGGTTATTTTGGAGACAAAAATACCTTTGAACCTATTTGTAATATTTTTGAGACTATAAGGTTTTACTTGTTAATTTTTTGTATGTCACTGCAATTGGCAGTTTGAAAAATTTTCTAGTAATTTTGATTTTTTTTAATGTTTGGTTTTACATTTTTAAAGAATAATTTTTTATCTGGTAAATTGCAAAATATAATATTACTTTTACACCACCCCCTAGAAAAATCAGAAGATTACATAAGTTGAATATGACAATTCTTTTATAAATAAAAATTTTGGAACATTGCAAACACCCTCCTAAAATTTGCATAAAACTACATAACGTGTTTGAAAGGAAGACTAGCATTGCATAACCAACAATAAATATTGTAAGAATCTTACATTTCAATCCTTCAAATATTCAAAGTTTGATAGATTTATCATCCAAAATACTTATAAAATGTTGGTAGGCTATCTACCAAAAACTCCATAAATACTAATCATTCAAGGCAACAAAAACAGTCATACAATCTAATCATATCCAATAAAAATCCAACTAAAATAGCCTTCCAAATCCAAAGACCACCCAGTCTAACAAACTCTCAGAAAACATAGTAGTTTTTCACAAATTTCAACAAACAAAAGAAATAACAAAGACATATTTAAGCAGCATCTCCAAATTGTCCTTAACCCTTAAGTGCACAAGTTCCTTAGCAAATGTAGAGTTGGTTTTAGCCTTCTATTTCTTCTTCATTTCTCTTAGTATTTCAGCCAAAGGAATGTTAGCATCAAACTAGAGAAATTGATCACTTCTTCTCTATAAAAAAGAAAAGAAATCATTAATCAACAATTTTTAAAATTCAAATATACTTTAGTATAATCAGTTAGAGTTCAAACCTTCTTCTTGTTCTTAAAGGTGGAACGTGATGCCTATATGTAGGTCTTTTTGTTATGCCCAAAATACTGGCAGGTGCTACATTTAAGAGAGCATGATCTCTTACTTTCTATGACATTTGGTGCCTCACCTACTCTCTTATTCTGCTCTTCTTAGGCCTACCTAAAGGCCTCTTCATCTTAGGAGGAATAACTTTTTCTGGCTATGAATTCAAGTCTGAAGGCTAAAAGGCAATATCCAGAATTGGATGTATCACCTCTGAATAGGCCTTCAACTAAACAGTCATTTAGAAGCTAATATCTACATAAAGCTCTACTGACTCTCTCCTATGGGATATTGTTAATATAACATGCTTGCATGGAATGCCAGAAATAGCTCTGTTGACAATGTAGTGCATCCCTTTGTCTAACACTTAGAACTTATATGCACTACTAATTGTCAACTGACACAATACAACTTCCTTCTTTAGATTATTCATCTTAGAGAACACACTCTCACAGATATAGTTAATTCACCTCTATTCTTTCTCAAACCTCAACCTCAACCTAGTCATTAACTTTGTTCGTAGACCATCAAGGAGGGTTAAAATTGTTTTGACCTCAAGTCACCTATCTAGTGGTTGAAAGATTTAGAAATGTTATTGATGACATGATTACTTTTCAACCTTGAATCAAAAGCATGCCTTGCCCACAGCGAAATAGGAATTCTCATCAACCAATCATGTGCAGCCTGCATATGCTCCTTGATCTTATACATTTCCCAATTGAAACCTTGGGCGTTGTAAGATCATATAGCCATTCAAAAATAATTTTTCAAAAACACACCAGGAATTTGTTGTCTAAAATTGGCAACCTTATTTAAGTTATCATTGAGCTTGCTCCTAATGCAATAAATAGGAAATGTTATAATATTACATTTATCCTATATTATTTTACAAGCCTAACAAAGACATAGTCAAACTTGCATACAGATGATAGCACTTAGGAAAACCTACAATTTTGCAAAGACATATCAAGTAAAACCCTTAACTTTGAAAAAAATAAAAAGGACAACCTTCATATAATTATAATCTTACTTTTACCTTCTCTAATGTTATGCAAACCTAACAAACAAACAAACAATCTAAGTTGCAGATAAAGAACATACTTAGGAAAACCTATAATATTACATTTACCCCCCTTAAACTTTTACAAACCTAACAAAAAAGCATTTAAGTCAAACACAATAACAAAATAAGTAGCAAAAAGACAATATAATATAGGAATACCTTCTGTCTATTAGTCATGAAGATCCGCAACTTGTCAATATTGAATCTCCTAAGCATATCCCTCAAGCATTCAAAGAAAAACCTCCAACTCTTTTTGCATTCAGTTTCAGTTTCAACTACTGCAAATGCAGTTGGAAACAACCCATTATTCCTATAAAGACCAACTATTGCCAGTAAAACTCCTCCATAGGGCCCTTTCATATAACATCCATCAAATCTTAGAAAGGGCCCACACCCGTTAACAAACCCACCCCTCAAAGCTTTCAATCCCATGTAGCATCTCCACAGTTCAACACCATCTTCAGCCTCCACTTCCCTTTAGAACTGTATCCTAACTATGGAGCCAAGGTTTTTCCTCATCACCAAAACACCATATGAAGACTCACTATTGTTGCCCTAGATATCACTAAATGTCTTTCTCTTGGCTCTGTAAAGCTGCATATAAGCAGGAGCAACCCCATATTTTTTTAGCTTAGTCCTAAGTCCTCTAGGTTTTATGGTGGGATTTTTTCTCACCACCTCTTTCAACTTTCTAGCCATCCACTTATCAATTGCCTCTTTAGTGCGATCAACTCTAACATATGTGTGATTTGGCACTTTTATTTTGATAAAAAATGTAACACCATCTAGCATTGTGGAGGCATGAATCCTCCAAGGGCAAACCATCAGTAGCACATTTAGCAATCACTTTATTTTTTTCATTCTTGATCCTATTAATCTCAAAACTAGCTTTTATGACATACTCCTGCAATACATCTATGAAGGAATATACATTAGAGAACACCATTCCTTTCTGAAGTTTGATTTCTAATGATAAATCTTCTAGAGTAATGAATTCATCTCTGTCCACTGCAGCACCTCCCATAGGATCATCTGGAAGCTCCTCATCTGATGAGTTCTGGGCCTTACAATGGTCATCTAACTAGTAGTCAAACAACTCAGACCTTGAAGCATCAATAACAAACTCCTTATCTTATTCATTTGGCTCTTTGTTATCTAAATCTAATTCATTTTCCTCTCCATCACTTGACTCTAAATCACTTACTTCTAACTCACTTTCCTCTAGCTTACCTTTATCTGACTCACCACCATCATGTGCATCATCAGCTACGTGATTTCCATCTCCATTCAAACCCCAGTCCCCAAAAAAGATATCGGCAGCAGCCTCATTCATGAATTCTTCATCAATCTAAAATAGATTACAAAAAGAAAAAGTAATACTTCATATTGTATAAAGGATTTAAGTATTTAACACAACTAAAATAAACTCCCCACTGTTTACATAATATTATAATAAACCTTTTACTATTTATATAATACTACAATAAACCTGCTATTGTTTATGTTACCACTAAAGAAATATCATTAAAGTTATTCAGATACTACAAATGCACCCTCATATTACATATGAGAATGCAGTAGTTTGAGTATTTAACAATACTTATATCACTAACTAAACTCTCACATGTGTTAACATTACAATTAGCTCCCTAATATTATAGAATAACCCTTGAAAATGCAAATAACTTACCTTCTCTGCATTATTAGCTTGAACATTCCTCTCTCATTTTCATTAACATTCTACCTCTCCCTTTTTATGTTTCATCTGCTAAATCCTCAGTAAAGTCTAAATTCTCATCAATAATATCCTTCATTATCTCCTTAATAATCTAGAACACATAGAAAAATGTTACTAAGCCTATGCTAAAAGATACTAAAACTTAGGACAAAATGTACAAAAGAAATGAGTATTGAAATTTACCTTCGAGGTAGCATCAACACATCATTATTATGACGAAGTTGATGACTAGTATCAAAATTAGCTCCTTCATTTGTAGTCTCACCAGCAGGCTCCACCACAGCTTGTGGAGCTTCTGAACCTTCACAGACAAGATCTATCAAAGCTTATGAAACTTTTAAACCCTCACAAACTCACAAAAAGGATCTGTCATAGCTTGTGAAACTTTTGAACCCTCTCAAATAGGCTCCATAATAGCTTGTGGAGCTTCTAAACTCTTACTAACAGGCTCCACCACAATTTGTGGAACTTGTGAACCTTCGGCAGCATAGTCCACAACAGTTGTTGAACCCTCACCAGTAGGCTCCACCATAGCTTCAACAGTCTTACCCTCACCAACAAGATCTCAAAGACCCTTATCATCAACAACATAATATAAAGCAACATATGTAACAAAATTATAAATAACTCCACATACTTCAAATAAAAATTCAGCAGACCCCATTAATTTGTAGATATATTACATACCCCCTCCCCCAATATTTCAAATAAATAACTAATACATTCCTAACTTTTAATTGAAATTTAGTAACATATATCAAAGTTTAATTGAAATTTTAGAACATTTCCAAAAACCTACACTGTCATTCTCATCAGTCTTAGCCTTCTTACCAAGTATATTAACTTCTTCCCTACTATCTAACTAAAACCTTATCCACCATCAGTTTTCTCAATGTTCCCCCCTCATCAACATAAATAGCCCCAAACAACTTCTCAAATGAACAATCCATATATAGAGGAGGTGCCTCTTGTGTTTGCATGAATAAATCTATTTGTTTCATATCATGGTTGAACTTGAACATATTCTGTAAAGACTTATCTTCACACACAATCATCCTTTTCCTAATGGCAATATGCACAAACTCACATCTAAACATAACAACCAAATTAACAGAAATTATTACATTCTTGAGCATACCCTCTGTATCACCAATCAATTTTTCATATACGTATGCTTCAAGATCTATATTAACAATCTTGTAAGTGGAATCAAGAAAATGCATGACAACATTAAAAGTTTTAGAACCTGTCCTTGTAACAGAAAAAGAAGGGAAAAACACCAATTAATAGAATTAGTAAAACATTGCATTTCCCCTATTTTTATTTTTTTGATTATTACAATATACCAACGTCTGATTTTCCATAATAGATAGTAGACTCTCAACATTCTCAAATAGATAAAATCAGTCCAGTAATAGATGTTTTACCATACCATTCATGAGAAAACTGAAATGTATCAACATGCCCAAACTAAAACACGTGTAAACTACTAAATAAAGTTCATTTTTAATGGAAAAAAGAAAACCCAAAAAAAATAGAAAAAATATCCATATTTTATGACATAATATGAAGAAATATGTAACCTAATAACAAGATCTTATAAAAATAATACATTTTAGAAGTAAAAATCATACCCCTATCAAACTTAAAAATCCTAGTATTTTGAAACAACTTCAAACTTGAGAGTCTAGTGGTCACCTATCACCTTCCAAAATGGAGTGAAGAATGATGAGTTTGGGAAGGATTTGGGTGTTGGAAATATAGGCTGATTAGTTTTCTGCAACTTGGAGAGTTTTTGGAGTTGTCTTCTTTTTCTTCAAAGCAACAGAATGAATGAAATGAGGAAGACAATTGTCTTCCCATTTTTCACCGCCACATCATGGGTGTTTTAGTCAATTTGGGAAGCCATGATCATTTTAGTCTTTGGCCATTTTCTTTTCTGTTTTCATTTTTTTTCCCCCCAAATTCAGCCAAGGGTAAACTATGCATTTCACAAAAAATGTCCAACTAGATAGGTCGTCAACGTCAAGGAGTATTTGTATTTCATAAAATCATGGAGTTTTGTGTAATTAGGACAAACCTCAGGGAGGGGGTCTGGGTAATTAACCCTAAATAATATGTATTACTTAAAAAATTATGCACGTAGGAGCCGCGTGCAATGATAGCTAGGAATTATAGAAAGAAAACATGTTTTGTCTCTAGATTGGAAGTTATTTTATATAATTTTACAACATTTATTTTTTTGTACAATAAAAATAAAAATAAAATATTGAGGATGAATTTGAAAATTCATGCATATTTATATAGTTATGATACTAAATTCTGATTATATCAATTTTGCCTTTTTACTTATTTCATCCATTCAATAAACTTAAATTTACATTTATAGTATACATATCACCCACTCAATAAAACTAAGTTATATTTGTAATATATCTATCCAAACAACCACTAAACTATTCCCTTGAAAACGCTATAATTCTTCCTTTGGTTTAATATATGCCGAACCCATTCCTACAACAAGATATACTTACCTATATATTCAAAAAAATTTACTTTTATGTGATTATTATATTTATTATGCAACTTATAGATATATATTTTAAATGCATGTCAATTTTTAGTATAATAAATATGATAATATACATGAATATATATATATATATATATCATTCAAGAAAAAAATATGTATGCAGAAACCACAAACAATAATAGCTAATATATAAATAGTATGATTATTAAAAAACATTGAAGATTGCATGCCAACAACTTCTGGTTAAAAAAAAAATGGAAAAAAAATAAGGAGACAGTAAAAATCGAACTACATAATTAATTTAGAAGGCCAACAACTTGTTTGGTTATATTTTCATTTTTAGTTTTTATTTTAAATATTTTTAAATTTTAAAAAGTTAGTTAGAGAAAATAAGTTGAAAATGAGTTTGTATTTGGAGAGTTTGATGGAAGTGCAATGATTTATGATTATATAAGGTTGAGTAGATTATAGGTAGAGAGAAATAGTAATAAAGAAATAGAAAGAGAAGATATATAGATTATTGGGAGAAAATATATAGGTTATTGAAAAATATATTTTGATATGAAAATAAATTGAAATTTTAGTGAAAATGATGATAAGTTATTCAAAGTTCATTTTCAAACAGTAAAAATGAGTTTAATAACATAAACAAACAAGCCCTAGAAGAAATTATAGTCGACGTTGATTCGACAGTTTGGACATTTCTAATTTAAAATCGATTGCGAAACTTTGGAGTCATTAAGCCCTGCCAAATTATCTTGGTTGACGAGGTGAGGTCTTGCATGAAAAACAAATTTGCAAAATAATATCTTCTCCGTAAAAGGATAAATGAATATGAATATATCGGGCTAATAACAATTTACCCCCCTATATTTTAAAAAATAGTCAATATACCTCTTTATGAAAAATAAATTTTCAAATACTTCTCTGTGTTTTAAAAAACCATACACACCTCTTCCCTCTTCTCATTTGCTACTTATTTAATATAATTTTAATATAAAAAGACTAGTTTACTCTTAATCATTTAATATATTTTCAATTCAATTTAAATAACATTTTATTATCATTTTTTTTCCTTTTCTTTCATTCTTTTTTTTTTCTTTTTATTTCTCATTTCTCTCTTCCTCCATTATTTCATATATTTTTCATTTTATACATATATATAAATTTATCATTATTTCTCATTTCTCTTTATTTCATATATTCTCATTATATATATATAAATTTATTTATAAAACTAAAATCACTTTTATTTTTATCTTATCAATTATATTCATTCCAAAGAAAAACAAAATTTAATTTCATAAAAATATATAACATTTTTTATTTATACTTAAATACATATATCGTGTATATATACATATATATAAATTTATCTATAAAATTTAAATAACTTTTATTTATATATTTTTTCTTTCTCATTATTTATTTCAAATTAAATATTATATATATATATATCTTTATTAAAATATATGTAATATATTTATACACGTGTATATTTTTGTTGATAAGATATTTATATATATATATATATTAGTATATATGATGTTATTATCATATATATATATGATAATATATATAATTATTTAATAACATCATCTTTATATAAATTTATCTATAAAATTTAAATAACTTTTATTTATATCTTTTTTCTTTTTAATTATTTATTGCAAATTAAATATTATATATTTATATAAATATATAATATATTATATACATATATATGATAATATATATAATTATTTAATAATATATATAATATAAAATTCTACGCCCCCCCCCCCAACACTTACGGGCTGCCACGGTAGCATTGTGCCAGATCCGGCCACTAGCCGCGCATGACCGATGTAGCCATGGTGGCCGTGTTTGATGGCAGCTGTCCATTTTTAATTTTTTCTTTTTTTTTTTATCATTTCAAGTGCCAGCAACGGCTATCGGCCGCCGGTGGAGCTACCGGCAGCGGTTGCTGGCTGCCATCTACTGTTGGGGTTGAAGGCAGCGGCTTCCGGCAGTGAGGTAGGCATTTATATATATAATCATATATATATACTTGTATATAATATATATACACATATATAATATATATATACACACACATTATATATATGATATGATATTTTATTATATATAATTATATATAATTTATATATATTTTAAAAAATATAATATAATTTGATTTAAATCGTTAATTTTTAAAAAAAAAATCCAACGGTTAATGAATAAGGGTATAATTGTTTTTTATATAAAAAAATTTAAACCCAAATGCACGTAAGGGCACGTGTTTTACACCCACACTCTCAGGAGGATTCGTGGCATGATTTTTTAAAATATGATGGTGCTATTTGTCTATTTTTTTTCACATGAGGTAATTTACCTTTTTTTTTTAACACATGGGTTATTTGTAAAAATTCCTGAGTATATCACATCTCTGTATCTAGACACACAGGTTGTACACACACTAAATAACACGCAGTACACACACAGTGAGCGTGAGAGAGAGAATAAATATATAGATACAACCATCTGTGTATCCAGACGTACAAAAAGTCACACGCAGTAGACACACAGTGAGCGTGAGAGAGAAAGAGAGAGAGGTGGCGTTGGCAATGGCTTCGCTAGCGAACAAGCCGTTGACTTCACTGTGTATGGTCAACAAGTCGGATCTATGCTCGCCGGAATTCTTCGCCGGCAGACGGTGTCGTTTGGGAGCCACAAAGTCGTCTTCTAATAATATTATCGGTATCAGCTATAATAGTAGGCACAGTAATGGAGGAATTGTGTGTAAAGCGGTGTCTGTGGAACCACAGACGGAGATTGAAGGGCTTAACATTGCTGAAGATGTAACGCAGGTGTGATTATCATTTCTCTATCTGTCAATGTAAAGGTGTATTTCTTTTGTAGTAATAGTAGGTTGTGTCTGGCTGTTTGGATTGAAGGATATTGTTTTTTGTGAATTTGGAAATTTTAGCTGTGAATCCGTAGTTTTCAAACAATCAGAATATACTGAATTGGTTATAGCAAATGACTTTTGCTTCCTCCAGACAATTTTTATTTGAGAATTAACGGTTTCAAAGCAAGAATTTTAAATTATTGCTCAATTTGTAATCTTTCGATTGAAAGGCCATGTTAATGTGGTAATGGAAGTTTAGTTCTTTATGGGCATTCTTTTCTTTTTCCTTTTCTTCCGCCTCAAGTTTCCGACAAATGATGGAAATATTTATCTTTTTTGCTTTTGAGTTCATGGAATTGAAGTTCGGATGAAATTTTACAGTGGATAGGGAAAAAAAAAAAACGAGAGAGAGAGAGAGTCAAACTGTTAATTGGGAAGCAATTTAAAAGTTTAGATGAGACGGAGAGGGAGGAAATTTGATAGACTACTACTTTAAATAACCTTGAAATATTCAACTTTAACATTTGTCTTTTTAAAAACTTTTAAAGCTGAGGGAATTGAAAGGTGGCAATTTTTTATTTTAAGACCATTCTTGCCTTGTACTTCCTAGGCTGCTTCCATTTTTTGTTTTTTTCCAATTTTCCTAGTAGAATAACTAGATCAATAGTTTTATGATGCTTGTAGTGATAATCCTTTAAATATTCCATTTCCTTGTTGTCATAGTGAATATTAGTTGGTAAAGAAATTGAGAAATGAGCACCGAGGGTGAACTAAACACCTCTGTATGAGCACGAAGAAACTAACTCATTAATTTATGGATTTAAGGACATTTTTGTGCACCCATCATTAGGTATTTGTAGGTTGGCATAGACAGTGCATGACAGGAATTCAATGCTTATAGGGAAGACGGTGGAATTTGTGCAGCATTTTGACTCAGGTTTATTTTGATGGCCAATAAATGCCCATGTATTCTCAGAGTATCATGGATTATACTTCTTTACATCATTATTTTAGTACCACTGTTGCAAGTTTTATAGTTTATCCGTTTGTTCATTTCCTTCCAATCTTTGGTGCTCTGTAACAGCTTATTGGGAAGACACCTATGGTTTACTTGAACAATGTTGTAAAAGGTTGTGTTGCAAATATAGCTGCCAAGCTTGAGATTATGGAGCCATGTTGCAGTGTCAAGGATAGGTAAGAGCAAATTTCTTTTCCAAATTCAAAATATTATCTGCGGCATGAGATACTCAATTTCCACCATTCAGCTAATATGTGTTAGTTATTTCTTTGCTGTCTTTCTCTCTGTTCTAACATCACAAAAGAAAATTTCTGAGAATTATTTGTTCAAGTGTTGTCATGTTAGCCTCATTATATTAACAGTAGTATCTTGTTTTCAGGATAGGATACAGTATGATAGCTGATGCTGAGCAAAAAGGGCTTATAACTCCGGGTAAGGTGAGATGTGAATCATAATTCCTGATTCTGGTTGAGAATTAAGAGTATTGTTTTCTGGGGTCTTGACTTCACTTTTCTTCAATTAGCTTTGACCTCATGGAATTTCTACTTGTAGTATGTTCATTGTGATGATTATTGTCACCTGGCTTAGTTGTCTTTCTTGCATAAACACTTGCAGAAAGCTATGTGAAATGCACACAGTTCACACTAGTGCTATTATCTTCTTGACTTGTCCTTGTCCTTGTCCTTTTTAGTGATTTTAGTGATTCAAGTCCTGATGTACTTTTTTCTCATTGTGGAAATTTGGTTATCTACTAGAGTATTTTGGTTGAACCTACAAGTGGAAATACGGGAATCGGTCTTGCATTTATAGCTGCCTCTAAGGGATACAAGCTCATCTTGACAATGCCTGCATCTATGAGTCTTGAGAGAAGGGTTCTCTTGAAAGCATTTGGAGCTGAACTTGTAGTAACTGATGCAGCCAAAGGCATGAAAGGAGCTGTTCAAAAAGCTGAAGAAATATTGAATAGCACCCCAAATGCCTATATGCTTCAACAATTCGATAACCCTGCAAATCCCAAGGTTCTTGCTTGCCTCCTTCCAACATGTTTGTTTTGTATGGGAAATTTTACTCTGTTAGTTTCTCTTTGGCTCAATATGTTGGCGTTGATTGAGTTCAATCATTTGAAGCAATATCTGTAGTTCTGGTTACACACATGCGTTACCCTTTCTGATGGTGGATTCTGGAAACACAATATTATTGTCTGGTGTCTTATTAGGGGAAATGTTCACAAATTTGATAGTTTTTCATTTATACCATATCATACTTCTGAATCTAGAAACAGAACTTTTTTCTGCACAGCCACATGTCTTTCTTGGACGAGATTGATTACATTAGATCATAGATGACACTTGTACTCTTCCTTTTTTTTCCTTATTTTTGTCTTTTCAGATTCACTATGAAACCACTGGCCCAGAGATCTGGGAAGATACAAAAGGCAAGGTGGACATACTTGTTGCAGGAATTGGCACTGGTGGAACCATTTCAGGAGTTGGTTGTTATCTCAAGAAATATAATCCTAATATCAAGGTAGTATATTTTCATGCAGATGAGCTCTACTTTTACATAATTGCTTCCTCAGCATTTGTTTGTTTTTTCTTTACTGTAACACTCCTATTGAATCAGGTTATTGGTGTGGAACCCACGGAAAGCAACGTACTATCGGGTGGAAAACCTGGTAAGATGGCAGTCTGTATACTTAAGCTTTGTGAGAAGTTCAAGGTTAAAATAATGTTTTCTCTAGCATCTGCAATTTGATATTGCAGGTCCTCACAAAATTCAAGGGATTGGAGCAGGTTTTATTCCAAAGAATTTGGATCAAGATGTGATGGATGAAGTAATAGAGGTCTGTTTCTTACTTCCCTGTCTAGATAACTTGTAAATTGCATTGTATATGTCATTGATGCTTTTTCACTGGGTTAACAAAACTTCTTTTTGAGTTCATCAGCTGATCTTAAATACATAAGCCAAAGTAACAGTAAATAGTGGATATGTTTTCCTGCTTCATATTATGACATATACATCAGAATAGGATCTTGTACAGAGTCCAATATGTGACTGATTAGGTCTGCCAGTTGAATAATCTCTTCCCTGGCACCACTTTTTTCTTGTCTCACTTCTGAATTAATTAGTTCATTTATACTTATAATGAATTTGAGTTTAACCTTGGAGTGCTGATTGATTATTCTTGTTTTGTTGCTAGATATCAAGTGATGAAGCAGTGGACACTGCAAAGCAACTGGCTCTTCAAGAAGGCCTACTGGTTAGTGTTCTTGTTTGATGACAGCATCTAACTATTAGTTTGTTTGCTAGTTTGCTTATTATGAGTGAACGGGCTCTTATGTTTTGTGTGCTTAGTTGAAGTGGCATTTCAAAGTTCAGAACAATTGCATATGATTTTGAAATCTCTATGCTGGAAACCATTGAAATACTTAGCAAGCAAATTATGTCGCTGTGCCTGCCTCTTTCCAGGATTTTTTCAGCATGTTTAATTTTTTCATTGATTTATGCCTTTCTTCTGAAATTTAGAATTATTTAAACTAATAAACTGAGATTGGGTTGGGTGGGTGGAGCAGCTACAGGTATGCAAAGCTGGGAGGACGGAAGCCTTAGGCTATGGATGATCAAGTGTTAGGCATAAGTAGTCAAAGGTTAATATGTATCAAGTGTTCAACATGAGATTTGTCAAACACTAATCCGTTTACTGTAGAGGATCAGAGGGTAGGAGCTTCGGGGCCTTCGACATCATTCAAATATGCAGTACATTTTATTTATCTCTCAGGCATGCATTATCACATAGATTAGGCAGGGGATTTAGTCAAAACGTTGCCTTCACCTTGGCCATTGGACAATTATATGAGGGCATGCCATTCTCAGCTGTATGAGCTTATCTTAGGTTGATGACAGAGAGAAGATGTCTTTAATTAGTAAGTTGTGCTGGTGCTGTAAATACAGAGACTTGTATAAGCTTTTGGCAAGTCACATCATTGTTGAAATGTGGGACTCGCATCAGCTGTTGTGTCAAATGCATTTTGTGCTAAAATGTTGTACATATATTGCCTCTAACCATTCACTGTTTAAATCTTTCACTGCCTTAAGAGCTACACTTATATTTTAATAAGCATGTGCTATGAAGGATTTAACTGATTTTATTTCAATAAAAGCTGTAAATAGCACTTTTCTTCTTATTGTGGGAAGAGTCTAGGAGTGTTAGCATATATCTACAGTATAAAAATATCCATTTTTAGTTAGTTATTAAGCAGATGAAAAATGTTGCTGAGAATTTTTTGTGGACTCAGACACAAGATCTAAAACAGACATTTTCTCAAATTTTGGTTATCCATTGAAGCACATTTTTTTGAAGCTAATAAATAGGTTTACTGAAAATATCAGAATTCGGATAAACACACCTTGATTTTTTTGCTTTTCTCTTACGTGTGTTCCTTCTTGAAACTGTTTCTCAGTTTCTTATGTTTCTATTGATGACTTCTGTAGATTTGTATTGTTGGGGTTAGGCCATGTCACCATTAATGCACACAAATTTCTTTCCAACTGCCGTGAATATGAAATTACAGAATCTTTTACATGAACCTCTTAGTGAAATTTTCCTGCTAAATTTTTATCCTTACCAGGTGGGTATTTCTTCGGGAGCAGCAGCGGCTGCTGCTATTAAGGTTGGAAAGAGACCTGAAAATGCTGGAAAACTTATCACGGTATGTCGTATGCCTATTTTTTGAGAAAGTTGATGATGTCTCATTTTTTTGTCAAACTGGCACTCTATACCTGTAGACTTCGACTCATCTGAACTTAAATGTGACCTTTAGGATCTATTTGAGCATTATAAGTTTCCATGTACAGAATATGAAAAAGCAAGGTTGATTGTGAATGGATTAAGTGTACCATATGATTCCTCTTTGTGTGCTAGTAAGCATAAAAGAAGACATTTACTAGCTCAAAGTAAATTTAGCAGAAAATCCTATTTATCTACTTTGGTTCATATGTCAATTTTTCTCTGTGAGTGTTATTGGGTATTCTTGATAAGGGACGTCCCTGTAATAATCTGAATCCTTGTCATCATCCTTTAACTAGTTGATTGCTTCAACTAGCTAATGGCCTTTTAACCGAACTCTAAAACATGTTTCCGGATCTATAAAAAAAAATGTATTAGCTGGAGCCCATAACTTATATCTTCTCTGAAACAAATCTAAGATTCTATCGTACTCTTGCAGGTTGTGTTTCCTAGTTTCGGGGAAAGATACTTGTCCACTATTCTCTTCCAGTCCATACGAGAAGAATGTGAGAAGATGCAACCCCAATTGTGAATATCATCGTTTTGCAGAATCTGCTTATCATAAGTAACATTTATCTTATCTTGTTTATGTCACAGTTGGAGTGCTGAAATAAAGATTGTAATTATTATGATCATCATTTAAAGAGTATAATATGAACTCCATTTGCAATGGTGTATGGCTGAACTGATAAAACTAATGTTTCAATATTGGCTTTGAGTTTGAGTTGATTGTAATATGATATTACTCGATATTATAAGGTAATATATATATATATATATATATCGTTTCATTAAAAAAATTGATATATTTGTGTTTTTGAAATGAAACGTCAATTATATATATTCCAATTGTTACCCTAACTTTTTGAAAAATATTTAATATATTTAAATACAAGAAAAGGTGTAACTAAAATAGCTAGGACTGTAAATGGATATTTGAAAATTCGTTTATCATTCGCATTCGAATCCATTTATAGGGCTATTATCCGTATCCATTTAAAGTGGATATTATCCGTATTCGATTAATAGACATTCGATTGTAACCAGATATGAATATAGTAAATACATATTCGATCCGTTTAATATCCACTCCAAATACATATCCGTTGGATATATCCATTTATATATTCGATTATCTGATTAATTAAATTCATTATCCATATCCGATAAATAATATTTAAAAAATATTATATATAATATATTCTATTTTTATTTATTTTAATATATATATATAAATAATATTTAAAAAAAATATCATATATAATATATTATTATACATAATAAATTATTTTTAATTTTTCAATATGAAATTTCATAATCTATATATAAATGAATATATGTATAAATTAGTAATTAAAGAATTAATAAAAATTTAGACAGTAATGATGATAATCAAATAATATTAAATCAAAAAAATTTGAAAAATAAATATATAAATGATAAAATTAATCAATATAAAATTATTGTTGCTTTACTTTATAATTAATTTATATTGGTGTCATTTTATTAATATTAATTAATCATAAAATGAATCAATAATTATAAAAAAAAATTAACTAAATTAAGAATAATTAACTTTTTATTTCTAAAATAAAATAGTAAAATACTAAAATTATTAACTAGCTAAGGGGACATTAAGATTTAAGAGGGTGTTTGGGTGAGCTTATAAGCTTCTTAAAACATCTTATAAGATATTTGAGAGTTTATAAGATATCAAAAAGTGTTTAATAAATTTTTTTAAAAAGGAACTTATAGGCTATGCTTGGTTGTGGAAAATTTTCCCATATTTTGTTTCTTTGAGTTGAAAAAATGGAGGAGTGGTGATTGCTTGTGGATAAATTTTCATTTTCCAAAAAATATTCCTCTCATCCTTATAATCTTATTCCAGATTTGAAATTTCCCTCCAAAATGGATTCCTCTCCTCTATTTCAAATTTCTTTGCTTTCTCTCGAAAAATGGATTCTTCTTCCCAAGCAAACTTTTGAAAATTTTCTTTTGCTTTTTCATCCACCTATATACATAAGGTTTAATTCTACGTAATTAACTCATAATATATACTTATATTTACCCATAATATTTTAATATTTATTTAAAATTATTTTCATAATATATAATTATATTTACACGTAATATTTTTATATTTAAATAATTTTTTCATAATATAATTAGTTATGATTACACATAAGATTATTATATTAAAATATTATTATTTTCTTAATAAAGTTATTTTGATGTATATTTAAACATTTTAAATAAAATTATTTTCATAGTACGTATATATCACATCAACTGTAATCATTATATTTTTACCTCATAATTTTTTTTTTCAATCTCATAAACAAAACAATCTCACTATTTCCTTTAAGAAATGAGAAATGAGAAATGAGAAATGAGAAATGAGAAATGAGAGTACAAGCTATCACAATCATAAGCTCTTAAAATAAGATGCTAAGAGTTTATAAGCTCTTTTTGTAAAAGTTAGGAATTCCTTATTTTTAGGATATTAACAAACTTCCGTAATTTTAAACATATTAATTATAAAATTATCATTATTAACATCTTATAAGCTCCAAAATTTTATTTTATTTAAAAACTTTAATAAATAATTTTTTAAAAAAAATGTAACAACTTATAAGCTCCGAAAATATCTTATAATAGAAGGCATTTGGCTAAACTTATTTAAAACGTCTTATAAGCCCCTGCATCTTATAAAATATTTTTGGATCTCCTGCATCTTATAAGATATTAAGGTATTTGTCTAAACTTATTTAAAATGTCTGATAAGCTCCTGTATGTTATAAGATATTTTTGGATCTCCTGCATCTTATAAAATATTTTTCTAACTTATAAGATGCTAGGTTTTTTTAAAAAAACAAGTTTTCAAAGTGTTTGGATAATAAGATATTGGAGCTTATAAGGTATTAGTAATGACAATTTTATAATTAATATGATTAAAATTAAGAGAGCTTGTTAAGATTTTAAAAATAAGTTAAGAACTCCTTACGTTCTTAAAAAGTGCTTATAAGCTTCTAATATTTTATTTTAGGAATTTTATAAGTTATTTTCTTAAAAAATTTACGAAACACTGACATCTTAGAAAATTTTTTGAGAAGTTTATAAACTAACGCAGAAAACTTTCAAATATTTTACAATATCTAACATATACATAAAATATAAGATGAACATATCATTTCATAATTTTATTTTGTAGATTTGTACGGTTATTAATTTAGAAAACTAATAAAATTTATCTAAATATAAAACTTAAACTCTAAATCCTAAAATCTCACAACTTTATAAATTTTAAACCCCAAAATATTAATAATAGAGAATATTTTTATTGATTAACATTGTTATATCTATATATCTAAAATTAAATGTTAATGCTCAATAGCCATCATAAAAACTAATTTTTTAAAATTAGATTAAAATAGAATATATATATATATAAATATTAAGTATCAAGATATAAATCAGAGTCATATATAATAAATTAATGAATAATTAAATTTTAAAATTAAAAAAATTAATTACTACAATTAAATAAAAATTATCAAAATAAAATATAAAAAAAATGTCAAAAGAAAAAGTGTGACAAAATCACTATTCACTAAACCCTACCTCCCATTTATTTCAATTTCCATTTCACTCACCACAGCCCCAGCTCAGGTACTCTCTTCTTGGTTCTTCCTTTCTTTCATTTTTTTTTTAAAAATATTTTCATGTATTTTACAGTTCTCATTGGCGAGATCCTGTCAGTCACACGCCGCCCAGCTTAGGTATTGTTTTCTTCCTTTCTTCTCCTTCCTTTCTTTCATTTTTTTTATAAATATTTGCATGTATTTTACTATTCTCACCGGCGAGATCCCGTCACTCACACGCTGCCTAGCCTAGGCATTCTCTTCTTCCTTTCTTTCAATTTTTTTTTTTTTTGAATATTGGCATATATTTTACAGTTTTCGCCGCGTGAGAGCCAGCAGATCTTTCGATTTTCGCTGGGAGGCAATGGGGTTGGCGTCCTCACGGCCAGCCCCGTTGCGTTTGATGGGTAGCCACTAGGGTCGCGACCAGCTGAGGCCAGCTTTTGTTGGCCGCAACTGGTTGCCGGTGATGGGGAGGGCCAGCTTCTGCTGGTTACTGACGATGGGGAGGGGCCAGCAGCTGCTGGCCTCCTTCCCCCCCCCCCCACCCAACCAATCTTATTTTTATTTTTTATATCTCCCCCACCCCCTGTTTTTTCATTTTTTTGCATTTTTGGACATTATAGAAGGTAAATTATTTGTTTATTATGTTTCGCAGTCAGATGAGAAGTTCAAGCATGCTCGTGTTGTTGGATTATATGAAGATTTTTCTTGTATTTAAATGAACTTTTATTTTGTTTCTTTTAGATTTTTGGATTGTTGCATTATGTATTGAAAATTGTTATTTCTTTTAATTCTTGAGGAGTTTGTATGCTTGTTTGATCCTTGGAGTATGCTCATTTTATTGTTTGTTTGTTTTTTGTTTTTTATTTCTTTTTTCTAGATTTTATTATGTTATTTAATGATTTTTTTAAAATGAAATTTATTAGAAAAAAATATGCATTTTATTATAAATTAATAGATTCGGATATTCATAAATGGATATTCGGATATTTATAAATGAATATTCAAAATAATTATAATCGAATACGGATATATCAGAATTTGGATAATATCCGGCAGATACGCATTCGGATGTTATAAAAAAATATCCGTCGGATACGGATATGGATACTATAAAACTTAAATGGATAAGGATACGGATACAGTCTATTCGATCTGTTTAATATTTGTTTACACCCCTAAAATAGCTCTCCCATGCTTCGAATGAAGGCTATGTCTTATTGGTTGTTTCAAAAGAAGAAAAAAAAAGGATACAAATATTGGTTGGTTCTGTATTATATATGGTTCACATAAATTTTAGATATTAAAAGAAAATCAATTAATTAGTTCAAGACTTATAACGATTCACAAATATTTATTGAAATTGGTGGTACTCCTTATGGCCGAGCTACCTATAGCCAAAGTGATGTATTCCTCATAAGTAGATGAACGAGCCTTACGGCGATACTATCGAGCGGAGAGCTAGAGTTGAGGCAACCGAGCTAAGGAAGAGTTAAGGTGAGATTCTGTAATGTTGTGGCTGAGCTAACAGAATGTCAGATGTGGCTTAGCAAAGATTAGAGGGTGGCATGTCTATTCTCAGTGAGGTGGCTGAGCTAAGGTAGAGTAAAGGTGAGATTCTGTAATGTTGTAGCTGAGCTAATGGAATGTTAGATGTGTCTTAGCGAAGATTGAATGAGGGTGACGTGTTTATTCTCTTTTCTCTCCCACTATAGCATTCCATGCCGCATTACTTAAGTATAGGTAGTGGGTGGTTAATTTTGCCAAGAGAAGCAATGAGGCGATATAAAAGATGTAAAATAGATAAGGGGTGGTTTTATTTTATTTTATTTTATTTTATTTTGTTGGGGGGGGGGGGAGTGGTAAAAGGAGAAATTGATAAGAGTATGCTTTGTTCATTGGTGTTAATTTTTTTTTTTTTGACATCAATTGGCGCCGTCTATGTGAAGTTTGAGTTGAGACATGAGGAGATGAGTGAATCTGTAAGAAATATGGAGGGTGAGATGTTGAGTGCACCTAGGGAGGCTAGGCTAGGCTTTGCTTTAAATAGGCTAGGTCTATTGCGTAAATTGTAAGCCTAAACCTAACTTATTACCTGAAATAAGCTTTTTTTTAAAGCCTAGCCTAGCCTTTTTAAATCTTTTCAAAGCCTAAGCCTGGCTTGAAAATGCTTATTTTAGCTAAGATTCTAATTAGACTTAAATTTTATATAGGTTCAAGCTTTTAATAGGCCTAAAAATTCTATAATTTATATTAAGTAAAAATAATTGGCGATTATAATACATTTATCTAATAAAAAGAAAAGCATAACCAAACATTATTATAAGTTAAAAAAATTGAAATAAAATGGTTATGTATTAATTAAGAACACAATATATAACTATATAAAATTAATAAAATTAATTAATATAAAATATAAAAGCAATTATCTAAGTATTATAAATATTTAAATATATATTATAATATAATTAAATTATATAGATTGGCCTGATAGGCTTTATAGGCTTTTTTAAAAGCCTATATCTAACCTTTTTAACTAAATAGATTTTTTTAGAAACCTAAATATGGTCTATTTATTAAATAGGTTAGGCCGAGCTAGGCCTCAAATAGGCCAGGCCATAGGCCCCTAATAGGCGGCCTAGCTTATTCCTATCCTTAAGTGCACCACAGGTTGAGCAGGCGAGAGCTTCACCAACTGGAGGATTATTTAGCTCGCTAGGAAGGGGGCCACCCCAGGAGGAAAGAAGGTTACCCTTATACACCCCAACGCGGGGCATCTCACGATTGAACAATGGAATTTCTAGTGTTTGGCAGTTAATCCCTTCATGGTTACCCAGAAGTCAGGAGTTTGGCAGGTTGTGTTCCTTGTTACACCGCCTTTCCTGTTAGCCATGCCACTCATACTAGGGATGTCGCCTCCTGGTTTACAGTTCCCTATCCCAGTACCAATGCATTTCCCGATGCCACCAGCAGTCACCACACCTGTATATGCACCAGGAGTCCCGCCAATATCTGTATCTGGGCTAGTTGGAGATGTGCAGATCCCATTTGTTCCTCTATCGTTGGGAAGAAGTCAAGCGGTAGGTTCTCCTATCCTCGCGCCTATTTCGGGGATGGTGGCCCAAGGCACCATAGTGGGAGGACCTCCATTTCCCGCTCTGCTAGGTATGGGTTTTCATGGAGGGCAAAAGCCTACTATAGCGCCTGCCATACCTCCCCCAAACAAGTTGGAGAAGGATCCAGAAATATATGGTCTATCCAAGAAATGGGGGGTAGGAATCTTGATAGAAGGGTAGTAGGGGAAGAAGAAAAAGTGGCTAAAAGTCAAGTGTCTGTACGTCCTATCAAACAAAAGGAGGAAAGAAAATTGCTAGCCAATGTTGCTGCAGAAATGAGGGATATGCGGAGGGAATCGAGAGAAATGAAAAAGAAGCGAGTGGGGAAGAAAAAGAGGCTGTGAAGGCGTCACCATTTAGGGATTCAATTCTGCAAGATCCTTTCTTGGACAACCATAAGTCCTTCTCCATGAAAAAGAACACAGGAGTTTCTAATCCTGCTGGCCACTTATGTGAATTTGCAAACTTGGCCCTATTATATCAGTTTTCAAATGGAGTGAATTGTCGGACCTTCCTAACCACCATGGGAGAAGCGGATCAGAGATGGTTTGGGCAATTACCTCATCGCTCTATACACACTTTTGAGGACTTCTCCTACAAGTTGTTGCATCAATTTACTAGTAATAAGTATTATCGCCGAATTGTCCAAAGCTTGCTTTCTTTCTGACAAGGAGAAAATGAAATACTGAGAGGCTTTGTGAACCCTCTGCCACTCTAAAGGTGTTGGCTAGCGCTTTTACGCAGATATTGAGGCCTAGTTCATTTTTTAGCTCTTTGAGCCGGAGGCTAGCAGATAGCTACGATGAATCGTTACGTCGAGCAAAAAAATACATTCATGAAAAAGAGGCATGTGACGCTAAGGAGAAGGATTTAGGGGAGACAGAGATAAGATAGAAGATGGAGGTACAAGGAAACAACCCATGCAAGATGAAAGAGCTCGGCTAGCCAATGTATCACAACTGTGGGTGGCAAATGCACCATAACCTCGGGTAGCTCAGTTTGCTCATAGGTTTGATCACTACATGCCCTTAAGAATGTCAAGAGAGCAGGTGCGACAAGCCATTGAGCATAGGAACCTATTACGGTAGCCACATTCCGCTAATGAGGCACTTCGACGGCTCAGGTTAGACAAATACTGCATATTCCATAATAAGTATAGACATGTAACGGAAGAATGTGAACATTTGATGAATGAATTGGAGGAATTGGTAAGAGGTGGATATTTGGGAGAATTCCTGCAAGCTCCTGTGAATGTTAAAGGTGGCCGACCTGGTAAGATTCAGTATAGGGAACAAACAGGATGAGGTAGGCCTAGAATGGAAGAGAGCAAAAAGGAACTCCATATGATTTTGGGAGGACCTACATAGGGAGATACTCATTGAGCTCAGAGGGCTCAGACTCAGGCTTTAATCTATCGAAAGAATAAGGAGGTAGCAGTGATCAATACAAAGGATCGAATGCTGGTAATTCAATTCTGGCCCGAAGACCTCAAAGATGTGCAATTACTTCACCAAGACGCTTTGGTAATCATAGCTTCCATAGCTAATTATGAGGTAGCACATATTTTTATAGATGGAGGGAGCTCGGTTGATACCTTGTTTTCGGCTACTCTTCGACAGATGGAGGTAGATAACACTACTTTAGAGCCAGTAGAAACAACATTATTCGGTTTCATGGGGGAAGCAGTGTGACCTTTAGGACAGATCACTCTTCCTATCTCCCTGGGTTTCGGGATGCATCGTAAACCTTGCATGGTAAAATTCCTAATTGTTGATGCTCTATCTTCCTATAACATTATATTTGGCAGGACTATGTTACAACTCTTCCAAGCGGTAGCTTTGCTCTATCATATGAAGCTTAAATATGTGATTGGCAATTTGGTAGGAGAAGTGGTCAAAGATCGATAAGCATTAAAAAAATATTACGTAGAGGCAATAAGAAAAGGGGACCAAAAGTCAGGAGAAGTGGTTTACCAGCTAACACATGGAAATTCTAGTGTGCGTGGGATAGCTGAGCCGCAGGATCATTTTAATCCTACTAGCAAGCTCATAACCATAGAACTGGTACCTGGGGATCCAGGGAAGACTACATGATTGTGAACACATCTTAATGAAAAGCATATAACTTTACTTATTTGAGTACTGAGGGATTATGTAGATGTATTTACTTTTTTGGCAAAGGACCTAACTGGAATTTGTCCAAGCATAGTTGTGCATAAGCTCAACATAGATCCTCTTGCCAAGCCAGTAAAGCAGAAAAAAAGAGACTTCGGACTAGATAAGGATCGTATCATACAAAAAGAGATCAAAGAGATGTTGGATACTGGGCATACAGTAGAGATCTAGTTCCCGAAGTCGATATCCAATGTGGTGCTAGTCCCTAAACATGCTGATAAGTGGAGGATGTGTATAGATTTTAGGGATCTAAATCGAGCTTGCCCTAAAGACTACTATCTATTGTCGCAGATTGACCAACAAGTAGATTCCACATTAGGCTGTGAGTTATCTAGTATCATGGACACCTCACAGGGGTACCACTAGATCTCCCTCGACCCGAAGGATCGCAAGAGAGTGAGCTTCATCACATCCAAAGGTACTTATTATTATGTGGTCATGACCTTTGGACTGAAAAATGTAGGTGCCACTTATCAGTAGCTAGTAGACTGGATGTTCAAGAATCAGATTAGGAGGAATATGGAGGTCTATATGGATGATATAATGGTGAAAAGTTCTTGCCAAGCTTACCATGCAGAGGACTTGAAGGAGACTCTTGAAACTTTGAGGAAGTACGGTATGAAACTTAAACCTAATAAGTGTGCTTTCGGAGTGACAGGAGGGAAGTTCTTGGGATACCTCGTGATGGAGAGGTATAGCGGTCAACCTAGTGAAATACAAGCCATCTTAAACATGAGGTCTACTCAAAACCTCAAAGAAGTCTAGAAGCTCACTGGGATGATTGTAGCTCTGAGCAGGTTTATATCTTGAGCGGCAGATAAAAGCTTTCCCCTTTTTAGGAATATTAAGGAAAGCTAAGAAATTTGAATGGGGAGAAGAAGCGCAGAAAGCCTTCGAGGAGCTCAAAGCATACCTGGCCGAGCTATCATTGTTAACCAAGTCCCTACCTGGTGAGACTCTCTTTCTATATTTGGCAATGTTGAAACCCAGAAAGACCAAATAGTAAAATTGAGAAATAAAAGTAAAGCAATTCAATGAAACTAACAACAAGATTTAATGTGGTCCAGCGATGTGCCTAATCCACCTGACAAAGAAAATAATTTTATTAATTCTAAATTAAAGTGTCAAGTAGAATTTAAGTCCCACAAATTTCACGAGAACACCCAACACCTTCGTTTTAAACTCCATTTTGAGATACTATCTATAACGTAGTATGGAAATTGGAACCTATGTTCTAGGGTTCATCTTTGGTTCGTTCTTATCATCTGGAAGAAAATGGGGTTTAAACACCCAGAAAAAAAATCATAAAATTGACCCGTGGGCCTGCATGTTGTGCTATGGCTTGCATGACTTGCGCCCCAGCGCACATATCACCTATTGTGGCAGAACATGTTGCGCGAGGGCATGCGAAACTTGTGCCCTAGTGTGGTATTGCAGTGTGCCGCACGTCGAGCGCTACATCCTTGCACCTGGGCGAGGCATCCTTGTGCCCTAGCGCACGTCGCGAGACTACTGCCTAGTTTCCATGCAGTCCCATGCCCCGACACGTGGCGTTCTGCCAATGCGCACTAGGGCATGCTCCAATGCCCGTTTCATTTGCTTCACTCCGTTTCGCACCAATTTTTCCATTTCTCGTCATTTGTATCTCAAATTTCAAGCTAAAATCAACAGGCAATTTTTGAACAGACTATAAGCTCGATTTTGGTGAAAGAGAAAGGATCTAGCCAAAGACGTGTTTACTATATGAGCAAACTATTGCATGCAGCCGAGCTGTGATATCCTGGGATAGAGAAGCTAGCTTTGGCATTTGTGGTTACTGCTAGGAGACTGAGATCGTATTTCTTATCACATACCACCATGGTCAAAACTAACTAACCACTTAAGCAAACCTTGGGAAAGACAGATGCTGCAGGGAAGCTGATCAAGTGGTAGTAGAATTATGAGAGTATGACATCTAGTACGCTCTTATAAAGGCTATCAAGGCGCAAGCTCTAGCAGATTTCATGGTGGATGTTGTCTTACCTCAAGATAAGATAAACATATGGTCGGTGTATGCGGACGGTTCTTCAAGCGTGAATGGCAGTGGGGCAGGAATTATCTTATCAACCTAGAAAGAGATGAGTTTGGAGTATGCTATCAGATTTCATTTCAAAGCTCCCAATAATGAAGCTAAAAACATATCTTTGATTGAGGGTATCAAAATGGCCATTAAAGAAGGGGCTAGGCGAGTACATGTATATACTAATTCTCAGCTGGTGGTAAAGCAAACAACAGGGCAATATGAGGTAAATGAGCAGCACGTGGATCAATACCTCCAATAGGTGGTAAAGTTGAAAGATCAACTAACCGAGCTGTAAATAATTTAAGTACCTAGAGAGGAGAATACCCGAGCAAACCTCTTAGCAAAGATTGTGAGCTCTTTTGGAGAATGCAAAACCCATTCTGTGATGATTCAAGAACTAGATAAGGAAGGTGTGGAAGTTGATGTCTTCGCTGTAAAGAAAGGGGTAGATTGGAGAACACCTATTTGCCAATATCTTAGAGGAAAGATAGTGGATGCCGGCCCTAAACTCAAAAATAGGGCATCTCGATTTACCCTCCTCGACGGATTGCTCTATAAGAGAGCTTTCTCCTATCTACTATTACGATGTTCGTCGTCCCAAAAAGGTGAGTATATTCTTAGGAAAAGACATGAGGGGTGTTATGGGAATCACCTCGAAGGAATGGCATTGGCAAGTAAGGCTGTTAGAGTAAGGTATTTCTGGCCTACTATCAGAGCTAAAGCCAGAGCATTAACACGAAAATGTGAAAAATGTCAGAAGAATGCCCGAGTTAGTCACATACCTACCGACCACATGCACACCATGAGCTCTCCATGCCCATTCGCGAATTGGGGGATAGATAATATTGGGCCATTTCTAATAGCAACGGGTCAAAAGAAATTCCTATTAGTAACCATAGACTATTTCAACAAATAGGTAGAAGCAAAAACCTTAGCCAGGATTAGTGAAGGGGAAATTTTGAAATTCTCGTGGAAAAATATAGTATACCGGTATGGAATTCCTCGTGAGCTTGTATCAAATAATGGTAGGCAATTTCAGGGAAGCAAGATAAGAGCTTGGTGTGAGAAAGATGAAGATATCTCAAAGATTTAACTCGGTAGCACATCCACAAACAAATAGACAAGCTGAAGCTAGAAATCACAATTTAGTATAAGGCTTGCGGACCAGGTTAGACAACGTTGGTGGTAATGGGTGGAAGAGCTGCCTAATGTGCGTGGGTTGGCCGAACTTGTCACGCCTTGGGCTCGCGATCCCGTTAGATGATAGAATTACCTCCGAACCCACCAAATACATCTAGAAATTAGGTCATGATCAACTTACCTAAAAGGGATATCCAATGAATGCGCATAAGTTCTTTGGCCAAAGCTTATATACTAGTCACTCTTTCAATATCTTTCAATATTTAGTCCATGTGGGATGGGGTATCACAATCACCATTCCTTTAGAACACGACGTCTTTATCACGATGTGACATAGATCCAAGATTAAATCAGTCACCAGACGTTGTGACTCTAGAGGTGGCTCCAGTGTGTGTGGCACTTTTTCATGTAAAACACTTAGCTACCACACACGTAGCACTTTGTCCCGTATAGCACTTAGCTCCCAATATTCCAGCTGGTAATGGCTGTGATACCATTTGTCATGCCCCAGGCTCCCAATCTTGTTAAACGTAAGAATTGCCCCCAAACCTACCAAGTGCACCTTAGAATTAGGCTATAATTTCTCACGCCCCAGGCCCATGAGCCCGTTGGATGCGAAAATTGCCTCAAAACCTACCAAGTTTATCCTAGAATTGAGCTATAATTTGTCAAGCCCTGGGTCCATGAGCCCGTTTGACACAAGAATTGCCTCCAAATCCATCGAGTGCATCCTAGAATTGGGCTATTATCAACTTGCCCAAATGGGATATAATGGTTGCATATGAATTATTTGGCCAAAGCTTATATACTAGTTGTTTTTTTAATATTTAGTCAATGTAGGATGAGGTATCACAATCTCCCATTCTTTAGAATACAACGTCCTCATCACAACGTGACACAGATCTAAGATTAGTAATCAGACATTGGGATTCTAGAGATAGATCCTATATGATCAAGAGGTGGCTCCCATGTGTGTAGCACTTTATCCCCCAGGTTCAAGAGGTGACTCCCACACATGTATCACTTTACCCCGTATAGCTCCCAATATTCCGGCTGGTGATGGCTCTGATACCATTTGTCATGCCCTGGGCCCGCGAGCCCGTTGGATGCGAGAATTATCTCCAAACCCACTGAGTGCATGCTGAAATTGGGCTATGATCAGCTTGCCTAAAATGGATATCCAATGAATGCACATGAGTTCTTTAGTCAAAGCTTATATACTAGTTATTCTTTCAATATTTTGTTAATGTGGGATAAGATATCACAGAACCACTCCACAAAGATCCATAATAGAAACACCTTTTAGCATGGTCTATGGAATGGATGTTGTGATCCCAGAAAAAATTGGTATTGAGTCTCATAGAATCTTGTCTTATAATGAGGAAGGCAATGAAGATCTAATCCAAAACTAATTGGACTTCATCGAGGAGAAAAGAGAGAATACCTATCACCAAGTATATCTCCAAGTAGCCAGGTATAAGCAAAAAGTGCAAATGGAGTTCAACATGAGGGTTAAACCTAGAATATTATAGGTGGGAGACTTGGTGCTATCGAGAGCTAGCATGGGGAAACGTAGGAAAGCTTGATCCAAACTGGGAAGGTCCTTGAAGAGTCATCAAAGTACTACCCAGATGAGCATATAAGTTGGAAAGACTTGAAGGAAAGAAGTTAGCTCGCCTATGGAATATTCATAACCTAAAGTGTTTCTACACATAAATATCCCTTTCTACCTCTTTATTATCATTTGAGTTCTCTTTTTATTATTGTTTATTGGCATTCTTTCATAAAGTTTAGTTCTTTGTGATCATGTACTATCTTATCTTTAATGAAAGTATGTTTCCCATTTTCTATTATTCGCTGGTTCATCTTTGGAAAGCTCTAATGAGTTTAAAAGCTCCAATGAGCTCGGCCAGAAGACAAGCTCCAATGAGCATGGCGAGAAGACAAACTCCAATGATCTTGGCCAGAAGATAAAGTCTAATGAGTTTAAAAGCTCCAATGAGCTTAATAAGAAGAAAAACTCCAAAGAGTTTAAAAGCTAATCTCTAATGAGCTCGAAAATAAAAATAGCTCAAATGAGCTGAGCTACAGTGCAGTTGGGGAAGCTCATATGAGCTAGGCCAAGATGATACTAGGAGTTTCCATGAGCTCGATGGGGAATAGATTTAATAGTTGATGTCGTGATATCAGCAAAATTCAAGGGTGAAAAGCTCTACTGAGCTCAACTGAAAAGTAAATACTTATGATTTTTAGCTCGAAAACATAAACTTCATTGATTTCTGCAAAAAGTTACCAAAAGGAACCAATACAATTTTTCCCCATGCCGAGGCAAGCTCGGTAGATTCAATACATGCCCCCAAAATGTTTATTTCAAAAAAAAAAAAACCACATCATCATCAGTTCACTCAATTGGATTCTCCGTAGCTTCGTCGATTTCCTTAGGAGGGGCAACTAGCTCTTAGTTCATCTGATTGTACTCAACTTGCTCTGGCTCATTTAGTTGTACTTGCCATGACTCGGTCTACTTTAGCTCTTTCCCCTCCTCTTCATTTGAGTTAGGAAGGTTCCGCAGCCCAGACACTGATTTACTATTTCTTGTGCTTGGCTCATTTTAGGTAAGCCCTTAGCCATTAGTTGATCTATGCATACATCAATGTTGCATTGATAATATTTCAGGGACTTGACAGTCAAATCTTTTTTATATGCTACACTTTTCTTGTATTTAAGCAGTTGAGATTCCTAGCAAGCTTCTAAATACTGTTTGATAAGGCGTGGAAGATCTCAAAAAAGGTATCTCGCCCTTCTTCTCAAGCTTTCTCTAGCTCTTCTTTGTGCAATTCTGCATCCTTCACTTTTGGCTTAGAGAGAGCTCTAACATCTTCCTTATATTGGCCCTGCAGCTCTGACAAGTGTCGCTTCAATTCTTTACCACGTAATTGAGTAAGCTCGGCCAAAAGTTTTTTCATCTCAACAACCAGATGGTTCTGCTCGTCATCCCACCGAGCTAACATCCTTCATACCATCACACTAGCCTATACTGAAGAAGTTAGTATAAAAATTATGATGTATAAGAAAAACTAAGGTATAGTCACCATACCCTGGATATATATGAAGCAAATTGAGCTTAGAGGTCAGCAAAAAGGCATCTCGTCTACCTTCTGGCAATCTGAACCGCTAGTCAAACCCCTCAGAAAACCTCTTCCCAATGAAAAGGAAGCATCACTTAAAATCGAGCAGCCCGCCATAAGATAAGTATTTGGTCGGCCGCAGGCAAGGCAGGAAGAGCCTAACGCTTGCACTGACTTTGTGTTCAGTCGTGAAAGGGGAGTGACTTCAACGGTTGGACCGTTGAAGTTACATCGGTAGATGGTGGAGGAGCAAACTTTTTACGAACAGGAGCCTCAATAGGGGTGCTAGCAGGGCGTTTATAAAAAGAGTTGGCTCCACTAGAGTGCTTAGCTGGGCGATTATTTTTAGTTCAGCTTGGCTGCCATTCTGCTTCAGTAGCCAACAAGAAGGCCTTGGTAGAGAGCCAATCTGAATCAATAAGAAATAATTGGGTGAGTATACGATTCATCATAATATTCATACACTAGGAAAAAGGAGAGACAAATACTAAATGGCTCAGATAGCTCTTCAGCCTTAGGGCTAAGAGCGAAATGATAAAGAAAGCCTTGTTTTTTCGAGTACACCAATTGTAATTATAAGCTGTTCAGCTTAGCCAAAAGTTGTGTCCAACCTCCCAGATGGTAATAGGTATGAGAAAAGCTAGAGTTAGGCATGGAATCTCTCCATGATGTGAGGAAACCCTAAGGTTCGAAGGAAGAATTAAAAAAATAATTCTCCTTCCAATACTTGACAGAGGTTGGGTATTTTTAAAGGAAGTAAACTTCCTCCTTCAAAGTAAGATAAAAATACCCTCTTATTTGAGGCTTAAGATAGAAAATAGAATGGAACAAAGAAGGGGTGAGTTCTATTCAAAAGTGCCGGCATAAGATAAGGAAACCCACCATTAACCTAAAGGAATTTGGGGAGAACTGGTTCAAGGGAATGCCTAGGCCCTAGAAATCAATCAAGAAGTTAAGGAATGGGAAATCGCAGCCTCTCATGCGTTTGTTCTGAATAAAAATAGAAGAAACCTACTGGCGGTAAGTAGGGATGATCTAAAGAAGGGGGTATCACTATTTGATATTCTAGAGGGATGTTCATCTTTTCTCTAAGTCGCCTCCCCTTAAAACTAGTCATACGGGAATGGTATACCTCGTAGGTAGCCAGATTTTCACTAGACTCAAGCACAACCTTCTTAGATTCACGCATTACTTTAGGGGGAATACTGAGGGTTGAGTCATCGGATTCCCTACTAGAGGAACTATCTAAAGAAGATATCCTAAGGTCGAGATTTGCCATGGTTTGTGGCTAGAAAATTAAAAATAAAGAAGAATATGCAAAGAAGAAAAGGATGAACGAATTGCTATAAAAAATAGAAAAGATAGACAAGAAGGTAAAAGGAAGACCTGGATTCATTCCTGAAGATGAATTAAATACTCTTTGTACAAAAATAGAATGAGAGAAATGACCAAGAGTGAAGTGGAACACGCGGTGTATATGGTGAATGAAAATGAAAGAGAGGGAAAAGATGGAAGTGATATTTATAAGTGGAAGAATTTAAAATGTAGGTGCCCAAGTAAAATCTTGACCGAATACCTGGTTGCGAGGTGCAAATATTTAATGAGATGGAACGACAGTCATTAATATCACCTTCGAAAGAGGGAAAAATGCCTTTTCGGCTAGGCGTGGTAGAGGAAAGGCTTTTCCCAAATCAATTTGAATTCAAATTCTAATTTGAAAGTGCTAGTTAGCTCGGACAACAGGTGGATTAGCTGTGCTTCAATCTATTACACCTAGAACCTCATATTCACACCGTTAGCTCAGCCTATATTTATCTCACATTACTAGTCCAAAAATAGCTTTTGGACGTGGGGGGATGGGGGTGTTGATGGTACTCCTTATGGCAGAGCTACCTATAGCCCAAGCTATGTATTCCTCATAAGCAGATGAATGAGCCTCATGGCGATACTACCAAGCAGAGAGCTAGAGCGACGCGATCGAGCTAAGGCAGAGTCAAGGCGAGATTCTATAATGTTGTGGCCGAGCTAGCAGAATGTTAGACGTGGCTTAGCGAAGATTGGAAGATGACGTGTCTAATCTCAGTGAGGCAACCGAACTAAGGCAGAGTCAAGGCGAGATTCTGTAATGTTGTGGCTGAGCTAACGAAATGTTAGATATGGTTTAGTGAAGATTGAAGGAGGGTGATGTGTCTATTCTCTCTCTCCCACTATCAGCATTCCATGCCGCATTACTTAAGTATAGGTAGTGGGTGGTTAATTCCGCCAAGAGAGGCAATGAGGTGATATAAAAGATGTAAAATAGAGAGGAGATGGTTTTTTTTGTTTTTTTGTTTTTTTTTTGAAAGGAAAAAGAGAAATTGATAAGAGTATTCTTTGTTCATTGGTGTTAATTTTATTTTTTAACATCAGAAATATAAAACAAGACCAAACTGAAGTGACTTAAAATATTCGGATATACAAGGTCATGAGTTCAAATTCATTAGAAAATGTGTAAAAATGTGTGGGTTTATTATATTGCACAGTGTGAAGGCATCATGTGCCTCGTGCATCTGCATCTTATAATATAAGCAATTAGGATAAAAATGTACATAGGCCGCACATGATTTTAGAATAAGAAAATTAGAGGTCCCCAACCTAAGTTATATAATAACCATGTTAGTTTTTTGTTCTTTTTTCAAAGAGTCATATTCACCCTACACAAGATTAGATTAAAGAAAAGAGCGTCATTCAAGTCAAAATCCGGTCATCTCAAAATAAGATTTTGAAAGATTGTGTTATGATAGCAGAATAACTTAAATTTATATTAAAACAAATGAAGGAAAGATATAAATGTATAATTTTGACTGATGTAATGATTTGAAATGATTAAAAATTTTAAATAATATTTTTGACAAAAAATTGAAATTTAAGTGAAATGTGTTTTTCTGGGGAAGAAAATAAAAATATTGGCTTTATTTGGTTGAATTATAAAAAGTATTTTGAGAGAAAGTGTTTTTGAAAGTGGGTTAGGGGAATATGATTGTTGTTTGGAATTTTTTTGAAGAGATTGTTAGAGAATATTTTGGGATAAAGTTGTTTATTTGAAAGTATTTTTCAGAGGCAATAAATTCTATTGTATATGACACATCAGGCACTTTTTTATTGGGCTAGTGAGTTAGTGGGTGAAATGAATTTTTTATTAATTATAAATGTGTTATAAATAATTTCATATTTTTGATAATTATAAAAACATAAAATTATTTTGATTAATTATAAAAGTAATAATTATTACAAATTTAATCATTTCAAATAATTATTTCAAATAATTCTAATATTAATTCGATTGTTGAAGATTATACAAATAAACTAATAATTAATAATTTTGAAAAAATATAAAAATACATTAAAAATTAAAATTTAATAATTTTAGAAAATTATAAATAAAAATAATTTTATTATAAATTATTGAATTTGAAATGTTCAAAAAATAAATCATAAATTGCAAATTATTAAATCAAAAAGTTATAAAACTAAATTATGAATTTAAAATTAAAAATTTCATAAAATCATAAAAAAAATTGTTCATTATAATTTATTAATGTTAGAAAATTATAAAATAAATTATACAATATAAATTAATTATTTTGAAAAAGTGTAAAAGTAAATAATAAATTATACATGAGAAAGGTTAACCTTCTTTTCAAAGTTTGGGAAATGTGTTTTTATGTGGGAATAGGAAGGAGTATTTTGGGTATAAATTGGTATAGACAATAGAATTGAAAAATATGACGTTTTGTTTATTTTTATTTTAAAAATTGAAAAACATCGTGCAAAATTACAACCAAACAAATCTATTGAATTGAAAAAACTACAAATAAATAAGTAGTGCATGTGAATTGTATGCAAGATTGTGAGGATTTATTACTCAGTCTCAGTGTTATTTCCAAATATAAGAGTTGTATGAATTCAAAGGTACTCTTCATACAACGACTAGTTCATGGTCGCATGTGTTGGAGGATACATACATGATACATGTGAGAAAACTCCAACCAAATATTGCAAGAAATATACACACACACGCACACACCGACACACGTATATATACAAAGAGTCAAGATTAATCACCTAAACTTGGATTTTAAAAGTTATAAAAACACCATCGGTGATCGGTTTGCATAATTAATTTGGACTGTGGCCATGTGGTGGAATATCCATCAGCATCTAAAGAACTTTCCATTTGTTTCCAATTCAAAGTTCTGAAAAAAATAATGGTGTCATGCACCTTGTTTTGCTTGAGGTGTGTAGTTTAATCATCATGTTTTGAGAATGTATTAGTTTAAGGCATTCAACTTCAACTTTCGAAAATTAGGCTCACCTTTTCCTAAAAAGCAGAGATGAAAAGCAAACAGGAGATTCCCCGCCTAAGGCCTAACTACAGCTAACCTACTCTCTCTCTCTCTCTCTCTCTCTCTATATATATATATATATATATATATAAAGCCAAGGACATTAAAAATTTTGCCTCCAAAGAAGGTTTTAGTAGAGTGCTGCTATGTTTGGTTTTGATTTGGCATAAAGTCTTTAGTCGAGTACTCATTTAAAAAATTTTATGCTGAGAATGAATTTTATTGTTCGAAAGTTAGACTAAAAAATTTTCTTGAAAATTTGAACTTTTTTATATATTAAGATATTGTTAAAAAAATATAATCATTTGAATCATCATATCAATCAAAACTATGTAAATATATTAATAACATCTAACTAGTATGTAATATAAGTATGTAGTTTTTAATTATAATACCGCTATAAAAATAATATATAATAATATAAAAATTTTATGTGATACCATTAATCTAATAAAAAATTACATAAAAAAAAATTATATTCTCCCACAATAAGACCAAATGTTAACTTTATTTCAAACATATTCTTCGTATTTTTTTTTATCCAAGTACATCCGTTTAATACCTTCTCGACAGGAACCAAATATTACCTTAATTTTTTGGTGTTGAGATTCCAAAAGTATTGTCTCCTTTTTTTTTTTTTGTTTTTTTACCCCTTTTCCTCTCTCTATTGTGATTGTGGTCCCAATATGAAAGACTGAATTTTCATGAGACGGAAGAGGTTAATTAATAGTTGAGGCGGCTGTAAGCTGGCATGGACATTGCTAAGCAACAGAAAAATTTTAAAAATAAAAAGATATAATTGGAAGAACGATAAATTAATCGTTTATTAGTAAAAATATTATCAAGATTTTTGACTCCTTTTGTTATGGAATCTGATCATAAAAAGCATTATACCACACACCAGTATGGCTCTTAAATAATATAGTTCTAGTTATGAAAGCATGAACACAAGTTTGTAATGGGACTTTTTACATTCTAGTAGCGCCCCAACCTTTTTGTATTTTATTATCGTAATTTACTAAGGTAATGTTTGATTAAGTTCGTCCAAAAAAAAGAAAAAAAAAAAATTTCAAACCTAATAGATCTATCAATAGTTTTTTATAATTTTATATGATATAGTTTGTTGCCTCGCTCGACCAAAACCACAAGAAAAAAAATTAAATAATATTGGTGTGGTATTTTTAAAATGTTATTAAAAAATCAAGTAATATCATACATTACTAATTTTTTGAACTCATGTATCATTATTTAAATTGATGTACGTATGACTTTAAAAGACCCAAAACTCGTCAAAGAGGGAACATTAGATGATAGAAATGGGACAATCTTGATTGGCAAATATGTACATAAAGTCATCGCCTGTAAATACACTAATTACCATATTTTTCAGGTGTGTAATCTGTTTAGTTAATTTCTACCTTACCTAAAGCATTTTCTCTCCAATACTTCCTTTTTCTTTATTTCTTTCTTCTTTTTTTTTTTTTTAATTTTGCTTTGCCAAAAAATTTATTTCTTCGAGTACAAGTATTAGTCGCTTCGTGCTTCCGGGGCATAAATCGCAAGTTCTGGCCAGGTCTAGCTAGTATTTTGTTCAATCCGATCCCAACTAGTCAGAAGAAAATTTTCCATACTCATCTTAATATTAATGACAAAATAAATTGTTTAACGTTAAATGTGTACTAATAATAATATGTACTAATAAACTGATGATTTTTTGTTCCATTAAATAATTAAGAATTTCAGAAATTTAACATTAATAAAAAATATCATTTTTTACATTTAGTGATATATATATATATATATAGATAGATCTACAATGATGATTTAATATCAAAGAAACTCATTTGCTCATTGTAGCAAATTTTGTTGTCAATGTACATATGTTATTAATTAATTGTTAATAGCATAACTTATATATAATTCTGGTGTCATTGGGTTTCAATAATAATAATAATTGTAATAATTTATATTTAATTCTTTTCACTATTAAATTCGTAAGAATTATTAATTATAAATAAACTAAAATTTCTATCACTTAATATATATTATGATCGATAAACTCAGGCCTTTGATACTTACATGTTGTCACTTACATCATTTTTTCTTGTAGTACCTATTAGGATTTTTTCCATTTAGTTTCTTTTTTTTCCCTTTTATCCATTACTTGTTGTGAAAATTTTGTTAAATATATCTTGCTTGAGACCCTGAGGTTATCAATTGATTAGTTTCATTTATTATAATTAGACATATGGTTAGGCATATAATTAGACATGTAAGTTTTGTAAACTATAATTAGATATGATTGGCTGTGTATATATTGTTAGGCATCCATCTTTCTCATCTGAAGTAATGGTTGGACTAGTCTTACAACGTTGATTTTCTGACAAATGTAAATAAAAATATTTATTTATAGCTAGGCGATAGGGATTATTATACATGGGCAATTTCATATATTTTTTTAACAAATTTCAAATCAACTTTTTATGTGTGGCTTTGTCAAAGAGCAAACTGAACTTGGGTTATTTGGGTTCAAATTATATAACGATGAATGAGTATATGTAATAACACCTAATTAATTGGTCAATACTGATACGTCGAGTAGCTTTTGACCCAACAGTTTAAATTTCACATACAAAATGTCAAGTTGAAGTTCGAACCTGATGGACACTCAATATGTTTGTATAAATTAGAAAAGAAAAAAAAAAATTGACACTGGCAACCCTCCTAATTACAATGCTAGCTGGATTGCCAAATCTAAATTTTAATGCACTTAGGGCCCGCTTACTTTGTTATATGAGATGTAAAGTGATAGGATAAAATGAGGCATGAAGAGTAAGATTAGAATAATTTTATATTTTTGTTATTATGTTTACGTTGTGGGATGATATGAATGATAAAATTTAAAATTATTGTATTGAGAATGTTAACATAAACATGAATTATATTACTTGGATAAAGAATGAAATTAATTTTTCTCGATTTCAATACAACATCCAACTATTTCTTCTTTTTTTCCAAACAACCAGAAATTATTTTTTCTCCATTCCAATACAACATTTTTACACAAATTATATATATATATTTTAATATTTAATATTTTTAATTATTTTTAAATTGTTTGATTGGCACTGCAACAAGAAATTATTTGACGTTGCGACACCAAAGGTGATAAAACCAGCACACCTCAAGGGTGGGATGACTCATCACCCAAATAGTCCACACAGTTGCGGACTGGTGATTTTTTACATGACCCAAATTAAAAAAAGTAAACATGGGATGAGATGGGCTTTCATCCTGCCTCATCCCACAAGGCAAACAAGCCCTTCAAGATCATACAATAATATATTCATATTATGCTTCCCAAAAATAAAAATACAATATGTGCATATTAAAGCATCATATTTCTTTAGAGGCATCATAAAGTATATCTTGATTGATTTCCCAAAAAGGAGGAAACGCTCCACATGGCATGCAGTAAACTGCAGAAACCTGCAAGTTAGTAAAAAGAAATTAAACCTGTGCATCACATGTGCTCATTAAAAAATTTGCAGAGAGCTCAGAAAGAAAAAAATGCGAAAAATTCCATCCAAGAGCCTCTTCAGATTTTCACATTGCGAACCATCAATCCAAATTTTTATTTGTGTGTGTTTTGATTAATTAGGCAGATTCCAATACACCAGAAAATCTTTATTTTCAAACTGTTCAAACTGGGGTTTTCCCATGCATATTTTATGTCACACTATATCTGCCAGCCTCATGCTACATTATTTACATAGATGTACAAATATATACATATATATATATATATGTGTGTGTGTGTGTGTATAGACATTTGTGCATTGCCTATCTCTCCTCCCTCAGTGTCTTGCAGCAGTCATTGTGTTATATTAGTCTTGGAAAATGTCGAATAAACAGCCAACAGACATCATTGTTGTTGCTCCTAATTGCCATCCTATGCCAAGGTAATTGATCTTTAATTTCTTTCTCTTGTATCTATCTCCCTCTTTTTATTCTTCCCTTCAACAAAGGCGCTTCATTAATTTAGAATCTCTGTTTCTTTTTGTACAACAATATGTGGTTCACTATGTGTGAATTTAAATGTATTTTTGTAAGAGAGATAGACTGCATAACATTCGTTTATGTGATATACATGTGAAATTCTATAGGAATTGGTACTGGACATCCCTCATGTAATTATACAAATCCCATATATAGCAATAACATATTTTGATTAGCATTTGCTCATATAATCTAAAAGGTCCATATTTTCATAATTATATTATTGTTTATTTCGATTGTTAAAATTGAAGATCTGCTTATCTAGGATTAGATCTTGTTATTACGAAGTGGTTCATAAACTAGACAGTCATAATCAGTTCGAAAAATAATTTAATATATATATATATAATGAAAATAACTAAATTTTTTATTGTTCTTCTTTCCTTCCAGCCAAACCCAAAGTTCCCAGCTCCATGGCGGTTTAATTCCTTTTATGACACATGTATTAAATATTTTCTTATAAAAATAATTAATCGAGAAATATATATACTTGGTAAAAATACAGTAAGTTGAAATAGAAGATGAAATAGGAAAGTTGTCAAGACTTGTAATTAATTTTTATTTAATTTGAATTTTTTATTTTAATAGCATTTCATCATATAGAATGCATTATATTTTTGGTTAGTCATCGAATCCGAGATCTTGAGATTTTCTATGTCAAACTCATCATGGTATATCTTTAATTCGTGAAGATAGAATATGTCAAATATGACGCATGCAAGATAATTTTCTTGATATGCAGATGGTGGTCGAAGGAGACGGTAGCCATAGTCACCGGTGCAAACAAGGGCATTGGGTTTGCCCTAGTTAAACGGCTGGCGGAGGTAGGGTTGACGGTGGTTCTGACGGCCAGAGACGGCGGCATGGGAGTGAAGGCAGTTGAAACATTGAAGAGCCAAGGGCTTCATGTTCATTTCTTTTGCCTTGATGTTTCAGACCCTGATTCCATCAAAGCATTTGTTTCGTGGTTTCAAGAGGCTTTTGGAGTGGTGGACATACTAGTGAGTCACTCATCTAACAAAAATCAAATTATTTAATACTTTTATTTATTTATTTTAATTTATTGATCTTTTTACTAACTCATCCATTACATTATGATAATTATTAATATTAAAATATCTTATTAGAAAGTCAACTACAATATTATACAATACCATATTAATACATTAAAAATTAATTAAATTGATTAACGAATAATACTAATTAATTGAAAATTTTTGGACAGATGTATATCATATAGGACAATGCAAGTTTACTATAATTAAGAAACATAAGTGTTGGAAATTGGTCTTCTTTGATCAAATTTTTAAGTGTGCTCAAGATATTAATTTTTAAGATATTGGTAATCGTCGTAAACTACGGCGCAAGTAGACGACGATAATGTGTTTAATTGGCCAAAATCGATTTCAAGTGAATGAGAAATTAATGATTAAAGTGAGCTACTTGAAAGTTAAATAAGAAGATTAGAATGAGCCAAAGGAATTTCACTCCTCTCACATTGTAAAATGAGTAAAAGGTGGACTTAAATATATATTTCAAGTGTGGATGTAAGGGATGGCCCCCTTGGGGGTACCATAAGTGTTTGGAAGGAAGAAGACCTACATGGTTGTAGGTTCAATCCAATCCATGCGCACCTGCACCACTAACTCGGCTTGGCCTGGGCTTCGGTTTGTATGAAATTAAATTGTGCTTTCAATCTAATATTAACTTTTTAAACCAGATTTAGTTTGAATTTTATTTGGCCCAACAGAAAAAAAAAAAAAAAAAAAAAAACCAGCATCTTGGAATTCTGAAAATAGAACCTCCAATCATTAAGCAGATGAATTTGGATAGAAACTTTCAAACTGCTGCATTGGAATTTTGCAGAAACATTGATGCTAGATTCGACCACCTTTCAGCTAACTCATTGGCTATATGTATATACATCTTCAGTCCCGAATTGCATAATTCTAGCAACAAAAAAATTTACATACTACATTTTCTACACAATACAAAGTCTACAAGGAGAGTTCGATACACTGTAATTCGATAAATCAAACAATATGTAGTGCTGCTACTGTTTGAAAAGGTTATTGTATTTTGGGATACGATAGCCATAGTTCCGTTAGTACCAATGCTGGGCTAATTCGTCTAAAAAACAGAAAGCTCCACTCTTGTCTCGACCAATTGATTATAAAAATTTATACTACCGATTATAACAATAAATATCTAGATCTTGTTCTCAATGTCCTCATGAGTCCAATCCTAATCATTATATTGAAAGCTCTTTCTTGAATATATATTCTTGAGTAAAATGAAATAATTGTTAGGCGTGCATATTCTATTAAAAAATTAGAATAGACAAAAGTATTAATTTGTCTTTCTGAAGAAAGACTATTACAATATTAATTTATAAAAAGTAATGGAATATATATATATATATATATAGAGAGAGAGAGAGAGAGAGAGAGAGAGAGTTTGTTAAAACGAAATTAAATTTTTTTAGGTGGACAACGACTACAATAGACTTTACTTTTCTTCACTATTAAATCATGTGAGTTTTACATAGATTGTCTATAATTAATGACTAAACCATGTGGTATTCCGAAAACGTTTAGAATTATTAATTAATTAGAGATTTTTCTCTAGCAATTAGTTGACCATTTAAGTCGTCAAATATAACAATGTGACTGTTAAGATCCAAATATAAAGTTAGTTTTCAATTAATTAAACAATTTGAAGCATATGAGGCAATCTTAATTACAAGTAGTAGTATTATTTAAATAATATTATTTCATGATCTTTCTATTTTAGGAAAGTTGAATATATATTGAGGGTCAATTGATTCTTCCGATCATTAATTTAAGCTAGCATTGACCATTTCTGCAATGCTGACAACGTGTGCTTTGATTTCAATCTCATATATATATATATATATATAAAAACGTATTCATCTTATAAAATTCAACACAGAAAATGTAGTAATAATTTAAATTTTAGAATCTAATAATAAGTAATAAAATAATTACTCCAAAATAATTTAATGGTCTTTTTCTTCAACGACGACATATAACATTGAAATTTCAAGATTGTACTTTAAGATTAATTACTTTAACTTTGACACAATTGATAAATAAATTGATTATTGAGGAAATAGTAATATGCACCTTAATAATTAGAATTTAAATAAAATATAATGATATCAATTGGTTAAATAATTTCATAAGAATTTCTTCATATTTTAATTTTATTTTTATTTTTTTTTCATCAGATAAATAATGCGGCAGTATCGTTCAAAGATATACATGAGAATTCGTTAACAGAGGCGAAGACGGTGATCAGAACCAATTTTTACGGCCCAAAACTGCTGAGTGAGGCCCTCTTGCCGTTGTTCCGCCGCTCATCTACGGCGGGTCGAATTCTTAACGTTAGCTCAAGGCTTGGATTATTAAATGTAAGTACACTAAATCTAATTTTCATGCTTTAGAATTTTTCATTTTAAACTTGAATTGTGATATTGATTGAAGAATATATGCTTACAAGCTTAACCAGACAAAATTGTAGTGTCCTTAGAGTTAAAATGATATTTGTAGAAGAAACTCGCTTTACTTTCCAACAATTATAAATTGAATTAAAATAAGATGACCTAATTCTAAGTTACTAAATTTAGAACCCATTTTTTTAATGTGACAAATATCTAAATTTGATATTTTAATTTTTTTTTCTTAGATTTGCCGTCGATGCTAGTTATTTAAATATCTATATTATAAAAAGAAAGTATCTTTATTGTCTAATATAAAAGTTATGATACTAGAATTTTGGGTATACTAAATTTACCCTTTTACTTATTTTATATGTTCAATAAAATTTTCATGTCCAAATAACCATGATTTATTCAAAAAGTTCTCTAATCATAAGGTAGGCTCAATGATTAAATGACTTCTAAATTTTTTTATTTAATATAATAATTATTATAAATTTTTATTTTATGTAACTGCTATTTTCATAATTATACAAAATTATTTTAGATGCATGTTAATTTTTAGTATAAGGAATGTGAAAATATGTACAAATAATATGATTACTCTAAAGTATTTTATGCACATGGGAAATATGTGTAAATGTTGCTAGTTTTAATTAAAAAAGTTAAATATTTGAATCCATTTTCTATGGTACTATGGGTGAATTAAGTATAATATTATCGTATATTCTTCACGAAAAATAATGTCTTCCACAATAACATTTGATGAGTGAATTTTGAAATAACAAGATTTCAAACTGTTGATTAAATATGAGGTAAAATTATTTACTATTACTTCAAAATTACTAATAATCTGAAAAATTAACAAGACCATGTTTTTCTTTTTAAACTTTTTAGATAGTTGTAGTCAATCTTGGCTAATTAATTATTCATGATTAAAGGTCCCATGTTTTGCAGAAGTTGAAGAATCCCCAATTAAAAGAAATGCTTCTTGACGAAGAAAATCTATGTGAAGAGCAAATAGAGTGGATGTTGAATTTATTCCTTAAAAATGTGAAGAGTGGGACATGGAAAAGCAAAGGATGGCCCCAAGTATGGACAGATTACGCAGTTTCAAAAATGGCACTCAATGCATACTCTAAGGTTTTGGCCAAACGTTACAAAGGGCATAGCCTAAGTGTTAATTGTTTCTGCCCAGGCTTCACTCAGACCTCCATGACTGGTGGCAAAGGCACACACACGGCCGATGCCGTGGCGGAGGTTGGTGTCCGGCTGGCTTTGCTTCCGGCGGAGGAGCTACCCACAGGAAAGTTTTACGTCCTACGGTCAAGTAATGCCACTTATTCAAAGTTGTAATGGATTAGTGAAGTAATGAAATCTTTATAAAAAATAAAAAAAAGTATATTTGAGTTTAATAAATTGAGATAAACCTCGAATCCCAGCGAATGAAATGTATCTGAATTTTTCTCAACCTCCACTTTCCTAGACTCCAATATATCAAGCACCAAAATTTCCTTCCAATTTCACCCTTTGTAATGCATTTGTTAGCTCTCAATTAACCCACATGTTGGATATTAAGAGGGTGTTTGGCTAAACTTATTTATAACATCTTATAAGCCTCTACATCTTATAAAATGATTTTAGAGCATATAAGATGTTAGATCCTATTTTTAAAATAAGTTGTTAAAGTGTTTGAATAAAATAAGATGTTGAAACTTATAAAATGTTAATACCAATCAAAAAAAGCTTATAAGATGTTGATAATGACAATTTTATAATTAGAATGGTTAAAAATAAAGAAGCTTGTTAAGATCTTAAAAATAAATTAGAATCTTCTTACTATTTTTAAAAGAGCTTATAAGCTCCTAACATCTTATTTTAGAATCTTATAAGCTTTTTTTAAAATAAATAAATAAATTACCAAACACTTTTTATCAACTTATAAACTTTTAAATATTTTATAAGATATTTTGTGGAGTTTATAAGCTCACCCAAACACCATCGAAATTTAAGATCAAAGATAGAAGGATGACACGGTGGGACCTATCAAAGTTATGATATGAACTTAAAGGCAAAACCAAATTACTTGAAGGCCTTCTCTAACTATCAACTACTGATTGGTCTACATTAAATATTTTTCCACCAAGTTTAGCTATAAAAGCTACCGAGTTTTATGGACTTATTGGACCAAAAGCTTCTCAAGCTCTTTCCCAACAACACATATATAGAGAGCTCTTTCCTTACAACACATAGAAAGAGAACTGTAACTTCTAATTGCCTGAAATCATTTATTATATGGCATTAAAGATATCAACTAGCAGCTGCACAATTATACAAGGAATCAAAGATAACAACATAATGCTAGTAGTATCTCGTGTCCAGCATTAATAAATTAAAGGAAAAAAAAATTGTTAGCTCTTATAGTAGATACACATGCGAAAAGGTAAAAAAATATTCATTTTGGTCAATTTGTAAGTCAATTGCCAAAATTTTTAAGATAATGAGGAGCATGCTTATTTGATTAGTCCATCAACTTTACTCTACCACATATCATAATTCATACATATACCCTCCATAAATACCAACTCCGAGAGAGGTCTCATGCTTTTAAAATAACAAGTCAATTATAAAGTAACTCTGCTCAAAAGTCCTGTTGTTTTGAAACTTTAGTCCAAAAAGTAGGAACCCGAAAACTATAAATATAAGTAGATCATTTTGTAGCAAGTCTTATATCCTGATAAAGGTAGATTTGTAGATTGAAAATAGTTCAACTTTGGTTCCCATTTCTAATGGAGGCTTATTAAATAGGAAGTGACGCAGCAAAAACAGTCTGAATAAACTCTAATTAGAGAAAACTTTCTGAATATATCACATAGAGAAACTGGAAGATAACTGATATATGAGCAACTAGTCACCAATTATGAGTTGATATCATTGATAGAAAATGTATCATATGGCATTTTCTACGTTACAGATGGAAACATAGATCAACATGATGGTGGTGATGACGATTATTACAAGAGAAATCATGATGGTGCAAAAAATGCCGTAGGATCAATGTTTTCAGTAATATAGGATCAGTGTTTCCAGCTGAGATCAACATGATTATCAAAAAAACAAAATCATTTCATAACTCTGCCTTGAACAACTAAGCTAATCAGAAAGACAAGCATAATGAGTTTTGATAAATAAAACTCAATACTTTACGAAAATAAGTTCATAAATTCAAGTTCCACCAAATATTTGAGTATCAGTCTAATATTATTCTATTAATTGGTTTCTTTCAACTTTGTTGTATTAAATTAGTCACTAAAATTCTCATGTAATGTAATGATGTACTAATCAATTAAGTTTATAGAAAATCCTACTTGAACTCCGAATCTAAACAACACATAAATTTTAGCTTTGGAATTTATAAAACTAATACAAACTCAACCAATGAACTTCCTTTAAAATCTTAAAGTACAACATTATATAACATGTCACTTACTATATATTTATTTTTGCTAGTCCAGTTAATCAAACAATCATCTAGTTTGGTCCATGAGATTAAGTGGGCTGATCCACCCTAACTCATGTCCATCCACAAGCTAAGAGCAGAAGCCAAAAATTGCTTTCCTAAACTTAGGGCTGTAAATGAAGATTCGAAAATTTATTTACCGTTCGCATTCATATCCGTTTATACAAAATTTATCCGCATCCGTTTAAAGCGAATATCATCCGTATTCGATTAGTAGATATTTGATTATAAATAGATATATATATGGTAAATGCGTATCCGATCCGTTTAATATATATTTATTAAATAATATATGATTTATATTTTTTAATAAAAATCTTATAATCCATATATGTATATATATATATAAATTATAATTGAAGAATTGAGAAGAAAAAAGAATAAATTTAAAAAATTATTTTAATATAGAGAAAAATTGAAGAATAAAGTTAATCAACAAAATTATTGTTAATTAACTTTATAATTAATATACTTAAATGTCATTATTATTATTATTAATAATAAGTACTAATAATCAATTATAAAGTCAATTATTAATTAGAAATTATGTTATTTGTTTGATTGCTTTTGTTTTAATGAAATTATATAATTCCTTCTATTAATTAAAATATGGATTTGTTATAGGTTCATAGATTTACGTATTTGGATATTAATAAATGAATATTTAAATAATTATCATCGAATATGAATATAAAACAATAATTTAAATACGGATAAGTTTAATAAAATATGAATGCATCTGAATAATTTTAATCAAATATGGATATATCCGAATCGAAAAGTTAAACAAATATGAATATGAAAACAGTGTATCCGATCAATTTAATATCCATTTACACCCCTACCTAAACTCTTCTTTAAGAATTTGCTTTCTTCCCATTAAAATACTGAAATATTTAGCTCAGAAATGGAAAATTAGGAGAAATTTAGAGGGGTTGTTATTGACCAATTCTAGGGAAAATTGCGAAGCTTCAATGCCATGTTCCATAAAATAGCTAAAATTGATCCATATATTAACTTTCAATTGCAAATTTCATCCCACTATTAAAAAATAGAAAAATTTCACATGAAATAATCGTGCACTTTAAATATTAAGTTTTCAACTATTCTCAAAGAGATTGGGAGCAAAATCAACCAGTGCTTCACCTTTTCCTCATTATTCTCTCTTTCTCTCTAGAAAATCAAGCAACAAATAATGTCTTCTTCATCAGCACAAGCAGGGGTTTGGTTATTAGAAATCATATCTCACGAAAGTCTAAAGAGCTACACCAAAAACTAGAAAATAATATCTAAAATAACATTAAGTAATAAAACAAGTTTATATAAGAATGTACAAAATCATACACAAGAATTTAGACTATTAACATATTACATTGATTATAATAAAAATGAAAAAACATAATGAAAAGATGTGACAAATCTACTTGTGAATTTTCAGTTGATAAAATTAATGAATCTGTGAAGCTTCAAAACTCAATTATTTTTGTTATAAAAGTTTTTTGGGTTTGATTATGACTCTTTTGTTGAAGATTGTTCTTTTAATTTTGTTGTGGATTATGTTTTATGTTGTGTATTTATTTCCTAGATTGGTGCTTGAATTTTTATTTCCTTATATTTGGTTGTCCTTTTTTTTATGGCGTTAAATTTAATTTATTTTTCTCAGTTCAATTATGAAATTTCTCTCACTACACTAGATTTATTTTCCATCCTTTGGCTTTGAATTTTTTGTTGATTATTTTAAATTTTTATATTTGAGTTTTGAGTTTTTTGTTAGTTTGGACTCTTTTTTTTCTGGTATTAATTTTGAAATTTTCTTTTAGCATATTAAATTCATCTCAAAATTGAGTTTTAAATTTTTATTTGATTATAATTTTAAATTTATGTTCCAAAGTTTGGTTTAAATTTCTTTAATTCTTGCTATGATCAAGTTATTTTCCGAATAGTAATTTTCTTTTGGAGTTTTCTTTTGACTCTCTTAAATTTATATTTCTACGTTGTCTTTATTATTATTATTTTTTTATTATCATAGTATTTGCAAGTTTGGTTTCGAAATTGTCATACGTCACCAATTATGTTTCCATTATGGAAGTTTAAAAGATTACATAAAAAATTTTAAAACATATTTTTTTACTAAAACATTGCATTGATTATAACTAAAAATAAAATATATATATATATACACACACACACACACACAGACACACAGAGCGAGTAATCCTTAGTGTAAATCTTGATTTGGTAAAGTTAAAGAATATAAAAGCTTTTGAAGTGAATTTTTTAATATAAAGTTATACAGTAAAGTTGAATTGAGAGTATATAATTTGGGAATTAACTTTATGATTTTCCAAGCAATTGTACATGAAAACTTTTAATTGAGATGATGGAAAATATTCTATGGCAATTAAGTGGTAAACATGATTGTTATGGATAGAAAGGTATAACAATTGAGATTTTATATATAAATTGTTTTTTCGTGCACGTAAAAGGACAAATAAAAGGCTCAATTGAATAATAAATAAAATAACCCAAGCAACAATACAAAAAACACTTAAAAGTAGGTGAATATGAAAACGAAAGAACCTTGTGGTGCAGCATCGTACATTGGAAAGATGAAAATTGAGTGGGGTGCTAACTTCCTTGAGTTTCTGCACACAAAAAAAGGAATAAAAAAAAAGAAAAAGAAAACAATAAGCTTTTATATGATAAAGCTTCATCTTTGTTAGCGTAATGATGCTTACACATTTTGGTGATATGTTGGAGTGGATGCCCATCCACAAAGATGCAGGGGATATGGGAAATCTTTGGCCACTCAGAATCAACATCATTTGGTTGTTCAATAAGCCTCAACTTTAATAGCGGACAACCAACAATGCTAAAGTATGCGAAGTTAGTGAGGCGCTGCATGACTTCTTTCGAGGGCAGATGACTTCACTTTTTGCATCTGTGCAGATATATTGTCTGTAGAGACGACAAGTTCCCAAACCATTCAGGCAATACTTCTATTCCAAAATCATACAACTCTAATTCAGTTAGAGCAGTGAGATGTTGAAGCTCGTCTGGGAGAGACTCCCAATGCTCCAATCCATAGAATCTCAGTACACGTAAAGACATCAATTCTGGGAAGACACCATCAAAAATCTCCTTGTAATTCAATGAATCTGAAAATCCACCTATGGATAATACAATGAGCCGAGGCATTTTTTGCAGACAGCGAATGACCAAGGGAGAATTCCTCAACTTGTTTAATCCACTCAATGACAAATGCTCAAGCAGTGGAGCACATGAAACTATCATTTCAACTGAAAAATTGGTAAGCCCTTGGCAATCACAAATATCCAAAGTACGAAGAGAAATGAAGCCTTCGAGTGATTGTCCGCTGCAGCTTGGATATGGTATTGACTTGAGATTTGGGCAATCTCTTATACCCAATTTCTTAAGAGAATTGAGGCTGTTTAGATCATGTGGTAGTTCTCTCAAATTCAAACAATCAATTCACCACAACTTTCTAAGAGCAGCTCCACCACCTCCAAAGCACGGAACTAAATGCGTCAAGTTGGGACAATCAGATATACTCAATTTTGATTGTTATGGAATAGCAAATCTGGGAGACAAACCAACCCATCTAATTCATTAATCTCGAGTTTTATAAGCGATCTGAAGTTGACACCCCCACATATATTTGCCAAAGTTAAGGCATTGTCCATCCTCGAGATATTCAATTTTTGAAGGCATGGGAAACGACATGGAGCACTCGTCAATTGGTTGCAGCTTAGAATCCCCAAGTTTTTAAGACAACGAAATACCACCAATTCATGTCGTTGAGTTTCAGCAGCAGTTGGTAATTCAACTTCTAGCCATTCTCTCAAGTTTGGCATATCAAGCAACGGGAGTCTTTCAAGCACTGGAAAGAGAATAATAATATTGTTGAAATTCAGGAGGATCTATTGCGGAAACAATGAAATAATAGTAAAGTAATTCGATGTAAAGTGACAACAAGATTTAACGTGGTTTGGCGGTATGCCTAATCCACCCAACAAAGAAAAGGAATTTTATTGATCTCAAATCAAAGTTCAAGTACAAATTTGAATCCCACAAATCTCATGAAAAACACCTAACACCCTCGTTCTAAACTCCGTCTTGAGAGAATTATTCAAAAGCAGTAAAGAAGCCTTTGTATTATATTCATGATACTTTTTCCGGAAGAAAAAACTGATATTTATAGTCGAAAAATCGAAGACCAAGGCCCGTGGGTCTACGCCATGTGCCGGGGCGCACAAAACTTGCGCTCTGGCGCACACAAATCTACTTGTGCGAAGAAAAAACCGAACATGGGTAGAAACTTTGAGCCCCAGCGCAAAGTTACTGTTCACTACGTGCCGGGGCCAAAAAACTTGCGTCGGGGCGCACGACGCGTCTTTTTGTGCCCTTTTCGCCTATGTACACGCCTTGGCACACTTTACCTCGCGCCCCAGCGCGCGGCGTCCTTCTAACATGCCCCTGGCTGTGTTCTCGAGCCGATATCGATTACTTTGCTCCGTTTCGCTCCATTTCTTCCGTTCCTTGTCAATTTTACCTCAAATTTCAAGGCAAAATCAACAATTCTCCACCTTGACTTGAAATTCCCATTCATCTTCTTTGTCCTTGCCCCCAATAGGGCTTGTTATCTGAGTCTGCAAACATTAACCAAATCCAAGCAATGCTCGAATTTGATTCCTGGAACAGCTTTAGTAAACATGTCTGCCGGATTATCGTTTGTCCCAACTTTGTCAACCAACATGACTCCTTGAGACACCATATCCCGAACAAAGTGATACCTCACATCTATGTGCTTTGTTCTCTCATGAAACGCTTGATTCTTTGACAAGTGTATGGCACTCTGACTGTCACAAAATACCTTAGTGATCTCAGAAGTCATACCCATATCATCGATCAACCCCTTTAGCCAAATGCCTTCCTTAACGCCTTCAGCCAAAGCCATGTACTCAGCTTCTGTTCTGCACAATGCAACTGATGACTGTTAAGTCGCCTTTCAGCTAACCGTACAACTTGATACACAAAACACATAACCCGTCATGGACCTTCTGCTGTCCAATCTCCTGCATAATCTGCATCCACATAGCCAATAATTCTAGAATTCGATTGACTATATCTTAAACATCTGTTTGCAAAGCCTCTTAGATACCTTATGATCCATTTCACAGCCTGCCAATGAGTTTTTCCTGGCTTGTGCATATACCTGCTCACAACATTGACTGCATGTGAAATGTCTGGCCTAGTGCACACCATAGCGTACATCAAGCTACCCACTACACTAGCATATGGCACATTTGACATGTGCTTCACCTCCTCCTCAGTACTCGGTGATAGATCTTATGAGAGCCTGAAATGAACTGCAAGTGGCGTACTAACTGGCTTGGACTTATCCATCATAAATCGCTCAAGTACTTTCTCAATGTAATGTTGTTGAGACAAGTACAACAATCCTGCGTGTTTGTCCTGGATGATCTCCATGCCCAATATCTTCTTTGCATTGCACAAATCCTTCATCTCAAATTCTTCACTTAACTGAGCTTTGACTTGGTTGATCTCTGATATGTTTCTAGAGGCAATCAACATATCATCAACGTACAACAGCAAATGTACGAGAAGGCTATCACTACAAATTTTGTAATATACACAACAATCAAATTTGCTTCTAGTATATCCTATTTGGGTAATAAAAGCATCAAACCTTTTATACCACTGCCTGGAAGACTGCTTCAAGCCATATAATGACCTCTTCAAAAGACATGCTTGATTTTATTTCTCGGGAACAACGAATCCTTCTGGTTGACTCATGTAGATTTGTTCCTCCAACTCACCATGTAAAAACGTTGTTTTCACATCCATCTGCTCCAGTTCCATATCAAACAGAGCAACTATAGTAAATAAAACATGAATGGAAGTATGTTTTACAATTGGGGAGAATACTTCATAAAAGTCAACTCCTTCTCTCTGAGTAAAACCCTTAGTAACCAATCGCGCCTTATATCTAGCATCTTCAACACCGAGAATCCCTTTCCTCTTCTTGTAGATCCATTTGCAACCTACAATCTTCTGCCCTTTGGGTATATCAACCAACTCCCATGTGCATTCTTGTATAGAGACTCCATCTCTTCACTAATAGCTGCAACCTATTTATCAGAATCTGGCCTGGAAATTGCCTCTTTGTATGAGACTGGATCATCTCCTACAAACTCCTCAACTGAACTCAAAGCATAAGCTACCAGATCTGAGTAAGCATACCATTGTGGTGGTTTGATCTGCCTTATCTCCCTATCGCGAGCCAAGTGATAATATTGTAGTGGTTCATTTTTCTGTTGTTGGTTAGGTGATAATGTGCTCTCACCAGCTTCATCTACCACCTTCTGTTTTCCCTTTGAAACTTGTGGAGGATCAATATGAATCTCTATCTTCTCCTTAACGCCCTATTGACCACTTTCCTGTTGCTTTACCTTCTTCATCATTGTAGACTCATTGAATGTCACGTCCCTGCTGATAATCATCTTGGAGCCCTTGTCATCATTACACCACAAACGATAACCTTTGATTCCATCTGCATAGCCTAGAAATATGCACTTCCTAGCCCTTGGCTCAAGCTTCCCATCCCGGACATGAGTATAGGTTGGACACCCAAATACTCTCAAATTTAAGTAATCAGCAGGAGACCCAGACCAAACTTTCATTGGTGTCTTGCAGTCCAAAACAGTTGATGGTGACCTATTCACCAAATAACAAGCAGTGTTAATTGCTTTTGCCCAAAAATCCTTGGACAATCCGGCGTTAAAGAGCATGTATCTAGCTCTTTCCAAGATAGTCCTGTTCATTCGTTCTGCAATTCCATTCTGCTGTGGTGTATGTACAACTGTGCGATGCCTCACAATTCCTTCCTTGTCGTAGAATTCCTGAAATTTCTTGTTGCAAAACTCCAATCCATTGTCAGTCCTCAAGCACTTTATTTCCTTTCCTGTCTGCTTCTCAATTAAGGTCTTTCATTGCTTGAAGCTGACAAACACCTCATCCTTATGCTTTAGCATGTACACCCACATTCTCCGTGAGAAATCATCTATGAATGTCAGCATGTACCTTGCACCCACCCCCATTTGAAGGAACCTGAGAAGGCCCCCAAAGATTTGAGTGAATGTAATCCAAGGTACCTTTAGTCCTGTGAACTGCAGTGTCGAATTTCACCCTGTGTTGCTTGTCCAGCACACACTGCTCGTAGAAATCCAGTTCTCTAGTCTTCTCTCCGCAAAGAAAACTTCGTTTGCTTAGTTCTAACATCCCCCTCTCACTCATATGCCCAAGCCGCATATGCCATAGTCTCGTAGTATTATTGACTGATGAAGAAACCGCTGCAGTACCAGAAATCGTGTTTCCTTGCAATATGTAAAGGCCGTTTCACTTTTCTCCCTTCATGATAAGCAGTGCACCTTTGGAAACCTGCAGAACTCCATCTCGAGCTCTGTACTCACAACCATTCTTGTCCAGAGCACCTAGCGATATCATATTTTTCTTCAGATCTGGAACATAACTCACATCTGTTAGGGTCCTCACTATCCCATCATGCATTCTGATACAAACTGAGCCAATTCCTACAACCCTGCAATAAGCATCGTTCCCTATAAACACTTTACCACCATCATATTTTTGGTATGTCGTAAACCAATCTTCTCGTGGGCACATGTGGTAGGAGCAGCCACTATCCAAAATACATTCAGAGCTTAGTAAAGTTTCAGCAATGTTGAGAACAAGCCCGCCATCAGACTCATCCTCAACAATTCCTGCGACATGATCCCATTTCTAATCAGAAGTTTCACCTGCATCCTTCGCCTTTCCTCATTCCGGACAATTCTATTTCCAATGCCCATTTCCACCGCACCTAAAACACTTGTCACCGTTTCTAGGCTTGGTTCGGGACTTCGATCGGCCTCTACTAATTTCCCTTTCTCTCGATCTCCTTTTAGCCACCAATCCTTCCTCACTTTCACCATCGTTGCTGCCCATGACATGTTTTCTCAACTCGTTGGAATTCAATGAGGCCTTCACATCCTCCATTGAAATCGTATATCTCTTGTATAGCAAAGTAGTAACCAAGTGCTCAAAAGATTTTGGCAGAGAACATAAGAGAATTAAGGTTTGATCCTCATCATTAATTTTGACATCTATATTAGCGAGATCCAGAATCACCTTATTGAAAAAATCAATATGTTGAATAATAGATGTACCTTCCTTCATCCTCAATGTGTATAATCGCTGTTTCAAATACAGTCAATTTGTTAGGGACTTCATCATATATAGACTCTCCAGTTTCTTCCACAAATCTGCTTGCGTACTTTCTGTGGCGACCTCTTTCAGTACGTTATCCGCCAATGATAACACTAGAGTACCATAAGCCTTCGCCATGAACTCATCATTTTCCTCGTCCTTCAGCATTTTCGGCAAGGAATCGCTGCCCTTGAACGCTCTCTATAATCCTTGTTGACACAGGAGGGCGTGAACCTTCATCTTCCACAGCCTAAAGTCGTTCTTCCCATCGAATTTCTCTACCTCGTACTTCATTCTTGACATCTGATCCAACCTGCTTTAATACCAATTTGCTGAAATTCAGGAGGATCTATTGCGTAAACAATGAAATAATAGTAAAATAATTCGATGTAAAGTGCAACAAGATTTAACGTGGTTCGGCGATGTGCCTAATCCAACCAACAAAGAAAAGGAATTTTATTGATCTCAAATCAAAGTGCAAGTACAAATTTGAATCCCACAAATCTCACAAAAACACCTAACGCCCTCGTTCTAAACTTCATCTTGAGTGAATTACTCAAAAGCAGTGAAGAAACCCTTGTGTTATGTTCGTGATACTTTTTTCGAAAGAAAAAATTGATATTTATAGTAAAAAAACCGAATCCCAAGGCTCGTGGGCCTGAGCCGTGCGCCGGGGCGCACAAAACTTGCACTCCAATGCACACAAATCTGCTTGTGCCAAGAAAAAACCGAACATGGGCAGAAACTTTGAGCCCCAGTGCAAAGTTACTGTTCACTGCGTGACGAGGCGCACGACGTGTCTTTTTGTGCCCTTTTCGCCCATGTACATGCCTTGGCACACATTACCTCGCGCCCCAGCTCGTGGCGTCCTTCCAACACGCACCGGGGTGTGTTTTCGAGCCCATTTTGATCACTTTGCCCTGTTTCGCTCCATTTCTTCCGTTCCTTGTCAATTTTACCTCAAATTTCAAGGCAAAATCAAGAAGTATCTTTGCCAAGTTCACTGCAGCTGCTACAAATGTTGATACCATAAAATGAAGAACCTATCAATCTCACATTGGTTCGATGATTCAAATAAAGAGACTTAAGATGTGGCAGCTGCCCTAGCATTGGGATTTCTTCACGTTCTTCACATCTTGTTAATCTTATCTCTGTCAAATTATTAAGTCCTATCCAGCGGCCTTCAAGTTCATCTCGTACTTCCATCTTCAAAGTCCATAATGGGAAACTTCTGCCTTTGAATCCATCAATGTTTAAGCTTTTTAGATTTGGGTGAGGTTGGAGGCCTTCCAACACATTCTCATTATTTGTTTCACCTTCTCTGGGTTCATTCCATGCAAAACGTAACTTGAATATGTTTGGTTTTTGAAACAAACCTACACTTTTAGCCTCTTCTTTATCATCCACTTTTTCAAGATTAAAGACCTCTAGTTTCCCTTTAAGATTCTTCAAGCTCCCAAGCTCTCCAATTCCACAGCCCTTCACATGGCCCACTTTAAAGAATGGTAGTGTTTGGAGAGAAGTTAATCTTCCCATCTCAGGAGGCAATTCTATGTTAACAATGTGAAGATGCCTTAAGCTAATCAAGTGCTTTAATGTGTTTAGCAGCTTCCTCACACTAGACCATGCTGTTAATGTTTGCAGGTGATAGAGTTCACCAATTGAGTCTGGCAAACACTTAATATTTGTGTATGAGATGTCAAGATTTCTCAAATGTATTAGCTCCCTAATCGAACTTGGCAACTCTTTAAGATTTTCATCCATTAGAACTAAAATATGCAGACTTCTGAAATCTAAAAACATGTCATCAGAAACTTTACCATTGAAGATTAATATACGCAGTGATCTTGCTTGTTCTTTACAGATTTGACATGATTCATCTCTAATAGATTCAAGGCGAATGTACCGAACTTGATAGATGTCATCCCAACTATTATCATCCACACAAATGCTCTTATCACCTAAAACGGAGCTGGCTAGGTCATGCACAAAGTCATGCATGTCACAATATGTTATATTGCCAAAGTCATCTTTCTCCACTGCTTGTAATAAGGAGTTCTGCAAAAGAAGGTTAAAATATTTGTTGCCCATAGTCTCCATATCATGACTCTGATCAGCTTTAAGGAATCCTTCTGCCATCCAGAGCTCAATCAATTTTTCCCTTTTCATGTCAAAACCTTTGGGAAAAATTGAACAATATGCAAAGCACTTCTTGAGTGCTGGGGACGACAAATGATCAAAGCTTAACTTTAAAATCTTCAAGACAGAATTTTCATCTTCGCCGAAATTTAAAAGCCAAGTCTCTTCAATTGAGGGCCATTCATCTTTTGATTTATCATACAACAAGCTCCCTACCACTTTGGCTGCTAATGGAAGACCTTGGCATCTTTCTGCAATTTTTCTCTCGATGGTCTCAAATTCTGATGGAATTTCCCCTTCTTTAAAAGCTTTTGCTTTGATCATGGACCAACAGTTATCTTCTGTTAAGCCTTCTAATTCATAAAAGTCAAGTGTTCTCACAATCGAAGCAACCTTTGCAATCCTCGTGGTAACAATGATGCCATTTCCTGTGACAGAACTAATTCCTGTTAAGGAACTTATAACATTGTCCCAACTCTCCCTCTCTTCGTTCCAAACGTCATCAAGGACAAGCAGATATCTTTGACCTCCCAAACCTTGTTGAAGATTTCTCAAAAGAGCTTCTTTGGTTTTAAGTTCAACATTTTCTGTTGCCATTGATTTAAGAATGTTCATTGCATCAAATTTCCTAGAAACATACACCCAAATCCGCTTTTCAAAATAAGTCTTTATCTTTCCGTCATGGAACACTTGCCTCGCTAAATTTGTCTTCCCGAGTCCACCCATCCCAACAATAGGAAGGACAGAGAATACTTGCTCGGTTGGACCACTAGTTAGCATCTCCACTACCCTTGACACATCATTTTCTCTTCCAACAAAAATTGGATCAGCGGAGTACGAGTCAGTTTCCCGTCCTGCAAGTGGGTCAGGAGCATGTGCACCCACAAGTCTTATGGTCTGAAAGCCATAGTCCCTGGCCTCTTTGTTAATTAATTTCAACTTCTCGTCAATCTCCCTAATTTTACGAGCCATTTTTCGACGGAATACAATAGGACTCGAGCGTGAGAAGAATTCTTGTAACTTTTTCTTCATTTTATTTTGGGTCTCCATCTTGCTGCGCAGAACATGATAGTTGAGCTCATCCAAAACATCATCTGCCTCAAAAGCTACAGCTTCAAGCCTCTTCAGCCATCGTTTGACAGCTCTGTTGGTCACTTGTTGCATCTCGGCGTTGGACAAGAAATCCTGAATCATTAGGAAAGAATTTTCCAGCTTTTTCATGTCTTTCTTAAATTCTCGGCAGAGATTGATCTCTTCCATGGAATTTGAGAGCAGATTTTGCAGTAGAACTTGAATGCTGGCGCCAAGGACAGATCCAACCACAGTTTCATCCATTCTTTTGCTGAGATATTATTTTTGATCAGAGAGAGAGAGAGAGAGAGAAGACTTGTTTAGCAAAGTTGAGAGAGGGAGTGTGTGTGTGCACGTTTGAAGCTGGAAATGGTGAAAATTCGTTTGGTTTTTTCTTCAAGATATAATTAGTAATTTATATAAAGAATAAAGTTAATTGGTTGCTTTGATTGGGGAGAGAGAGAGGGAGAGCATCTGAGCATGTGAGGAATATTTGGCTTTGTTCTTTAGTATTTTCTAACTCCCCCAATAACCCTAAAATATATACACATTCTTTAATTATTCTTTCAAAATATAATAATTTTATACCCAAAAAAATTTCTATCAAAATAATATCAAAATAACCTGTACCTTAAAAACTACACATTCCCCACCTACCCCTCACTTTTTCACTCTTCCTTTCACATCACTCATTCACTTATTACAATCTTACTTCCCTCATCCATATATATATATATATAGATAGATAGATAGATAGATAGATAGATAGATAGATAAAAATATAATTTTACTAGTTATAAAATTTTAAAACTTATGTTTAAAAATTTAATTAAATTAATTGTAGAAAAAAATAATTAAATTTAATTAAATACTATTTATATTATTACTAAATAATTTATTTACTAGATAACGTATTAAAGTAATAAATTACTTATTAATTAAAAATGTATTTAGTTATATTTAATATTTAATGTATTCAATAAATATTATATTTATTCATTTAATAAATAATTTAAGATGTTTTAATTTGACATAATAGATAAATTAATCTTCTTCAAAAAAATTAATCTTCATTAAATATAATCTTTAAATTTATTTAAAATTATAATAACAAATTTAATTATTATTTAATATTATATTAATTTTAATAAATTAATATTAATATAATTAAAATAATTATCAATAAACTTAATTAAATTTAAGTAAAAATTATTTGATTGTTTACTAAGTAATTTATTTACTAAATAATGTATTAATTAAATAATGAGCTAAGTAATTAAATAATCTATTAAACTAATTTAATTAATTAATTTAATTATGTAAATACTTGTTATTTATATATTAATTATGTTTTATATTTCATTCACGTATAGTTAAATATTATGTTTATTTGTTTAATAAATAATCTAAGATGATTTAATTTTATTTAATATAAAATTATTTATTTTTTCAACTTGATGAATTGTTATAAGTATTACATATATAACTTATTAAATAAATTATTTTATTTAAATCAGTAATTAAGTTTTATTTGTACATAAATAATAAATAATAAATAGTTAAATAAGTATATTTTAATTAATAAATAGTAGTTAGTTTATAATTAATGTACAATAATTATTTTTTTTATATAAGATAATATTAACAATTATGACATAATTATGGTATTAGCCAATTTTTTATAATTAAGATATAATTATGATTTCATAAATAATTAATATTTATTAATAAGTGTTTTCTTCCAAGTAATACATCATTTGCTAATGTTAAATTCAAAAAAATATAAATTTCATAATAAATCACCAATTAAATTAATTACACATCATTTTATTACATTCATATATCAATCATTACACACACACACACACACACACACATACACATCATCCAACTATGAATATATATACATACATTACATAAAAAAAAAATCATTTTCACCATACAAACCCAACAAAAATTCAGCTAATTTGACATCTACAATAAAGTTTGTCTCCTCCACAAAAAAAAAAAAAAAAAAAAAACAACCCCCCCATTCTCAATTCATTTTCTTTGTTTTCCCAAAACAAAAAGAAACACTTGGCATACTTTCTAAATTTTCTCAAAAAAATCCATTATCCCAAAATATTTTCCAAAAAATGCCCAAATGCTAAAGAACAAGCTCTCTTGTTTTCATTCTGAATTCTTTGTTTCATTTCTTGTATTATAAAATGAGTTAATTACAAAAAATCCACCTATGTTATTTTGAATTGCCAAAAAACCCTCTGAAATATGAATTTAAGCAAAAACCACCCTCATGTTATAATTTCAGTTGCTTAGTACCCCTCCCACATGCATTTACCCATTGACTAATTATTTCTTAACAAAAATACCACTGATATTTTGGATAGCCCAACAGGCTTAGCCCACCGACAATCGTCCAGGTAGACAACAAGATATAAAATAGCCCAAATGACTATCAGGCCCAATCTATCAACAATCGACCAGATGATTGACTAGGCCCAAGTCTATTCATTGGACCATCTTGCCAACACGAGTATCAACACCTTAGTCGGTCGACCAAGGTGTGGTTGATCAACTTGAGGATAATGATTCGCCTCTCAACTAGAGAGAGGTTTGAACCCATCAAAGTTCCACCACCTCAACCAGAATATGCACAAATGACTTACAGATGAGGAAACATCTCGATCCCTCCAAGCGTGAGGAAAGGCCCCAGAAAGAGGAAAGGGGTAGACTGGAGATGAGGCCCCCCAAACTCAATGTGAAGACACTCCAGGCAGATTCCCTCGAGAAGATATCCGCCTACACCCCCGAGAAGAACTAGCGGATTTCATTGATCACCTTACTCAACCCATTCGAGCCCAGCAACATGATAAGGTCAAGTGAATAAAACCTAAATCGAACAGGAATATGTCCTAGGCTGATCAAGAAGAATGGGTGGAAGTGTTGCCTCAGGTCCAACAACTGAACAAACGCCTCGAGGAGATTTTGAGGAGAAACACAGTGCACCCCGACTTCGCCATGAGTGGGAGTCATCTTTTGTGCAAGAAATAATCAATGAACGTATAGCAATTGATGCTAAAGTTTCGATCGGGCTGCCTAGATATAATAGCTCAACCGACCTGAACGAGCACCTCTTGTAGTTCGAACACATGATGCAGCTCCACAGACATAATGAGTACATTCATGCAAAGATGCGGGCACCACATTTCAGGGTTTTGCATTACATTAGTTCGTTAAGTTGTAACTAGCGTCCATTTTCTCCTACGACCAGCTTTGTGACAAATTCCTCCATTAGTTCACCAGTAGAATGAAGGCAAAACTCCTCCACACTCATTTGCACATAGTGAAATAGAATGAGGGAGAGTTTCTTCGAGATTTTTTCACCATGTTTAACATGGAGGTGTTGAAAATTGACCGTCCCTGGATCAAATTTCTGATTGATGTTTTGTTCTTGGGTCTTAGACACAAAGAGTTTGCCAATGCATTGGTCAAGGAGAGACCAAGATCTATGGAGGAGCTACTCGACCTCACGGAGAGGTATATGACTGAGGAAGACATGAATAGACTCAAGTATGACAGCCCTAACGGTGAGAAGAAGAAAGCCAAGGAGAAAGATGACAGAAAACACAAGATGGTCATCGATCTCCCATTAAAAGATTCACAATGACACTCCTTTGAATACTGCAAGGAGGGAGGTTTTGTTCGCCACGACAACCTCCTAAAGAAGCTTAGGAAGCTGACAAAGACTGAAGCCACGAAGAGATAAAAAAAGTACTGTCACTTCCATAGGCGAAAAGGACATGACACTGAGGATTGCTTTAATCTACATGATGAGATTGAGAGATTTATTCAACAAAGACATCTAAAAAAGTTTATTGATGAGAAAGCCAAGTAGGAGACAGGCCATACCCAACCAGACTTACCGAAGAGAAAGGTCGGTCAGCCCAAGAAAAGAGGACAAAGGAAAGAAGCCAATTAACGATCCGCGCCTACTCCTCAGGGGTATGATCAACACCATTGCCAAAGGACCCGTGGAAGGAGACTCCAAGTCAGCCCGGAGATAAAACCAGAAGAGATTAGAATCGACTAAATCCTCTTCAATCGAAATAGTTTTCCAACTCTCTATCAGCGCAGAACCCATCTCATTTTCTGATTCTGACCTCTTGCACATTGAGAACCAAGAAGCCGACAGTAAGCTGGATTGCCCCCTTGTTGTGGCAGTTGAGACTGCTAACTTTGAGGTCAGAAAGGTCCTGGTCGACAATAAAAGTTGCGCGAATATAATTTTCTTGTCGACATTGAAGAGGATGAATCTGGGAAAGATGAAGTTTGAGCCAATGCGCACCCCTCCGGTCGGGTTTAGAGGATCCGAGATCATTTCTGAAGGGTCCTTAAATTTGTCTACATCATTCGGAGAAGTGTTCAGAAGAAGGACACTCATGGTCAACTATCTAGTGGTCGATGCACCTTTTGCTTACAATGCCATAATTGGCTGATTAGCATTGAATGCTTTTCGAGCGATCGTCTTGACCTATCACATGAAGGTTAAGTTCCCAACAACTGCGGGGACAGGTGAGTTGCTTTGCAACATGAAGGAAGCATGTCGATGCTGCACCATCTCAGTTGAAGTGAGTGAGCAGAAGACTTTACCAAAACTGACACCTTCGAGGGACGTCCTAGTAACGGAACATAAAGGGGGGTAGCAGAGCAAGAAGAGAAAGCTAAAGGGAACTAGGATCAAGCCTAAAAATCCCAACAAGACCACCAGGATCTAGACAAATCTGGGAGATGGCATAGAATGTTTAATAATCGAATTTCTTAGGAAGAACTTTGATGTTTTTATCTGGAAAGCTGCTGACCTCCAATTAATCGACCCTAGCATCATCGTCCATCGCCTGAATGCAGATCCTTCATTCAAGCAAATCAAATAGAAGACCAGGACCTTCAATGCTGAAAAATGCTAGATCATCAAGGAAGAGGTCAACAAGCTCTTAAAGGCAGGCTACATTGTAGAAATTCAATATCCTAGTTGACTTTGTAATATAGTTCTTGTCCCTAAGAATAAGGGGAAATGAAGGATGTGTAATGACTTTACTGATTTAAATAAAGCTTGTCCTAAAAACCCTTACCCATTGCCTCGTATAGATTTATCAGTTGATTCTACTACTAGTTGTGATCTGTTGAGTATGATAATGCATTTCAGGGTTAGTATCAAATTTGTATGGCCTCTGCAGACAGAGACAAGACCTTTTCTGTGGTCCTCAACAGTTTATACAATTTTCTAGTCATGCCTTTCGGACTTAAAAATACAGGTGCTACCTACCAAAGACTTGTGAACTTTATATTCAAAAATGAGATAGAAAGGACCATGGAGGTCTACGTTGATGATATGATTATTAAAACAAAAAAAGAACAATACCACTTAGCCGACCTCAGTCATACATTTTCAATATTGAGGGCATTTAGCATGAAGCTTAATCCTAACAAGTGCACGTTCAGGGTGAGAGGGGGAAAATTCTTGGGATACATGGTTAGTTAGAGGGGTATAGAAGTAAACCCACAAAAGATCCAAGCAATTCTGGATATCTCACCACTTCGAACAGTCAGAGACGTGTATCGTCTGGTATGAGGGAATATAGTTCTAGGTTGATTAATTGCTCGACTAGCAGATAAAAGCTTACCCTTTTTCAAAATCCTCAGGAATGCAAGGAAGTTTCAGTAGACTGAGCAATGCAATCAAGCTTTGGTCGAATTAAAACATTATTTGTTAGAACCACTAATGCTAGCCAAGCCTGAGGTCGGAGAGGTCTTGCACATTTATCTAGCAGTTTCTCGGCAACAATCAGCTTTATTCTGGTCTCAACTAGACATGGTACTCATAAGCCAGTATATTACAGCAGCAAAGCGTTGCAAGGCCCAAAACATAATTACCTTGATATCGAAAAGTTTGCTCTCGCTTTAGTCACAACAACTACGAAGTTAAGGCCCTACTTTCAATCTCATTCAATCATTATCCTGAGAATCAACCGTTGAAACAAGTGTTGTCAAAACCAGACTCGTTGGGAAGGTTGACAAAGTGGGCTATCGAGTTAGGGGAATTCAACATCACTTTCCAACCCCAAACTGTTATAAAAGCCTAAGTATTAGCACACTTTGTAGCAGAACATCTAGACCTGCCGGAAAAAATCGACCAAGATTTACTTATCTGGACTTTACATGTCGACGGCTTAACGACTTTCTCAGAAGGGGGGATAGGCATTTCCCTGCGCCCTCCGCAGGCCGAGGAGTACAACTTCGCCATTAAACTTGACTACCCCATCACCAATAATGAAGCAGAGTATGAGGCCCTTCTTGCCGGTATGAGAATGGCCGTCAATAAGGGTGTCCAGCAGCTAGCAACTATTACTGACTCCCAGCTGGTCGCAGAACAGGTTGAAAGGAATTTTGAGGCTAAGGAAGCAACAATGAGCAAGTATCTAGTTGAGTCCAAAAAGCTGCAGCAACATTTCAAAAGATTCACCCTCAACTAAGTCCTAAGATCAAAAAATGAAAGGGCAGATGCCCTCTCAAAGTTTGCCAGCTCGATAAAAAGAACCATAGATAGAACTATTACATTTCTGGTCTTTGACAAACCTACTGTAGGCGTCCTTGGTCAAAACTTGGTCGGGCAAATCTAAGAGTAAGCTCCTCCTCAAAAGACGAAATAAAAGCTTACCTAAGGGAAGGAAGAGTGCCTGAGGATAAAGCAGAAGCATGTAGACTTAGAGGTCGAGCAGCCAAGTTCACCCTCGATGAGTATGTTTAGCTATATATATATATGATCCATTTTTGGACCACCATTGAGGTGCTTGACATCAGAGTAGGCTCTGGAGGTCCTACAGGAGGTCCATTTATGCATCTGTGGCAATCGTTCCAAAGGACGAGCATTGCCCATAAAGTTATCAGACCTGGATATTTTTGTCCAACTTTGCTAAATGATGCAATCAACTTCGCAAGGAAGTGCTAATCTTGTCAGGTCCACTCCAACATCCCCCACCAACCTGCATTAATGCTAGCGCTAGTTTAGGTCGCGTGGCCATTCAATCAATGGGGGATAGACATAGTCGGTTCCTTCCCGAAAACTACAGGCCAGAGAAAGTTCATGATCGTTGTGGATGAATACTTCATAAAATGGGTCGAAGCGGAGATGGTCCCAAAGATAACTAACGCGACCATAAAAAATTTCCTATGGAAAAATATTATCTGTCGCTTCGATTTGCCTAAAGTATTGATATCAAATAATGTGATGCAGTTCCAATGCAGGAGCACGAGGAACTAGTTTGAAAGGTTGGGGATTTGACAACATTTCACTTCGATTGGAAACCCTCAAGCCAACGGACAAACTGAAGTGATGAACAGGACTATTTTGGAACACATCAAAACTCGACTTGAAGGATCTAGAGCAAGTTGGGCAGACAACCTCCTCGGGGTCCTATGGGCCTATAAGACTACTCCCAGAACCGCCACTGGCCATAGTCCCTACAGTTTGGTCTATATATCAGAGCTAATCGTCCCAATCGAGCTGATACAGCACATAGCTCGAGTAATCCACAACAACCCGATCAGGAAAGAGTTTAAAAGAGAATTCGACCTCGAGACAATCGACAAGTTGCGCCAGCAAGCATATACAATGATGCAGAGGTATAGGTCGAAGATGGCCCAGCACTACAACAAGGGGGTGTGACCAAGACGCTTCAAGGTGGGAGACCTCATCCTCAAAAAAGTCGAAGTTTCAAAAACCATGGGCAAAGTCGACACAAAGTAAGAGGGCACTTACTCAATAGTTAAAGTAGCGAAGCATAACTCCTATCGACTAACTGATATGGGTGGCAATGAGCTCCCTCGACCATGGAATGCAGAAAACTTGAAAAAATTCTATGTGTAAAGGTCTCCATTCAATTGTTTCGTAATTTGGCTTCAAATCACTAAAGACAACTTAAATTTGGACAACTACTTACTCTCATCAGCAACCACGGCTTCTAGCCCAATTACTTTCTAAATGAGAAAACTTATTTATAGTCGACCCAGTAGTCGACCACAATTTTGGTTTCAAATTGTAACTACGGCCTCTAGCCCAATCAATCATGAAAACAAGAAAATCGTTTAATGTTGACCTAGTAGTCGACCAAAATTTGGTTTCGAAACCACAATCACGGCATAAAATGGGAGATTCATTTAAAGTCAACCTTGTAGTCGACCACAACTCAAAATTGACCCTGTAGTCGATTATCACATTTGAGTTGCCCTTGGGACATGTGTATTACGACGCAGAGGTTAAACAGCAGCATCAAGTCAATTCAACATAGTAGATTAGGTTATCGACTAGGAATCCAAGCCTATTCATTTGACTACAAAGAAAATGTCTTAAATTGACTCAACAACTGACTACGAAGACTACTTCAAAACTAATTTTAAATAAATCAAGTCGATATAAATATCTTTAGATCTATTTTAATAATTCCTTTTTAAGTCGACCATGTAATCGATCACCAACTTGGTTCCAAGCCAATTAAACATTACCTATCCCTTTATTAAAAGATTGCATTATTCGACTACCTACATGAAAGAAAAGTTTACTTCTTTACTCATTGATGCAATCAGTTTGAAAGAACTAAAGTAGAAAAAAGAGGGAGTAAATCGACAAAGAAAACATGCAAAAAGTTCATATTATAAAATAAAATATTAGGTTACATGATTATATCATAAACGTTGTTCATCCAATCGACCAAAGTGCCTCGTAGGGCGAACATAAAAAAAATAAAATAAAAACAACAACAAAACAACTGCAGTCTTAGCTCGACCCAGCTCCCTCCCCTCCACCACCTTGAGCTGCCACCACCTTATCAATAACACGGTCGAGCTTATCGCTAGAAGGCACATGAACAACAGTAGGAGAGCCTTTGACCTCCTGCTCAGGCGCTGGAGCATCCATTGGCTAGATAGCAACTATAGGTCGAGAAGGCCCTGCCTCCTTGGTCAGATATGCATGTTCGGCAGAACAGAAGTAAGCAGTAGCCACTACAACAAATTACACTTTTAGTAACGAAAAAATTCGTTACTAGAAAGCTGAAATTTGTTACCTAAAATATTGGTAACAAATTTTTCGTTACCAAAGTTTAGTGCCCTAAAGCCCGTCGCAAAAAGTATTAGTAACGAAATTTATGGTTCATTACGATTGATGGCCTTATGGCGACGAAATGTATCGTTACAAAAAGTTTCGAATTAGTGACGAAACAATGTTAGTTACAATAGATTTCTTTAGCATAACGAAATACTTAGTTACCAAAACATTGGCAATTTTGTTGCATTTTATTTTTTCGTTGCCAATGCATAATAAAATGATATTATTTATTTAATTAATTATAGTTACTAATTATTTATGTGACAAAATATTTGGTTACAAATACTTAAATAAAATTTTAATTCAAAAATAAGTGTTTCGTTACTAATGGAATAAATAACTAAAAGTTTTGTTACTAAATTGTATGTGCATGGGCTCCTGTTTGGGCTGGTTTATACGGATGGGCCATTTGACATTAGGTCTACGCCTGCTGGGCCGCTGAACTCTGGGCTCAACCCGGGCCATCGCCCACCAGCCCACGGCCCACTAGCAAGAACGCCACAAGCCGGCCCACCCGCAAGAAGACAATAGGAACCAACGCCTCGGGCCACCAGAGCTCAGGCCCAACAGCCACATCGGCCCACCCAAGCTCAGGCCCAGCTCACACACCGGCCCACTCGTAACGCCCAGCACCCACACCTACCCACCGGGCCATACCCCCGACCGCTAGCATCGGCCCAACACCCACGCCGGCCCAGCCGAGCGCAAGCCCAATGCCCGCGCCAGCCCAGCGCCCATATAGGCCCAGGCTTGAGCATAGGCCGAATGCCCGCGCAAGCCCAGCCGAGCAAAATCAGGTCCCACCCGAGCGTCCAAGCCCAGGCCCATTGGAGCGCATGCCCACCCGAGTGCTAGCCCACACGAACGTTGGACCACCGAAGCGCAGGCGGTATAGTGCCGGCGTAGGCCCACCCGAACGTGAGGCCCAGGCCCAAGCACAGGCCCAATCGAGTGCCAGCCCACACAAGCGCAGGCACGCCTTGGCTCGAGCGCAGCCCCAACACCCGCGCAAACCCAGCTGAGCAACGGCAAGCCCACCCGAGCTCCAGCCCACCGGAGCCGTGTAGGAGGCCCAGCACCTGCGCAGGCCCACACGAGCAGGCGGCCCAGCGCAAATTCATCCCCCCAGTTGTTGGCAGCAGGATTTGATCCCACACAACCCATGCCCACATGAACCAAGCACCTAACCATCTTGGCTAAATGTCCAAGAGTTATTATTAGCATTTGCTCAATTACTTATTCATCTCTTCCATATAAAGCTCTCAAACAATTTCACATGTTATCAAGCAAACATTATTTTATTTTTAAAAACAAAATAATAATAGTCATTTGAATAAATAAAATAAGAGTATCAAATAGTGAATTAAAATAAATAAATAAAAAGTGTGAGATAATTATATAACATAGCTGCATGAAGCAAAGAAATTTATTACATATATGTATATATATATTGTTAGGTAAATGCTTAATATTTTTGTAGACGAGCTTATAATATAAAATACTTTATTTTAGAAATTTATAAAAAAAATATTTATAAAAAATAATTGGCATTACATATATATAAACATTAAAAAATTGTGAACAAAACCCTTTAAAGTAAAAAACAAAGGACAATCTAACAAGCAAAAGTAACAATATTATTAATTCCGGTGGTTTAGAAAAATCAACACGAAGTTATTCATTCAGGGAATGTTATACTAACCGCCGCCATTTATTATGAATTCCATGGCAGTTTCAAAAAACCACCACTAAATGGCTAATTCAGCGGCGGTTTGGATAAATTGTTGCTCAACCACCGTCAAATTAATATTTTGCGGCAGTTGAGACAAGCCATCACAAAATATATGCTGCGATCAATCTATTTTCTTGTAGTGTGTGTGTGTGTGTATACTATATATGTATATAAGTTTGAATGAAAAGTTATATTATATACATAGTTATAAATATTAAATATTATTTAATTCGAAATGAATAAATAGAAAAAATAGATAAAAATAAAAGTAATTTAAATTTTATTGATAAATATATATATATGTATATTATATATGTGAATAAGTATAAATGGAAAAAATAAGTATACATGTCTCAATAATTCGAAAGAAAAAAAGATAAAAATAACAATTATTTAAAATTTTATAGATAAATTTATATATATATGTATAAAATGAGAATATATGAAATAATGAGAAATTTTGATTTTGATTATTTGAAAGGTTAACAACTTTTTTTGTTATTCACTATTTTTTTGTTATTTGCAAAATATAATATGAATATCCAATTATATTTATAAAAAATTTTGAGAATGAATACAACAATTTGTTTTTTCTATATTTTATTTTACATTATAATTTCATCCTCATATTTTGTCACTAATTCATATTTTAAATCAATTTTAAGTTTATAGTTATTTTATCAATTTACTATAGTTTTAACTTTATATGATTAATGCCAAACTCTTTTCTTCACTTAATTATTCAATAACTAAGTTATGAGTCAAATTAAAAGGTTTCTATTAACTTATATACTCATATTGATTTTAACTTTATAATTATTTTATATATTTATTTTGATTTATTTTACCTTTTTTATCTTTACTATCATAGTTTTGTCTTAACTTAATTGATTTTTAATCAAAAATTAAAATTAAATAAAATTATTTGTAAAAAATAATTGGCATTACATATATACATACATATATATATATATTAAAAAATAGTGGACAAAACCTTTTAAAGTTAAAAACAAAGAGCAATCTAATAAGTAAAAGAAATAATATTATTAATTGCGGCAGTTTAGAAAAATCAGCGCAAAGTATATGATTAACATATTTTCTTGTGGCGTATATATATACACTATATATGTAAATAAGTACGAATAAAAAATTATACTATACATATTTATAAATATTAAATATTATTTAATTCGGAATGAATAAATATAAAAATAGATAAAAATAATTATTGATAAATTTATAAATATGTATATTGTATTTCTGTGAATAAGTATAAATAGAAAAAATAAGTATACATGTATATTTATAAATATGTATATTATATTTGCGTTAATTAAGTATAGAAAATTTTCAATAAATGTATGTTCAAATTGTCCGTATCAATATATTATTAGTACATAATATTTTAATTTTTAAAATGAAATTAATTACACATAAAGACTAAAGTTTGTAGAATTTATAAATAATTTTTCTAAAATCTTTTTTTTCAAAAACAATGTCCTAATAATTAATAACAAAAAATAGAATTAAATGTTTAACCTCCATGATAATACATCGTAATTCATCTTATAATATAAGATAAAATAAATAATTTTTGTACATACTATTTATACACAAAATGGAGTGAGGAGCAAAATTTTGGAGGGAATAAAAAAATAAGAAGGGATTTCATTTTTGGAGGGAAATTATTTTTTTAAGAAAATATAATATATAGACCAACTAATTCTTAAGAACAATTTGTTCAAGTCTATGAAAGTTAATAATAATATACTTTAAGTTAATACTTTTTTTACACTATATTAAACCACGAAAATTATCTTCATTTTAGCAATTTATATAGTAAAACATATACACAATTAACATATAGATATCTATAAGTTATAAAAATCTTTAATTGGCCAATACAACGATTAAAATACGAAATGTAAAATTAACAGGCCTAACTTTAGGGACCGTTTTCTTTTCATTAATTATTATGGCAAACTAGATTTCTTTGTTTTCTTTTATTATTCAGGTGTGTAACCTTTAACTATTTATTTTAAGGAGTCTTTAGAATTTTTCTAAATAAATATTGTAATAAAATATATTAAAAAATTAAATTGTTAAGCACCAAAATTTATAAGTCCAAATTATATTATTTAACTACTTTAACTATAATAGAAAATCATTTAATAATTTAAAAAATTATATGTCAATTCATCATATAAAGCTAAGATAAAAGAAATTAATTTTGCTATAGATTATTTATACAAAAAAATGGAGGAGCTAAAATTTAGAGGAATCGAAAAAATGAAAAAAATTCATTATTGTTAGAGGGAATCAATTTTTTGGAAGAAATCAAGTTAAATTATTATGTCAAACTAATAATAAAAACAATTGTTAATATTTTTTATGGGCCAAATTTTGGTGGGAATACAAAGTTGGAGGGAAACAAAATTGCATTGCCATCCAAATTCATTAAATAAATTTATACATATGTATAAAATAAGAATATATGAAATAATGAGAAATGACAAAATAATGATAAATTCATATATGTATAAAATGTGAAATATATGATGAATCTTCTTTAAATTATATATATATAGGTATATGTATACTACATATGCATATAAGTATGAATAAAAAATTATATTATATATATGTTTTTATAAATATTAAATATTATTTAATTTGGAATGAATAAATAAAAAAATAGATAAAATAAAATTAATTTAAATTTTATTGATAAATTTATAAATATGTATATTATATATATGTGAATAAATATAAATGAAAAAAATAAGTATACATGTATGAATAATTAGAAAGAAAAAAGATAAAAATAAAAATTATTTAAAATTATGTTAAACTGGCAACAAATGTGGAGGGGAGGCGGTGTGCGCGGTTTTATAAAACATAAGAAAGTTATTTTGTATATATTTTTCTCATAGGAGTGTTTGATGCTTATTTTACAAATCACAAGGAGGTAAATTGCAACTAGTCCAATAAAATTGTTACCATGTCAATGGAGCCTTTACTTTTCTTTTCCTTGCTAACGTAGTGTTTGGTTATATTGAAAAAATTACAGTTTTTATCCCATTGGATAGGGGGTATGCACTTTTGGTGCTTCGGTTGACACTTATAGGACCAAAATTCTAAATTTTTTGACATATTTGGGATAGTACCTCAACTTCCGTTAGTGTTCGGAATAAACCGTTACATTAAAAAAAATTAATTACCCAACAGCCCCAAAAATTTAATTTATTTATAAAAATTCCACAAATTTCGAAATGCCCAATCAGTTTTCATTAAAAAAATAACAATTTTTTTTTTATAAAATATATAACAAAATCCTCCTAGAAAAATTAAAATTTTTATATATCATTATATATATATATACATGACCCACGCCCTCCCCCAACCCTCACCGCCGGCGATGGCTGGTGGCCAGATCTGGCCACTGGCCACAACCAGCAGTCGGCCATGGCCATGGCACGGCTGGGGGTAGGGGGGGCATTGTTGGAAAGGGCAGGGATGGCTGGGGGGTGGGGGGAAGGAGGAAAAAGTATATATATATATGTATGTATGTATACATTTTAACATATTATAATTACAAATATTTATTTATTTGAAATCATTAAAATTATATTGTTAGGATAAAATTTTAGATTTTATTTTTATTTAAATTATTTATTTTGATTAAAACTCTAGATCTCACACATCTTATTCTCTCACATAATGTGGGAGGTCAAGAGTTTGAGCCCTAACGGATTCTTGAAATAATTTAATAAAATTAGTTTAAATTAGGGCTTGTTTATTTATGAATTTGAGTATTTTATCAAAATATTTTAGCAAAATGATTTTTCAGAACTGGGGTTGGGGAATATTATGATTATTTGTTTGTATTTTGGATCGTAGATAGAAAATAAATTGAGAATTATTTATTTATTTATTTGTATTTTAGGTGGGAACAAGATATCATATCAATAATTTTTTTATTGGGTTGGTAGCGTGAAATTGACATTTTGAAATTACTATTGTTAGTATGATATTTTTAGATCTTATTTTTATTTTTCAATTATTTAATTTAGTTAATAAATATTTTTTATATTTAATAAATATATTCAACTTAATCTAATTAAATTGTTTTAGATATGATTATTTTTTAATAATATTGAGATGTAATTTAAAAACAAAATTATATTTAATTAAGAGATGGATTTGATTTTTATTCTTATTTTATAATTAACAAATATGTTTAATTAAATTTGATTAAATTACTTTAGATATGTTGATGATTTTAAATTTTTATTTTTTTAATTCAACTTCAATTAAAAGATTATTAAATATTTAAAAAAATATTAATAAAATTATTCAAATTTATTTTGAGTAATTTAAATAATATTGAAGTTAAAACCCCCATGTTATTAATAAAATTATTTAAATTTATTTTGAGTAATTTAAATAATATTGAAGTTAAAACCCCCATGTTATTAATAAAATTATTTAAATTTATTTTGAGTAATTTAAATAGTATTGAAGTTAAACCCCCTTATGTTAAAGTTCTAAATAAGTCCAGGAGTATTTTTGACTAAAAAATAATCTAAGCAGCTTTTAAAGGATATTTTTGAATTTTAATATAAATTTTCAACGATATCTACAAATTTGTTAAGGATACTAACAGTTCTTCAAATATTTAATTAAATATATGGGGATAAAAAATAATTTTATTAAACTTATAACTATATCACTAAGTTTATATTACAATGTCATGAGTATTTCAAAATAATTTTAAAATTTCCAACCATATTAAAGTTATACAAGTTGATTAATTTCAAAACAATTTGCGTTAATTAAGTGTACAAAATTTTCACTAAATGCATGTTCAAATTGTCCACATCAATATATTATTAGTACAATATATTTTAATTTTTAAAATAAAATTAATTACACATAAAGACTAAAGTTTTTAGAATTTATATATAATTTTTCTAAAATCTTTTTGTTCTAAAACAATGTTCTAATATATAATAACAAAAAATAGAATTAAAATTTTAACCCCCATAATAATATGTCATAATTCATCTTATAATATGTAACACCCCTTAAATTCAGCATTTCAGAAAATTAGGATTTAGAAATTAAGATTTCGGTTAATCGGATTTTAGGGCTCAGAATTAATATTAAAAGGACTTAATTGCAAGGAAATTGAAAGTTTGGGGGTGAGAATTGCAATTTTTAAGGATTCAATTGACACATTTTCTTGACTTAGGGGTTTGCATGGAAGAAGCATAGTCAACGAGGGCTTGGGAGCAATTCTTAGAAATTCTAGGAATCAATTGAGGAGTCTCATAATTTCAGGGACTAAATTGAAAAATAGGAAGTTGAATTTAAAAACCAAATCGGGCAGCATAAACTTTTGTTTTCCTTTCCTTCTCTTTTTCTTTCCTTTCTTCTTCCTTTTTCTCTCATTTTCTTTCTTCCTTTTTCCACCGAAGTCAACACCACTGCGGCTCTCACCGGTGACCACCATAACTTCCATCTGACTTCACCAATCCCTTTCCCCACCATCCCTGCTCTCAGTTCCACCACCATGCAACCCATCGAATGGCGGAGCTTCACGGCGGAGGGAGACCCGATTCTCAGGTGAAGTGGGTTTTCCACTTTCCGACGGTGGTTTAGGTGTTTGAGGGGTGATTTTGAAAGCTCAAGGTGTGAGGAAGAGTGTTGGGTGGTTGCATATGGTTGAGGCACAGCAGAAGTGGAGAGTAATGGTGATCGAAATTCGACGGAGAGGTTGAATTTTGGACTGAAAATTGGGTTTTTCGGCGGCCTCGAAGCTCAAAATAGAAGCAGACAGCATATTTGGACTCAGGAGCTCGAGAGGAGCAGACTGCGGAGTTTGGGGATTTTCCAGCGGCGGCGGGAAGACAGTAACTTCCTCTCGTCGAGACGAGTGCAGTGGCACGACTAGTTCGTGAAATCGAGACTTCGTTGTGCTTTTGTGGTGACAAGGAAGTGGGTCCCATAGACCAATATGTTGCTGACCATGATAGCACTTATGAGATTATGGAGGTGAGGGTCTGCCAATCTGGCACTTCATTTCATTTATCGGTATTTGTGATAAACCCCTGTGTGGGTTACTATTTCTGAACTGACTGTACTATTATTGAAATATGTGATTTGTTAAGATCTTTGATATTCTGTTATCTGATTCGGACACCCCTGTGAGGGTTGTTTCTGTTCTTATTCTATTTTCTGTTTGTTCTGGCGCCCAGAAAGTTTTCTGACATATGCTATATGTTCGTTCTGTTATTTGTCCTGCTATCTGTTTGTTCTGATATATGTACTGTCTGGTACTGTTACTGTTTGCACTGTCGGCACTTCTATACTGTTCTGAATTGTCTGTACGTCTAATATGTCAGGGGCTATTCCTTGAGTATTTGTAAGTCTGATACGCTAGGGACTATTCCCTGGGTATTCGTTCTGTAAGTCTGTGTACGCTAGGGGCTATTCCTTGGGTATTCAGTTTGTCAGCCATATGCTAGGGTTATTCCTAGGTATGAATGATGTGCTAGGGCTATTCCTGGGCATCTATTGTTGTCCTTCGATTGACATTTGTTGATCTGATATCCAACTGTCTGTTATCTGTTACCGATCTAATATAGTTGTTCCCAGTTGTTAAGCGGGACGAGCTGATTTGTTTCTCCCAGCTGTAAAGCGGGATGAGTTGATATGTTGTTCCCAACTATAAAGCGGGACGTGCTGATATGTTGTTCCCAACTGTAAGGCGGGACGAGCTGTTAAGGGACTGATATGATTTGTTAGACTGATTCGATTGATCTGATAGGTTGTTCCCAGCTGTCAAGTGGGATGAGCCGGTATGTTCTTCCCAGCTGTAAAGTGGGACGAGCCGATAGGTTGTTCCCAGCTATAAAGTGGGACGAGCTGTTAAGGGACTGATATGATTGTTATGATATTATCTGTTAGATTGATTCGATTGATCTGATCTGTTTATTGATTTCTTTTGATTGTTTTCGGACTGATTGACTGATTGACTGACCGACCGACTGCCTGTCTGATCGACTGTTCGATCATATTCTGATCTGTTCTGCCTGACTGTTGATTTGCAGTCTGTTGAGTTGATTCTTCCTCAACAGATTCCTTCTGTTTGCTTACGGTTATCCCTTACTAAGTCCTTTGGACTTAACCCCCCGTTTATTTTGATTCTCTCAAACAGGGACTAAGCAAGAAATTTGGACTCCAGGCTAGACAAGAATATGTTTTGTAATAGATCAGATGTTGAATGTATATATGGGAATAGTCTGATTGCTAAGTATGGATTTGAGGCATATGATACCTTATGATGATATGGATGATTTAAGGATTGTAAATATTTTGTTATGTAAGAGCGTGAATCTTGGCCTTACTTTATAGTTTATCTAGTTTGTTAAGTTTGAAATTCCGCTGCTTCTAATAAGTTGAATTGGAAATATTATGGCATGTATTTAGTTATGTATTGTATATTACAGGTTTGTTTTAGTTTGAATCCGCTGCTATTTCTGATGAGCATGAAATGTTCGATTATGGGCCTATTGAATTGTATTTTAGCTTCAGAATTATTGAATGGAACGTTTTGATATCTCAGCTTTGGGTTACCCATAGTGGGGTGTCACATAATATAAGATAAAATAAATAACTTTTGTATATACTATTTAGACACAAAATGGAGGGAGAAGCAAAATTTTGGAGGGAATAAAAAAATAATAGGGGAATTCATTTTTGTAGGAAAACTTATTTTTTGAGGGAAATATAATACATAGACCAACTAATTCTTAAAAACAACTTGTTCAGATTCATAAAAGTTAATAATCATTAAATTTAATAATATACTTTATGTTAATATTTTTTTACACTATATTAGACCATGAAAGTTATCTTCATTTTAGCAATTTATATAGTAAAACATACACGCAGTTAACATATAGATATCTATAAGTTATAAAAATCTTTAATCGGACAATACAATGATTAAAAATTGAAATGTAACATTAACAGGCCTAACTTCAGGGATTGTTTTCTTTTCATTAAGTATTATGGTAAACTAGATTTCTTCTTTTGCTATTCAAGTATGTAACCTTTAACTATTTATTTTAAGGAGCTTTTAGAATTTTTTCTAAAAGAATATTGTAATGAATTATAATAAAAAATTAAATTCTTAAGCACCAAAATTTACAAGTCCAAATTATATGTTATTTAACTATTTTAACTATAATAGAAAGTCATTTAATAATTTAAAAAATTATATGTCAATTCATCATATAATCTAAGATAAAAAAAATTAAGTTCGCTATAAATTATTTATACAAAAAAAATGGAGGATCTAAAATTTAAAGGAATTGAAAAAATGAAGAGAATTCATTATTATTAGTGGGAATCAAAATTTTGAAAGAAATCAAATTAAATTATTATGTCAAACTAATAATAAAAACAATTGTTAACATTTTTTATGGCCCAAATTTTGGAGGGAATACAAAGTTGGAGGGAAACAAAATTGCATTGCTATCCAAATTCATTAAATAAATTTATACATATGTATAAAATAAGAATATATGAAATAATGAGAAATGAGAAATAATGATAAATTTATATTTGTATAAAATGAGAAATATATGATGAATCTTCTTTAAATTTTATTGAAATTTATATATATGTATATATATACTACATATGTATATAAATATGAATAAAAAATTATATTATATATATATTTATAAATATTAAATATTTTTTACTTCGGACTGAATAAATAGAAAAAAATAGATAAAATAAAAGTAATTTAAATTTTATTTATAAATTTATATATATGGTTATTATATATATGTGAATAAGTATAAATAGAAAAATAAGTATACATGTATAAATAATTAGAAAGAAAAAAGATAAAAATAAAAATTATTTAAAATTTTATAGATAAATTTATATATATAAATATCTAAAAAATGAGAATATATGAAATAATGAGAAATGAGAAATAATGATAAATTTATATATATGCATAAAATGAGAAATATATGAAATAATGGAAAAAGAGAAAATTGAGAATAAAAAGAAAAAAAAGAAGAAAAAAAATAAAATATGATGATAAAAAGTTATTTAAATTGAATTGTAAATATGTGAAATGATTAACTGTAAATTGGTCTTTTTATATTAAAATTATATTAAATGGGCAACAAATATGGAAGGGGAGATGGTGTGCGTGGTTTTATAAAATATAAAGAAGTTATTTTGTGTGTGTGTATATATATATATATATATATATATTCACAGTAGGGTTTGAAATTAAAACAAATATTTAAAACGATTATTTTTAATCAAATTGGCAGGTTGGATTGGGTGGATTTGAGTTGGTGAGTTGATCAAATAAAAATCAGGTCGACTCGAATCTGACCTGAATCGATTTAGGTTGGGTTAATATTGAGCATTTTTAAGTTGTTATCAAATTGGGTTGGGATAGAGTTGAGAAAATTAATATTATACCCCTACTTCAACCTAACCCGAACTCACACGATCCACCCAAATTGCCCCTCCTATAATGAGACCAATTCATTATAAAATTAGTGAAGCCCAATTAATAAAAAAGGAGTTGCTAAAGCCCAATTAATCAATTATGCAATTTGATGTCAAACCCAATCTTTACCAAATGACATTAATTTACTAAAAAATTGGTGAACTCATATTAATAAAAGAAAAGTTGTGAAAGCACAATTAATCAATTTTTTAGGTTAATGTCAGATCTAATTCATTTTGAAATTCAATTCACTAATTTACTAAGAGAATTATTAAAGCTCAATTAATGAAAAGAAAGTTGGTAAAGCCCAATTAATGAATTCTTCAAATTAGTATGAAGCCTAATTTGCCAATTCACTAAGATATTAGTTAAGCCCAATTAGTTTAAAGAAAAAAAAAAAGATGTTCAACTCAAAGCAATCAATTATTTGAACTAATGTGAAGCCCAATTAATAAAAAATAAGCTTAGTTCCTTGAAGAAAGCTTGATTCATCATTTATCTCACTTCAAATTTGTTCAAGACCAACTCTTAAAATGAAGCCTAATTCGCCACTTAATTTACTATAAATTTGGTCAAATCTATTTCATAAATGAAAACTCCCAATTCATTGAATAATTCACAAAAAAGTCATAACGCCTAATATTTTAAATAAATTACCCCAACTAATAGATTATTCATTTCAAATTTCTTCAAGCTTATTCTTTAAAATAAAATCCGATTCAGTAATAATTCACTAAAAAATTGATTATGCTCAATTAACAAATTCTTTATATTATTGTGAAGTCCACTTTTTGAACAAAAGCCTAACCCACAAGTATTAGTAAAAGTTGAATTTAATATTCATTTATAATTAGTAACAAAAATCATTGTTACCATATGTGTACAATTGATATTTGGAGGGAATGAATTTTGGAGGGAAGTTACTTAAAATTTACTAACTAAAAACTTTGTTATAATATTTTTTATTTGTAACAAATATTTTGTTGTTACAAAAGGTACCAAATTTTTTTTACAAATATATCTTCTTATATGAAGAAAAATGTTATATGTAACAAAATAACATTTTCCATAACGAATTATTATTTAGTTACGAATATAAAAAATTTAAGGTAACGAATTTGAGTTAAAGGTAACAAAACTTTTACTTTGTTACTCAAGGAAATGTTATTTGTAACAAAAAATCAATTTTGTTACAATAAATCTAACATATGTAACGAATTTTACCTTTGTTACCAAAATTTTTGTTACGCGAAGTGCAATTTGTTGTAGTGAGCATCGACCTTACCATCCTTGATATCGTAGGCAAAATCGTTAACGAAATTGAACTCGTCAGCCACTGGGATCGCCCTTGGGTGGACAACAACCCCAAATCCTCCAACATGCATGTTTTCGTCGACATGAGAGAGGTTAGGATAATCCTCGAGCTGCTTGGTTTGAAGTGCATTGAGGCTATCCTTGTCGTTGGGACGGAATTGATACCCTAGGAACTTCAGCTGCTTCACAACCTTCTCAAAGGTTTCTTTTGTGTCGTTAATTGTGAAGATAATGCTGGTGTCTTGAAACTCCAAACACAGTATGAACTGTTGCATCGCCTCTTTTCTTATGCTTGGTAGCACCCTGAAGAACTCGTCTCAAGCATACCAGGTCGCGCTGCTATACCCATGTGCCCGATTGGCATTATACGTTGCTTTGGCCTCCAATATGGCATTTCGCAATGATTATTCCATATTACGTTTCTCAGTTAAATCAGCCAATAGTTGCCATCTTTCTCTTCGAACTGTTAGGTCAACTGGTTGATTCTTGATTGCATCGAATCGAGTTGAATCTTGGCTATCTCAGCATCTTTGTGCTCCTTTTTGGAGTTCTTCACGGTCGCCAAAGGCCAACTCCGCTCTTCGATAAAAATGGTTAGCCTAGCTGACCTACCTGCAAAAAGGAAAAACTTAATTAAGAATAGCAAGTAAACGACCAGTTCTGAAAAATAAAAAAAACTTGACCAGAAACTTACTATGTTGGCATGATATGCGAATGCCTTCAAGGCCTGCAGCTGTCCCATATCTAATAATGTTTTCTAGTCTAACATGAACAGACCAACCATTAACACCTTGAGGGGGCCATGCCAGTCGGTCTTGCCCCTAGTATGGATATCGAATTCTGCACTCTAATCTCTTTCCCAAATTTGGGCGAAGGATAAGTAGGCAGTGGGAAAAATTCATTGTCTTGTCAAGGCCCAAAGAGAGAGGGCTTACTAGCATTTCCTTTCCATTTTTCGTCAGCTATCCTCTTTCGAGCAAACGCTTGCTCGTTGACAGCAGGTCTTTTTTATTGAAGCACAGGACTGCTGGCCTCCATTGGAGTCGATTGGGCACGCGGAGGCGCATGAGACACCACCTATTCTTGACGAGCATTTTGGGGTGCTGCTTGCTAACGAGCACCAGCTTGGCGATGCTCTTGCGCCCTCAGTTGATACACCATAGCATGCTGATGAGTGTAGTTCATGATTTCAGTTCGATCTGAGATAAACATAAAAACAAACACATCAGCATCGAATAAAAATTTAAGCAAATAATTGCCACAAGTCAATAAGGACATTTACCTACTCGAGCATCAACTGGCAAATCTATCGCCTACTAGCACCAAGTTCCTTTCCTTGATATACCCCATCACCTCCATTTACCCAAATTAAACCGAGTCTCAAATGAAGGCATTGGGCCAGGTGGGGTTCTCATCCTCGGTATCTCGATGTGACCCCTCAACCACCCTTTGGGTATATTAAACTCGACCCTACCTAGAGCTCGAACAAGAAATAAAGGCTTTTCCAAGCCTAGCCATACGTGGATGAGGGAGTCACCAAAAATGTTTGATAAGGGCAGGAGGTGAGGTAACAAAAGCCCGACTCCTCGGTACTACCCAACTTTCGGGACATCGACAGGTAGAAGAGATTAGAAAAATTGGCAAAAGTTGGGAGCTGGTTATGTACTAATATTAGAATGACAAAACCATACAAAGCCGAAAAATAGTTTGGGAGAAGTTGGGTTATGCAAACTTGGAGATCAATTAGGAGGTCGACCATGGGTGGTGCTAGGGGGAACCTAAGCCTACAGTTCAGGGCATCCTCAAAAACTGTAATACAACTAATGGGAGGTTGATGCATCCTTTCATCAAGACCAATGACGATTAGCTCGAAACCCCAGGAGAATGTGGTATAACTACCTGATCAACTTGAGATCCCCAACTTTTATCTTAGATATAATTTTGCTATAGTGGTTAGGCGTAAATAACCGATCATGAGACACAGGGGATTGGCTTGGCCCAGTCCCACCCCAGCATCAACTCAAGTTTCACTCGAACTTTCAGAAGTGCTAGAATTATCACTCGAAGACTTGCTAGCCCCACTAGTCAAGTCACCCACTCCTCTGGTCGAATGCACACCTAATCGAGTTTCCTCACTATCACTTCCCCTATCGCTAACTTCACCAAAAACTCTCAACATATTTGTTATATGATATTTGAGAGAAATAAAAAGAATGAATCTATTCAAGATCGAGAGAAACTTACACAGATAGAAAAAATAGAGCAAAATTGACTGTTGAAAAGAGTAGTGAATTCCAGTTCTTGACCTCTCAAATTGCTGTCAAAGTGAAAAATGGAAGAATTTCACCGTGCTATTTATAGGCTTCAACTAGTGGGCAAGCCAACCGGTTAATCTAACCGGCTATCAGGCGATTATTAAGCATCCACTAATTGACTATCTGCATTGCCCAAGGTAACTGACACATTTAATGCTCCCAAATCCTGATCAAATTTTAAAATTTCAAAAATCATCAGCTACTCCCCACTCCTTCTCGTCGACTGGCTCGATCAGGATTCAGAAGTAGGGGGGCCATGATATGGGATAGCCCAATAGGCCCAGCCTACCGATAGTCGACCAAGTAGAAAACATGATATAAAATAGCTCAATTGGCTATTAGGCCCAATCTATCAACATATGACCAGGTGATTGACTAAGCCCAAGTCTATTCATTAGACCATCTCACTAGCATGAGTGTCAACACCTTAGCAAGTCGACTAAAGTGTGGTCAATTAACTTGAGGATAACTATTTGTCTCTCAACCAAAGAGAGGTTTGAACCCAATAGAGTTCCACCACCCAGACAAAAAATTTATAGGTAATAGGCCTTATATTTTCAACCCAATAAAATGCGGGTAATTTTACTCGTACCCAAATTACCCGCCATTTTTTGACCCAACCCGTTGGTACCCATGGGTTACCTGTATATATACATATATATTTATGTTTTTAAAATTTTTAATCGAACTTTTAATTTTTGAATTTTACAAATAAGAAAATTACAACATACTAATACCATAGAGCAATACCCTAAATACAAAATTGTGTATAACATAAAACCCTTCTCAAATAGCAACCACCTATGTAGTCAAGTGATAAATAATTTGTTGTGCATATTTTCATGGATGTAACATTTTCTTCTACAAAGACAATAATAGTTGAGTGATATTTAAACTTTTAATTCAATTTTTTTTGACATGTAATGAGATTTAAATTTGAACTTTTAAATGTAATGTACTTTAAATTTGATGGATTTTGAATACTTAAGTTGTAAGTATTAAACAGATTTCAAAAAATAAAAAGATTGTAAGTATTAAACTGCTACGTTATTAATATACTTTAAGTACTTATTTAATTTAATAAATTCGTTGTCTTTTTTTTTAATTGTATTTAGTTAATATTTTAATGACACCATGTAAGTTGCAAGGTGGATATTAATTTACCTTTTAAATATTAAAAAAATAAAAAAAATATTCTGGGTACCTATGGGTTACCCATTACCCATGAGGATGGGTAATGGGTCCACTATCTTGTATTCAATAAAAAATGGGTATATTTACCCGTGGGTAAATTTACCCAACCCGTCATTACCTTTCATTAGGTTACCCACAGGTATCCAATTGCCAGGTATACCCAAAGCCCAGTTCATCATCAATAACATCATCATCAACCACTATTTGATTACACTATTTTTACTGCAACTTTTTTCATTGTTTCTTCAAGAACTCCTCTGCTAAAAATTAGGACTTACTAACATGAGAATCTCTCAAATTATTTTTTATGAATTTGAAACCAAAACACTAAAAAGTGCTTGAATGCTTTAGGCTTACACCTTTGGCTCAAGAGATTTACCAATTATGTTCTCCATACGGTCTTTTATGATACTTTTTAAAATTACTGGTTTTAGTCATGTCTATCACCAATCTACAAAGATATCATTTTCACAATCAGATTTTATCTTCTACCACTTTTCTATAGGTATTTATAACGTCAAGTATAAATGTAGTACGACTCTTATCTCTATTCCAAGTTCACCAAATGTCCTTAATAGGATCGTTAGAAACCGACCTAATAAATCAAAGCATCCTATATCTCACATCCACAAATGTTGTGGGAGCCTAATCACCCAAATGACACTATTTCAGTCTATAGCACCTGTATTATGAATAAGAAGTAATTCCCAGTATAATTTTTCCATCAACTACTAACTAAGGGTACTTTCAACTTAGCTCAACCTTATCTAAACTATACACCATTATACTGAGTCAAGTAGAGCACTGGGGCAAGATGTTGTGATTCAATATTCAATGAGGCTTGTTTAGTTTCTACCCTCGTCCCGCAAGTCCTTATCAATGATACATGGTCTTTCCTTGATATTCTAAGGACTCTTTCTCATTTCAATCAATGTCCTTATGTTCTAATCGCTGACTTTCTCATAAATTTTGGGAATGAAGCCCAATAAATTATTCAAGGTTTTTCCCGTAAGGTCTTTTTAATACTTTTATAGTTACTTGACCTAACCTTGTGTACTAATAAATCATATAAGCTTCATTTTGCCACAACCAGGTTTATATCCTACATTGTCTTGTTTTATAATCTATTCTTGAAGTTTTTGTGAGAGAGAGGTGTTGCTGTCTATCCTTTCCCGAGTGTCTCCGCTCATAGCGGCTACATTATGGTATTCGAACGGGTTAAGTAGATTAACTGGCAACTATCCGCTGTAGTGTAATCGATCTATGTTTATGTATTCTGGCGTGACAATATTCTAGACTTTCGAAGATGATCTTGGGGCAATGGAGTCTCTTTCATTCAACTCGAGACATTCCTACATAGTGCTAAAGCTGCTATGTTGTTGTAGAGCGTTGTGTACTTGAATATGTGACAGGGTTTTCTTAAATTCAAATATGTGTATACAATTTCGTTGGTACTCGAGCTACTGACAGTATATATATAGATGTTTATCTAGTTCTTAAAATTACTGGGATTTCCTTTATTAAACGTATCAATTGTTAAATCAACATCAGACTCACTATTTCATTTTTGAAACTATGAGATACCAACACGGGGTGTTAGGCTTTATGGAGCTTAGTTATTATGTCCATTTGCAATAATACCTGAGCCTTACCTACAATTATATCAGTGTGTGTATACGAATCTCATTTTTGGTGGTATTGAGGTTTTTAATCAAAGTTGAAAGTGTTTTGTCTTTCTTCTTGGGTTAATAAGGCGTTTTCGCAAAGCTTCATATCCTATGGATAGTCATACGTCATTCTTATCCCTTATCATCCTATAACCTTTTGATTAACTCTCTTATGATTATTACTCAAGTTTCCCAAGTAGTCATACCATTCAAGTTACAACCATACGTACAGGTCAAACACCATTAATCTAGACTGTCAACCTCAATATCGAATTCAACTTTATTTAAAACTACCATCTCCCTGACAAGTCAAGTTTCCCAAGCATATATGCGTGATACGCATACATATTCCCAAGCATTTTCCTTCAAATCCTCATTTGTTAATTTCTACATCCCAACCTGATATTTCCCATTAAGATCCCACTACTAACTCAAAATGTCTTTCTGCATTCTTCAACAAATGTTATCCTTCTCTCATCAAGTCATAATGTTTTCTTTACAACTTTATTCTTATAGGTAAGTTTTCCCTCATTTTGTTTGTTGTTATCTTATGCTCATGTGGATGAGCTTTCTTACTATTTATGAAATAATTTCCCCAAACATTTAAATCATAACCACACACATCTATCAGTCATATTTTCCTTAGAAGATTTCCTCATGGGAAATATTCCTTGTTTTCCTCTCAGATACCATGGCATAATTATACCAATCAACACCATAGCTGAAGTATTGATTTCTTTGAAAAAACCATACCCTATGGCCTATGGTCTCAACCGCATATAGAAGCCAAATTACCGATTATTCCAAAATAATTCTTGTCTTTCATTACAAATATACTGACATCACAATGTGATATCGAGAACATTATTCTACCAAACATCATGGTCTTAAAAGATATCTTTATAGGGAATACTCCTTGTTTTTCTCCCTTAGATATCACAGTGCAATTATACCGATCAACCCCATTGTTAGGATTTCCATTCTTTGAAATGACAATATCACATGGATCTCAATCGCATGCGCTAACTAATAATCCTAAATATCCACTGCTTCTCAAGTTCCGTTATCACCTTTATAGCCATGTAGCACTGTGATATCCAAAGTATTACTCCATCCGATCTTCATGAAGTCATATACTTGACATCTCGAGAGTAGGGGACTAGATACTGGTTGGCCACCCCAATACCAATCTTTCCTCTTTCGATATCAATCAATACTCCAAACGTTCACATCCTAGCCAAATTTTCATGTCGATTCTAATCTCTTTTAATCCCAATGTTCTATATTCCCGGGAGATTCGAGTTATCGGCATACTACTCCTCAATAAGTTAGGCCATTTAGATCACAATATTCTCTTTTGTCCAAAGTATTGATCTAAAAGATCTTTCACTCAGCCAAGTCAATTCTATCTAAAATGGTCACCAACTCATATATCGACCAGAGTGCTCTCAAACAAGTTCGCATCTAATACAAGTCCCCAAAAATTATTATTCCTTCCAAATACAAGAAATCACTTGCTCGATACCTTAGGAGTTATAGATTATAAATTAGTCATGCGCCCAACCATAACCCTTCACGTCCTTCAGATTGAACATTATCCCAAAAGTTAATGTCCTAATCAGATTTTAGAGTCATGCTTACTCTCCACTAGCCCAAAACTTTCATGTCTCCTTCAAGTCTTAGAATTAAGCTTATTTTCCACTAATCAAACCTTGGACATTCCGAGGATCATATCCTAGCATAGCTCAGGTTTTCAAACTTAAGCTCTGATACCACCTCTGTAACGCCTCGATCGGGAGGCGCCTACTTTTGACCGGGATGCTACTCCAATCTATTACACAAGTCTTCTGAATAACAAAAATACATTTCTCAAAATTCCAAAGTATGTAATTTCTACAACAAACCTCCAATAAAGGTACAACTATAAACCGAAATATCATGAATCACACTTTGCACTTCTATCACCCTCATCACCTTATGTATCACCTGTGTTAGTCTATCTTCGTCACTCGTTCTTATTTGGGGTAAAGAACGAAAAGAAATAGTACAAATAATGTAAGTCAGAATGACTTAGTGAGTTAGTTTAGCAATAACAACAGAGTATCAATTTCTCAAATTTTATATACAAAATAAGTAGAAGCATTAAAATTTCTAGAAGTTGTGAGTGTAACACCCCAATTTTAGGAATACATGTTTAGGTTTACTGAAATTAAATTAAATAAAGTTTAGGTTGAAATATTAGGAATTGGAGGATTTAATTATAAATAAGGAAGGGACTCGATTGTTTCAAATTATAAGATGTATGAGGTTAATGTGGACAGGTTGAAAGTTGAAGGACCTTAAAATAATTGAATTTGGACTTAATAGCCCAAAAATAGAAATGTTAGGGGCTAATATACAGAAATTAAAAGTTAAAGGATTTAATTGAAACTGAGGGACCAAAGTGTAAGGAAGTTAAAAAGCTTGGGATAGAATTGAAGGCAGTCCAAAAGTTTTGGGGCCAATTGTAAGCGGTTGGAATATTGATGATATATATACACATATTTCAGGACAGAATTTCCTCAAAATCTCAAAATTGACCCCAAACTTACTCGGCAGCGAATCACTGGAAAATCACCATAAAACACCAAACCAATTCGATAAAAGGATTTCCCTTAGCTTAAGGAACAAAAGCATACCAAAGTTTCTCACAAACAACCGGGGAATTCGCTGAAAAATGTAATCCGACGGTGATGCATGGAGGTGGCGATGGTTCCGCCATTTCCAACGGCGAAAATGAGATGGGCTTTGGTGGGTTTTGGTTGCGAGGCTAGGGTAAGGTGGTGCTGGTGTTGATTTAATATTTTAGGAGCTAGAAATAGAGAATTGAAGACGGTGGTGGACGACGGCGGGTTAAGGTTCATCGCGGCTTTGAGTGGTCAATTGATCGACATACCAGTGTCGAAATCAAACATTGTTTGGGGCATTTTATTCATAGCATTGTGGCGCACCAACTGGTATGGCGGTCTCCGTCTCTGGCAGCAATGATTGGTGGTCCGTCGGTGGCGCGTGGCAGCAATTTCAGGGCAATCAGCCCAGTTTTCAATTCCAAACTCATCTAGACTAGTTCCAGCTTGAGATTGGATCTCTGTTTGATCAAATTTTTGTAAATTTCATATCGAATATTAGTTCAATTGATTTTTACAATTTCGAACAAATATTCATTAAATTGAGGGTATCAAATTGTAACTTAAGCTAATAACGTAATGTTGTAAGTGTTAAGAATTAATTACATGATCTAAGCTTAGTAAGTTAAAAAATATTGATTTGAATCTATGTCCTTGGACTTGATAATATGACATGTTATTTTATTAAGAGCGATTGAGTTTAACTAAAAATATTGTGTAAATGTTAGAATAAGAATGAATTTTCCAACTTCGACTGAATCGACTTATAAAACCTAACTTAATCAGAAACCTGGACCTTATTACATATTGTAAAATAAGTAACATTTTGTAATACTGAAAGTTTCAGGTATCTGAAGATTAAATGAGATCACAACGATATAGGTCGTATCAGTGATCTATTCATCAGCTGATTAGTTAAGGATTTCTACATTCAAGTATCTTAAGCAATTAGATATGAAACCAAGATTGCTGGAAGTAAGTTAGAATAACCTGGAGTCGATAAAGGCATTAATTATACTTAAGCTTTAGATGATTAATAAGATAATAACTCGAGTTATCTTATGGCAGTGCTCAGTTTCACTAGGAAGCTAGGACTTGAGCGACTATATGACTAAGATTTCCTCTGCAATTGCCAAGTGAGTTTATACTCAATAGTATGAAATTTTTTTACTGGGGAAAGAACATATATATTTGCTACTATATCTTGATCGCTTGATTCCTTGAGATCAATGTGTTGAAAACAGTACTCCACATTGCCTTTCTATACCAATTGCTTTTGTTAATTTTGATTGATATTGCTTATTCTGAAATTGACGACTGTGTTGAGAAAACTGAAAAGTGATTTCGAAATATATTATTTTATCGCCATATCTTTTTAGAAACCAACCTGGTGCTGAATTAATTTGTATATAAACATGGCAACTTGTTATATTATTTGGAACACTGGTTTTGAGATATATTTACCGTCATAGCCATGACAGTTTCATGAAAATGGGTTAGTTGTTGAGCAACTGATTTTGGGTTGTCATTGCGAAATGACGTGTTACGTAATTGCTAATTTTGAGGTATATTATCCATCATAGTCATGACTATTTCATAGAAGCGAGTCAAAACTGTTTGAGAATCTGAATTTCAGCTGTCATGGCATTGTGAAGTGTTATATGAAATGCATATCATATTGATTACTGAATACTCTTGGGGGTGAGCCCTAGGATTGGCTGTAAGGTGGACCTGGTGGAATGGACCGACAACGATCGACGTTCAACTAATACCCTATTAAATACATCTGGCACCATAGTCAGCTGGAGGTAGTTGGCTATAGGGGGGATGAGGCATGTAGCTAGCCGTGTCTACCAGTTATAGTATTTATCCGAGCTGATCACTAGGGATGATGGAATAAGGATTTTCATGTTTTTGAAAGTGGAGTGACAAGGTAGGAGAATCACCAACAACTTAACAATAGAAATATTTTGCTAGACTGCATTTAGTTTATACGACATGTCTGGCACTTATGCTTTGAAACTCAAATATTTGACTAGAATTCAGTGGATGTTCAAATGGCATATCGACCTATTTTTGATCATAGTTGAGGTTTAAAACCTTTATGAGAGATAGTGAATTTTGAAGTCTCATAACTGGTATGGGACGAAGGTGGGCTGGATCACCTTAAATAGGACTAAAACCTTCTCTCACAACTTCTGAAAATTATTGACACTTCTATTTATCTCTTATGTAATAGTTGTGAAATTATCATTCTCTTGGTATTGCTAAACTATCTCACTAAGTCATTCGGACTTATGTTGTTTTATTATTTCTCTAGTTCTTTACCCCAGATAGGGTCGAGTGACGAAGATAGGCTAACCTAGGCAATACATGAGGTAATGAAGGTGATAGAAATGCCTTATTCAATTTAGAATAGGACATCCTATGGATGTTGTGCTAGAAATTAATTATTTTGGGATTTTTGAAAAATGTATTTTCTGTTGTAAAGAAGACGTGTAGCATAAGGTGAGTAGCACCTCGGCCGAAAGTAGGTGCTTACCAGTCGGGGCATTACAGGCGGTATCAGAGCTTAGGTTTGGAAACCTGAGCCATGCTAGGATATAATTCTTGGTATATGAATGGTTTGATTAGTGGAGAGTAAGCTTGAATTCGAGATCTGAATTAGACACGAAAGTTTTGGCCAGTGGTGGTTAAGTACGATTCTAAAATTTGATTCGGACGTGAATTTTTAGGAACAATGTTCAATCTAAAGGACGTGAAGGGTTATGATTGGGTGTGCAACCAATTATAATCCGTAGCTCCTAAGATATCGAGCATGTGACGTCTTATGTTTGGGAAGGATAATATCCTTGGGAATTTACATTGAGTGCAAGTATGTTTGGGATCAGTTTAACTAGTATGTGTCGATGACTGTTTTAAATATCGTTGAATTTGATGGGTAAAGGATCTTATTGGGTCATTACTTTGGACATAAGAGTGTGTTCTAGTTTAAGATAAAGTTATTTCGGAAATGGTATGTTGATGACTCGAATTTCCTTGGTGTATGGAATATTGAGATTAATGGAGGCGAAGGTTGACATGGAAATCTGGTTAAGATGTGAATTTTTGGGATATTGCCTAATATTAAAAGAGTAAAAGATTGGTATTGGAATGGCCAACCAATATCTAATCCGTTATTCTTGAAATGTTAAGCATATGACTTTATTAGTATTTGGTGGAATAGTACTTTTAGTATTGCATCGTTGTGCAGATATATTTTGTGATAATAGAACTTGAGAAGCGAAGGATCATTTTGGGATAATTGGCATTTTGGTTTATACATGTGGTTGAGATCCATATGATATTGTTATCACCTAAGAATCAACATTTTAGCAATAGGATTGATTAGTACAATTATATTGTGGTATTTGAAAGGGAAACAGGGAATAATTCTCATAAGGAAATTTTTAAGGTAAAGATGAATGATATGGAGATAGTGGCATATCTTGAACATTTGGGAAGTTAGTTCATTAATAATAAGGAAGTTCATAGATATGATTATAAGATGACAATAAACAAATGAGAGAAAAATTGAATATAAGAATGAAGTTATTAAGGAATGCCGAAGATATCTATGGATAGTATTGGAATTTGGAAGGAAATATCAAATAAGGGTACAGAAATCCAAAAAGAAGGATTTAGGAAAACTAAATAGAAATGATAAGGTAAAAAGAGTTTTGATAAAATCCTAATTCAGAAAGATTTGATGAAGGACAAGGGCTACTGTTCTAGTGGGACCTAACAGATCATTGAAATATAAAGATATAAGACCTGTGAATAACAAATAGAGACCCCTATAGGAAATGAGAAACCTTGAGCAGACCTTAACGGTAGAAAGTTAGGATGTTGATTTATGGAGATTGAATATCAAGCATGGTTGGCCAATGACATCACCAGCACTATACTGGATTTACCTGGAAATGCAATAAACTATTAGGATGACCCCGGATACCTCAGCTATCCTCGACAAGAGCCTGTAGCTCCTGTGGCGACTTTCTTCATAATGAGAGCATGTGTTGGAAGAAGCGTGGGAATGCATGTGGTATGATAGTGGTGAACATTTTGTTTGAGATAATCCTAAGGATAAGCAGTTGACTTCAAGTGTTTAGAAGGAAAAAAACACATAGGTAGTTGAAGGCATTGTCTAAGTTTTGAATGTCAATTGAGGACCTAGTCCCCTGTAATCTAGGCCTTATCTCATAGATGGAATCTAAGAATCATAAACGTACTGCTCATGACGGTACCTAGTATATATATAAAAGTTTTGTGAGCTAGTAGTGAACTATATGAAAGCATCTGACTTGTTTTGAAATCTTAGGTGGTGTTAATGTAAATGATTCCGTCATTGATTTCTAAATATACTGAACCTAGTTTGGTTATGTGAAATATTATATATGTAAGCTCGAACCTTAGGATGACTCGTATAAATGTTTATGCTTATGTGGGTTTGATGCTGATGACAACTGTGGACTTGGATTTATTATGTGTTTTTGGGGTATGTAATTATGCTGAACTTTTTGGTTTGTACATGTCCAGGTTGTTAAGACTTCGATGCTGATGATATCGTAAATTCTATTTTCAGTAATGTTGTTTAAGTTAATACAGTTTGGGCAAGTAGGTAGTCCATCATATCTAAGTATATGACTTGGCATACTATTTCAAGGGCGCTAAGTTTGGACTCAGTCACTTTTGATGTAAGTATTATGTAAATAGAAAATTATAGTATTAATGATCATGTGCAAGTGATGGCAACTCTAGGGTACCTTTAAATAATCACATAGTAACCTCCATATTGCTTATAAATGTTTTAGGTTGAACGCTGCAAGTTAAATTATTTTAGGCCCGTTTTGTTGATATGCTAGAAACTAATACTGATTGAAAGTATTAGTCGAACACGAATGCAGGTCACTGGTATCAAAATGAATAATTACTAATAGATTTTAACATTATGTGGAGAATACTCTAGTGGGAAACGTATAGGAAAAGATAGACACTAGCGACAACACCTTACATCAATTTTAGGAAAGAATTCTGAAGTAGGCAGGCCGAACATGGAATTTAATGGAGATGAAATTATACTTTTGTGGTTTATTGACGACTACAATCAGGTCTGTGAGATTTAGATAAAATTTAGGGAGATATGTGGCAAGAATCTGACCCTAGTGAAACCATATTTCTATAGGTTAGCAATAGATGCTGCTTTTGTGGAATAGTAATAAACGCAACTAAACTAGTAATTTTGAGGGTGATTTCATGGAAAGGACTTCAGGTAAATTCTTGGGTTTCATTTGCGGAAGTTTATGAAAGAATTAGCAATTTGAATACAAGAATTTGTGGGACAAGGATAGGAACCAAATAATTCTCATTGAATATGGGATTCTAATACCTGGCTCCATGCACGTTACTTAGTCCAAGGCAAGGGTGTACAATTTATTTTAAGATTGAACTAAGCTGAACTGTTCTTAGTAAGAAATTGATGGAAGAGGTATTCTGGGAATTACCTCTTGTTTGTAATATGGGTACTAAGGACTGATATAATATCCTTGGTGGTCAGACTCCTACAATATTTACAGATATGATATACAAAATGTTTGATTCATTGGATTGGGTTTTAGCAAATCTATTTAGGACAATTAGCGGATTTGGAATTTAGGAAAGAGTCATACTATATTCATACTTGGTGTTATAGATATCCATAGGAATATCAATTGTCTATTAAGTTAATCGAGTGTCAATTAGGAAAAAAGTTATATTTAAAGATGTGTAACATCACGAAGGTTAACCAAGGTAATCTTACCGAGGTCAAGGTTATGATCGATCAAGAAGAACAAAGGTGTAATTATGTCAGAGGTACACAGCCCTTTAGGCCTTATCAAATTAATGCTAAGAGTGTACTTGAAGTTTTCTTATAATAATATATTCACGAACTAATTTCGTTTAGAGAAATTAGTAGTCGTAATAGATGAATAAGAGTATGAGGGGGTTTTGTGCACTAAGGACAAAGGTTGACTTGTGTTAGCTACTATTCTTCTTACAAAATGTGCAGGATAGTTTTATGAATCCATATCGACCAAAAGGTTGGCTATAAGAATGAGAGATAGCACGTATCATAAGGAATTTAAGTAATGGAAACATGATTGTTCCGTTCGGAATATAGAATTCGTTGCTTTATGTTGCCTCATTACATTAGGGTTATTTACGTTAATCATGGAATTTCTTGAAAAAATATGGCCATAGTATGTTAAGTTGAAGTACCAACATTCGAATTAAAAGGATGGCAAGAAGTAGAAAGATTGCAAGGAATCTAAGTTATGAGTTTAGGGTAAACCAACCCTTTCATCATAAGAAATGAAATACGTAATTCCCTGAAAGAAGATGGAGTTTGATTATGCCAAAGTTGGAGACCCATTGATCATATGGGGAATATACATTTCTCAGGCTTTAACAATACATATCAAATGTGATCTTCTTAAGGCAGTAGACCCATTGATCAAAGAAATTGAAAGGAGGCAAATTTTTGGATACATAGAGATGTGTGAGAAATGTTGGGAATTAAGAAGGTAGACTGATTTTTGCATTAGTTTATCTTTCTTTGGGAAACTAAAGGAAATGTCAAGTATGCTTATGCTTAAGATGAATGTGGGATCATAAGGAAACAATCTCATAAGTACTGGAAAGACTTGAGAGATAAGACATAAGGCAGATGATCTTACTGGATGTGGGACATAGAAAATAACCCAAAATACTTGATAAAATGTGGAATGCTCAAGTGAATACGAGCAACCAAGAAACCCAAAACATTGATTCCCACTAAGGAGGATTTCCACTTTCCTATGACAAGTAAGAGTCACTCGAAATAGGGAAAAAAGGATATGTGAAACTAATTAGACTACATCCGAAATAAATTTTCTTTGAGGATAGTAAAATAATACGTGATGATACAATTAGATCTTTTATATTTTAGATGAGAATTTGGGGATCAAATTCTCTTTAGGGAGGGGAATTGTAACACCCCCATTTTTGGAACGCATTTTTAAGTTGATTAAAATTAAATTTATTAAAGTTTAGGTTGAAATATTGAGAATTGACGGATTTAATTATAAATAAGGAAGGGAATTGTTTAAAATTATAAGGTTAGGGGGTTAATGTAGACAAGTTGAAAGTTGGAGGACCTTAAAATAATTGAATTTGGACTTAATAGCCCAAAAATAAAAATGTTAGGGGCCAGTATGTAGAAATTAAAAGTTACTGAGGGACCAAAGTGTAAGGCAGTTAAAAAGCTTGGGGTAGAATTGAAGGCGGTCCAGAAGTTTTGGGGCCAATTGTAAGTAGGGATGGCAACGGGGCGGGTTTGGTAGGACCCGGGACCTGCCCTGCTTGGAAATTGAGAAACCCAGGCCCCGCCTCGCCTTCCCTTTGGCCCTAGACCCGGCGGGTTGGACCTGCCTAACCCTTTTTTTTTATGTGTATTTTTTGTATTTTTGTGTATATATTTTTTACCTTCTTTTCTTCATAATCACTTGAATATACAGATTTTGCTCTGGTGAATATCGGGTTTGAAAGAATAAAATTGAAACAAGTTAAAAAAAAAAGAAGTCTTAATTTTCTAATATAGTATTATAACCTAATAAATACTTATACTTATATATATAATATATATGTTATATATAATATAATATATAATATATAATATAAATATATATTATATATAATATAACATAGGGAGGGACCGGGGTGGGTCAACCAAAACCCGTAACCCGCCCTGGACCCGGGCGAGTCTTGATAATCAAGACTCGCTACCCGCCCCATCCCCATTTTCTTCACCCGAAACCCGCCCCATCCGGGGCAGGTCGGGGGCGGGTCCCCGGTTTACCTGGACCCATTGCCATCCCTAATTGTAAGCGGCTGGAAAATTGATTATATATGTACATTTGAGGATAAAATTTCCTCAAAATCTCAAAATTGACCACAGACCTACTACGGCGGCGAATCGCTGAAAAATCGCCATAAACGCTAGATCGATCTGATAAAAGGCTTTCCCTTAGCCTAAGGAACAAAACCATACCAAAGTTTCTTACAAACAACCGAGGAATTCTCCAAATAAGTAAAGTTTTGTAATACTGAAAGTTTCAGGTATCTGAAGATTAAATGAGATCGCAACGATATAGGTCGTATCAGTAATCCATTCATCAGCTAATTAGTTAAGGATTACTACATTTAAGTATTTTAAGCAATTAGATATGAAACCAAGATTACTGGAAGTAAGTTAGAATAACATGGAGTCAATAAAGACATTAATTATACTTAAGCTTCAGAGGATTAATAAGATAATAACCCTAGTTATCTTATGACAGTGCTCGGTTTGACTAGAAAGCCAGGACCTGAGTGACTATACGACTAGGAATTCCTCTACAATTGCCATGTGAGTTTATACTCAATAGTACGAGATTTCTTTGCTGGAGAAAGAACATATATATTTGCTACTATATCCTGATCGCTTGATTACTTTTGATCTATGTGTTGAAAACAGTACTCCACATCGCCTTTCTATACTAAGCAATTTTGTTAATTTTGATTGATATCACTTATTCTGAAATTGGCGACTGTGTTGAGAAAGCTGAAAAATGATTTTGAAATATATTGTTTTATCGCCATATCTTTTTGGAAACCAACCTGGTGCTAAATTGATATATATATAAGCATGGCGATTTGATATATTATTTGGAATATTGGTTTTGAGATATATTTACCATCATAGCCATGATTGTTTCATGAAAATGAGTCAGTTGTTGAGCAACCAATCTCGGGTTGTCATGGTGAAGTGTGTGTCATGTAAATGCTAATTTTGAGGTATATTATCCATCATAACCATGACCGTTTCACATAAACGAGTCAAAACTATTTGAGTATCTGAATTTTGGCTGTCATGGCGTAGTGATGTGTTATATGAAATGCATATCATACTGATTGTTGAATACCTTTGGGGATGGGCCCTAGGATTGGCTATAAGGTGGACCAGGCCGAACGGACCGAAGGCAACCGACGTTCAGCCAATACACCGTTAAATATATATGGCTCCGTAGTCAGCTGGAGGTAGCTGGCTATAGGGGGATGAGGCATGTAGCTAGCCATGTCTACTGGTTATAGTATTTATCTGAGCTGATCACTCGAGATTGAGGGATAAGGATTTTCATGTTTTTGAAAGTGGAGTGACTAGGTAAGAGAATCACCAATAGCTTCACAATGGAAATATTTTGCTAGACTGCATTTAGTTTATACAATATGCCTAACACTTATGCTTTGAAACTCAAATATTTGACTAGAATCCTGTGGATGTTCAAATGGCACATCGACCCCTTTCTGATCATAGTTGAGGTTTAAAACCTCTGCGAGATATAGTCAATTTTAAAGTCTTATCACTGTTATGGAAACGGTGGTGAGATAGATCACCTTAAATTTGACTAAAACCTTTTCTCACAACTTCTAAAAATTATTTACGCTTTTATTTGTCTCTTGTGTAATAGTTGTGAAATTATCATTCTGTTGGTATTTCTAAACTATCTCACTAAGTCATTCGAACTTACGTTGTTTTATTATTTCTCTCATTTTTTACCCCAAATAGGGTCGAGTGACAAAGATAGGCTAACCCAGGCCATACATGAAGTAATGAGGATGATAGAAATGCCTGTTTCAATTTAAAATAGGACATCTGATGGATGTTGTTGTAGAAATTACTTATTTTGGGATTTTTGAGAAATGTATTTTCTATTGTAAAGAAGACGTGCCGTATAAGGTGAGTAGTACCTTGGCCGAAAGCAGGAACCTCCTGGTCAAGGTGTTGCAATAAGAGAAGGTTTTAGTCAAAGTTTAAAGTGTTCCATCACACTACCGTCCCATAACCAGTGATGAGACTTCACAAAACTTACTGTCTTCTTGTACAAATTTGACTTTCAAAGGTGACCAATGAGTCAACCTATTTTTCTTTAAGAAATACAGCTGACTAGCCAAATTAATCAAAGTGAATAAATAAATAATTTCACAATTTTGCTATTAGTGGTTCTCCTACCTTGTCACTCCACTTTTGAAAATATAAAAATCCTTATCCCTCCAAGTTTTCGAGTGATCTGCTTGGATACTTATACGTGCACACATATACGCCTAACCGCATGCCTGATCCTGCTCTAGGCAGCTACCTCCAGTTGGCCTATGAGCAGGGATTATTTGTACATCGCGTACGGGTATCAATCGAAAGATCAGTTACCGTCTATCCATTCCACTTAGTTATCTTTCATAATCGATCCCAGGGCCCATCCCCAAGGTATTATTTAATGTACTGTGTCCAACAACATTTTAATTAGCACATAGGCTCGCCATGAAAATAAGTAATGAGTAATTCAACATTAAATTTGTTCCAAGATAAGCACGTCGATGATAGAAAAATATATTTCGAAATTACTTTTTAGTTTTCTCAACACAATAGCCAATTTCAGATAAAGTGTCGATAAATATTAACAAAAACACTCAGTATAAAAAGGCGATGTAGAGTACTATTTTCAACATATAGATTGAAAGGAATCAAGCGGCAAGGATATAGTAGCAAGTATATATGTTTCCCCGGCAAAGAAATCTTCTACTATCGAATATAAAGTCACTTGGCAAATGCAGAGTAATTCCTAGTCGAGTAGTCGCTCAGGTCTTGGCTCCCTAATCAATCGAGAACTGTCATAAGATAACTCGAGTTATCATCTTATTAATTCTCTAAATCTTAAGCATAAATATAGTTAATATCTTTTTTCAAACTTAAGGTTATTCTGACACAATTCTAGTAATCTTGGTTTCATCCCTAAATACCCAACACAATTAAATGTGGTAATTCTTAACTAATCAGTTGATGAATGGACTATTGATATGACCTATATTATTGTGGTCTCATTTAATCTTCTGATACATGATATTTTCAGTATTACAAAACTTTACTTACTTGGGCCCAAACATTCCACTTTATTGTCTTAATATTTTAACTGTCTTAATAGCTTTACGTGCTCGGGCCAACTCAATCCTCACATCACCCCCGACAGACTCTATTTATCACTTTCCTTATTTTACTGCCATATAATGAGGTCCAGGTTCTCAAATTAGTTGGGTACGAGTCTCTCAGCTCCAAGTGGTATAATCTATTTTCATTCACAACATCTTACATTATCGAGTCCTAGGACATTATTCTAAGCCATTCTTAATTCAAATTATATTCGAATATCCTTAATTCAATAAACATTTAATTAGAATCGTAAAAATTAATTGAATTGATATTCAATATGAAATTTACCCAATTGGATCGAATTGAGATCCAATTTCAAGTCGAGAATAGCTTAAACGAGTCTAGAACTCCATTATGTATCAACTGCCCATGCACCGCCGTTGGAGATGGAGACCGCCACCACTAGTTGGTGCATCTCAATGCTAGGAATAAAATCCCCAAATCAATTTTGAGAATCTCCATCGTTTAGGCCGTCAATTGGCCGTTCGAAACCACTGTGAAACCCTCACGCCATCGGACGCTGCTGCACTTAATTCCTCCACCACCGCTCATTGTTTTACCAAATTAGCTCCACCATCTCCTTACCCATGCTGTTGTGACCAAAACCCACATAGGTTCTTCTCGTTTATGCCTCTGGAGATGGCGGAACCACCAAACCCACCATCACCGCCATCAACTTCATTTTTCCAGCCAAGTTCTTGGTTGTTTCTAATTAATTTTGGTATGGTTGGATTCCTTTCAACTAGAGGGAACTTTTTATTGGAATGGCTTCGTGTTTTTTGGTAGTTTTTCGTGTTTTGCCGTCGAGGTGGGTTTGGGGTAGTTTTTGAGAATTTAATAAACTTTGGTCCTTAATCCTATATATATAAATGCATTTTCCCGCTTCTTCAATTCAGCCCCAGAACTTTCCCACCGCTTTGAATCAGACCCCTGAGCTTTTAAACCACTTTCACTTTGGTCCCCAGACTTCAATTAAGTACTCTAATTCTTATTTCATACACTTTGACCCCTAACATTTATGCTTTCGGGCAATTAAGTCCATATTCAATTGTTTCAAAGTCCTCCAATTTTTAACTTGCCCATATTAACCTTCTAAACTTTATAATTTTAGACAATCAAGTCCTTTTCTTGTTTACAATTTAATCCCCTTGGTTTTAAATGTTTAATTCTAGATTATAATTGAATCTAACCCAAAATTAATCTAGACAAACTTATCGACTTTATATTTTGTTTTATTTTAGGGTCTCAAAATTCGGGATGTTACAAAAATGCATTTAGAATTTTAGTTTTTGAATGTTTAAATTGCTACTAAGAATTTGGGAGGATGGGATTTCTTGGGATGTTTAAGGTCATTTTTTTAATTTGCGTGCCACAAGAATTTTTTTGATGATTTAATTTAGAAGCATAACTTCATTTTGAAAAAAAATTCAATTTAAGTGGTTGAACATTTTGTTTTGAGCCTGAATGTTTAGTTGAATTGCAATTTAATTTGCATGAAATCTAATGTCCTTTGTTGTCTATCACTGAGAATTTGCTAGAATGAGGATTCAAACCTAAGCATTTTAGACATTGATGCTCAGTTTTTATTGTTGAGAATTCCATTGGATTAAGAAATTGAACTCTAGACCTTTTGGCTTGGCAAAAACCCTCTTGTGAAATGTTCAATTGCAAAAAGCTCTAAAAAGAACAAAAATGACTTTTCAATTGATAAATACAAATATCAGTGCGCATGCATAATACCATTGGCCAACAAGGGCCTAAATATCTTTGACTACATAACATGAGTTTTTTTTTTTTAGTTACTTAGGGGGAGTAATTGCCTTTGAGACATTTCACAAGGGGCTTTTTTTGCAATTACCGCAATATAAAATTATCCCAATATTGGGAAAATTACTAAAACCCCCTTCAAATAAATTCTTATATCTAAAATACTCATAAAACAATTTTTCAATCTAGTAAAACCTATTTCACAATTTTTTTTATTCCAAAAAGTCTAATTATTACATTTTGACATCATTTTTGGACAAAATTACCCTTGAATATCTCACATTAAAAAATTTGTATTTATCAAAAATTAATTCCTTCTTACTCTCTTTGTTATAAAAATTAGAAAAGTTATTTATGAATTTTATAAAAAACTTAGTTTTTTTGTTTCGTTCATTTAATTTTAGAATTTATAAGTATCTTTATTGAATTTGTATATATTTTATGATAGAAATCAATTCAAAAAATTAAAGAAAATAATCTATTAAAAAATCTAGTTCATTAAGTTTCTAAATTTAATAAGTCAAGAATAATTTAAAGAATTTAATAAATCAAGGACGATCGAGTCAAAAAATTAGTTGTTGGGTCTTTTAGAGTGAAAAGTTAATGAGTGGGTATTTGAGTATGGAGAATATTTTAATGGGCTTTTTAAATATAAAAATATATTTTAAGGAGTTTTTAGTAATTCTCCCAATAATTATATAAATATATATATATATATATATGCACACCTTTTAATCTTTATTTGAACATAAAAATATGTTTTTAATTATTATATCACTATCAAAAGAGCATAACATAGTATAAAATTTTAATATGATACTACACTAATTAGATAAAAACTTATGTGACAAATATCTACAACATAATTTATATTTATCCTAAAATAAAACAAAACATAACTTCATTTTCAAACTATCTTTTCAACCCCATAATGAAAAATTAATTTTCAAAATATTCCCCCTAAAATAACCCAAAACAATTCCAAACATCAAAACACTTTGATAGCTCAAAATAATAATTATAGTATGTATTATATTCATATGGTTGTTTGGTTGCTGTAAAAATATATATGAGGGAAATTTTTATGCAATTGAGAAAGTTTATTTTTTAAAAACACAGACACGAAAAGGAAAAAAAAGAAAGAAAAAAGAAAAACTTTTAAATTATCAAATATTATACAAAGTGTAACTTAACCAAACATCTTTTGACCGATTAAGTTTGTTGTATGATTATTTGTCAAACTGACAACTCCAGAAATAATAATAAAAAGTTGAATTCAAAGACTTTATTAATTAATTTGAAATATATTTTTCTCAGGTGTTAGCTTTAATTTTTTTTTTTTTAAAATTAGAAAAGAAAGGAAAGAAGCAGTGTAGAGACCTTACTTCCTCCCACTATACTGTGTTTGGACTTTCGTGTTCAATTGCAAACATATCAAATACCTAAACAATCCGCACAAGCACGGATCCCGACAACGTGGCACCACTAAGAGTCAAGTAAAGTCTATAGAAGGCGGCATTGGTCCACACCTAGACCGAAGAGCATACAACTAGTAAATGTTTGTGGCAAATATAGAGAGGGAATTCAAACTCAAGATGTAGACTTATCAAACCATATGGGAGTGAGTTTGGAACCACTCGACTACCACTCCTGATGGTGGTGTTAGCTTTAGTTGATTCAAGCTGCAAATACCATTAGAATTTTGAATGTCTTTTTGACTAAAGTCTAACTATAAATGAATAACTGGGAAGTCGGGCCTGAAGCTTTCATTGCTTTTACACTCCTCCACATTGCTCTTTTTTTTGTTTTTTTTTTTTTTTTTGGTTCCAAATTTAATCAATGCAATTAATCATTTGTTATATTTTCTTTCAAAAAAATGGTGGAAAGAAAATCAGCCCCATGAAAATATTATGGATCTGAGTTTACCCGTAACCTACCAAACAAATTTATTTATTAATGAGTTGAGGCCAATTTGGTTTTTTGTTATAATCTTTTATCAAGAAAATTAATCATAGCACTATTTTCGCATCACATTCATATTTACATATTTTGACTTTAAATTAAGACTCTTTGATTGATAAATAATAGGTCCGATCAATTATTGCTTAGATGCAATTTAATTTTACCGTCCCACTATAGATTCCTTCCAAAGTAATTGTCTTTTAACTTGACCTTACTCTGATATTTTATAACGCCGTCCATCCATGATATTTCCTTGTCTGCCACAAAGCAGCAGTTAATTGGCTTCTTCTTACGCAAGAAAAGTTAAAAACACAATATCCCAACTTTTAGGCCATGTTTGCATTTATTCCCCCTTCACACTTCTTCTTTCACCATTGATCCAATCATTATATATGTATATTATTTTATATTGCAACTATACATACATAACGTAATAGTATAAAATTATTTTTACCCCACAAGCCACACAAAAAGATACTGATTTAATATATATAATATAATTTGTCTTCTACAAAAACAAAATTAAACCTATCATTTTAATCCAAAACAAGTTCTAATAAACTTTTGAAATAAGACCAAAATATACATCACATCTCTTCAATCCACTCTCCAAAATATATATTTTTTAAAAAATACTCAAAATAAAACTAAAAACATTATCTTAGTTTTTCTTTAAACGATTGGATAAGTAGGGAAAATTTTTTTTTCCAACATCCTGCTTTCTGGAAATAGCTTCAAACTTTTGTAGATAATTATGTCTCAATAGTATTTCAATAACCCAACTTTTCCGCCCACTTCCTCAATTGTTTTCTTTCTTTCTTTTTCTTTTGTTTTCTTTTTTTCTTTTTTTTTCGTTTTTTGGGTTGGAATATGGGGAAATTGCCTCTCTCGAAATTGGGCTATGGCTAAACTTCATCTACGTGAAAATCCTAACTAACGTGGCATGGATGAAGCCAGTACATTTTGAGTTCACTAGTTGAGTGTTCAACCAACGTAGGCTTGTAAATGGATAGGGTATCTGTGACACCCCACTTCGGGTAACCTAAAGCTGAGATATCAACTCAATTCAAACTTAATTTTTGAACCTTATAATACAAACAATAATTCAAAAGCAGCGGAATATAACATCAACTTAAATAATACAATTAACCATAACATTTGAACCAAGGTTCAAATCTAAGTATAAAGCAAAATATATACACAGAATCAAGGTGCCTCGGTCTATTCTGACACATCAAAACATCTCTATGTACCACCTATCCATCTAGTGATTCATAGGCAAAAGAGAGACACTAAACTATTACAAAAGAAGCATCCCTACACTTCAAGTAAGAACTTTTCATTCTTAGGCCACTCTGTCTGCAAAAGTAATGATAACGAGGAGGGTAAGTCCAATGGACTTAGTGAGGGATAAATATCAAGAAATAATAGAATCTATCAAGGAAAGAGCATCTCAACATATCTAGAATCAATAGCAATATAAGTACAATTACAATTTTAGCAAGAACAAATGTAGCAACAAGAAACTCTAATGCCTTATTGCTCCAAGAACATTTCACAAGCAAGCAGAAACGAGTACGAGTAAGCAAACCCTTACAGAATATGCATTCCAACGAAACGAGTAAGACATGCATATCAGATCACCTTATACCAATCAAACAAGTACTTTTATAGCGTGATAGCTTGGTATACAATTGGTGTGCCCATACGGACTGTATGGCCCATAGCAGATACCTAAGCAGACTGCTTAGCGTATCGCGGATACCTATGCGGACCACATAGCGTACCCTGGACACCTAGGCAGGCTGCAAGGCGTGTCCCAAATATCCCATCATTCCGTGTAGGATTGCCATTCGACCCAAGTACAATCTCCAAACAAGTACAACAAGTACCAATCAAGTACAACAATCAAGTACATACAAGCCAACTGGCTAGATATCAAGATACAACAAGCGAGTATGTCGGCAAGGCATCTGATAACGATTCAAGCAGGAACAAGCAAGTATGATCAAACAAGTACCAGACACGACAGACAGGAGTTATGGGCGCCAGAACGAACAAGAATAAGCAAGAACGATTGAACCAATACGATTGAACAAGTACGATTGAGCAAGTGCGAACCCTCATAGGGGTATACAAGTCAATAACAAGTAATGAGCAAGTACGAGTCAAACAATTGCGAACAAGTACAATCAAGCAATTTACGAATAGGTACAATCAAGCAAATTAAACCCTCACGGGGGTTATGCCACAAGAACATATAGATATATCAAGGCCAAAATGGCAGACCCGCACAGGGGTTCAACAATTAACAAGAAGCTTGTACAAAGCAATAACCTAAAGTGGGAGAACCTTACTAGGTTCAACAATTAACGAATAGCTGTAATTGAAACAATAACTCAGAGTGGGAGACCCTCACAGGGTTCAACAATTAACGAATAGCTGTAATCGAAATAATAACCCAGAGTAGGAGAACCTCACCTCTAAAATCTCTGATGGTACAAGTTCTGCAGACTGTCTATTGGTCCTCGTGACCTACTTCTTCGTCACCTAACCATAATGATGTATATTTGGTCAGAACCCACCTTAAATTTCCTAATACAACTTTATCATATTGATTCTTAACTCCAAATTTGCTATTTATCCCATTAACATGATAACTTAAAATGACAACATTGATAAATTCCAAGAATGGCTATAAGACTAGTTTTACTACAAGATCTTAATTCTCATTTTGTTTCTCCTATTAGAAGAGTCAAGTTTCTTAACCACAAGATCTATATATTGATACTTAAGTCATCAATTGCTCAAGGTCCCAATAATTTCCATTATCATCTAATTTAGGTCCTCAATCCAAGTCTCAAGTCCAATTTCTTATAAATTTCATAATTTCCAATTTATAACTTAATATAAGGTCCAAGTCTACTATAATATCATCCTTAGCATGGGAGTGTTCAACACAAACACATATATATACATAGGACATCATCATCCTCAAGCTATTCTTATCATGGATACAAATCAATTAGGAATATACACATGCATGTACATACATATACATATATATAATTTCCTCAAATCTTTTACCACAACTAAGCAACGAGAGCTCGGATCCACGAACCAACAACGCCACTACGATCATCTCGACGAAAGAAAGTTTCTGCCTTCCTGCCGCCGCCGCTGAAAAACTCAAAATCACCACAATCTTGCTCCTCTCAAGCTCTTGAATCCAATGCCGCTTTTGGTTTTTCGTTTTGAGGTCTGTAGCCATCGAAAAATTGCTTAACAGCCCTCAACTTATTTTTCCTCTGCCGAGCTCCGATCACCGGTTTTCTTCCTCTCCGCCACGCCAAACCTACATGCAGCCATTTAATCCACTTCTCCTCGCCAAGAGCTACCCGAAACAACCCTCAACTACCTAATCTTTCACCAGAAAAACTCAAACCCATTTCGCCTATTTCTTGGTTCCTCAACCTTCACGGTGGCTCGCCGGTCCTAGGCTATGCATGGGTGAAGAAAGGTGGTTAGGGGGTGGAGAAGAGTTGCTTGAGGGGTTTAGGGTGGTGGTTGGTGGTCGCTGGTGAGAGAGCCGCGGTGGTGGTGGTTCACGGTGAAGAAAAAAAATGAAGAAAAGAGAGAAAATGAAGAAGAAAAGAAAGAAAGGAAGGAAAAAAAGAAGGGAAAATGGAAAACAGTATGCTACCCGTTTGGTTCTAAAATTAATTTTTTTCAATTTGCAATTTAGTCCTCAAAATTTAGAAAATTTCCATTCAACTCGCAAGTTTTGAAAAATTACACTTCTGACCCCGCAGACTTATATACTTCCATGTAAACCCCACAATTCTAAGAAATGTACAGTTCCGCCCTTTTCAAAATTACAATTTGGCCCCAAAATTTTAATTATAATGAAATCAAGTTTATGGCAATATATATATTAATTACAAAATTTCTAAAATACCAAATAATCATGGAATTTCATAAAGTACATTAAAATGAATTATCTAACAACTATAATATTATAATTTAAGAAAACTAGGGGTGTTACAGCATCATCCTATCCATACTCATACCTTAAAATACCCAAAAGGATGAGATTCTAATCCTATCCTACTCTATCTAACTCAAGACCCATTGAGTCTAGTTTATTGGACTTATATTTTTAATGTATATATTTATTTTCTCAATATATACTAAAAATATTATTTGACATACGATAACAATTTTTTTTTATATTTAATTTAATTTAATCATTAAATTTAAATCATTTAATTTTAAACTTTTTGCTAATTAAATTAACTGTTTTATTGAATAATAGTTAAACTTTATTAATAAAATTAACAATTAAATTTTTTGCTAATTAAATTAATACAATTAAAAAAATAGTTAATAAAAACAGTTTAAAAGCAATTTTTTTTCTATATTTAATTTTATAAAAATGGTTAATTTCTATATTAATAAAATTTATTCATTAACAAAATAAATTTTATTAATTGTTTTATAAAAATTATTTATTTCACTATTAATTTTAATATTATTAATTTTATTAATGAAAAATGTTCAACTGTTGCTATTGCTATTTCAATTTTTTTTTTAAATTACTATCCCAATATATTAATTTTATCAATTTAGTTTAATTTTTAATGAAGAAAATTATTTAGTTGTTACTGTTCATTCACATATTTGTAATTTTTATATATAAAAAGTTTATCATTAATATAAATTTAATTTGGGTATAAATAATTTTTAGGTTCATAGATTAAATTTAACTATAAAGTAATAGGTAATTTTTGGGTATGAATATATAGGTAATTTATGGGTACAGACCCTACCCATACCCATTACACTATCTTTAATAAGTATGGGTATGGGTAGGGACATTTTGGGCCTAGATAGGGTGTTACCCTACTCATTTACAAGCCTAAACCAACGGGTGAAAATCCTAACTAAAACTGTGATTGTTTCTGAAAATATATAAATTAGGCTGTATTGTTAACTTCCTTGAGTTTCTGTCATATAAATAAATCAATAGGCTTTAAAAATGATAAGTCTTAGCTTCTATCTCTTACATTGTAAAAAGACCCAAAAAAGAAAGAAAGACAAAAAGAAAAAGAAAAGGAAAAGCATGTCTATGATAAGGTATGCTAATATTTACCTCATATGAGGTCATTAAATTAAATGGCATATGTAGCATCCCCTCTACGGATAACCCCTAAATTGAGATGCCACTGCAATTCAAACTTAAATCATAACTCATAAAACAATCAATAGGCTCATAAGAAAATTATCAAAATCATCAGAGACAACAACCTGCTTCAACTTAAGTAGACCTCAACAAAAGTGCTAAATACATACCCAAAACATTCATCATAGCATATACATGCTTCAAGTCATTAAATTCAATCTTAACATATCACAACATCTCTAAGCCCAAGCCTAGCATTCTAACGAACCCATATACACATATAAACACATGTTCTATTACAAACCATATTCTCTCCAGTCCGAGCCTGAGGTCCGTGTCCATCACTTAATCATGTCTAAGAAAATCAAGGATAAAGCGGGATGGTAAGTCGAAAGGACTTAGTGAGGGATAACAATCAGTAATAGATGATAAAGGCTCTACTAAAGAGGAAACAATTAAACATATTATAAATTAACAGATAATGTAATCGGAACATGAATGTAATAGAACACAGGCATTAACAAATTCAAGGTTATTAGTGGTACTAGCTCGGGAGTATTGATTGTCGGCTCGAACGACCCGAGATTGTCTCAACCGGATCAGTTTGGGAGGAAATACAGATGGCTCGTTCAGCGAACGGCCAGGGATCATCTCAATCGAATCAATTCAGGAGGAAATGTAGACAGCTCATTCGGCCCGGACAACAACTCGATCTAAACCAAGAAACTACACCATCCTTGTTGCTTCATGAGCTAAATACAAACATTCGAAATACAATGGAAACAAAACAATCCCGAGTAACATATGCAATCCAACGAATCATAATAGGACAGGCATATCAGATTCTCCTTATACTAGTCATTCGATCGGTCGGTCAGTCTGCTAGTCAGTCAGTCAGTCTTACCCAAGTGTGACAGCTTGATACATGGTTGATGCTTAGGAGTACTCCTAGCACATCGCTGATGCCCAAGAGTATCCCTGACATATCGCTGATGCCAAGTAGTATCCTTGGCACATCACTAATACCTAGGAGTATCCCTAGCATATCGCTGACACCCAGGAGTATCCCTAGCGTGTCCCATATACCCAAGCATTCCACTAAGATTGGCACTCGGCCCAAACATATCTCCAGGCATATGTCTGAAATCAATAAACGAATTACCAACAAGGTAAAATGCTATTAGATAAATAGATAATCGAACATAAATAGATAACAGAAAGGTTAGATAGTAGGATAGTCAAATAATAGAATGGTCATATAACAGAGTAGTAACAGATAACAGACGAGAGTTTTGGGCGCCAAAATAGATATGCAAAGATCTCATCAGAAGCATAGTTAATGAAATAACCCACTTAGGGGTATATAATAACAAACGAGATCTCAATCAATTCAAAAATTTCCATAATCAAGAGGCAATTACAGTAGAGAAACCAGTCTAACCCTCAGAGGGGTTTATCACAATGATAGATAGATGTAAGAAAGTGCCAGATTAGTAGACCCTCACAAGGCATACCAAACAAATACCCAAGAGGTTAGACCCTCACCTCCATAACCTCAGAGATGCTGTCACAGCCTACTCGTAGCTCCTCGGCACCTAATCCAAATGAATAAGTTCACAGTCAAAATCCTCATTCGACCCTAATAATCCTTTATAATTATAATCATACTATTAATAGTCTAACTCAATAATTACTTGACTAATGCAATAATTTAGAGTTCGATCGGTGCTATCATTATGGAATATGCTAATTACAAAAATATTTACGGGGTTTACATTGGTTCCGTTTAAAGAGATACAATCAGATCCTTAATTACCAAGTTAAACTCGCAATACGATGCCAAATCAATAATAACAGTTCAATCATCTTAATTAACCTAATTATTGCCACTGAGGTCTCAAATCCATAATATTAGGGTTTTCATTCTCCAATTAACTCAATTAACCCAAAATTATCTCATAATAATACAAATCCTGGCCCACTAGGCCATATAATAGTCCATGCATGGCCCTTATTTGATTCCAAAGCATATTTCCATATACATTTCTTAACAACATACAAGATTCGATAAAAATAATCGGTACAAAATATAATCCCCAACTCCGGTCATTACCCAAGATATCTTTATTAGGACTCCGAAATCACGAACCAACTACACCACCACGATCGTCGCAATAAGGTGAAGATTCTATCTTAGCTCCGCCACCAAAAGGTGCGCCTCAGCTCACTCAACATAACTCCCAAGTTAATTTCTGCATCCATTGCCAAATTGATGCTCAATTAGTCAAAAAATACCACTGGCCACCTCAAATCCACCGTGCTATTTATTGCTTCATCGATCATTGGTTTTCAAAATTAAGGACACCAACTCATTCATCGAGATAAACCCATCAAAACCCATACCTTAGTTGTGTCCAACAGTCACTAGAGATGAGCTACCCTTCATCGCCGTCATGTGCCACCTTCGGCTCCAAGTTTGTCGATAAGCTGTTGGCCGAAGTGGGTTACATGTGGTATGGTTGGGTTGCTGGTGAGAAAAAGAAGGTGCTGGCCGGATTGGTTTTGAGGAAATCTTCGTCGTCAGAGAGGTGAGGAAAAGGGTTGCGAGTGAAGAAATGAAGAAGGCTGGGGGGTGTTTTGGTATATAAAGAGTAACTTTCTGGAATTCAATTTTGTAACACCCCTAAAATTTGGTATTTTTGAAAAATAAGGATTTAGAAATAAAGATATTAATTGATTGGATTTTAAGGCTTGAAAAATTTATTAAAAGGACTTAATCGCGGGCTTGGAAATTGAAAGTTTTGGGGTCAAATTGCAAATTGAGAAGACTTGATTAGACCAAGTTTAATTATTCTAGGAGTTTGCATGGAAATATTTTGGGTCAAGTTGGTGGAATCGAGACACTAATAAGTCTAGGGGCTGAATTGAAGATGCTCAATATTTGGAAGGTTTTAATTGGAAGCTGAGCAGATGTTTTGGGCGTCAAATTATAATTCTAAAAAATAGGTTTATATATAGCAATTGCACCCCCCCATTCTTTTTAATTCACACATGCAGCTATTGTCTTTCTCCTCCAAAAACATTCTCTGGTGAACGACAAAACCCACCATATTATACACCATTTTACTCTTCTCAGCTCAAGGAACTCAAAAATATCAAAATCTTGTAGAACTAACTAGTGTAGTGGCTGAAAATGGAGCTGGAAGTCTCGATCGTGGCGGTGGTGATGGGCTTCTCTGTTCCGGTGACTGAAGCTCGGGTTTGAGTACTGGGTTTTGTAATTATCACCTTAAGAAGCACTCCTATAGCTTTGGATTTCAGAATAGACCACCGATAGTGATAGAATCAAAAGAAAACACCACAGCGGCATTGGTGGTGGGCTGACAGTTTTTCGGCCAATTAAGGGCTTTCCCGACAGTGAAACTCAAAATTGATTGAGGGGTTTGGTGTGTATCTCCAACGTCGACATTGGTGGTGGTGGTGTGTATCTCCGATGGCGGTGTTAGGACAGAATCCTTGTCCCATTGCAAGGAATGCATGCACAAATGCTGATCATGATTCTGGGGCTTCGATAAGAAAAAAGTTGGGTAAAAATGGGAATTGGGTTTAAATTGTATGCATATGTATGTATATACCTTCTAAATCTTACGATACATTGTACCAACGAAAGAATACGCAATCTGATCAGGAAATTGAGACATGTATATAATTGTATGAGTTAGTGGACCCGAATTTATATTGTTATAAGATAATCTTAGGATTGATTGAGTTAATCGGAAGAGAAAACCCTAATTTTGTGATTTGGGACTTAAGTGACAATAATTGGATTATTAAGATGTTTGGACTATTATTACTGATTTGGGATAATATTATAAAGTTAATTATAAAATTATGGATTAGATTACATCCCATTATTGGAATCGGTAAAACCTTAAAACTACTATATTAGCTTAGCAGTAGTAATTATACTTTTAAATTCTAACAATTTTAAATTATATTTAGAAATAATGAAATTAATTTTTAATTTAAATTTTAAAATTAAAATAATTATTCCAAAATTAAAATATAATTTAAATTTTAAAATTTATTTCCAAATTAACTAATTTTTAAAAATAACAAAAATTTAACAAGTTAATAACTAAATAAATTTTCAAACAAGAAAAATTATGAAATATAAATTATAATTTTTATCATATTTGGAAAAGAAATATTTAATTTATTTTTTCTAAACTTTTGAATATTTAGTTTTCAAAAAAAAAATTTGAAAATGTTTACACAATAAAAATAAATTATTTAATTTATAATAATTAAAAAATTAGATAATTGTAATACCCCTAAAATTGGGTATTTGAGAAAATGAGGATTTAGAACTTAAGATATTGGTTGGTCGGATTTTAGGGCCCGAAAAATTAATAAAAATGACTTAATTGCATGAAAATTGAAAGTTTTGGGGTCGAATTGCAAATTAAGAAGACTTGATTGGACCATTTTCATAAATTTTGTGGGTTTGCATGGAATTATTATTGGTTAAAGGGGTCAATGTGAGGCAATAAATAGTCTAGAGACTGAATTGAAGTTGGGCATAACCTTGAGGGACTAAATTGAAGACTGGCCAAAGTATGGGGGTCAATTTGTGTAGTTGGAAAACTAGGATTTACATATAGTTTCCACCTCGCAATTCTTCACTTCTTCACCAAATACCACCGTCAACCTTTTTCATCAACCACTTCGGCGATGTCTCCAGCAAGTCCCCGAAACATAAAACTAAACCAACCAAATTCTTCCCCTTATCATCGTGAACACACAAACACCACATGTACCACGTTTCAACCGACGAGACCACCAGAAGATGAGGTAGAAACTCGATCATGGTGGTGGGTGGCGGGTTCGCCGTTCCGGCGACTTTTCACGATGGACCAAGGTAGGTCTTGACGGGTTCAGCTTGGAGAACACTCTGGTATCTTCAATTTCAGAGTTGGGCCATTGGCAGAGGAGAATTGGAGGTGGTGGCGCACGGCAACGAGAGAGGCCCAACAACTTTGGAAACTGCAATTGACTTTTTTCCCGGCGACAAAATAAGAAATTGGTTGGGGCTTTGGGTTGCTCTAGTTAAAATACATCTTTTGGTGGTGGTGTTAAGCTTTTTTGGCGGCAATGGTTCCGAGGTAGTTTCTTCGCCTCATCGCAGTGATCGTGGTGGTGTCCTTAGTTTGTGATTTCGAGGTCCAATTAAGCAAATTTTGGGTAATGATCAGAGAATTGGGTTTAAATTGTTTTGTACTGTTATTCTTTACCAAACCTTGTATTATGTTAAGAAAATGAAGAATTGATGTAGGATTTGAATGAATACACACCATGCATGGATATATATACATGTGTCTAGTAGACCCGGATATATTATACTATATAGTAACTTGGATTAATTAAGTTTATTAAAGGATTTAAACCCTAATTGAGGATTTCATGAATTTTAGACCTAAGTGACGACAATTGGGTTAATTACGATTATTGGACCATTATTATTGATTTAGTGTATATACAAGGACCTGATATTATCTCGTTCTTGAGATCGGTGTGATTAGCACAATTCCATAATATTTATGTCGAGCCAACCCTAAAACTACCGTATCAGTCGAGCACTTAGTGATTTTAGACTGCTAAAGGTGTAATTGTAATTATTAAGGATTATTAGCACTGAATGGAAATTTTGATTGTGAATATACTCTTTTGGTTAGATGACAAAGAAGTGGTCCCCACAGACCAGTAGACTGCTGATTGTGGTTGTATTTTCTGAAGCTACAAAGGTGAGGGTCTAACCTCTTGGGTAATTGCTTGTATGCCGTATGAGGGTCTGCCAACCTGGCACTTCTTCTACTTATCTGTTATTGTCATAAACCTCTGTGAGGGTTCCTATTTCTATATTGTACTGAATCGTGTTTATTGAAATCTGTGAATTGTTCAGAATCTCGCTTGTTGTCTGTTATCTAATGTGTACACCCCTCTAAGGGTTGTCTCTTGATATTGATTCTAAATTTTGTCTGTTATGGTGCCCAGAACTTTCTATTGTTATCTGTTACTGTACTTGTTCCCATTTTATTACCTGTTCCCATTCTGAATTGTTATCTGTTGCCTTGTCGGCACACTTGTTTATCCTTACATCGTTATATGGCCATGTTTGCTTATTCAAATCTATTAATTGTTATTGTTTCACCTTGTTGGCAAATTGTTAATTGACACTTGTTAGATGTACGGAGAGTTGTTGGGCCGAGTGCCAACCCTAGCGGAATGCTTGGGTATATGCAATATGCTAGGGATACTCCTAGGTATCATCGATGTGCTAAGGATACTCTTAGGCATCTATCGAGTGTTTGCGATATGCTAGGGATACTCCTGGTCATCTACCATGTGTCCGCAATATGCTAGGGATACTCCTAGGTATCAGTGATATGCTAGGGATACTCCTAGGTATCAATAGTATGCCAGTGATACTCATGGGCATCTGCGATGTTCTAGGGATACTCCTATGCATCTATCGTGTATCAAGTTGTCACGCTTGAGTAAGACTGACTGATTAACTAACTGACTGACTGACTAACTAAATGACTGACTGATTGCCTGTCTGACTGACCGACTAATTTTCTGACTAACTGATAGATCGATTGGAATAAAGAGAATTGGATATGCATGTTATGTTATGATCTGTAAGACTGCATATGTTACTTGGGTTTGCTTGATTTCGATTATATTCCTCTCATAGAGCAACAAGGATGGTGTAGTTTCTTGGCCTAGATCGAGCTGTTGTCCAGGCCGAACGAGTCTTTTACATTTCTTCCCAAACTGATTCGGTTGAGACGGATCATTCCTCCTGAACTGATCCGATTGAGATGATCCCAGGCCGTGCAAGCCGATAGTCACAACTCCTGAGCCAGTACCTACTAATAACCTTGAATTGTTAATGCCTGTATCCTATTACGTTCATGTTTCCATTGCATTATCTGTTAATGTATGATCTGTTGAAATGTTTCCTCTTCAGTAGAGAGCTTATGATCTACTATTGATTGTTATCCCTCCTAAGTCCTTTGGACTTACCCTCCCGTATTTTCATTGACTTTCTCATACAGGAATAGGTGATGAAAATGAACTTCAGGCTTAGATCGACGAACACATTTTGTGATAGAACATGTGTTTATATCTGTTTATAGGTTCAATCGTACGTTAAGTTCTAAACTTAATGATGTTGTCATATGTTATGATAAAATTAAGGCTTGTGGTATATATGGAATGATAAATGCTATGGGATCAATTAATGCATGTAAATTATACTTTTGTTAAGGATTGTTCATGTGGAAGCTCGTTGCTATCTCTGATAAGTTTTGAAAACTTTCTATAGGCCTATTGATCATTTTATGAGTTAGATTTAAGACTGAATTGAGTGACGCCTCAGCTTAGGGGCTATCGCAGTTGGGGGCATTACAATATTTATTTCCTGTAATTTAGAATATCTTAAATTTAAATTTATAAAAATTATTAAAAAAATTTATAATAATTCTCCCCTTTTTCTCATTTTTTTTCTCTTTTATAATTGATTTTCTTTCCAAAATGAAGAGTGAACAGCATCAGGGCAATTTTCCCTCCAAAACCTAACTGTTGATGGCACGCATGCTCTCCACGTGCGCTTTCCATTAATTATTTAACAGAAGGGAGGGCAAGACCAATGTGAGAAAATTTTTAAATTATGAGACTCAATCTAATAATTTCTAAATGAATGGGACTCAATTGAAAATGACCATAAGTTATGGGACCAAAAGTTTGATTTTTCCCCCCACCCAGCAAGCCCTTACCGTCCCACGACTCCTATTGCTGGTCGGCCATGATAGTCAGATTTGGATGGTGGTTGGGATGGCAACGGGGCGGGTTTGGCAAGACCCGGGGCCTACCCGCATGGCACATGTTGGGACCTATAACCCACCTCGCCACACCTCCCATTTGAACCCAAACCTGATGGGTCCAACCCGCCTAACTTGTTTTTCTTTCTTTTTTTTTTCACACTTGAGTGTAAAAATTTTGCAACTTTTAAGCCAAGCATTAAGTACCAATAATATTTTATTCCAACTTTAACACAATTCCTTCCATTTACATTGTAGATAATGCACTGACTTACTAGACTGATACATAAATTTTGCCATGAACCAATATATGTATTCTTTTGACATATATAACTAGTAGTGGGTAATGTCAAAAGATTGGAAGAGTGAAAAGTTGAAGAAAGCTTGAGACTTGAGAGACGTAGCTGTGGGTAGCGGGTTTTGGGAGAAAATAAAATTGAAAGAAGTAAAAGGAATAAGCTAATTTTTTTATACTTATAATATATATATATTTAATATAATTAGTACTATATGAGGCGGGTTTACCTAAACCCATAACCCGCCCTCAACCCGGCTGGGTCTCTAAAATAAAACCCGAAACCCGTCCCGAAACCCGCTTACTTCACCCCAGACCTGACCCATTCGGGGCAATCCCCAGTTTACTTGGACCCATTACCATGCCTAGGTGGGAGATGGGATTTATACATATACTTTTATATATATGTATTTATGTATATATAATATAGATATGTGTATATATCCACATATATGTAAATATATATTATTTTAAAATATTTTTTTTGTCGAGAATGTGTAGTTATGGTGTCATTTAAAAAAATATCATAAAGTATTTAATGGCACTAACTAAGTGGCATTTTATAGTGTAATGACACATAAAAGTAATATAGTGATGGTCAAAATAAATGTCACTATAATAAAATACTTAGTGCCATTTGATTGTTATATGACATATAAAATAGTGACATTTGAATATCAACAAAAACATAATTTGAAGGCAATTAATTAATGCCACTAAGTTTTCTTAAAAAATGCCACTCATATTTTTTATGGTGTCATCTAAAAAAATGCCACAAAATGTTTAGTAGCACTAAATTAGTGACATTTTATAGTTTGTAGGAAGAAAGGTCAGTATAATACAATATTTAGTGGTGTTGGATTGATAAATGATAAATAACAACAGTGACATCTGATTGAAAATACCAACATAAATGTATTTACAAGGCATTTAGTAGTGTGAATGATTATTTTCTACAAATATCTTTAATATTTATGTATGATGTCATTTATAAAAGATGCCGCAAACTATTTACTAGCACTAGTTTAATGTTATTTTACAATATAGTGACACCTTAAAATAACATAATAATAGTAATAAAAACTACCATTGTAATATAAACTTAATGGCAATTGATTAATAAATATTAAATAAATATAATTTCTTAAAGAAAACTAACATAACTATATGTTAAATGAATTTAACTAGTATCAATATTTTTTTAAAAAAAGGACACCTCACAAAATTTGGTTATGGCTTTATATCTTATTATAATAATGTATTTATTAAATTAACTATATACTTTTAATATATCAATTAAATTAACCATATTCCTAAAAAAGTATCAAAATTTAAGTTTGCTCATATACATAGTGTTTTTTTTGAATATTTTTTGTCTCTCAATTTAATCTCTTGCACCTTTTCAAATGTATTATTTAATATAATAAGTTTGAGCATATATTAAATAATTCAAAAAATAGACTTTCAAAGTATAAAAATAAATTGATATTTTTGACTATATGTATTGAACATTTTTTAAGCAACTTGATGGTAAACTTATATCTTTACAAATAAATGATTTCATGTTTGAGTCTTATACAGAACAATTGGTGGATGTTAGAGTTTCATATATAGAATACTGGATGTAGATTAACATTTCATTCAAAATAATCTTTTGTGGCATTTAATTTAGCATGTTAGTTAATTAATTTCTTATGGCATGTTAGCACATCTTCTAAAGAAATCTTTTGTGGCATTTTAACTTCATTATATGTACTTTTTGTGGCAAGTTAGCATATCATTTAAAATTATTTTTGTGATATTTTAACATGTCATTTATTATGCTTGTTGTTGCATATTACATTCTCATTTAAAGAAATTCGATGGCATTTTAATATGTCACTACATGCATTTTTAGAGGCATATTAACATGTCATTTAAAAGTATCTTTAGTGGCATTTTGACATATTACTTAATGCATTTTTTGTGGCATTTTAATATGTCATCTAATATATATTTTCTTGCATTTTAATGTTATAATAGAGGTAAATTAATGACATGTATACCTTTAGCTATACCGCTACAAGTGGCACTTTTTAATGCCACTAAATGCAATTTTTCTTGTAGTGAGTGAAGCCTTTGTGTGAGTCAATGCTGTAGAATGAAGAACCTACAAATATCACTTTGATCAGACCTAAGAGACTTGAGATGTGGCAGCTACCATAGCTTTGGGATTTCTTTACAATCTTTGCCACTCATTACTCTTATCTCTGTCAAAGTTATTTATAAGGGTAATTTTAGCATTAGTCACGAATTGTAGGTGAATTATAAATTATTAATGTTAGTCATGACAAATTTGGTTCGTGTGATATATTTCAATCGATCTACATTGTCCATTTATTGTAACTGATCACTTGCTAAACAAGTTTCATAAACTTACTACATGTACCGCCCTGACGTGAGACCTATGCATAGTTTTTGGTAAAGTCCAATATATAGCGTAAATGGAACTTTTATATATATATATATATATATATATTCGTGGGGGAGGGAATTACTTTTGTAGTCCTAGAATTTAATGATTTTAATTATTTTAATACAATGTAAAATAATTTAAATAATTTTGGAAATTTAATAAGTTTTAAATAAATAAAATAAGTAAAAAATAATTATTTTTAATTAATACTTAATAATATATATATAAATATAAATGTATTTAAAAAATTTTGATTAAATTAATCAATCAATTAAAAATAAATAAATAATTAAAAAACAAAAAAAGACAAAAAAAAGTCATATTCCCTTGCCCCCACCCCACTCCACTCCACTAACCCCCAAGCCCCACCCGTCCCACGACTCCCACCTCATTAGCTTGCCCCTCCTTTCCTGCTAGCCTATCGCTGGGCTGGCATAGCTAGCTGCTCGACCTTAGCTAGATCTAGCCGCCTGCCCAAGCGACGGCTGACCATGATAGTCAGATTTGGGTGGTGGTTGAGAGTAGGAGATGGGGTTTATTTATAAGGTAAATAGCAGGCAATCCCTCAATGTATAGGGTCATTTGCACTTTGCCCCCCAAGAGTTGCAAGTGTGCAGAACAATTACCCAACATTTGCTAAATATGCTTAAACACCCCACGTTCCAATCTTTCGATGATATATTAAAAAGTTGTTGCACTTTATCTCCTGATGTTTTAAAAAATTTATAATTATCTACCTAAAGTATTTTAAAATATTATTCTTAGCATTAAATTCTTATTTCGATGGAATAAAGTAAAATATTTTGTTAAAAATTGTTGCCATATATTACTTAGTTGTCAATATATCATCAATTCAGTTAATATGAGTTATTTGAAATGTATCAACCCACTTAATGATTAATATTTTCCTAAATTGATGTGTGTACGATAATAAAAATTAATTTTGGAATTTTATTACGCAATGATTGTAATGGACCTATGATGTACTTATAAATTAAGAGTATAAGTGGTTTAGGATTTTAATTTGAATAAGAATAAGATAAGTGATACTAGTCAGACGAATATTGGCAACAAATAATGTACATGTTAATATCAATATTATCTCTCTCCTTTATTACTCCATTTAAATTATAAATATTTAAATATCATTTGCTAACATATATGCATAATGTTACTTTTATATAAAAATCAATTAGGTATACTTTTAAAATTATTTTTAATCATCTCATATACAAACTAAGTAAAATATAATCATAAAATTAATTTGAAATTATATGATAGCTCAAACTAATTTAATGTCAATATATGGACAAGTGACTAGTATGTGATAATATTTTTTATCAAATATTTTACTTTATTCCACAAAAATAAAAATTTAATGATAATTAAAAGTGTGATATTTTAGAATGATTAAGTTGTTAAATGCACATTTTGTTAAAGTAGAGGAGGTAAAGTGCAACATACTCAAAGTATTTCAGCATCTCCGATAGAATATTCCAATGAAAAATGGAATGAGATGGTATTCAAGCACATTAGCAAATGTAAGGTAATCATTTCGCACATTTGCTACGGTTCGAGGGAAAAGTGCACATGACCCTATACATTGGGGCATGGGGGTGAACGCTATTTACCTGTTAGCCCTCCCCCTCCTTTCCTGCCAGCCTATTGCATGGCTAGATTTGGCCCTTGGCCCAGCAGCGGCCAACCATAGCAATCAGATTTGGGTGGAAGTTGGGGGTAGGAGATGGGTTATATATATATATATAATATAGATATGTGTATATATCTATATATAAATATATATTATTTTAAAATATTTTTCTGGAGAGTTTTTGTGGTATTTATTTTTTTTAATTTTTTTAGTAAGGATTAAAAAGGGCATTTCATATTCTATGGGTTTTTAAAAAGTTATAAAATTTGAATTAAAACAATATCATAAGTTTGGAATTAACAATACACACAAAATTAATTTGTGGGACCAAAGAGGTAATCTTCTCATTTGGTTCAATTGAATAAGTTTTTGACAATAAAATTTTATTGTTGGTAGTAACTTTTTTAGTACAATGAACCACTAACATAACAAGTCGTACAGGTAATAGGTTCAATGTACTTATTGTATCGCCAACTAATTATTAAAATAAAAAGTTATGATTTCATATTTTAAACTGAACGATTTAGATTGAGTATATTTGTACATTCCTCACATGATGTATGCACAATTAAAATTGCACCATAAAGTACTCCGAAAAGGAAAGTAAAGAAAATGATAACTTTTCACTTAGCAAATTGGTCAGTCATTTGCATTGAAAAGTTTATAGAGCACAAAGAAAAGTGAAGCCTTCATATGAGTGTCAATGCCACAGAATGAAGAACTTGCAGATCTCACTTTGGTCAGACCATCTAAATCAAGAGACTTGAGATGTGACACCTTCCCTAGCTTTGGGATTTCTTCACAATCTTTGCAACTTATTACTCTTATCTTCATCAAGGTTGTTTATAAGGGTAATTTTAGCATCTATCATGAATGGAAAGTGATTAATGTTAGTCATAACAAATTTGGTCCATGTACTATTTTTCAATCGATCTACACTGTACATTCATTGTAATCGGTCACTTGCTAAACAAGTTTCATAAACTTGCTACCTGTACAACCCTTACATGACACTTATGCATAGTCTTTGGTTTAGTCCAATATGTAGTGTAAATGGAACTTGTTTTTTTTTGGGAAGGGGGGGGTTACTTTTGTAGTCCAACAATTCAACCATGTGAGCACTGTTAGTTTCAATCCTATGGCATTCAACACTTTTAATCCAAATTTTATAACCTTTTTAACATTTTTAGTCATTTGCCCTCAACTTCCATTAAATATTGATGGAAATTCTTACAATAAAAAATATTAATTACCAATAAAACCCTAAGTTTGATTTACTTACGGAAAATGTAACACCCCGACTATGAGGTGCCTGCTCATCTCAAGGTGTTACTTAAACTATCGCACACATTTTCTATATATTAAATTGTTTGAACCTAAAGTAATTAATATCCACATCAATATAGAATTCTCTCTATCAAAATTTTCCAACAATCAACTTGACCAGGGTAGCAGGATCACACTTATAATTGCCAATACCTATCAGTCTTATTTATGTCAATAATTCAACAACTTATGGAGTGTCTCTATACATTCATTAAAGCTTATTACCTCACATATCATGTGTTATGGACTCTCGCCTTCACCTATTCATACTTGGGGTAAAGAACAAAAAGACCAATACAAAAATTATAAGTCCAAATGACTTAGTGAGTTGGTGTGTTGATGATTGACTTAAATGTATCCTTATGTCGATTATGAGTTGAAATAGAAATATTTATTTTTATATCATATTTTTAATTTAAGAAGGAGGTTCCTTTTCCCAAAAAGGGAAACGAAAATCCACATCCATTAATTTTCATCAAAAGGACTATTCTTAAAGCTTTAAGCGATTCGTCTCAACACCTTCCCATACCAGTGATGAGACTTCAAAAATTTCAGTGCCTTTTGTCAGTAAAATTGTTGAACTTCGAGAGAGACAAAATGACCGACATGGTTTTCAGATAGTAAATTGATTTTCATAAAATACTCAAGATCCAAAATATAAATACCAAAACATGTTAGAGCAATTTCGCAATAAGCTATTAACGGTTCTCCAACCATATCTCTCTACTTTCCAAAACATGGAAACCCTTATCCCTCCAGTTCTGAGTGATTAGCTCAGATAATCAGTCAATGGCATGACCAGCTTCATGCATGTCCAATGCTCTTGTAGCTAGCCTCCAACTAACATGAGGCTGAACCTCCCAAGGGAGGCACTAGTCAAAAGTCTCTAACCGAAAGCCTAATTCCATCCAGCATACTTTTGCGTCTAGTCTTGGGCCTGAATTCTAGTTTCCCCTTGGGTGTCCTCTATGGTACTATGATAATAAATAGTATCCAACAACATTTCTAGTTCAATTATCGTTGTGCCATGCAAATTGGTCGGTCAATCAGTTTGTATCAAATTCATTTCGAAACCCATATTCAGTAATCAATACAATAATCATAGTAGCCATAGTAAAGCAGAGTTCAAAATATTCATCGCATTTTGCAACAAAATCGCCAATATCTTGATAAACAATATAAATAAATGCTTAAAACAGTAAAAACAGCTAGTGAAAAGTTAGTAATGTGTGGACATAATTCACAATTCATTTACTTTTCAAAGCTCATGTGAAAATAAATCAGTTTGGAGTACAATTTAAAAATATGACAATTTAAACTTTTGAGAACTCAAATGGTGATAGCCTGAACACCATAAATCGGAGAAGAATAGTTCGATCAATAAATCAAAGGCAAGAATTGGATATAAGTTATCGCAAACAATATGGAATAGACCAAGCAACAGATTTCTCAATCTTAATAAGAAAAATATTAACCAACAATAATATATTTACTAGCATATACGTTCTTTCCCTAGAAAGAAAATCTTGTACCATTGAATATAAACTCACTTAACAGTATCAAGTGGTGGAACTTTTCTTAGTGAGTCTGATAGTTCATCTCTTCGTTACCTAGTTGTCCCACAATATAATATAAAAAGTACTGAAATAATCGTAACCTAATTTCCTAACCCATGTAGCTATATTTTAATAAACAGATAATTCTATTTTCCTTTCATACCCTTTACTAATTTTAAAATGCAGTTATTCTTAATAAATTTACTGTTTTGCTTGATGATGTTTCTTTGTAATTCCCTTAAAGTCCTTAAGTCAAATATGGAGAGAAATATTAGATGTGGTCAAATTATTAATCTCATTAACCATTTATGCATTTAGATATTATTTACTTTATCATGAAACATTATTTCGATATAACCAACATCTCACATAAAAAATATAACTATGTATCCAATTCTCATAACTCGAGGTCTTAGGTTAGTTTGATTATAAGTCATTAGGTCTAGATCACGAACAATTGCTGAGGAATTATGGTAGTAGTAACGCGGTAGCACTAGGGCTTATGAAGTGGTTTTTCAGCCAATTGGTTGGCCAAACAACAACCAATCAAAAAATTGAACTGGGGGTTTTGTTCACCCCAACGACGTGCACCCGTATGTGGTGGAGCCCAACAGTGCGCAATAGTCCGTCGGCGGTGCTTCAACGGCAATTCTAGTAGGGTCTTAAATTTGATTTCGGACTCGTCTAGGCTAATTTTGGACTTCAAATTGGATTTTGAATCATCCGATTTGGGTAAAATTTATTAATTGAATGTTATAGATTGATTTCTCAAGTTTAATTAAAATTTTAATTTGGAACTTATGATCACGTGGAATAGAGTTATTAAATTATAGTTTAAACATAAATTATGAATTAAATTCATATTTAGCAACAATGAAAGATGATCATGGATTGAATTTAGAGAATTGGGGATTATTGAATTAATTCATGCCATAAACTCTAATAATACGATATGTTATAAATAAAGTATTGGAATTAGATTCAAAGATCAAATAATATAGACATTGGAATGGAAATAAGTTAGAAGGTTGGATTTTATAAGCTAAAAAGAGTCGGTCAGTTGGGAATTGGGACTATGATAATGTACCGTGTTAAGATTAGTATTAAGAATAGACTTTGATAAGTTGTCCAAACTAAGAATTTTGACCACTAAAATGTTCCTTTCGACGAACCCATCATTTCCCCTCATAAAATTTTGGGTTCCCATCACCGGAATTGAAAAACCCCGCCACCTCAAAATCTCAACACCGTCTTGTGAGTTTTTTGGCCATATGTTCATTGATTTAGGTTGTTTTTGGTATAGATGTGTTTGCCTCAACTAGAGGAAGCTAACTATGGCATTAGTTTTTGGTTTTGCAGCCATTTTCCTGCATTAGATGCTGGGCATGAGGTTTGAGGGCACATGTGAGAATTTGATAAATTTATGGCCTCAAGAATATATATATAAAACTCTTTTTTCCATTTTTGTTTTGAACCCAATATTTCCTAACCGCCCTCAATTTGGTCCTCTCGAAATTTAACCGCCTTTATTTCTGCCCCAACTTTTAATTGAAGTCCTCAAGCTTTGAATCGTTACACTTTGGCCCCAAAAATTTAAAATCTCATAGAATTATATCCTTAACTTAATTATTTTCCAATCCCTTAGCTTTTATTATATATGCTTAAAACCTGAATAATTTAATTAGCATTTAATCAAGACCCAATTTTCTCACCTTATAATCATTTTGTCAAATTACTCATTTTGATATCAAGTATTAGTTTAATTTAAGAAGCTTGAAACTTGAAAGCGTTACACTCTCCCCCTCTTAAAAGAATATGGTCCCTAAATTCTCATGTGAAATTCGAATAGGTTTGGAATGTGTTCTCTCACTATCTTATCAATCCCAAAGATAATTCTGTTATGGTTTCCTATTTCTTTTAATCCACTCGGTTCCACATATTCTTTTCTCCCATCTCGAGTGACTCTTACTTTGTAGAAAATTGAAATTTCTCCTTATTGGAATCACTACCGTGAGTTTCTCTATTTACTCACTCTCACTTGAGCATTTCACATGTTATCCTGTGTCTGAGGTCAATTGTTATATTAAGGCAATTGCTATTGTGACTTATCCCACGCCAAGTGCAAGATAATTTGTTCCTATGTCTCAAGTTTTCCTAATGTATGTGAGATTTCTCCCTCATAACCAAATATTTCTCTCAAGTTATAGGTGCATGTGGTATTTTTTGAAATTTCCCAAAGAAGGGTAAAAACTAGTACCAAGATTAATCTATCGATTCATTTCTCAAAATTCTCTATACATCTCCATTTATTCAAAGATTAGTCCTTTTCAATTATTTCAATCAGTGGGTCTACAACCTTAGGAAGGTCATCTTCGATATTAATTGTCAAAGTCTAGGAAACCTTCATTCCTGACATTTTCTCTGATCTTTTTCAACTTACTACGGTCCCATGTTTAGTAGGTTCAAATTCTATTTCCTATTTCCCTTTCTAATATAACAATGCAATTATATTGGCCACCCATTGTTGAAATGATGATTTCTTTGAAATGAAAATATCATATGGATCTCAATCATATGTATATAAGCCAAAGTATTAATTTTCCCAAAGCAATCCTTTGCCTCTTAATTTCTATTATCACAAATATACTCGCACCGCAAATGTGATACCAAAGTATTATTCCACCATATGTTAATGGAATTATATGCTTGACACCTAGAGAGGAACGGACTTGATATTAGCTAGCTACTCCAATACCAATCCTTTACTCCTTTGCTATCAAATAATATCCCAGAAGTTCATATCCTAGCCAGATTTTCACGTCAAACTTAACCTCCATTAATCCCAATATTCCACATTCGAAGGAGATTCGAGTTATCAACATACCACTTTCCCCAAATAGCCATACCATTTAAATCACAATACATTACTTTGTCCAAAGTAACAATCTAAAAGGATTTTTTACTTATCAAATTCAGCTCTATCTAAAATGATCATCGACTTACATACCAGTTGAAGTGTTCTCAGACAAGTTTTCACCCAATGCAAGTTTTCAAGAGTAATGTTCCTCCTGAATATAAAAAGTCACATGCTCGACATCTTAGGAGTTATAGATTATACATTTGTCAGCCGCTTAATCATAACCCTTCATATCCTTTAGATCAAACATTGTCCCACAGAATTCATATCATGTTTAATTGTCAAAGTCAGAATTAATCTCTACTAACCAAATATTTCATATTCCGACGATTATATCCTAGCATAGCTCAGGTTTTCAAACCCAAGCTCTGATACCACCTCTGTAGCACCCTAGCTAGGAGGTGCCTGCTCAGCTTGAGATGTTACTCAAACTATCGTACAAACTTTCTATATAATAAATTGTTCGAACCCAAAGTAATTAATATCCACATCAATATAGAATTCTCTCTATCAAGATTTTCCAACAATCAACTTGACTAGGGTATCAGGATCACACTTAGAATTTTTTATACCTATTAGTCTAATTTACATCAATAATTCAACAACTTATGGAGTGTATCTATACATTCATTAAAGTTATTACCTCATATATCATGTGGTATGGACTCTCGCCTTCACCTGTTCTTCCTTGGGGTAAAGAACAGAAAGAACAATACGAAAACTGTAACTCCAAAAGACTTAGTGAGCAGGTATGCTGATGACTGAATTAAATAGATCCTTATGTCGATCATGAGTCAAAATAGAAATATTTATTTTTATATCATCTTTTTAATTTAAAGAGGTTCTTTTTCCTAAAAAAGGGAACAAGAATTTGCATTCATTATTTTTCATCAAAAAGATTATTCTTAAAGCTTTAAGTGAACCATCTCAACACTGTCCCATATAGGGGTGGGCATTCGGGTCCGGGTTTCGGGTACCCGAACCGGTCCGATCGGGTAGTCAACCGATTAAACCCGGTCAACCGGGTTTAATCGGGTACCCGGTCCCCTGAAATCGGGCCGGGATTCAGGTAATGAATCCGGGCCCGATTGGGAACCGGGTACCCGGTTTACATTAATTTAAAAAAAAAAAAAAAACTGAAACAGTGCAGTGAAACTTAAAAACTTGAAAACAGAGGCAGAAACTTATTTCTGCCTCTGTTTTCAGTTTTCTCTCCCGCCCCCCTTCTTTTCTTTTGTCTTTCCAAATTCCAACTCCGTTGCCCGTCGCCGCCACCGCCGCCGACCGCCGGCCACCACCACCGCCCCAATATAGGTATGTATTAGCTAGGTAGAAGATTTAATATTATTTACAATATAATAAAACTTTTAGTTTAGGGTTTCTTGATAAAATTTAGATTTTTTAGTTTTTCACTTTTCTTGTAAATTTTTTTGTATATTCATGTATATTAGGATCTATTATTATCTATTATATATGCATTTGCTAATTATTTAATTTTTTAGTTTATTGGTTGGGACTTGGTCTTGGGTGAAGGATTTAGACATTTAATTTTTATATTAATGAATGATAATGATTTGCTTTTATTTTAATTTTTCCTCTATATTTAAGAATGAATTTAAATATTTAATCTTTCAATTTGTTATCTTATTTTTTAATTTTTATGTTTATTATCTATTAATTGTTTAAATTGATATATAATAAAAATAAGATTATACAACTACAAGTATAGAAAAATTAATTTTTTGTTAATTGCATTGCAGGGACTCATCCAATCCAAATTACCAAATCAACGTATCCCCTTGGAAAGTGAAATGGAAAGTAGTAATCCAAAACCAAAAAGAAAGACTAAGGAGGTGAGTTTTGCTAATCCAATTGATGAGGAATTAAATTTGTTAGATGACTTGGAGTATGGCTTGAATGATGATGATGATTTTATAACTCGAGGTTTAGAGGGTCCTGCCGAAGACTCTTTTGTTGATGAGAATGTAGATGAGGAAAAGGAACCTCCAAAGAAAAAAGTTAAAAAAGAAATTGCATCTACGTCACCATGGTGGGAACACTTTATTAAATTTTTTTGTGAAAATGATAAATGCCAAAAGGGAAGATGTAAATATTGTGGAACATGTATTAGGGCGGATCCTAATTTACATGGAACTAAAGGGCTTGATAGGCATTATCAATCATGTAAGAAGAAACCTCATGAAGTTACAACTAGACAAAAGATTTTAAATTACCAACCAATTGGAAAGGGTCAAAAGAGTGGAGGAGTTTTGTGGGAATTTGATCAAGAGAAAATTAGAGATGCATTATGTCATTGGTTTATTGTTGATGAGATGCCATTTAGGACAGTTGAGAAAGAGGGGTTTCGACATTTTATGTCAGTTACATGTCCTCAATTTTCTATGCCATCCCGAAGGACTATAACTAGAGATATTTTTAAGATGTACATGAATGAAAAATCCAAGTTGAAGTCCTTCATTGCCACACATGCACAAAGGGTTTGCATCACCACTGACACATGGACCTCCCTTTAAAGAGTGAATTATATGTGTCTTACTGTGCATTTTATTGATAATGATTGGAATTTGGTGAAAAAGATTTTGAATTTTTGTCCTATTTCTGGCCATAAAAGTGAGGATGTGGGTAAGGATGTTGCTGCATGCTTGAATGATTGGGGTGTTGATAAGATTTTTACTGTCACTGTGGATAATGCTTCATCAAATGATGGTGCAATTGCTTATATAAAAAAGAAATTTGATGGTCGATCAGATAGTATGATTTTGGGTGGTAAATATATGCACATGAGGTGTATTGCACATATCGTTAATCTTGTTGTGCAAGATGGTTTGAAAGGAAAAGATGAGAGTATGGCTATTACTCGTATTAGAGGGGCTGTTAGGTATATAAGAGCTTCTGCAGCAAGGTACAAAAAATTCAAGCATTGTGCAAAACTTGAAAAATTGGAAACAAATAAGATGTTGTCACTTGATGTACCTACTAGATGGAACTCTACTTATTTGATGTTAGATGCCGCTTTGTCTCTTAGAAAGGCCTTTGAAGCATATGACGACAGTGATCGTGCATTTAATATTGATCTCGATGATGGAGTTCCTTCACATTTTGATTGGGAAAGGGCAAAATTGTTGTTGAAATTTTTTGGGCATTTTTTTCATCTCACTTTGAAAATTTCTGGCTCTTTGTATGTCACATCAAACACCGTATTCAAAGAAATAAGTGCAATTGATAGGCTTCTTTCGAGGTGGATGGAGAGTAGTGACATTGAATTGAAGGAGATGGCCAAAAAAATGAAAGAAAAGTATGACAATTATTGGGGATCAATTACAAAAATCAATAAGATTTTATATTATGCAGTGATCCTTGATCCTACTTTGAAGATGGAGTTCATTGAGTTCACATTTGATAAAATGTATTCAAATTTTGGAACATGTGATAGTCCATCTAGTAAGGACATGAAAGAAGCCGTCAAAAATGGATTTGATGATTTATTCAAAGAATATCAAAGAATATATGCCCATGTACTTCCAACAAGCCCCAGTTCTAAAACAAGTGGTGAAAGTTCTAGTGCTAGGTACACTTTGAGTGAGGAGGATGAAGGAGCATATGATCTATTTGATGAGTTTGACAAGATGAAAAATAAGAAGAAAAGTAAACAAGGGAAGACTGAATTAGAGAAATATTTGCAAGAAGAGTGTGAAGAGGGTGGAGATGGTTTTGACATATTGAAATGGTGGAAAGTGTCGGTTCATCGATTTCCTATACTTTCTAGGATGGCCCGTGATATATTAGCGGTGCCGGTCTCCACAGTTGCTTCAGAGGCTGCTTTTAGCACTGGAGGGCGTGTGCTTGATGCATTTAGGAGTTCCTTATCCCCTAAAGTAGCTCAAGCTCTTATTTGTGCCCAAGATTGGTTTCGCTCGGCTTCGAAACCAATTAATGTGGAGGAAGATTTGTGTGAACTAGAAAATCTTGAGCAAGGTAACTTAACTAATTTAATTATTTTTTATTTTTTAATGTTATATTTTTGTATTATTTCTTTTTAATCTTGTTACTACTTTTGTAGAGCTGACACAAATGGGGGCTGATACATCCATCCTTGATGCATAAGCATTTGAGTGGAATGGGGGAACGCATTATAGATTGTTTGTGAATATTGATGACTTGATACCAATTATCATGTTTATGTGATTTGAATTTTGGATAGTTGAAAGGATGTTGACTTTGAAAAGTGGAATGGATGACTTGAATACTTGATGTTAAGAATTTGAATTGTTAAATTGAAAGTTAAATTAATGCCTTGGTGTTGTAACTTGTAAATTATAATTTGTGTAATGGTTTGAGGAATTTTTTATTTTTTTTTCACTTTAGAGTTTAGAATTTGGAGTTGAGCAATTTAAAATTTTGAATATTTGATTTCTCTCCAATATGTATAGCAAATTGTGTTTGTCAATTGTAATTCATTTGGAGTTGGAGAGTTGAGTTAATTTCAATTAGTTTTTATGTACCAACAAATTTACATTTCAAAATTTATACTATCAAAAATACAATTTATATTACAAAGAAAAAAAAAAGAAGGTAAAATTTGGTTCAAAATCTGGACAGATTTCTGTCCAAAATCTGGACAGAAATCTGTCCAGATTTTGAACCTTAATTACTTCATTTTTCTGGCCAAATTTGGCCAGAAAAATGAAGTAATTAAACCAAAACCTGGACAGAAATCTGTCCAGATTTCTGGACAGATTTCTGTCCATATTTTGAACATTAATTACTTCATTTTTCTGGCCAAATTTGGCCAGAAAAATGAAGTAAATAACCCACAACCTGGACAGATTTCTGTCCAGATTGTGGGTTTATTTTTTGGCCAAAATTTGGGCCAGATTTTGGGCCCATTTTGATCCCAAAATCTGGCCCAAATTTTGGGCAAATTCCCGGTACCCGATTTCGGGACCGGGTACCCGGGAACTAATTCGGGCCGGGATCGGGTAGTGAAAAGAAAATCCCGGACAACCGGGTACCCGACCCGGTCGTCCCGAACCCGGTAATCCCGGCCCGATGCCCACCCCTAGTCCCATACCAGTGATAAGACTTCACAAATTCAGTGCCCTTTGTTAGTGAATTTGTTAAACTTCGAGAGTGGCAAAATGATCGGCATAGTTTTCAGATAGTAAATTGATTTTCATAAAATGCTCAAGATCCAAAATATGAACATCAAAACATGTCAGAGCAATTTCACAAAAGGCTCTTGGTTGTTCTTTGACTTTATCTCTCCACTTTCATAAACATAGAGGCCCTTATCCCTCTAATTTTGAGTGATCAGCTCGTTAGTTAGTCAGTGGCATAATTGGTTCTATGCCTATCCAATACTCACATAGCTAGCCTCCAACTAACATGAGGCCGGACCCCCCAAGGGAGGTACTAGTCGAAAGTCTCTAATTGACGGCCCGATTCTATCCACGGTACTTTCGAATCTAGTCCTGGGCATGAATTCCAACTTTCCCCTATGGCGACCCTTCAGGGTACTATGATAATAAATAGTGTCCAACAGTATTTCTAGTTCAGTTATTGCTTTGCTATGCAAATGCTTAGTTAATCAATTTGTATCGAAATCATTCCTAAATCAGTATTCAATAAGTAGTACAGTAATCATTGCAATAATAGTAAAGCATACTTTGAAATATTCATCGCATTTTGAAACTCAATTGCCAATATCTTGATAAACAATACAAATCAATACTTAAAACAGTAAATAACAACTAATGAAAAGTTAGCGATGTGTGATAGAATTCAACAATTCATTTACTCTTCAAAGCTCAATGAAATTAAATCAGTATGGTGTACAAATTAAAAATCAGAGAAGAATAGTTCGATTAGCATATCAAAGGCAAGAATTAGATATAAGTTATCGTGACTAATATGGAATGGAGCAAGCAATAGATTTCTCAATCTTAATACGGAAAGGATTAAGCAACAATAATATATTTACTGGCATATACATTCTTTTCCCAACAAGAAAATCTTGTACTATCGAGTATAAACTCACCAGAAAGTATCAAGTGGTTGAGCTTTTTTCAGTGAGTCTGATAGTTCATCTATTCATTACCTTGTTGTCCCACAATGTAGTATAAGAAGTTCTGAAATAATCGCTAACCTAATTTCCTAACCCATGTAGCTATGTTTAATAAACTAATAACTCTATTTTCCTTTCTCACCTTTTACTAATTTTAAAATGAAGTTATTCTTAATAAATTTATTGTTTTGTTTGATGATGTTTCTTTGTAATTCCCTTAAACTCCTCAAGTCAAATATGCAGAGGAATATTAAATGCGGTCAAATTATTAATCCCATTAACCATTTATGCATTTAGATATTATTTACTTTATCATGGAACATTATTTTGATATAATCAATTTTTCAAATAAAAAATATAACTATATATCCAATCCTTATAACTTAAGGTCTTAAGTTAGTTTGATTATGAGTCCTCAGGTCTAGATCATGAGTAATTGCTCTCATCAAACTCCATTCTTAATACTAATCTTAACATGGTACATTATCATAATCTCGGTTCCCAACTGACCGACTCTTTTTAGCTTATCAAATCCAACCTTTTAACTATTTTACATTCCAATGTCTATATCATTTGATCTTTTAATCTTAATTCCAATACTTTATTTATAACATATCGTATAATCAGAGTTTATGGCATGGATTAATTCGATAATCCTCAACTCTCTAAATTCAATCCATGACCACCTTTTATTATTGCTAAATATGAATTTAATTCATAATTTATGTTTAAACTATAATTTAATAACTCTATTTCACGTTATAATAAGTTCCAAATTAAACTTGAGAAATCAATCAAATAGCATTCGATTAAGAAATTTTACAAAAATTGGATTCGAAATCCAATTCAAAGTCCAAAATTAGTTTAGATGAGTTCAGAATTAAATTTATGACCATGCTGGAATTGCCTCGGAACGCCGCCGTCGGACCATCAAGCTCCACTGGGCTCTGCCGTCAGAGATGGAGTTGCCACCACCACAGGTACGCTTCATTGAGGTGAACAAATGGCTATTGTTTGGCTGGCTAATAGGCTGAAAAACTACTGCATAAAGCCCTAGCGCTGCCACATCACTACTACCATAATTCCTCTGCCATTAGCCGTCCAAATTGAGAATTTCCACCACCAAAATGTTCCTTTCAATGAACTTATCATTTGTCCTCAACCAATTTTGGGTTCCCATCGCTAGAATCGAAAAACCTGCCACCCCAAAATTGCGCCACCATCTTGCGAGTTTTTCTAGCCATATGTTTGGTATTTTATGTTGTTTTTGGTTTGAATGTGTTTGCCTTAACTAGGGGAAGCTAACTATGGTGTTAGTTTCTGATTTTGTGACCATTTTTCGGCATTAGGTGTTGGGGGTGAGGTTGGATTTCACATGTGAAAATTTGATAAACTTTTTGCCTTAGGAATATATATAAAACTCTTTTTCTCCAGAATTCTATTTTGACCATAATATTTCCTGACCTCCCTCAATTTAGTCCCCTCGAAGTTGAACTGCCTTTATTTCTGCCCCAACTTTATCGTCCACCTTTTCAAGATTATAGAGTGCTAGTTGCCCTTTGAGATTCTTCACGCTTCCAAGCTCTCCAATTCTACGGTCCTTCTCAAGGTCTATTTCAAAGTATGGTAGTGTTTGAGAAGAAATTAATCTTCCTATCTCGGGCAGCAATTCTATGTTAGGAATTTGAAGATGCCTTAAGCTAATCAAGTACCTTAATGTGTTTGGCAGCTTACTCACACTAGACCATGTTGTTAATGTTTGAAAGTAGTAGAGTTCACCAGTTGAGTCAGGAAAATATACAATTCTTGTGAATGAAATGTGAAGATATCTCAAATATATTAGCTCCCCAATTGGACTTAGCAGCTCTATAATATTTACTGGGAAAAATGCAAAATTGGTCTTGTAATTTGACTCTGTTGGCAAAGTAGGATTTTAACTTTTCAAGCTACAAAATTGGTACACCACCTTTAATAATTTAGCAATTCGAGGGCAAATCGAGCCTGTATTACATTTGTGAGATGCCCTCATCTACGTGGCAACTGATTTGGCGGCACGTGGCACTACATATCGCCTAGTCATTAAATTTTTCCTATGTGGCTTATAATGTGGCAATTCAACTTGCCACTTCAAAAAAAAAAAAAAAAACTAAAAATACAAAAAAAGCATAAAAATAAAAAAATAAATATACCTCCACCCCTTCTAGTTTAAGTAAATAAATACAGTATATAACAAATATAAATATATATTACCCAAAAGATATTTTAAAATATAAATATATTTTAAATATATATAATAAATAAATATAAATATATATATACACACCACCCCCAAACCTCTCCCCCTCCACACCCCACCCCCCGGCTGCCACGGCCATGGCCGCGGCAGCCAAGCTCAAGAGGCCATGGTCAGCAGATTTGCCCTAGGCCGCTGACCAATGGATTTGGCGATGGTTGCCATGCCAAACCTAGCTGTAGCCAGCTGGCAGCGAGCGACTTGGTTGGGGGGGGAAGGGGGTGTGCGTGGGTGGTTTGGGGGAATGGTGAGAAGCGTGCTGCTGGGCACGACCATTGGCCCGAACGACCAGTGACCATGTTAAGGTTTGGATGTTTTTGGGTTAGGCGAAAGGGAGAAAGCTAGGGTAATTATATGTATATATATATATTCTTTTTATAGTAATAACTATTATTATTATTTAAATTAATAGATAAATTTATTTAAATTATTTTAGACCTATTTATAAATTTAATATTATTAAGTAATTTATATTATATAGTTAAGAGCATAGATTTTTAAATTTAATTTTTAATTAAAAAATTAATTAAATTATTTTAGATATGTTTATTATTTTAATATTATTGAGTATACAATTTAAAATATTAAAAATATATTGTCCAAGAGCAGATTTTGATATTATATTTTAATTATTTATTTATTTTATATCTTAATTAAATTCAACTAAATTTAATGAAATTATTTTATACATCTTTATTATTTTCATAATATATGGATTTTTATGTTTACAAAATGAGAATTTGTGGGATTTTCTTTTTCTAACCAATATGTTTAATCATTTATTAAAATTTTGTTTTTAATTTTTGGTGGTTTTTTGTTTTTAAAGTTGTTGAGGTCTTTTTTTTTTTTTTTCCTTTTTCTGTGTCCAAGTGTAAATTTTATGGTGATGTGGCAACAGGAATCAACAAAGTATATGTCATGTAGGAGAGAAGTAGATATTTAGGCTGACAGAGCACCCTGTGGTGTCAAATCAACTGCCATGCAGATGCGAGCCGCTCACAAATGTAATTCGTGCTCAAATTGCTAAATTTTTAAAGGTGGTGTACCAATTTTGCGGCCCGAAAAGTTAAAGTCCTACTTTGCCAGTAGGATGAAGTTACAGGACCAATTTTGCATTTTTTCCATATTTACTCATTAGAACTAAAACATCCAAATTTTTGAAATCTAGAATCATGTTATCATAAATTTTATCTTTGAAGAATGAAGTGTGTAGAGATCTAGCTTGTTCCTTTGTGGTAGGATGTGATTCATCTATAATAGATTTAAGGCCAATGTACCAAGCTTGACAGATCTCAGTTGAACTATTACCATTCACTCAAATGGTCTTTGAACCTAAAACAAGGTCATGCATGTTACAATATGCTGAATTGTCAGTGTCATATCTCACAACAACTTGTAATAAGAAGCTCTGCAGTAGGAGGTTAAAATACTTATTATTTCCCACAATCTCCTAATCATTACTTTGATCAATTTTAAGAAATCCTTCTACCATCGAAAGCTCAATTAGTTGTTCCCTTTCCATGTGAAAACCTTTGGAGAAAATCGAACAATAAGCAAAACACTTCTTGAATGATGGCAACGACAAATGATTAAAGCTCAATTTCAAAATCTTCAAGATAGTATCTTACCCTAAATAAAAGAAATCAATATAAAAGTAGATCAATATCCACACTTCTATTATGTGAAATTGAGACCAAAGATCTATTAGGTGAAATTGAGACAAAAAATCTCTTAATTATAAATTTCTTTTATCTATTTGTACGAAAAAATTATAGAGTAGAAAAAATGAAGATTAAGAGCGTATTTATTAGCACGAAACTAAGTTTGACAAAGCTTTCAAACCATGCCATTTCTACACAAACTCTCTACATTTGGAACCTAAATCGCTTACAAACTTCAAACATTGGATAAGTTGCATAACAAAGTGTAATAACACTTTGTATTTGTTGGGTTTTTTGGTTTTTTTTTGTGCAATTTTTTTTATTTTTTGTCCAAGTGTAATAAATATGCTGATGTGGCAAGTTTAATTCCCAAATCATACGCCATGCAGGAGAGAGGAGAATGTTTAGACTGACGTGGCACCACGTGTCTCCAAATCAGCAGCCACGTAAGCACGGTCCGCTCACAGTTACAATTCTGGCCTAATTTTTCCTTAAATTGCCAAACGTTTAAAGGTGGTATACCAATTTTGCAGCCTGAAAAGTTAAAGTCCTACTTTGCCAGTAGGTCCAGATATGGGACTAAATTTACTTTTTTCCCTTTTTACCATTCAAATTTCAATCATACCAATTGTGGAGTTCAAGATTGCTTTTGTACATCCTCAGCTCCTATGATTTTGAGATGGGAGCAAGGCAAAAATGTAGTGAAAGTCATAAAGATTGAAGTGAAAATAACACATGACTACCACATGGTGTATTTATAGGTGACAAATGAATGGATTCTGAATTGGGTATATAAGTTAGATCACTATGAGCTAATTTAACAATAAATCGGGTTCAAAATAAATTTACGTTTATGAATCAAAAATAAGTTGAATTGAAATAAATTGTGGGGCCAAAAGCTTACATCAAGCACATCAACATGTTCTTATTTCCGTTCCTCATATTAAAAAATTGGTAAAATTGGGCAAAAATATCCTCAAGACATGCAAAGTGCTGAATTAAATTTGCACTCTACAATCGGTTGAGACTATAAAGCTTACCAAAACTTCATTTTTTGGAAAAGGAAAAGAGAAGAATTTTACCACTCTTTAAGTGATTGAGTCTATAATGCTTACCAATAATATTTCATTTTTTGAAAAGGAAAATAGCTTCTTCAACTTGCTTGCAAAGACTAATATGCGGTTGGTTTCTCTTTCTCTTATTATTCAAAGAGAAATTATTTTACTTTATCACATGATTTTATCCCTACATAAATGTTTGGATGAACGCCCGTGTTGACCATACTATTTTGCCACCTACTTTTATACCACATAGCCCAAACCAAATTGTAACTTACACCGAAAAGTCTGGTTCAGGGATAGAGGAAAAGCAATATCACCAAAATTGCCTTGCAACGTTCTGCAGTTTACTGTCACAAAAGCTACACAAAAAACACACCAGAAAACATATATTGAAACAATATTTATAACTAGAGCTTCCCTATATAAAGATCTAGGGATATGACAATAGAAACAAGGTAAAAGAATAATCGAATTGTAACTACAAATTTTCTCTTTTATTACCAATCATGAAATCAGAGTTGCACTTCTCAATCATATATCCAGCTAATAGGAATCCTTGGTGCTTTCTTGACCTTTCCTTGAGCTCTGTCTTTAAGAAATAATTTAACCCAAGATGCAAATATTCATGAAATCAAAACACCATAAATAGATTGATTTATTAATGTTGAAACCCAAGAGGATTTATTCCGAAAACAATGAAATAACAGTAAAGAAATTCAATATAAAGTGACAACAAGATTTAACGTGGTTCGGCGATGTGGCTAATCCACCCAACAAAGAAAAGAAATTTTATTGATCTCAAATCAAAGTGCAAGTACAAACTTAAATCCCACAAATCTCACGAAAACACCTAACACTCTCGTTCTAAACTCAGTCTTGACAGAATTACTCAAAAGTAGTAAAGAACCCTTGTGTTATGTTCGTGAAACCTATCCCGGAAGAAAAACACTAAATTTATACCAAAAAACGAAGCCTAAGGCCTGTGGGCCTACGCCGCACGCTAGGGTGCACAAAAATTGCGCCCCAGCGTGCCCAACATCAATCCTAGTAGAAACTTTATGCTAGGGCTCAAAAAACTTGCGCCCCAGCTCAAAGTTTCTGTTCGCATGCTGCTGCTGGAACGTCTCTGTGCTGAGGAGCACAAACCTTGCACCCCGGTGTAAACTTTCTATCCTCCATACACCTTCGTATGCATTGCCTTTCTCCTGGGCGCATGAAGCCCTTATTTTTCTCCCATTTGTAGGCCATGGCGCACCTTGCTTTGCGCCCTGGCACGCAGCGTCCTGTCGATGCACGCTGGGGTGTGCTGCTTGTGCCTATTTCGACCCTTTGCTATGTTTCACTCCATTCTTCTTCTTATTTTCGTCAATTTAGCCTAAATTTCAAGGCAAAATCAACAATTCTCCACCTTGACTTGAAATTCACCATCCTTTTTCTTTGTCCCTGTCCCCAAAAGAGCCTGTTGTCTGAGTCTGCAAACATTAACCAAATCCAAGCAATGCTCAAATTTGATTTCTGGAACAACTTCAGTCAACATATCTACCGAATTATCCTTAATCCCAACCTTGTCAACCAACATGACTCCTTGAGACACCATATCTCGAACAAAGTGATACCTCACATCTATATGTTTTGTTCTCTCATGAAATGTTTAATTCTTTGATAAGTGTATGGCACCCTGACTATCACAAAATACCTTAGTGATCTCAAAAGTCATACCCATATCATCGATCAGCCCCTTTAGCCAAATGCCTTCCTTAACGCCTTTAGCTAAAGTCATGTACTCAGCTTCTGTTGTGGATAATGCAATTGATGACTGCAAACTCACCTTCCAGCTAACCGTACAACTTGATACACAAAACACATAGCCTATCATGGACCTTCTGCTGTCTAAATCTCCTACATAATCAGCATCCACATAGATAATTCTTGTAGTAGAATTCAATTAACTATACCCCAAACATCTATCTGCAGAGCCTCTCAGATACCTCATGATCCATTTCACAGCCTGCCAATGAGTCTTTCCTACCTTGTGTATATACTTGCTTACAACACTGACTGCATGTAAAATGTCTGGCCTAGTGCACACCATGGCGTACATCAAGCTACCCACTACACTAGCATATAGCACATTAGACATGTGCTCTACCTCCTCCTCAGTACTCGATGATAGAGTTGATGAGAGCCTGAAATAAGCTACAAGTGGTGTACTAACTGGCTTGGACTTATCCATCCAAAATCGCTCAAGTACTTTCTCAATATAATGCTGTTGAGACAAGTACAACAATCATGCGTGTCTATCGCGGATGATCTCTATGCCCAATATCTTCTTTGCACCGCCTAAATCCTTCATCACAAAGTCTTCACTCAACTGAGCTTTTAATTGGTTGATATAATATATGTTTCTAGAGGCAATCAACATATCATCAATGTGCAACAACAAATATATGAGAAAGCTATCACTATAAATTTTATAATATATGCAACAATCAAATTTGCTTCTTGTATATCCTATCTTGGTAATAAAAGCATCAAACCTTTTATACCACTGCTTGGGAAACTGTTTCAAGTAATATAATGATCTCTTCAAAAAAACAAGCTTGATTTTGTTTCCCTAGAACAACGAATCCTTCTGGTTGACTCATGTAGATTTGTTCCTCCAACTCACCATACAAAACCACTGTTTTCACATCCATCTGCTCTGGCTCCATATCAAACAGAGCAATCATGGCAAGTAAAACACGAATAGAAATATGTTTTACAACTGGGGAGAACACTTCATGAAAGTCAACTCCCTCTCTCTGAGTAAAACCCTTAGCAACCAATCGTGCCTTGTATCTAGCATCTTCAACACCAGGAATCCCTTTCTTTTTCTTATAGATCAATTTGCAACCTACTATCTTCTGCCCTCAGGATACATCAACCAGCTCTTATATGCTATTATTGTGTAGAGACTCCACATCTTCACTCATAGCTACAACCTATTTATCAAAATCTAGCTTGGATATTGCCTCGTTGTATGAGACTGGATCATCTCTTACAAACTCCTTGGCTAAACTCAAGCATAAGCTACCAGATTTGAGTAAGCAAACCGTTGTGGTGGTTTAATTTGCCTCATCTCCCTATCGTGAGCCAAGCAATAATTTTGTAGTAGTTCATTTTTTTGTTGTTGATTAGGTGATAATACGCTCTCACTAGCTTCATCTACCACCTTCTATTTCCCCTTTGAAACTTGTGGAGGATCAATATAATCTCCACCTTCTCCTTAATGCCCTATTGACCGCTTTCCTACTGCTCCACCTTCTTCATCATTGTAGACTCATCAAATATCACTTCCCTATTGATAATCATCTTGGAGCCCTTGTCATCATTACACCACAAATGATAACCTTTGAATCCATCTACATAGCCTAGAAATATGCACTTCCTAGCCCTTAGCTCGAGCTTTCCATCCCGGACATGAGCATAAGCTGGACACCCAAATACTCTCTAATTTGAGTAATCAACAGAAGACCGGACCAAACTTCCATTGGTGTCTTGCAGTCCAAAGCAGTTGATGGTGACCTATTCACCAAATAACATTCAGTGTTAATTGTTTTTGCCTAAAAATCCTTGGATAATCTAGCGTTAAAGAGCATGCATCTAGCTCTTTCCAAGATAGTCTTGTTCATCTATTCCGCAACTCCATTCTGTTGTGGTGTGTGTGCAACTGTGCAATGCCTCACAATTTCTTCCTTATTGCAAAATTCCTGAAATTCCTTATTGCAAAACTCCAATCCATTGTCAGTCCTCAAGTGCTTGATATCCTTTCCTGTCTGCTTCTCAATTAAGGTCTTCCATTGTTTAAAGTTGACAAACACCTCATCCTTATAATTCTACATGTGTACTCACACTCTTCGTAAGAAATCATCTATGAACGTCAACGTGTACCTTACACCTCCCTTTGAAGGAACCTGAGAAGGCCCCCAAAGATCTGAGTGAATGTAATCTAAGGTGTCTTCGGTCCTGTGACCTACAGTGTTGAATTTCAACCTGTGTTGCTTGCCCAACACACACTGCTCGCAGAAATCTAGCTCTCACGTCTTCTTTCCGCAAAGCAAATCTTGTTTGCTCAGTTCTGACATCCGCTTCTCACTCATATGCCCAAGTCACATATGCCACAGTCTCGTGGTATCATTAATTGATGAAGAAACCACTTCAGTACCAAAAATCGTGTTTCATGAAATATGTAAAGGCTGTTTCGCTTGTCTTCCTTCATAATAAGCAATGCGCCTTTAGAAACCCACATAACTTTATCTCGAGCTTTGTAGCACTCACAACCATTCCTATCCAAAGTACCCAGTGATATTAGATTTTTCTTCTGATATGGAACATAAAGCACATTTGTTAGGGTCCTTACTATCCCATCATGCATTCTGACACAAACTGAGCCAATTCCTACAACCCTGCAAGAAGCATCGTTTCCCATGAGCACTTTACCACCATCATATTTCTGGTATGTGGTAAACCAATCTTCTCGTGAGCATATGTGGTAGGAGCAGCTACTATCCAAAATCTATTCACAGCTTAGTAAAGTTTCGGTAACGTTGAGAACAAGCCCACCATCAGACTTATCTTCAATAATTCCTACGACATCATCCCATTTTTTATCAGAAGTTTCACCTGCATCCTTCGCCTTTCCTTGTTTCGGATAATTTCATTTCCAATACCCCTGTCCACTGCATCTAAAACATTTGTCTCCATTTCTAGCTTAGTTCGGGACTTCGATTGGCCTCTACTCTTTCCCCTTTTCTTGGTCTCCCTTTTGCCACCAATTCTTCCCCACTTTCATCATCGTTGCCGCATAGGACATATTTTCTCAACTGGTTGGAATTTAATGAGGCCTTCACATCCTCCATTGAAATCGCATCTCTCCCGTACAGCAAAGTAGTAACCAAGTGCTCAAAAGATTTTGGCAAAGATCACAAGAGAATTAAAGCTTGATCCTCATCATCAATTTTGACATCTATACTAGCGAGATCCAGAATCACCTTATTGAAAAACTCAATATGCCGAGTGATAGATGTACCTTCTTTCATCCTTAATGTGTATAATCGTTGTTTCAAATACAGCCGATTTGTCAAGGACTTCGTCATATATAGACTTTCCAGCTTCTTCCATAAATCCGCTGGCATACTTTCTATGGCGACCTCTCTCAATACGTTATCCGCAAATAATAACACCAAAGTGCCATAAGTCTTCACCATGAACTCGTCATTCTCCTCGTCTTTTAGCATTTTCGGCAAAGAATCTCTACCCTTTAATGCTCTCTGTAAACCTTTTTGACATATGAGGGCATGAACCTTCATCTTTCACAGCCCAAAGTCATTTTTCCCATCGAATTTCTCTACCTTGTACTTTATGCCTTACATCTGACCCAACCTGCTCCGATACCAATTTGTTGTAACCCAGAAAGACTATTGCGGAAACAATAGAATAATATTAAAGTAATTCAATGAAAATATGACAACAGGGTTTAACGTGCTTCAGCAATACGCCTAATCCACCCAACAAAAAAAATGAATTTTATTGATCTCAAATCAAAGTGCAAGTACAAACTTAAATCCCACAAATCTCATGAAAACACCTAACACCCTCATTCTAAACTCCGTCTTGAGAGAATTACTCAAAAGCAGTAAAGAAGCCCTTGTGTTGTGCTCGTGATACCTGTCCCGGAACAAAAATGCTAAATTTATACCCAAAAACGAAGCCCAAGGCCCGTGGGCCTGCGCCACGGGCTAAGGCGCACAAAACTTGCGCCCCAACGCTCTTAACATCAATCCTGGTAGAAACTTTATGCTAGGGCTCACAAAACTTGTGCCCCAGCTCAAAGTTTCTATCCATGTGCTGCTGCTGGAACGTCTCGTATGCCAAGGCGCACAAACCTTGCGCCTTGGAGCAAACTTTCTATCCTCCATGCATTCCCGCGTGCATTGCCTTACGCCTGGGCAAATGGAGCCTCGATTTTTCTCCCAGTTGCAGGCCATGGTGTGCCCTACTTTGTGCGCCGATGCTCGACATCCTGGCGGTGCGCGTCGGGGTATGCTGTTTGTGCCCATTTCGACCCTTTAGTCTGTTTCACTCCATTTTTCTTCTGGTTCTTGTCAATTTAGCCCAAATTTTGAAGCAAAATCAACAATTCACATACCTGTTTGAGCCATAAGATTGATGATCAATGATTCCTGCAATTTTACTATTGATTATTAAGTCTTCTTCTCCTTCTCACACAAACAACTTGACAACTTTAATGGGATAGCAATATAAAAAAGATGAGTAGAGAGGGGACTTAGCCACAATATATATAAGATAAAACCCTAGAGAGCACTCCGATCACGAGCTTCTAATATTGGGCCTACACCAGCTGTCATACCAAGTTTGTTTAGAAAAAGGCCTTTACAATATTGGGTCAAAATATTAGGCCCTATGAGCCTATCTCATTAACCGTATTAATTTAGCCCTTTTATTTTATTAGAAAACAAATTCAATTAATAGAAGTTCACATATTAGAATAAAATTCCAACGTTCTTCCACTTGGACAAATATTAATTGTAAATTTAAAACAAAATAAAAGGTAAAGTTTGAGAAAACGACGCTCGGGCTAAATTATCTAAAAAAATGACTGAGGCCACAATTTAAAGAAAAGAAATACGGCAATGAGACAAGATTGCCGACACAATCCGATCTAGTAAAAATTACTAATATTGGATCATGGTGGTGATTACACTTTCATTAACACAAAACCTTCCATGGTCACATATACCAGTAATTCCACCAACATAGATTCAGACTTGGTGGTGTAGCAAGAAATAACAACTAAAATATGACCCAAATATGTATGCCATTTCATTGTTGGTCCTCTAATTTTCTTGTAAGACATGAATTTCTAGAACTATATGAAATCCCAAGAAAATTTGATTTTCTTATAAGATATGGGCTTCTTATGCAATAGGAAACCATAAGAAAATCAATGATTTTCTTGTAGACATGAATTTCTAAAAACAATATGAAATTCCAAGAAAATCCAACTTCAACAGAAGTCATGTATGCCTCGTTCAATACTATATACAACATGGTGTTATTTATGAGACATACCCAACTCTCAAGATCAACACCTAATCTCAAGATACATATTAAGCGAGATATAACCACAAAACATACAGATAATTATAACAAATATATCAATAGCAGAAAAAGAATCTTGCATTAATTGAAGCCTAGTAAAATAATTGGTTCAATGTGACAAAATTCAGTATAGAAAAAAAACATCTCACTTAACCCAATATATCAAAAGACTCAATTACACCCATGTGTTCTACAAGTCTTTTGAAAATAATGGGTCTCAATTAGGGGTGGGCGGGGGTCAGGTACCCCTTCTTGGGGGTACCCGAGGGCTCGGGTATCATTTTTTGATACCCGAGTCCCGACCCCCATTGGGTACCCCCTTAGGGTCGGGTACCCCCAAAACCCCCACTAATTTTTTTTATATTTTTAATAAATAAAAATTAAAATTTTATTAATTCATTATTTATTTTTGTTGTGAATCAATTGATAACACTACAATTCATTATTCACAAGTTCTAAATCTCACCTAATATATAATTTTAAAACTTCAATTAAATATATAATACTTAATACTATAATTAATTTTTTAAAAATAAAATGGGGGTACTCAATATAATTTTAAAAATTAAATATAAACATTAATGTATAATATATGATATACATCATATATTGGCACTTCAATTAAATATATAATTCTAACAATATAATTATATATTTTTTTTATTAATAGAATGGGGGTACCCAATCGGGTATCGGGTACCCCACCCCAATACCCGATACCCGACCCCCAAAATTTCGGGTACCCCCATAAATACTCGATCGGGTTGGGGGATTAAAAATACCTGACCCGAATAGGAAATACCCGATTGAGATGGGTCGGGTATAGGGGTACCCGAACCCGATGCCCACCCCTAGTCTCAATCCCTTGTTCAAGGGATCCAGAAGCATAAAGTCAATATCAACATGCTCTATCATAATGGTACCATTTTTAACCAAATCTCTGATAGCAAAATATTTAATCTCTATATGTGTAGATGCATTAGAGGACTTATTATTCCTTGAAAAGAACACAGCAACAGCATTATCACAATAAATCCTCAATGGCCTAGAAATCGAATCAACAACCAAAAGTCCTGAAATGAAGTTCTTTAGGCATACAGCATGCAGGGCTGCTCCATAACAAGCAACAAACTCAGCTTGCATAGTTGATGAAGCGGTAAGCATCTGATTGACACTTTTCCAGGAAATAGCTCCACCTGCCATTTTAAAAATATAACCCGAAGTGGATCTCAAGTCACTGGGACAACCAGAAAAATCAAAATCTGAGTATCCAATAACCTTAAGACAATCAACTTTTCTATATACGAGCATGAAGTCTCTAGTTTTCTTCAAATATATCAAAATTTTCTTAACAGCCACCTAATGTTCTTGTCCTAGATCAGAGAGATAGCACCCAAGAACACCAATAACGAAGGCTATATCAGGCCTAGCAGACTTGTGCATACATTAGACTATCAACAGTGCTAGAATAATGAATATTTTTTATGGACTCTTGCTCAAGTTTGTTCTTAAGGCACTGTACAATGCTAAGTTTATCACCTTTCACAATAGGTACATCACCAGTTTTACAATCCTACATGTTAAATCTAGCCAAAACACGATCAATGTAACTCACTTGAGAAAGTCCTAACAAGCTTCAAGTTCTATCACGGTGGATCTCAATTCCAATAACAAAGGATGCATCACCAAGATCCTTCATATTAAAATTATGACATAACATTTGCTTAGTCTCATGGAGCAAACCCAAATCACTACTAGCAAGTAAAATATCATCAACATAAAGTACCAAATATATGAATTTGCTCCCACTAGTCTTGAGGTAAATATAATGGTCCACTTTAGTTTCCTCAAAGCCTAATGAAGTCAGTACTTTATCAAACTTCAAGTACCACTGTCGAGAAGCCTATTTAAGGCCATAAATTAACTTATTCAGCTTACACACTAGGTGCTCCTTTCCTTCTTGAATAAAACCCTCGGGTTGAGTTGTATAAACTTCTTCATCAAGGTCACCACTAAGGAAAGCTGTCCTAATATCCATTTGGTGGAGTTTCAAGTCAAAATGTGCTACTAAACTCATAATGATCCTGAAGGAATCTTTTAGGAAACAGGAGAGAATGTGTCACCATAATCAATTCTAACTCTCTAGGTAAAGCCTTTAGCCACAAGTCAAGCCTTAAGTCTCTCAATCTTCTCTTTTGAGCCTTTCATGGTTTTAAACACCCTTTTGCAACCTATAGTCTTTGACCTTGAGGCATATCAACTAACTCTCACACATTATTTCCTTTCATTTAGTGAATTTTATCCTTCATATCACTAAACCACAAGTCTGACTACGGAGAGGACATAACATCATAATAGCTTATAAGATCAACTATAGGATTAACATTATAATTACTTGCCAAAAGATACACATAGTAGTCATCTGGAATTGTTGGACGTCTTTCTCTAGGAGAATGTCTTGGAGCTATTTGATGGACATGATTTTGAGGTGAATCAATATTCAAATCAGACTCTATGCTAGCATTAGGTATAGCTATTTGTTTATAAGGATCATCAACTTAATACGCAACGGGTAAGGAAAGTGTAATAGATTCAATCCGATCATCAACAACTTTAGGATGGGAACATTCACCCCCATCAGGTATATCATGCTCTAAGAACTAAGCTATTTGAGACTCAACCACTCAAGTTCCATGTGAAGGACAAAAGAATCTATATCATTTAAAATGATTTGGATACCCAATGAAGTAGCCACAAGTAGATCTAGGTTCAGTCTTTTTCTCAAAAGGATTATAAATTTAACCTCAACAGGACATCCCCTCACACGAAAATGGTTTAAACTAGGCTTTCTACCAAACCACAACAATTCAAAAGGTGTTTTAGGAACTAATTTGGTAGGAACATGATTAAGAATATACATAGCAGTTCTTATGGCTTAATCCCAAAGAATATTAGGTAACTCCCATCAACTCATCATGCTCCTTATCATTTTAGCTAGGGAGCGATTACGCCTTTCAACTAAACCATTTTTCTTAAGACTCCCAAGCATAGTATATTGAGCAATAATTTTATATCCTTTTGTTAATATTTGGCACACAGTCCCATATGTTACCCAGTCTTATTATGTTTGCCCCTAATACAATCAACACAAAACTCCATATCTCCAAAATTAAGACTAGAAGAATGCCTTCTTTTATTAGTCTTTCATTCCTATCTTTAGAAACATAGTCAAGACATTTATGCCATAATATGGAAGAATCATTACTTAGGGGTCTTTTAGACACAATATTTTCAATATTAAAGAATGAATAAATTTGATTAGAAGCCAAAAACATATATAGGCTATTGGACAAAAAGTCACAACCAATAATTTTAGTCCAACATAAAATTGACCTTTACTTTGCCTAAATAGATATCACAACCCAAATTGCCCAAAACAAAAATAGAAATTAAGTTATGAGTGAAAGTTGGTACATAGAAAATATTTTCCAAAGCAAGCAAGGCTATTTGTCCATTCTCCCTCTTAATTTTCTTTTCCTCAAAGACACATTTGGAAATAATGTTAAGAATATTCCATAACTCATTTTGGGTATTGTAGGCCATTTTGGTTGGGCTAAATTCCACAAGCAAGGAACTGAGAGCAACGTGAACAATATTGTTATTAGGAAGGAAAATATCAAGATCTTTGAGTTTTTGAACTAAATATGAACAATTTTTCAAAAATATACTCTCTAACTCCATCAGAATTATTATATTGCCAAATTACTCATTAGATTCCCAACCTCAAACTTATCAGATACTTGATACATTTATTCTACTGTGTGGAAAAATTCCCTAGCATTATTAATATCAGGATGTGCACTAACTAAATGCTCTCCAGTTGAATTTCTCATAGCTAGAAGACTTAGGCAATTGGATCCCTCTCACTAGGCATAAACTCTTTTTGCAGCGTCAGAATCATTATCAGAAAGTTGGGGAGGTTAATCGTCCCAAGAAGCTATATTAATATCAACTAATCCTACAACAAATTCAATTTCATACTTTCATCTTTTATAATTTCCACCATTCAACACTCAATAGTAGCACTATCATTGTTCAAATTTACAGTAATTGACCAAAACAACAAGAATGCAACAAATCATTATTAATAATAGACAATTAACAAGAATAAGCTTAGACAATAGAGCTTAATTCCTCATAGAGTTCTCGTGAGTCATGACAAACTCCCCTTTGGGCGAAGAATGCCACATACACAAGGCCTCCCGTGCAAGAACGGTACAAAAATATACTAATTGTTGAAGAGTCGCCTCCTTTGGGAAACAAATCTTCTAAATTAATATATCCCCATCAATATGTTATGTACCAATAAAACCAATTATCACACATATCTAACCCCCTTCGGACATGTAAGAATGCATAATAATACCAAGTCGAGATATACATGCCACAAATTTTACAAGTCTCAATAAATAGAACACTTTGGTGTAACTATTTATTTCAACCTATAAAATAAACACATAACCGAATTCAATCATTAATTGCCCAACTTGCACACGTACAATATGTATGCAAGGCTCCCATAAAATTAAGTACTAAAATATATGTACTTTCAAGAGTTTTGAGTAACATTATAGCATTCAAGTTTTGAGCCACCACATTCTGTTTTCATTACATAGTTAACAAAAGATATGTTCAAGAAAATTTTCAAGACACTTTAATTAGCCACATAAGTAAAGCCACATTAATATAGCAAGAGAAAAAATGAAATCTGTCAATCTGGTTTGATGTACATATTTGGCAAAGACAAAACAAAATCCATCCATACAAGATATATATATATATATATCCGTTTATCTATCTATTCATACAATATATATATATATGTATATTAGTCCAGTAATCAAATACAAAACAATTACCAAACACATCAAAATACGCTAATAAATTTAAAACATATCCAACAATCATGCCAAAAATATACCCAACAGTACCCATATATGCATATGATGAATTTTATAAATAGGCTCTCTCAATATTTGGATTCAAGACTTGAACTCAAAAATAAATACTATTCATCCTTGATCATAAAATCGATATAAACAAAATTTTATAATGGTAAAATAAGAGATCTAAGAAATACAATCAACAAAGCGGGTCCTGATTCATAGATATATGGCTCCAATACTAACTATAAGAAATAATTTAACCAAAGATGCAAATATCCATGAAATCAAAACACCATAAATAGATTGATTTATTCACATACCTATTTGAGCTATGAGATTGGTGATCAATAATTCATGCAATTTCACAATTGATTGTTAAGTCTTCCTCTCCTTCTCACACAAACAACTTGACAACTTTAATGGGATAGCAATATCAAAACATGGAGTGGAGAGGGGATCTAGCCACAATATATATAAGATAAAATCCTAAAGAGCCCTCCCATCACGGGCTTCTAAGATTGGACCTACATCAGCTGTCATACCAAGTCTGTTTAGAAAAAAGCTTTACAATATTGGGTCAAAATATTAAGTCCTATAAGTTTATCTCATTAACTGTATTAATTTAGCCCATTTTTATTTTATTAGAAAACAAATTCAACTAATATAAGTCCACATATTAAAATAAAATTCCAACACTCTCCTCCAGCCTTCTGATTCTTGGAGGCAACCCACAAACATAGTCCTGAGCCTTATGCCCTTCTGCAGATAATCCCATTAGATTCGCCACTTTCCATCTACCAACCAAGTGTTCTAGTATGTCGGCGTAGTCTCTCGCTGTATAGACACCAAGACGTTGGGCCGCGGCCGAAAAGTGTTCAAAAAGGTTATCATCACGGCCATCATACATTAAGTGCGCCGGCATGGTGATTTTCTTCCTCATCATGTCGGCAAAAGCTAGCACAGTCCCATAGGGATCAATCTCAAATAACTTTTCGACTATCTTTGTGCATGCAGTTTCATGACGCTTCATCTGCGGCAATAGTACCACATATTTGAGCCACTTTCATGTCACCATGCTCCCTGGCGAGTCAGGCGGTGTTGCCATGCATGGGAGATGAAAGTAGCCCCTTCTTGGAAGGATGTGTATATAAATCCAAGTATGGGTGTTTTCCGTCCTTGGATCCTGAAGATGTTTGGACCGACATAAAAGATGAAAAGGAGTCAACATCACATGTTCAGGAAACTACTGATTTTCTAACTCAGATTTCAAGTTCCAACTCAAACCAATTTCTGGGAAGTCAAGTGCATATCATAATAGCAATGAGAAAAGAATTCCAATAACAGAATATAATAGATTATAGGATAATAAGACACATGATAACAAAAAAACATTAATAGTCAGATAGTAAGACAAGACTCACCATTCCTAGCAAAATTTTCTCTAAATTTTTTCTTTAATATAATAATTATTATAAATTTTTATTTTATGTAACTGCTATCTTCATAATTATACAAATTACAAATTTATTTTAGATGCATGTCAATTTTTAGTGTAATAAACGTGAAAATATATATGTACAAATAATATGATTACTCAAAAATATTTTATGCTCGCAGAAGTTCCATGTTACTTACTGTTAGTTTAATTAAAAAAATATTTGAATCCATTTTCTATGGTACTATGGGTGAATTAAGTATAATACTATAGTAAAATCTTCACAAAATATAATGTCTTCCACAATAATATCTTATGGGTGAATTTTCCAATAACAAGATTTCATATTGTTGATTAAATACGAGATAAGATTATTTACTACTACTTCAAAATTACTAATAATATAAAAAAATTAACAAGACCATGTTTTTCTTTTGGGTTAATTGAATTTTACTTCCTTGTGAAAATTAAAATTAACAGAAAACCCCCTAGTAAAAAAAATAGGCATTGTGTTCCCTGTATTTCTAAAAATATAGCTCACTACCTCCTTCTGACCATTTGTTTTTATTTTTTGATTGTAAAGAGAAAATTACCTTCGTATATTCTTGGAACTTGACTAGCCTTAGTAAATCTTTTAAAATAATTTTATATAAATAAATATTCAATAAAAATATTGTCTTGATACTTAATTGTTAGTCTAATAATATTTTGGCGGTTCATCAGGGTTTTAGTTTTAAAGTCATACCAAATATAAAATCATTAATTATATGTTTTTAATTCATATTCTTAATTTTAAAATTTTTTAGCTTTTAATATTAGAATTATTTTATAAGATATAAAATTTTAAAATATTTTTTTATAAATGAAAATTATTTTGATATTAATTATTAGCCTTATAAAATTTTGATGGTCCATTGGATTTTAGTTTTAAAATCATAACAAATATAAAATTATCAATTATATACATATTTTAATTTCTATTTGTAATTTGTATATTTTATATAAATATATAATGTATATTACTTAATTACTATATTATTTTTTATGTGTTAATTACCAAATTAATAATTTAATAAATAATAAAATGCAAATGCAAATGTGATTTTATTCTTTACATTTACATTATTTATTATTTTGATATTTAATTGTTAGTCTTATAAATGATTTAATCTTACATTTTTTATTACTTCAATAATTACTTCTTAGTCTTACAAATAATTTAGTTTTACGTTATTTATTATTTTAATATCTAATTTTACATCATACGATAAATGATTTGTATATAGTTTTTTAAAGAAATTTGTATAGTTAAAAATTTAATTAAAATATTATGTTGGTATATAATTGTTAATTTTATAATTTTAATGTGTTGTTGTATTTTAGTTTTAAAATTATACCAAATGTAAAATCATTAATTATATATGCTTAAATTTATATTATTTTTAATTCATGATGTTTAGTTATATATTTGTATTTATTATTTAAATAATAGACTATATTTTAAATTTTAGTTGTCAACTTAAAAATTAATAAATAAATGCAAATGTAATTTTATTTTTTAATATTACATTATGTATTATTTTTTATATTAAAACTATTTACAAATCAAATTATCGAATAAAATAAAAAATTAAAATAAATTTATTTAATAAACTTAATCTAATTGGAACAATAAAATTTTCAACATTCAATAAGTTTTTTTTCAATATTCAATAAGTTATTTTAACATAATGAAATAAGAGAAAATAAGAGTAAGAAAATACGTATATAAAATTAAAATTAAGAATTAAAAGTTAAACTGTATAAAATTAATAATTTGATTTTTTTTTTATTTTAAGGAATAAGAGAAGAAATGAATAAAAATAAGAACTATAATTTGTCCAACTCTTATATACTCAATAATAAGGGTAAAATGGACAATATACATGCCAAAATGCATCCCTCCGTTGCAAAACCCGAAAGTGAACTATACTTGCAGACGGAGGTGTTAGAATGCTTATTTCGTTTTTTCAAAAATGGGTTAGTGCCTGTTTTTTTTATTATAAGGGGATTCTGTCAATTTCAATTTTCACAGGGTGTAGATTGCAATTCACCCTTTTTCTTTTTAAACTTTTTAGATAATTGTAGCCAATCTTTGCTAATTATTCATGATTAAACATCCCACGTTTTGAGAAGTTGAAGAACCCAAATTAAAAGAAATGCTTCTTAACGAAGAAAATTATGTGAAGAGCAGACAGAGTGGATGTTGAATTTATTCCTGGAAAATGTGAAAAGCGGGACATGGATTAGAGAATGGAATAGAGGATCCAAAGTATGTATTGAATGCCATTTTTGAAACAGCATAATTTGTTCATACTCACTTTGGATCCTCTATTCCATTCTCTATTTCATCTCATATTCCAACATGTTTTATTTGTGATAAGTGTATCTGATTCTCAATCAATTATTTTTATAAAAAAAAATTTTAATACACATGTCATATATTTATAAAATGGAATAGGAGATTGAATAGAGGATCCAAAGTGGTCCATACTTGGGGCCATTCTTTGCATCTCCATGCACTTTGGATTCTCTATTCCATCTCCTATTCCTATATGCTGTATTTATGCCAAGTGTATCTAATTCTCAATAAATCATTTTTATAAGAAATTTTTTTTAATACACATGTCATATACTTATATGCCAAGTGTATCTGATTCTCAATGAATCATTTTTATAAGGAAATTTTTAATATACATGTCATATATTTATAAAATGGAATAGGAGATGGAATAGGAAATGGAATAGAGGATTTAAACCGCTCAATGCATACTCTAAGGTTTTGGCCAAACGTTACAAAGGGCATAGCCTAAGTGTTAATTGTTTTAGCCCAGGCTTCACTCAGACTAGCTCCATGCACTGGTGGCAAAAGCACACACATGGTGTAATGCCTTAGAATTTCTTTTTATATTTAATTAAATATTTTATTTTATTTTATTTTTACTTCATGTATTATTTAAAAAAATGAAAATATATATCATTAAATTATCTCTTAATCAAATAGTGATAACTATTATTTAGGTCATATATATATATATATTAGATATTCCAAATTTTGGAAGAATAAGTCATAATTCCACTATAATTAATGTGATATTATTACTAGAAATTAATAATTGAGACTTTAGGAATTAATAACAAGGACATTAGATTTATAATAGGATTATCCTAGTCCTAACAGGAAAATAACTAGAGGTTTAGTTGAAGTAAAACACTTCTCCCACAATCTAAAAAACCTACTCCTACTATTCAAAAAAAAAAAGAAAAACAAAAATGAAAACGGCATAATGAGAAGAAGGAGAAAGAGAGGAAGAAGGTATAGACGGCTGCAACACCATCAAAAGAGGTTTAGTGTTTTTTTTTTGGTTGATTGAAGAAATTATGGGTGAGGATTTTAATGGGTGAATTGCATTTTACCACCCTGTGTTATCCGTAAATTGCAAAAAAAACTCCTATGAAAAAACAATAGGCAACGCACCTCCTTGTGATTTTAAAAAATAGGCACACCGCCTCCCCTATGTGATTTGCTACAATTTAACCATAATTTTAATGTCTAAAGACTATACTACCCCTAATTCCTTCATATATTGTCAATTTTATTTATTTATTCTTTTTAAATATATTTTTATATATCTTTTTCATCTCCTTCATACCAATTTTTTTATTTTTAAATTTAAAAACTGTTTTTAATTTATATATACAAATATAAATATATAATATATAATATAATAAACATAATATAATATATATAATATAATACATTATAAATACATAAATATTTATGTATATATTTATACATAATATATATTACTAAATAGACATTTTATATTATATTTTATATAATAAACCCCAACCCCACCCCCACCCCCATCTTAAAATTTTATCTATAAAATTTAAATAACTTTTGTTTATATCTTTTCTCTTTCTAATTATTTATTTCAAATTAAATATTATATATATTTATGAAAATATATATTATATTTATATACATATATTTTTATCTCCTTCATACCAATTTTTTTATTTTTAACTTTAAAAACTGTTTTTAATTTTTTGGTTTATTCATCTTTCTAATTTATTCTTTTTTTATTTATATATTATATACAAATAAAATATATAATATATAATATAAAACATAATTAACATATATATATATATAATACATTATAAATACATAAATATTTATGTATATATTTATACATACTATATATTACTAAATAAATATTTTATGTCATATTTTATATTATATTTTATGTAATAATATTTTATAAAATTTAAATAACTTTTGTTTATATCTTTTTTCTTTCTAATTATTTATTTCAAATTAAATATTATATATATTTATGAAAATATATATTATATTTATATACATATATATTTTTTATAAGATGTTTATATTTATATATTTATTACCATATATATGATAATATATATAATAATATATACATTATAATACATATATGATAAAATATATAATAACATATAGTTTATATATGATAATATATATATATAATTATTTAATAATCTACCCCCAACCCACCCCCCATCCCCTCTCCCAAACCTTACGGGCTGCCATGGCAGCATTGTGGCCAGATCTGGCCCAGATCTGGCCACTGGCCACAATGGCCAGCCATGGCCACAGTTTTCAATTTTTTTTTATTTTTTATTTTTCAGGCGGCCATGGCAGCATCCATGGCCGCTTGACCGTTGCTTGAACGAGGCGGCCGCCATGGCCGCTTTCGCCGGCGGCCATGGCCGCCGCTGGTGTGGTGGGGGGAGGGGTTGGGTGGGTTGCCGGGGTGGGTAGTGGGTTATATATATAAATATGTATATATAATACATATACATATATTTTATATATAAATATGTATATGTAGATATATATAAATATATTTTTATATTTTATATATATATATTTTTAGATAAAAGTAATGTGAACCGTCAATTTTTTTTAATAAATCCAACGGTTGATTTTAAGGGGCAAAATTGACATTTCATCACCAAAAATCTTAGAGCCAACCTCACTTGCCACGCGTGATTTGCACCGTCAGTCAGATGGGGGTAATTTGCTATTTTTTTAAAAACATAGGGGGGACATTGCCTATTGTTTTTTCATAAGGGATTTTTTTGCTCTTTTCCATTATCACAGGGGGGTAAAACCTAATTTACCCGGATTTTAATTGGTTGATGATAAATCAATTTGATAGTGTTTCATGAATATGGAAATTGACCCAACAAAGACGCGAAGGAGAAAGACGTCAATAGAGAAAGGAATAAGGAAAGAGGGGCGGACTAGGTTTTGGGTAAGGGATTTTTTTGTCTTTTGTTTGTGTGTGTGTAGTGTATATATATTACATGGGCTAAATACGCATAACCCCCCTGTGAAATTCAAAATTGCCACAAAATTTTCTATGTAAAAAATGGAGTCTGTTTAGTACTATATATTTTGTCAAAATTGCCTCACTCGCCCCATGTCCACTTTTTGGTTTAAAAAAAAAAAAAAAGAAAATACCCAAATTGCCCTTATGTGTGTTGAGGAAGATTTTGGCCAATCTTACAATTTTCTCTCAGTTTTTTCTTCTTACCTTTGGCATATTTTAAATTATATACTCAATATTAAAATAATAAATATATCTAAAAAAATTTAATTTATTTTTTTTAAATTAAAAATAATTTAATTTATTTTTTAAAAATTAAAAACCCGAAACCCTAAAATCATTTTGGAGAAACATAACCAAACATATCCTCATTTTCCCTCAATAACTTTCATTTTTCAAAATATACATACATATGTTATATATAGACATCATATATATTTTATTATTATTCTAACAATAAAAAAATCACTCAATTCCATTTTAATTCCAAAAACCCAACAAAAAAGTATTGACTTGACTTTTTTAGTAAAAAATGTCTCCCCCCAAAACATAAACAAACATACTAAAACACAAGTTTCATATTCTCTAATAATTCAATCTTTCCAAAACACATAATAAATACATAATAAAATCACACGAAAAACATAGCCAAACATTCCCATAGATTTTTAAGTTTTGCTTAAGAATATTAAATTTATAAATAGGTCTAAAATAATTTAATTCAATTTAAATAAATTTATCTATTAATTAAATTTTTAATAATTATTATTACTATAAAAAGAATATATATATATGTACATATATATATAATTACAGTACCCTTTTCGTCGGTCGCTGCTGCCCAACAACTATCGGCGGCTACATGGAAATTTAATCCCCCACCTCTTCTTTTTTCCCTTCAAGACATCTTTTCCCCACAACCCTAGCCATCGTTGGCCAACAGTTGTCGCTAAGGCATGCAACTGCTGGCCAATGGCTTCCCTCAGCCAATCCGTAGTCCTTCCCCCAATAGACCTGGCAAATGTGTACCCGCAGGTAACCCAAGAACGGGTAAGAATGGGTTGGGTAAATTTACCCGTAGGTAAAATTACCCATTTTTTATTGGGTACGAGATAGTGGACCCATTACCCACGACTATGGGTAATGGGTAACCCACGGGTACCCGTACTATTTTTTTAATTATTTTTTTATTTTTTTATTTTTAAAGAAAAATTAGTATTTTTTTTAAATTTACATAATATTATTTAAATGTTAGGTGTTACCTAAATAAAATAAATAAAAGAGGCTACAAATTTCAAATATTATATTGAACAAATATTTTAAAGCATGTCAAATGTTTTGGTTTGAAAACTACAACTTAAATATTTAAACATATACTAAATTTAAGTTATATTACATTTCGAAGTTTAAATTTAAATTTCATTATATGTCAAAAGTTTTTTGAACTAAAAGTTTAAATACCACTTAAATATTGTTGATATCATTAACAAAAAAAAGTGTTACACCTTCCAAAATAGTTGCAAAAATTAGAGAAAAATTAAAAATTAAAATATAAATAATTATTCATGGGTTACCCGTGGGTACCTGCGGGTTGTACCAAAAAATGGCAGGTAATTAGACGGCGGATAAAATTACCCGCATTTTATTGGGTATAGAAAATGAGGCCCATTACCCGTATTTTTTTGCGTACCCACGTGGGTTTGGGTAATTTTTTGCCGGGTTTATCCCCCTCTCCCCCCATCTCTCCTCTTTCTTCCCAAAACCCCCTCTCCACAACCTTGGCCCCTGCTAGCAGGCGGTGGTGCGTAGGCTTGACAGCTGCCATAGAATCGACAGATCTAGACTGGCCAGATCTACCAGCTAGGGCAGGGCTGCCTGGCCCATGGATGCCAAGGCTGATGGGTCCCATTCGTGGATGCGAGTCTTCGCTTGACGATTGTGGGTGGTGGTGCCGACGAAATGTACAGGGATGTTGTAGGCGGAGATGAGGCGGGATAGGTGGAGGAGTTGGTTGAGATGGCCTTGCGTCGGTAGCAGCACCATGACCATAGGCAGGCGGAGCTCTTTGCCGCCGTTTTGGAGGCATGGGCTTGGTTGTTGCAACCAAGGCAGATGTGCTGGCCATAGCTGCCATGGCCATGGTAGCGAGGTTGTGTTGTGGAGAGGGTGCGGGTTGGCCGTTGGGGGTGGTATATATACATATTTATATTTATATATTATATATATGTATATAATATGTATTTAATATATATGTATTAATATATTATATATATGTATTTATATACTATTTTTATATATCATATATATGTTTTTGTACATTTTATGTTTTTTTTTTGCATTTTTAATTTTATTATTTAATTTTTAAACTTCAGATTAAAAAAGGGCCAATTAGACCCCCCAAGGGCATTATGGGCAATTCATAGGCAAATTTGCTATTCCTACCCACACACTCAGCGCGTAACCCCCATCTGGGGGTATGAGGCAATTTTGACAAAACAAAGGATACTAAACAGACTTCATTTTTTACATAGGAAGTTTTATGGCAATTTTAAATTTCATAGGGGGGTTATGTGTATTTTCCCCTATATTAAGCATCAACACATAAATCCCATTACAAGGAATAGGCGTGAGTACGTAGATATTCATATAACCATGTATCATTTTTTTTTCCTCTTTTGTCTTTTCCTTTTGTCTTGTCCACATCATAATAGTACACAAATGTCATACTCAATTAAAGATGAAAGAGAAAACTTTCTTGTCACATGTGTGATAGAATATATATATATATATATAGACTTGACCATATATATGTTTGGATATATATGTATATAGATTTGATGGGTTTAGTTTATGCATAAATATATATATATCTGTGTGTGTGTGAGTGTGTGTGACAAGTTATTTAGTGTATGTGTATTTGTGTGCATATATAGACCTTTAAAGAATCTTTCATACCCATTAAATATACATATCATGATAGGAAAGCAAATACACACATTCACACATATATAGCCTGGACTCCAATATATATATATATATATTTTGAGATACGTATCATTGAATATTCTACTATTTATCAGTACTTTTGAAAAAGAAAGGGTAACGGTTGGATTTTTAATGGTTAAATTGATTTTAATGGTTAAAAGTTATTCTTCAACTTTCTGTAAAACTATTCTTAATTTTATTGCTATTTCTTTTCTTCTTTTAATGGAATGTAAACAAGAGTTAAGGCAAGTTTTGGTTACTATGATGTTTTTCTAAATTCATGAAAACAATTTTCTTTTTCTTTTCTTTTCTTCTTTTGTTGATAGGAATTTTAAGATTTATTTGCTATTAAATTCTAGAATTTATTTAGGTTAATTTTCTTACTTACAATTTTGGGATTTTGAATGGACTTTAAATAAGAATATATATATATATAGTAAATTATTTTAGTACCAATTAAGATTGTTAGGTTTAAGTTACTACAGGATTATGGCACCTATAAAACTAGTTCTAAGCAAATTTTGTCTTGCTAGTCATTTAAATTAGTGATTAATGTGCTTATTAAATGAATCAGGTGCCCAACTACTGATCCTGAGTGACTATGAGATAGGTGATTGACCTTTAAAAAAGATTACAAAGGTGAGTTCCTAAACTTACATATAATATATAATAATACATTTCAAAACCCAAAAAGTTATATATACTGTAATGCATTCCATGAAACTTTTCTTCAGCTTACACTGCACTATAATTATACTCCACTGCACATATTAATTTCTTTATTTTATTTCGTGATGCAAGAAAATCAATTTCTTTTAAAGCCATTGATATTATTTCAGCATGGTTTTAGACTAGTAGTTAAATACAATTATCAACACTGATACTTGGATTTACTATTATTGCTACTATTACTATTAGTTGGAACCAACTTGGTTTGGGAGTGCGAGGGACTTCACTGGGCAGCAGTGGACTTGCCAATTGAATCCCAATCTCCCATGGCCTAATCCCTCTAGCACACAACAGAAGTCGTTTGTGGCTGAGGTGGATCGTAGGATTTTTCGAGGACCAAGGCTCGGCCACTGTTTGGTAAGGTCGCACCTTGCCGAAAGCGATAAGGGACTATTACGGTGGGAGTCATAAGGTTGATTGGCTACATCAAACACTAGTTTGATCATCACATTTAATTGTTAGTTTATTAAAAAATATTTACCATTATATTCCATTTCACTAATGTGTAATGCATAACTACTTTTCACTATCTCATCAAACGTTTATAACTATTTTTGATTGTTATTCAAGTGTTTATAACCGTTTCTCACTATTTTTGTCAAGCATTTATCACTGAACATCTTTTGATTATGATATATTTTTGAACTTATATTGCACACACTTGGCATTCACTCAGCCCTTTACTCACACTTTATTTTTCTTGTCCTTCCTTCTGAAAGATCTAGACCCTAACCTAAGTGAGTAGGTGGACCCGCTTTTGATAAGAATCAAAGCTGAAGTGTTATTTTGGGATTTTTTTTTTCCAGTGGTTTTAGTATCATTACTCTTTTGGTTTTATTAGTTTGTTTTCTTTTAATGAAATTCTAGTTGAAGATAGAGGATTGATTATTTTGAGCTTTGCCATGCTTGAGATTTATTTGTCTATTAGGAATATTTGAAGTTTTATTTATGATCATGATTTTGATTGTCGGCCTATGTATAATGATTGAATTTCACATCTCGAGATTAGACCTTATGGTTCAATTTTAGGCATGACAGAGTAGTATCATAGCCTAGGTTTTGAACTTAGGCTACGTCGGGATAAGATCCTTGGACTATGGAATTTAGGCTTAGAACTTTTAGGAATTTATTTGAGTATTTAGCTTCAACCACTAAAATGATTGATCGAATTTTATTTAGTATCGAGGTTGTGGAGGATTATTATTAGGTATGCCAATTGGTACTACCGAAAACTTTTGATACTTGACGACAAGATTCATGACATATTATAAGACTTAGATTAGAAATATTTTAGGATTTGATAGTTTTCTCCCCTTTGAGAATTGTGAATGCTTAGCTATCTTTTGAAACGACGACTTAGTATACTTTGATATTTTCTTTTATTAATCTAGGTTTATTTTGATAAGATGGTGAGTCAAAACCCACATAAGTCAGTTCATCATTTAGATACTTCACCTCGCATGATTAAGGTTAGAGGAAGTGAGTAGTACAACTCTAGATGCAAGCAATCCATTTCTTAGAAATTCAATGCACCTCGAAATGATTACCCAAACTTAATTGTGCATCAGCTTGAGGATGATAAGGACCACCATAAAAGAGAACACCTTCGCTATAAGAATAGATGTGAAGAGTTAGAACAACAACTAGAAGTCTGTTGAATCGCTGAAACAATGAGTTATAGGAGCAATGTCGTCGAGATCAAAATGTGCTTAGGGAAGCCATGAAAGGCCTTAATGTAACCCAACATTTGTTAGCTCGTTTTATTAATGAGTCGGTAGAAGAGGATCCATAAGAAGAGCCAACTGAGGAAGAGCCTAGTGAGGAGAATGAAGAGGACATCAAGGAAGACTTTGAAGAAGCGAGCTCGAATGAGGATATGGACGAGATGAAATCAAATGAGGGCACTGGTAAGAATTAGAATAGCAGAATTATCCTCCCGAATTGGATAGGACTTTTATTTTGAAATTTCTATTGTGTTATTTCAGTAAATTAGGTTTTTCTATTTAGTAGTTGCGATGACTTACACTCTTTATATGATAATAGTTCGTCTATGTGAGCCTGGGAAACTAATAATTGAACTAACTAGGGAATGAAAGTCAACTGGAATGACTTTGATTTTAAGGCACTAAGAACAACTAAGACATGATACCTAGCCTACCTGATCAATGATCTAAGGACAAAATTAAGATTGATGAAGTTCTTGTGTCGCGAATTTTCCTAATATATTCCCTGAGGAATTAACTTTGCTACCCCCAAATTGTGAAGTAGAATTTTCCATTGAAGTATATTTTAGAAACAACCCCAATATCTAAGGCACCATATAGGATGACATTAGTCGAACTTAAGGAACATAAGGTACAGTTGCAAGAGATACTTGAAAGTATATTTGATCAAGTTCATCTGCTTAAGGAAACCCAGTGGTCTTTTTTTTTTTTTAATAATGAAGAAGGATGAGACTTTGAGGATGTATATAGACTACTAAGGCTTGACTAACGTTACGATTAAGAATAAATACCCCTTGCCAAAATAGAGAAATTTTGATCAATAACAAGGATCTTAGGTTTATTTCAAAATGGAGCTTAGATAAGGGTACTAGCAGCTAAAGATTAGAGAGAAGGATATGTTTAAGACAACACTGAACACTCAATATGGTCATTTTGAGTTCACAGTAATGCCATTTGAATTGACTAATGTACCTGGGGCATTTATGGATTTAGTGCATTATATGTTTAGACCATATCCAAACCAGATTGTGGTTGTTTTGTTGATAATATTTTGGTCTATCGAAAGAGTGATAAGGAACACGAAGAACGCTTGATGATAGTATTCCAAACAATTTGAGAACAAAAACTTTTTGTTAAGTTCAATAAGTATGAGTTTTGGCTTGATAATATAGCTTTTTTAGGTCACATCATTTCTAAAGGTGAGATCACAGTTGATCCATCCAAAATTGAAGCAATAGTATAATAGAGAAGATTGGAAATACTGACTGATATGAATAGTTTCTTACGATTGATAGGTTGCCGTAGGAGGTTTGTGCTAGATTTCTCAAAAATAGCAGCTCCATTATTCCGATTGGCACAAAAGAAGGTGTCGTTTAAGTGGGCTGAGAAATATGAGGTTAATTTTCAAGAGCTTAGGTTACCATTTTAAACTAAGATGTATGTTTGAAATTTTTGGTGAACTTAGAGAACAACATCTTAAGTTGAGAATTAGAAGTTTTGGGATATATTTTGATATTGAGGACAACTATTTGACTTTGAGAAAGGAATGCTAAATGAAATAATGGTCTTCTATGATCATAAGTTTATGCGACCAGATATCTAATGAATGTTTTCTCATATTTACTGATTGAATCTAGAAAGGTGCCAAACATAAGAATTGTGGGTCTATTTGTTAGGTGTTTATAGATGCTTGAATCATCTCAATCCGATAAATATAGAGTAAGTTATCACCAAAATACTAAGATGTGTCCAGCAAAAAGATACAGGATTTTAGTTTCTCGAAAATGGATATTTGTGACTCCTTTACAACTTCTTCCCAACAGAATTAAGCAAAATGATCAATATATGAATCTTAAGTATATTTCTTAGTTTTTATTGCCACCTAAATCACCTCAATCCTATATATAGAGAGAAAATTATGATGAAAATACTAAGGTATCAAATTTGGAAATACATAATTTTAATTTTCGAAAATAGATTATTTTGACTCTTTTTACTACCCGATCTCAATAGAATTAAGTAAAGTGATCAACAAAGAATTTGTATCTTTATCTCTTAGGAATTTATATTCATATGAATCACTTCAATTTGATATATAGGGAGAAACTTATTATTAAAATACAAAGGTGTGACAAGACATAAAATACAGGACTTTGATTTTCTTAAATAGGATATTGTGATGCCTTTTACTACTTGATTTAGATTTAATTTGGAAATTTGATCAGCATGTTAATTGTAGATCCGTGTCTTAGGGTTCTATATTCATTTTAATCACCTTAATCCGATGTATATGGAGAAAGTTATGACCAATATACTAAGACGTGTCAAGTCAAGAAATACATACTTCGATTTTTTGATAACAGATATTGTGATGCTTTTTATGGCTTGAACCTTATGGAACTAAGAAAAGAGGTCAGCATATGATTTATAGCTCTACCTGTTAGGTTTCTATAAGCACTTGAATCACCCTAATTCGATATATATGGAAAACGTTATAGCGAGAATACTAAGATATGACAAATTTGAGGCCTCTTATACTTCAATATATCACCATCTGAATATTCTTCACATTTATGAACCTTAGGCTCAATTTTTCTCCTCAATGTCGGCTTACTTGGACTGCAATATCAACATAAAAGTTTTAGGTCTCTCTCCTAGTTTTCCAATACCTCAAGAAAATTAAAACTATATGAGCAACTATCCAACTCATGACTTATAACTAAGCAGATGGTAGAAGAAGGTTTTTGGAATTTAGTGTTGGGGGTTATGAAGTTTCCAAAGGTGTCACTTAGAAAGGGGTTTATAAGGATTGATAAAGGAGGAAAGTTGAAACCTCAGTTTGTTGGCCCTTTCAAAATAGTGGAGAGCATTGAAGCAATAGCTTATCGAATACTTCTACCACCAAACCTTAAAGGGATACATAATATCTTCCACATGTCACAATTAAAGAAATATTACCTAGAACTCTTCGGTAACTCAAATTAGAATTTGGGGACCAAATTCCTTTAAGGGGGTGGGATGTAATGCCTTAGAATATCTTTTTAGATTTAATTAATTATTTTATCTTATTTTATTTTTACTTCAGGTATTATTTAAAAAATGCAAACATATATATCATTAAATTATCTCTTGATCAAATAGTGATAACTATTATTTAGGTTCATATATATCTACATATATATATATGTTAGATATTCCAAATTTTGGAAGAATAAGTCATAATTCCACTACCATTAATATGATATTATTACTGGAAATTAATAATTGAAACTTTAGGATTTAATAATAAAGACATTAGATTTATAATAGGATTATCATAGTCTTAGAAGGAAAATAACTAGAGTTTTAGTTGAAGTAAAACATTTCTCCCATATCTATAGTCCCTATAATCTAAAAAAGCTAGTCCTACTATCCAAAAAAAGGCCAAAAAAAAAAAAAAGAAAAAAGAAAAAAAGAAAAAAAGAAAACGGCATAAGGAGAAAATGAGAAAGAGAGGAAGAAGGTGTATACGGCTGCAACAACATCAAAAGAGGTTCAGTGTTTTTTTTTTTTTGTTGGTTGATTGAAGAAATTATTGGTGAGAATTTTAATTGCTGATAAATCAATTTGATTTTGTTTCATGAATATAGAAATTGACCCAACAAAGAAGTAAAAGAGAAAGACGTCAGTAAAGAAAGGAAGAAGGAAAGAGGGGCGGGCTAGGTTTTCGATAAGGGAATTTTTTTGTCTTCTCTTGTATGTGTGTGTGTAGTGTATATATATTACATATCAACACATAAATCCCATTAGAAGGAGTAGGCGTGAGTATGTAAATATTCATATAGCCATGTATCATCTCTTTTTCCTTTTGCCTTGTCTACATCATAATAGTACACACATGTCATACTCAATCAAAGATGAAAAAGAAAACTTTCTTGTCGAGTGTGTGATAGAATATATACATATATATAGACTTGACTATATATGTATGTTTGGATATATATGTATATGGATTTGATGAGTTTAGTTAGTGTATGTAGTTATATATATATATGTGTGTGTGTGTGCGTGTGTGTGTGTGTGGAATTTGACAAGTTGTTTAGTGTATGTGTATTTTTGTGTGCATATATAGACCTTTAAAGAATCTATCATACCCATTAAATATACATATCATGATAGGAAAGCAAATACACACATTCACACACATATACAGCCTGGACTCCAATATATATATGTACATTTGTGTATGTATATATATGTCTTGAGGTATGTATCATTGAATATTCTACTATTTATTAGTACTTTTGAAAAAAAAAAGGGTTAAAGTTTGGATTTCTAATGGTTAAATTGATTTTAATGGTTGAAAGTTATTCTATAACTTTTTGTAAAAGTATTCTTAATTTTATTGTTATTTCTTTTCTTTTTTTTAAGGGAATGTAAACAAGAGCCAAGGCATGTTTTGGTTACTTTGATGTTTTTCTAAATTCATGAAAACAATTTTATTTTTCTTTTCTTCTTTTCTTGATAGAAATTTTAAGATTTATTTGCTATTTAATTCTAGTTAATTTTTTATAATTTTGGGATTTTGAATGGACTTTAAATAAGAAAATATATATATATAGTAAATTATTTTAGTACCAATTTGGATTGTTGGATTTAAGGTACTACGGGCTTATGGCACCTATAATGCTAGTTCTAAGTAAGTTTTTTCTTGCTAGTTATTTAAATTAGTGATTAATGTGCTTATTAAATGAATCAGGTGCCGAACTACTGATCTCGAGTGACTCTGAGATACGGGATTGACCTTTAAGAAATATTATAAAGGTGAGTGCCTAGACTTACATATAATATATAATAATATATTTCAAAACTAAGAAGGTTATATACTGTAATGCATTTCATGAAACTTTTCTTCAGCTTACACTGCACGATAATTATACTCCATTGCGCACATTAATTTCTTTATTTTATTTCGTGATCAAGAAAATCAATTTCTTTTAAAGCCATTGATATTATTTCAACATGGTTTTAGACTAGCAGTTAAATACGATGATCAACACTGATGGCTGGATTTACTATTATTGCTAATGTTACCATTAATTGGATCCAACTTGGTCTAGGTGTGCGAGGGACTTCACTGGGCGGTAGCGGACTTGCCAGTTGAACCCCAAGCCCCCATTGCCTAATCCCCCAAGTGCACAATAGAAGTTGTTTGTAGCTAAGGTAGGTTGTAGGATTTCCTGAGGACCTAAACTTGGGCACTATTTGGTAAGATCGCACATTGCCCAGAGTGATGAGAGACCATTGTGGTGGGAGTCATAAGGTTGACTAACTACAACAAACACTAATTTGATCATCACACTTAATTGTTGGCTTATTAAAAAATGTTTACTGTTATATTCCATTTCACTATTATATAATGCATAAATGCTTTTCACTGTCTTCTCAAACGTTTAAAACTGTTTTTGATTGTTCTTCAAGTAATTATAAATGTTTCTCACTATTTTTCTCAAGTATTTACACTGAACATTTTTTCATCATGATATATTCTTGAACTCATATTGCACACACTTGGCATTCATTGAGCCCTTCACTCACACTCTATGTTTCTTTTCCTTCCTTCTAGCAATCCTGGAACCCAACCCAAGTGAGGAGGTGGACCGCTTTCGATAAGAATCAAAATTGAAGTGTTATTTTGGGTTTTTTTTTTTCCAGTAGTTTTAGTATCATTACTATGTTGGTTTATTAGTTTGTTTTCTTTAATAAAATTCTAGTAGAAGATAGTGGATTGGTTATTTTGAATTTTGCCTTGTCTGAGATTTATTTGACTATTAGGAATATTCAAAGTTTTATTTATGATCATGATTTTGATTGTCAGCCCATATATTAGGATTGAATTTCACATCTCGAGATTAGACCTTATGGTTCAATTTTGGGGTGACCAATGCCGTGGCGGAGGTTGGTGTCCGACTTGCTTTGCTTCCGACGGAGGAGCTGCCCACCGGAAAGTTTTACGTCCTGCTGTCAAGTAATGCCATTTATTCAAAGTTGTAATGCAATACTGAAGTGGGGTACTCTTCTTGTAATGAAATCTAACAAAAGTATATCTGAATTTAATGAATTGAAATAAATCTCAAACCTCAAATTCCAGCCAATGAAATGTATCTGAATTTTTCTCAATCTCCACCTTCCCAGACTCAAACGTATCAAGCACCAAATTTTCCTTCCAATTTCACCCTTTGTAATGCATTTGTTAGCTATCAATTAACCCTCCTGATTGACGAAATATAAGATCAAAGGTATAAGGATGACACAATGAGACCTATCAAAGTTATGATATGAACTTGAAGGCAAAACCAAATTACTTGGAGGCCTTCACAAACTATCAACTACATATTAGTCTACATTAAATATTTTTCCACCAAGTTTTGCTATAGCAGCTCCCGAGTTTTATGGACTTATTGGACCAAAAGCTTCTCATGCTGTTTGTAGAGCACGTAGAAAGCTCTTTCCCAAAAACACATATATAAAAAGCCCTTTCCTTACAATACATATGAAGAGAACCATAACCTCTAATTGCATAGAATCACTGATTATATGGTATTGAATATATCAACTAGTAGCTACACAATAATACAAGGAATCAAAGATAACAACATAATTCTAGTAGTATCCCAAGTCCAATATTGATAAATTAAAGGGGAAAAAATTGTTAGCTCCTATTGTAGATGCACATACGAAAAGGTCAAAATATATTTATTTTAGTCAATCTGTAAGTCAATTGCCAAAATTTTCAAGATAACAAGGAGCATGCTCATTTGATTAGTCCATCAATTCTATTCTACCATATATCATAATTCATACATATACCGTGCATAAATACCAACTTCAAGAGAGATCTCTTATTTTTAAAATAATAAGTAAATTATAAAGGAACTCTGCTCAAAAGTCCAGTTGTTTTGTAGCAAGTCTTATATCCCGATAAAATCAAATTTGTAGATTGAAAATAGTACAACTTTGGTTCCCATTTCTAATGGAGACTTATTAAATAGGAAGTGCAGAAGCGAGAACAGTCTCAATAAACTCTAATCAGAGAAAACTTTATGAATATAGCACGTAGAAAAACTGGAAGATAACTGATATATGAGCAACTACTCACCAATCATGAGCTGATATCATTGATAGCAAATGTATCCTGCGGCATTTTCTGCACTTCAGATGGAAAAATAGATCAACATCATGGTGGTGATGACGATTATTACCAAAGAAATCATGATAGTGCAGAAAATGCCGCTGGATCAATGTTTCCAATTATGCAGGATCAGTGTTTCCATCTGAGATCAAAATTATTATCACAGCAACACGGCTTTAAAACTCTGCCTTGAACATTATACGCTGATTAGAAAGACAAGCAAAATCTAGCATAATGAGTTTTGATAAATAAAACTCAATACTTCATGAAATTAAGTTCTTAAATTCAAGTACCGCCAAATATTTGAGTATCAGTCCAATATTATTCTATTAATTGGCTTCTCTCAACTTTGTTGTTTTAAATTAGTCACTAAAATTCTCATGTAATGTAATGATGTACTAATCAATTAAGTCTACAAAAAATCCTACTTGAACTCTGAATCTAAAATATACGTAAATTTTAGCTTTGGAATTTATAAAACTAAAACAAACTCAACTAATGAACTTCCTTTAAAATCTTAAAGTACAACATTAAAATACATTTCACTTACTATATATTTATTTTTGCTAGTCCAGTTAATCAAAGAATCATCTGATTTGGCCCATGAGAGTAAGTGGGTTGATCCACCGTAGCTCATTTCCATCCACAAGCTAAGAGCAGAAGCCAAAAATTGCTTTCCTAAACTCTATTTTAAGAATTTACTTTCTTCCCATTAAAATACTGAAATATTTAGCTCTGAAATGAAAAAATAGGAGAAACTGAGAGGGGTCGTAATTGACCAATTCTTGGGAAAATTGCAAAGTTAGTCTCAAACTATATACTCATTCGCAACTTCAGTGCCATGTTCCATAAAATAGCTAAAATTGATCCATATATTAACTTTCAATTGCAAATTTCATCCCACTATTAAAAAATAGAGAAATTTCACGTGAAATACTCGTGCCCTTTAAATATTAAGTTTTCAACTATACTCAAAGAGAATTGGAGCAAATCAACCAATGCTTCACGTTTTCCCTCACGTTCGTCCCATTTTTGCCCCATTAGCATTTCCTCATTGTTCTCTATTTCTCTTTGCAAAATCCAGCAACAAATAATGTCTTCTTCATCACCACAAGCAGGGGTTTGATTATGAAAAATCATATATAATGAAAGTTCAAAGAGCTACACCAAAAATTAGAAACAATATCTAAAATAACATTAAGTAATAAGACAAGTTTATTCTCAATGTTCAAAAACATACACAAGAATTTAGACTATTGACATATTACATTGATTATAATAACAATGAAAAAAAAATGAAATTATGTAACAAATCTACTTGTGAATTTTCGAGTGATAAAATTAATCAGTGAAGATTTAAAGTCAATTATTTTTTTATAAAAAAAATTTGGGTTCAATTATGGCTCTTTTTGTTGAAGATTGTTCTTTTAAATTTTGTTGTGGATTATGTTTTATGTTGTGTATTTATTTCCTAGATCGGTGCTTGAATTTTTATTTTCTTATATTTGGTTGTCAATTTTTTTTTGGCGCTAAATTTAATTTATTTTTCTTGGTTCAATTATGAAATTTTTCTCTCTACACTAAATTTATTTTCCTGCCTTTGGCTTTGAATTTTCTGTTGATTATTTTAAGTTTCTATATTTGATTTTTGAATTTTTTTTTTTTCATTCTGGATTTTTTTCTAGTATTGATTTTAAAATTTTCTTTTAACATAGGGTAAATAGCAGATAACCCCCCAATGTATAGGGTTATTTGCACTTTGCCCCCTGATGTTTTAAAAAAATTATATCTAGTAACCTAAAGTACTTTAAAATATTATCCTTAGCATTAAGTTCATATTTTGGTGGAATAAAGTCAAATCTTTTGTCAAATATTATTATCATATATTACTTAATTGTCAATATATATCACTAGTTCAGTCAATTTGAGTTATCTAAAATCTATAACTTAATGGTACAAATTTTTCTAAATTAATGTGTGTAAGATAATTAAAAAATAATTTTAGAGTTATACCAAATGATTGTTATGGTGTACCTACACATTTGTGTTTATTTGTTTAACTAAGAGTGTAAGTAGTTTAGAGTTTTAATTTGAATAAAAATATATAAGATAGATGACACTAGTTGGATGAATGTTGACAGCAAATACTATAGATTTTAATATCGATATTATCTTTCTCATTTATTACTTGATATGGGATAGCCCAATATGCTCGGCCCAAATATCACGGGCCCAAGAATGTAGCGCCAGGCCCACCTCGCAACCCGGGCCCAATGATGCTACCGAAGTCAGGTGACCTGAATCGACCACCCAGATCGACGTCGTTCACAGTCAAAGCCATTGATCGACCCCTCGACCGTGACTCTCGTCCACTTCTCACGCGACGCCCTAATCCATCGTAAAGTCGACCTCATCATCGACCATGGAGGTTGACTCGGCGCGGCGTCAACTCTGCCGCATTAAATGCCTTGACAGGCAACATGCCTCCGCATTAATGGCGCATGCCGCCTCAATACCACCCATGCTGCCACACTAGGCAAGAGGCGCGTCTACAATGTACTAACCTGCCCATGAAACCTGGAAAAACAGCCACTTGGAATAGCACAGGAATGTGAGTTGACCTAATGCCCCTCATTCAAGGATGAAGATCCTTCTTACATACTAAGGGCATCTCAGACAAATCCCCACCAAGAGAAGGCTATAAATACTCCAATTCCAGCCTCTCAAAAGGTATGTTATTCTATACCCAAAAGCCCTCACTCTGCTGCTCGATATTTCTGGTTGACTCTATACTAACTTGAGAGTTGGAGTACCTCCTCTGCTAGCCTGACGTTTGCTTGTGATTACAAGACTCAGCCCAATTTTCTTTACATATCGACCACCCAGGTCGAACACTACCAAATTCATCATCCGATCCAGCTCAAAACGGACCTCACCCTCATCACTATTTAAATTAAAAATATTTAATATCATTTACCAACAAATATGCATAATGTTATATTGAATAAAATTAATTAAGATATAATTTTAAAATTAGTTTTAATCAACTTATTCATATAAACTAAGTAAAATATAACTATAAAATTAATTTGTAAATATATATTTGCTTAAATTAATTTAATTGTCCATATATTGATAAGTGACTAGTGTATGATAATATTTTGTATAAACCATTTCACTTAATTCCACAAAAATAAAATCTAATAATAAAAATGCTACACTTTAGAATGATTAAAGTGTTAAATGCACATTTTGTTAAAATTCAGGAGGTAAAGTGCAACATATCCAAAGTATTTCAACATCTCCGATGGAATATTCCGTGGGAAAATGGAACGAGGGGGTATTCAAGCACATTTAGCAAAGGTTGGGTAATTTTTTCGCACATCTGCAACAATTGGGGGACAAAGTACACATGACCCTATACGTTGGGGGGCTATCTGCTATTTACCCTTTAACATAATAAATTCATCTCGGGTTTGAGTTTTAAATTTTTATTTGATTATAATTTTAAATTTATGTTCCAAAGTTTGATTTAAATTTTTTTAATTCTTGCTATGACCAAGTTATTTTCCCAATAATATTTTTCTTTTGGGGTTTTATTTTGACTATCTTAAATTTATATTTCTAAGTTGTCTTAATTTTAGTTTTTTTATTATGATAGTTTTTTGCAATTTTGGTTTCGAATTGTCATACTTTACCAATTATGTTTCTATTATGGAAGTTTAAAAGGTTACACAAGAAATTTTAAAGTATTTTTTTCACTAAAACATTAAATTGATTATAACTAAACATAAGAAAATAGAAATAAAAATATACACTAATCCTGAGTGTAAATCTTGAATTAGTAAAGCTAAAGAATATAATAGCTTTCAAAGTGAATTTTTTAATTATGAAGTTATACACTAAAGTTGTATTGAGTATATCATTTGGGAATTAATTTTATGATTTTCCAAGCAATTGTACATGAAAACGTTTCATTGAGATAATGGAAAATATTCTATGGCAATTAAGTGGTAAACATGATTGTTATGGATAGAAAGCTATAACAGTTGAGATTTTATATTTAAATTGTTTTTTCGTGCACGTAAAAGGACAAATAAAAGGCTCAATTGAATACAAGAAGGAGGTAAAAATAAAAACGAAAGAACCTTGTGAGGCAGCATTGTACATGGGAAAGATGTAAATTGAGTGGGGTGCTAACTTCCTTGAGTTTCTGCCCAAAGGAAAAAAAAATGTCAATAAGCTTTTATATGATAAAGCTTTATCTTGTTAGCGAAATGATACTTACAGTCACTGAACCAGATGGGTAAATAGTAAATCTTTGGCCACTCAGAATCAACATTATCATTTGGTTGTTCAATGCGGCTCAGCTTTAATAGTGGACAATCATGAATGTAAAACTCCTTTAAGTTGGTGAGGCGCTGCATGGCTTGTTTAGAGGGCGGACGGCTTAACTTTTTGCACCTAATTAGACATATTTGTTGTAGAGATGACAAGTTCCCAAACCAATCAGGCAATGCTTCTATTCCAAAATCATACAACTCTAGATGAGTTAGAGCAGTGAGATGTTGAAGCCCGTCTGGGAGAGACTCCCAATGCTCCAATCCGTAGAATTGTAATCTACGTAGAGACTTCAATTCTTGGAAGACACCATCAAAAATCTCCTTGTAATTCAATGAATCTGAAAACCCGCGTATTATTAATTCAATGAGCCAAGGCATTTTTTGCAGACAGCGAATGACCAAGGGAAAATTCGTTAACTTGTTCCTCAATAACAAATGCTCAAGCACTGGAGCACATGACTCTACCATTTCAATTGACAAATTGGTCAGCACTTGGCAATCACGAATTTCCAAAGTACGAAGAGAAATGAAGCCTTCATGTGATTGTCCGCCGCTGCTTGGATATGGTATTGACTTGAGATTTGGGCAGCGACTTATACACAATTTCTCAAGAGAATTGAGGCTGTTTAGATCATCTGGTACTTCTCTCAAATTCGAACAATTATCTATCCACAACTGTCTAAGAGAAGCTCCACCGCCTCCAAAGGACGGAACTAAATGTGTCAAGTTGGGACAATTCCTTATACTCAAATTTGAAAGATTTTGATTGTTACGGAATAGCACATCTTGGAGACAAATCAATCCATCTAATTCATTAATAGAGAGTTCTGTAAGCGAGTTGAAGTTGACACCCCCACATATATTTGCCAAAGGCAAGGCGCTGTCCATCCCCGATATTTTCAATCCTTTAAGGCATGGGAAATGACTTGGAGCACTCGTCAATTGGCGGCAGTTTCGAATCTCCAAGTTTTCAAGCCAAGGAAACACCACCAATTCACGTCGTTGAGTTTCAGCAGCAGTTGGTAATTCGACTTCTACCCATTCTTTCAAGTTTGGCATATCAATCAACTGGAGTCTTTCTAGCACTGGAAAGAGAATAATAGTGTCTTTGCCAAGTTCATTGCAGCTGCTACAATTGTCAATACCGTAGAATGAAGAACCTATGGATCTCACATTGCTCAGACCATTCAAATAAAGAGACTTCAGATTTGGCAGCTGCCCTAGCATTGGGATTTCTTCACATTCTTTGCATCTTGTTAATCTTATCTCCGTCAAATTATTAAGTCCTACCCAGCGGCCTTCAAGTTCATCTCGTACTTCCATCTTCAAAGTCCATAATGGGAAACTTCTGCCCCTGAATCCATCAATTTCTAAGCTTTTTAGATTTGGGTGAGATTGGAGGCCTTCCAACACATTTTTATCATTTATTTCACCTTCTCTAGGTCCATACCATGCAAACCTTAATTCTAATATGTTTGGCTTTTGAAACAAACCTGCACTTTTAGCCTCTTCTTTATCATCTACCTTTTCAAGATTAAAGATTTCTAGCTTCCCTTTAAGATTCTTCAAGCTTCCAAGCTCTCCAATTCTACAGCCCTTCCCATGGCCTACTTCAAAGAATCGTAGTGTTTGGAGAGAAGCTAATGTTCCTATCTCCGGAGGCAATTCTGCACAACCAGTGTGAAGATGCCTTAAGCTAATCAAGTACTTTAATGTGTTTGGCAGCTTCTGCAAATACGGCACTGCCCTTAATGTTTGCAAGTGATAGAGTTCACCAATTGAGTCTGGCAAACACTTGATTTTTGTGTATGAGATGTCAAGATTTCTCAAATGTATTAGCTCCCTGATCGAACTTGGCAACTCTTTAAGATTTTCATCCATTAGAATTAAAACATGCAGACTTCTGAAATCTAAGGACATCCCATCAGAAACTTTACCATCCAAGATTAATGTACGCAGACATCTTGCTTGTTCTTTACGGATCTGAAGTGATTCATCAAATTTAAGGCGAATGTAACGAACTTGATTGATGTCATGCCAACTACTATCATTCACATAAATGCTCTTATTACCTAAAACGGAGCTTGCTAGGTCATGCACAAAGTCATGCATGTTACAAGATTTTATATTGCCAAAGTCATCTTTCTCCATTACTTGTAATAAGGAGTTCTGCAAAAGAAGGTTAAAATATTTGTTGCCCACAGTCTCCATATCATTGCTCTGATCAGCTTCAAGGAATCCTTCTGCCATCCAGAGCTCAATCAGTTTTTGCCTTTCCATGTCAAAACCTTTGGGAAAAATGGAACAACAAGCAAAACACTTCTTGAGTGCTGGGGACGACAAATGATCAAAGCTTAATTTTAAAATCTTCAAGACAGAATTTTCATCTTCACCGAAATTTGAAAGCCAAGTCCCTTCAATTGAGAGCCATTCATCTTTTGATTTATTAGACAACAAGCTCCCTACCACTTTGGCTGCTAATGGAAGACCTTGACATCTTTCTGCAATTTTTCTCCCGATGGTCTCAAATTCTGATGGAATTTCCCCTTCCTTAATAGCTTTTGCTTTGATCATGGACCAACAGTTATTTTCTGTTAAGCCTTCTAATTCATATATATCAAGTGTTCTAACAATTGAAGCAACCTTTTCACTCCTCGTGGTAACAATGATGCCATTTCCTATGACAGAACTAATTCCTGTTAAGGAACTTATAAGATTGTCCCAGCTCTCCCTCTCTTCGTTCCACACGTCATCAAGGACAAGCAGACATCTTTGACCTCCCAAATCTTGTTGAAGCTTTCTCAAAAGAGCTTCTTTGGTTTTAAGTTCAACATTTTCTGTTGCCATTGATTTAAGGATATTCATTGCATCAAAGTTCCTAGAAACATACACCCAAATCCGCTTTTCAAAATGAGTCTTTATCTTTTCGTCATGGAACACTTGCCTCGCTAACGTTGTCTTCCCGAGTCCACCCATCCCGACAAGAGGAAGGACAGAGAATACTTGTTCGGTTGGACCACTAGTTAGCATCTCCACTATTCTTGATACATCATTTTCTCTTCCAACAAAGATTGGATCCTCAGAGTACGAGTCAGTTTCCCGGCCTGCAAGTGGGTCAGGTGCATCTGCACCCGCAGGTTTACTGGTTTGAAGGCCATAGTCCCTTGCCTCTTTGTTAATTAATTTCAACTTCTCATTGATATCCCTAATTTTACGAGCCATTTTTCGACGAAATGCAATGGGATTAGAGTGTGAGAAGAAATCTTGTACCTTTTTCTTCATTTTATTTTGGGTCTCCATTTTCCTGCGGAGAACATGATAGTTGAGCTCATCCAAAACATCATCTGCCTCAAAAGCTACAGCTTCAAGCCTCTTCAGCCATCGTTTGACAGCTCTGTTGGTCACTTGTTGCATCTTGGCGTCGGACAAGAAATCCTGAATCATTAGGAAAGAATTTTCCAGCTTTTCCAGGTCTTTCTTGAAATCTAGAAAGAGATTGATCTCTTCCACGGGAATTGAGAGCAGATTTTGCAGCAGAATTTGAATGCTAGCGCCAAGGACAGATCCAACCGCAGCTTCTTCCATTCTCTTGTTGTACTATTGTTCTTGATCTGAGTGAATGAGAGTGTTTTAGCTAGAGAAAAAATCAGAGAGAGAGACTCAGTGTGTGTGTGTGTGTGTGTCCCTTGACTAAAAGTTCGAAAAATTAGGCAATCTTTGACTATGTATTTTTGTGTGATTCTAATATGTGGTTGGGAGAATGAGGGCATGTTTTTTACTATTTTCTTAAAATATTTTTTAATTCTCAAAACAATTTCAAAATATCTTACACTTTAAAATCATATCTACATTCTTATTTTATCATTTATCTTTCACATTACTCAATCATTTATTATTTTCTTACTTCGCTCGTCCACCCACCCACACACACACACACACATATATATATATATATATATGAAAATATTAAAATTTTACTAGTTATAAAATTCTAAAATTTATATTTACAAATTTAATTAAAATAATTATAAAATTTAAGTAAATATTATTTATATTATTACTATTTTATCCCTCTATTCTTTTTCCTTTCTGAGGGAAGCAATAATTTTATGAATGTTTTGTGTTGAGGGTATATCCTCATTGGGGTCCTGTGATTCACCTCCCAGACATCCATATTGGTTGTCATCTGTTCTTGATCTAGATGAAGTAGCCATTGATACATCATCATCTTCTTCATCTGATTGCTCTTTATCATCTTGCCCTTTTAACTCAGCTTGTACCATATTAAGTACTTCTTTGAGCAAGTCTTCTTTGCACAATTTTCCCTTGCGCATTTTTATTTTTTCTGAAGCTTTTCCGAATAATGATGAAGCTTCTTTTTTCTTATCAGATTCAAATTTTTCCCTGTATAATTGGGTCGCTTTAAAAATATTATTTAAAGTATCTTGACCCTCAATTTGGCCACTTTGCTTGTCAATTTGAAGCATTTTGTTCCACCATTTGATATAATAGGAACGATAAAGACAAGGAATATTATCTTCCGTAACTCCAACATCTGGAACCCATTTCCAGATCCAAGGAATAGAAAATTCCATAAAGAAAAGCATGGCTGCTTTATTAGTTGCCATCTCATCATTTTCTTCTGCCTCTATTAATTCTGGAGAATATTGACTCCATTTATCATATGCCTGTCTAAATTGATCTGGCAAAATATTATGAGTAGGGCCATATGATTGCCACCAAAACACAAACCAATTTGGTATTTTTGTGTCAAAAAGTTCAGGACATACTTTTATAAACCAAGTATGTTTTTTCCTGGGATTTTCATAAAGAAAAACATTTTTAAAAGCCTGGATATAATCCCAGTAATTAAATTTAAAAGTAATTCTATTAACAGAAAATTCTTTTTCTTTTAATGAGGATAAACCCCATTCTTCAATAGAAATCAATTTTTTAATTATTATTTTACTAAAATTAAAAATATTTTTCTCTTGATAAGGAAAATAATGATTAACCTCACAAGAGCCAGTATAAATAAGAATATTTTCAAAAAATATTCTGGGTTTATAAGACCCAGCAGCATATGATGCTGTATCCAAATACCTTTGGTGTATTACCCATGGATCCTTCTTCCATTGAAGATCTTTATGCTCAAGGATTGTTATTATATCCTTAGCATCTTTTTGCTCAAAAGTTGTGAGGGAATCCTCATCAACTGGGGATGCAATATTAGAAGTAACATCCACAAAAGAAGGTTTATTAGTTCCTTCTGGCTTTTTGGACGGGTTGGAGGCAAATGGTTTATTAGACTCATCTGTATTTTGTTTTTGCTTGAATTGCAGAAATTCTGCAAAAAGGGGATCTTTATAAATTGGATCTGATTACTTCACAAAAATGGCTTGTGAAAATAAAACTTTTAATTAGCAATAATTTTTCAAAAGAATTTATAGCACTAATTGATAGTGGTGCTGATTTAATTTATAGCACTAATTTTTTTTATATAAGTCGATATTAATAATTACAATATAATTATGATATAAACTGATTTTTTATAATTAAGATATAGTTATGACTTCATAAGTAATTAATATTTATTAATAAATATTTTCTTCCAAATAATACATCATTTGCTAGTGTTAAATTTATAAAAATATAAATTTTAAAATAAATCACCAATTAAATTAATTACACATCATTTTATTATAACTATATATCAATCAATACACACACACACACACACACACACACATATATATATATACATACACACACATCATCAAACTATAAATATACATACATACATTAAATAAAAAAATCACTTCCACTTTACAAACCCAACAAAAAAGCAACCGATTTGACATTTATAGTAAAGTTTGTCTCCTCCCAAAACATAAAAAAACAAACAACTCATTCTTAAATTATTTTTCCTATTTTCCCAAAACAAAAGGAAACACTTGACACTTTCTCCAATCTTTCCAAAAAAAATCCATTCTCTCAAAATATTTTTCAAAAAATACCCAAAATACAAGAGAACAGAGCCTGAATGTTGAAAGTGATATTGAAGAATATGAAAGTTGTGTTAGGGAATCTAATGAATTTTTGGTTATGTTTTAGGGAATAGTTAAAAATTGGTTTTAGAGAGTTTTAGTATGTTTGTTTATGTTTTAGGGAATATATTTTTTACTGTAACAGTCAAATCAACGAATTTTTGTTAGATTTTTAGGGTGAAAGTAGAACTGAGTGATTTTTTTATTGTTAGAATAATAAAAAAATATATATGATATATAATATGTATGTATATATTAGAAAATTGGGAAGTTTTGGAGATAATAAAGGATCGAAGAGTGTATTTTGGGAAAAAAAATTAATATTTTGAAGAAAAAATAAGTGTATGTTTGTTTATATTTCTCCAAAATAATATTGTTATGGGAAACATTCCCTCAATTTTTTACGATGTGGGTGTGATGTTATGGAAGATGTAATATTTGAAATTTTGGTGATGCATGTCCAAATTTAGCATCAATAAAAAAATTATTATTTTATTTTTAATTAGGATTTATAGTGTTATCTACATATTTAACAATCGGGATGGACTCAACTTCTCCAAATACATTTTTTGTGGGTTGTTCGCTATTTGCCTATGACTTTAGAATCTTTCGGCCCTTTGTTGGGTCTTATTTATTTTTATATCTCTTAACCTTACCCGTTTTGTTGAGCTACTAACCTAATCTATCGTACAAACAATTCGTCTTACTCCACAGGTCTAGTAACTCGACCCATGTTAGAGAAGAATTGGATTTTTTATTTTTTTTAATATTCAAAGAATCAGACCTATTACATCTAAAAGGTTTGAATCAATGTTAATAAACTAGTCCATGGAACTGGAAACCCATGTCTACATTATTTTATATGTTAATTGTGTAATATTTTTTGTATTTAATGAGTTTAAAGTTTTAATGATAACCCAAATCTATTATCAAATATGAAAAACTCGATTTTATGAGACGTCTTATAGCAAATGCATATGGTGTAGGATTTTCTTATGTTAATGGGAAAGAAAGAACAAATTATAAATTGATTGAAGTTTTTTCAATTTCTTTTATACGACATAAAACTTTATTGGTTAATTAGAAAAAAATACATAACCCTACTTTCATTGTAGTGATCAGTTCCCATTTGAATTTTTACACACTAAACTCCCCACTTTTTTACAAAACTTAGGAATCACTCCCCATATCTTTTAGAAATACCTATATATCCTTGTAGCTGGAAAAAACAACAAAAATACTTGAGAAATGCCTTTTTCTCTTCAAGAAGAACGCTTTCCTTTTTTTTTTTTTCCCTAAAATCGACGACTACTCCAAGCGGCCAAACAAAAGGGCGCGAAACCATTTTTCTTCTATTGACGCGAGAAAGAAAAAACCAAAAAAAAAAAAACACCAAAATTTATGCCATTTTTCTACGATAATGGAAAGAGAAACAGCAGCAACAAGAAGCGAACAAAAAGAAGTGATCAAAAGAAACAAATGTATGTTTCTGCATTTACAGTTTTAAATGTACGTGATTTTTTAGTGTTACACTTATTTCTTGTCTATTTTCTCATGTTTAGGGTTTTTATTCCTTTTTTAGTTGTTAAACACTTGAACCCATTTGATATATATAATTTTTGTTGTGAGATGGAAAGTTTCTGATTTGTATTTGAAATGCATGAAAGTTGTACTTTACCTTTTGGTGATTTATACTTCTTTTTACTTGAAATTATATAGTGAAATTATCTGAAAATGGTAATATATTATCTGTAGTACAAAACATCAAAGCTTACAGTACACATTAGGCAAAATTGTAGTATATAATTTGTGTAATTGCAGTACATTTTAGAAGCAAATGTAGTATAAACATTCAAGCTTGCAGTACACATTAGGCAAAAATTTAGTATATAATCTGTGTAATTACAATACATTTTAGAAGCATCTGTAGTCCAAAACATTCAAGCTTGCATGTTAAATGAAATTATAGTATATAATTTGTGTACATGTAGTACATTTTAGAAGCATTTGTAGTACAAAAACAATCAAGCCTGTAGTATACATTAATTGAAAGTATAGTATATAATCTATGTATCAGCAGTACATTTTAGAAGCAACTTTAGTACAAAACATTTAATCTTACAGTATATATTAAATGAAAGTGTAATATATAATCTGTGTATTTACAGTATATTTTAGAAGCAACTGTAGTATAAAACATTCAACCCTACAGTATATTTTGTACCCCATGTTGGTGATATTTGTACTTAACGTACTGATCTTTTGTACTCCATGTCGGTGATATTTGTACTTAATGTCCTAATATTTTGTACTTCAATAGTTGATACTTCGTATGTAATGTGCTGGTGTTTTGTACCCCATGACAGAAGACATCAACACAATCCAGGTAGCAGATGAACCACCCAACTCAAGGATTGAATCGCCTAATCTAGGGGCGGCAATGGGGCGAGTTTGACAGGACCCGAAACCCGCCCCGTCTACTTCTATTTGGACCCGGGACCGGCCCCGCTTTAGACTCCTAACCCGGCGGGTCTAACCCGCCAAACCCCTTTTTCTTTTTTTTTTTTCTTTTTTTCTTTTTTCTTTTTTTATTAAAATATATAATTTTACAACTCATATATTTTTAAAATTGATTAAGATATACATACACAAATAATATGTATACATGTATAGAAAATTAGAATCCAATATACAATAAGTTTCTAACACTATTTTTCAAAATTTAAAATAAATTATCCATATTAATTGATTTTAGCATATTTTTTATCATTTTTATGATGATTGAATGAGTACAAAATTATTATTTATTTGATGATATATATATATACTATTATAATCCTAATTTTTTATGTTTTATGTACGTATATTATATATAATAGATTTATAATATATTATATATTAATTATATTGGGCGGGTTTACTTAAACCCATAACCCGCCCCGGACCCGGCCGGGTCCATAAAATTAGGACCTATAACCCGCCCCATAACCCGTTTATTTGACTTCTAACCCGCCCCAGGACGCGGTCTACCCGGACCCATTGCCATGCCTAGCCTAATCCCCATCAAGGAAGGACTGATTATAGAGGTCATGCTCATATTCCAATAAAAGAATTTGATTATAATACAAGGGCAATAATGGTGTTATGTTGAAGTACACTTCAATTAAATTGAAACTGGGCAGTGAATTTGAGTACAATATGATGGAAATAAAGTACAAACATAGAACAAACAAAGTATAAATGGTGTGATGTTAAAGTATACTTCAATTAAATTGAAATTGGGTAGTGAATTTGAGTACAATATGAGGGAAATGAAGTACAAACGTAGAACAAATAAAGTATAAATGGTGTTATGTTAAAGTACACTTCAATTAAATTGAAACTGCGCAGTGAATTTGAGTACAATATGATGGAAATGAAGTACAAACGTAGAACAAACAAAGTATAAATGGTGTTATGTTAAAGTACACTTCAATTAAATTGAAACTGGGTAGTGAATTTGAGTACAATATGATGGAAATGAAGTACAAACGTAAAACAAACAAAGTATAAATTGTGTTATGTTAAAGTACACTTCAATTAAATTGAAATTGGGCAGTGAATTTGAGTACAATATGAGAGAAATGAAGTACAAACTTAGAACAAACAAAGTATAAATGGTGCTATGTTGAAGTACACTTCAATTAAATTGAAATTGGGCAGTAAATTTGAGTACAATATGAGGGAAATGAAGTACAAACGTAGAACAAATAAAGTATAAATAGTGTTATATTGAAGTACACTTATTGCAATTGAATAATTAGTCTCTAATAATTATAGTGATGGTCAAGTACAATATTTTGAGATTATTGGATCAGGCGAAATACGTATTTGTACGGGTGATAGGGTGGATATTATCGTCAAATGCTCATTTGTTTACATCTTTAAAAGCATAAGTATTCTTTACATTACTGCGATTAATAACATTCAATCGTTGAACACTAGTAGTTAACACTTTAAAACTTTAACATTATTTTATTCATATGGTAAATATTACACACATTTTTAGAGTTTGGTTATTAATTACCAAGACTTAAAAAGCAAATTATGGAACAAATTTCAATTCAACAATATTAGTAAAAATATTAAGGAATGAAGTACATAATGGCCGAAATGAAGTACAAATGTCATGAAATCAAGTATAATTCTCCCAGATTGGGGTACAAAATAATTGATATATCGAAAAACATGCAAAAATGCTAATTTCACGCTAAATCAAATACATAATTGCCAAAATGAAGTACAATTGTCAAGAAATCAAGTATAATTCTCACATATTAAGGTAAAAAATAACTGATATCTCAGATAACATGCAAAAATACTAATTTCATGCTAAATCAAATACATAATTGCCGAAATGAAGTACAAATGTCATAAAATCAAGTATAATTCTCACATATTGGGGTACAAAATAACTGATATCTCGGATAAGATGTAAAAATGCTAATTTCATGATAAATCAAATACATAATTGCCGAAATGAAGTACAAATGTCATGAAATCAAGTATAATTCTCCCAAATTGAGTTACAAAATAGCTAATATCTCGGACAACATAATTCTTGTATTTAAATGACTGCAGAGTAGACACCGCATAATTCTTAAGCATAATTATGAACTCGTGAGCATCCTTGAATGTCTGACCCTCTCCATATATGCAATTCCTCCATGCATCAATTAAGTTGCTAATTAAAGCTAATTCATTGTGTGATGCATTGGTCGAACCAATTTCCTCCTCGACTGCATCCTTTGAAGTTGACAAATAAAGTACAATTTTAGGTAAAATAAAGTACAATTTTAGGTAAAATAAAGTACAATATATAGAATAATTCAGTATGGTCGTGTAATTTCAAATAAACGAAGTACAATTTCAGAACAATAGAAGTATAAAACGCTATAAATTCAGTACAATTTTAGATAATCAATAAGTAAAGCACTTGAAGTATAGAACTTTAGGTAAAATGAAGTATAAAATTAATAGAACTTTATAAAACTTAAATAATAGAGTACAATTTTAAGTAAAAGGTTAAGTATAAGAAGAACAATTTTAGAACACTTGAAGTATAAAACCTTAGCAATTGCAGTATAATTTTTGTATAATCCATTAGTAGAACACTTGAAACTTAAATAATATATTCAGATAACTGAAGTACAAGTTTAGATAAAATGAAGTATAATTTCAGAACACTTGAAGTATAGAACTTCAATGAATAGAGTACATGTTTAGGTAAAATGAAGTATAATTTTAGAAAACAGAAGTACAATTTTATATAAAAGAAGTACAATTTCAGAACACTTAACGTATAAATCCTTAGCAATTGCAGTACGATTTTGGATAATCCATTAGTAGAACACTTGAAATATAAAACTTAAATAATAGATTTAGATAATTGAAGTACAAGTTTAAATAAAATGAAGTACAATTTTAAATAAAGTGAAGTACAATTTCAGAACACCTAAAGTATAAAACCTTAGCAATTACAGTACAATTTTTGATAATCCATTAGTAGAACACTTGAAGTATAAAACTTAAATAATAGATTCAGATAACTAAAGTATAAGTTTAGATAAAATGAAGTACAATTTTGGAACACTTGAAGTATAGAACTTCAATGAATAGAGTACATGTTTAGGTAAAATGAAGTATAAAATAAAGTATAATTTCAAAAAATAGAAGTACAATTTTAAATAAAGTGAAGTACAGTTTCAGAACACCTGAAGTATAAAACCTTAGCAATTATAGTACAATTTTTGATAATCCATTAGTAGAACACTTGAAGTATAAAACTTAAATAATAGATTCAGATAACTGAAGTATAAGTTTAGATAAAATGAAGTACAATTTCGAAACACTTGAAGTATAGAACTTCAATGAATAGAGTACATGTTTAGGTAAAATGAAGTATAAAATAAAGTATAATTTCAGAAAATAGAAGTACAATTTCAGAACACTTGAAGTATAAAATCCTAGCAACTGTAGTACATTTTTGGATAATCAATAAATAGAACACTTAAAGTATAAAACTTCAATGAATGGAATACGTATTTTGGTAAAATGAAGTATAATTTCAGAAAATCAAAAGTATAATTTTAGATAGAAGACGTACAATTTGAGAACACTTCAAGTATAAACCACTAGAAGTTGTAGTACAATTTTGGATAATCCATTAGTAGAACACTTGAAGTATAGAACTTACATAATAGAGTACAATTTTTGTGAGATGAAGTATAATTTTAATTGCAATGAAGTATAATATAGAACGCTCCAAGCAGAGAAAGATTTTCAAATAAATAGAGTACAATTTCAGAACACTTCAAGTACAAAACTTTACAAACTGCAGTACAATTTAGATTCTATTGAAGTATTACCTTAAAACATCATTGCTCTTTTTTGCAGTACAATTTCAGAACACTTCTTTGCACTGCTGCTCTTCTTTGTAGTGGCAACTCTCTAACACTTGATTGAACACTTCTGCTTCACTACTGGTTGACATTGTCGAAAAAATACAAGAAACTCAAAAGCAACTGAGAAGAAATCGAGAAGAAAAAGAAACCCGAAAATGATGAAAATAAATATTTTCGTTCCCATCGTGGAGCTTATTGCGTTTTTTCTTTTCTTTCTATTTATGGTAATGAAAGTACATATGCTAGGGTTTATTGTTTGCTTGTGTGGATGATGAAGAAGTGGAAAAAAATGAGTGAAAAATGTTATACTTAAGGACATTTTTGTCAAATCAAGTGAGTAGGGAGTAATCTTTAAAGTTTTAATAAAACTAGGGAGCTTATTATAAAGAAAATCAAGTGGGGACTGATCACAAATTTGGAAAGTGCTTTTGGTACTTTTAAATAAGTGGCCCAAACTTTATATTGTTAAATTTAAAATTTAAAATTTATATATTTTTAATTGCTCTCCAAAGAAGGGAAAAAGAAAGGGGGGAACCCTTGTTTGGACATTATTAGATCTTGTAAAAGTAGTCGTTCCAATGAGCTTATGGGATCTACAAGTGTAGATTGATAACATTGGTGGGATAGTTGAAAAGGATGAAGATATCATATAATATCAGTCCAAAGTTCTCATATGTGTTATGGAATTGACAGTCTTGAAAATGAAATTGCAACAACAAATTTCTTGTCTGCAAAAATTAAAATTACAAAATAAGAAAACTTATACAAATAAAATTAAAATTGAAACTTATCAAATAATCAACTGTGGATTCTATCTCTAATCTAGTCATCTGATTCTTCCATTCCAAATATAATCTTGAATTTGATGAGCTCCATGAAAAACACCTCAAACTCCGTGTATCTCCTTTAAATTTGATTTGAATAAAATAACGTCAATTCAAGGGCTTCGCACTTTAATCTTGAATCAAACACCAGAAATATATGAATTCTACGAAGAACACCGTCGTGGATCTCATTGAATAAAAATAACGCCAATTCGAGGGCTTCGCACCTTAATATCGAATCAAACACCAAAAATATATGGATTCTGCGAAGAACGTCTTAAACATTGTGGATCTCCTTGCACCTTAATCTCGAATCAAACGCCAAAAATATATGAATTCCCCAAAGAACACTTTGAGCGTCGTAGATCTCCTTGAATAAAATAACGCCAATTTGAGGGCTCCGCACCTTAATCTCGAATCAAACGCCAAAAATATATGAATTCCCAAAGAACACTTTGAACGCCGTGGATCTCCTTGAATAAAATAACGCCAATTTGAGGGCTTCGCACCTTAATCTCGAATCAAACGCCAAAAATATATGAATTCCCTAAATAACACTTTGAACATCGTGGATCTCCTTGAATTTGCTTGAGAGAATTGCTGGACTCCATCAAAGTTTCTCTCGTCTACTGGAATTTGTGTTGTGTGTCAAATGAGCTGGAATCACCCCTTTATATATATGTTTGATGGACGACTTCTAGATTGACTTGAACTTCTTCAAAGGTTATCTTTTTAATAAAATAATATTAAATATCAAGAGATAATATCAGATATATTTGATTTGATAATATCAAACTCAAAAGATAATATCAATATCAAATATCTTTAATTTGATTGGTCCATAAATGCAAACACTCCATCTTTGACACGTGTCAATACTTGATTTGAATATAAAATAAATACTAAATTATTAATTAAAATTAACTATTTATCTTTTGAAATTAAATTTAATATATCCCAAAATTTAAATAGAAAATTTTGAATTAATATTTAATATATATTATTTTACATGTGTCACTTCTCAATTGGTCAAATTGAATATGTTTACAAATGCCCCCACTTCAAAGCTTGATGAAGGGGTGTAAATCAATTTCAAAAGAGACGAGACTTGAAGTATTTTATTCTATTTTTTTAAGCCAAACATATATTCCAATAATAATGGAAATTTCGATTAGCATTCAAGTAGGATTTAACATCCATAATTCACAATTTGCTTGGTGGAAATCCATTAGCACCAGAACACTTCTAAGTACTTTTAGAATGGAAAGAATTTCTTTCCTTTGTAAAATCCATATGGCCCCACGACTTTAATAAGCCACAAATGCTATCTTTCCGATTTGATTTCTTTCCATTCCCCTTGGCAGAAACCAATAAGCATGGACGGTCACTGCTGCCCAAAAGGAATATACTCTAAATCCACCACTGGCATTATTGTTGAATTTTAAAGTGTCAAGAATCCTGCATCCACGTCAGAATTTCAACATGGCATTGGCGAGCAGCAGTATCCATCTTTACACAAACGTATTGAATTTGTAAGACTCCTTCACCCAGTTACTTCTTCGATCACTCATTAAGATTTAAATAATTGTGCTCACACCCGGTCTCCGTCTTTGAGTTGAACGATGATTCTTGAGAATTTCTTTTTCTCTTCAAACTTGGAGACTTAATGAGGCACTATAAAAGAGGCATGCTCTCAAGCCCAAAAAAAATATACGCAGCAGTGAAGAAAACAAACATTGTGTCTGTTTTGGTAGGATATTTTTCTTAACTTCTACACTCTTTCTTTGTAGTCTCATGCATTATTCATGTTTGATAAAATGCCCCTTTGAACATATATCATTATTTTAGCATTGTTATGAACTTGATTCTTCATGAATTCACATGAGCATCAAACATGACTACCATTGTTTGGTTTTCTTTCATTCTTCGCATCAATCTTCTTTGGATTATATCCTTTTTTCTTCTTTTCTTTCTCAACAACTTGATTAACTTTTCTCGTATCCTTGCAGGTTGCACCATGGTTCACTTTAAAGATATTTCATCCATTGCCGGAGTAGAATACTTGATTATCCTTGATGAAGAGAATCAACCTATGGAGAAAGGCACACACTTTTGACTACTTATAATCCCCTTATTGGTAGATACACAGCAAAGTGGCCAAGGCTGACTGACTTACTTCATACCAAGGAATGTCCCGAGAGATCAAAATTTCCAAGGTGTGGGCTTTAAGGGCAACTCGTCATTGTCCTCCAAACGAACTAATTCGTCATCAGCAATCAAATGAATCAATTTTTTTGCCAACATTGGGTCATAGCATTATTGAGGGCAAAGCCAAGTGGGGAGAAACTCTTCAATTTGATGGTAAATTTCATTACATCAAAGGATACTGAGAGTAGACTAAAGATGTCCTTAGCCGATGCAAGCACAAGCTGATTGCCGCACAAGTGTATGCTTCATTATTCACATATGATAGAAATTCTGAAATTATCGAAGCATTTTGCAAGGCATGGTGGCCACTTACAAATACTCTTTTAACTTCCTTTGGAGAATAATCCATATCGCTATGGGATTTGGACAACTTCGCAGGTCTCCCTATTACAGGAATTCTTTATGATGAAGTGATTATTTGTGCTAAGGAGCTTACCGACGTTGATGAGAAAAGATGTAAATTTATCCCTATTTCCTGCAAATACTTATTTCAAGCTTATCATTTACTTCAAATGAGTGCCCATAGAGGGCAACTTTCTCAAGTTACTATGGAAAAATGGGTGAAGTATTGGTCATAGAAAGCAATAAAATACCATCAACCACCATCACGCAAGGAGAAAAAGACAGTCTAGCCCAAATCAACTCATAATCCTCTTGGCGACTTTGGTGTTCATGGAGAATGGTCCACTCTAGAGGAGGCATTGTTTTCAAAACTTGGAATTCCTAGGAACTTGAGAGAAGAAACTTATTTTACGACATATTTGGCTTGTTGGCTTTGCTAGTTTGTTCTTCCTACCAATGATATTAATTCAATACGCCCCAGCAATTTCAAGGTAGCATGTATCATGGCCACCGGTAGGAAGGTTAGTCTTGCTATTCCAGTTTTAGCCAGTATCTACAATGGTTTAAATAAAATTTCAGGTTCCCCAAGGCCGAGTTGTGCCCATTCTTCTTTTCCCATCCACTTTGTCTATGCTTGGTTGGCGCACTATTTAAAAACACGTTATCCAATTTGGCAATGAATGTGTGGCCCAAAAATGGTGATTTATTTTGGTGATGGAGACATAAAATATTGTGATTCAAAGGAGGCTCGCAAGAGAATTCACAAAGGAGATTTTGTTTCCTAGACTTGCACCATGATTACTAAAGACAAAAAACTTTCATATGTTGATGATGGGGAGGCTAGAGAATTGGAGCAAAAATATTTTATTGCTATTAGCTAAAATTATCTTCCTTTGAGGTAAGGTGATTATTTTATTATTGAACCTTATAGTCCTCATCGCTTCAGTCATCAATTTGGATATCATCAAGAAGTTCCTCGGATTCTCGCTCATGACATTCGCACAGCTCATTTGGATGAAGGACTTCGCTATTGGCGCTTATGCATTTTGCATAATTCTATGTCTACAGCATGGTTTCCTTGTGTGCCCTCAAATGCAAAAAAAATCTCTTTGGATGCTTACAAAAAATGATGGACTAAAATTCATGGAGATTTTTGAGAAAAATTTGATAAGATTTATCAACTTGAGTTCAATCAAATTTTTTCTTAGAGACAAGAATGCTGATAAAGGGGAATGACCACTTGCTGAAGCTATTCAAAATCCTCCCAACCTAGAAGACATCGAGCCTCCAAAATAAAAGAGAAGGAATCCTTTTTCTTTAGAAACGAGCAGCAGTAGTAATGCGGATCGTCATTGAAAAAGACTTAAAAAGAGTCCTAAATCTCCAAAGTCAAGTGATCCTTCGCCAACAGAGAACTTTGCCAAAGAGGTTATTTTCTTTTCTTCGTCTTCTTTTTCTTCTTTAAATAAGCCCCTTTTGGTCATTTGCTAACTCAAATCATGTAACATTTCAGTTGGAAAATGAAATTATTAATATTGATGAAGATAAGACATCCCAAGGTAGCCGAGGATCAATCATGGGACCTAACTTGTTGGCCATGAGCACTCCAATTGACATGACCATGCAAAATGAGTACTTCACAGTATGAAAGCTGAACAACCATCTCCTTGTGCTCCAGTCTCAGTATTTGGAGGTAAGAAATTTGTACTTAATCATAAAAAATAGTATATTCAAATGTTGTGGGATGGCCTTCGCAATAGAATTGCAAATACTCCACTTGATTCCCTCTCTTCTCTCAAAGATAATATTCAATTTGTGCTTAAATTAGTGAAGGGCTTCAGCAAATTTGATATCTCCAATGTGGAATAATTATTGCAAATATTGTTTGACAAGACCCTCGCTTATGATGAAGCAAAGTCAGCATCTTTCGAGAAAGCATCTAATGAAATTCTTGCACAACAATTAGATGAGGCCAAAAGTCGTCTTCATAATGCTCAAATTAGAGAAAACAAAGAAATGAACCAAATTAAATCCACCCAAGAAGAGCTGGAATGTGTTGGGAAGGAGCTTGATAATTTGAAAGAACGCAAGAAGAATTTGACTTCATTATTAAAACGCCAACAACAACTTCTTCAAAGTGCTCAAACTGAAATTCATGAAATTAAAGAGAAAATTGCTGCTATCAAGAGTACTCCTCCATTGAATAATAAAGTGGTTGAGAATTTGCAAACTTTAATGGAATACTTGCAGGCTGTGAAAGAAGAATTGAAGAACTATGCTGCATTTATTTTATTTTTTTTGAAATTACATAATAGAATTTTTTTTTTCTTATCTTGCAATCTTTTGATTTTATTTTTTAAACATAACAAACTAAAAACTCAAACTTAATAAAAACAATTAAACCCTTTTTTTTTTTTTTTAATAAACTTAACAAACTAAAAACTCAAACTTAATAAAAACAATTAAAATACTAAAAACTCAAACTTAAAAAACAACCAAACTACTACTTTTTTTTTTAAAGGAAACTTAACAAACTAAAAACTCAAACTTAATAAAAACAATTAAACTACTAAAAACTTAAACTTAAAAAACAACCAAACTACTTTTTGTTTTAAATAAACTTAACAAACTAAAACTCAAACTTAATAAAAAACAATTAAACTACTTTTTTTTTTTTACTCAACAAACTAATTAACTCAAACAACTCAAACTACAAACAGTTAAACTACTAAAAACTCAAACTTAAAAAACAAATAAACTACTACTTTTTTTTTTGATAAACTTAACAAACTAAAACTCAAACTTAATAAAAACAATTAAACTACCTTTTTTTGACTCAACAAACTAATTAGCTCAAACAACTAAAACTACCCTCCCCCCCCCTTTTTTATAAACTCAACAAATTAAAAACTCAAACTAATAAAAACAAATAGACTAAATAAACTTAACAAACTAAAACTCAAACTTAATAAAAATAATTAAACTACTTTTTTTTTTACTCAAGAAACTAATTAACTCAAACAACTAACACTACCCACCCCCACCCCCCCTTTTTATAAACTCAACAAACTAAAAACTCAAACTAATAAAAACAACTAGAATTTTTTTTTAACTCAACAAATTAATTAACTCATACTAATAAAAGTAATTAGACTAATTTATTTTTTTTATGAAACCAAGGAAGAAAAATATATTTAAAATAAACTCATGACTGAACTTAGACAATATCTAAGCTACCTGCGTACCCAATAAAGAGATCAAGTCATAATGTAGTTCAAAGAAAGCATCATTTTAGGAGTGAGAGTGCCGTTTACAGTTTATACTCATGCGGGCCAAGAGTATCCATTGCTTAACCACCTTAGACTAGGTGGGGTATTTGATATTTTAACCACATAAATACCTTTTGTGGGCGAGTTAGCAGTTTAACCACATGCACTACCTTTGGTGGAGTAAGTTAGCAATTTAACCACATGCACTACCTTTGGTGGGTACCGTTCACAGTTTATACTCATGCGGGTTATGAGCAACATACAGTTTACGCTCGTGCATAAGGAGCAACATGCAGTTTAGGCTCATGCGTTAAGGAGCAATTTCCCAACTTTATGCATAGTAGCACTTCAAGAACTTCCTATTTATAGGGCCAATTCTTAATCCATTTTCAGCAACCAACTTATGTGCACCATTTGTATAGACTTCTTTGACAACATAAGGACCATCCCATTTTGATGTGAACTTGTTCCCAATTTTGTGATTCATGATGATGGGCCTTCTCACAGCGAGCACCAAATCTCTAACTTGAAAAGATCGTGATTGCACCTTCTTGTTAAATGCCTTGGAGAGCCTAGCTTGATAACATTCAAGTCTTTGTTGTGCTTCCAACCTTTTCTCATCAAAGGACTCCAATTCTTCAAGACGTAAGCATGCATTTTCTTCCTCAGTCAATCCTTCTTGTACGGCTATCTTTAACAGATGGAATTTGCTGCTCAAGAGGTAAAACAACTTCAACACCATAAATTAATGAATACAGAGTTGCTTGAGTAGGTATTCTATGAGTAGTTTGATATGCCTATAAAGCTTCTCCGATCCTTTTGTGCCAATCCTTCTTCGACTTTGAGACTACTTTCTTCAGCAAATTGCATAGAGTTTTATTGAATACCTCAGCAAGACCATTAGCCGCGGCATAGTACATGGAAGATTTTCTCTGCTTAAAATTGAATTTCTGACAAAGTTTATCTATCAAACTATTACTAAAGGGATTTCTATTATTAGTTATTATGTATCGAGGAACCCCATAGTGATATATAATGTTGATGCGGATAAAGTCAACAATATTTTTCTTCTTTACTTCTTTGAGAGGTATTGCTTCAGCCCACTTAGAGAAATAGTCTGTTGCAGCCAATATATACAAGCACCCAGCAGAAGACATTGTCATGGGCCCAACCACATCTAATCCCCATGCATTAAATGGCCATGAAGTGATAGTTTGATGTAATGGCTCGGGTGGTTGGTGAATGAAATTTGCGTGAAATTGGCAAGCTTGACATCTTTGAGCATAATCCATGCAATCTTTTACCATTGTTAGCCAGTAGTGGCCTATTCTTTTTATTCAAAAATATATAATTTTAGACCCGACTGGTGAGTGCCACAAACTCTAGAATGAGTTTCTTCCATGTCTTGGATAGCTTCATCATCACCTAAACATCGCAAGAAGACTCCATCAAATGACCGCCTATAAAGCACACCTTTATAATAGATGAAGCGTGCCACGCGACGTCAGATATGAACTCTTTGGAGTGGATCATCAGGTATCGTGCTCCAAATAATCCACAGTTGGTTGCGCCAATCTTCCTTTTCTATCTCAAACACTTGAACGACATAACTTTCATCTTCTTCATAATCCTCATCCTCAAAAATTGGCGGCACAACCTAACTTCTTCATATTGGAATACGCACTTCATTTTTAGGTATGGCAAGTGAAGAAGCCAATTTAGCTAACGCATCAGCTTGCTTATTTTTCTTCCTTGGCACATGTTCGATTTCTACATCCCCAAGCTATCCAATAAGTCTTTTTGCATAATTAAAGTATGGGAGCAACTTAGGCTTCTTGACTTCATATTGATCCAAGCAACTGGTTCACCACTAACTTAGAATCTTCATAGACTTTAAGATGCAATTATTTTATGTCTACTGCCATCTCCAACCCAAGAATAAGAGCTTGATATTCAGCAACGTTGTTGGAACAATTTTCAGTTAAAGTGAAGGAATATGGTAATACTTCATCTTCAGAAGTGATGAATACAACTCTAGAGCCAGCTCCTTCTCTATGGGATGCTCCATCAAAGTACATCTTCCAAGGAGGTGTAATTTCAACTATCAAGATATCTTCATCAAGTAGATCATTAGATAATTCTCATTCAGTAGGGATAGGGTGATTAGCCAAGAAGTCAGCCAAAACTTATCCTTTTATTGCCTTCTGCGGAATATAAACAATCTCAAATTGTTGCAACTGAAGGTACCATCTTGCGAGTCTGTCAGATAGGATGGGTTTTAACATGATATATTTTAATTGATTTGCCTTTGAGACGAGACAGACAGTATGAGCTAGAAAATAATGTTTCAACTTTTGAATTGCAAAAGTTAGAGCCAAACATATTTTCTCAATTGGCAAGTATTTCAACTCATTTGGCATCATCGTCCTGTTCAAGTAGTACAAGGCATTTTCCTTTCCTTCATCATTCTCTTGTGAAAATAAAGCTTCAACAGAACGTTCTTGAGTAGCAATATAAAGAATTAGTGGACGTCCAGGTACTGGCGTGACCAACACAAGAGGCCGCATCATATAAACTTTTATACTCTTATAAGCATTGCTACAAGCTTCATCCCATTCAAATAGAATGTCTTTCTTCATCAAATGGCTGAATGGTTGACATCTACTAGCTCAATTTGATATGAATCTCCGAAGATAAGCTAATTTTCCTTACAAACTTTTAAGTTCATGGATGTCTTGAGGTTTTGGCATTTTCAAAATTGCATCAATCTTTGATTGCTCGATTTCTATACCTCGATGACGAACAATGAATCCTAGAAACTTCCCCGATGTAACACCAAATGCACACTTTAATGGGTTCATTTTGAGTTGATATTTTCTCAGGCACTCAAAAATTTGTCTCAAATCTTGGAGATGATCTTCTCGCATTTTGGATTTAACAACCACGTCATCAACATAACATTCAATGTTCTTGTGGAACATATCATCTAAGATCTTCTGCATAGTTCTTTGATAGGGTCACAAGCATTTTTCAATCCAAATGGCATAACTTTATAACAATATATTCCTTTGGAGGTACGAAATGCTGTCAACTTCTCATCTTTTCGTGACATACGTATTTGATTATACCTAGATGATCCATCCATAAATAATAGTGCTTCATGCCCTGTGGTAGCACCAATCATGAGTTTTGCAATGGGCAATGGAAAATCATCCTTAGGACATGCACCATTCAAGTCCCTAAAGTCAACACAAACTCGAATCTGGCCATTTTTTTTTCTTACTGGGATAATACTGGAGATCTAAGTTGGATACTTAACTTCTCAAATAAACCCAACCTCGATAAGCTTATTTACTTCAACTTTAATCAAAGGCACCAATTCAACGCGAAATCGATGTTGAGCTTGTTTGACTGGACGAGTTCCTTTCTTTACTGATAAATGATGGACTGCCACCTTTGGATCTAATCCAGACATTTCTTTGTACGACCATGCAAATACATCTTTAAGTTCACATAACAACTCAACATATACTTTTTCTTCCTCATCAGTCAACAAAACACTAATATAGATAGGCCGAGGATTATAGGCATTGCCCAAATTAATCTTTTTTAATTCATCTACAATGGCTTTAATACCTTCTTTAAACTCAGGTGGAGCAGTTTCAGCGTCTTCTTCTTTAATCAACAATTCTTCACTCAAATTAATATGGTATGCTGGCGCAATATCTTCTTCCACAGGCTCAATCTTCTTGAATTCCACGCATGCCCTTGTTTGTCCATCTTTTCTGCTTCTATGGACCGTCTTCATGACGCCATCTTTCTCACTTATGTAATCATTGCAGACAAGCCTGGAGATTTACTTGAAAAGACGATCTATAGCATTTTAATGAGTTGGCCGACTAGTATTATCAATAATATGATATGATGAGGCCACACTTTCTCTATTGTCTTCTTCATCCATTTAAGTTTGTGTAAAGATAATGGTTTGCAGTTTAACCCTCAAGGTTCTACCACATGATATATTCAAAATGGAGTACAGCTTTATGTGTGAAGGAATTGAACTCCTTAGCTTTTTTAGCTTGCTAACCCACTTCAAATACTTTGGCATTTTGGATGAATTCAATCTCCGATTATGGGTTCTTTTATGCCGCCACTTTCCAAGTCTATAAAAAACTGAGATTCACGAGACTTTCTTCCCATTTTCATCAAAAGTATCATTTTTTGAGGAAAATTCCTCTCCAACTATATGATTACTGCTAGATCTCCTAATATCAATACGAATAGGATTCTGAAGGACAAATTCAAGTCTCGTTCGAGAACTTTGAACACCATGAATTTTTTCCTTCAACATCTTTTGGGTAGTATTAAGTCAATACGTTTGCTTTCTAGAAGCCTCAGGAGAGAGTTATCCCAAAATGGAACATTCTTGTGGATTATATCTGGCTTTGACAAGAAGTTTATAAGCTTTTGGATCAAAGCAACTCTTATTTTGAAGATGCAGAGATTCTCCATATTCCTTCTCGACTCCTTGAGTTGCGTGAACAAATCCTTTCAGCGGTTGAGGGGATGACTTTTTCACATCAAGCTTGGTTAGAGGAAATGTCAATTCTATCAATGACTCAGATCCTACAATAGGTGACTCTCTCTTTATGTGATCTTTACCGCTGCATGCTGAAGTCAAGTCTTTAACATTGTTTTCTCCATTAAGATCATATTGTTGCTTAGATTCCTCTTGTTCTTTGGCCTCGATAGTTTTCATACTTTTGGTATAGTATTTGGCATATGCTAAGTGTGATTTAGCTTCAGTGAAAGGTTTGCTATCTCCAAGCATTGTATTTACCACCCCTTCTCGACAATACTTGAAGCATTGGTGCCAAGTAGAGGAACTACACCATTTTCATGTAACCAAGGTTGGCCTAAAAGCATATTGTATGATGTCTTGGCATCTATGACATGAAATAATGCCATTAACAACATATTGTCCATCAATAACTTTACCCTTATTATTCCAAGAGCCCTTTGCCCCCTTGATTGAACCCTTGGATCATTAAGCAACTGTTTGTCAATTTATCTGTAAAGATTTCTAAATCTTTCATCACCCGCAATGGCAAAATATTGATTGCAGAGCCTCCATCAATCAAAATTCTATTTATTTTTCTGCTCACGAGCATAGCCAGTTACAAATAGTGGCTTATTGTGGGATTTGGATCCAAGCAACAAATCTTCATCAGTGAAAGTTATTGCTGACATACACTCCTCAGTTACATCATGCTTTTCTTTATTAGATAAACATGCTTCACTAGAGGAAATCTTTTCTTCACTTATCATGTAGCACACAATGTTATTGTCGTGATCACCAAGTACATCCTTTTCAATCTTGATAGTAGTATGATTTGAGGCAGCATTATCCTCCTCGAGTGAGATTTTCCCTTGTCGGGCCAATTGCATCACTTTATCTTTGAATACAAAGCAGTCATGGATTGGGTGACCCACCAACCAATGGTACTTGCAATACTTTGGGTCATCAATTTTTCTAGCTTCTTCAGGTCGCTTCATTTTAGGTAATTCAATGAGATTTGCATTTAGCAAATCATCAAATATTCCAGAGACATTAGAATCGAGGAATGGGTATGTCTTAACCTGCATCTCATTTAAAGTTAGTTTTCTTTATCCTCTTTCTTGGGAGACATCCTTCCTTTCATCCTTTGTACTTTTTGCCATTGTACGAAACTTGATGGGTGTTGCATTCATCGCCATAACTTCTTTACTCTGCACCTTAGCAAGAGGTTTGCTCCATTTCTTGAATTCTTGGTTTTCTTTAAATTTACAAGGCTCTTGAATTTGTGGTCCGTCTACTCTGCTAGCAAACATGCTTAACTCTATATCATGGGCTCAAGTAGTCAATTCTTCAAATGTTTTGGGTTGAATTCCTTGCAGAATATATCAAAGTCCCCAATGCATCCCTTGAATGCACATCTCGATGGCTGAAGCCTAAGACAATCTGTCTTTGCAATTAAGGCTTAACTTTATCTAACGATTAATGTAATCAATGACTGGCTCTTCTTTCCACTGTTGGGAGTTGGTGAGTTCAATCATACTAACTGTCCTTCGGGTACTATAGAAACGATTGAGAAATTCTTGCTCCAATTGTCCTTAACTATCAATTTAGTCTGTTTTTATGTCAGTATACCAATCAAAAGCATTGCCCTTCAAGGATCGAATAGACTGCTTAACTAGGTGATCTCATATGTCCTAGCATTGTTACAAGTTTCAATCAAATGATCCACATGCTGCTTTGGATTGCCTTTACCATCAAGTTGCTGGAACTTTGGTGGCCGATAACCAGTCAGCATCTTTAAGTTGTCAATCCTTTGAGTATACGGCTTGGAATAAGTCATAAATGACTTAGAGCTTCCTTCAAATTTGTGTTTAATAGTTCCCATGAGAAACTCCCTCAGCTGGTCAACAGGAATTAGTCTATCGGCGGAAACTTGCAACTCCTTTATTTTAGGCTTTTCATTTTCAACTGGCTGCCTCTTTGTGGATGTTTTGACTTCATCCTGAGCCTCTATTTGTTTATCAATCACGTAACTAGTCTCAACATTATCCACCTTGTTCATCAACTTGGAGATTTGAGAATCTTGCTCTTAGACATGCTTTGCTAGCCCTTTAATAATCTTCGTCAAATTAGCAATTTATTCCTCCAAAGTTGTAGCACTTGTCACCATCACTGGCGCTATGCTTGAGGAACTTGAGGTTGAGCGAGGAGTGGGTGCTGTTGATTCTTCCTTTGAGTCTCTACCACTTTCATTAGTATCAATAGCAAGCAGCAATGCCTTTTCCACAACTTCAAGTGAATGATTTACCTCCGAAAATGATTGCGACTTTTTGGACATACTCCTTATGCTGACGCCAACACTTTTTGCTCTAGCATTTATGCAATTTGAGGTAGTCATCTTCAATGCAACAGTCTTGTTGGTGGCCATGATAATTCAATCTTTGATGAAGAAAAGAGATGAGAGTAGAGATAGTTCCACTGGGCGTGCCAAAATTTGTAACAACAAATTTCTTATCTGCAAAAATTAAAATTACAAAACAAGAAAAATTGTACAAATAAAATTAAAATTGAAACTTATCAAATAATCAACATTAGATTCTATCTCTAATCTAATCCTCCGATTCTTCCTTTTCAAATATAATCTTGAATTTAATGAGCTTCGCAAAAAACACCTCAAACCCTGTGTATCTCCTTTAAATTTGATTTGGGTAAAATAACGCCAATTCAAGGGTTTCGCACCTTAATCTCGAATCAAACACTAGAAATACATGAATTCCTCAAAGAACACCTTGAATGTCGTGGATTTCCTTGAATAAAAATAATGCCAATTCGAGGGCTTCGCACCTTAATCTTGAATCAAATGCCAAAAATATATGAATTCCGTGAAGAACGCCTTGAACATTGTGGATTTCCTTGAATAAAATAATGCTAATTCGATCGCTTCGCACATTAATCTCGTATTAAATGCTAAAAATATATGACTTTCCCGAAGAACACTTTAACGTCGTGGATCTCCTTGAATTTGCTCGAGAGAATTGCTGGACTCCTTCAAAGTTTCTCTCGTCTGCTGGAATTTGTGTTGTGTGTCAAATGAGCTGGAATCACCCATTTATATAGGTGTTTGATAGAAGACTTATAAATTAATTTGAACCCCTTCAAAGGTTATCTCTTTGATAAAATAATGTCAAAGAGATAATATCAGATATATTTGATTTGATAATATCAAAATCAAAAGATAATATCAATATCAAATATCTTTGATTTGATTGGTCAATAAATGCAGACACACCATCTTTGACACGTGTCAATGCTTGATTTGAATATAAAATAAATACTAAATTATTAATTAAAATTAACTACTTATCTTTTGGAATTAAATTTAATATATCCCAAAATTTAAATAAAAATTTTTGATTTAATATTTAATATATATTATTTTACATGTGCCACTCCTCAATTGGTCAAAAATTAAATACATTTACAAAATATCACAATTTATGAGAGAGATCATATTTTGAACGACTTACGTCTTCATACTATTGCATTAGTATATTTAGTCAAATCTCTTTTAGACCAACATAAATTCTCTATACTAACTTTACGTCTATTTACTAGAATATTGCAATTTGTACTTACACCATAGAAAGAGATTAAAACAAAGTTTATAATTGTCATACCGGTAACAAAACGGGAACTGTAAATATATAAAATACATAGGCAGTGTTTGATTATATTTTTTGTGTGATTTTAATATATATTTTGGGAGAATGAATATTGAAAGTGATATTAGAGAATGTAAAAGTTGTATTGGGGAATATAATAAATTTTTTTTTATGTTTTGAAAAATAGTTAAAAATTAATTTTGAAGAGTTTTGGTATGTTTGTTTATGTTTAGACGTTTTTTACTATAGCAGTCAAATCAATACTTTTTTGTTGAATTTTTGGGGTGAAAGTGGAACTGAGTGATTTTTATTGTTAAAATAATAATAAAATATATATGATAGATATATATATATATAATATATGTATATATATTGGAAAAATGGGAAGTTTTGGGAATAATGAAGAATATGAAAGGTATTTTGGGAAAACTTTTTTTAATATTTTTGAGGGAAAATTGGTGTATGTTTGGTTATATTTCCTCAAAATAATTTTATTTTAAGGAAATATAACCAAACATTCCCTTAGTATTCATATATTGCTTCCGAGAATTTTTTTTTTCCTAATCTTTATGATTTGTTAATTTATTTGTTTAAAATAAAATTAAAGGATAATTCTAAAGTAGCCATTACAACGAGTGGCTATCCGTCAAAATGAAATCAAAATATTGCATTTCCTCAAATTTTATTTTTGTTTTTGTTGTTATAGGTATATATATGTGTGCAAATAATATTTATATTAATTAATAATATTGGTGGGGTAGGTTGATTGAAGTGTTGTTGGGGGTATGTTTGCTCAATTATTGGGTAGCTGCAATTTTCCCATCCATGATATTTCTTTTATACATGACTTGGAATTGAGTCAGTGTCCTATCCACAGTATTTAATTCCTTATCAAAGACCTCGTTATCAACTTGTTCGTATTCCAAGACTTATAATATGTTTGGAATAGGTCTATAAATGGGTAGGATATCACCTTATTCACATTCATATCTTAAAATATCAAAACAAAAATACTCTATATTCTACCTGATACGGCTCGAGTTCCACGGCTATGACCTCGATCCAGAATGCCCAATGTGTCCTTAATCGCTGTCACAATCTCGACCTGGAACTGCACAAGTGAATTTTGGGCCTCTGACCTGATCACAAGAGAACACATTAGGCTAGCTGAGATCGCCCTCACTAAGGCCCTCCGATGCCTAAGTTAGTGAGGTGATTAATTAAGTTTGAGTTCTAGATCAAGAGGAACCTTGATATAGATAGCTTATGATCAATATATGTGTGACGTGACTTGGAACTGTGCTCTTTATAGTCAGCAATTGGTCCTTTCCGTACGGATCGTGCTGGCGCTATTCCAAGCGTGGGATCACGGGTTGATCTACGGTCCAGCATTCGGGTCGTGGCCTGGTTCGAGTAGGGTTCAATTGGGCCGTGACCCGACCCGCGTAAAAAGACACGGATCCTGTCCTGTGGTGGTATTTTTGATATTAATGAAGGGTAGGATGGTATTTTAATGTGCCCATAGCAATAATTACCATAATTAACTCCCCCACTTCCTAAGTGCATTGGTTCCTACTCCTTCATGGGGAGATAAACCTATGAATTATGGAAGTAGATGCTGATTTTCCATAGCCGTCCAATCAAGACCCTTTAACAGGGTCGTTGATTCCACCTCAGGGAACAAATCGTCTCCCCCTTCTTCTATAAATTCCTGAGGGTTACTCCACTAATTCATTTGATTCTTTCTCTACGCTGCCTCTACTAGCCTTCTCAGACTCCGATATCCCTCTGTCATTACCAACCTAAGACCTCACTTTACTAGGTTTGTCTTCTCCTCTAATAATGGCCTCAAACTCGAGTTCGAGTTTGAGTTCCTCCTCCGAAGGGACTCGAAGCCCTTATCAACTAGGGTCAGATGAAAGTACTTCATCCTCCTCAGGCTCTGAGGGTGTGACCTCCCTTCAACTTGTACCCTTCTCGGGTTCTTCATCTCCTTCTCTTCCTCTTGGATCCCAGGATCTTGATCCTTCGAACCCAAACCCGATGGGTTCGCCTCCAACCCCAATGAGCGAGTCAGTCCAAGATTCCGAGATGGAGGAATGCATTCTCGCGACGTCACCCTGGCTAGTAATAATCCCAAACCTAGGGTCTTTAGTGGTCACCGAGGTCAGGCCAAAATTCTTCATCTACTCGGACTATGAAATAATATTCCCTAATAAGTCAGATCGAATGCATCTCCCCCTTCTGGCTGTGCCACCTTCTCGATAGGGATATTGGAGGGGGGGCAGAGATTTCCTATCCCTGACCCCATAGAGAACATCCTCTTAGGGTTAGACTTGTGCCCAGCCCAACTCATCCCCAACGCAATAAGACATATCCTTTGTTTTTTCATTGTAATGACCCATCTCAAGGTCGAGCCTTTCTTCGCCCACTTCTAGTCAACCCAATCTGGGGAGCGCGGGTTTTATTATCTTACCATTTGACCATCGTGTAAATTTGTAGATAAGATTCCTTCCTCCTTGGGCCCTTGGAAGGAAAAACTCCTTTTTATCCGAGCCCTCGTCAATCGCCCTTGGCGGTTCAGGTCCGACTGGAGGCATAACATGCCTAAGCTCTCCGTGTCGGATGAGGTCACATAGGGAGAAAATTTCATAGACACTCTGACCACCTATATGTATAAGGCTAACGAGCTCCTGAAAGAGAAAGTTCTCAAGGTCGCTGGCCTTTCGCCAGCTAATATTCGGGTTCAAAGGACCTTAGAAGATGGTCTTCTCTATCACCATTAGCTATTCTTTTCCCATTTTAGCTTTTTATCTGTAACAGGCCAAAGTATAACTCTTTCTGTGTTTTAGTTTTTTCAGTCATGTCGAGCAAGAATTTGAGGATAATCGATAAGATGAAGGCCCAAAAGGAGGCCTGTTGGCCAAAGCACAGTCATCTGGGCTCGTGCCCGCAACGACCCCAATCCCTTCCTCTAACGAGTAGCTCCAGTTGAACAACCTGTTTCTCTCAACTAAATCCCCAAATCGGAGGCCGAACCTACTCCGGAGATCGAGGTCATTGCCAAGGGTACCTCCGAGAGTAAGGGCAAGAAGCAAAAGCACGGATCCGAGAGCAAAAGCCCAAATTTGACCTCTCCTAGTCAGTCCAGTAAAAGCCTCTCAGAGAAGTCCAAAGAAAAAGGGTCGATTGAAGGGGGCTCTTCGGGTAAGAAGGCACAAACCAAACCCGATCCTACTCTGGATTCATCCCATGACCTCGACATCATAGCCCGATGCAAGGTCCTGCTAAATGATGCACATAAGAATTACAAGACCAGAAACTTGAGCTTTTCCAGCGATTCTTCGCGTCTAGTTTTGATCCCGAACTAGAAAATCACAGATCAAAGCTTTGTGTTGCAATCGAGATCAGGAGAGACTTTATTTGAGCTTTATAAGGGGTGCATGATACCTCAAGACCAAGCCATACTCACGCCCATGCCCTAATGCATGCAAGTTTAGAACCTCGTGCGATCTTATCTTTCAAAGTTTTTCAAACTGCTAGGGTTCATGAGTTAACACCGTTCGTCTCTTTTTCAGGGGATCAAATACATGCGCTAGCTATCCCTCAAATACGTCTACTGGCAGAGCCACTTCATGGCCCAAGATATGGAGGTCATGGAGCTCAAGGAGGCCAAAGAAGAACTTGAGGCCAATCTGAAAACAACTCAGCAGTCCATTAACGAGCTCGCGTCGCATAAGGAGGAGCTGGTGGATCAGGACATCGAGATCAAGGACCCAGAACAAAAGCTTTCAAAAATGAAGAAGTCTTTCGCCTCGGAGAAGAAAACGTCTTATGAGTTGGGCTGCTCCAAGGGATGTGCTGAATTCGAGAGCTCCATCGAGTATAAGTAGCTGATCGAGAACACTAGAATGGCAGGAGCACGAGCCTTTAAGAAGTCTGGCACTTTCGAGTCCATGGTCAAGAAAAAGCAGCAGAATATGCCTACATGAGTTTCTTGAAGTGCCAAGCCCAACTTCAGAAACTAGGTGGGATCGTTGAAGGCTTTGATCTAAAGCAACTCGACCCCACCAAAGATGCCGATCTAAAAGATTACCCCTTGAGCGGGCTCGCGAAAGAAGATGAAGCCGAGGATGAGTTCGCATTCTTAGCCAAGGAGGATGAGGTCCCTCCCCTAGATGCCGAGAAAGTGAGATTCCTCATGAAGCTCCTACTTTCCCCAAAGCGGTTGCGAAAATCGGGCAGCAAATACAGTAGAAATACCACTGAAGCGAGAGTTTGTATTTTTATTTTCCCGAGTCGGGTTCCTCCTAACCCCAATCCCCATATTGTACTGCGAACCCGAGGACCCAAACGATATTGTAAGTGCTTGAACTTAATGAAGTACAGGGTTTTCATCAATTATCACTTTAAATAATACTCGATGCTTTGTATCAACTTCCCGTCTCATTGAGGGGGTCTTGCACAGGAACTCGATCCCATTTACTTGGGATTTTTCTTGCCATAGGGATCTTGCATAGATCCCTTGTGGGAACTCGATCCCATTTACTTGGGAATTTTCTCACCGTAGGGATCTTGCATAGATCCCTCTCAGGAACTCGATCCCATTTACTTGGGAATTTTCTCACCATGGGGATCTTGCATAGATCCATCGCGGGAACTCGATCCTATTTACTTGGGAATTTTCTCACCATGGGGATCTTGCACAGATCCCTCGTGGGCACTGGATCCCATTTACTTGGGAATTTTCTCGCCATGGGGATCTTGCGCAAATCCCTCGCGGGAACTCGATCCCATTTACTTAGGAATTTTCTCGCCGTGGGGATCTTCCCCAGATCCCTCGCGGGAACTCGATCCCATTTACTTGGGAATTTTCTCGCCGTGGGGATCTTGCGCAGATCTCTCGCAGGAACTTGATCCCATTTACTTGGGAATTTTCTCGACAGATCCCTCATGAAAACTCGATCCCATTTACTTGGGAATTTTCTCGCCGTGGGGATCTTGCGCAAATCCCTCGCGAGAACTCAATACCATTTACTTGGGAGTTTTCTCACCGTGGGGTTCTTGCGTAGATCCCTCGCCGGAACTCGATCCTATTTACTTGAGAATTTTTTCGTCATGGGGATCTTGCCCAGATCCCTCGTGGGAACTCGATCCCATTTACTTGGAAATTTTCTCGCCGTGGGGATCTTGTGCAGATCCCTCACTGGAACTCGATCCCATTTACTTGGGATTTTTCTTATTACAGGGGAAAAACATAGACAATATTGCATGAGAAACAAGTTCATGGAATTACATAAAGCAGGCCGAGCGAACCGCATTACAAGGAAGATTGGCATTACAAAGTTCATTACACTTTCAAATATAATTTTTTTTCAAATTCTGCACCTTCCACGATCTCGATAGCTCTTTTCCCCTGGTATCCTCCAACCTATATAACCCTTGCCTAGTTACCTTCACTACTTTGTATGGTCCTTCCCAATTTGGGTCCAGCTTTCCTACGTCCTTGGATACCTCCACCTTTTTCAAGACCCAATCTCCTATCCCGAAGCTCCTCCATTGAACTTTCTTGTTGTATTGCCGCGCCATGAGATTTTTATATTCTTGGATCTTGATATACGCCTTATCCCGCTTTTCTTCTATTATCTCTAACTTGAATTCTCTAGCGTCAACATTATCTCCGGGCTCACATTTTGAAATTCTCCAGGTCAGTTCCCCAATCTCGGCGGGGATCACAGCTTTGGCTCCATACACTAAGCAGCACAGGGTCTCTTTTGTAGCCATTTTTGGGGTTGTGTGATGTGGCCACAAGACCCCCTGGAGTTCATCAGTCCATCCCCCCTCAGCATCATCTAATCGAGCCTTGAGGCTTTTTAAAAGGTCCTTATTTGTCACTTCTGTCTGACCATTTGCTTTCGAGTTCCCAACTGAAGTGAACAGCTGTTTGATCTTGAGCTCTTCACACCAACTACTGATTTTTTTCCCATTGAATTGAGTTCCATTGTCTGAAATCAAAACTCTAAGGATCTCGAATCTACATATTATGTTTTTCCAGAGGAAACATATGACCTCCTTCTCTATGACCTTTACAGATGCCTCTGCCTCTACCCATTTGCTGAAATATTCGACCGCTACTATTACAAACCTCTTCTGAGCTTGAGCCTTCGGGAACAGGCCCAATATATCTATCCCCTATTAATCAAAAGGACATGACACAGGAATCGGCTCCATTGAGACAACGGGTCAATGGGATAGGTTGGCATGGATCTGGCATTTTTCACACTTCTTCTCTAAGGTGGTTGCGTCTTGGTTCATCATGGCAAAAAATACCCCTAGTGGAGGGTCTTCATGGCCAAAGAACTTCCACCCGAGTGGTTCCCACAGCTACCCTCATGGATTTCTTGCATCACACACTGAGCCTGCTCGGGTCCCAGGCATTTTAACAGAGGTCCTTCAACTGATCTCTTATATAAATCCCCGCCGACCATAATGAACTGGTTTGCCCTAAAAGCTAGTCTTTTAGCCTCTTTTTGGTCTTCGGGTAAGGCCTCGTCGGTCAAGTACCGAACCAGGCCGTCCTTCCAAGCCGCCCCTTCCTCTATCTACATCACCATCTCTTTTTCAAGGATGGCATCCTCTAACTCAGATCACTCAACTACCAGTAAGGTTATGTTCGCGTTTCGGGTTCCTACGGTGGAACTTCTAAACTTAGCTAAGGTATCCGCCCTTTCATCTCTTCTCTCGGGATCTACTGTACTTGGTAGAATTCAAACTCCGTCATGAGCTCTTTACCTTTCTCAGGTATTCCATCATCGACTTCTCTCGGGTTTCAAAGGTTCCTTCTATCTGGAGAGCAACAAGTTGTAAGTCAGTGTAAACATTCAACTTCTTAATATTCATGCTCTTGGTAGCTTTCAGCCCTATAACCATGGCTTCATATTCTGCTTCATTATTTGTGACCCCGAAAGCTAGTTTAACAGTGAACTCAAGCTCCACGTGCTCGGGTCCTTTGAGGAAAATTCCTGCTCCCCCGCACTGGGATGTGGCGGATCCATCGACATGCATCATCCATGTTTCTTTACTCGGTTTGGGGTCGTGTCCCACCATCTCAACTACAAAATCGGCTAGGACCTAGGCTTTCACCGCGCTCCTGCTTTGATATTCAATGTCAAACTCTCCCAACTCCACTACCTACTTGGTTAATCTACTCGAAACGTCCGATTTAGCTAGGACCTGTCTCAAGGGATGGTTAGTCAAAATAATTGTTTTATGAGATTGGAAATAGGGTCTCAACTTCTTTGCTCCCGTCATAAAAGCCAGTGCTAGCTTTTCAACTTCCAAGTATTGACCCTCTGCTTTTTGCAGTATCTTACTCACGTAGTACATGGGCTTGTGTACCGCGTCTTCCTCTCTGACCAGCACCGAGCTGATCGCATACCCTGATATTCCCAAACACAAGTAGAGGGGCTCCCCCAAAATGGGTTTTGCCAACATAGGAGGTGAGGCTAGGTGCTCTTTAAGGTCTTGAAATGCCTTTTCACACACCTCATCCCATTGTAAGTTTTTCATGTTCCTCAGGATCTTAAAAAATGGCAAACTCTTGTCGGTTGACCTTGAGATGAACAGATTTAAGGACGCAATCCTACCCGTCAGTTTCTGCACATCTTTTACTGACTTAGGCGAGCTCATGTCGGTAATGGCCTTAATCTTCTCTAGGTTCGCCTCTATCCCCTGCTCGCTAACCAAGTACCCCAAAAACTTCCCTCATTTGACTCCGAAGGTACATTTAGATGGGTTAAGTTTCATCTTGTATTTTCTCATTATAGTGAATGCTTCTTCCAAATGCACCAAGTGGTCGAGCTCGCTCAGGCTCTTGACCAGCATATCATTAACATATACTTCCATCGTGATCCCGATCTGTTCTTTAAACATCTTGTTAACAAATAGTTGGTGGGTGGCGCCCGTGTTCTTTAACCCAAAAGGCATGACGTTATAGTAGAAGATCCCTCTTTTAGTCACAAATGTTGTCTTATCTCGATCTTCTTTTGCCACAAAGATTTGGTGGTATCCCTGGAAAGCGTCCATCATGCTAAGGAGAGCGCATCCTGCTGTGGAGTCCACCAACACATCAATCCGCGGCAAAGGGTAGGGGTCCTTAGGATAGGCCTTGTTCAGGTCTGAGTAATTTGTGCAGACTCTCCATTTATCACCTGTTTTTGGCACAACCACCACATTCGACAACCATTTCGTATACGTAATCTCAACAGCAATTTATTTACTTCATCCTCTATGATCCTGTTCTTCATGGCCCCGTGATTCCTCTTCTTTTGTTGCACGGGCCGGACCTGGGGATCCACGTTTAACTTGTGTACTATCACCTCGATGTCTATTCCTTCAAAATCTAAGGGCTTCCAAGCAAAGACGTCTGCATTTTGTCATAGTAATTTGATAGTCAATAATTCTAATTCTGGGGTCATCTGAGTTCCAATCCTTGTCACCTTGCTCGGGTCCCCCGGTACTAACTCGATTTCCTTAATCCCGCCAGCGGGTTCGATCCTGCAGTTCTCGACTCGCCTCTTCTTATTCTCATCCTGGGGTTTCAAGTTTGCTAAGTCTTTAGCTGAGCCACGAGGGCTTTCTTTCCCTTTAACCTCGATCCTCATTTCTCGTCTTTCAACCCCGACCTTGATCCCGATCCCGAGCTTTCACCCTTAAGCCTCTTTTTCAGAGACACATGGTAGCATTCCCTTGCTTCTTTTTGGTCGCAACTCGCTTATCCAATTCTTTCGCTGGTCGAGAATTTCATTTTGAGGTTGAAAGTCGATATTACTGCTTGGAACTGGTTCAAACCAGGTCTACCCAGGATCACGTTATATGCAAATGGGGGCATCCACCACCAAGAATTTTAGCATCAGGGTCTTGCAGTACGGTTCCTTTCCCAGAGACATCGAGAGGTCAATAGTTCCCATCGGCATGATCTCATCCCCTCTAAATCTTACTAATGGTGTGTACACCGGGGAGACCCATGTGAGCGCGAGCTCCATCTTTTTTAGGACCTCCAAAAATATTATGTCCACTGAGCTTCCACTGTCCACCAAGACCTTGTGTACAACAAAATTTTCTATATCCATGGTGATGACCATAGGGTCATTTTGGGGACCTACGACCCCCAAAGAGTCCCTGCCATCAAATGCAATAACCGGCTCGTTAGCAATATTCATCACGACACTAGTTCTTTCTGATTTACCTAGTTCCTAAATGATCTAATGTGCCTCTTTCTCGAGCTATGGGAATCCCCAGATGTGGGACCCCCAGCTATCATGTATATGACTCCTTGCCTGGGTAAGTTATCCCCCACAGGGTCGTTGATTTCTTCCTTGCCCTTCCTTTCTCTACTACGGGATCTACTCCGAGACTGAGATCGATCCCCCTTCCTTTTGGGCTTGCCCTCGAACTCGTGCCCTCTGGTTCTAGCGATGAACTCCTTCAGATACCCCTTCCTGATGAGACTCTCGACCTCATCTTTGAGTTTAATGCAATCCTCAGTGTCCTGACCCCGATCTTTATGAAAATGGTAGTATTTGTTTGAGTTTCTTCTTGCGGGGGTATCCCGCATCTTCCGAAGCCATTGCAGTATCTTTGATCCCTCAATGGCCATAAGTGCATGTGACCTCATAGTGTTGAGTGGGGCATAGTGACTGTACTTCCTCAGTGGGGATCGTTGACAATCTTTTTTAGATCGAGCCTTGGGGGGACCTTAGTCTTTTTCATACCTCCTCTGGTCCTTTTCATACTTGCGTTGAGCATTTTTGGACCACTAGTGATCCTTCATGGCATTGATCTCCTCCTCCTGGATATCCGTAATTCCTACACCCCTTCTGCTAGCGAGGGTCCTCCGATGCCTAAGTTAGTGAAGTGATTAAATAAGTTCGAGTTCTAGATCAAGAGAAAACTTGATATAGATAGCTTATGATCAATAGATGTGTGACATAACCAGGAACTGTGCTCTTTATAGTCAGAGATTGGTCCTTTCCGTATGGATCGTGCTGGCACTATTCCAAGCATGGGATCACGGGTTGATCTACGGTCCAGCATTCGGGTCGTGGCCCGGTTCAGGTCAGGTTCAATCGGGTCGTGACCCGACCCGTGTAAAAAGACACGGATCCTGTCCTGTGGTGGTATTTTTTATATTAATGAAGGGTAGGATGGTCTTTTAATGTGCCCACAGTAATAATTACCATCACTACCATATCCTAAAATACCCAAAAAGTTGAGACCCTAATCCTACCCTATCCTGTCTAACTCAAAACTCATTGGGTGTAGTTTATTGGACTTATAATTTTAATGTATATACTAATTTTTTCAATATATACTAAAGATATTATTTGGCATATCATAATAAAAAATAATTTTTTTTTTATATTTAATTTAATTTAATTATTAAATTTAAATTAGTTAATCTTTTAAAAAAAAAAGCCTATATCAGGTAATGTGGTAGGTTTAGGCTTACAAAATACGCAACAGACTTGACCTATTTACAATAAAGCCTAGCCTATTCCCACCTCTACTGTTCATTCACATATTTGTAATTTTTATATATAAAAAATTTGTCATTAATATAAATTTGATTTCGGTATAGATGATTTTTAGATTCATAGATTAAATTTAAGTATAAAGTAATAGTTAATTTATGGGTATAAATTCTATCCACACCCATTACATTATCTTTAATAAGTATGGGTATGGGTAGGATATGAGTATGATATTTTTGGATTTGGGTAGGGTAATACCCTATCTATTTACGGGCCTAGTTTGAAATATCCATTTGGTTGGGAGAATTTTTTATGTAATCGATGAAAGTTCATTTTCCTTGCACACAAAAAAATGAGAAAAAAATAATTATTATTTGTTCTTGTTTTCCATGCATGGATAATCATATAATTTGAATTTTTTTATCTTTTTAATTCTTTTATCAGTATTCTTTTCAATCAAAATTATTGAACCAAACAGAAAAACAGAACTCGCCAACCATTTGAGCGCCTTTCCACTTTCTTGTCCACCGTGTCTTTGTCTTTGTTTATTATCCACGTTGGGGAATTTTCAATGGATTGGAGAATAAATTTAATAGATGTAATATGTAATTTTGAAACATGTAATTATTTTTCTTAAAGTGATATTTGATGCAATATTTCAATACCAAAGTTGTGGGAATGTTTAGCTTCTAGAATAAACTTGCATTCCAATTGTTATGAATTGGGTCAATCTTACACTTAGAATTGAGGATACATCCGTAGTATTTCCTTATCAAAGCCTTTGTCATAGACTTGTCCTTGCTACAAAGACTTACATTATCTTTGGATTTATTTGGTTGTGATAGGTTTTTATATAATTGATAAAAGTTCATTTTCCTTACATCCAAAAGGAATAAGGAAAAAGAAATAATTATTTATTCACTCTCTGGTATCTTGCTCCTGATTATTTGCCACTATTTTTCGTGGATAATCAAATAAATTTGAATTTTTTAATTTTTTTAATTTTTTTTTTTCAATTGAAATTCTTCAACCAAACAGAGTAACAGAACTTGCCAACCCTTTAAGCCCATTTCCACTTTCTTATCTACGGTGTCATTGTCTTTGTTGAATTTTCATGTTTAAGAGCATAAATGAGTTGAGCTTGAGAGCTAAAGTTAGGTATTTTGAGCTCAAACTTGCAAATTCAGTATTGGTCGAGCTTGAACTCAATGAGCTCAACTTTAATTGAACAAATAAACCTAACATCGAATACAATATTAATTATTAATATATAATGGTTATTTAGTAATATACACAAAATATTTAAAAATACAAAAAAATAAATTATTAATATACAATAGTGCTTTAATTAATATATAAAATATTTAAAATAAATTAAAAGCTTGCAAGTTGTTGAACAATTAAATTAGAGCTTTAGTTGAGCTTATTATAAGCCTGAGCTTGAAAAGCTCAAGGCATCTTACACCCCTATCCATGTTGGGAATTTTCAATAAATTGGAGAATAAAGTTGATAGATGTAATATGTAATTTTGAAGCATATAATGATTTTTATTAAAGTAATATTTGTTACTGTTGAAACCCAGGAGGATCTATTGCGGAAACAATGAAATAATAGTAAAGTAATTCAATGTAAAGTGACAACAAGATTTAACGTGGTTCGGCGATGTGCCTAATCCACCCGATAAAGAAAAGGAATTTTATTGATCTCAAATCAAAGTGCAAGTACAAACTTGAATCCCACAAATCTCACGAAAACACCTAACACCCTCCTTCTAAACTCCGTCTTGAGAGAATTACTCAAAAGCAGTAAAGAAGCCCTTGTGTTATGTTCGTGATATTTTCTTCGAAAGAAACAACTAATATTTATAGTAAAAAAGACTACTTTACCTAGGACTAGAAAACCCAATAAAAGAAGGAGTCCTAATTCTAGTCAAACTTGATCTCCTTGTCAAACTTACCTCAATTTCAAGGCAAAATCAATAATTCTCCACCTTGACTTGAAATTTCCATTCATCTTCTTTGTCCCTGCCCCCAATAGGGCCTCTTATCTGAGTCTGCAAATATTAATCAAATCCAAGCAATGCTCGAATTTGATTCCTGGAACAGCCTTAGTCAACATGTCTGCCGGATTATCCTTAGTCCCAACTTTGTCAACCAACATGACTCCTTGGGACACCATATCCCGAACAAAGTGATACCTCACATCTATGTGTTTTGTTCTCTCATGAAATGCTTGATTTTTTGACAAGTGTATGGCACTCTGACTGTCACAAAATACCTTAGTGATCTCAGAAGTCATACCCATATCATCGATAAGCCCCTTTAGCCAAATGCCTTCTTTAACGCCTTCAGCCAAAGCCATGTACTCAGCTTCTGTTGTGGACAATGCAACTGATGACTGCAAAGTCGCCTTCCAGCTAACCGTACAACTTGATACACAAAACACATAGCCCGTCATGGACCTTCTGCTGTCCAAATCTCCTGCATAGTCTGCATCCACATAGCCAATAATTCTTGTAGTAGAATTCGATTGACTATACCTCAAACATCTGCCTGCAGAGCCTCTCAAATACCTCATGATCCATTTCACAGCCAGCCAATGAGTCTTTCCTGGCTTGTGCATATACCTACTCACAACACTGACTGCATGTGAAATGTCTGGCCTAGTGCACACCATGGCATACATCAAGCTACCCACTACACTAGCATATGGCACATTTGACATGTGCTCCACCTCCTCCTTAGTACTCGGTGATAGATCTGATGAGTGCCTGAAATGAGCTGCAAGTGGCGTACTTACTGGCTTGGACTTATTCATCCCAAATCGCTCAAGTACTTTCTCAATGTAATGCTGTTGAGACAAGCACAACAATCCTGCTTGTCTATCCCGGATGATCTCCATGCCCAAAATCTTCTTTGCACTGCCCAAATCCTTCATCTCAAATTCTTCACTTAACTGAGCTTTTAATTGGTTGATCTCAAATATGTTTCTAGAGGCAATCAACATATCATCAATGTACAACAGCAAATATACGAGAAGGCTATCACTACAAATTTTGTAATATACACAACAATCAAATTTATTTCTAGTATATCCTATCTTGGTAATAAAAGCATCAAACCTTTTATACCACTGCCTGGGAGACTGCTTCAAGCCATATAATGATCTCTTCAAAAGACATGCTTGATTTTGTTTCCCGGGAATAACGAGTCCTTCTAGTTGACTCATGTAGATTTGTTCCTCCAACTCACCATGTAAAAACGCTGTTTTCACATCCGTCTGCTCTAATTCCATATCAAACAGAGCAACCATGGCAAGTAAAACACGAATGGAAGTATGTTTTACAACTGGGGAGAATACTTCATGAAAGTCAACTCCCTCTCTCTGAGTAAAACCCTTGGCAACCAATCGCGCCTTGTATCTAGCATCTTCAACACCAGGAATTCCTTCTTTCTTCTTGTAGATCCATTTGCAACCTACAATTTTCTGCCCTTTGGGTACATCAACTAGTTCCCATGTGCTATTCTTGTGTAGAGACTCCATCTCTTCACTCATAGCTGCAATCCATTTATTAGAATCTGGCCTGGATATTGCCTCTTTGTGTGAGACTGGATCATCTCCTATAAACTCCTCAGCTGAACTCAAAGCATAAGCTACCAGATCTGAGTAAGCAAACCACTGTGGTGGTTTGATCTGCCTCCTCTCCCTATCGCGAGCCAAGCATAATTTTATAGTGGTTCATTTTCCTGCTGTTGATTAGGTGGTAATGTGCTATCACCAGCTTCATCTACCACCTTCTGTTTCCCCTTTGAAACTTGTGGAGGATCAATATGAATCTCTACCTTCTCCTTAACGCCCTGTTGACCGTTTTTCTGCTGCTCTACCTTTTTCATCATTGCAGACTCATCGAATGTCACGTCCCTGCTGATAATCATCTTGGAGCCCTTGTCATCATTACACCACAAACGATAACCTTTGACTCCATCTACATAGCCTAGAAATATGCACTTCCTAGCCCTTGGCTCAAGCTTCCCATCCCGGACATGAGCATAGGCTGGACACCCAAATACTCTCAAATTTAAGTAATCAGCAGGAGACCCAGACCAAACTTCCATTGGTGTCTTGCAGTCCAAAGCGGTTGATGGTGACCTATTCACCAAATAACAAGCAGTGTTAATTGCTTCTGCCCAAAAATCCTTGGACAATCTGGCGTTAAAGAGCATGCATCTAGCTCTTTCCAAGATAGTCCTGTTCATCCGTTCTGCAACTCCATTCTGCTGTGGTGTATGTACAACTGTGCGATGCCTCACAATTCCTTCCTTCTCACAGAATTCCTGAAATTCCTTATTGCAGAACTCCAATCCATTGTCAGTCCTCAAGCGCTTGATTTCCTTTCTTGTCTGCTTCTCAATTAAGGTCTTCCATTGCTTGAAGTTGACAAACACCTCATCCTTATGCTTCAGCAGGTACACCCATACTCTACGTGAGAAATCATCTATGAATGTCAGCATGTACCTTGCACCTCCCTTTGAAGGAACCTGAGAAGGCCCCCAAAGATCTGAGTGAATGTAATCCAAGGTACCTTTGGTCCTATGAACTGCAGTACCGAATTTCACCCTATGTTGCTTGCCCAGCACACACTGCTCGCAGAAATCCAGTTCACCAGTCTTCTCTCCGCAAAGCAAACGTCGTTTGCTCAATTCTGACATCCCCCTCTCACTCATATGCCCAAGCCGCATATGCCAGAGTCTCGTAGTATCATTGATTGATGAAAAAACCGCTGCAGTACCAGAAACCGTGTTTCCCTGTAATATGTAAAGGCCGTTCTGCTTTTCTCCCTTCATGATAAGCAGTACACCTTTGGAAACCCGCATAACTCCATCTCGAGCTCTATACTCACAACCATTCTTGTCCAGAGTACCTAGCGATATTAGGTTTTTCTTCAAATCTGGAACATGACGCACATCTGTTAAGGTCCTTACTATCCCATCATGCATCCTAATACAAATTGAGCCAATTCCTACAACCCTGCAAGAAGCATCGTTTCCCATAAGCACCTTACCACCATCAAGTTTTTGGTATGTGGTAAACCAATCTTCTCTTGGGCACATATGGTAGGAGCAGCCACTATCCAAAATCCATTCAGACTTTAGTAAAGTTTCAGCAACGTTGAGAACAAGCCCACCATCAAACTCATCCTCAACAATTCCTGCGACATCATCCCGCTTCTGATCAGAAGTTTCACATGCATCCTTCGCCTTTCCTCGTTCTGGACAATTCAGTCTCCAATGCCCCGTTTCATCGCACCTAAAACATTTGTCACCGTTTCTAGGCTTGGTTCGGGACTTCGATCGGCCTCTACTCCTTCCCCTTTCTCATGGTCTCCCTCTTGCCACCAATCCTTCCCCACTTTCACCATCGTTGCTGCCCAAGACATGTTTTCTCAACTCGTTGGAATTCAATGAGGCCTTCACATCCTCCATTGATATCGTATCTCTCCCATACAACAAAGTAGTAACCAAGTGCTCAAAAGATTTTGGCAGGGAACACAAGAGAATTAAAGCTTGATCTTCATCATCAATTTTAACATCGATACTAGCGAGATCTAGAATCACCTTATTGAAAAAATCAATATGTTGAGTAATAGATGTACCTTCTTTCATTCTCAATGTATATAGTCGCTGTTTCAAATACAACCTATTTGTCAGGGACTTCGTCATTTATACACTCTCCAGCTTCTTCTATAAATTCGCTGGCGTACTTTCCGTGGCGACCTCTCTCAGTACGTTATCCGCCAATGATAACACTAGAGTACCGTAAGCCTTCGCCATGAACTAATCCTTCTCCTCGTCCTTCAGCGTTTCCGGCAAGAAATCTCTACCCTTTAACGCTCTCTGTAATCCTTGTTGACACAGGAGGGCGTGAACCTTCATCTTCTACAGCCCAAAGTCATTCTTCCCATCGAATTTCTCTACCTCGTACTTCATTCCTGACATCTGATCCAACCTGCTCCGATACCAGTTTGTTGAAACCCAGGAGGATCTATTGCGGAAACAATGAAATAATAGTAAAGTAATTCAATGTAAAGTGACAACAAGATTTAACGTGGTTCGGCGATGTGCCTAATCCACCCGACAAAGAAAAGGAATTTTATTGATCTCAAATCAAAGTGCAAGTACAAACTTGAATCCCACAAATCTCACGAAAACACCTAACACCCTCCTTCTAAACTCCGTCTTGAGAGAATTACTCAAAAGCAGTAAAGAAGCCCTTGTGTTATGTTCGTGATATTTTCTTCGAAAGAAACAACTAATATTTATAGTCAAAAAGACTACTTTACCTAGGACTAGAAAACCCAATAAAAGAAGGAGTCCTAATTCTAGTCAAACTTGATCTCCTTGTCAAACTTACCTCAATTTCAAGGCAAAATCAACAGTTACCATTAATAGTTTGCCTTGGATTGTACAACAAGTCAACTAGCAATATGATAAAACTAATTGCTGCATTTTGATATCAATTCATAAACATATTTAGCTTTTGAAATAAACTCGCATTCTAATTGTTATGAATTGGGTCAAATTCTGGACTATGATCTTTATAGGTATCTATATTTAAGCTGATCTCATCTCTATTTAGATGGGATTACAGTTCTTATTGAGTTATAAACTCCGTCTTGTGTAAGAATTACTCATTTATATTTAAATGGATAACTCTTCCTGTAATGCCCTAGAATTTATTTAATATTTAGTTAATTATATTACCTTATTTTATTTTAATTTATTATATGAATTAAAGTTATGATAAGGGAAAAAAATATATTCTGTTAGAAATTAGAAAAATTATGATTAAGACATTTCATGGTCAATATTGCGTGATAACTATTATATTGTGTCTTATAAATATTCCATATTTTGGGGAGTATATGCTACAAATCTACTTGAATTAATATATATTTCTACTAGTAGTTAAATTATTGTGACCTTAGGAATCAATTATAAAGAATTATAGTGGACATATCCTAGTCTTAGAAAGAAATAATGAGAGTCCCTCTTATATTAAACACTTCCCTCATATATATATTCTCCTATGGATCAAAACCCTAATTTCACCCTTAGATTACTATTACGGCTACTGTTATTGTTAGTTAGACCCAACTTAGTCTGGGTGTGTGAGAGACTTTACTGGACGACAGCAGGCATACTGGTTGAACCCAAAGCCCTCATGGCTTAATCTCCCCAGCGCACAAAAGAAGTTATATGTGGCTGAGGCAGGTTGCAGGATTTTTTGAGGACTTAAGCTCGGGTACTGTTTTGGTAAGGTCGCATCTTGCCTAGAGCAATAAGGGACTATTACGGCAGGAGTCATAAGGTTGACTGGCTACAATAAATACTATTTGATCATCGCATTTAAATTGTTAGTCTATGAAAATGTCTACTGAATTTTTGTTTCATTACTACTTGATTGTTTATTGCTTTCCACTTATATTCTTCTCAAAAGTTTTATCTGAACTAATCATGTTAAATTCATGAACCCACATTGCACACACTTAGCATTCACTGAGTCCTTTACTCACACTCTTATATTTTAAATTTCCTTCAAGTAGATTTAGACCCTTAGCCCTCGTGAGGATGTTGAACCTGCTTCTGACGAGAACTAAAATTGAAGGTTTTCTTTTTAGGATGAGGACTTTGCAGTAGCTTTAGCTTTATTGTTGTATTGGCAAATTAGATTTTCTCCTTTAATGATTTTCCAGTTGAGGCAAAAATATTGGGCGTTTTAATTTTCTATGTTGCAAGAATTATTTGAATTATTATGAATGTTGGAGTTTTTTTATTTAAGATCATGATTTCAGATAAGTGATATATTTTTATTTGGGATTGAGATTCACGCCTTAAGACTAGATTGTATGGTTTGGAATTTAGGGCTTGACAGAGTGGTATCAGAGCTTAGGTTTTAAACTTAGGCTACGTTGGCATAAGATCCTCGGACTGTGGAATATGGGATAGAACTCTAGGGATTGATCTGAGCTATATAGGTTTGACTACTAAAATGATTAATTAAATGTCATCTGATATTGAGGATTGTGAAAGATTTTATGATGTTAGCTTGTTACTATGATCGAATACTTTTGGTACTGGATGATAGGATCCATGACATATTATGCCATTTGGATTGAAAATGCTCTAGAATTTGTTCTCTTCCCTTAAGAATAGTGAATCCTTGACTATCTTCATTCAAGACCCCTTAGAGTACTTTGATATTATCTTTTACTAGTCTATGCTTATTTTTGTAAGATGATGGGTCAAAGCCCATGTATGTCGGTTCATCATATAAATGCTTAACCCTATAAGACCAAGTTTAGAGAAAGCGAATGATACAATCCTAACTATAAACGACCCATTTCAAGAAATTCAATATGCCTCAAAAGGATTACCCCAACCTAATCGTACATTAGCTTGAGGAAGATAGAACATCTTTGATATAATTATATAAGCAGAGATTTGAGGAGTTAGAATAACAACTAGATGTATATCTACAAGAGTTAGATCATCAAAACAATAAGCTGAAAAAGCAACGTCATCGAGAACAAAATGTGTTTAAGATAGCCATGAGATGAGAAGATTTAGGGAAACTCAACATTTGTTAGCTTATTTGTTAATGTGTCGGAGAAAGAGGATCCAAAAGAAGAACAACTGAGAAAGAGTCCAATGAGGAGAATGAAAAGGAAATTGAGGAAGACTTTGAAGAAGTGAGCTTGAATGAGGATATTGAAGAGATAGAATCAAATGAGGGCAATGATAAGGATAACAATAGTAGAATTATCATCTAGGAATGGATAAAACATTCATTTTGAAATTTCTATTGTGTTATTTCAAATAATTAGGTTTGCTATTTCGTAGTTGCTATGGCTTAAAGTTTCTATTTGCTAATAGTTAGTTTGTGTTGGGAACAAAAGCCAATTAGAATGACTTTGATTTTGAGGCACTCAGAACAAGTAAGATAGGATACCTAACCTACCTGATTAATGGACCTAGGGACAAGATTAAGATAAATGAAGTCCTCTAATTGCTAATTTTCCTAATATATTCCATGAGGAATTAACTTCTCTACCCCATCGCGAAGTTGAATTTGCTATGAGGTTCATTTAAGAATGACCCCAATATCTAAAACAACATATAAGATTGTAACACCCTTGAAATTTAGTATTTTCGGAAATAAGAATTTAGAATTAAGAGAATTATTGTTTGGATTTTAAGGCCCAGAAAAGATATATATAAAGACTTAATTGTAAAGATTTTGAAGTTAAGGGGTGTGCATGGAAGAAAACTAGTCAATAGGGGCTTAGGAGAAATTTTTGGAACTTCATGGACTCAATTGAGGAGTGCTTAAATTCAAGGACTAAATTGCAAAATAGGAAATTTGATTTTTAAGGAAAGGCTGCAGCTTTCTTTTTTTCTTCCTTCTTCTTCTTTCCCTTTTCTTCTCTTTTTCTTCTTCCTTATTTCTTCTCTTCACCGTGGCCAACCACCACCCACCGACAACACCTCTCTCTCCAAACCAACCACCCAAACCCACTTCTCTCACCTCCAGCACTCGACCAGCACTACCATACACGGCGGAAGACCACCAGAACAGCACGACGAAGGACGATCGAAAACAAACTCATGGCAAGCAACTGGGTTCCTCATTTTTCAGCATCTGACGGTGCATCTGAATGGTGGTTTAGCTATTACTCGATGAGGGGAACAAGGTGGTAGCATTGGACGGTGGAAATACACGGCGGAGACGGCAGAAAATCGGCGGCGAAGCTTTAAATCGTGAAGGCTTCGGGATGGGTTTTGAGGGGTTTTCCGGTGGCTATTTCGGAAACTAAGGGTACCATTGGAAAGCTTTCGACAAGAGGATTCTCTAGGTAGTGGCAAATCATTTTTCGGCAACGGCAAACGGTGGCTCTCTGGCGGCCAGCAGCGGCTCTCCGACGATGCTCTAGAAACCTCAGACCAGTTTCTCCTCATCGACGTGACGGTCGCAACCGTGTAATTGGTTTGTGGTTTTGATACTCTGGTAGCAAGCTTTGGCATTTGGATTTAGTTGTACCTTTAATGTATATATGTTACTTGTGTTGTACCTTTCCTAATTTAGCATTGTGCCTTGCCAAGAATAGGAATTGGGAAGAGATGATATATTTATATATATGTATGTTGACCCCTATGCAAGGAATATGGATTAAGTGGACCCGGACTTATGCAAAATGACAAAACTTGGATTTAAATAGTATTAAGGACTATATTATAAGATTAAGTGGCATTTGATTAGGAATTGATTATGTAAGGATTAATCCTATTGTGTGATTTAGGATTATGTCCATGACCTTGAAATAAGAATGAGATACCGTATTAATCGATAAAGCAGTGATTCTGGATTATTATTGGTATAATTGTGATTAATAGAATTAAGTATGGATTTTGATTATAAATATTACTTTTTGGATAGGTAACAACGAAGTGGGTCCCACGGACCAATAGGCTGCTGACCGTGATAGCACTTCTGAGATTACGGAGGTGAGGGTCTGCCAATCTGGCACCATTCTTAATTATATGTTATTGTGATAAGCCCCTGTGTGGGTTTTCTGTTTCTGTATAGTACTCCGATATGTTATTGGAATCTGAAATGTGTTTATTATTTGTTATCTGATTTGAACACCCCGGTGAGGGTTATCTTTGATATTGATTTGTTTATGTCTGTTCCGGCATCCAAAACTCCTATCCGGTATTTATACCGTTCTATTATCTATTCCATTTTTTCTATTATCTGTGGCCTTGTCGGCATTTCTGTACTGTTCTGAATTGTCTGTACGTGTATACCTTAGTGAGTGTTATCCTTCGATTGACATCTGTTATCCGTCCGTACTGTTATCTATTGATCTGATATCCGACTATTTGTAATCTGTTACCGATCTGATATGTTGTTCCTAGTTGTAAAGCGGGATGAGCTGATATGTTGTTCCCAGCTGTAAAGCGGGACAGTCGTTAAGCGACTGATATGATTGTTTTGATATGATTTGTTAGATTGATTCGATTGATCTGATATGTTGTTCCCAGCTGTAAAGCGAGACGAGCTGATACGTTGTTCCCAGTTGTAAAGTGGGATGAGCCGATATGTTGTTCCTAGCTGTAAAGCGGGACGAGCTGTTAAGCGACTAATATAATTATTTTAGCTGTAAAGCGGGACGAGCCGTTAAGCGACTGATATGATTGTTTTGATATGATTTGTTAGATTGATTCGATTGATCTGATATGTTGTTCCCAGCTGTAAAGCGGGACGAGCTGATATGTTGTTCCCAGCTGTAAAGCGGGATGGGCCGATATGTTGTTCCTAGTTGTAAAGTGGGACGAGCTGTTAAGTGATTGACATGATTGTTTTGATATGATTTGTTAGATTGATTTGATTGATCTGGTATGTTTTTCCTAGTTATAAAATGGGATGAGCTGATACGTTGTTCCCAGCTGTAAAGCAGGACGAGCCGATATGTTGTTCCCAGCTGTCAAATGGGACGAGCCGTTAAGCGACTGATAGGATTATTTTGATATGATTTGTTAGATTGATTCGATTGATCTGATATGTTTATTGATCGATTTTGATTGTTTCCTGACTGATTGACCGCTTGACTGACTGACTGATTGATTGATTGCCTGTCTGCCTTCCTGCCTAACTGTCAGACCGTATTCTGATCTGTTTAACTTGACTGTTGATTTACAGTCTGTTGAGTTGATTCTTCCTCAACAAATTCTTTATATTATGCATACAATTATCCCTCACTAAGTCCTTTGGACTTACCCGCCCATTTATTTTGATTCATTCTTTCAGACAGGGAATAAGATAGGAAATTGGACTTCAAGCTTAACAGGAGTATGTTTTGTAATAGATCAGATGTTGCATGTATCTATGGAAATCATCTGATTGCTAAGTATGGATTTGAGGCATATGATACGTTATGTTGATATGGATGGTTTAAGGAATGTAAATATTTTGTTATGTAAGAACGGGAATCTTGGCCTTTACTTTACGGTTTATCATGTTTGTTTAAATTTGAATCCGCTGCTATTTCTGATGAGCATGAAATGTTTGATTATGGGCTTATTGAATTGTATTTTAGGTTCAGAATTATTGAATGGAATGTTTGGTATCTCAGCTTTGGGTTACCCAAAGTGGGGTGTCACAAGGTGGTATTAGAGCTTTAGTTTGGAAGGCCCAAGCAATGCTATGATGTGATCCTCGGATATGGAAATCTTAGATAGTAGAGTTAAGCATGACTGTGGAATGTTTAAGATGTGAATAACTCAAAGGTATCGGAGCCTAGGTTTGTTGATGACTTAGGCATTTGGTAACATTGATTTGGTAATCGTGGAATTTGTGAATGATTTCTTATTTCGGTTAGTTTGAGTATGAATTGTAGGAGTTTTTATTTATCGGAAGTGATATGTGGAATTAAGATGAAATTGGCCAATTACTATTAGTGGGATGATTTGCTTACTGCAGGATGTTTATGGGATCTTATGGTATTGTAGAATGATTAGACTTATATGTCTAGCAGTCTTACTTTATCTTATCTGATTCTTCTCCTCTCTTTTGGAGAAGCTTGGTAGAGTTGGTAGTAGTGATGACGTCGCAAGGAAGTTCAGATACACCCATTCCACCTAGAATCGGTTGATGGGGTAGGCCTCCTGGGCAAAAGGTTGTTAACCGATAAGTTCCTAGGAGAGAAGCACCTGTCCATCCTCAACCGATGCCGGAAGATGAAGTTTCTCAAACTCCTCTAATGGATCAACCAATAGTAGATCCCCAAGTAGGGCCGGCTCCATGAGAGAGGCAGAGACGCAGGCAACCAACAGTTAGAGCAGGGGTAGCAGAGGAGGTTACAGAAGACCGAGCCTTGGAACAATTTATCCGTTTCAATCCCTTGAAGTTCTTGGGACGTCCTGATGATAGAAAGACTGAGGAGTGGATAGAGAGTTTAGAAGTTATTTTTGAGACACTGCGCTACTTGGATGAATGGAGGGTTCGATTTGCCGCATTCCTTCTGGAGGGTTCCGCCCGGAGTTGGTGGAAGATGATTGATCGAATATGGATGGCTAAAGGAACCCGCCGAACTTAGGAGAATTTCACCCAAGACTTTATGAGCAAATTTATGCCAGAAGTAGTAAAACAGGCTAGGGAAAGGGAATTTATGGACCTGGTGCAAGGGGTATAGTCTGTAAGTCAGTATGAGGCTACTTTTAGCCGATTGATGCAATATGCTTCTTACATACAAGATGATGAAGGTCGACAAGTTCGACGATTCTGACAAGGGCTGCGGCCAGAGCTTAAGCAAGGATTGGCCATTTGTGACTTGCCAAATCTCAATATGGCAGTAAGTCGAGCACTGCAACTGGAGTCAGAGCTGCATGAAATCCGAAAGATTGAGAGTAAGGGCCATAAGGATAAGATACGCTTTGAGGAATAGAGTGATATTGGAAGAAAGCAACCGAGACTCCAAGTTAAAGGCACTGTCCATCGAGCCATCAATCTAGTGAGACTGCAAATGTGGCTCAAGGAATGGCTCGAAAACTCTGTGGATTTTATGGAAGATATAACCATGACGAGTCTGGATGTTGGAAGAAGTAGGGTAGATACATAGGTTGCGGTAGTGACCAGCACTTCCTAAGAGATTGCCCCAAAAGAAAAGGGTCAACACCTGTAGAAAAAGGGAAGCAGTTAGCGGAAGCTAGTGGGAGACCGAAAATGCGAGCCCGTGTATATGCCCTGATAGGAGATGAAGCACCAGATCCTACTGAGGTGGCTGGAGGTACAGTTTCTATCTTTGAAATCTATGATAATGCCATATATATATATATATGATCTTGTTGTTTTGCATTCTATTACTTGTATTTCCTGACTTAAATGTGCAATACGAGACTATAGTTTAGTAGAAAAGTTTGAACACCCTTAGAAATAGGGTTAATAATAGACACCATGTGTTGGGATTGCTAAATGGCGATTGGGAATAGAGGATCGATTCCTCTAAGATAAAGACAGTAGTCAACGGGAAGAGACCAGAAAAATATGATAGAAGTTCATAGTCTTCTGTGTCTTGTTGGCTGTTAACAAAGATTTAAAGAACTTTTCTAAGTTGCTGACACGTTGACTAAATTAACACATTGAGTAGGATTGCGGATAAAGTTTGCCAGTAAGGTGCACAAGTCAAGAGATACGATGCATCTGAGAGGCATAAGGATGTATCAGACTTGAAGAAGCAATTCTGGCAGAATATTATAAAGAGAATGTAGATTGACTGACCAAATCTGCTTATTTTCTACCAGTCAGAACAGTACACAGATGAGAATCTAGGTACAGATTCTTTTAAGGAGAGAGGAGTGTAACAACCCTGAAATTTAGTATTTTTGAAAATAAGAATTTAGAAATTAAGAGAATTATTGGTCAGATTTTAAGGCCCAGAAAAGATATATATATAAAGACTTAATTGTAAAGATTTTGAAGTTAAAGGGTGTGCATGGAAGAAAACTAGTCAATGGGGGCTTAGGAGAAATTTTTGGAACTTCATGGACTCAATTGAGGGGTGCTTAAATTCAAGGACTAAATTGCAAAATAGGAAATTTGATTTTTAAGGAAAGGCTGCAGCTTTCTTTTTTTCTTCCTTCTTTTTCTTTCCCTTTTCTTCTCTTTTTCTTCTTCCTTATTTCTTCTCTTCACCTGGCCAACCACCACCCACCGGAAACACCTCTTTCTCCAAACCAACCACCTAAACCCACTTCCCTCACCTCCAGCACTCGACCAGCACCACCATACACGGCGGAAGACTACCGGAACAGCATGACGGAGGACGGCCAAAAACAAACTCACGGCAAGCAAATGGGTTCCTCATTTTTCAGCATCTGACAATGCATCTGAAGGGTGGTTTAGCTATTACTCAACTAGGGGAACAAGGTGGAAGCATTGCATGGCGGAGATACGCGGCGAAGACGGCAGAAAATCGGCAGCGAAGCTTTAAACTGTGAAGGCTTTGGGGCGGGTTTTGAGGGGTTTTTTGGTGGCTATTTTGGAAACCAAGGGTACCATTGGAAAGCTCTCGACAAGAGGATTCTATGGGTGGTGCCAACTCATTTTTTGGCAATGGCAGATGGTGGCTCTCCGACGGCCAGCGGCGGTGCTCCGGCGATGCTCTAGCAACCTTAAACCAGTTTCACCTCCTCGACGTGACGGTCGCAATCGTGTAATTGGTTTGTGGTTTTGATACTCTGGTAGCAAGCTTTGGCATTTGGATTTAGTTGTACCTTTAATGTATATATGTTGCTTGTGTTGTACCTTTCCTAATTTAGCATTGTACCTTGCCAAGAATAGGAATTGGGAAGATATGATATATTTATATATATGTATGTTGATCCCTATGCAAGGAATATGGATTAAGTGGACCCGGACTTATGCAAAATGCTAAAACTTGGATTTAAATAGTATTAAGAATTATATTATAAGATTAAATGGCATTTGATTAGGAATTGATTATGTAAGGATTAATCCTATTGTGTGATTTAGGATTATATCCATAATCTTGAAATAAGAATGAGATATCGTATTAATCGATAAATTTGTGATTCTAGATTATTAATGGTATAATTATGATTAATAGAATTAGGTATGGATTTTGATTATAAATATTACTTTTTGGATAGGTAACGACGAAGTGGGTCCCACGGACCAATAGGCTGCTGACCGTGATAGCACTTTTGAGATTACGGAGGTGAGTGTCTGCCAATATGGCACCTTTCTTAATTATCTATTTTGTGATAAGCCCCTGTGTGGGTTTTTTGTTTCTGTACGGTACTCCGATATGTTATTGGAATCTAAAATGTGTTTGTTATTTGTTATCTAATTTGAACACCCCGGTGAGGGTTATCTTTGATATCAATTCGTTTCGTTCTGTTACAGCACCCATAACTCCTATCCGGTATCTGTAGCGTTCTGTTATCTATTCCATTTGTTCTATTATCTGTGGCCTTGTCGGCATTTCTGTACTGTTTTGAACTGTCTGTGTGTGTATACCCTTGTGAGGGTTATCTTTCGATTGACATCTGTTATCCATCCGTACTGTTATCTGTTGATCTGATATCCGACTGTTTGTTATCTGTTACCGATCTAATATGTTGTTCCTAGCTGTAAAGCGGGACGAGCCGATATGTTGCTCCCAGCTGTAAAGCGGGACAAGCCGTTAAGCAATTGATATGATTGTTTTGATATGATTTGTTACATTGATTCGATTGATCTGATATGTTGTTCCCAGCTGTAAAGTGGGGCGAGCTAATATGTTGTTCCTAGCTGTAAAGAAGGAAGAGTCGTTAAGCGACTGATATGATCGTTTTGATATGATTTGTTAGATTGATTCGATTGATCTTATATGTTGTTCCAAGCTGTAAAGCGGGACGAGCTATTTAGCGACTGATATGATTGTTTTGATATAACTTGTTAGATTAATTCGATTTATCTGATATGTTGTTCCCAGCTGTAAAGCGGGACGAGCTGATATGTTGTTCCTAGCTGTAAAGCAGGACCCAGCTGTAAAGCAGGACGAGCCGATATGTTGTTCCCAGCTGTAAAGCAGGACGAGCTGTTAAGCGACTGATAGGATTGTTTTGATATGATTTGTTAGATTGATTCGATTGATCTGATATGTTTATTGATTGATTTTGATTGTTTCTTGACTGATTGACCGCTTGTCTGACTGACTGACTGACTGACTGCCTGCCTGCCTAACTGTCAGACCGTATTCTGATCTGTTTTGGACTATTGATTTACAGTCTGTTGAGTTGATTCTTCCTCAACAAATTCTTTATATTATGTATACAGTTATCCCTCACTAAGTCCTTCGGACTTACCCGCCCATTTGTTTTGATTCATTCTCTCAGACAGGGAATAAACGAGGAAATTGGACTTCAGGCTGGACAGGAGTATGTTTTGTAATAGATTAGATGTTGCATGTATCTATGGAAATCATCTGATTGCTAAGTATGGATTTGAGGCATATGATACGTTATGTTGATATGGATGGTTTAAGGATTGTAAATATTTTGTTATGTAAGAACGGGAATGTTGGCCTTTACTTTACGGTTTATCAGGTTTGTTTAAATTTGAATCCGCTGCTATTTCTGATGAGCATGAAATGTTTGATTATGGGCCTATTGAATTGTATTTTAGGTTCAGAATTATTGAATGGAATGTTTGATATCTCAGCTTTGGGTTACCCGAAGTGGGCTGTCACAAAGACGGTACAAGCAGAACATAAGGAATTTAAGGTACAGTTGCAAGAGCTAATCGAAAGTGAGCTTTTTTGGCCGAGTTCCTCTTCTTGGGAACCATGGTGTTTTTTTGTAAAGACGAAGTATGAGACTTTGAGGATATGTATAGACTATTGGGGCTAGAATAATGTTATGAATAAGAATGACTATCTTGCCCAAAATAGAGGAACTCTTTAATCAATTAAGATGATCTCGAATCTATTCTAAAATAGATTTTAGATAAGGCTACTACCAACTAAGATTAGAGAATAAGATATACTGAAAGCACTAAACTCTCATATGATCATTTTGAGTTTGTGGTAATACCATTTAGGTTGACTAATGCACTATTACATTTACGGATTTAGTGCACCATGTGTTTAGGCCATATTTAGATCAACTCATAGTTGTTTTCATTGATAATGCTTTAGTTTATTCAAACAATGAAAAGGCTTACGAGGTACACTTAAGGATATTACTGCAGACTCTTCGAGAACATATTTTAGCTTGATAGGACAACCTTTTTGGGTATATTGTTTCTAGAGATGGGATTCCAAATTAAAATTATACTAGAATGGATAGGCCAGAAATGGTGACTAAGGTGAGAAGTTTTTTGGGATCGGCAAGTTATTATTGAAGCCTATTATTTGGACTAATTCCAAGGAAGATGCCATTTAAGTGGACTAAAAAATACAAAATTAGTTTTCAAGAGCTTGAGAAAAGGATTACATCGGCACCATTACTGGCCCTACTTGAGGGTACTAAGAACCTTGTGGTATATATTGATGCTTCTAAAGTAGGCTAGGGATGTGTTCTAAAGTAAAATGATACGGTAATAGCCTATATCTAAAGAAAGTTAGAACTACAGGAGCAGAATTATCCTATTTATGACTTAAAGCTATATGATGATAGAAGAAGATACCTAGAATTTAGTGTTGAGGATATGGTACATTTTAAGGTATTACTCAGAAAAGGATTTGCAAGGATTAGCAAAGGAGGAAAGTTGAGCCCTCGGAATGTTGGTCTTTTGAAATAATGGAGAGAATTTGAGTAGTAGCTTATCAAATTGTTCTACCATCAAACCTTACAGGAATACATAATGCATTCCATGTGTCACAACTAAAGAAGTATCACCTATACCCCTCGCATATCGTTAAGTACAAGGATCTACCACTTCATAAGATTTCACTTACGAAGAGAGACCATTCTAAATTCTAGATCAAATAATGAAAAAATGTTGCATACTAGAGAGATCCCACTAGTAAAGAGTCTATGGCGGAACCATAATATAGAGAAAGCGATATGGGAAAGCAATGAAGAAATGCAAAAATATCACTCCAAACTCTTCGCTAACTCAACTTAGAATTTGGGGACCAAATTCCTTTCAGAGGGGTGGGATGTAATGCCCTAGAATTTTATTTAATATTTACTTAATTATATTACCTTGTTTTATTTTAATTTATTATATCCATTAAAGTTATGATAAGGCAAAAAAATATAGTCCATTAGAAATTAGAAAAATTATGATTAAGTCATCTCATGGTCAATATTGATAACTATTATATTGTGGATCCTATAGATATTCCATATTTTGAGGAGTGTATGCTATAAATCTATTTGAATTAATATATATTACTACTAGTAGTTGAATTATTGAGACCTTAGGAAGCAATAATAGAGAATTATATGGGACCTATCCTAGTCTTAGAAGGAAACAATGAGAGTCCCTCTTATATTAAGCACTTCCCATATATATATATATATATATTTTCTCCTAGGGATCCACTACAACAATTTGCACTTCACGTAACAAAAATTTTGGTAACAAAGATAAAATTCATTACATATGTTAGATTTATTGTAACAAAATTGATTTTTTGTTATAAATAACATTTTCTTTAGTAACAAAGTAAAAGTCTTTTTACCTTTAACTCAAATTTGTTACATTAAATTTTTTATGTTCGTAACTAAATAATTATTCGTTACGGAAAATGTTATTTTGTTACATATAGCAATTTCCATCATATAAGAAGATATATTTGTAACAAAATTTGGTACCTTTTGTAACAACAAAATATTTGTTACAAATAAAATATATTGTAACAAAGTTTTTACTTACTAAATTTTAATTAACTTCCCTCCAAATATCAATTGTATACATATGGTAACAATGATTTTCATTACTAATTATAAACAAATATTAAATTAAATTTTTACTAATACTTGTAGGTTGGGCTTTTGTTCAAGAAATGGACTTCACAATAATGTAAAGAATTTGTTAATTGGGCTTAACCAATTTTTTAGTGAATTATTATTGAACTGAGTTTTATTTTAAAGATTGAATTTGATGAAATTTGAAGTGAATAATCAATTAGTTGGGCCAATTTCTTTAAAATATTGGGTTTTATAACTTTTTTGTGAATTATTCAATGAATTGGGAGTTTTCATTTAGAGGAAAAATGCAAAATTGGTCCCATAACTATACCCTACTGGAAAATTTTGACTTTATATTTTTGGTACACTAACTTTTGAATTTTGGCAATTTGAGGATAAATCTAGCCCAAATTCATTTGCAGCAAGCCCGATCCACATGGCGCCATGTCACATCCTCTCTCCTACGTGGCATGTGGTGTGGCAACCCCTTCTTGCCATATATTTTACTAGACAAAAAAAAAAGGATATTTGCACAAAAAAATTAAAAATAGGTGCATAAAAATTGAAAAAAGTAAAAAGATAAAAAAAAGAAGATAAATCTTGAAAAATATTTATATACTTATATATATTTATATATATATATATATATATATTCACATATATAAACACACATACACATGTATCCCACTTGCTAAATTATCAAATTAAATGAATTGTGTCCTAAGAAAAATTTAAAACTTGCACATTAGAATTTAAAATATCAAATATCCTTCAAATTTATAAAATTTTATTTTCTACGAATTTACCATCTAATTTTTTTTAAAAATCTAATTTATCACTTTAGGCCATATAATTTTAATAATATTAAGTTAAAATATCTAATAATGTTAAAATAGTAAAATATCTAAAAATTTAAATAAATTTTGTTGACTTCATTTATTAAGTTAAAAATGAAATAAAAATTAAACAATAAAAATTTAAGTCTATCATATTATCTATATAATTCAAAATTACATAAGAATATTAAAATGATAAATACATCTAAAATAATTCTGTTAAATATAAATATATTTTATTTATTAATTCAAATATGACAAAAAAAAACTTAAACAATAAAATTTTAAGTCTGTCATCTTAACTATATAATTAGAAATTACATAATAATATTAAAATAAAAAATATTCTAAACATTAGAATTTAAAGTATCAAATATCCTTCAAATTTATTTCATACGAATTTATCATCTAATTTTTTTAAAAATCTAACTTATAACTTTAGGCCATATAATTTTAATAATATTAAGTTAAAATATTTAATAATGTTAAAATAGTAAAATATCTAATAATTTAAATAAATTTTGTTGACTTTATTTGTTAAGTTAAAAATGCAATAAAAATTAAACAATAAAAATTTAAGTCCATCCTATTATCTATATAATTAAAAATTACATAATAACATTAAAATGATAACTACATCTAAAATAATTCTATTAAATATAAATATATTTTATTTATTAATTAAAATATAAAAAAATAAAACTTAAACAATAAAATTTTGAGTCTATCATCCTAACAATATACTTGTAGATTACATAATAAAATTAAAATAAAAAATATTCTAAAATAATTCAATTATTCAATTAATATAAATAAAGAATTCAAATATAATAATAATAAGAAGAAGAAGAAGAAGAAGAAGAAGAAGAAGAAGAAGAAGAATCCCTACCCTTCCCCTCCAGCAGTTCATATATTTCTGATTTCTTTTCTTTTTTCTTCATTCTTTTCTTTTCTTTTTATTCTCATTTCTCTCTTCTTCCATTATTTCATATATTTCTCATTTTATACATTTATGTATAAATTTATCATTGTTTCTCATTTCTCATTATTTCATATATTCTCATTTTATACATATATATACATATAAATTTATCTATAAAATTTTAAATAATTTTTATTTTTATCTTTTTTCTTTCTAATTATTTATACATGTATACTTATTTTTTCTATTTATACTTACTCACATATATATAATATACACACACATATATATATAAATTTATCAATAAAATTTAAATTACTTTTATTTTATCTATTTTTTATTTATTCATTCCAAATTAATTAATATTTAATATTTATAAAAACATATATATATAATATAATTTTTTATTCATACTTATATGCATATATACTATATATATACATATATATAAATTTCAATAAAATTTAAAGAAGATTCATCATATATTTCTCATTTTATACATATATAAATTTATCATTATTTCTCATTTCTCATTATTTCATATATTCTTATCTTGTACATATGTACAAATTTATTTAATGAATTTGGATGGCAATGCAATTTTGTTTTCCTCCAACTTTGTATTCCCTCCAAAGTTTGGCCCATAAAAAATATTAACAATTATTTTTATTATTAGTTTGACTTAATAATTTAACTTGATTTCTTCCAAAAAATTGATTCCCTCTAATAATAATGAATTCTCTTCATTTTTTCGATTCCTCTAAATTTTAGCTCCTCCATTTTTTTTGTATAAATAATCTATAGCAAAATTAATTTCTTTTATCTTAGATTATATGATGAATTGACATATAATTTTTTAAATTATTAAATGATTTTCTATTATAGTTGAAGTAGTTAAATAACATATAATTTGGACTTATAATTAATTTTGGTGCTTAACAATTTAATTTTCTATTATAATTTATTACAATATTTATTTAGAAAATTTCTAAAAACTCCTTAAAATGAATAGTTAAAGGTTACATACCTGAATAACAAAAGAAAATAAAGAAATCTAGTTTACCATAATACCTAATGAAAAGAAAACGGTCCCTGAAGTTAGGTCTGTTAATTTTATATTTTATATTTTAATCGTTGTATTGGCCAATTAAAGATTTTTATAACTTGTAGATATCTATATGTTAATTGTGTGTATGTTTTACTATATAAATTGCTAAAATGAAGATAACTTTCGTGGTTTAATATAGTGTAAAAAAAGTATTAACTTAAAGTATATTATTAAATATAATGATTATTAACTTTCATAGACCTGAACAAATTGTTCTTAAGAATTAGTTGGTCTACATATTATATTTCCTTCAAAAAATAAGTTTCCCCCCAAAAATGAATTCCCTTATTATTTTTTTATTCCCTCCAAATTTTTGCTCCTCCCTCCATTTTGTGTATAAATAGTATGTACAAAAATTGTTTATTTTATCTTATATTATAAGATGAATTATGATGTATTATTATGGAGGTTAAAAAATTAATTCTATTTTTTGTTATTATTTATTAGGACATTGTTTTTGAACAAAAAGATTTTAGAAAAATTGTTTATAAATTCCAAAAACTTTAGTCTTTACGTGTAATTAATTTCATTTTAAAAATTAAAATATTATGTATTAATAATGTATTGATATGGACAATTTGAACATGTATTTATTGAAAATTTTCTATACTTAATTAACACAAATTGTTTTAAAATTGATCAACTTGTATAACTTTAATATAGTTGGAAATTTTGAAATTATTTTGAAATACTCATGACATTATAATATAAATTTAGTAATATACTTATAAGTTTAATAAAATTATTTTTTATCCCCATATATTTAATTTAATATTTGAAGAACTGTTAGCATCCTTAACAAATTTGTAGACGTCGGTTGAAAATTTATATTAAAATTCAAAAATATCCTTCAAAAGCTATTTTGATTATCTTTAAGACAAAAATACCCTTGGACTTATTTGTAACTTTAACATGGGGGTTTAACGTTAATATTATTTAAATTACTCAGAACAAATTTAAATAATTTTATTAATAATTTTTTTAAATATTAAATAATCTTTTAATTAAAGTTGGATTAAAAAAAATAAAAATTTAAAATCATCAACATATGTAAAGTAATTTAATCAAATTTAATTAAACATATTTATTAATTATAAAATAAAAATAAAAATCAAACCCATCTCTTAATTAAATATGATTTTATTTTTAAATTACATCTCAATAATATTAAAAAATAATCATATCTAAAATAATTTATTTATATTAAGTTAAATATATTTATTAAATATAAAAAAAATATTTATTAACTAAAATAAATAATTTTAAAATAAAAATAAGATCTAAAAATATCTAACACTAGTAATTTTAAAATGTCTATTTCACCCTATCAACCCAATAAAAAAATTATTGATATATATCTTGTTCCCTTCTAAAACACAAATAAATAAATAATTTTCTCTCAATTCATTTTTCACCTACCACCCAAAATACAAACAAACAACCATCACATTCTCCAACCCCACTTCCAAAAAACCATATTGCTAAAATATTTTGACAAAATGCTCCAATTCATAAACAAACAAGCCCTAATTTAAACTAATTTCATAAAATTTATTAATTAATAAAAATTAAATAAGTCAAAATGTGGAAGATATAGAGTTGAAATCCTGTGAGACCTTGATGTGTGTGTGTGTATATAAATAAAAAAATTAAATTTATTTATTAATCAAAATAAATAATTTAAATAAAAATAAAATCTAAAATTTTATCCTAACAATATAATTTTAATAATGTTAAATAAATAAATATTTTTAATTATTTTGAACAAAATAATGTAATGATTTTAAATAAATAACATAAGTAAAAAAATTTAATTTAAGTTATTTTAATTAAAATTTATTAATTAACAATAAATAAATAAATAAATATATATATATATATTTTCCTTCCTTCATCCACATCCCCACCCCCACCCCTGCCTCTTCCAACTAGCACCCTCCCACCCCAGGCCTGGCCATGGTAGGCCGTAGCCAGTGGCCATATCTGGCCACTGGTTGCTGGCCATTTTTCCATGGCCGGCGGTGAGGGGTTAGGGGAGAGGGGGTGGGTGTTATATATATATATATATTTATGTATATATTTATATGATATTTATTTTATATATATTTATATTGATATTATACATATATATATATACATTTATATGATATTTATATTGAGATATAAATTTTTTTATGAGGATTTTGTTATATATTTTTAAATTTTATTATTATTTTTTTAAATTTTTTTAATGAAGGTTGATTGGGCAATTCAAAATTTGTGAAATTTTTATAAATAACTCAAAATTTTGGGCTATTGGGTAAGTAATTTTTTTAATTTAACAGTTTTGCCTGAATACTAATGGAAGTTAAGGTGCTATTCCAAATATATTAAAAAATTTAGAGTTTTGGTCCTATAAGTGTCAACTTAATTACCGAAAGTGCAAACCCCCCATCCAATGAGACCAAAAATATAAAATTTCCAATATAACCAAATACTACATTAGCAAAAAAAAAGAAAACTAAGGGCTCCATTGAAATGGTAATAATTTTATTGGGCTAGTTGCAATTTACCCTAATGTGATTTGTGAAATAAGTGTCAAACCCTTATGTGAAAAAAATATATATACATACAAAACATGTTCTTTATGTTTTATAAAACCACACACACCGCCTCCCCCTCCCCCTCCCCCTCCCCCTCCACATTTATTGCCCATTTAATGTAATTTTAATATAAAAAGATCAATTTACCCTTAATTTCACACATATACAATTCAATTTAAATAACTTTTTATTATCATATTTTATTTATTTTTTCTTTTTTTCATTCTTTTCTTTTCTTTTCTTTTTATTCTCATTTCTCTCTTCTATTATTTCATATATTTCTCATTTTATACATATATATAAATTTATCATTGTTTCTCATTTCTCATTATTTCATATATTCTCATTTTACACACACACACACACACACACACATATATATATATAAAAATTTATCTATAAAATTTTAAATAATTTTTATTTTTATCTTTTTTCTTTCTAATTATTCATAAATGTATACTTATTTTTTCTATTTATACTTATTCACATAAATATAATATACATATTTATAAATTTATCAATAAAATTTAAATTACTTTTATTTTTATCTATTTTTCTATTTATTCATTTCGAATTAAATAATATTTAATATTTATAAATATTTATAATATAATTTTTTGTTCGTATTATTTACATATATAGTGTATATATATATACGCCACAAGAAAATAGGTTAATCGCGCCACATACTTTGCGCTGGTTTTTCTAAACTACCGCAATTAATAATATTATTTTTTTTACTTATAGGATTGCTCTTTGTTTTTAACTTTAAAGGGTTTTGTCCACAATTTTTTAATATATATATATATGTAATGCCAATTATTTTTTAAAAAACAATCTTATTTAATTTTAATTTTTGATTAAAAATCAATTAAGTTAAGACAAAAAAAGTAAAATAAATCAAAATAAATATATAAAATAATTATAAAGTTAAAATCAATATTAATATATAAGTTAATAGAAACCTTTTAATTTGACTCATAACTTAGTTATCGAATAATTAAGTGGAGAAAAGAATTTGGCATTAGTCATATAAAGTTAAAACTATAGTAAATTGATAAAATAATTATAAACTTAAAATTGATTCTAAAATATGAATTAGTGAAAAAAATATGAGGATGAAATTATATTGTAAAATAAAATATAGAAAAAACAAATTATTGTATTCATTCTCAAATTTTTTGTATAAATAAAATTGGATATTCATATTATATTTTGCAAATAACAAAAAAATAGTGAATAACAAAAAAAGTTGTTAACCTTTCAAATAATCAAAATCAAAATTTCTCATTATTTCATATATTCTCATTTTATACATATATATATATATATAATTATCTATAAAATTTTAAATAATTTTTATTTTTATCTTTTTTCTTTCAAATTATTCATACATGTATACTTATTTTTTCCATTTACACTTATTCACATCTATATGTAATATACATATATATAAATTTATCTATAAAATTTAAATTACTTTTATTTTTATATATTTTTTCTATTTATTCATTCCGAATTAAATAATATTTAATGTTTATAACTATGTATATAATATAATTTTTCATTCAAACCTATATACATATATAGTAAATTATACACACACACACACACTACAAGAAAATAGGTTAATTGCGGCATATATTTTGTGACAGTTTGTTTCAACCACCGCAAAATATTAATTTTATGGTGTTGAGCAACAATTTATCCAAACCGCTGTTGAATTAGCCATTTAGTGGCGGTGTTTTAAAATAAATGATGGTGGTTAGTGTAACATTCCGTGAATGAATAACTTCCTGCTGATTTTTCTAAACCGTCGGAATTAATAATATTGTTACTTTTGCTTGTTAGATTGCCCTTTGTTTTTTACTTTAAAGGGTTTTGTTCACAATTTTTTAATATTTATGTATATGTAATGCCAATTATTTTTTATAAATATTTTTTTAATAAATTTCTAAAATAAACTATTTTATATTATAAGCTCTTGTACAAAAATATTAAGCCTTTACCTAACAATTTATATATACATATATGTAATAAAAATTCTTTGCTTCATGCAACTATGTTATATAATTATCTCAAACTTTTTATTTATTTCTTTTAATTCACCATTTGATACTCTTATTTTATTTATTCAAATGACAGTTATTATTTTGTTTTTAAAAATAAAATAATGTTTGCTTGATAGCATGTGAAATTGCTTGCGAGCTCTATATGGAAGAGATGAATAACTAATTGAGCAAATGCAAACATTAACTTTTGGACATGCAACCAAGATGGTTAGGTGCTTGCTTGAGGGTGGGCATGGGTGCGCAGGTTTTGATGAATTTTCACTGGGCTTGCAGGTAGGCTGGCGTGGGCGGTGGGCCGGGTGGGTCGGTGTGTGAGCTGGGCCGCTGCTCGGCTGGGCCAGCGTAGGCGCTGTGCCTGCGCTCGGGTGGGTCGATGCTCAGGTGGGCCGGTGTGTGAGCTAGGCCTTGCGGGTGGGCCGGCATGGGCTCTGGGCTTGCGCTGGTAGCTACTGCCATCTTGCAGGTGGGCCGGCCTGTGGCGCTCTTGCTGGTGGGCCGTGGGCTGGTGGGCGATGGCCTGGGTCGAGCCTAGAGTTCGGAGGCCAGGCAGGCGTAGGACTGATGTCAAATGGCCCATCCATATGAAGCAGTCCAAACAAGAGCCCATGCGCACACATTTAGTAACAAAACTTTTAGTTATTTATTCCATTAGTAACGAAATGCTTATTTTTGAATTAAAATTTTATTTAAGTATTTGTAACCAAATATTTTGTTACATAAACAATTGGTAACTATACTTAATTAAATAAATAATATCATTATATTATGCATTGGTAACGAAAAAATAAAATGCAACAAAATTGCCAATGTTTTAGTAATTAAATATTTCGTTACGCTATAAAAATTTATTGTAACTACTATACTTTTTTGTTACTACTATGATATTTTGGTAACGATAAATTTCGTCGCCATAAGTCTATCATTTGTAACGAACCATAAATTTCGTTACTAAAACCTTTTGCGACAGGCTTTAGGGCACTAAACTTAAGTAACGAAAAATTTGTTACCAATATTTTGGGTAACGAATTTCAACTTTATGGTAACAAAATTATTCGTTACGAAAAGTGTAATTTGTTGTAGTGATCAAAACCCTAATTTCATCCTTAGATTAAAAAAAAGAAGTAGAAAAACAGAAAAAGAAAAAAAACCAAAGAAAGAGGGAGGATAGAAGACGACAGATTATCACAAAATCACCAAAATAAATATAAAGTAAATTTGTTTTTTGAGGGATTTGTTGGTGAAATCTTAATCATCTGTATTATATATTATTTCTTTTATACCTTAATTTTGGATATTTATTCAATTGTAATCAAAAAATAATATAACACGACGCAAACATAAAAATATCGTGAAGATATTGAACTTAACATATTTAGATACGATCAAGTTTGATGCATGGGTTGAAAGTAAACTGCATGGCCCAATTTACAAGAAATGCCAAAATCAAGAAAACACAAACACACACAAGCAAAACCAGAAAATTATTTTGGTCTGATGTAAGGGATTTATTTTCTCTAGTGAAAGAGTTTCTTGGGAAATTGAGTAATTTAACAATTTTAAATATGAGTATAATCCATAAGAAAGGTGTGCTTTTAATAATTCCGACATGCTTTCAAAAGAGAGATCCTTGTCCTTACTCAAACATCGAAATTAATATTGAAAGAAATCTCAACGCTCTAATATATTGTTTTTTAAGAACCATAATTAAAGAGTCTAACATTTTATTCATGCTGAAATTTTAAGCATACAAGGATTTGTATTAAAAGAAAGCCCAACACCTTATATTATTTTGTACTTTATTAACATTGAAATGTATGCACACATCAAACAACTAAAGTCAATCAAATTAATGTCAGAAAATAGTCGCCACTCGCCCGCCGAAGAAAAATAAAAGCCCCTCCTTTCTCTATGGATAATTTTTTATTCCCAATACTAAAAGGCTCTCAGAATTTTTTCTTGCCTAACGCGTTGAGTTTTGTGGGCAAGTCTTAAAACAGGCTGCGTCAGCTATTCAACTTTACCTTTTGGCAACCCTCAATTCCTGTGTCAAATAAAAAAAGCAGGCTGGCCGAGGGTGCATACAATAAGAGAATACAATTCAGGTAATCAATGGATACTTACTTAGCCTTCCCTTTCACGTAAACCTTTTGTTTCTTCTATGAAATCTTCACACTCTAATTGATTGCCTGCGTGGATCCAAGTTTGATTAGAATAATATACCTTATTCATGTAAATACGTAGTGGATAGCCTCATATATAATTGAATAGAGAAGATACGGTTAATTATTGATTACTACTTGATTTTAGAAATAGAATCTAAGATGACGTTCCTATTATATTTATATATATTGTTTTCTTCTTCTCTTTCATCTTTACGATTTTTTAAAGTATTTTCTTGTTTTTAGTTTTAGGTGGTGAAGAATATTGGTTGAATTGATTTGCACCCCTTCATTTCTACTGAGATGATCACTATAAATTGAGGCTGTACTCTCATAACTTTAATCTAGGAAATTAAATTCTTAAAAATAAGAACAGAAGTGGGTGTTAGGGTATTCTTGAATTTATTAAATACAATTTGATTAGGATCATTGATTTTTTGGTAATACATGCTTATGACACCCTTAGGGCTAGTTCTAAGTAAATTTGTCTTGCTAATCATCTAAATGAATTATTGATATATCTATTTGATGATTCAGGTGACTCAATAATTGACTCGATTATCTCTGAGATATGTGATTGATTTCTAGAATTGATCTTGAAGGTGAGTGCCTAAACTTATAAATACTATATAATATTATGTTTCAAAACATTGAAGGATATATGCTATAGTATAATTTGTTCACAACTTGTTTCTAGTCTAAACTGCACTATAATTATATTCCACTATGTATAAAAATTATCTTATTTTGTTTCATGATACAAGAAAATATTTTTTTTTTTCAGTCTTCATCATTGTTTAATAATGATTTTGGACTGGCAGTTGAATACGATGATCAACACTGATGACTGATTTTACTATTACTGATACTATAGGTTGGATCCAACTTGGTCTGGGTGTACGAGGGATTTCACCGGGTGGAAGCAAGCTTGCCGGTTGAGCCCTAAGGCCCCATGGTCTAATTCCCCTAGAGCACAACAGAAGCCATTTGTGGCTAAAGTAGGTCATAGGATTTTCCAAGGACTTAGGCTCGGGCATTATTTTGGTAAGGCCGCACCTTGCCCGGAGCGATAAGAGACTATTATGGTGGGAGTCATAAGATTGATTGGCTACAGAAAATACTGTTTGATCATCGCATTTAAATTGTTAGTTTATGAAAATGTTTACTGAATTCTTGTTTCATTATATTTTGACTGTTTATTACTTTCCACTTATATTCTCCTCGAATGTTTTCACTGAACTAATCATGTTAAATCCACGAACTTACATTGCACACACTTGACATTCATTAAGTTCTTTACTCACACTCCTATATTTTAAATTTCCTTCTAGCAGATTTAGACTCTTAGGCCCTGGTGAGGATGTTGAACCTATTTCCGACGAGAACCAGAATTGAAGTAGTGTTGATCATTAGTGTTGATTCACTTAAAATGGATTCACTTAATGTTTTTTTTTTTCCCAGTCTTCATCATTATTTAATAATGTTTTTATTTAAGAACATGATTTTAGATAAGTGATATATTTTTATTTGGGATTGAGTTTCATGCCTTAAAACTAGACTATATGGTTCGGAATTTGGGGTGTGACACTTCCTTGTATATGAAAAATCTTATCTTTATCTAGATTGATACTTTTTGTTAGGTTGGAACTCTTTCTTATTCGGGAAGACTTTCTTATAAAAAATCCCTATTCGTAAGAGTTTAAAATACACAACTGAATTGAGTAATTCTTTATTCCTAAAAATCCTCATTTTCTCTCTGCGTTCTTCTTGGTGATGGTTACTTGCATCTAGTTATGTGTTCCACAATTGCCCCTAGAATCTTGTCAACTGTCCATGAAAAATCATTGGTGCTTTATTTATAACCACCCGTTATGCATGGTAGTTTCCTTATAACCATCCATGTTGAATAATAGCCCACTACATTCAGTGATGCAACGTTTTGATTGAAAACATCTATATATATTTATATTATATAAAAAGAAGAGCCCATCTATACTCACAAACCGCGATTTTCACATAGTTACACTAGAATTTAATATACTTATTATACCCTTAAAACTATTTTTTCTTTCTTTCATTTTTCCACTTTCTTTTATTCTCCCACACAATTCACAAATGAATCATATATATTGAATCCATGAAATCAATCCATCCATTGTTCTTTAATTATAATATTGAGTATTTTGTTATTTATTAATATAATTAAATTAATATAATAATAATCTAATTTTATACACGCGGGGACAACTTGCCATGATAACTAGTGTATTAAATGTTTAAAGGTTCCTAAGCTGCGATTTTTAGTTCAAAAATATATATACCATCATTTAGAAATTGTCCAAGTTTGAAAACACCAAAACATATCCCCATTGGTGATCAAATGCTGATTCAACAACATGGGCGAGGGAACGTTCAAATTATATGCTATTCTATGTAAAGCATATTTTAGTGTTTTATGCTTATGTTAGCTCTTGTATTTTAAGCACACTTTGGTTTTTTATGCTTACACTAAGAGTATTGCCAAATATCTAATTTTAGAACTTGACTTGATTATTTGGATACCAAAGTTGACTTGAACTCTTAGTCTTCAAGAATTTGATTTTTTACACTTTCATCTTGTAGAATTAGGATTTTTTTGTATTTGGCTACCTAATTTTATGTAGAGTAGTCATATAATTAACTCTATAATAGGGGTCACTATTGATTACTCAGGTAACTCATGTAGAACACATGATACTTATGAAGTAGTTGTTTTGTGTAACACCCCTAGAAATGCATTGATTACGTTATTTTATTTGAGAATCATGTTTGCAAAATTTTATTTAATTTTCAAAGGTTTTGTGGGTTAAAATGCGAATAGGAAGGACTTAATTTCATCTTTATTTAAAATTTTAAGGGCTAATGTACAATTTTAGTAAGTTCGTTAGGCTACTGTGGAGGACTAACAAGCTAGGGGGACAAATTGAACATAGTTAAAACCCATTGGACTCAATTGAAGACTAGTCATAAGTCTGGGGTCAATTTGTAATCTCTAAATATGGCATTATAAATATCAAAATTTCCATTTTCCTCCCCATTTCTTTCTCTCTCTCCACTGCCAACCCATCTCTTTCTTCTATGACCTCTTCTAGAAACCCTCGAATTTGAAAAAAAAAAACCAACCCAGCCAAACTCTTCCTTACCTCACTAGGAACCCAATGGTGTAACATGCAGTGGAATCCTACCGGTGAGGCAGCCGAAAAATTGGCCTAAAAATTAAGCTACGGCGGAGTGCAACGAGTTTGGTGGAGTAGTGGCCGAAAGATGATTCTAGGCCACGGGTTTTGTAGCTCTCAGCTCAAGGAACACGCCAGTAGTTTCAACTTCTAGAACGGACCCCAGCGGCAACAAAATTTAGCAAAAATCGAGATGGTATATGTGATGGAATTGGAATTTTTAGGTGAAAACTGAAGGTCAAATCGACGGTGTTTGGAGAAATTGAGTTGGGGGTTTGATTCCTCTCCCTGAGACGCGTCAAGTTGTGGTGGTGGCGACAATCTACCACAACGGTGGTAAAAGGGCAGTTTTCTCGGCTCATCGCGAGGAACACATGCGTAGAAACTGATCGTGGAAATTTTGCTCTGATAATTAGGTTAATTTTTATTGCATGTATGTGTATACCTGTACTAATCTTTACAATGCCTTGTGTAATCGAAAAGGATACTTGAATGGATCAAAAAATAAAGCCATGCATGAAAAATGAAGCATGCATGCATGTTACATGAGCCTAGTGAACTCGAATTTGTATTATTTTATGTGAACCATGGTTAGTTAAGTTAATTAGGTGATGAAAACCCTAATTTTTTGTAATCACGACCTAAGTGACAAACTTGGATTACTAATGATAATTGGGCTATTATAATCAATATTGTGTAAGGTTATAAGGTTAATTATGTAATTTAAATCTGATTATGTTTTCTTTTATTGGAATAAACACGAACCCCAAAAATGTATTCGTAATAACGGCAAAATTAGCATGATCTGTAACGATAATACCGTAACAAACCTTAAACTACCATATTAATTGAGTAATTATCAATTTTAGACTATTAATTGTACAACTGTAATTATAGAGTCAAATGAGGATTTTGATAGTGAATCTACACTTTGGTCAGCTGACGAAGAGTTGGGCCCTGCAGATTAGTAGGCTTTGATTGCATCGCTGAAGTTATTGAGGTGAGGGCCTACTGCTTTGGTACTTGTATTGATTGAACTTTTTTGTTATCCATTTCAAAAATCCTGTGGGGGCCTACTGCTTTGGTACTCGTATTGGTTAAACTTGTCTATTATCCATTTCAACAACCTTGTGAGGGCCTACCGCTTTGGTACTTGTATTAATTGAACTTGTCTATTATTCGTTTCAAAAACCTTGTGAGGGCCTACCGCTTTGGTACTTGTATTAACTAAACTTGTCTGTTATCCATTTCAAAAACCCTATGCGGGTCCACCGACCTGGTACTTGCTTTGTGCAAAGCTATTTCAATATTCTTGAACCCTGTGAGGTTCCACCGATCTGATACCTGACTTGATTGTTGTTATCTAATAATTGCCGAACTTTGTGATGTTCCATTGATTTGGTAATCATTTGTGCACCCTTGTGAGGGTTTTATCTGTCTTTCCTTGAAACTGACTATCTCTCGCTCAATTGAATTCTGTGAATTATTTGAACTCGTGAATTATATTTGTTATTGAATCGTGCGCCCTGTGTGGGTTTGTTCGTTAAATTATTTCTGATAACAAACTGATTGTCCCATTCTGGCGCCATGAACTTTCACTGTTTCATTTGTTATCATCCAGATTGAATCCATACTGTATACTATTGTTTAGTCGTGTTGGCTTCCATGATTTATTCTGCATATCGTTGTTCGCCTTGATGGGATATTTGAAACCATTTTGCGTATTTATTATTCTGCCTCACTGGTAAATGATTGTTGAATGTGCTGAAAGATAATTGTGCATGCGGACTACTGGGACGAGTGCTTTGCCAAGCTGTCATGCTTGAGCCATATTTATTATCGTACTATTATGACTGAAATATTGTACTATTATAGATGCATAAGGGTATTCTAATACACATGTTGTGCTTGTTTTACTTGAATTGCATATGATGTTTGGGTTTTCCATTCTCATTTGTATTCTGCTCAAGGAGTAATAAGGTTGGAGTGATTTTCCAGTGTAGATCGGGCTGATGTCTATGGCCAAACGAGCCGACAGAAAATCCTCCCGAACTGTGATCGGTTGAGACACCCTAAACCTCTCGAACAAGATCAATCGAGTCGATTAGGCCGTTGAGCTGACGGTTATAGCTCCTAACCTAGCATTTGCTAGTAGCTTAAAACTCGTTACTGTCTTTATCCTGGCATATCCATATTTTCTTGTTTTATTATGCTAGTAAAATACTCTATTGAATTATTGATTCTTCGATAGATCTATGTATTGCTTTACATTATCCCTCACTATGTCCTTATAACTCATCGTCATATATTATTTTATTTCATCTCCAGACATGTATGAGATAGGGGATGGTGGCTAATGACAAGTCTAACAGGAATAATTTGCATTAGTGAATGGGTGACTGTATCTATATATATATGAAATCACTGTTGGTCAAATTTGGTTTTAAAGATGTTTTAATATGTCAGAATGAATTTAAGACTTACGGTATGTATGAATCGTGTTACTTGTGGCGATACTTTGGTTTTGAATATTGTTGGGATGTTGGCATAACTTATGGCACTCTGATATTGTTGCCTTAAGTTTGAAGCTCGTTGTGAGTTTTTGATCGTTGTGGTTTATTGGAGAATTATGAAAAAAATTTATGGGCTTATTGGATATGATATTTGCATGCTATAGGATTGAACTGGATACCATCTCGGCTTGTGGGCTTTCCTAGGTGGGGTGCCACAGAGGTGGTATAAGAGCTTGGGTTTGGAAACCTGAGCTGCACTGGTACAAGATCCTAGGACACAACCCTTGGTTGTTTTGCATATATTAAAAAAATTCTATGTGATTTGGGGATCTAAAATGAATTTTATTTGTTTGATATTGATAAAGGAAGTTATGTACTGCAGGATGACTAACGGACATAGAGAAAGAAAAGATCCTGTAGAGGATGAAGAGAACGTGGAATCCTTAAAGGAAAGGATTAGGGCTTTGGAGGCAGAAAAAGCAAAATTGAGATAAATGTCAAACTCTTGAGGAAAGGCTCTATGACATGCGTGAGCTTTAAGTGATATACAGGCTGAGAGTTACCATTTAAAATCAATACTAGGAGTGAAGAGTTATATGGTAGAGAAGTTGAGAGAAGATATGGAAAGGAAATAGGAACGAGTTAGGATAACAAAAGCTCAAGTAGAGAGACTTCGGGCTAAACGAGCACAAATTGAGGAGACCTTTCAGACGTTAGAGTTTGACCACATGAGGACCATAGACATGACCTATGTCATTATAGACGAGGTCAGGAGGATGATAGCTCACTATGGTAGTGCCATGGATCAGGTTATAGGAGTTGGTGTAGGGATCGACACTACAGTTGGACCATCTAGGGTTCACCCTCTCCTAAGTGCAGTCAGGGGCAAGGTATTCATATTAAGGAGATACCTACTAGAGATTCAGTAGAGGTACCTGTAGAAGACTCGGTTGGGGATGATGCAGATGAGGATCCAGAAGAGAATCTAATTTAGGAAGATCCTGAGATGGATCTTGTGCAGGATTTTTTGGTAGATGTGCCACCCGATGATGACATAGATATGGATAGTCAAGGATGACGAGGATACAAAGTCCATCATCACGGATGTGGAGGATTTGGGTTAAGTGGCATGCTAATGTAGATACGATGTGACTGTATATATAGAATAACATAGCTTTTGACTACTAGGTTAGGCAATATCGGTTAAGGTTACTTAGATGCAATGGGTGACGCCCTCATACTAGCTTTATCATTTTTCTATGACTAGGCTTACAGTTAGCATAGCTAATTTTGAGAAATTTTGACTTGTATATAAACTAATGTAATCGTTAACGCTAACCCAGTTATATAAATGAAATTTTTCCTTTGGTTACTAGACATACAAATTTTGGTTACTATATCATCTATGTAGTTTGATAAAATTATCCCTTGTCCATTCTTCCATTTTGTGAATCGAGAATTCAAAAGAGTTGTTAATAATTGAGATTCCATTTACAACTCAATGATCGCAAGTTTAGAAATATCAAGGAAAAATCAAACATATAATGGTATCCCACGAGAGTGACGACGTACCCTTTTCAATAAGAGTAGGCTTTAGATGGAGGCCCATCGACAGATGAGCTAATGCACCCCAAAATCCTAGATGGGAAGTGCCTGCCTACTAGCAACCATGGCACGATGAAGAGGTTTCACAAACCAACCTAGTTGACCAACCAGCTATGGGTCAACCTGCTGAACCTAGAGATTCAAAGGGATAGAGGTATCGACAACGTGACCAAGCAAGGGGTGATAGAGCAAGGGTAGCCAACGAAGTTACTGATGACTGGGCACTGGAACAGTTCTTACGTTTCCAGCCCTCGAAGTTTCTAGGAGAACCCAACAATAGGAAGGCCGAGGAGTGGGCAGAGAACTTGGATAATATATTTGAGACCTTATGCTACCTAAATGAATAGAAAGTCTGATTTGCTACATTTTTCCTAGCCAGACCTGCGCATAGTTGGTGGAAAATGATTGATCGTAAGTGGACGGCAGCAAGAACCCACAGAACTTGAGAGAATTTTATGAGAGAGTTCATGGACAAGTATATTCTCCTGGTAGTTAAGCAGTCAAAGGAAATGGAGTTCATGAATATGATTTAGGGAAATCAATCGGTCAGCTAGTATGAGGCCATCTTTAGCCGACTGATCCAGTATACTCCTTGCATGCTAGGAGATGAAAGTCGACAGACTCGACAATTTATTCAAGGACTTTAGTTGAAGTTCAGACTGGGATTGGCCTCTTGTGATTTGTTGAACTTCAATCTGGCAGTGAGCAAGGCACTGCAGTTAGAATCAAAACTACGAGAGATTCAAAAAATTGAGGATAGAAATCGAAAAAAAAGATCATACCTCAGAGGGAAAAGTAATGTTGGGAAGAAACAACCCAGATTATAGGTTAGAGGTACTACCCCTCGAGCACCTCAGACTGGCGGGGCTGTGAACCTAGCCTAAGGAGGGGCATAGAAACAGTGTGGATTTTGGTGGAGATCTGGTCAGGAGGAAGTTGAATATTAGATGAAGTAAGGCAAGTGCATAAGTTGCGACAACGACCAACACTTCTTGAAAGATTGCCCCAGAAGGAAAGGCCCAGTACCTGCAAGGAAATAAAAGTAAGTGGCAAGAGCTAGGGGGAAGCAGAAGATGCAAGCATGTGTATATGCTTTGACAAGAGATGACGCACTAGACCCAAATGAGTTGGTAGAAGGTATGGTCTTTATTTCTGGTATTTATGGTAGTGCATTATATGACTCTGGTGCATCTCACTCTTTTATATCTACTATCTTTTCTCAAAAGTTGAACAAGCAACCCGAAATTATAGCTTATCAGATAGAAGTTTTGATGCCCTTTGGAATAAGGTTAATAACAGATACCGTATATCGGGATTGCCCAGTTACGATAGGGGATGAGATATATCCAGCTAATCTCATACAGATGCCTATTCGAGGATATGATTTGATTCTTGGGATGTATTGGCTGTATAAATATCAGGCACAGGTGAATTGTTACACCAAGTGCATTACGCATGGAGATAAGATACCGATATCAACCCACCAATCTACGAATAATACCCCCTCTCCATCACTTATATCTATGCTAAAGGCTAGAAGGATTTTGAAAGAAGGCGGACGAGGACTTTTGGCGTATCTTATCAATAAACCCCAAGATACAACCAAAATTGAAGAAGTAGAAATAGTGGCTGAGTACCCTAAAGTATTTCCAAAAGAGTTGAACTCGTTGTCTCCAGATAGGGAGATAGAATTTGTTATTCATTCTCTCCCAAGAACCGCGCCTGTATCCACTCCATACAGAATGGCACCAGCAAAACTAAAAGAAATGAAGGACCAACTTCAGGAACTGCTGGAGAAGAAGTTTATAAAGCCTAGCCATTCTCCTTAGGGAGCCCCAATATTATTTGTTAAGAAAAAGGATGGGTCCCTGAGAATGTGCATTGACTATAAGGAGTTGAATAAGGTCACTATCAAGAATAAATATCCCCTATCGCACATAGAAGAGTTGTTTGATCTGTTATAAGGATCTACTGTCTTTTCGAAGTTAGACTTAAGGCTGGGATATTACTAGTTCAAGGTTAGAGAAGAGGATACCCCAAAGACCGCCTTCAATTCTTGTTATGGTCATTTCGAATTTGTAGTAATGCCGTTCGGTCTAACCAATGCACCAGCGGCATTTATGGATTTGATGCATTGAGTATTCCAACCATATCTGGATCAATTTGTGGTTATCTTCATTGATGAAATCTTGGTGTACTCAAAATCCCGAGAAGAGCACACCAAGCACTTACACCTGGTTCTCAGAGCCTTGAAAGAGCGTCAATTGTATACTAAATTCAGTAAATGCAAATTCGGGAAAGAGAAAGTAGTTTTCCTGGGACACATTATATCCCAGGATGGAGTAGAGGTTGATCCCTCTAAGACAAAGGTGATAGTTAATTGGAAGATACCCAAAAACGTGACAGAAATTCGTAGCTTTCTGGGTCCGACTGGCTATTATTGGAGGTTTGTACATGATTTCTCTAAATTAACTTGCCCATTGACTAAGTTAACTTAAAAAAATCTATCGTTTAACTGAGATGATGACTATGAGAGAAACTTCCAACAACTAAAGAACAGGTTGACAACAACCCCAATTCTGGCCCTTTCGGATGGATTAGAAGGTTTTGCAGGATATACGGATGCTTCTAAAAAAGGGCTTGGGTGCGTGCTGATGCAAAAGGGGCGAGTCATTGCCTATGCATCCAGGAAGCTTAAGTCATATGAAGAGAACTACCCAACTCATGACTTAGAGCTAGCTGCAGTAACTTTTGCACTGTCGAAATAGAGACATTAGCTCTATGGAGCCACATTTGAGGTATACACCGACCACAAGAGTCTCAAGTATTTGCGTTTACAGAAGGATCTGAATATGAGATAGTGCCAATTGGTGAAATTCCTAAAGGATTATGATATCTTAATTTCCTACCCAGGAAAGGAAAATGTGGTAGCAAATGCCCTAAGCCACAGAGTTAGAATGGCCCACATGTCAGGAACGACAATGTTAAAGTTTTGAAGGTAAATACTATGGTGAAAATCTAGGGACCAGATTCTTTTAAGATGAGGGTCTGTAATATCCCTAGAAATGCATTAATTACGGCATTTTATTTAAGTATCATTTTTGTAAAATTTTATTTAATTTTCAAAGGTTTTGTGGGTTAAAATGCGAATATGAAGGACTTAATTTCATCTTTATTTAAAATTTTGAGGGCTAATGTAGAATTTTCATTAGTTATGTAGGCCAATGTGGAGGACTAACAAGCTAGAGAGACAAATTGAACATAGTTAAATCCCATTGGACTCAATTGAAGACTGACCATAAGTCTTAGGGTCAATGTGTAATTTCCAAAAATGGCATTATAAATATCAAAATTTTCATTTTCCTCCCCATTTTCTTCTCCCTATCCACTGCAGTAACCCATCTCTCTTTCTCTAATGACCTCCTTCGGTGGTCCTCGAATTTAAAAAAAATCCAACCCAGGCAACTCTTTCTCACCTCACCAAGAATCCAACATGTAACGAAATTCGATCGGCGAGGCTGTCGAAAAATTGGCCTGAAAATAGAGCCATAGCGGAGTACGATGGGTTCATTGGAGCTACGGCCGAAAGAGGATTCTGGGCGACGGGTTTTGTAGCTCTTAGCTCAAGGAACATACCGGTAGTTTCAACTTCCAGAATGGACAATCGGTGGCGAAGGAATTTAGCAAAAATTAAGGTGATGGAGGTGATGGCACTGGAACTTTCAAGCAAAAATTGAAGGTCAAATCGAAGGCATTTGGAGGAATTGAGTTGGGGGTTTGATTCCTCTCGCTAAGACATATCAAGCAGTAGTGGTGGTGACAATCTCCCGCGGCAGTGATAAAAGGGTAGTTTCCTCATCTCATCGTGAGGAACACATGCGTGGAAGCTGATCGTGGAAATTTCGCTCTGATAATAAGGATTTTGGTTATTGACCGAAATTAGGTTAATTTGTATTGCATGTATGTGTATACCGTACCAATCTTTACAATGCCTTGTATAATCGGAAAGAATACGTGAATGGATTGAAAAATAAAGCCATGCATGAAAAATGAAGCATGCATGCACGTTACATGAACCTAGTGAACTTGAATTTGTATTATTTTATGTGAACTATGGTTAGTTAAGTTAATTAGGTGATGAAAACCCTAATTTTATGTAATCGCGACCTAAGTGACAAATTTGGACTATTAATGATAATTAGGCTATTATAATCGATATTGTGTAAGGTTATAAGATTAATTATGCAACTTAAGGATATGATTATAATTCCTTTTATCGGAATAAATATGAACCCCAAAAATATTTCCATATTAATTGCGAAATTAGCACGATCCGTAACAATTATATCGTAACAAACCTTAAACTACCATATTAATCAAGTAATTATCGATTTTAGACTATTAATCATATAACTATAAGTATAGGGTCGAATGAGGATTTTGACAGTGAACCTACACTTTGGTCTGTTGATGAGGAGTTGGGCCCTGCAGATCAGTAAGCTTTGATTGCATCACTAAAGTTATTGAGGTGAGGGCCTACTGCTTTGGTACTTGTATTGGTTGAACTTGTCTGTTATCCATTTCAAAAACCCTGTGAGGGCCTACCGCTTTGGTACTTATATTGATTAAACTTGTTTGTTATCCGTTTCAAAAACTGTGTGAGGGTCCACCGACCTAGTACTTGCTTTGTGTAAATCTATTTCAATATTTTTGAACCCTGTGAGGTTCCACCAATCTGATACCGGTCTTGATTGTCGTTATTTGATAATTGGCAAACCCTGTGATCTTCCATCAATTTGGTAATCGTTTGTGCACCTATGTGAGGGTTTTATCTGTCTTTTCTTGAAATTGACTGTCTCTCGCTCAATTGAATTCTATGAATTATTTGAACTCGTGAATTGTATTTGTTATTGAATTATGCGCCCTATGCGGGCTTATTCTTTAAATCGTTTCTGATAACAAATTGATTGTCCCATTCTGACACCATGAACTTTCACTGTTTCGTTTGTTATTATCTAGATTGAATCCGTACTACATATTATTGTTTAGCTGTGTTAGCTTCCATGATTTATTCCGCATATTGCTATTCGCCTTAATGGCATATTTGAAATCATTTTGCGTGTTTATTGTCCTACCTTGCTAGCAAATGATTATTGAACGTACATAAAGATAATTGTACAGGAAGACTGTTGGCCGAGTGCCTTGCCAAGCTGTCATGCTCGAGCCAATGTTATTATCGTATTGTTATATTTAAAATATTGTACTGCTATGGAGACATAAGGGTATTCTGATATGCATGTTATGTTTGTTTTACTTGACTTGCATATGTTGTTTAGGTTTGCCATTCTTATTTGTATTCTGCTCAAGGAGCAATAAAGCTAGAGTGATTTCTAGTCTAGATCGGGCTAATGTCTCGGGCCAAATGAGCTGACAGAAAAACCTCCCGAACTGTGATCGGTTGAGACACCTTAAACCTTCCGAATAGAATCGATCGAGTCGATCAGGCTATTGAGCCGACGTTTATAGCTCCTGACCGAGCATTTTCTATTAGCTTGAAACCTATTACTATCTTTATTCTGGCATATCTGTGTTTTCTTATTTTACTATGCCAGTAAAATACTCTATTGAATTACTGATTCTTTGATAGATCTATGTATTGCTTTACATTATCCCTCACTGAGTCCTTAATACTCACCCTTGTATATTATTTTATTTCCTCTCCAGACAGGTATGAGATAGGGGATGATGGCTGATGATAGGTCTGACAGGAATAATTTGCATTAGTGAATGTGTGAATGTATGTATATATATATGAATTCATCGTTGGTTAAATTTGGTTTTAAAGATATTGTAATATGTTATGATGAATTTAAAACTTACGGTATGAATGAATCGTGTTACTTGTGATGATATTTTGGTTTTGAATATTGTTGGGATATTAGCATGATTGATGGCACTATGATATTATTGCATTAAGTTCGAAGCTTGTTGTGAATTTGTAATCGTTGTGGTTCATTGGAGAATTGTGAAAAAAATTTGTGGGCTTATTGGATATTTTGCATGCTATAGGATTGAACTGGATGGTATCTCGGCTTGTGAAATATCCAGGTAGGGTGCTATATTTTGAGTTATGAGTTTAGTAATATGAAGAAGTAATGTGAGTACTTTTCTAGTAGTTTGGATAGTGGTTGTACAATGGTTTCTTTTATCTTAGGTTTGCATATGTCAAATTCAAAGATTATTTTGTACTAGTAAAATTCTCTCACAATAGAAACAAGAAAACTCTCATGGATGTATGCAGATTTTTGCCGAACTATATAAATATGCATATTTTAGTTTTTCTATCTGCCAGGTATTCTTTATCACTAAATTTATTAGTATGATTTTTGGATTTCTGATAAGTTAAATCTCATACATAAATTACTTTTGTTGTGTACCCAACAAGTGGTATCAAAATTTAGTTGGGGCTACAAGTTGGTATTTAATTTTTTGGGATAGTAGTATGTCACTTGTAAATCACTTCATGTTAGACAATTTGATGTAAATTGCTTTTAGCAAAGAAAGATGAAAGAACTCCTAGTGCAACAATGTTTAATAATAGTATTAAAGAGAATGGAGGGGAAGCCAACAAATGTCATAGTGGAAAGATTTGGAATTAATTGTATCAATATAATTCGACCTTGTATTGTGAACACCATTATCAATAATATTTGTGAGAGCTTCAACAATTGGATTCTTGAAGCAAGGGAAAAACCAATTCTAACAATGTTGGAGCGGATAAGAGAATTCATTATGACAAGATTATCTAAGAATAGAGATAGGCTAGGACAAAATGGAATTTGGAAAAGAATTTGCCCTAAAATAAGAAAGATAATTGAGAAGAAAGATAAAGCATCAGATTGTGTTCAATAAAATTGGATGAATTGCACTATGAAATTCATTACTATGATGGAGCAAGTACATTTTGTACTCGTAAAAAGTGGGACTTGATAGGCATTTCATGTAATTATACCATGATTGCAATGTGTAACCAAGGGCAAGATCTAAAACATTATATGGATTGATTAGTACATAGTTTCTTAATGATATATTAGCATGCTATTTTACCTATTAATGGACCAAAACTACAGAAAACTAGTCACATTCCACCACTTCCACCTGACTTTAATAGGAGTGCAGAAAGGCCAAGTAAAGCTAGAAAAATGAAATGTGATGAGCTTGTCAATAAGGATAAGAAAGGGGGTAAGGGGGCAGAAGAAAGCACCAATCAAGATGAGAAAATAGTCTTTCAAAGTGAAGTACATATCAAAAGGGTTGTGAGAGGAAGAAAATGGAGATTGAAGCAGTTAATTTAAGTGAAAGACCAAAGAGATTCACTATAGCCACTATTCAGGCACAACCCAAGCTAACTTTAAGCTTTTCTAAACTTTATATGTAGGTGCTTATGATAAATTTACTTATCGATTTTAATCCTTAATTTATTTTATAACTAATATACGGGCTAGAAAGGGGACATCAAATTTGGCCTCAACTCAAACATCACAAACGAATATGACAGTAAGGGTTAAGCTTTTATTTTTCTAATCATCAAACATGTACATTTTTTTAAACTATTTACTTTTTATCTAATATGTAGTCTTCAAAAAAGTTGAAATGAGGGATGACTCCGAGTCAAGAAGAAAATGATCTCACCTTCACTTCGCAGTTTAATGTGACTCGAGCATCTAAAAATGAAGAACCTAGGTGCAGCTATGGCAGCAACTAAGAAGAAGAATAAGAGGGGCCATCCAAAAGTTAAAATGGATTTTCGATCAATTGTATTAATTCTTGCTTGTTTGCATTTGATGTGAATGGAACTGAAAGTGTGCATATGTCAATTTGATAAATTTATTAGACATTTTGAGGAATTGTAAATGCATGTCAGTTTTATGGAGATATTTAGGCATTTTGATGATTTGTAAATACATATGACAGTTTAATGAAGTAATTTTGGACTTTTGAGGAATTATAAATGTTTATATATACGACAATTTTATTGTATGGATTGACAATTTGAGTATAGCATTTTCTCAGTTGATTTGTTATTTTAAGTTGGTTTTTGTTGACATTATTAACTACATTGGTATATATTGACTTTGGCAACTAGCTATTTGGCAACTAACTACATTGGCTTTGAGATTGGCAACTGGATTAGCAGTTTGATTTTGGCATGTTATACTTTGAGTTATGGACCTATATTTTAGCACTTTGACAAATTAGCTTTCACACTTTTGGTAGAATTCTTTTTGCACTTTGGACCAACATTTTTATACCTTCCCTTGTGGCAAATTTCTTTAGCATTTTTTTTTTTTTGTTTTACATGGTCATTTGCCTTAGACCAACAGGGCCATTTCACTTCCACAATTTTTATAGGTTATGTTGACTTTGTCTAGTTTTTTTTATTTATGCAAATTTGACCATCTCTAGTTGGCAATTACCAAAACCAACAAAAGGTCATTTATTTCGAATGCATTACAGAGAATCAAGCAAGGCCATCTCTTTCAAATACTCTATTTCTTTCACAAAAATAAAATAGAGATTTTTCCACTAAATCTTATACCAATTTTTCCATTAAAAAATTTGGAAAAAAAAATGCCAATTTCATTATATAACAGTTACAACAATGGGCTTGAATGACCAACAAGACTACATTTATATAACTAAACAAAAGAATTCAATTTTTTCACAATACAAAAAATGGCCTAACCCTTCATCATTCAATTGACCCCTTCAGACCATTACCACCATCAATAACAGCACAAGCAGGCAAAAAACAACAATAATCATAAATAAAGTATCTTCTCCAACCCTGCAATCTTATCATCTTGAGCCCTCAAATGGTGTAACAAACTTGGGATGATGATTGTAGCCCTCAAACATATTGATGGTCCTACCCACATGGAAAAACTATATGTAGCCCCTTGCCTCTTCCTCTAGTCATTGAGCAAGATTGAAAATAGAGACCAAGCCTGTCATTGGTCTAAAACGTCTCCAGTATTGTCATTACCAAAGTAGCATTCTTTCACACAAATGGACGAAGATTCAGAGGTTTGAGACATTGCTGCAGGTTGGAGTTATGGCATATTGGAGCTTCATTTGAGATTATGGCTTTTAAAGTTGATTTATCGACAATAATGAGGATTGTTACACTTTTCTAGAATTTTATGAGAATAAAGATAGTGGGTGAAAGTTTTGGGGGTTTTCTCTTTTATTTAGCACGCACACATGATTCACGTACATGTGACCCCTTCAAATTTAGTTAATTAATGGCTGATTAGCTTTTACGAGTGATGTTTTGTGGAAAAACAAATAGAAAGTTGGATAATATCCAAGAAGTAAAAAAAGATTAGGAATTTTGTCCTATAAGTGTCGAGCTTGATTAGTTTTGGATTGAAAATTGCAAACTCTCATATCTAATGAGACCAAAAATGCAAATTTTTTTATAAAAAAATACTTTAAAGGCTAGTTTGGTTGGGATGATAAGGTGGGATACAATATTTTTATCCCACCTTATCATTCGTTTGGTTGGAGTGATAATGAACACTCAAACTCATATAAATATCCAAAGCCTGTGTTTATATATGCAATTCCCATGATAAATTAACTTGCCACCACCCATGAATTTATTTATTATGCCAGCTAAACAATACCACAATAATAAAAAATAACACAAATTATCACATGATAAATAATCATGAGATAATTTAAAAATCCAACCAAACCAGCCCCAATTATGAAATCTATTTATTAAAATTCCAATATAACTATTTTAACATTTATATATGTGCAGTTATAAATACCTTAGTTTTGTAAAGCATAAAACAGAAGAAACATGAATTTCACATTTCCAAATTCTACTAACCTATGTCCTTTTTTGTAAAAGATGTACAATACTTAATCAACCAAAGATTATATATATTACAAATTCGGGTCCACTTAGCATTATATATATATATATATATATATTCATGCATCCCAATGTCTACATATTCTTCCCAAATCATTTGAAAATGCAAGCATTCGTGGGGTAATAGGAACAACATAAATCAATTGGTAACAACCCCGGTTCCAATGAATTTTACCAAAGAACTTATTTTTCGGAGCCCAATCACCACAAAACAACACCACGCATGTGTCTGCCATGACAAGACAAAGATTCTATCTCATGACCGTCGGAGCTGCCGCCGCCGGAGCTAGACATTGCCACCACCACTAGACGCACCTAGCTGAGATTTATCAAACCCCCAAATTAATTTCAAGAATGGACATCGATTCCCAGTTAATTGCAGTGTTTTTCGCCGCTACAACTCCTAATGCCACCGCACGCCGCCTTGCCCGATTCTCCTCCACCGATGGCTAGTTGGTAAAATTGAAGTTACCAACACAATCATCGAGCTGAACCCATTAAGACTCCCTATCTAAACCTCAGCTCCTGTTGCCGAAAATACTGCGTCCGTCACCTTCGCCGTTGTCCAGTCTTTATTTTCATTTTCTGGTCATTCCGCCGGTCAATTTTGGGAGTTTTCTGCTCATTTTCTGTTCACCAAGATATGGAAGAGCTAATGATCGGATTTGTTTTGGCTAATCACTAGTGCCAGTGGGAAATTGCTGGTGGGAGAGGTGAGGGGATGCATGTGAAAATTTGAGAAAAATGGGGCAGGTTGTGTAATTTATAAGGCAGTTTCCTGAATTTACAGAATGGACCCCAAAACTTTACTTCAACTTTCAATCAAGCCCAAGGACTTATTAGTGCCTCAAATTGACCCATTTGACCATTTTTAATTATAGATTGACCCTCGAAAATTTTAAATTCCTTACGATTAAGTCCTCCTTATTTATATTTTGAGTCCCAAAATTTTGTCAAATTAATATTTTAATTTTTAAAATCTTACTTTCTAAAATGCTAAATTTAGGGGTGCTACATCACATGAAATAAATATTCAATTTTTTTAAACATTATACATTAAAGAATTTATTGTGTAAAAAAATTCAAATATTCAAATGTATTTAAAAAAAACTAAATTACATAATTATTTTCCAAACATGAGAAAACTTGTGATTTATATTTATTAATTTTTCTTGTTTGGAAATTTATTTTATTATTATCTTATTAAATTTTTTGTTATTTCTAATTTAATTTGAGAATAAATTTTAAAATTTAGAATTTAGAATTTTTCATTATAAATTAATATTTAAATTTATGATTTTTAGTTATTTTTAAAGTTTTCATTGTAATAAGAAAAAATTAACTATTTGGAAATTTAAAATTTAAAATTTTCCATGCTTGTTTCCAAATTAATATTTAAATATAATTTTAAATTATATTTTATTAAACAATTTTTTTCTAAATCAAACTTATATTTTAAATTCTATTTATTTTAAATTATATTTAGAAATATTGAAATTAAAAATAATTTTTTAATTTAAATTTTAACATTAAAATAATCATTCCAAACTTTAAATATAATTAAAATATACTTAAATTAAAAATATAGTTTAAATTTTAAAAACATTTCCAAATTAACTAATTTTTAAAAATAACAAAAATTGTAGCAAGTTAATAACTAAATAAATTTCCAAACAAGAAAAAATATGAAATATAAATTATAATTTTTATCATGCTTTGGAAAAGAAATATTTAATTTATTTTTTTGAAAATTTTTGAACATTTAGTTTTCAAAAAAACTTCTGAAAATTTTTACACAATAAAAATAAATTATTTAATTTATAATAATTAAAAAATTGGATATTTATTTCATGTAATTTAGAATATCTTAAATTAATACTTATAAAAATTATTAAAATAATTTAAAATAATTTTCCCTCTTCCTCATTTTTTTTCTTTTATGGTTGATTTTCCCTCCAAAATGAATTGTGAATAGTACCAGGCCAATTTTCCTCCAAAACCCAACTGTTGATGGTGCACATGCTCTGCACGTGCATTTTTCGTTAATTATTTAATGGAAGGGGGGAGGTGAGACCAAATGTGAAAATTAAATTATGGGATTCAATGTGATAATTTCAAAATGAATGGGACTCAATTGAAAATAACCCTAAGTTATGGAACCAAAACTACAATTTTTCCTAATATACTATAAAGGTATTCTTTATGGGACCAAATGTCATTGGCTCAGATGTTATAATTTAACAAATGGAACAAATTTGTTATAATTTTTATACTAATATTTTTGATAATATATGCATGTGTTAGGAGAGTGCATTTTCCTCTAACAAATATAAACAATTGATTTTCATGTAAATTTTGAATTTCATATACATAACTTTTTAAATATATTTTTTCAAAATTTTATTATAGGTTGAAACTGAGAATATTATCTTCCAATAATTATATTTGTTGATTTATTGAGTCATAATTATCATAACAAATTTAGTCTATTGTTGTCTTTGGCTTTTATTTTCATTCTCTAGAGTTATTAGATTTATTTGTTACATTTATAAATATATTTACTACACAAACTTGTTGACTAAACTTGATTTATCGGATCGTCCTAATGAATATATATTTGTACCGAACTTCAAGGGTTTCTTTAATTTTATCTTAAAATACATACATATATCTATATACGTATGTGTGTGTACAGGTGCTCGCATGCGTCTATGTGTAGAATGCATGTTTATCAATAATGTATATGTCAACTTTCATACTATTTTATTTAAGATATGTTTTTGAAATTGAAACAGAATAGTATAGCTTAAATTTTAAAGCTTTATGTTATATGATCGAAAAATTGTACTTTTGGTCCATACCCTAGGCCTCATTCAATTTTAGTCTCGTTGCTTATGAAAATCTCAGATTGAATCCCACAAGTAACTATTTATGTAACATCCCTGGAAAAATCATATTATTAGTAAAAGTTTATTTAAAATTTATTTATATAAGTTTCATTAAAATTTAATTAATTCTCAAAGTTTTAGGAGTTAAAATATAAATAGAAAATACCCAATTGCACCATCATTTAAAGTTTCGGGGACCTAAATACAATTATTTTGGGTCAAAGGGGTCAAAGAGAGGCACTAACAAGTCTTAGGGGTTAAAACAAGGCACTAAAATTCCTAAGGGGCCTAATTGGAAAGAGAACAAAAGTAGGGGGGTTAATCTCTAATTAACAAAAGTTGAATTTTATAAAAATAACATTTTCTCCTTTATTCTTCATTTCACCCGCCTACCCTTCACCATTTCTCTCTCACCGGCGACCAAACCTAGGGGTATCAATCTCTTCTTCTCTGAACAAAGAACACAACCATACCAATTTCACCCAAAACTAACCAGCGAGGTAGCTGAAAATTGAGCTCGAAGTAGCTGCCATGGCGGAGCATGGAGGGTCCACTATTCTTATGGCTTTTGTGATGACCAAGAGGTGGGTTTTAACGGGTCCAGCTCAAGGAACAACATGGTAGCTTCAAATTCCAGAATCGACCATCGACAATGGTGGAATTGGAGAAAAATAGGACAGCGGCATTGGTGGCGAGCTGGTGATTTTTTGGTAAATTGACGTCTGATTCAAAATTTGGTTTGGGGGTTTGTTAGAGCGTAGCAAAGCGCACAACTTGGTGGTATAGCAACCCAATCCCTGCAACGGTGCAAGGCGGCACGGTTGGTGGTCGACCACCAATCTCATCGTGACGATGATCAGAGTACATACAGGCTGGTATCGTGCGATGATTCAGCCTCGAGTTCGATCGATTGGGTAAAATACTGATTAATCAAATAAGTTGATTCCTAATTTAATTTGAGTAAATTGTTAGGTTGATTTCTGATGTAATTCATGTCAATTGGACGAAAGTTTGACTATTAAGTGAAACAAAGATATAAGACTTCAGTGATAAGTGATGCATGGACTCAAATTTGATAATAAAATATTAATATTTATCGATTGAGTTAACTGAAGCAGTTGAGAAGTTGAAATTATGAGGCGGGAGCAAGACTTGAATATTTTGAATACATATGTTAAAATGAATGAGGGCTAAGTTTAAGTTGATTTGGCCAAAGACTATGATTTTTGACCAAATATGACATATGCATGGACTATTATATGAACTTAGTGGGCCCAGATTTGTATTATTATATGATAATTTTGGGTGAATTAAGATAATTAGGCTATTACTTTGATTTGGGATAATGATATGAGGTTAATTAGGTAATTAGGAAATTGATTATACATATTGCTCGTATCGCTAAGAACCTTGTAACTGATAATAAATTAGCGGCATTATTAAAAATATTTCTTAATGATAATTCCAGATGAATTTTTATACCAAATTAATTGGGTAGTTATTGATTTTAGACAGTTAATAGTAGGATTTTATTTATTGAAGGTTATTCAGGCTAATGTGGGTTGATAAGTAAATTATTCTTTTGGTTAGGTGATGAGGTGCAGGAAACTACAAACCAATAGACTGTAGCCGCATTTCTAAGGCTTTTGAGGTGAGGGTATGCCAATTTGGCATCTTTCTCTTACCTACTTATTGTTGTGATAAACCCCTATGAGGGTTTTCATTTCTGTATCGTGCTTGTTGAAAATCCGTATATTATTTGAAATCTTGATTGTTATCTGTTTCTAATGTGTACACACTATGAGGGTTATTGCTTGTTTCTATCCCTTATACCCTAGCCTTGCCGGCTAACCCCATGTTCTTGATATCTATGAAAGTAATATTTGAAATAGTTTGGTAGACCTATTTGTGTCTGAAGTTATCTTAATTTGTTCATATACCTTGCTTATTGGAATAGGCCTTGCCACCGTTATTGGAAAATATTATGCCTTGTAAATTGCAAATCTTGTAAAGTTATGAAATGTTCATGTTATTACTTTAAAAGTTGAATTGATATCTGTTGGCATTATATCATTTAACCTACGAGGAAGCCCTTGGGAAGTTCAAACCGGAGGGATGCCACGGGAAGTTGGGCCCGAGGCTGGGTCCGAAAAGACAGCCGGGCGAAACGAATCGATGGTGACAGATCTCCCAGCTAGTACCCACATGTGATCCTAACTTACAAGTAGCTGGAGGTAACGACTGTGAGTGGCAAGGTCGGGCATGCCATCGACCATGCCATAAAAATAAGTTGTTACACACCGAGCTGTGTGCTCGAGCAAATGGAGAGATAAAGAGAAATTTTTCATGTTTAGGTTATATGCTATTGTAAAGTTATCTTGTGTTCACCAAGGAGCAATAAAGAAGGATGCCAACATGTCAGCTAAATGTTTATATGTTTCATGTTTTTATGAGTCTAAATCTAATTTCGATCAATCATGAACTGATTTTCTAATTTATTATCAATGACCTTGTTTATTGCTGTTGAAATTCAACATTTTTCTTCTATCTTCTGTTATGTATTTCCCTCACTGAGTCCTTAAGACTCACCCTCTTTGCTATTCTTTATTCTTTTCCTAGACAGGTCCAAGTGAAAAGCAGAGGCTTACGCTTTGGTTGGAAGTCATTTTGTAATAGATTAGTTGTTATGATTGTACATATAATCTCTACCTAACGAGACAGCTATCTAAGATATGCTATGAGGATATTTGTATGAAACCTAAGATACTTGGTGGTACATATTTCGCTCAATGAAGTGACCTTTTGGGTTAGTGCAAGTTGTTTTCCCCTTGAGTTGGTTAAATTTTTGATTCCCCAGTTATTATTTGATTTATATTTCAAGCTTGAATTGGTGGCACCTCTGCTTAGGGGTCATCCCGACTGGGGCACTACAAAGGTGGTATCAGAGCTTAGGTTTGGAAAGCCTGAGCTACTCTAGGACATGATCCTTGGATATGAAATTTGTGGATAGTAGATGTTAAGTTTGATGTTGGAATTGCTTAAGATAGGAACGAGCTAAAGATTATCTGAGTTACATTAGGATTATGATTTTTTGGATGTGAAATTTTAGGATACTAAAGATTAAACTTGAATTGGGGGATCATCTAGGATGTAAACACATGGGATATGTAAAAGTTGAGTTATTGTAGGATCTGATCCTAGAATATGATTCTCGGATTGTAGGGAATAAGCTTGATCATGGAAACATGTTAGATATGCATACTTGAGATAAAGAATACTTGAGTTATGCCAAGATATGATTCTTGGATGTGAAAATTTTAGGCAAGAAATATGAGGTTTGATTGTGGAATTGAATGGGATATGAATCTTTTAGGATAAGGCTCGACATTAAGGAAGTAAAAGGTTATGATTGGAATGGCCAACGAGTATATAACCTCTTACTTCTGGTATATTAGGTATATAAAAGTATGGTTATTGGAAAGAACGATGTTCTATGGAATTATAGCATCATATGAGTAGTTTCAGCTAAGGAAGAATCTGATGAGCAGATGACTAATTGGGAAAACTTGTACTCAATATGTAAAGGATTACTCTGGAGATCCATGTTGCGCGAGCAAACTTTGTGGAAGTTTTATGTGTCGAGTATGGATCTTTTTGAAAAGATATGTAGTGGCCAGAAGGTGATTAGACGAACAAATTTCTGCCACTTGCTTATGGATAAGAATTAGACCGTATAGACACACAAGAGAGAGGATTAATGTGGAGAGGAGTACATTTGGGAAGTAAACGGTCCTTAGGAATACATAATGACTGACTTATGTGTAAGATTAAGATTTAAATGGAATGTTTATGTTGACTAGGGATAACACGATGGAAAAGGATCATTTTTAGGGATGAATCTGGTAGTTGAAATTGCATTTAGGAATAATAGCGCTTGGCATGCATATACAGTTGTGGCTCTAACAAAATGACCATTTTGTGAAGAATCACTTTTGTTGAGTAAGAATCACTTTGGAAATCAATATTGTTCGAGCAATATTTGAGGTAGTTGCATCTGACGTGTAAAGGACTGTTCTAGGAAAATATGTACTTGGTAAGTGAATGAATTATCTTGAAGTGAATAGTAATTGGTGTCTGAATGTGGTTGAAATTTGGTTGGCATAGCTATGCTAGGAAAGGTAATTACGACAATAGTGGAGATGATTTGAATGATTGTTGACAACGTTGATATGAGACGAAAATTAGTACTTGATAAGATATGATTCTCTAATGAAGCTTGAGGATGTCAAACAGATTGACAACAATAAAAGAACTAATATTTTGGGAAATAGGAAATGGAAATCATACCCTAGACTTACTGATAGAATTTGAGACTATAGGTTATGGAAATTAAGAAAATAATCAATGACAAAAGATACATTCTAGGACGACTAGTGTATGATCCAATAATATGGGGATGTCAAGCACGTGATTCCTTGAATTTTGAAAAGGTGAAATTTGGAGAAACATTTCACATTTAGACATGTTTTGTGGGATTTTAGATATTTATAAGCTAAGGATTCACTTGAATAGAATTGCATTTGATGATTTAAAAGGGTACATGGATAGGATTATATTTGATGAATTCGTATGGTGTGACTTAAATGATATAGTTGTTAGGGAATGATGGTCGACCACAATGTAGTTACGAGAAATCATCCAAATGAAAGTGGGAAAAATATAAAGGAATAGAGTCGGCGACACAATGGGATGCAATTCCAAAATTTAATGATATAGAATGTATAGATGAGAATATGACCTATATTTGAAATGGGAACGTGCACCCTAGCATTGATAAGGGAACTGAAAACTAATTAGGCATGCCAATTAGAGAAATGGTCAAGGCGCGCACATGCATACAAGTGACTAATTTAGCTCAGTAAGTGGGATATGATGAGCATTTGATTAAAATAACGACATGCAAGATTTAACAAGTTCTACCTATCCTGAATTATTAAATGTCAATCGAGTCGCTAGACAGACTAGGTATTTCCAAGAACTACAAGTACCAATCTATATGTACAATGATAGTGTTGCGTGTGAACCATTTAAAATAAATAGAATTGTATCCCCTATATCGTGTATTCCGATCTGAGTTTTAAATTGGTCTATATTTGGATATCATATTTTCTAAAAGAAAGTAGCCATTCCGATATTATTAATATTTAAGACACACGCTATGGGTTAATCGAACCCAAGCTTGCTCTCCAAGGCCAAGAATCGCGATATGATAGGTACGACATCGCCAGAACATCCACAAACGTCAATGTGATCCTCTGTCAACTAAGTCGTACTGGATGATTATCAGTCAACGAAACTAAAACGCTCAAAGACCACAACAAAGGTGCTTTAATTTGCAATATTCCATGGGATGAACCAAAGGTGACGTTAGACTTCATTTCCCCATCCTGCTAGTAGATCCGAAGATAGAAAGACTTGAGGCACAAAACTCATTATAGTGAAACAAAGAACCTTATAACCCTACGGATACACAACTAAGGCTAGTAATTTTGGGAATACGATAGAAACCATACTAAGGATAGCCTCGAGGAATTTTTAGAATTGTACCCCTAAATCACTGAAAGGATTAGATAAGTGAAATATAGGGGTATGAATTAAGGAATGATGAGAAAATTAGATTGTCAAGTAAACTTGATGAATAAAGAAAATTTGGTTATATGAGAATGATCTCATATACCTTGGGGAAACTTAAGCCATAGGATTGACTATTGGAATGCTGATTGTTTTAAGGAAATAAAGACTATTGGAAGAGAGAAATTCTTACTGATTGTGAATGTACTACTAAGTATGAATCGGGTCAATCTAAGAATTTACAAACACTCTGGGTTTAAAAATAAATTTTTTGGCAAAGAAAGATGAAAAAACTCATAATGCAATAAAGTTTAACAATGGTGTTAAAGGGAACGGAGGAAAAGCCGATGAATGTCATAAGGGAAATATTTGGAATCATATTGTATCAGCATAATTCAACACTGTATTGTGGACAACATTATTAATAATGTTGTGGATTATTATTATGAAGATTATGCACTAAGGTTGTGAGCAAAGTTGGAGAAGTTAAATGTATCTTAGGAAACTTTATCTTCGAAGTTGCTTCTAAAGCAGAAAGTTTATAGGCTAAACATGCAAGAGGGCAACAATTATAGAAATCACATGAATTAGTTTGACGGATTGGTGGATCAACTATGGAAAGTTGGTGTGAAGATTGAAGAAGAAGATAAAGACCTTTTTATTTATTATCTAGCTTTTAGATTCTTTTGCTAATTTGGTGATGATGTCATTATATGTGAAAAATTCTCTGAACTTGGAACATGTGATAGCATCACTTTTATCTCATGAAATATAGGAGAAAGCAAATCAAAAGGTAGAAAGAGTCTACATTGGTTGCTTAAAAATGAATTGTAATAGGACTAGATCTAATGGTGGATTTGAGGATAGTATGTCAAGTTCAAAGGCCAAAAGAAACGACAAGGTTTGATACAGATGTCATGGCAAAATGGCAACATTTGGTAGTGACATATGACAGAAACTCTCATAGTCTCTACTTGTATGGATTCTTTTATTGAGATGATTAGATTTTGGATTATAGATGCGTAATGTATGTGCTCCATGAAGGACAATTTTAGTTCACTTCAATTGGAAAAGGCCAACAATTTGTCTTTGGTTGGTAGTTCTACTTACAGACTCATGGATATTGGAGCTGTGAAAATCAAAATCTTTTTCAGGATAATTCGTATTTTAGGTGGTGTGGCTTATGTCCTAAAGATGCAAAAAAAATCTAATTTCCTTGAACCAGATGAATTTAGAGAGTTGTGAATATTAAGTTGGAGATAGAGCCCTAAAAATCACACATGGCAAAAAGATCATGAGGAAATGAGAGAAGCATGATAATTTGTTCCAGTAACCTGAAGGGATAATTAGAAGGAGTGTACTTTTGGCTTCTAGGGTGCAAATAGGTGTGAAAGAATCATGCTGAATAGTTGTGCCGACTGGGCTACATTGGTTCATTGGCAGGAATGAGTAGTTGGTGTCAAGACATTACTAATTTGGTACATGTTGTGGTCTGCCTGGAGATAAATAGGATTTGAAATTTTAGTTTGTGGTGGAGTCATGAATGACTACTTAGATGAGGAACCCTTTCAGGATGGAGATTATTAGGATTTAACTTGATTATTTGAAGATCAAGCTTGACTTGACTTTTAGTCTCCAAGGACTTGATCTTTTCTACTTTTGTATTGTAGATTAGAGTTTATTTTTTCTACTAGGTTTTCTAGTTTATGTGGAGTATTCATGTAATTAACTCTTTATAATAAAGGTGCTTATTGATTACTCAGGTAACACTGCTAAAACTCATGATACTCATAGGAAAATTATTTTGAGTACATGAGGTCATACAAAAAGGTAGAATGAGTATTTCTTTGTAGTTTTGAGAGTGATTAGACAAGAAGACATTTTTATCTTGGTTTGGATGTGTTAAATTTAAGTATTATTGGTGCCAGTAAAATTCTCTCTGAGAAAGAAAAAATACTCCAGTAAATGTAGGTTAATTTTGTCGAACAACATAATTTGTGTGATTCATTTTTTTCTACCTATTGTGTATGCTATCATTAAATTTATTAATATAATTTGTGGATTCCTAATAAATTAAATCTCATATCTAATTTGCTTTCACTATAAGCCCAGCATCTATTGCTAAGGATTTAAGCTGTATGGGTTAGTAGAAGCTCTAGTAGTGATCTCACGAGGTAGGTAGAGAGTGTTTTGGAGCCAAGTCAAGGAACATGGAGTTCATAAAAATTCAAAGGCTTATGAATAATTTTTTCTCAGTTAGCATTTGAGAAATGTTCCTGGATAAAAGATAATATGAGGCCACCTACGTGCAATTTTATTCCTAAAGCAGTATCAAAGTTTATAGGGACCATTTCGCCTAACTATTAAAGGAAAAGAATAAAATTTACGATTGTTGAAAGCATAAACTTTTTGCTTGAATTTTTCACATATGTAGATCACATGGTTAAAATAAAAATGAATGAGTAGTTTGGAAGAAAAGTTAATTTCAAGCATGACATTATTTCTATTTTAAGCCAAAAAAACCAAACCTAGATTTTCTATTTGTTGCATGATTTTTATACCATCTTATAATGAATAAAAAAATATCAAAGTGGTATGTCATTAAAAAAAAAAATGAATTTAGAATAATCTGGATATGAATTTTTTGAAGTTTTTGCTTCATAATTGAGTTTTTAGTCAAAATTCAGTTTCTTTTAGCTGAAAAAATAATACTTTTTTTATTACTATTATAATTTTTGTATCACATTAAAGTATGAAAGGGTGTTCAAAATCATTTAGAATACGTCTAAAATAGGGTATAAAATGAAAGAAATGCAATTTCTTTTTGAAGTCACATGTAGCACTAGAATCCAATTATCAAAGCATAAAAATGCCAAAATAACTAGGCTACATATGAATCCAAGGATCTAAACATGCCATAGATTCAGATTTGGTATGAGGATTACCTTGATTTTCACAAAATCAAAGCAACTTGGAAGAAGATTGCAACTCCTTGAAATCTGCCTCCCAGCAGCATAGCAGAATTGCAGCAACTTTTGCTCGACCAAATGAATTTTCCTTGAGCTGAAAATTTTACTTGAACTCACTAACAACTTGATGGATCTACAGTTCAAAAATCAACTCAAACAGAAAATGAAAAGGCTTCCAAGAACTGCCTCCAATTGGCTGCCAGAAAACTGGATCTCCAAAAGCACGCAATCCAATTGTCTTGCCTCTAATGAAAGATCCACACACCAATGCACAATCCAATTCTCCTCAATATTAGATGGAGAATAATGAGGAGAAGGGCAAGGATGAAGGCTTGATTTGGAGATAGGAGATGAAGAAAAGTGAAGCTTCAACACATGAGGCAACACTTGGGAATTGGAGGGAAAATGACAGAATCTAACTTTTAGATCTAGATTGCTTAATTCACATGGAACATAATGGCCAGCCACTCCCACCATCTATATCTATATATAAAGGGAGGATGGTGTGATGCCACCTCAAGGGTGGCGCCAACTAGACCTTGCAAGTTGGCATGTGAATTGAATTTTGTGTGCATTTGAATTTTATTTGGAATCTTCATTTCATCTTATAAATGTCATCCAAATAAATTCTAATGCCACACCAAATGAATTTTTCATTAGAATTTTCCATCCAAAATTAATTTTTCATTTCAATTAAATTAAACACTTTAATTTAATTAATTATCCTTTGACTTAACTCTTAAGTCAATTTGCTTAACTCTTTAAGCAAGTCATAGTTAATTTAGCTCCTTAAATTAACTTGACCAATTGATAGTTATGTGGCACCAAATAATTAGCTCCTTAATTAATTGGTCTTAATTTAACTCCTTAAATTAATTGGATTATTTAACAATTAAATTGATCAAGCCAAAAATTACTATAACCGCCTACCTCCAAAAACAACAATCAAGGAATTATTCTAACTCTTAGAAAATTCTCCTTCATCAAGTAGAATTTGCAATTGGCTTTTGTGTGTGACCCATTAGGTTTTACCATTCATTGGACATGGGTTGACAACTCTTTGTGACTTATAGAATATCAAATATTCACATTAGTTTAAACTCCTTTAAACGAATGACTCAATTTAATTATTCTTATTAATTGAAGAGTACCCAATCTCCATGGTCGTTGTCCAACCTCAAGCCCATGAAGCCCAACTAATTGGCCAAAATGAATACTTTTGAAGAACCATTCTAGCTCTACGCGTATCATGCATATACAATCATTCCATTTCCTATCTCCCGAAAGAGGCTTAAGGCAAGATATTTTTCAGCTCCCTGATAGTCTCGATACTATATTTCTATCCTCAATGTTCGATTCTACTTTGTGACCTCATCTTTGGAAAACTTATTTTCCAAATTGTCATACTGCCTTGCGCAAGGACTCCTTAGAATCGATCATTGTAGAATACATATGAGATGCGCTCATGCTTCACAACGACGAGGAGTAAGATCCCATCTTGGATCTCACAAACCTCCTTTTATAAGTAGCTCATGCCCAACCTCCACCATAAAGACCCACTAAGTGGTCAAGGAAGAGTCAAAGCACGAGGACCTAAACACAAGGTTATCATGGATCCTCAGGTCAAAGGACTAATTATATGTACTAGCGTAAGCTGGAGAATTTTGCCATTACCAACTTGCCACTGCAACTATCTAGTGGATTCTTCGGGCAAATCTTTAGTGAACTTGTTCTCTAACAAGCATCCACTCATCATACACCCATATCTCATATGGTTTGCTCATGAAATGTAGCAATATCCAACTCTTGGATCATCGATAGTGCTAGTCTATCCGGATCTTAGATGCCCTGTCTCATAAGATCCTACAACTTGGAAGATTTAAGATCACGATCGTGTAAGACTTGTTTCATGATCACCAGCCAATGCGTGACCAAGTCACATAGTCTTGTGTGATCTAGGGGCTTCAACCAAATGCCAGTGAAGTAAATATGAGTATAAGATGAAGATGGCTATTTATTGAATATCATTCAATCAAGATTGTATCACAAGTGATATGCCAATCTAATTAGCTTGTAGGGCACTATTCCAACACTTTTATCTTATTGTTTTTATGTATTAATTTTATTGGAAATTAATATAAAACAGTTATGGGATATTTTTCGATGAAGGTCGCATGAAAAATGCCTTTTTATTGTCGAAAATATATATATATATATATATATATATAAGAAAATATGCTCTATGTTCTTGATTGGATGGTTATTCGATAAATCACTCTACAATGACTTATACATTGCATGTTAATTGCATTTTTCATGATTATTTGTGTAATACAATTGATATTATGCTAAAATAATATGAATTTGTTTTGTGAATGCATATACATTGGAATTTGGTGCTCATGTAAATTGAGTATTTGTTATATTACTTTTTATTTTATGGCAGAGAGTTTCAGATGATAAGTGTATCCCACAATTTTTATTTTTATTTTATTGATATAGTAAACATTGAATTAATGTAATATTTTGTAAATTTTTATGCATGTTTTTTATAGCCCAATTTTTGGAAAACATGCTTGATCAATTTTATTTGGAATATTTTTATTATTTATCATCATGCTGAATTATCTCAAATGAAGTACCAAATGTCAATATAGCATATTTTTTCATTAATAGTTTCGTAATGGAATGTTAGTTTATTCAAGATCAGTAAATTTTTATTTTGTTTTTAGCTTAGATGATTACTGGCCTCAGTTACAAAAGCTTTCTATTTGGCTGGTATAAAGGTGATAATGAATTTCTTGAATTTAAGATAAAATTTTTAGATATTTTGTATTTGCAAAAATTAATTTAATTAATTTAGAGACTTAAATCAACTCACCAATTTTATATTTCAGGTCAATTTGGACATGAAAAATATAGAGGGGTTGCCTAATATTGTTGCGACTTATATGTTGACAATCAACGAGCAGATCAAAATTAAGGTTGTACTTTAATTTATTTAAGTTGTAAACAAGAGAAAATAACCAAAGAGTTTGAACTCTATTTGGCAATATGAATTCACTTAGAATGAAAGATTCTAACTGTCTTTTATAACTATTGGAGTAGATATAAGGGTAAGTTTAGCTTGTGCTATCCCTGAATCATATATTCAGCAAAGCACCTAATATGAAACTGATTATAGAAAGTTAAAAAATGCACAAGTAGTTGCATATTTGTATTTTATGCTAACCACCGTAAGCCAATTAAGTTTAACGTTAGCACAAGCAAGGATGAGCTAACAAAAATATTCGTCCGGCTCAGTTGCGTGGACCTATTATCCTAGTTGGTGCAACGTAGCAACCTCGATTGAACCAATCCTAGCCCCAGATAGGGGTGGATTCCAAGACGTAGGGGGTACTCAAATTATAAGTTTGGAGCTGATCCTCCTTTAAAAAAAAAAAAAAAAAAAAAAAAGAGGATGCTAAACAAAAACAAATGAAGAAATTAGAACCATGAATTGATCCAAAGTAATGAAGCCATGTCACAATAAAAAGATAAACAACAAATGTTACGAAATGTCAAGTGCAAAAACTTTTATTGGGGATTGGTCATTTCATTTGTAATTATACTGAGATCAAATTTGACTACCAAATGTTCTGTATATATATATTTGATAGTGTTTTCAATTCTCTCCTTATGGCTAGTAAATATTGGCAACACATATTATATAGCTGAATATTCAGCAAATGTATAGACTATCAAGTGTTATGCAGTCATATATAAGAAATGGTGCAAAAAGAAATAGTATTATAAATTGTGAATTGATACTTTAAGCTCAACAGTAGCTATGAACTGATTTTTCCACTGTCGTAGTCTAATTTGAATTGAGATATTATAAAATATTAGTTGGATAATGTAATACCCCAAGTTTTTAGAAGAATTATTATAGTTTCTCTTAGCAGTATTATTAATTATACTTTTAGAAGTACTTGAATTTCATTAAGGCTAGGCTTCGATGTTATGGAATCCAGAATAAAAGAGTGTGTGGTTAGTAGTGAACTTCTATCTTTTGAGGAAAAAAAAAAAAAAGGATATATATGATATTAGATATTAGGAATAATGGAGTAATATTAGTTGATTTTGATTCTTCACTGATATTCTTGGGTTGCTTTTCTACTAGAATTTAAGCATACAATTTATTTGGGGCTCGATCAACATTTAAGGGATCTTAATTGAAAATAAATATGAGATATAAATTGAATTCTTTTTGGGATTGTTAAGGATCCTATTTTAGTTACTTACTTAAATTTTACTTGCAATCTCGATGACATAGACTTTACATTATTAATAATTTTGTAAAGATTGCTTGATTGTTATTGAAGAAGTAGGATTTATGAAGTCAATTATTTGATGGGAACTTTATATATTGAGTTTTATGTTAAGGATGAAGCTAACTACTATGAATACCAATTTATGGCGAAGAAAATATTAATCTTTGGTCCATATTTAATTAGTGACTTGAGATGTATTAGTTAACCCAAATTATTTAATTCATTTTAAATTGTTTAGCCCACAACTAGTGTAAAAATAACTCCAAAAATGGTATTTGTGTTTTATAGATTAGGTTAGGTGTAATAACAGCCCAAACTATTTAATTCGCAAATTATTAAGCCCATGAGTAGTGTAGAAAATAAACCCACAAATTATTATGAAGTAATTACGGGTTTAGGTCCATGATTATTAAAGATGACAAACATCAATTTTTATGGAATTTTCGGATCCATTGATAGATGGATAATTCTAGAGGTCTTCCCATTATTTTAAACCACTATTTAGATAGTTTTTAAGCATCTAATCATATTGATTAGCTAAAACCATATAAAAATAGTGATATAAAATCTTAGGACCTCCTTTTTTGTACCGCTATATTTTCATGGGAAAATTCATCATAGACATTCCCTATTATTTAATTACTAAACTATGGTAATAGTTAGCTGGAATCCAGAATAATTAAATAATGAAAAGTTAGGAATTCGGATACTTAGTTATGAGCTTGGGAATTTTAGAATTATCCAATCTTGATAAGTTAAAGATTCTAGGGATTTTAGTAACTATCTAATCTTGATAAGGTTAGGATTTTAGAAATATATCTGCAGTTTTGAGCTATTGTTATATGGGATTGATACTGATCAAGTTTGGTGAAGTTAGGAATTAGAGTTATCTTCTTATCTCAGTAATATGAATTCTAGTTTATCCAGAATACCTAGTCCAGTAATATAAATGCCCATACAGTACGAAATAGAGAAGCTACACATTGAGGAGAGAAAATATCAATTTTTCTATTTGTTCTTTAAAAATTCACAGGAAATTTCATTATGGGGTACTAACATGCTATTTTTCTATCGTAGAATTAGTGGGGATCGCTTAAGTGGTAGATCAAATCTGAGGGAAACTTTGGGTTTTAAGATTTTAGCATAAGTACACTTCTTTCTTCCTTCTATTGAAAATATTCTCTTCACATAAATGCTTTTTGCATGAAATAGTAAGTAAATGTCTATTCTCTTTCTATTGAAAATATACTTTTTGCATAAATGATTCCTACATCAAAATAGATAATTTTGCATATTGAATTCTTAAATCTAACAGTTTATTTGTTGAAAAATTATTCTATCTACAATTATTTAACTGTTCATAAAACTTTTCTTCACATGCATAAAACTTTTTTTTTTTTTTTTTTTTTAGGATTTAAGCATGTAAAACAAAAATTTTCTCAATCTTGAATGAAACCTAGTATTCTCTATTGAAATAAAAATAATAAAAAGGATTTATGCTTTGACTATTCGAGAAATTGTTGATAGTGCTACAAGTTTACAATAGCAAAAGATTTCTGAAGCCATTAATAGCGTTGTAGTTGAGATTTCTGAAGCCACTTAACGATGGTGTAGTTAAGATTTCTAAAGCCACTTAACGGAATTGTAGTTAAAAATTTTGAAGCCACTTAACAGAATTGTAGTTAAGATCTCTGAAGCCACTTAACGGTATTGTAGCTAAGATCTTGACCAAGATAACCAATTAGAATCCTGATAGTTCATGAGCATGGTTAATTAATGAATTGAAAGTTTTTAATAAGTTATGTAGCTTTTGTTCTCAATTACTCTGAAAGTATGTCTTGAAATTCTGATAAGGTAATTCTTAATTTTGCATCTAATTGTTATTTAAAAAAAAAGTGAATATTCTTGTTTTCAATGGTTTCTTTTCTTCTGTTTGATATTTATATATGCTCAAATCCAGTAGGAGGAGAAGGGGATTTATTTACTGGGCGAAGTGTCGCTCATAAGATATTGATTCACCATTTTGCAAGTAACTTAGTTTAAGACGAAGAAGATGAGCAGTTTTGGGGATGATGATAAGATATTGGTATTTTTAGAATAGGTTTATTTGATATTTAAAATTTCTAATTAGATTGATTGAGAATTTTTTTTTGAAGTCTTGGGTACTCAAGTTTGATTATTAAGACAAGTATTTGTATGCATGGGAATGGGGCGGGTTTGGCCGGACTCGGACCCGCCCCACGTGGAAATTGTTGTAACCAAAACCCGCCCCACCCCACCCCACCCCAACCTGGTGGGTCTAACCCGTTTAACCCGATTTTTTATTTTTTTATTTTTTATTTTTTCCACTTTTTTCACTCATTACAATAGGAAATCTAACCAAAATTAGTTTATGGAATGTCAAACTTGGATGAAGATTCCATGAAAAGAGTCCTAAGTTTTTAAGTTTTAACTAAATTTATATGTATATTTTTATATATTTAATTATTTATTGATTAAACGGGGCGGGTTCGGAGCGGGTTTAGTAAAACCCTAACCCGCCCCGAACCCAGCCGGGTCCTGAATATTTGGATCTTGTACCTGCCTCGAAACCCATTTAATTAGCCCCAAACCCGTCCCATTCGGGGTGGGCTCCCGGATTATCCTGACCATTGCCATGCCTAAGTATTTGAATTATCTGTCATAATGATGATTTATTTTTTTGGGATTGTTTAATACAATTCTTTGGAATTTAGCATGCTCTATTGAATTTGAGGCTTAATGTCTCTAAATCTTTGGACTTAGGGGCACTACCGTATTATGTCCCAAATTTTGGACGCCACAGATAACATGGCTTGTTATCTTTTAAGAAACCTTGACGATGTCTGTCATTTTTCTTCTTAACACAATTGAATCAAGTTAGTTTAATATTTCTTATTCTATTATTTTTGACGCATAAGTAGGAGAATGACTATGCCAGTTAGGTATTGGCTTACTCTTTAAAGTCGATCTTCCTCTTCAAAAGCTTTTCTAGCCAGAAAAGTCTACTGAAAAATTACTATTTTAATGGATTTTTGGAGATAAATAATATTATAATGTTTTGATAATAATTGAGATACATGCTTCGATGGGATCGAGCTGGAGTGATTACCACTATTAGTTTTTAAAGAACAATAAGGAAATATCAATAGAATTTCATGGATATCTTTTTGACTTAAAAAGTCCACTTACAAAAGAATAATTGGTAAATGAGATTGAACTTCTGCTGCTTTTACACTTGCTCCACTTTTACAGTTTTTTCCTACTTAAAAAGTTCATTCCTACTTTTACAGTCTTTTCTAGAGCTATAAATGGATATTCCAAAATTCGTTTATCATTCACATCCGAATTCATTTATGAGGCATATTATCCGTATCCATTTAAAATGAATATTATCCGTATTCGATTAGTAAATATCTGATTGTAAATGGATACGAACATAGTAATTGCCTATTCGATCCGTTTAATATCTATTCCGAATACATATCTGATAAATAAAATTTTAAAAATTATTATATATAATATATTATTATACATAATAAATTATTTTTATTTTATCAATATGAAATCTCATAATTTATATATAAATGAATATAAGTATAAATTAGTAATTAAAGAATTAATAAGAAAAAATTAGTAGTTAAGGATTATGACGAATTGATAGATGATAGTAATGATAATTAAACACTACTAAATCAAGAAAAAAAAATTGAAAAATCAATGTATGAATGATAAAATTGATCAATATAAAATTATTGTTGCTTGACTTTATAATTAATTTATATTAGTGTCATTTTATTAATATTAATTAATCATAAAGTTAATCATTAATTTAAAAATGTAACTAAATCAAGAATAATTAATTTTTTAATTCTAAGATAAAGTAGTAAATTTTTTTTCAATGAAATTTATTAAAAAATATGTATTTTATTACAAGTTAACAAATTCGGATATTCGGATATTTACAAATGGATATTCGAATATTTATAAACGAATGTATCTTAATAAATATAATCGGCTATGGAAATATCCGAGTTCGGTTAATATCCATAGGATACGAGTTCGAATGTTATTAAAAAATATCCTTCGGATACGGATACGAATATTGTAAAATTTAAATAGATACAGATACGAATATCACATATCCGTACCGTTTAATATCCGTTTACAACCCTAGTCTTTTCTACGTTTTCACTTGCTCCATATTTTATTTGTTGCATCTTTAGTTCTTTAAACTATTGAAAAAAATAAAATTCAATCACATAGAAATACTGTGAATTCGGCATATCTGTCTATAAGATTTAAATTAAGACTCTTTAATTGATAGGTATAATTCTTCTATGGAACAATGTTTAGAATTTATGATTCGCCTCCAATATATAATGATTTATTTTATTTGTTATATAGTACGTAGTTGTAAGATGTAAACAAAAAGATTATAATTTTAGGTTATCAAGTCTAACTAAATAAGACAAAATTAATATGAAAATAAGCTAAATGATTTAAAAAACTTATTTTCAAATTTATTTTAAAAATTTTACTTATAAATAATTTGAAGGATGAAGACTTGGAGATATAAGCATGCTACTTGCATGTGATATGTTTTGTAACCTATGATATAATTCTACAAGGCATATTTCTAGATGTTTTAAGAAATTTTTAACTGTTTAACACTACCTAAATTTGGATTTTGAATTTTAATGAGGAAAATACAAAGAAATAGGTATGATGTAATTTTATGCTTTAATCTTTGCACATTTGTATTTTCTTTTTCTTTTTCTTTTTTCACTAATTTCCTTGATCAGATCGTAGCATAAGTGCATGTATGCATTTTTTTTCTTTCTTTCTTTTTCTTTTTTTTTTTAAGTAATGATTATTGAAACATCAAGGTATCCAAGGCTAATTAAATAAAAATAGAAAATTATCGAAAGTAAATTAATATTGAGACTTTATGAGATTGAGATAAAAACCTCTTAACCATAGGATTTTAAATCTAGCTGCATGCTTGTATGTCATATGTCGCATATGAATACACTCCAAATATTAATTTGTGAACTCATTCTAGTCCAAAAATGAATATTAAGAGTGTGTTTATCAGCATGGAACTACGAGGGTGTTTGGGTGAGCTTATAAGTTCCTCAAAATATCTTATAAGATGTATAAAAGCTATAAGTTGATAAAAATATTTGATAATTTTCTTTAAAAAAGAGCTTATAAGATCCTAAAATAAGATGTTAGAAGTTTATAAGCTCTTTTAAAAAAAGTAAGGAGATCCCAACTTATTTTTAAAATCTCAACAAATTCCTTCATTTTTAACCATTTTAATTACAAAATTGTCATTATTAACATCTTATAAGCTCAAAAATCTTATTTTATTCATACGCTTCAACTTATTTTAAAAATAAGATTTAACATCTTATAAGTTTCAAAAACATCTTATAAGATATATCTTATAAGATGTTTAAAATAAGTTTAGCCAAACACCCTCTAAATTTGAGAAAGCTCCCAAACCATGCCAGTTCTACCCAAATTCTCTAGATTAGCCATATCAGTAAATTCCCATTGAGATGCCAATCTGCAGCCTTGTCCAAATTCACAGTTCAAACATTGAATATGTTGAATATGTAACTAAGTTTCTAACATTTAATTGTTTATTTCATGTCATATCACATTAGTTGTCATGTTCAAAATTACTTCCTCCTGTGTTTTTAAAATGTGCTTATCAGAATCATACTACCCATGATATATATATATATATATATATTTAAATTATTGATGACCATCCTATACTTTTGAAATGAGTCAAACAAATAAAGTTAGGTCAATCACATAAGTTGGAGTGAATATAGTATGTAGAGGACCTTTGATCGATCACACGGCATATTCTATCCTTACCCTTTGTGAATTCATGCTATTGAAGGTCGTCGGTTGGTTCATCGAGTACATCAGCATATTCTATGTTGGGTGTGGTACATAAAGCGACTAATAAAATTAGATATAAGTCCTCAGAATGCCAAAATAACTATGCCGCCTTCACTAGATTGGAACATGAAGCTTACCAACATTTAAGTACTGTTCCATTAGAAAAGTAAAGAACCTTTTCAGCTGGTGCGCAAAAGACTATAATAAAATATCAGCTAATTCCTCTTTTCATCATTCACCTCATTCTCCAATTGGAATGATGAGATATCATTACTTTTATGAAATTATCATATTCATGCCACAAAATTTCCAAACTGCAAATATTCTAAATAATGGCCGTTTGGACCGTCGTTATTTCATACCTATTTTGTGTCGAAACAAAGTCACATTGCCCAAGCTAAATGGGGATTTACACAAAAGAGTCCGTCCTATTCTGGGAGGATTAGAAACAACAATGACCACCTATGCGACAAACATTACAACCTCTCACACTCCCAACATAATAATCCCTTCAACAAAGAAAACAACGAATTGGAACTGTTCTCTTTTCTTACCAATAGTTACAAAGAAGCACAGTTGAAAAGACCAGCCACAGAGCACATGAAGAAGCAGTGTCCAATCATAATAACTCAGAGTTGCACCTCTCTATCATATATCCAGCTGAAAGGAATCCTTGGTGCATTCTTGGCCCTTCCTTGAGCTCTGTCCTCCAACCTTCTAATTCTTGGAAGCAACCCACAAACATAGCCCTGAGCTTTCTGCCCTTCTGCAGATAATCCCGTTAGATTCGCCACTTTCCATCTACCAACCAGGTGTTCTAGTATGTCGGCATAGTCTCTTGCTGTATAGACACCAAGACGCTGGGCAACATCTGAGAAGTGTTCAAAAAGGTTATCGTCACGCCCACCATTCATTAAGTGGGCTGGTGGCATAGAGATCTTTTTCCTCATCATATCGGCAAAAGCTAGCACTGTTCCCTCAGGATCAATCTCAAATAACTTTTCGACTATCTTCGTGTATGCAGTTTCATGACGTTTCTCGTCTGAGGCAATAGTACCACATATTTGAGCCAGCTTCATGTCACCATGCTCCCTCGCGAGATGGGCGGTGTTGCCGTGGGAGATGAAAGTAGCCCTTCCTTGGAAGGATGTGTATATAAATCCGAGGTATGGACTGTTTTCCGTCCTTGGATCCCGAACAAGTTTGGACGGACACAAGAGATCGAAAAGAGTCAACATCACATGTTGCCAAAATCCTAATTTTCTAACTCAAATTACAAGTGCCAACCAAATCAGTTTTTAAGAAGTTGAGTGCATATCATAATAGCAATAAGAAAAGAATTCCAATAACAGATTATAGAACTCAACACTTGATAACAAAGAAAACATTAATAGTCAGATAATCAAGCAAGACTCACCATTCCTGACCCAATCAGATACTAGATAGTCTTCTCAATTTGTCTCATATCTACCCGTCCAGATAGGTAGAGATATTTATTAAGAAGGTCTCCGTGCCTATTCTCTTCAGCAGTCCATGCCCTTGTCCAAATCACCCAGGAAGTCGGGCTAGCCCCTGTTTCATCTCGCACACCATCTAAGGTGTTGAGCATTGTCTGGTATGTTGGAAGGGCTTCTTCGGTGATCATATCTCCAACTAGAACAACAAAATAATCATCTGGAATTTCCTTAGCTTTTTCTCTCAATTCCTTGACCTGATCCTGAAATCCATCAGAAGCAGGATCTGGCAAGAAATCCTGAGGTTGCCAACATTTTTCTACAGGCTTAAGGTGAACCAGTATATTATTCTCGGCCCACTCTTCCATAGCTTTGAACATCTCAATTTTTTGAGGTGGCATAGAATGTGTAACTTGAACATGAACCTCACGCGGAGGACTAAAAGGTTTCTTAACAGTCTCAACCTCCCTGAAACAATTAGACACGCAGGAACAGAAGAATCATAAAGTTTATTGGCCTTGATTATTACAAGGACAGAAAGATAAAAATGTCAAATTCCAGCATAATCTAGCCATCAGTTTCCAGAATAAGCACATCTCTGAAGAAGCTTGATGAAGAATACAAGCCAACAAAAAACAACCATAACCTGTTCACACAGAAAAAAAGTTTCTAAATATACACAAGCCTTTTGTCATGCTCCGGTTGATTATGTGTATAGGAGCAAGATGATGGAGGTTCTAGGAAGGTCCTAGAAGGCTTTAGAAGTTCCTGGAAGACTTTGGAAGGTCTTGAAACACCTTGGAAGATCCTGGAAGACTTTGGAAGGTCCAGGAAGAGTTTGGAAGACATTAGAAGTCTTTGGAAAATTGTACACACTTGTAGAAGTCTTTAGAATGTCATAGATATTTGTAGAAAAGTTGAAGACTAGTGTAGTCTTATCTAGAACCTTGTGGACACTTATCAAAATGTGACTTGTGTGGAGTTTTGTGGAGTTGTGTAGAGATTTCTAGATAAGTTTCTAGAATATTGTACTTAGTTGTAGAAATGTGTAGAAAAGGTGTAGAAAAGTGTAGAAACACATAGAAAGCATTGGAAAGTCCTAGATTTAGGAAATATCTAAACTTCTAAATCTAGACCGTAGAATGAAATCAATTTCCACCGCCCATTTGGAAAGGAGATTAGTATAAATAGGACTAAGGGGTCATTTGTAAAAGTATGTGTGTATGGAATGTATGAAAAGTCAGAATTAAGTAAAGAAAGTTTACTACCATTTTCTTGTAGCCTCTCTCAACTCTCTCTCGTGTTCTTGATGCTTGGCTAATACTCCTAGCACACACACAACACTTAAACTCCAAAGGGTGAGGCTGACTTAGCTAGTGTCGCAAGGGGCGAACGAGGGGCTAAGTGCCGCACGGGTGCTTGTAAGGGACAAGTCCGTGACAGGTGATATCGAAGCATGGTTGTGCGAGGAGCTATGATAGAGTAGTATGGCCGGCGAGAACGTTTCAGCTATTACCGAGGAGAGAGGCAGGGAAACTGTGCCTACCCACAAGAAGAAACAGCGGGACCCGAGCAAGTCTCGTGAGGGGGTTGCTTGGGAAGGTGCTGTAAGCGAGTTAGGTAGAAGGGTGGAACGAGTCGAGCATACTATCGAGACGTTGGAGGAGCATGTACTCGGTTAGCTTGATACGTTCAAAGGAGACCTTCAGACTAACCTTAACGCCAGCACTTCGATAGAAGAACGGGTGGCACGACTTGAGACGAAAGTGGAAGAACGTTTTGCCCGTATGGATGAGGAGATCCACGGCATCGTTCAAGCACTCCACACAAGCATCGAGGGCATGCACGAGGAGATAACATTATGTTGACGTGCAGTAGCTAACAAGACTGACGCTACGGGGGTCATCACTATGAAAGTGGACCACCTGAAGCCGAAGACGTTTGATGGAAAACGGAACGCCCAAGAGGTTGAGAATTTCTTATGGCAAATGGAGACTTACTTTGAGGGTCTCGGCCTTACCGATGAACTGGCAAAGGTAAGAACAGCTTCTCTCTACCTCACTGGTATCGCTAAACTGTGGTGGTGAAGAAAACAAGCCGATGTGGAAAGAGGGGCGAGTCAGGTTGATACTTGGGAAGACTTCAAACGGGAATTGAAAAAGCACTTCTACCCAGAGAACGTCGTGTATGAAGCTCAGAAGAAGTTGTGTGAGTTAAAGCAACAGACGTCCATCCCTGTGTATGTGAAGGAGTTCACGACGCTCATGGTACAAATACCCAACATGGCAAAGGAAGACTTGATGTTCTACTTCATCGATGGTCTCCAAGGTTGGGCAGGGCATGAAGTGCTTAGAAGGAACGTGACGTCCTTAGATGAGGCCATTGCTGCGGTAGAGTCTCTTACCAAATTCCAAAGAAATGTCAACCCCTACAAGCCTAGGAACGAGAAGGATAACTCGACTAAAAGTGGGGGAAAGAAGAAAGACTACAGGGCTAGTCATGACAAGTACTCGTCCAAAATCTGGATGGAAGGACTACGAGGACAAGAAGAAAAGGTTTGTGCCCAGGGATGGTTGCTATGTATGCAAGGGGTCACATGCAATGAAGGATTGCCCGAAGTTGGGTTCCTTATCGGCTATCATCGAGGAGCACGAGGCGGCGATGAGTAGCCCAAAATCGGGTGCAAGTCACATGGGGTCTTTGCATCTGCTTAACGCCCTTAATGCCAAGGCGGTACCCACAACATCAAGCAAGGGGTTGTTGTACGTGGAAGCTAGCATTAACGGAAAGTCCACTAAAGCATTGGTGGATACGGGGGCGACACACAACTTTATTGATGAGCAGGAGGCAAAGTGATTGGGCCTACGCGTCGTGAGGGGTGGCGGTTGGCTTAAGACAGTAAAGGCGAATGCTAAGCGTCTTAATGGCACCGCTAAAGATGTAGATATAAAGTTGGGCACTTGGAAGAGCCAAGTGGACTTTTCGGTAACACCGATGGACGACTTCAACGTTGCGCTAGGAATGGATTTCCTACGCAAGGTAATCCCTATCCCTATGCCTTATTTTAACTCAGTGTGTATTTTGGATAAGGTGTCGACATGCATGATACCGGCTACTAGTGCGCCCGGGACAAATACCGAGGCACTACAACTATCAGCTATGCAATTAGCCAGAGGGGTCAAACAGGGTGAGCCGACATTCTTGGCAACCCCGAAGTTGGAGGAACCAATAGATGGGGAACTAGCGGATGTTGCACCGCCAATCATAAGGGACTATGACAGATTTGTGAAAGTTCCAAGACCAACTCCAAGACCTCAACGTGACGAGGGCATCGCTGATTTAGGTGGGGGAGAATGTCACGCTCCGATTGATTATGTGTATAGGAGCAACACGATGGAAGTTCTAGGAAGGTCCTAGAAGGCTTTAGAAGTTCCTGGAACACTTTGGAAGGTCTTGAAACACCTTGGAAGATCCTGGAAGACTTTGGAAGGTCTAGGAAGAGTTTAGAAGACTTTAGAAGTCTTTGGAAAATTGTACACACTTGTAGAAGTCTTTAGAAGTCTTTAGAACTTCATAAATATTTGTAGAAAAGTTGAAGACTAGTGTAGTCCTATCTAAAACCTTGTGGACACTTGTCAAAATGTGAGGACTTGTGTGGAGTTGTGTAGAGATTTCTAGATAAGTTTCTAGAATTATTGTACTTAGTTGTAGAAATGTGTAGAAAGGTGTAGAAACACATAGAAAGCATTGGAAAGTCCTAGATTTAGGAAATATCTAGACTACTAAATCTAAACCGTATGATGAAATCAATCTCCACCGTCCATTTGGGAAGGAGCTTAGTATAAGTAGGACTAAGGGGTCATTTGTAAAAGTATGTGTGTATAGAATGTATGAAAAATAAGAATTAAGTAAAGAAAGTTTATTACCATTTTCTTGTAGCCTCTCCGAACTCTCTCTCGTGTTCTTGATGCTTGGCTAATACTCCTAGCACACACACAACACTTAAATCCAAAGGGTAAGGCTGACTTAGCTAGTGTCGCAAGGGGCGAACGAGGGGCTAAGTGCCAAACGGGTGCTTGTAAGGGACAAGTCCGTGACACTTTGCCTTCATGATAACTGATCAACCCAGTAAAAAATTTGTCCTCGTGAATGAAATTAAATGACATATACAGCACTTGTAAAGATCCTACGTACTTGAGGTATTCAACATTTGGATCAACTACCTGTTTCCGTTTAATGTTGAATGAAGAAAAAAAGAATCCGTTAACTGAACTGAATAAAACTATAGAAGTGAGAACAAAGAGTTTACAATCCAAGTTTTTTCGAATTGGCCTAAGACCATTCTCAACAGAGTAGTAGCTTAGTGACACTAATACATATCATTTAACAAATCAAACAGTACTCGTAAGTCATAACATATTTGACCTGACAAGGTAGATCATGGATTGAAGAATATGCTTCCGCGGCGCAATGACAAATGTTGTCGTGTATAAATATTTAATCATCATGACAAGTTTGACTTCATTTGCCAGCAAAAATTTAATGGAAGAATGTGTGGCATCAAATACAATGATGTTTCTGATAAACATAAACTTAACATTATGTTTGGTACATGGATTTTGGTGAGGAAAAAAAAAGAAATGCTAAGGAGAATACTTTTGGTTGTTTGATTAGTAAGGAAAATACTAAAGAAAAGAAAATTTGAGAGAAAATATAGTGTATTTGAGGAAGATATCACAAAATGGTGAGAAAAATAAGAGAAAATCCTATTTGAAGTACTCTCTCTCTCTCGTTCTACTACACTTTCATCACTTCTCTTTTTCCCATTCTTTTTTTCATTATTTTCTTTAACTACTAAAAAATTTGAAATTTTATATTTTTTTATTTTCTTTTTCTTTTTTCTAATGTTTTTCTTTTCTTGTCAAAATCCTTAAACCAAATATAATGTGAAACACTAAGCCAATGGTTAAAGAGGCACCACCAAATACTATATATATATATATATCATGGGTAGTATCCAGTCATAAGGTCGGGGTTGGGGAGGGGGAGAGAGTGGGAGAGAGAGGCTAATAAATGTTATGGCTGTGCCATGCATGCAAGAGAACCCCTACGCCAATTATTTCAAGAAACAATAGCGATAACTTGCTAAGCTATTTGAGCTATCAAGCAAGAGTCTCAAATAATTCTACACTGGACCAAAATTTGCACATAGGAATATTCATGCTTAAAAAATCAAGGTACTAAATTATTAATTTTACATCAAGAACATAATGAGACAACATAAGGCACTTATTACACAACTCATGATGCGGCACAACCTTAGAGAGAGAATCTATAATTATGCAAAGAAAAACAATAATTACTGATCAAGGAGAGAAAAAAAGAAAAAAAAATCAAAAGCGAAAAGCATTTGAAAAAAATGAAAAATGTTGAATCTCCATTAAATTAGAAAGACCCGAGGGTTGGGTTAGGTTCGGACTAACTACTTGATACTGAAACCCAACTTAAAAATCTCAAACCTAGGAACCAACGAAAAGTAAAACAACCATCCTGAGTAAATGCTTTAATGATCTTAAGCATCAGAATAGCTATGCCCCTACAAATACTTGCATCATCATTCTCATCATTGAAGTGGACAAATATAATTCCACAAATTGCATGGTAGTAAAATTAAGCAAATAAAAATGCGTATGCTTCCCCCATATAAAGAGAAAAAAACAATATATCTGCTCTTCATTTTATTAAATAAACAATTCTGAAAATCACAGACAAGATTCTTACACTGCAGGACCCCAACCCCAATTCAAAAACCTTCTTTGTGTACCAATTGAATCATGCCAGCAGACAAACAAAACCCAGAAACTCATTTTTAAAACCAAGTAGGCATAAGGGGAAAAAAAAAAAAAAGTAAAATAAAAAACATCAAGTTAGAAAACGAAAAAATAAATACAGCAGATTCACAAAAACCCTCAGTTTTTCTTAATTTATCAAAACATAAAAGCAAATATGACGGTCCATATAAAGAAAGCAGACTCCAAAATGCTGGGGATATTAATCAGCCCAGTACCGCAAAAAACAATAGTCTTAAGGAAAAGAAAAATCAATTTCTACACTACTTCAAGATCGCAAGAATCTGATATAAACCCATCAAAATATATTAAAAATAACACACACACACACACAAAATTGGACATAAATATCCAAAACCGAGATCAGTAAACAGAAGGAAGACAAAAAACCTTTAAAGAGGAAAAAAAAAAAAAAGAAGAAGAAGAAGAAATGCCTCTTGGGTGTAGCGCATTAAAAAGAAAAAAGAACACATAATGGAGTAAAAAAGATACTGAAAAAAATTGAATACAGCTTACTTTGAACCAGAGGGAAGAGTGGAAGCCATGAAGAACTTGGGAGATCCGAGGCTCGCCGCCGGTGGGAGAGCAAAAGGTGGGCATTTTGGCGATTGAAAGTTGATGGCATTCAGCTTCAATGCCATTTCTCTTTTTCTTTTCTTTTCTTTTTTTCCAATTTTTCTGTTATTTTGGGTTGCTTTCTTTTTCAGTATTGTTTCCTCCACATAAGTAAGAAGTAGCAAAGTATCTGAGAGAAATGGTGGGACAAGGAAACGAACTGCAAAAGGAGAAGGATACGTCTCTCTTACCCTTTTCAATCCTTTCTTAGGGTTTGATTCTTTTTATGCTCATTTTGATTTTATTTTCAAATTCATTTTTACTTATTTTATTATTTAGAAATGAATTATCAATAATTTTTTATTATTTTTACTAAATTTTTATTTATTTTTAACTTAAAACACATTCTTGAATAATATACATATATATATATATTTTTTTTTTCTAACAAAAATCAATATATGTTTTCTCTATTTTTATTATTATTGTTTCTTTCCACCTATAATCTACTAAATCATGTATAATCATTATTTTTCAAATAATTTATGGGACACTTGGTATAAAGTACCAAATCCACATTTCATTTTCATGTTCAGTCCTCACTTGAATTTTTATATAATGAGCTCCTTAGTTTTATTAAAAATTTAGAGATTACTTCTTACCCATTTGATTTAGCAAAAATACCCTTAAGTATAATATTTTTCACCTTTTTTTTTTACTTCTTTTCTATCCACACAACCAAACATCATTTATCTTTATTCCAAACACTAAACCCTAGTTTCATCTTTCATTACCAAAAATACCAAGCACGACGGTGGGAATGAGAACAACGACGACCAAACCACCACTAGCACGACCACTACATTTTCTTCTTCTCAGTTTGTTTTCATCATTTTTAGGTTTTTTTCTCAATTTATTTTTGTTCTTCCTATTTCATTTTCACAGTTTATTATCAAGCATTCTCTCCATCTTGTAGTTTTCTGAAAATGTCAATTAGTAGTGAAGGTGGAGTGTTCGCTCAAGTCTTAAAGAGTTGCCGCTACAAAGACCAGCTTCATATAATATCAATTAAGGATAGTATGACTTTAATGAACATGTACCTTAATCTCGCAAGAAAATAGAGTGAAATCAACCTGAAGCTTTTCACTTTGCAATATGTAGCTCCACATCAAAAATTGTACGTGACTTTGACCAATGATGACGATGTCATGAATATAGTCTTACTGCATTTGACATTGGAGATGAACATTATTGACATTAGGGTTGTAAATGAGCCGAGCTTAGCAAAATTTTCAAGTTCAAGCATGACTCGTTTTAAAACACACAAGCTCGAGCTCATCAAGCTCTAAATTTTAGGCTCAAGCTTGAGCTTGTTCATAAATATCAAGCTTGAGCTTAATGAGCTCATAAGATATCAAGCTACAATCAAGCTCAAGGTTTATCTAGCATCTTCCACATTCAACATGTGAGCTTGAGCTCAAGCTCATTGGGCTTAATTTAGTCCTCACTATTTTCTATGAAACTCTTGAGAAATACTATCTATTAGCAAATCTAATAGCAGCATCAATTTTTTATAAATTTCAAGATTAATGTTTTGACTTTTGAAGTTTGAATATTAAAATATAAAAATAAATTTGTTAAGATAGTGATGAATTTTCATTTCATACTTGCATTATTAAATTTGAAAAACATGCAATAATCATACATAATATATTATACAATAAAATTTTATTGTATAATTATATATTTTTATAAAATTATTTGAATTAGAAAATTTATATTTTTTTTAAATATATCATGATTTTTATTTTTAGAATTTTTTAAATTATAAATTAGTCTCTTATAAATTATTATTTATTAATAAGTAATATATAAGTGAAATTATATTTTGAAAAAATTACCTAAATATGTGGCACATATTTTTTATTATTATTTTTATATATTATTTCATATATATATTATTTTAAAAAATACTAGGGCTCATGAGCTGGCTCGTGAGCCTTCGAGCCACCATCTTAAAGCTCATGCTTGGCCCAATTCCAAGCTCAAGCTCGAGCACAAGCTCAAGCTAAAATAGTCTTGAGCTTGAGTTGAGCTTTTCTATATTGAGCTGAGTCGGCTTGTCTCAACTTACACCCCTAGTTGACATTCTGATAAACCAAAAGGATGAACCCATTAGCAATGGAAACAAGAACAGTGGTGTTTTAAGGTAATACTTCTATAATACATAAATTGTACTGCATTTTGTAAAGTTCTATACTTGAAGTGTTTTGCAATTGTACTTCATTTATTTGAAGCTCTTTTTATACTTGGAGCATTTTAATTATACTTCATTGCAATTAAAATTATACTGCATTGATGGTGTTTTATACTTGAAATATTTTGCAATTGTACTTCGTTTATCTGAAATTGTTCTACGATGTTGAATTTTTTCTCTTCGACTATTCTACATTTACACTTCATTTTATCTAAAATTGTACTTTATTATTGAAGTTTTATACTTCAAGTATTTTACTAATTGATTATCCAAAATTATACTGCATTACTAGTGTTTTATATTTGAAGTGTTCTGCAATTGTACTTTTTTATTTGAATATGTACTACGATGATGAATTACTGTTCTACATTTATACTTTATTTGACCTAAAATTGTACTTCATTAATGAAGTTTTATACTTCAAGTGTTCTACTAATTGATTATCTAAAATTATACTAAATTGCTAATGTCTTATACTTAAAAGTATTCTGTAATTGTACTACGTTGCTGAATTATTTTGTTTTGATTATTCTACATTTATACTTCATTTTACATAAAATTGTACTCTATTATTGAAGTTTTATACTTCAAGTGTTCTACTAATTGATTATCCAAAATTGTACTTTGCTAGTGTTTTGTACTTGAAATATTCTGTAATTGTACTTCGTTTATCTGAAATTGTACTACGATGCTGAATTATTTTTTTCCAACTATTCTACATTTATACTTCATTTTACATAAAATTGTACTCTATTATTGAAGTTTTATACTTCAAGTGTTTTACTAATTGATTATCCAAAATTATACTGCATTGATAGTGTTTTATACTTGAGGTGTTCTGCAATTGTATTTCGTTTATTTGAAATTATACTACGATGTTGAATATTTTTCTTCGACTATTCTACATTTATACTTCATTTTACATAAAATTGTACTATATTATTGAAGTTTTATATTTCAAGTGTTCTCTTTGCAAGTACTAATATGTATTTTATACTTGATTTCGAGACATATGTACTTCATCATGGAATATATATACTTGATTTTCAATGAAAATGTACTAGTAGTTGCATGTACAGATCGTCCGAGATATCAGTACTTTTGTACTTCAATAAGGGAGATTTATACTTACTTTCGGGATATATGTACTTCGTCATGACAAATATGTACTTGATTTCCAGTGAAAATGTACTAGCAGTTGCATGTATAGATTGTCCGAGATATCAACGCTTTCATACTTCAATAAGAGAGATTTATGCTTGATTTCGGGACATATGTACTTCATCATGGTAAATATGTTCTTGATTTCCAGTGAAAATGTACTAGCAATTGCATGTACAGATTGTCCAATATATCAGTGCTTTTGTACTTAATAAGGGAGATTTATAACTAATTTTTGGAATTATGTACTTGAATTCTTGATTTTTGTACTTTATTGTGGTAATTATGTACTTGATTTCTTGATTTTTTGTACTAGTATTGATGAATTTGAGTTTCGTTCCATGTTTTGCCTTTTATTTCTTGATAATAAACAACCAAAACTCTAAAATGTGTGTAATATTTAGTACGGTATGAATACAAACATGTTAAAGTATTATTAAGAGATAATACTAGCGTTCAACGGATTAAGTTATCATTCTCAATAGTGTAAAGTATACTTATGCATTCAAAGTTGCAAACACATGAGCATTTGACGATCATATCCATCCTACCATTTGTACAAATATGTACTTCACTTGGTCCGATAGTCTCAATGTTGTATTTGAACCTCACTAAAATTATTATAGATTGATTAATTATTTGATTGAACAAAGTGTACTTAAAAAATAACCTTGTATATACTTTGTTTGTTCTATATATGTACTTTATTTATATTGAAAATATACTACCTGCACATGAACAGATGTGTGAGATAGTACTTTACTAAGGGAGATTTATACATGATTTCAGGACATATGTACTTCATTGTGGCAATTATATACTTGATTTCTTGATTTTTGTACTAATAGTGATGAACTTGACTTTTGTTCCATGTTTTGCTTTTCATTTCTTGGTAATTAACAACCAAAACTCTAAAAATGTGTGTAATATTTAGTATGGTATGAACACAATAATTTTAAAGTATTTAAGTGATAACCACTAGCGTTCAACGAATTAAGTTATCATTCTCAGTAGTGTAAAGTATACTTATGCATTCAAAGTTGTAAACACATGAGAATTTGACGATCATATCCATTCTACCACCCCCACAAATATGTATTTCACTTGGTCTGATAGTCTCAAAATATTGTACTTTTAAATCTCACTATAATTATTATAGATTAATTATTCAATTGCATAAAATATGCTTTAACATAACACCATATATAATTCGTTTGTTCATTATTTGTACTTGATTTCCCTCATATTGTACTGAACTTCACTGCAATTTTAATGGATCTTACTTTGGATTTGCACAAAGTGTACTTCAAATAACAACATATGTACTTTATTTGTTCAATATTTGTACTTGATTTTCCACATATTGTACTGAACTTCACTTTAATGGAACTACAATTTTAATCCATCACTCACACAAAGTATACTTCAAAATAATAATGTATGTACTTTTTTTGTTCAATATTTGTACTTGATTTCCCTCATATTGTACTGGACCTCATTATAATGGAACTACAACTTTAATCGATTATTCGCACAAAGTATTACTTTAACATAACAACATATGTACTTTGTTTATTCGATATTTGTATTTGATTTTTCGCATATTGTATTGAACCTCACTACAATTATTATAAATTAATTCTTGAATTACAGAAAGTATACTTCAACATAATCCCTCGCATTAATTCAATCACATAAAGTGTACTTCAACATAAAGTTTTTGCATCAAACCTCCTAAGTATAGCTTCAAGCCAAATGAAGCTAGAATTTGATTTAGGCATATCTTTCATCTATGTATATATAAAATGGAGTTTTATTCAATGCATCAAAATGTTTTGACCCCATCTTAGATTTCACATTCTCCTATGTAGTATGAAAATATTGAGATGAGCAACGAGAGCAAACCTCATTTTGTCTTGCTATTGCTACAATCAAATATAAAAAAATTAGTATATATACTAATACTTATAGTAATGTGTATTGAATGGTTAAATATTTTGTACTACAATTGCTTGTAAAATGTACTTCACACACTCAAACAGATTATATACTACTACTTATAGTAATGTGTACTGAAATGTTGAATGTTTTTTACTATAACTGCTTGTAAAATGTACTTCACACGCATACTACCACTTATAGTAATGTGTACTGAAAGGTTGAATGTTTTGCACTACAGTTGCTTGTAAAATGTACTTTACAAAACAAGCATATTATTGAATAAAAAGTACCAAAATTTCATCAAATCTTTAGTCTAACAAGCACCGGACACTAAATAAACAAATTAAATTAGGGTTTTTTTACATGAAAAGTATAAATCGAGAAACATGAAGCACAAATGCATGCATTTCAGGTACAAAATAGGGTTTTTCAGATAATTTTACCATATAATTTCAAGTATAAGAATTATAAACCCCAAAAAAGGTGAAGTATAACTTTCATGTCTTTCAAGTACAAATTAGATATTTTCAAATATTACAACAAAAATCACACACACACACATATATATAACAAATGGGTTCAAGTTTTTAATAACTAACAAAAGAGTTCAAATATAGAAAGATGAGAAAATCTGCATGCAAAACTTGTAAAACTAAAAAATCATGGGCCTGTGAAAGAAAGCAAAGTCCACAAAATGAGTAGAAGAAAACATACCTTTGTGTCCTTTGTTCTCTTCTTTCTATTATTCACTCCTTGTTGGTGCTCTTGGTCGGGACATCTTTGCAGAGTTTCCGCAAAGAAGTTGGTTTTGTTTTTTTTTTCTTGTTGCATCGGTTTCCTTTTCTGTTCTCTCGTCTCTTCGCGCCATTTTGTTTAGTAGAGGAGAGGTAATTTTTCACGCCCTTTTGTTTGGCAGAGGAGAAGTTGATTTTTCCACAGAAAAAAAAAGAAGAAAAAGCGTGCTTCTTGAAAACAAATTGTCATTTGTTTGAGTGGAGAGAAAAGAACCACCCATTTCCTTTTTTTTTTTTGGCTAGGTACAAGGGTATTTAAGTCTTTTTCAAAGATATTGAAAGTGATTCCTAAAGTTTGTGAAAAATTAGGGAATTTAGTGTTTAAAAAAACAAGGGGGGAGTAAAGTGTGAATTGAAAGTAGGAATAGGTATTTTATCCTGATTAACACATAATTTATTCAAATATAAACTCATTTTCAACTTATTTCTACTTATTTTCTCTAACAATCTTTTTAATTTTTGAAAACGATTTAAAAAAATGAAAATGAAACATAACCAAATAATCTCTTAGGCAATGTTTGATATGTTATTCAAATAAAAATTATTTTGGCAAAACATAACAAAACACATAGATTTTGACATTTTAAAAGTAGAATTTCCCAAAATACTCTCTTCTATCCTTCAATTATCCCCAAAAAATCCATTTTCCCATATATATATATATATACACACCAAATATATTTTATTATTATCCTTACAATAAAAATATATTAGTCAATTTCATTTTCACATCAAACACCTAACAAAAGAGCATTGAGCTAACCGCTGTAGTAAAAAATATGGGTATAAAGATACTTTGCCATCCGAACTATGCTTTTTTTTATACTTTGCCAACCAAACATTTTTTTGTGACATTTTACCATATGAACTATACTTTTTCTTTCATCTTGCCATACATGAACCAATTTTGATAAAATATTTCTTGATATTCCATCACAGGAATGACCAAAGTCTTTTCTAAAGATATATTTTATCATTTCATTAAAAGACTACGTACCTTTTTTAACTTGAATTATCACGAGATATGCACATGAAAGTAGACTAAAAAAAAAAGTTTGTTGCATTTTGCAATCTAACAAGGTTACACTAAGGAGAAGACTATTAATGTCCATAAAATTAGAAAATTTGGCTATAATACCTAAATAGGAGGCCCTTGGCATTAATGTGATGAAGTTTTTCCATAATATTCTACCAGAATTTGTTCGTATATGGTAAGGTGAAAAAAAGGTGTAGTTTGGATAGTAAAGTGTCGTAATAAAAAAGTTTAGTTAACAAAATGTAAAAACACGTATAGTTTGGATGGTAAACTATTTTTATCCCAAAAATATATTCCCTTCTAAATTATCAAAAAAACATATCAAACTCACTAAAATATTTTCTACCTGTTTCCTGAAAAATAAATAAAAAATTATTACATTCCCTAATACTATTTCACATTCCCCAATCTTACTTTCAAAATTCATTTCCCAAACAATATATCAAAATCAATCCCAAAATATAACCAAACATTCCATTAGTTTTTGTTACTTATTATATTTTATGTATTACCATATAAGTCAGCAAACAAGATTAAGCATAAAAAAATTTAGTTCATATCACCATTTTAAGACTTGAAGAAGACATCATTGCATTATTAATTTATTGTTATTTTCTTGATTTTTAGTTTATTAAGGATGGTTTTCTTGGATAAGAATTCGAACAATATTTGAAATTATTTTTTATTATTAGAAGAATGAATTTTGATAGTGAATTTGTAAAATGTTTTAAACAATAAAGTTAATTTTATTTTGAAATAAAGATAAATTCTACTCTAAATATCATTTTAATAAGTTTTGCTGAACTATTAGTGTTACATTCAATTTTTATAATATGATATGATTTTTCAATAAAAATATAATAATTGAAAAATATATATTTATGTTAACATATTGATTAATAGATATGAATATATAGAATTTTAATTGATGTAATAATTTAAAATGATTAGAACTCACAACAGCGATACTATAAAAAAAAACTATGTTTTCTATTTTTACACACATAAATATATATTTAGAGTTCATTATAATTTAACTTTCAAACCTTACACATTAAAATACGAGAACGATGTTATTAAATTAATTGACCGCTCTATTGTTTTAATGTTTTACTTTTATTTATATATACACATATCAAGAGTTTTTTAAAGTTTGAGTCTTTGGCCTTCAACAATATGAGAGACTAATGGCACTTAACTACAAGCTATTTGGCTATATTACCATTATTTTGATGTTACGAAAAAGTTTTATGGTATGATTGGTATGTAGGAATGAGGTAATAACGAAATGGACTTTTCCAAGTCCATTTTTAAACTCATGCTTCATATAATTTAGAGATGGAAATTCTTATTCCCACAGGAATCCAGCCATTCCATGTTTCACCCATAAGTTTAACCATTCCCAATCTATCAACAATGAAACTATATTTTGCTTTCACAAAATTACCCTACCAAATTTAATAAAAAAAATTATATTAGAAAAACTTTATATTTGTAAATGTTTCATATCATGTTCCAACTTATTTGATTGCTATATATTTTTATTTAATTATATATTTTACTCATATTTTTTAGTAATATTATAAAAATATTAAAATATTATAAATTATTATAAAAATGAAAATATTAAAAATAAGAATAATTAACCGCATCTCAATTTTTATAATGAAAAAAGTAGAAGCATCACCGACTTGATCAACACCTAATGAAATATGTATAATTTATAACATTAATTATATTCTCATCTTTTCAAATGATTAAAAAATATATGCAAAACTAATAAATTAAGAGTCGTGGATTATATCAATGACTCTGCAAATTAAACTTATAAAAACAGTGCAATCAAGGCATTCTAGCCTTATCACATAAAAGTTAAGCACTCAAGTTATAAAACATTCTATAATTCTTTAATAATATTTTATCAAAAAATTCAAAAGAACTTGCTAAGTTATTATTATAGAACAAGTAATTTCAAAACAATTGTGTTTATATTCTTTTTGCGTGAACATGCATAACATAGTTGGTAAGATATAAATTGCATATATTTGTTGATGTAATTCGAATAACATTAAAAGTGTATTAAAATTACATAACTATAGACTTATCCCACAATTTTTTTTACAGTAATATATAAAGAAATTTACTGATAAATGTATTTATTTTAATAAACTTTTTAAAAGGGTAATATGGTCATTTAAAAAGTTTTATCCTATTACCTATCGGTTATTGTTAAATACCAATTATAAGAACAAAATCAAACAAAGAATGATGATTTTATTTCTTTCTCATTTTGTATACATACCAAGTATAAGATAAATTATACCATTACCATTTTATTTTCATCTTTATTCTATTTCTAAAGTCGTTTCAGTTCAACTTTACTCCATTCTTACACATCAATTATTGCCTTAAGGTGGTGATTGGTATGTAAGAATAGAATTAGGTGGGAATTGAATAACTTTATGAATGGAATGATGTTGAGAAGCAAATGATGTTGGTATAATTTATCTTATGATTAATATGTACAAGGAATGAGAAATGAATGGAATCATCATTCCCTTCTTGATTCCATTCTAATGACTGAAAAAATAGGAATGACCAGTAGGAACGAAATGGATTTTTTAAATAATCAAATTACCCTTTTATAAAAAATTATTAAAATAAAATTATGTATTAGTAAAATATTTTTTATGTATTACTGTAGAAATTCTTACTGAGTAAGTTTATAATTATGCAGTTTTAATATCATTTTGAATGTTATTCAAATTACATCAATAAGTATATGCATTTTATATGGCATTAACAAGTTATATATGTTTACGCAAAAAGTATAAATACATGTAACACCCTGAATTTTAAGATCCTAAAATGGAATAAAATAGGAAATCGATAAGTTTGGCTAGATTAATTTTGGGATAGATTTATTTAATAAAAATATAGGAATAAATTGACAATCGAGGGATTAAATTGTAAAGGAGAAGATGTCTTGATTGTCTAAAATTATAAAATTTAGGGGGTCAATGTGAGCAAATTAAAAGTTTAAGGACTTCAGAATAATTAAATTTAGAATCCAATTGCCCAGAAACATAAATGTTAGGGGTCAATGTGTAAGAAATAAAAGTTGAAGGACTTAATTGAAACTCAGGGACCAAACTGAAGGTAGTGAAAATCTTTAGGGGACAAATTGAAGTTGGTTAAAACCTTTGGGGTTCAATTGAAAAACCTAGAAATATATATATATATATATATATAAAATTAAGGATGGATTTTTTTATCAAATTCTAAAAACATACCCCAAGCCCACCCCAACGGCGAATCGCTAGAGAACGACCACGAAACTCGAGACTAAAATCATAGTTAGCTTCCTCTAGCTAAGAGGAGTACAACCATACCAAGAACGACCAAAAATAACCATGGAATTCGCTGGAAAATAAAGGTCGATCGCAGACCAAGGACGGAGGTGGTGGTTTCGCCATTCCGACGGCAAAATGAGGTCGGGCTTCGAGGGGTTCTACTCGGAATTGGATGGGTAAGCGACGGATGGTGTTAATTTAGTGAAATAATGAGCGGCTGTAGGGGAATTGGATACGGCAGCATCTAGTGGTGCGTAGATTTCATAGTGGTTTTGAATGGCCAATTGACAGCTGAAACGATAGAGATTCTCAAAATTAACTTAGGGCTTTTGCTCACCTCGTGGAGATGCACAAGTTCATGGTGGCAATTCTCACCTCCAGTGCATCAGCTCCGATGGTGGCTCCGATGACTTTTGGGCAGAATATCTGAATTTTAGTTGTAGACTCATCTGGGCCAAATTTGGGTTGTGGATTCATTCATACTTGCAGGATTTAGGTAAATCTCATACCAAGCTTTAATTGAATGGCTTTCATGATTCGAGTTAACTGCTTGATAGAATTAAAATTAGTAAATTATAATTTAATCTAAGTTGAGCATATGATTTTGATTTAATAATTTAGGGAATATCGATTAAATTTATGGCCTCAAGACTTGATACTGTGACATGTTATGATGAAAAGAGGATTGGGTCGATTTAAGCACGCAAAAAATATTACCGAGTTTAGAGTTTTAGAAATATAAAGGTAATGATGATTGGACTCAATCAAGTAAAGTTGTGCAACCTTAAAATACCAAGTATTTAAGGGTTATTTTATTTGGGATTAGATTTAATAAGCTTTGGATTCTATGACAATGCATTCCGCTGAATATTGTGACCTAAATGAAACCCTAACAATGTCAGGAGTTAAAGACAATCGTGTAGTAATCTTTCTTATCAACTCCTTAGGTTAACACCAACTATATTTATAATTAAGAATTAGAGGATTAATAGAATGGTAACTCAAGTTATCTTTTGATAGTTCTTGGTTTAACTAGGAAGCTAGGACTTGAGAGTCCGTACAATTAGGGATTTCTCTGCATGAGTTTATATTAATTTCCTTCGTTGGGAAAAGAACATACATATTTGTTAATATATCCTTATTGTTTATTGCTTGATCTTGTTTATGTGGAGATTCAACTATTGCTGATCGTTCGCTCTATGTTACTCTTTGATTCACGCATTGAATCCAACAGTCTTTCTGAACTGTTCTTTTTGTCTGAAACTCTTGAGCCATTGTTATTCAAATTTTTAATCTCGCATGACATGATTTCTTCTCTTATGTATGTATATTAGTAAATATATCATTTCTGTTTGACCATTCTTGCTAGAAATTGTCGTTCATCTGTACAATATTGACCTTCTATCTCTGTTTTTCTCTTGGTAATCTATTTGGACTTTTTTTTTCTTCTTTATTTGTGGTTCTTGATCTATTCTTATCTGAATTCTTTACCCGTTTTGATTTGTTACAACCAACAACCAAATATCATGTTTACATAAGTTTTGATAAAATAAATTGTTTGTGAAATTCACTACACATCGCCCCTTACACTAACTATTATTTCAATTTAATTATAATTTATGTTTTTTACTTGAAATTTGGTGATTGTATGAGAAAATTACAAAATGAATTTCGAAAGATATTTTTCTATCATCACCATGTCTAGCTTGGAACAAACTTGATGCTGATTTATTGATCACTTGTTTATCATGGCAAATTGATGTGTTAAGTGAAATATTGTTAGACGTGTTATGTGATAATCATGAAAGTACTTAATACCCTTGGGGGTAGGCCCTTGGATCAACTACGAAAGGCAAGTGGGTAGAAAGGACCGACAGTGACTGATCTTTTGGTTGATACCCTACAAGTTGTATATATAATCCTTCCTGATAGCCAGCTGGAGATAGCTATCTATGAGCGGGATTAGGCATGCAACTAGCTATGCCTAGTGCGTGTTTAAGTGTTCAAGCCAATCACTCAAAATTTGGAGGGATGAGGATTTTCATGTTTTTGAAAATTAAGTGACAAGGTATGAGAACTACCAATAGCTTAATTTCAAAAGTATTGTTAATTCGTTAACGCTCGACTTCCTAGATGATTATATTCCTTTACCTTCATTATATTTCATATATTTGCAACAGCTTCGAAGGTTTCTTTATTAATTCTGTGTTTGGTTGTTGTCACCCTATATATACGTGCTGCTATGTTAATAACTCACTAAGTCATTCGAACTTACAGTTCTTATATTATTTTCTTCCGTTCTTTATCCCAGATAAGAATGAGTGATGAGGGTAGACTACCAAGGTGACGCATGAGGTAATGAATGTGGTAGAAGTGCTAAGTGTGATTCATGATATTTTGGTTCATAGTTGAACCTTTAATGGATGTTGCTTGTAGAAATTAAATATTATGAAGTTTGATAAATGTATTTTTAGTTATTCAGAAAACTTGTGGTATAGAATGAGCAGTGTCCCGATCGGGAATAGGCGCTTCTCAGTCGGGGCACTATAGAAGTGGCATCAGAGCTTAGTTTTGAAAACCTATGCTACGCTAGGATATAATCCTCAGAACATAAAAGTTTTGGGTTAGTACAGATTAGGCATGACTCTAGAATTTTTCTAGGACGTGAATTTTGGGATAATGTTCGATCCAGAGGATGTGGAAGGTTATGGTTTATCGCCGACCAATGTATAATCTGTAACTCTTAAGGTATTGAGCATGTGACTTCTTATATTTGGGAAAAGTAATATTCTTAGGGACTTATATCAAATACGAACTTGTTTGAGAGTACTCTAATCGGTGTGTGAGCCGATGATCGTTTTAGATAGAGCTAAATTAGATAAGTAGAAGATCCTTTAGATCGATATTTTGGACATAAAAGTATCTTGTGATGCAAATGATATGACTACTTGGGAAATGGTATGCCAATAACTTGAATCTCCTTGGAGTGTGGAATATTGGGATTAATGGAGACTAAGTTTGACAAGAAAATCTAGCTAGGATGTGAACTTCTGGGATATTGCTTGACATCAAAAGAATAAACGATTGGTGTTGGACTAGCCAGCTAATATCTAGTCCGTTACCCTTGAGATGTCAAGCATATGACTTTAGTAATGCTTGGTGGAATAATATTCTTGGTATCGCATTGTGGTGTTGGTGTATTTGTTATAATGGAATTGAGAACTCAAGGATCATTCTAATATAATATGATATTTTGGTTTCTACATATGGTTGAGGCCCATAGAGTATTCTTGTTTCAAAGAAATCGATACTTCAGCAGTGGAGTTAACTTGTGCAACTGCATCATGGTATTTGAAAGGAAAATAAGGAATATTTCCCATAAGGAAATCTTTTAAGAAAAATATGACTAATATGTGTGTATGGTTATGATTTAAATGTTTGGGGAAATTAGCTCATAAATAATAAGAAATCTCATTAGTATGAGCACAAGATGGCAACAAATAAAATGAGAGAAAAACTACCTATAAGAATGAAGTTGAAAGAAAACATTGTGACTTGAGGAGAAGGGGATAACATTTAAGAATGCAGAAGACATCTAGAGTTAGTACTAGAATCTTAAAGGAAAGTATCTGGTAGGGATATAGAAATCAATGAAGAAAAATTTGAAGGGATTAAATGGAAATGACAGGATATAAAGACTGCTGCTGAAACTTTGGTGAAGAGGGTAGTGATGAAGCAGGGGAACTATTATATCAATACACTGTCATTAATTACCGAAACTGAGAAAGATATAAGACTTGTAACTGAAAAATAAAGGATAAAGATTCATATTTGGAAATGAGAAACCCTATCCAAAATCTTGACTGCAGAAAACTAGAATCCCAATTTATGGAGATTGGAATAAATGTAGAACATGAATACGTATATCCATAAGGGCAGATTGTTATTGCATATCCATATATTAGACATGATTGAATAAATAATCTTATTGATAATAGGATAGATGAAGCTTGTTTTTCTAACCACAAACTAAAACGATCAATTGGATCAAATAAAAACCTCAATATCCTAAAGAATGAAATTCGTGTACATGCACACTGATGGAACTGCTGCAAGTAAGGCTCATGTATAGCTAAAATGGACATATTAACTGAACTCCATAAAGTCTTACACCCCATTTTGGTATCCTATAGCTTCAGAAATGAAATAGCGACGCTAATGTTGATTCAACAATTAGTAATTATAATAAAGAAAATTCCAGTACTCTTAAGAACTAGATAAACATATACATATACACACATGTATATATCTTCAATAGCTCGTGTACAAATATAATTGCATGCACCGACCCAAACCCTAGAAATTTTTATCTCATGTCCAAGTGTCTTACATTTTACAACAACATATCAACCCTCGCATTATTTGGAAATGTTTTGGGTGGAATGCTACAGGCCAAGTTGATCTTAGCCTATTTACTAAAGCCAAAACTTTAGCACACCAGAAATTAATCCCAATAGGATATGTTAATTATTCTCAATCACAAGTCGGTTATATCATAATGGACAGCTACCAATTAACCAAACTAACAAGATTGAACATTAAGATGAGAACACTTTAACTAGAAATGTATAGGAAAAAATAGACACTGGCGTCAAGTCCTTAAGCCAATTTCGTGAATAGCTTCTAGAGCAAGGAGGTAGACGATAAAATTTGATTGTAGAGAAATGATACTGATGAGGGTATAAATCATCTAGGTGTGTATTAGGCTAAAGTCCAATTCAATCGACCAGATGGGAGATCGATGGAAGTACTTTGTGATATAACAGGATAGAGTCCTGCAACCAATAGCAAATGTCAAGCTAGTCGAGGGGCCCTCAGCTAAGGCACTCCAACACTCAAGTTAATATAATTAACTAGAAGTTAGAGTAGTAAAGTGAGGGCTTTTTGGTATCCCTTGTGGAGGGCTGGAAATAGGGTATTTATAGTCTTCCTTGGATGGTTGTTATGTCAATCATGCCCTTGTTGAACATGAAGGGCCTTCGTCCTTGTTTGAGGGCCTTTAGGTCTTTTCCAACCTATGTACTATTTCAGGTGGCACTAGCTCTAGCTCCTAAGGATAAGTTGACACACGGGAGGTGTACACTAGCCTAGCGCGCCTGAAAAGGTGGTACTGGCGGTGATATGCATCATTAATGCGGAGGCATGCTACCTGCCAAAGCATTCAATGCGGTAGAGAGGCTGTCGTATCTGCTCGACCTCCATAGTTGAGGTAAATACTTGCTTGTGAGTCTTCTGCATAAGCCCTGATCAATAAGATAGACCTTAGTCATTGGCAAGTATTTTCTAAGTTGAGTGCTGAATATAGTTACCTCGACCGTGGTCCACTGGGCAGTGATCTTCGAAATCGGCCAATAACATAGCTGGCTTGTACTGAGTTGGGCCTGGTGGGAAATTGGGCTGTCTAGTCGAGAATTATTGAGTTGGGCCCATTGCGCCTTCCTATATCTTTAGTCCCCCCACTTCTGAGTCCTGATCAAGGCAATCAACGAGAAGGAATAAGGAGTAGCTAATCCATGGTAACTAAATACACTCGACGAGGGGTCTGGCTTGTTGATGGTGTTATGATTCCAGAGGTCGACCAGGGTTTTGAAAGTTTATTGGTGTTTCAGTACATTAAATACATATGTTACATCGGGTCATGCGAAGCGTCAAGTGATGGCTACATAATAATTGCAGTCATTTGGGCTGCTGCGCGCTGAGGCCTTTAAATATACGCGGTGAAAATCCTTATTTTCACTTTTTGCAGCATTCTGTGAGGTCAAGTCAGCTATTTCTCTGTGTTTATAGCTCATTGCACTCCGATTTAAACTTTCAAACCGTGTAAGTTTTTCAAAGTCCTTTCGAGCAAGTTATTACTTTGTTGCATCTCGATCATTCAGCTTTATCTAACATGTTAAGAGTATTTGGGATGAGGGTAGCCAAGGGAGTGACAGTGAGGCGATTAGGTCAGATCGAGGTCTGACTAGGGAGGGTGACTCGACTAGTAAGTCCAATAGTTCCTCTAATGGTAGTTCGACCTCCAGTAGTTCTAGCGATGATTGCGGTGCCATTAGGGGTGGTGCTGGGCCGAGTCGACCACCCATCTTTCATAGTCGGCCATTCACCCCTGGCAATTATAGTGAGATCCACTCAAAGGTAACTGAGGAGGATTTCAACCCAGTTAGGCGATTGTACCATATCTCTGAGGAGTTGAATTAACAGTTCTGGGGCCTGATGATAGGATACATCAATCTCATTCTGGTTGTATAACTCTATTCGAGGAAGCCTTTAGGTGTGGGCTTAGGCTTCCTCTTGCCCACTCAATAGTCAACCCGTTGATAGGTCTGCAAGTGTGTATAACCTAATTGTTGCCCAATTGTTTCTCGACTTTATATTGTTTCTTCATTTTGATGCATATACATGACCAAACCCCTTTGTTTGCTAACTTTTTGAACCTCTTCCACCTTCCCATGTCCTAAACGTTGGGTAGCATTGATGAGTCGGGCTTCTATTATCTCACCACCCATTCTCGTCGAAAATTCTTAGTAACCCCTTCGTCGTCCCACGGTCAAGAGTGGAAAAAAATGATACTTTTTTATTCAGGCACATGGGGTTTTAACATTCCTAGGGGTTAGTTGATAGGCCATGCCGAGATGTCAAGTAACAAGACCCCAACCTGGCCCAATACTTTCGTTCGGGATTTAGTTCAGTTTGGCTAGATAGAGGCCTCGGGGTATATCAAGGAGAAAACATGGTGTTGGCGGGCTTATCGCCTGCTCGGTTAGATTTACCAGCTGGCGCTTGACTAGGTAGATTTCGGTGGCTTTTCAATTGCTTCATATCATCTTTTTGGTCAAGACTGACTTATTTTTTCTCATTGTCTTGCAAATTGAGAAGAAATCATGAACCAAACTCAAGCACAAGTACTGGCCCAACTTCAAAGGAACTAGGAACACTGCCAAGGGACAGCTCATTAAGAGGTTGCTGCGTAGGCTGCTTTACAGCCTCTGGCCGCATTATCTGCTCCCACTGCTTTATCAGTTCGACCAACTTCAACTGCGACCAACAATCTTGCTACTCAATAGAAGAGGCCATCCACTAAGTAGACAGGACCAGCACATAAGAGAACTGCCGCTGACAAAGGCAAAGGTAAAGCTGGAACCCTCAACCAACCGACTAGCTATGACCTCTTGGGGTGGGGAGAAGAGGACCAACTATTTTAGCTGCCCAAGCTACCGTCACCCCATTTCGGCACTGAGGGCACCATGGCTATTCACATTCCTTGTCGATGTTGATGATGGGGTTGACTAGGGCTGCGCCCCTAAAGGTGATGATGGCTGGACTATTCACGTTCGACCAGAAAAATTCATGGATCTGAGATAGGATACAGCGTTGAGGGCCCTGGCATATCATTCAAACATGACAAGTGTGTAGTCGAATACCTTTCACTTGTCAAATAGCTCGTTTCTCTTTCATTTTTCTTTATTTTGATCGACTAAGGTTGTTTCCCTCGCAGGTTAGCTAGTTAGGCTACCATTTTTATAGGAGGTTGGAGCTAGCCCTCAATGAACGTGACCAACTCTGGAAGAGGCAGAGAGCTTTAGAAACGCAAAAGGCTCAGCTCAAGTCTGCACAATCGAGAATCGAGCAACTAGATGCGCAGCTTGGGGAAACGAATGAACAACTCGAGCTTAAGGACAGCCAGCTTATAACTGCAATGTCTGTGAATAGCAGAATAGACGAGCTACTATTGAAGGCCGCCCTGTTTGATGCACAACACAGCTACGATTCTGGTCGAACATAAGGGTATAATACCGAGATGCAATACACTTGAGACTAACTTTTTAAGATGTTGTCGCTAATGCGATGAGAGGTTGTGCATCAGTTCATGTTGTGTTCGGCGTTCCAAGACACCAGCGTCATCTTTTCCCTCGATGACATAAAAGATGATTCTAAGAAAGTGCTCAAGCAGCTGGAATACCTGGGCTATCAAATCCGCCCTAAGGATAGGGAATGCCTCAGCCCGATGCTGAATGAACAGCTCGAGATGTATCCCGAACCCAATGAGAATACTCCAGAGGAAGGAACTATTGTTGCTCTTATGGTTGAGCTTGTCGCTGATCACTTAAGGCGGCTTGCCAACGTGACCAAGGAATTTACTTTCGCCAATAACTTTGCGTTCGATACCTAGGATTGCAAGGTCAACACAGCTAATTTCCTTCCTCCACGTAGGTGCACATTTCTCATCGATGAGGTGGGGCCTTCCCGATCAGCCTTTACAATTTAGTCAGCCCTCGACGTGGTGCCCGAGTAGGAAGTCGAGGCTGCTACAATTGTTTCCATCCCCTCGAGTAATGAGCTTGATCATGCAATCAATGAGGACGTAGGAGCTGCGCGAGCCAAAGTCTTTGGATCGAGTTGAGCTCTTACTCTGTTTTATTTTTCCTTTCATGTTTTGGTCAACTTGCAAGGCGCTTGCTTTTAATTTTCTTTGTAATCTGATCATTGGAACATAATGAAAGGTACTTTTCGCTCATCAATGTGTTCTTGAGTTTATTTTGCTTTTAACGCTTTCTTTTTTGCCGAATGCCGATTGTTAATAACCAACAACATAAGTAATTCGACCTCAAATAAGAAATCATATCATATGGTGCCTTAATGAGGGAATTTAAGCAAGTCCACAGTCAATTTAGATGTCGATTGACATAGAAATAATGGAATTGATCCAATATATTTGTATCATCTAAACTGTTTTAAAAAGGGCATTGTGATATTGTCTTTTGTTGATGTTGAGATCGACTTAGACTATTTCCTTTGTGATCAAACGAACAATCTTGGTGATCGATTTTGTTAACTTATTATTTTTCTCAAACATTATCTCCGACTACAAGGTTAAGTTTTCAATTTGAGTACGTGCATCGATTTGGGCATGAAGCTATAATTTGTTGTTATAAGAGATTTCTGGTCAACAGTGAGGTCGACATTAAACGATCAACTCGTTCCTTGGCTTGGGCCAAAAAGCCTTGGTCTGCAGTTTGAAACCGACGCTAGGTCAACCTCATGGTCGACTACAAACGATTAATTTGTTTGTTAACTTGGGCTGAAAAGCTTTTGATTTTGCAGTTTAAAACCCGCGCTAGGTCGACTGCAGGGCCGACTTTAAATGATCAATTCATTTGTTAACTTGGGCTAAAGAGCCTTTGATTTTGCAGTTCAAAACTGGCGCTAGGTCAATTGCAGGGTTGACTTTAAACAATCAATTTGTTTGTTAATCTAGTCTAAAAAACCTTAATTGTTGGCACGAACATGTAGCTGTAGAATCATTAGCAGTTTTTATTGATTGGCAATGATACTTTAGTACTGTCAGGGGTAGACTTCAAGTCTCTTTACACATAATTTTTTTTCAAATTCACCATATTCCATGGTCGAGGGAGCTCGTTTCTAGTCATGTTTGCAAGTCGGTATGCGTTGTGCTTGGCTACTTTGACCATTGAGTAAGAGCCTTCCTATTTTGGATCTAGTTTGCCCATATTATTCGATACTTCGACTTTCTTGAGAACAAGTTCCCCTACTTTGAAGCTTTGTAGTCGTACTCCTTTGTTGTAATGCTGTGCTATCTTCGGCCTATATTGTTGTGTTGTTGTGTACGCTTGCTGACGCAACTCGTCAATTGTCTCGAGGTTGAATTCTCTTTCGAAATCATTTCTAATCGGGTTGTAGTGAATTATTCGAGTAGTGTGTTGTATCAATTTTTTTGGGATGATTGTTTTTGACTCATAAACTAGATTGTTGGGATTATGACCTATTGCTATTTGAGGAGTGGTTCTGTATGCCCAAAGTACCCCGGGGAGGTCGTCTGCCCAGCTCACTCCGGTTTATTCCAGTTGGGCCTTGAGATGGTCTAGGAAAATTCTGTTCGTGACTTTCGTTTGATAATTAGCTTGTGGGTTTCCAACTGAGGTGAAGTGTTATTGAATCCCGAGGCTCTTGCACCAGCTCCTCGTGCTCCTGCTCTGGAACTATGTCCCATTATCTGATATCAACACTTTAGGCAAACCAAAATGACAGATAATATTTTTCCATACAAAAACTCTTGATGGTCGCGTCAGTTATCTTAAGGACTGCTTCTGCTTCCACCTACATGGTAAATTATTTGACTGCAATGATCATAAACTTCTGTTTACCTGTGGTCTTCGAAAAAGAGCCGACTATATCTACCCCCATTGGTCGAAAGGCCATGTGATCTGAACACGCACCAACTCAACCATTGATCGATGTGGTATGTTCGAGTAAACCTGGCAAGATGGGCATTTCCTGGCTATGTCGATGGCATCCTTCAGCAAACTTAGCCAAAAATACCAGTATCTGATGACTTTGTGGGCTAGGAATCATCTTCCAGAGTGATTGCCACAAATGCCTGAGTGGACCTCATATAAGACCTTGTGAGCCTATACTGGTGTCAAACATCTCAATGGTGGTTCAAAAATCAATCACTTGTGAAGCTGACTATGTTCGTCGATGACTAACTTGGCCGCTTCACCCTTGAGCCTGCGCGTTTGGCCTTTATCTTTTGGGACTTCCCCCTTCCCCTTAAATAAGCTTTATGTTTATCCTGCCAAAAGGGGGTTGTTTCTTCGATCTGCCCCACCAGGTTCTGGTTGGGAACGCCTATGGTGGGTTTTTTGGTGACCAGAAATGTGATTGTTCTATCTCTGGTTCCCCTTATCGGGCTCGCAAATTTTGACATAGTGTTAGCTTGTTCGTTCTCTAATGAAGGACTTAGCTGAGAATGAATTTCTTGAACTGCTGTTGTGTTCTCTTCACCTTGGCTAACTACGTATTCATTGTGGTCTCTTTAGCTTTAAATTTTCCGTCGACCTATTCTACAACCATCTGGGAATTAGTAATGGCCACCAATTGTTCGACTCCGTTATCGACCGCCATCCTCATGCCAGCAAGAAAGGCATCATATTTTGCTTTGTTGTTCATTACAGAGTAGTTAAGTTTAATTGCAAAGTCGTATTCTTCGGCTTGTGGAGAGTATAAGGAGATACTAATTCCTCTTCCTAAGGAAGTCGCTGAATCATCCACATGCAATGTCAACAATAGGGAATCTTGGTCGAGACTGGACGTAACATCTCAACTTCCTAGCTGCAGTGACCAGAGCAAGGGCAAATTTTTTAATCTCTAGATATTTATGCTCGGGGCCTTGTAATGCTTTGCTGCAGTAGTACACAAGTCGACAGGTACTATTTTTGGTTGAGACTAAGATTGAACTAATTCCTACCAATGAGACCACCAAATACATGTACAGAACTTCTCCAACCTTAGGTTTGGCTAACATCGGGGGCGTTGAAAGATATTACTTTAATTCGACCAAGGCCTGGTCCCATTGCTCCGTACATTGAAAACCTGATTTCCTTGCATTTCTTAGGATCTTGAAAAAAAAGTAAGCTTTTGGCAGCTAGTCAGGCAATGAATCGCCCTAGCGTTATGATTCTTCCGACCAAGCACTGGATGTCCCTGACTATTCGAGGATGCACAATGTCCAGAATGGCTTGGATTTTTTGTGGGTTTGCTTCAATACCTCTTTGGCTAACCATATAACCTAAATTTTCCTCCCCTTACTCCAAATGTGCACTTGTTAAGGTTGAGCTTAATACCAAATGCTCTTAATATTGAGAATGTATGGTTGAGGTCGATTAAGTTATTTTGCTCTTTTTTCTGTTCTGACAATAATGTAGTCAATATAGACCTCCATGGTCCTCCTGATGTTATTTTTGAACATAAAGTTTACGAGTCTCTAATAAGTTGCACCTACATTTTTTAGCCCAAATGGGATGATCAAAAAATAATATACTCAATTGGGGACGACGAAAAAGCTCTTATCTCTGTCCTCGGGTGCCATGAAAATTTGGTAGTAACCTTGAAATGCATCTATCATACTCAAAAAATCACAACCAGCAGCAGAATCTACTAGTAAATCTATACGAGGCATGGGGTAAGGATCTTTAGAGTAAGCTTTATTCAAATCAGTGAAATCGTTACACATTCTCTACTTTCCGTCATTTTTAGGGATAAGGACTACATACAAAGCCAACTTGGATATTGAATTTCTACAATGTATCCTCCCTCTAAAAGCTTGTTGACCTCATCTTCGATGATTTGGCATTATTTCGCATTGAAGGTTCTCATCTTTTACTTCACTGGTTTGAACAAGGGGTCTACGTTCAGGATGTGGACTATGATACTAGGGTCGATTCCCTGGACGTCGGAGGCCTTCTATGCAAAAATGGTAATATTCCTTCTGAGGAAATTGACCATGAGGCATTCCATGCTACTATCTATATCAGTGCTAATTCTAGGGGTCTTGTCGGGGTTCTTTAGTTCCAGCTCGATGGTTTTGAACTCCCCAATAGGCTTGACCTAATCTCTTCCAGCTTCCTGTCCCTCATCAGGTTTCACTACTAGAGTGTCTCACGAGGGTTTTAGTTTTAGTTGAGCTTTCTGTTCATTTGCCTCAATAGAAATAGTATAGTATCGCTAAGCTTCTTTCATCTTGCATAGAAGTTCGTCTGTCCCAACAGCAGTTGGAAACTTGACCTTTATATGATAGGTTGAGACAATGGCCTGAAATTCGTTAAGTGTTGGTCGACCGATAATAGCATTGTAAGCAAATGGTGCGTCGATGACCAGATAGTTAACCATGAGAGTTCTCCACCGAATGGCTTCCCTAAATGATGTGGACATGTTTATAAATCCTTTGAAGATGATCTTCGATCCCCCGAATCCGACTAATAGGGTGTGGAAAGGATCAAATTTCAACTTGCCCATGTCCATTCTCTTCAAGGTCGACAAGAAAATGATGTTCACAGAACTCCCGTTGTCAACCAATATCTTCCTGACTTCAAAATTCAACAGATACTACCAAGGGGCAATCCAACTTGTTGTCAGCCCTTTGATCCTCGATGTAGGAGAGGTCCACGTCAAAGAAAGAGATTAGCTTCGCACTGGTCGAGAACTAGAAGATTGTTTTGACCAAGAAGGATTTTGTTGATTCTAGTCTTCGTTGGTTCTGACTTATGGCTGTCTTCGAGTCCCCACCAGTTGCGCCTCCCGTGATAGTATCAATTACTCCTCTGATGGGTGGGCAGGGATCATGGGTAAGTCTCTTTTCCTTATCTTATTTCCTCGGGTTAACCGACCCATCGCTACGGGGAGTCTAGTTGGTTACGCCCATTTCTTATCAGGCTCTCTCATGGACAAGCTTTTTCACATGGCCTTGTTGAATCAGTATTTTGATCTCATTGTAGAGGTTGAAACAATCCTTCGTATCATGTCCCTTCTGCCTATGAAAGTGGAAGTATTTCTTGGACCTTTTCATGGCTTCTATTCTGTTAACTTTCTGGATTGCTTGAGGAGGTTGTCGTGCTGGATGGCGAATAGTATCTTCTTTCTTACAGCATTGAGCGCAGTGTAGTTGTGGAAATGTTTGATCAGAGACCGATGACTATCTTTGTGCTTGCGGTTTTTTTTCTCTTTGGACTTCTTCTTGTCGGAATCAGGATTGCCGTATTTATGCTTATTTATATCTTCTTGAGTCATGTACCTCTCTGTGAGGCCGTGCAATTCTTCCATGGTTCTTGGTCGCTCCCTAATCAAAGTATTAGCGTATCTTTATATCGAAGGCTAAGGAAAAACACATCAATTAGAAATTTGATTCGAGGGTTGTCGATCTTCATAATGTCAGTGTTGAACTTCGTGAAAAAGTCATGGAGCTACTCTCTCTTATTCTATTTAACAGTATGCAAATGGGTATGGGAGAGCTTCACTTTCCTCTGATTAGCGAACTAGTGAAGGAACTTATTGCATAGTTGGTCGTATAAGAAGATCGACGCTGGTTCCAACTTAACAAACCAATCGAGCGTAATTCCTTAGAATGTAGTGACTAGCATCTTGACATAGATGTACTCGTTGTGTCCATGCAGCTGCATCATGTGCTCGAACTGTAACAGATGCTCGTTTGGGTCCAACGAGCTATCATACCTTGGCAATCCGGTTGGAAATTTGGCATCGATAGCGATTCGCTCGTTAATTATCTCTTGTACGAATGGTGACTCCCTTTCTCGATGAAATCAAAGAGTTCCATCATGATGTAGGTTCCTCTCAGAGTTCCTCTTTGAGATTTCATCGAGATGTCAGTGCAGCTGCTGCACCTGGTGGGACACTTCTTCCCATTCTTCTTGATCAACCTAGGATAAATTCCTATTTGCCTGAGGCCTTGGACGCTCGACCCTATCACGCTGTAGGGCTCGATGGGGTCGAGCGAGGTGGTCGACTGAGTTAGCAACTTTTTTTCTATAGGTTAAGGCGGGGCTTCTCCTTTGGGAACCGCCCTAGGCTGTTTTCTCTCCACGAGGGGGACGTCTCATTTTTGGTCGGCCCCATTCGTCTCTTAGGGGCCTCTCTTCTCGTTGAGTATGGTGGGGAATGGCACTGGCAACTGGGCCAGGTTGATCCTGATGCTTGTTGAAGGCAGCTGACAGTTGAGTAGAGATTTGAGCAGATATCTGCTCGCTTTTTCGCTATATAAGCTAGGACATGGTCAAGGTGACCACTTGTTTTGGCTGGACGCTAGGTCCCACCACGTCTGGTTCTTGTTGGGGTCAGGAGGAGGGATTGGGATCTTCTACTCTCCTTCCTTTCAGAAATGGCTCGCCTTGTGTTCACCATTTTTCTCTATTATGGACTCAATTTCCTATAGATGACGCCAAAATGATAAGGGTATAAATCGTCTAGGAGTGTATTGGGGTAAATTTTAATTCAATCGACCGAGTGGGAGATCAATGGAAGTGCTTTGTTATATAACGGGGTCGAGTCCTACAACTAATAGCAAACGTCAGGCTAACCGAAGGGCCCTTGGCTAAGGCACTCTGACGCTTAAGTTAGTATAATTGACTTGAAGATAAAGCAGCTAAGTGAGGGCTTTTTGGTGGTAAGAATGGCATCCCTTGTGGAGGGCTGGAAATGGGATATTTATAGTCTTCCTTGGATGGTTGTTATGTTGATCATGCCTTTGTTGCACATAAAGGGCCTTTGTCCTTGTTTGAGGGCTTGTAGGTCTTCTCCAACCTATGTACTATTCTAGGTGGTGGTAGCTCTAACTCCTAACACAGGAGACATGCATGCACTAGCCTAGCGTGCCTAAAAAAGTGGTACCAACGATGGCATGCCCCATTAATGCAGAGGCATGCTGCCTGCCAGAGCATTCAATGCGGCAGAGAGGCTGTCCCATTTGCTCGACCTCTATGGTCAAGGTAGATACTTGCTTGTGAGTCTTTTACGTAAGCCCTGATCGACAGGATAGCCCTTAGTCATTGGTAAATATCTTCCAAGTCGAGTGCTGAATATAGCCACCTCGACCGTGGTTGATCGTAGTCTGGTCGACAAGGCAGTGGTCTTCGAAGCTAGCCGACGGAATGTCTGGCTCGTATTGAGTCAAGTCTAGAGGGCAATTGGGCTGTCTGGTCAAGAATTATTAGGTTGGGCCCGTTAGGCCTTCCTATATCAGATACCTTTGTGGATTAGTGATAGACATGCGGGTATTTGGAATCTATTCACCGATGTTTATGAGGAGACTGGCAATTAGAACACAAAGGCCTTGATTAAAAGTGTGAAGGGATCCTCTAAATATCGAGAAAGGACTATAAAATTATTGAACCAATTTGGGAAATATTAATAAGAACCAAACTAATCTATTAAATGTCAAACTGAGATACCTTGCTCACATAAACTACTTAACTCATTGTGAGGGCCTATACTCTATTTATGGTTGAGCTAAATTAAGGATACCTGTAGTTAGAGGTTCGAGGAAAAGATACATTAAAAATTAACTCCTACCACATAATATGGGTACCATGAGTTGAAAAGATGTCATCCAGAGTGATCAATGCTCCTATGGTATTTACTGACATGATGCTCTTGTGGTTCACTGATAAACGGAACTAAGATAGTAGAACATGGATAGAATTAGGGAGGTATTTGGATAGAATCTGACTCTAGTGAAACGATACTTTGTGGGTTAGTGATAAACGCAACTAAATTAGTAACTCTAAAAGTATCGTAAAAGACCTTATGGGAAGCACTTTGGGTAATTTCTTTGATTTCATTTGTGGAAGTTTTACGAAAATATTGGCAACTAGAACATAAGGACATCGATTGAAATGCGAAAAAGTCTTTAGAGCATCGAGAAACGACCATGTATCATTGATAGGGACTTATGGGACATGAATAAGAACTAAACAAGCCTCATTGACTATGAGATCATAGTACTTTGCCCCACGCACACTACTTGGCTCAATGTAAGGGTGTATAGTTTATTTAAGATTGAACCAAGTTGAGAATGCTTTTAGTTAGAAGTTGGTGGAAATAGTATACTGGAAATTACCTCTTATTCATAGTATAGGTATTATGGACTAAAATAATATCATTTGGGTGATTAGGATCTTACAACATTTGTGGATATGATATACAAGATGTTTTGATTTATTGGATTAGTTTCTGACGAGTCTATTAAAGGCATTTGGTGAATTTGGAATCGAGAGAAGAGCCATACTACGTTTACACTTAGCATTATGAACACCTACAGTAATACCAATAATGTGTTAAGTTAATAATATTAGTATCAATTAGGAAAAAAGGTACATTTAAATATGTGTAACACCATGAAGGAACATCAGGGCAATCCTACTAAAATCAAAGTTACAGTCAATCAGAAATAGCAAAAGTGACCCTACTAAAACCAAGATTTTTAGACAAGTGAAAATGGACAAGAGATACGTTAGAAATACAAAATCCTTTAGGTTCTGGCCGTTAATATTACAGGTGTATTCAAGATTTTTTCTAGGTAGTGGATATGTACTTAAATGAGAAGAATTGGTAATCTTAATACATGGGGAAAGGTATAAAGAGGATTAGCTTGTGCGAATTATTATTCCTCTTATAGAATGTACATAATTGTTCTATGCATCTATGCTCTCACAAAAAATTAGATTATAGTAAAGGGATCATAAATACGCCAAGAGCAATTGAATCCTAAGAGCAGAATTATCCTATTAAGGATATATGACTTGTCACTTTAGGTTACCTCACTAATATAAAATCACTCTTGTGGTCTCATAGAATTTCTTGGAAAATATGGAATATAGTATGTTATCTAAGTATAAACATCCGAATCAAAAGAACAAAAGGAATAAAATCATGTATTCAAGTTGCAAATGTGAAGTTCTATTTGGAGTTGAGATATTGTGATACACATGATTCCTTAAGAGGAAATAGAATTTGATCATACCAAAGTCGGAGCCACAATAAGTTGAAGAAGATTGAAGAATATGCCAGGAATAAAAGTTTCTTAGACTTTGACCATTCGTGTCGAATATGATCTTCCTAAGGTCGTAGATCCGCTGCTTGAGATTTTGAAAAAGGGCTAATCTTTGAATAAATAGAGATGTGTAGAAAATTTCAAGAATTAAAGAGATGGATTAATCTTGGTGCTAGTTTGACCCTTCTTTGGGAAACTTAAGAAAATATAAAATGTGCCTATGCCCTGAAAGGAATATGGGATCATGAGGGAATGATCTCTCACACTTTGGGAAGCTCAATAGGAACATAAGGTCTTGTCAGATATGGGATATGGAAGGTAACTCCAAACATATGATGAAATATGAAATGTTCAAGTAGGAGTAAGTAAATGAAGAAACTCACGACAATAACTCCAATGCAGAGAGTTTCCACTTCTGTATGACAAAATAAGAGTCACTTGAGATTACAGAAAAGAATATGTGGAACCAATTAAATTAAAAGAGATAGGAGTTTGCAACAAAATTATCCTTGGGTTTAGTCAGACAATAAGTGATGACACTACAAGATCTTTCATAATACAGATGAGAATCTGAGGACCAGATTCTTTTAAGGGGGGAGATTTGTAACACCCCAAATTTTAAGATCCTAAAATAGAATAAAATATGAAATCGATAAGTTTGGATAGATTAATTTTGGGATAGATTTAATTAAAATCTAGGAATAAATATTGACAATTGAGGGATTAAATTGTAAAGGAGAAAAGGACTTGATTATCTAAAATTATAAAATTTAGGGGGTCAATGTGAGCGAATTAAAAGTTTAAGGACTTCAAAATAATTAAATTTAGGACCTAATTGCCCAGAAACAGAAATGTTAGGGGTTAATGTGTAAGAAATAAAAGTTGTAGGACTTAATTGAAACCTAGGGACCAAACTGAAGAAGGTGAAAATCTTCAGGGGGAAAATTTAAGTTAGTTTAAAACCTTTGGGGTTTAATTGAAAAACCTGGAAAAATACTTCTATACATATACTAAAGGATGGATTTTTATTAAATTCTCAAAACATACCCCAAATCACCCTAACGGAAAATTATTGGAGAACGGCCACAAAACTCAAAACTAAAACCATGGTTAGCTTCTTATAGCTAAGAAGAACACAATCATACCAAGAATGACAAAAAACAACCATTGAATTCACCGAAAAATGAAGATCGACGGTGAAGAAACGGTAGAGGGGGGCGATTTCCCCGTTTTGGCGGCGGAACGAGGCTGGGCTTGGAAGGGTTCTACTCGAAATTGGATGGGTAAGCAACGGGTGGTGTTAATTGGGTAAAACAACGAGTGACGGTGGAAGAATTGGATGCAGAGGCGTCTGGTGGTGCGAGGGTTTCATAGTAGTCTTGATCGGTCAAATGACAGTCAAAACGATGGAGATTCTCAAAATTGACTTGGCGCTTTTGCTTGCCCCGTGGAGATGCATAGGTTCATGGTGGCAGTTCTCATCTCCAGTGGCATGGCAGCTTCGACGGATTTTGGGCAGAATACCTAAATTTTAGTTCTAGACTCGTCTGGGCGAAATTTAGGATGTGGATTCACTCCTGCTTGCAAGATTTATGTAAATCTCATACCAAGCTTTAATTTTGATTGATTTTCATGATTCGAGTTAACTGCTTGATTGAATTAAAACTAGTAATTATAATTTAATCTAAGTTGAGCATAAGATTTTAATTTAATAATTTAAGGAATATCGATTTAATTTTTGGCCTCAAGACTTGATACTGCGACATGTTATGATGAAAGTAGGATTGCATGACTTAAGCACGCAAAAGATATACCGAGTTTAGAGTTTTTGAATTATAAAAGTAAGAATGATTGGATTCAATCTAGTAAAGTTGTGCAACCTTAAAATACCATGTATTTGAGGGTGAGGGTTATTTGGGATTAGATTTAATGAGACTTGGATTCTATGACAACATATGTTACTAAATATTGACCTAAAAGAAACCCTAATAATGTCAAGAGTTAAAGGAAATCATGTAGTAATCTTCTTATCAAGTCCTTAGGTTAAGGACCACTAACTTTAATTATATTAGCCATTTAAAAGTGAACTAGAGATTGAAGGATTTATGTCCATATAACTTTGAGCTTGATAAAGACACCAACTGTATTTATAATTAAGAATTAGAGGATTAATAGAATGGTAACTTGGAATGGCTAATGGGAATGGGCATTTCTAATTTTAAATTGTACCAATCATGAGTTAAAAATAGACTTAGAAATGGCATTCTCTCCTCATTTCTACATACTAAATGTTAAGACAAAAGAATTTGTAGAAAATTGATAAAAGAGAAAAGGTGTAAATGAAAAACAAATACATATTCTACTTGGCACCTGACAGAGTCCCACTTGTGACCCTTTTCTTTAATTCATTGACAAGTCACATTAAACCCTCACATCTAATATGCCAACACACCCAACCCCCCAATCCCTCCTATGCTCCCTCCCTCCCCCCATGCCCAACCCCAAACAAAGGGGGAAAAAAAAAAGAAAAGAAACCCACCTTGTACCAAATTGTGATTGCCATTGTAGACATATCAATTTTTGCCCAATTGAAGAGTGACATGAATAAAATAAAATGCTAGTTTTTAATTCAAAATTTTCTATTTATCTTGGAATTTATTAAATTTAATTTCAAAAGTAAATAGTTAATTTTAATTAATACTCTAGTATTTATTTTATGCTCAAATCAAATATTAATAAGTATCAAAGACAAAATGTCCATCCTTAGACCAATCAAATCAAAGATATTTGATACTATATCTTGATATTTGATATTATCTTATCAAAAAGATAACCCTAAAAGAAGTTCAAGTCAATCTCAAAGTCTCCCACCAAGCATCTATATAAAGGGGGAGGCCAAGGCTCATTCAACACACAACACAAATTCCAGCAAGTGAGAGGAGCTTTGAAGGAGTCTAGCAATTCTCTCAATTAAATTCAAGGAGATCCATGTCATTTAAGGCGTTGTTCGCGGAACTCATATATTTGGGTGTTTAATTCGAGATTAGGATGAGGAGCCTTCGAATTGGCGTTATTTTTTTCCAAATCAAATTTAAGGAGATCCATAATGTTCAAAGTGTTCTTCACAAAGTTCATTAAATTCACGATCACATTTGGAATGGAAGAATCAGAGGATTATATTAAAGATTGAATCCACAGTTGATTGATAATTTTCAATCTTATTTTATTTATATGAATTTTTTGTCTTGTAATTTTATTTATTACAAACAAAGAAATTTGTAGCTTACAAATTTTGGCACACGCAGTGGGACAATTTCAACCTCTCATCTCTTTCTTTCATCAAGATTGAAGTATCAAATAGCCACCAACAAGATTGCAACACTAAAAATTGCTACCTTAAATTCCTCAAGTGCTGGAGTAAAAAGTGTTGGTGTCATCACAAGAAGTATGTTTAAGAAGTTGCAATCATCTTCGGAGGTGGCTCATTCGCTTGCTGTGGACAAGATGTTGCCACATTTTATTAATATAAATGAAGATCGTGGAGACTCAAAAGAAGAATCTGCATCATCCATTCCCCACTTAACATCAAATTCCTCAAACACGGCGATGGTGATGGTGACAAGTGCTACAACCTTGGATGAACAAATTTCAAATTTGACAAGGGCCATTGAAGGACTCACGAAACATGTTCGAGAGCGAGACTTTCAAAACTCCAAATTAATGAGCAAAGTGGGCAATCTTGATGCCAGCTTCATGATGGAGAAACAAATTAAGGCTCAAGATGAAGGCGAAACATCCACAAGGAGACAATCAACCAAAAATGATGAAATTGCAACAAAAGAACTAAAAGTTTCCACGGGATTAATTCCCATCGACCTACTGAAAGAGTTTATCATGGAGACTATCAAAGACAAGCTTGATGGAAGCTCTAAGTCGTCTATGACTTACTCCAAGCCATATATTCAAAGGATTGATAACTTGAGGATGTCGATCGATTACCAAACCCCAAAGTTTCAGCAATTTGATGGCAAGGGCAACCCAAAGCAGCACGTGGCTCATTTCATTGAGACTTTTAATAATGCTGGGACATATGGAGATCGTCTAGTCAAGAATTTGTTCGATCATTAAAGGACGATGCTTTTAATTAGTATATTGACTTGGAGGCAGGCTCCATTGATAGTTGGGAGCAACTGGAACAAGAATTCCTTAATTATTTCTACAGAACTCGAAGGACAATCAGTTTGATTGAACTTATCAACTCTCGCTAGTGGAAAGAAGAACATGTGATTGATTACATAAATCGCTGGAGAAATTTGAGCCTTAATTGCAAACACCAATTGTTGGAGGCTTCAACAATTAAGATGTGTATCCAAGGAATGCATTAGAGTCTTTGCTACATACTTCAAGGAATCGAACCAAAAACCTTTGAAGATTTGACAATGCATGCATATAATATTGAAATGAGCATAAATTTTGATGAACAAGAAGACTCAAGTGATGCCGATGATAATGAAGATGTTGGGGGCAATTAATTTTCGTCTCCAAATTCTAAATGCTCCTTGATATGAGCTTAAACTGTCAATAATGTTCCCAAATAAGAGCATAACTATTTAAATTTCTCAAGTCTTCATGTCTCCAAATCCATGACTCAAGTCTCCAAGTCTTCAAATTCAATAATCAAATCTTCAAGTCTCCAAATTCAAACTCAAGTCTTCAAGTCTTCAAATATAAGTCTCCAAGTATTCAAGTCAAAGCTCAAGTTTCGAAGTCTTCAAATTCAAAACTCAAGTTTGCAAATTTCTAAATCCACAACCCAAGTTTTCAAGTCTTCAAATTCAATACTCAAGTCTCCATATGTCCAAATTCAAGACTCAAGTCTTCAAGTTTCAAAATCAAAGACTCAAATCTCCAAGTCTTCATGTCCAAATCTCAAGTCTTCAAATTCCAAATGCTCCTAGATATGAGCATAAACTATCTAAAATTTTTAAATTAAAGTTTTCCGATGTGCTCCTTGATAGAAGCTTAAACTATCAATATGGCTCCTAAATACGAGCATAAATTATCTAAATATTCAAAGTCTCCCCATATGCTCCTTGATATGAGTTTAAACTTTCAATAAGGCTCATTCGTACGAGCATAAACTATCTAAATGTTCAAATTCTCCTCATGTACTCCTTAATAAGAGTGTAAACTGTCTATTAAGTCAAACTCAAGTAAACTCTTTGACATGAGTATAAATTGTCAATCAAATGTAAGACTCCTTGACACGAGTATAAAATGTCTATTCAAATTAAATATGCTCCTTGACGCAGGAGCTTAAACTACATGTTACTCCTGGCCCACCTGAGTATAAATTGTGTATTACACACCCATCAAAAGGATATTTACTTTGAATTACATTACGACTTGACCCTTTTATTGGGCACCATAGCTCGAGGAATGCTTCGAGGATGTTCTTATTGTAGATGCATATAAAAAATGGGAAGAAAAGAAAGAAAACTTTTCAAATACTTCAAGCCTTGTCTCTTGCGTGGATAATTGGCACATCTTTCGCCAAGTCTTGAAGTGGGGGCATTTGTAAACATATCAATTTTTGCCCAATTGAAGAGTGACACGCATAAATAATATGCTAGTTTTTAATTCAAAGTTTTCTATTTATCTTGGAATTTATTAAATTTAATTCCAAAAGTAAATAGTTAATTTTAATTAATACTCTAGTATTTATTTTATGCACAAATCAAATATTGATAAGTACCAAAGATAAAGTGTCCGTGCCTATGGACCAATCAAATCAAAGATATTTGATACTATATCTTGATATTTGATATTATCTCTTGATATTTGGTATCATCTTATCAAAGAGATAACCCTAAAAGAAGTTCAAGTCAATCTGAAAGTCTCCCATCAAGCATCTGTATAAAAGGGGAGACCAAGGCTCATTCAACACACAATACAAATTCTAGCAAGTGAGAGGAGCTTTGAAGGAGTCCAGCATTTCTTTCAATTAAATTCAAGGAGATCCACGTCATTGAAGGCGTTCTTCGCGAAACTCATATATTATGGCGTTTGATTCAAGATTAGGATGCAGAGCCCTCGGATTGGCGTTATTTTTTTCAAATCAAATTTAAGGAGATCTATGACGTTCAAAGTGTTCTTCTTGGAGCTCATTAAATTCACAATCATATATGGAATGGAAGAATTAGAGGATTATATTAGATATTGAATCCACAGTTGATTGATAAGTTTCAATTTTATTTTATTTATATGATTTTTTTATTTTGTAATTTTATTTATTGCAGACAAAGATATTTGCGCTAACAACCATGACATTCGTTGTAAACTTAATCGAATTTTTAAACTTATAATACAACAAGCATTTTATATTTGGAGTTTAATTTTATGTTTGAGGACAATGATATTCTTTACTTTAGTAATTAGAAACTCTAGTTTGTGCTAGGTTTTTTTTTTATTTTTTATTTACACATGTAAATACCAAGAGCTTGTCAAGATTTGAATTTTAAATTTTATATTTATATATGTGCAAGCAATGTTACTGGACTACTAGATCAATCAACTACTCGACTAATTCATATTAGTTCAAGCTGCGATGAATCATATTACTTCGACATACAATGTAAATATTTTAGGAAAATTAGAAACTTCCCAAGCAAATTTCTCTAATGGCCAAATTTTAAGAAAAAAATTTACGGCCAAAAGAGGAATAGATCTAGTCTCTTTCGCAGTAAAAAGGTATAAGATATTTATATTTGAGTTTTTTTTTTAAATAATTAAATTTATGTTGGAGTTCAAGGGTAAACAAAGAGTTGTTTTACACTATCTAACAGCGTGAAATTATTTACACTACTACACATTTCAATTGAATTATACATGTTTATCCAAAAAAAAGTTGAAAATTTATCCAAATAAAGTAGTTCATAACTAATTTATTTCAAAACAACAATCAAAATTTTGAATTTTTTTGTACTTATATATATAATCGCTTTATTTTTTATTGAAGTAATTAATATCCAATTATTTTCTATTAAAAAATTATTAAATTATTAAAAAATCCAGCTACTTGATCAAACAAATTAATTTTATATTTTAATTAAATAAATTATATTCTTGACAACTTAGAATTTAAAATATATATAACTTTCAGATAATTTATATTAAATATACTTCAAAAGAAAAAAAAAATACTCAACAACCATAATTATCTTTTAATATTGTGATTTACATAAAAAATTTACAACTTATTTGTTGCTTATGTAAAAGATAGACACATATTTATGTGAAATATCAAATCATCATCACTTCCTTATTAAAGAGTTAGAAATTTAAGAAATGAATAACTTTAAGTTAATTGATATTTAACTCAATTTATCAAAATATTTAAAATTTAATTATTTCTATAATGATATTTTTCAATTTAAATATGTAAAATATTTTTAGATAAAACTGTATGTATAGAATATAACAAATAATTTAATTTGAAGAACTCATTATTAATTTAATTGTATATTATTAATTTAAAAAACTTTAGTTTTTTAGTAATATAATAATGAAGAACTCATTTCAATTGTTTTAAGTAAATTCTTATACGGGGCATATATAATTGACAAAATTGAAAACTTTCAAAAGCTTGATAAATGACAATTTAAATACCAAAGGATATCAAATTTTTATAATTTTTAGTATATTTAATTTCACAATTTTATATTTATATTATGTATATTTTTACTTATAATAATTCATAAGAGAATAAAAGAATATTTTTATATAGATTAATGGTATCAGATCAAAAAGTTTGACCAAAAGTAAGTATTTATTAAATTATTCGTACATTTTTATATCCTTATAAAAGAAACTTATGAGAGATTTATATTTATTTCAATTGAATATTAAAAAATTCACTCATTATTTTAAGATTATGTACGTAATACATGTTATTTGATAATTTTAAGAATAATAAAATAATTGTATTATATAAATAAAAATAAATAAATTTTACTTATTAGAATTATATGAAGTACTAAGAGATTTTAGTTTATTAAGAACATTGCATGTTACAAGCTATTTATTTAATTTGAGATCAAATAATAACCCAATGTAAGCTAGTTTCATAGATGAAATATAAAGAGATTATATATTTACTCTAACAAAAAATACTTAACATTTTAAAAATCTCAAGTATCATGAAAATTGTAACTGCGACTTGCAAAGTATTAAAAATCATACAAAAAAGTTTTATATTTTAAATAAATCATTGCTTATTTATCATATCAAAAAATATATATATATAAATATATCTAATTTAAAAAGCATATTGAATAAAGTGTTTTGCTCCATTTTTATTTTCTTAATTCTTTCATTCATTTTTTTAATTTTTATCATTTAATTTTTTTTATATGATATATAATTTTAGAGTTAGTAATTCTTAATATTGTACAACTTATCTAAATACAAATTATCTTCAAACATAATATCTTCATTTGAAATATTCACATTATTTTTTTTAATTAGTAATAAGTTTTTATTATTTAAATATTAAAATAATTACAATTTATTTTTTAATCATATCAAGTAAAAATAAGTAATATTATAAAATAAAAATAATTTTATTTTTGTACATCATACTAGGTGTGTGCTAATTTAAGTAAAAGAACAGTTCACTGGATCAACTCACCAGTAATAAATATTGATTTAAACATTGGATTATTTATGTTGGGCAACGATTCTTTTTTTTTTTTTTTTTTTTTTTTTGTAATTTGAAGATAGAATTTTGAATTAATTTGATGCATAACTAATAAAATATATATATCCCCGTGTTATGTCACATTATATGTGGCAAATTACATTTATATAAATAATATCTTTAAAGAAAATATTACTGTCAAAATATTTTTAGAGAGTGAAGTATAATTTGTTATGGAATTTTGTATATGTTTTATTTTATTTTATTTTTTATCACAATGTATATGGGGAGTTAGCCATGCAAGAGAAGATGTAGATCGATATGTAGAAATACAAGCGAGCCTAGTCCACTAATAAGCCTTGTGAATTAATGTCAATCTCATTCAATTCTTTGAATCATCCAAATTTAAACTCAAAACTCACAAATAAATTAAATTTATTGAGTTTGAATTCAAGATACACATTTGAAGCTCCTATTCACATGTAAGCTAATTTCAAAGCCCCCACCCACCCCTCTTTAAGCCACTCGCCGGGCGCCGTGGCCAATGCAGGTGTCTTAGCTGATTTTGGAGTGGTGGTGGGGGTCCGGGAGACTAGGGGCAGGGAAGACTAAAGATAAATAGGACAACTGATATATAGGAAATTAAACTAAGGGCATGTTAATAGAGATATTTAAGAATATATATATATATACATATATATATATTAGAAGCACAAATCAAGCAACGAATTGGCAAAACCCGAATAATGCTTGATTAGGAGAATATTTGAATAAATTTATAACTTCTTAAAACATTATATAAGATGTTAAAAAAATTATAAAATGCACGAAAAATATTTAATAATTTTTTTGAGAAAAAAACTTATAAAAATTTTATAATAAATTACAAAATCTAAAATAAGATGTTAGAATATTATAAATTTTTTTAGAAAAAGTAAGAGGGCTCTTAACTTATTTTTAAAATCTCAACAAGCTACTTTAATTTTAACTATTTTAATTATAAAATTGCTACTACTAATGTCTTATAAGTTTCTAGATATTATTTAGAGGCAACTTTGATCTAATTTTTCCACATTCAAATTTTATGCTAGTGTATTTAAGTATATTTCAGTGTTTTATGCGCTTATATTAGCTCTTGTATTTAAGCATACTTGAGTGATTTATGATTACACTTATAGTATCACCAAATATTATCTCAAAGGATTTAAGTTGTGTAGTTAGTGAAAGTTCTAGTAGCTGTTGGTGCGGTGTATGAAAATTTCTGTGATAAGCTAAGAATTAAGTAGTCGAGATGAGAGCGGAGCTCTCTATCTTTAAGACGAATTAGCCCTGCATTGGTGTTAACGGAAACTAGCTATCGTCTTTGAAAATACAACGACTAATTCAGAAGGTAGCAGAATTACAAACCATATGATCTCTTCGAACGTTAAACGTACTGACTTCTCAGGACTATGCTGAAAATGTTGTAGTATGTTGTATGACTTGTAAGATGCAATACGAGACTGATCTTTTATAGTGCCAAGGTAGCAGTCGAAAAGGTGGTCATTAATGTTGCTGCAAATTTCCAAAGCAACTATCATTAATACAGAAAGTTGGAAGGACGCAATCCAAATTCATTTGCTGGAGAAGCGTGCAGTCCAAATACATCCGCCAGAGGATTTATTCTATTGTTATCCAATTTCCATAAAGATAAGCTGACCATTAATGTCACTAATTTTCTGGATAAGCTAAAATGAATTACAGAAGTTCGAAGATTATTTCTTGTTGGGCCAGATTTAGTCCAAAAAGTTAACATTGGACTGAAGGCCCAATTTAGCCAAAGCTCAAGCCCACAACCACACCAACCCAAGCCAAGCCACACCCAAGCGGCTGCGGAGGCAACGTGTGTTTGTGTGGGTTAGATTGAGCCACTACCATGTAGGTCCTCTCTCTGCCAAACACTTGTGGTACTCCCAAGGGGCCCATTCTTACCTCCATACTTGAGATATATATTCGAATCCACCTTTTACAATGAGGGATAGAATTTCACTCCTCCCATTCATTTGGTTCATTCTAGTCTTCTTAGTCAACTTTCAAGTAGCTCACTTTGACCATTAATTTCTCATTCACTCGAAATTGGTTTTGGTAATTAAACACACTATCGTCATCTACCCACGGCATAGTTTACGACGATCTCCAATTTCTTGGTAATTAATATCTTGAGCATGCTTAAAATTTGGTCAAAGATGACAAATTTCCAATAATCCCCCACATGAATGGAAATTAATGCGATTGATGATGCAGATGCGTATACAGACACGAGAGAGTTCAGGCGAACAACCATTGCATCAGGATAGATAGCTTGTGGCTTTGAACCTTCCTTAGTGAAGCACTATCGGGCTTACTTGGCTAATCAGTGAACGTGATGTCTTGAACTGTTCAGTCATTATATAGAATAATAATACTCACACAATAGTTGTCCTTATGCTTTTTAGTTCTTTTCGATTGTGTCTATTTTGGCCATGGACACCGATCTTGGATTCATAAGTGATTACAATGAAGCGGCCCGTCTTCACACTTATATAGGTGATCTCCCACAGAGAGTATCATGCCATACTCCGCCGTTCTAGCTCTGGGAATCATTAAGAGCCGAGACTCAACCTCATACCCACTTAGCAGACAACACTTTCAAGTTATAGGAATGAGTTGAAGTGCTCACATGAACATTCATAACTTAGTTGTCCTATTGAACCAAGTTCCTGGGATCTCCAGTCATCATGGTTGGGTGTTCGCTATGTCAGTTCTTAAACTTATGGGTTTTAATTCCATTACTCTCGACAGGCATTAGACTTGATCTTTAGGTAGGCCTTTTTGTTAATGGATCCGCTAAGTTTTCACAGTCAAGTGAAATTACCCTATTTGAGATCAATTGCCTTATGGTATTGTGTCATCGTCTGATATGACGAAATTTACCATTATTCAAGCTACTTTGACTTAGGAACTTCCACCTTGGCCAAGCACCCCCACATTTGCACATATTTGCAATAAAAGTAATGAAATACTTTTTCTTTCACACCTCTAGTTAACACAACTTTAAGTCACATATGTCACATATATCACACTTGTGAGTTGTGTCAATTTGAAATGGAGGTAACAATTCCAAATTAACTAATCTGTGCAAAGTGTTGAAATTAACATGTCCTAATCTAACATGCCATAAACTACAACACTCAATAAACAAACCTGGAGGCTTTATTATTATTTACTTGAACATTTTTAGTACAAGCATTACATTGAATTTGAACAGCCTTTTCTGCACATAGCCTCCACCTAGGAAAGGCCTCCATTTTGTTCTTGTCTGTCTTATCATCATACATCCGATTGTCCTCCTCAATCCTCAATTGGACAATCAAATTTTCAAGACTAATCTCTTTTCTTTTGTGTTTGAGATAGTTCTTGAAATCCTTCCTAGATAGCAGTAGCTTTTTAATGATTGTGGTTACTTGAAAGGATTCACACAAAATCATATCTTCAGCATGAATTTCATGCAGAATAATTTGTAGTTCTCAAACTTGCTCATGAAAAATTTGAAATCCATCATCTTGTAGTCCAGAAATTTGGCCACCACAAATTTCTTCAAACCAGCATCTTCTGCTCGGTATTTCTTTTAAGTAACTCCCACAGCTCTTTGGTGGTCTTAATCGGGTTGTAAATGTTATACAACGAGTCATCCAGTCCATTCAAATTGTAATTCCAGCACAAGAAATTGCTTTGATTCCAAGCATCCAAAGCTGCCCGTTTTTGGACATCAATGTCATCTTCAGGTATGGCAGGTGCATCCTCTTTCAGAAATCTGACAAGGCTCAGCGTTGTTAGGTAAAACAACATCTTTGCTGCCACCTCTTAAAATCCAGTCCAGTGAATTTCGCTAATCTTTCTCCATGAGTAGGAACGGGTGCAGCAGCAGTGGTTGGCGGAATAGTAACTTGGTTTGATGCCATAATCACAGAAATTGGATAATTTATTTTAAAATTATTGGTACGGTGTATGGAAATTTTCGTGATCAGCTAAGAATCAAGTAGTCAAAGCGAGAGCAGAACTCTCTATCTTTAAGACTAATTAGCCCCGCACTGGTGCTAACGGCAACTGGCTATCATCTCCCAAGATACAACAACTAATTTAGAAGGTAGCAGCACTACAAATCATGTAATCTCTTTGAACGTTAAGCATACTGAACTCTCAGGACTACGTTGAAAATGTTGTAGTATGTTGTATGACTTGTAAGATGCAATACGAGACTGATCCTTTTATAGTGCTAAGGTGGCAGTTGAAAAAGGTGGTCATTAATGTTGCTGCAAATTTTCAAAGCAGCTATCATTAATATAGAAAGTTGGAAGGATGCCATCCAAATTCATTTGCTGGAGATGCATGCAGTCCAAATACATCCGCCAAAGGATTTATTCTATTGTTATCCAATTTTCAAAAAGATAAGCTGACCATTAATGTCACTCGTTTTTTGGATAAGTTGAAATTAATTTCAGAAGTTTGAAGGTTATTTCTTGTCGATCACAGAATTCCCATGCACTGCACCAACAATTCTCAGATGGAGACTAAAGGGACAACTTATGCAGGATGCTGACGCTGAAGGCTTATCAGCAGAAGTTTGAAGGGTATTTGGCCAAATCAATTTTTGGTTTCTATTGGGCCAAATCAATTTTAGATAAATTTGGTCCAAAAAGTTAATGTTGAACTAGCCAAGGCCTAGTTTAATCCAAGCCCAGCCCAGCCCAGCCGATCCAGATGGGTGGCGACAGCAGCCACGCGCACACGTGTGGGTTGGATTGAGCCCACTACCATGTAGGTCCCCTCATCTCCAAGCACTTGTAATACCCCCAAGGGGCCTATTTCTTACCTCCACACTTGAGACATATATTCGAGTCCACCTTTTACAATGTGGGATGGAGTTTCACTCCTCCCATTCCTTTGGTTCATTCTAGTCTTTTTAGTCAACTATCAAGTATCTTACTTTGACCATTAATTTCTCATTCACTCGAAATCGGTTTTGGCCAATTAAACACACTATAGTCATCTACCCACGGCGTAGTTTAAGACGATCCCCAATTTCTTGAAAATTAATATCTTGAGCACATTTAAAATTTGATCAAAGAAGATCAATTTCCAACAATAGCGATCTCACAAGGTAAGAAGAGAGTGTTCGTTGTAACTGAATTTTAACTCAATTTGGCGTTTAGGGAACTTTCCTTAACTGAAGGTAATATATATCCACCCATATTTCTATACAATTTTTTTTATTCCCAGTAGTTGTTGTATCAAAGCTAATAAGGCTCATTTTTGTGTGATTATTTTATTTTCTCAACTTGCGTAGTATTATTTTATGCTTAGAAAGGAAAAAATAAAAAATAAAATTTGTAATTTCTAAAAGCATAAAATAGATGAGTAGTTTGGAAGAAAAATTGAATTTTAAATATGAGATTCATCCTATTTGAAGCCAAAACTCGAAAGCAGATTTTCTATTTTGTTGCATATTTTTTATACCTCTTGTAGTGAATAAAAGAATTCGATCGAAATGGTACATTATTCAACAAAATGGATTTAGAATAATATGGACATGAATTTTTGGAGTTTTTGACTAAAATTTGAGTTTGGATCAAAATTTGTTTTCTTTTGGCTGAAAATTAATAGAATATACTTTTGTGATTTTTATTATAATTTTTGTATCAATGAGCGTCTCATTTGGTGTTGGGTGCACTCACCACTTCTAGCTTGGACATATTATGATTCGAGACAAGGCATTTTCGGTAGACAATCAATCACCATGCCTAAATTCCTTAAAGTACTTCTTAATCATATTACTTAGTTCCAATTTCAAAGGCTCGATCACCTGCGCAAACGACTACCATTTCAGTACTTGGCAAATTACAGTCGGTCGTTTGCACTGAAAAATTTCCAAAGTACGAAGAGAAGTGGAGCCTTCATGTGATTGTCTGTGTTGATCTAATTCTAGTAGTTGTCTCAAATTCGAACAGTTCCATATTTGAGACTCTAAGAGACGCGAGAGGGGAACTAAACGAGTATATGAGAGATTTTGATTAATTGTTATGGAATAATTAATGCATCCAACTTTGGGATTTCTTCACACTCTTTGCAACTTATTAGTCTTATCTCCTTCAAATTAGTAAGCCCTACCATCTTGAAGTTCCACAGCAGGAAACTTGTGCCTTTGAATCCATTAATCTCTAAGCTCTTGAGGTTTGGGTGAGGTTGGAGGCCTTCCAACACATTCTCATCATTCGTTTCACTTTCTCTTTTGATTCATTCCAAACGAAAACGAAGCTTAACTTGATTTTTATTTGGCTTTTGAAATAAACCTGCACTCTTAGCCTTTTCTTTATCGTCCACATTTTAAAGATTATAGATTGCTAGTTACCCTTTGAGATTCTTCAAGCTTCCAAGCTCTCCAATTCTACTGTCCTTCTCATGGCCTACTTCAAAGTGTGGTAGTATTTGAAGAGGAATTAATCTTCCTACATCGGGGGGCAATTCTAGGAATTAATGTGAAGATGTAGAGAAATACATTTGTTAATGTTTGCAGGTGGTAAGAGTTCACAAACTTGAGAATGAAAAGTGAAGATATCTCAGATGTATTAGCTCCCCGATCGAACTTGACAACTCTTTCATATCTTTACTCATTAGAATCAAAACGTTCAGACTGCTGAAATCTACAAGTATTTTATCATAAACTTTATTTTTGAAGAATAATGTACGCAGAGATCTTGCTTGTTCCTTTTTTATGGGATATGATTCATCTCTAATATATTTGAAGGTATGAGAGCCAACCAATGTACCGAGCTTGATAGATGTCACTCAAACTATTATCATTCACCCAAATGCTTTTAGAATCTAAAATAGAGCCTGCTAAATCATGCACAAGGTCGTGCACGCATCGTTACATATATCGCAACAACTTGTAATGAGGAGTTCTGCACAAAAAGGTTAAAATATTTATTTTGCACACTCTCCAAAGCATTACTCCAATCAGTTTTAAGAAATCTTTCTGCCATCCAAAACTCAATCACTCGTTCCCTTTCCATGTGAATACCTTGGGGGGAAAAATCGAACAAAATATGCAATGAAGACGACAAATGATCAAAGCTCAATTTAATAGCTTCATCTTTTGATAGTATTGTCACCTTCCCTAAATTTGAAAGCCAAGTCTCTCCAAGTGAGAGCCATTCATCTTTTGATTTATCCACACTTTGGCTGCTAATGGAAGACCTTGACACCTTTTTGAAATATTTCTCCCTATGGACTTAAATTCTGACCAAATCTCCACCAACATTTCATTTTTTGGAAGGAAAAGAGAAGAATTTTAGCACTCTTTTAATTGATTGGGTCTATAATGCTTACCTGTATTTCATTTTTTGAAAAAGGAAAAGAGTTTCTCCGACTTGTGTGTAAAGACTAATCTGCGGCTGGTTCCTCTTCCTCTTATTATTCAAAGAGAATAATATAATTATTTTACTTTATGACATGATTAATTATATCCATATACAAATATTCGGATGAATGCTCATGTAGACCACATAGCCCAAAACCAAATTGTAACATAAAACCGAAAAGTCTTGTTCAGGGATGGAGGAAAAACAATATCACCAAAATTGCCTTGCAACATTCTGCAGTTTACTGTCACAAAAGCTACACAAAAGAACACACCAGAAAACATATATTAAAACAATATTGATAACTAGAGCTTCCGTATAGGAAGATCTAGGGGCATGACAACAGAAACAAGGTAAAAGAAGAATCGAATTGGAACTACAAATTCTCTCTTTTATTACCAATCATGAACTCAGAGTTGCACTTCTCTATCATATATCCAGCTAAAAGGAATCCTTGGTGCTTTCTTGGCCCTTCCTTGAGCTCTTTCCTCCAGCCTTCTGATTCTTGGAGGCAACCCACAAACATAGTCCTGAGCTTTCTGCCCTTCCGCTGATAATCCTGTTAGATTCGCCACTTTCCACCTACCAACCAAGTGTTCTAGTATGTCGGCGTAGTCTCTCGCTGTATAGACACCAAGACGCTGGGCAACAGCTGAGAAATGTTCAAAAAGGTTATCATCACTCCCATCATACATTAAGTGAGCCGGCATGGAGATTTTCTTCCTCATCATGTCAGCAAAAGCTAGCACCGTCCCATCAGGATCAATCTCGAATAGCTTTTCGACTATCTTTGTGTATGCAGTTTCGTGACGCTTCTCATCTGCAGCAATAGTACCACATATTTGAGCCAGCTTCATGTCGCCGTGCTCCCTGGCGAGTCGGGCAGTGTTGCCATGGGAGATGAAAGTAGCCCTTTCTTGGAAGGATGTGTATATAAATCCGAGGTATGGACTGTTTTCCGTCCTCGGATCCTGAAAAGGTTTGGACAGACGTAAAAGATGAAAAGGAGTCAACATCACATGTTGGGAAAATACTGATTTTCTAACTCAAATTTCAAGTTCCAACTCAAACCAACTTTCGGAAAGTCAAGTGCATATAAGAATTCCAATAACAGAATAACAGATTATAGAATTTGACACTTGATGACAAAGAAAACATTAATAGTCAGATAATCAGACAAGACTCACCATTCCTGACCCAATTAGATACTGGATAGTCTTCTCAATTTGTCTCATGTCTACCCGTCCAGACAGGTAGAGATATTTATTAAGAAGATCTCCATGCCTATTCTCTTCGGCAGTCCATGCCCTTGTCCAAATTGCCCAGGAAGTTGGGCTAGCCCCCGTTTCATCTCGCACACCATCTAAGGTGTTGAGCATTGTTTGGTATGTTGGAAGGGCTTCTTCAGTGATCATATCTCCGACTAGAACAACAAAATAATCATCTGGAATCTCCTTGGCTCTTTCTCTCAGTTCCTTGACCTGATCCTGAAATCCATCAGAAGCAGGATCTGGCAAGAAATCCTGAGGTTGCCAACATTTTTCTACAGGCTTGAGGTGAATCAATACATTATTCTCGGCCCACTCTTCCATAGCTTTGAACATCTCAATTTTTTGAGGTGGCATAGAATGTGTAACTTGAACATGAACCTCACGCAGAGGACTAAAAGGTTTCTTAACAGTCTCAACCTCCCTGTAACAATTAGACACACAGGAACAGAAAAATCATTAAGACTATTGCCCTTGATTGAGTTATCACAAAGATAGAAAGATAAAAATGTCAAATTGCAGCACAATCTCTGCACAAACTCGATGACGAATACAAGCCAACAAAAAACAACCATAATCTGTTCACACAGAAAAAGGTTTCTAAACAACACAAGCCTTTGCCTTCTTGATAACTGATCGACCCAGAAAAAAGTTGCCCTAGTGAATGCAAGTAAATGACAAAAATAGCACTTGTAAAGATCCTATGTACTTGAGATATTCAACATTTGGATCAGCTACTTGTTTCAGTTTAATGCTGAATGAAGAATAAAAGAATCCGTTAACTGAACTGAATAAAACTATAAAAGTGAGAACAAAGAGTTTATGGTCTAAGTTTCTTCAGAAATGGACTAGATCATTCTCAACAGAGTAGCAGCTTAGTGACACTAATAAATATCATTTAACAACTCAAACAGTACTCATAAGTCATAACATATTTAAGCTGACAAGGTCGATCATAAATTGAAGACTATGCTTCCGCAGCACAATGACAAATGTTGTCATATATAAAATATTTATATCATCATCACAAGTTTGACTTTATTTGCCTTGCAAATGCAGGCAGCAAAAATTTAATGAAAGAATGTGGGGCACCAAATACAATGATGTTTCTGATAAACATAAACCTAAAGCTCTAAGCTAGGCATGGTTAAAGAGGCACCACCAAATAATATATATATGACGGGTAGTATCCAGTCATAAGGTCCAGGTTGGTGAGAGAGAGAGAGAGACTGACAAACGTTATGGCTGTGCCATGCATGCAAGGGGACCCCTAGGCCAATTATTTCAAGAAGCAATAGTGAGAACTTGCTAAGCTATTTGAGTTATCAAGCAAGAGTCTCAAATAATTCAAGATTGGACCAAAATTTGCACATAGGAATATTCATGCATAAAAAATCATGTTACTAAATTATTAATTTTATATCAAGAACATAATTAGACAACATAAGGCACTTATTACGCAACTCATGATGCGGCACAAAATTAAAGAGAGAATCCATAATTATGCAAAGAAAAACAACAATTACTGATCAAGGAGAGGGGAAAAAAAAAATTAAAAGCCAAAAGCTTTTGAAAAAATGAAAAATATTGAATCTCCATTAAATTAGAAAGACCGGAGGAGAGGGGGTGGAGTTGGTTTGGGTTGGGACTAACCACTTGATACTGAAACCCAACCTAAAAATTTCAAGCCTAGGATCCAACAAAAAGTAAAACAACCATCCTGAGTAAATGCTTTAATGATCTTAAGCATCACAATAGCTATGCCCCTGCAAATACTTGCATCATCCTTCTCATCATTGAAGAGGACAAATATAATTCCACAAATTGCATGGTAGCAAAATTAAGCAAATAAAAATGTGTATGCTTCCCCCATATAAAGAGGAAAAAACAATATATCTGCTCTTCATTTTATTAAATAAACAATTCTGAAAATCATAGACAAAAGATTCTTATACTGCAGGACCCCACCCCATCCCAGCCCAACCCTAACCCTTCTTTGTGTACCAATTGAATCATGCCAGCAGAAAAACAAAACCCAGAAACTCATTGTCAAAACCAAGTAGACATAAAGGGGAAAAAAACCAAGTTAGAAAACGAAAAAATTAAATTCAGCAGATACAAAGAAACCCACAGTTTTTCTTCATTTATCAAAACATAAAATGCAAATATGACGGGACATATAAAGCAAGGAGACTCCAAAATGCTGGGGATATTAATCAGCCAGTAATACAGCAGAAAGAAATAGTCTTCAGGAAAAAAAAAGAAATAAAAAAAAAAGGTCAATTTCTACACTACTTCAAGATCGCAAGAATTTGATATAAACCCATGAAAATATATTAAAAATAAAACGCACACGCACACACACACACACACACAAAATTTGACATAAATATCAAAAACCCAGATCAGTAAACAGCAGGAAGATGAAAAAGAAAGAAGAAATGCCTTTTGGGTGTAACACATTAAAAATGCAAAAAGAACACCTGATGGAATTAAAAAGAAAAAAGAAAAAACTGAAAAAAAAATTGAAAACAGCTCACTTTGAACCAGAGGGAAGAGTGGAAGCCATGAAGAACTTTGGAGATCTGAGGCTGGCCGCCGGTGGGAGAGCAAAAGATGGGCATTTTGGAGATTGAAAGTTGATGGCATTAAGCTTCAAAGCCATTTCTCTTTTTTTCTTTCTTTTTACAATTTCTTCAGTTATTTTGGGTTGCTTTCTTTTTCGGGTTTGTTTCCTCCACAGAAGCGAGAAGTGGCAGAGTATGTGAGAGAAGTGGTGGGACAAGGAAACGAAGTGGAAAAGGAGAAGGAAACGTCTATATATATATGCATATAATATATAATATATGATACATAATAGTATTTTCATATATTTTATAGTTGCCCTTATGTCTTGTTATGACGTATTTACCCTTTTCAATCATTTTCTAGGGTAATTGATTTTTTTCTTTTTTTAGGTTCGTTTTGATTTTATTTTTAAATTCATTTTTACTCATTTTTATCTGAAGTATTAATAATTTCTCACTACCTTTACTAAATTTCAACTCATTTTTAACTCAAAACACATTCTCTACTAGCCTATATATTTTTTCAAAAAATCAATATATGTTATCTCTTTATTTTTATTATTACTATTTCTCCTAATTGACTAAATCATATACAATCATTACTTTTCAATTAATTTATCCAAATACAAACTTATTTTTAACTTATTTTCTCTAACGATTTTTTTTCAAAACCTGAAAACATTGAAAATAAAAACATAACCAAATAATTTGCAATTGAGAGTAGTTTTTGTTAATTATTAATTTTTTATATATTACATTATAAGTCGGCTAACAAGATTTAAGCATAAAACCTTTTAGTTCATATCCCATTTTAAGACTTGAAGAAGGCATCATTGACTTATTAACTTATTGTTATTTTCTTGATTTTTACTATCGATGGATGGTTTTCTAGGATAAGAATTTCCAACAATATTTGCATTCAATTTTGATTATTTCAAAAGAATAAGTTTTGATAGTGAATTTGCAAAATATTTTAAATAATAAAGTTAATTTTATTTTGAAATTAAAATAAATTGACTGTAAACATCATTTCAATAAGTTTTTGCTGAACTATTAGTGTTACATTCAATTTTAATATTATGATATGCTTTTTAAATAGAAATAAAATAATTGAAAAATATATATTCATGCTAATATAATGATTAATAATATAAACATATAGATTTTAATTGATATAATAATTTCAAATGATTAGAAATCCAAATAGGGGCAATACTATGATAGAAAAAACTATGTTTCTTTTTTTACACATATAAAGATATATTTAGAATTTCTTATAATTTAAATTTCAAATACATATAAGATATTAGGACGATGTTATTAATTAATTGATTGCTCTACTATTTTAGTTTTTTTTTTTTTTTTTACTTGACACATGCGAACATTAAAAGTGTCATAAAATATGAACTCCTAATATTCTAATTTATATAAAAGCTTATATCATTAAACCACAAATCATTCGACTGTAGTACTATTTCGATGTTATGGAAAAGCTTTAAGTAGTTCGAGTGAAGAAAATGATGGAAAAGGTGCAAATGAGCCCAATGCAATAGATATTCCACTTGGCATCCTACATCCTCTGTATGAACCTCACTCGTTACTCTTTTCTTTAATTCATTGACAAGTCACATTAAACCCTCACATATAATACACCAACACACAACCCCCTCAGGCCCAAATCCCTCCTGCTCAGTGCTCCCCCTACCCGACTCCGCCCTATACCACGTACGCCTCCAGAATTGTGATTGCCATGACATTCATTACAAATTTAATCGAATTTTTTACTTATAATTCGACAAGCATTTTATATTGGGAGTTTAATATTCTTTAGTAACAGAAACTCTAGTTTATATTAATTTTTTTTATTTATATATGTACGTTCTAAAATTTATTAGGAGTTGATTTTTAAATTTCACATTTATATGTGTGAGAATAATGTAATCGGATCACTGATTAGTCTCAATTAATTATATAGTTCAACCTACAATAAATCATATTAGTTTGACATCTCATATAAATAAATTGTTAGGAGAATTAGGGAAGTCCCAACTAAATTTCTCTAATGGCCAATAGGTCCGTCTCTTTTGTAGTAAAAAGATATAAGATATTTATAATTGAGTTTTTTTTTTTAATAATTAAATTTATATTTGAGTTCAAGGGCAAAGAAAGAGTTGTTTTACGCTATATAATAGCGTGAAATTACAGTAATACACATTTTATGCAAGTGTATTCATGGTATAGTAAGGCACATTGTGATAATAAGGCTTTTTTTTTTTTTTTTAATTTTGTTATTCCTATCTTTTTTTCTTTTATTTGTATTCATATAATTTTTTGGGGTACGTGCTTCTTGCTAAAACTGGGCCATCATATTGGTATAATTGGAGTTTTATTAAAAATTAGATTTATAATTTACATGTCAAATCGCAAGTTTTATTATTGTTTTAAATTCTCCCTTAATATTTTTTTATCATTTTATTTTTAAGTACTATTTTTTATTCACACAAGCGAACAAATGTGAGAATATTTGAATTTGAACTTCGTACCTCACACATATATGTAAAAGCACTCGATCAACTCACCAATGATTATTATTGATTTAAACATCGAACGACTTTTGTTGAACAACGATTTTAATCATTTTTTGTAATTTGAAGATAGGAGTTCGAATCAATCAAATGCATAACTAATAAATATATATCCCAATATCATATCACAATTATACAGGGAAAATTGCATTTATATATATATATATATATATAATATCTTTAAAGAAAATGTCAATGTCAAAATATTTTTAGGGAGCAAAGTACAATTTGTTTTCTAATTTTGTGTGTGTGTGTGTGTGTGTGTGTATTATCAAAATGCATGGGGAGAGTTAGGGGATGCAAGATGTACATAGATACGTAGAGATAAAAATGAGCCTAATTGACTAATGAGTCTCGTGAGTAAAATTCTATGTTATTTAATTCTCAAATGATTTGAATTTAAACTCCAAAATTTACAAATAAATTAATTTTATTAAGTTCGAGTTCAATATACATATTTGAAGCTCCAAGTATAAGTTATTTCTGTACTCAACTTTGTTCACTTAATGGCACTACTGTGGACATGTATGCTAATTTCACAGCCCCCACCCACATCTCTTTAAGTCACTCGTGAGGCATTGGGGATGGTTCTGGTGGGGGGGGGGGGGGGGGGTTGGGGCTATACAGATGTCCTATCTGATTTTGGAGTGGTGGTGGGGGTCAGGGAGGCTAATATATAGAAAAAAACTAGGGGATCAATGAGAATAATAAACAAAAAAAAAAAATCTATGAGAAGCACATATTGATAATAAAAGAGATCAAGAGGAGTTGAATTGACTTATTTCAAAAACAAGATTAACTTTTACTTTGTAATAAAATTAAATGATTTGATTATGAAAAAAAATTTAATAATCTAAAAGGATGATAGATAAAGATAAGTAAAAGTGGTAAATAAAATAAACATGACGATTTATAATGGTTTGACAAATCTACTTTCGTTACTTAAGATATAATATTAGGATTTTTTACCTGCACTTTTATTAAGAAGAACAGAAGGCAAAATGATATAAATAAACAATGAAAAACAACATTCTCATTCTGCAAAAACTCCTAACAGACTAAGTGATGGAAGGCAAAGACAACTTCAAGAGCAAAATGTTGTAGATTTTTCGACTTAGAGAAAGGCTCTGTACACTTCTTGCTTGACGTTGTCTTCTTTAAATAGATGAAATTCATTCTGATCATTGCTATGCAGATCTCTAATGGTAAATTTGTAGGTTGCCATGTCAAAATTCCAAAAACAACTTTCCTTTTTTATTTTTGAAAATCAAACAAATTTACCTTTTTTATTTAGCCATAAATTATGCAGTTATTTTGAAAATTCTCTTGAATTGATCCAGCAAATATTTTCCCTCAAAACCTCTATGATGTATGTAAGGAATGAAAATCATTAATAGATATTAATTGGCAAAAGGATCATTATCAAAACCAATGTGAGGAGATCCCAATAATCTCCCCCTTTTTGGTATGATCTATTTTGCATATGTGATGATTTGCTCCAAATGAGTCCTGTAAACTTTTTTCTGAAGATGATATCATTAGAAGCAGTAGCTTTTACTCAAAGAAGTGGATTACCATAAGCTAAGATAGTAACCAAAAGATAGACATTGAGAATACTAAATACATGACGGAATTATCTTCAGAAGAAATTGTTCAAAGATACAGCTAATGATGCATAAAGTCAAAGAAAAGGCGAAAATTATCACAAGCAACAAAAGACATCACAAGCAACAAGTTCATCATATGCATAAAGCCTCTCCCTTCAACATAAAAAAAAACTAATTATCGTCACAAGAACACTTGCGACAATTTTTTCGAAGATCATGGACATCATGGTGAATATTAGAGATATGATGGCGAAGATGATGAAAGTTTTCCTCCAAGGAGGCGCCAATCTCTTGTACCGATCATTGAGCTTATCAAAGCCTTCTCGAAGACAAGGTAATGCCGAGATAAACATCTTCAAGGCCAAAAATAAAGATAGGAGTAGGATCTTGGTTTCTGCTAAAGAAATAGAAAATTTTCATTTTGGATTAGAATTAAGAGATACATATATAGGAGTTTTACCTATTGCCCTACAAGAAGCGTGAGGGGGACTAGTAATGGGCACAACAAAGCCTATAATACCCTTGAACCATACACCATCATTTCCATACTGGATTTTCATCTTACGTAAACTAGCAAGATCAAATATTTTCCTTTCTCGGGGTTTTTCAATCCAGGAAAGTGGAGAGTAGATTCCCTCAAAAGCAATCAATCCAGTAAAGGTCATGCTATAGGGCTGATTTTTGGAAGGGTGATGTAAGGCATAAACCATATAATAGACGATGGTGTAGCCTATATTTATTGATTTTTCGAACTCAACCATATATAAGGGAAACATGGTGAGGCAGTTTATATCAGTCATATAGCCTCTAGTAGTACCTGTCATGGAAAAAATTGTTAAGGTTATAAGACGATGAAGAAAAAAGTGATCAACGCAAAGTTGGTTTAAGGCTTTCGCCCTAGAAAATTTGGAAAATTTCCCATCCCAAAATAAGGTTTTCACTTCAGCAAGATCAAGACATTAATCTCCATAACCAAAGAACCTAACCCCTGTATTGCTTAAACTTAAACAACTACTAATTTTCTCAACATCAAAGGAAATAGGACACCTAAGAACATTTGATGATACAATAATATTGTGACTTGCTCTATCCTCCTCAAAAGTTAAATTGGCATAGAACAAACATACTAAGAGAGGATGCGTTGAATCATTGATCTTCATGAAGTTCCTTGCCCATTCAATCCATGAAAGCATCAACGATTGCGAAATTGCATCAAACTTAATAGCCCTTCCCCAATTATTTTGCGTGATCAATATCATTGGAAAAGATATCGACGACATGAGCTGAAGGAAATTTTCAATACTGTTAGGAATAGAGGCAAACACCCAACCATCAAAACTTGAGTGAAATTTTTCAAAGGAAGACAAATGAGATTTCAAACCACAAAATGGGTTCTGTGATGATGATCGAGATAGTGATTGACAAAGGACAGGTTTCTAGATATGGGTGAGTGTGGAAGAGTATCTTAAGACACATTTTCTGACTCTATAGAGGAACTAGTACGAGACTTATAGTGATTAAAGTTATCAGATACCGTGTCGTAGGTAACCAGTTTGATCAATGCATTTTTTAGGATTCAAATTTGGACCCTTTCCTGAAGGTTTTTTGGTGAGAGTGTCTTTTGGGAAAAGAAGAAGCCATGTAAGATGGTGAAAGGTAGAGTTTGTAGAGTGAGGAAAGAGGACAAGGGAAGAGAATTAAATTGAGGCGTGTTTGAGTTTCAAAGTATGGGAGATAAACACTGAATGGCGTGTGCTTTCTTTAAATTGAGAAGTGTCTTTTGGGAAAAAAAAGCTTTTAGCCATAATTTTGGTGTTTTCCATGTTAAAACAATTATTTCCCCGTTAGTTCAAAAGAGATTTTAGGTGGGAGAAGAGATTATGCCAAGTTATGTTTTGAGAAAATTAAAATAATCTTTTAAAAGAGCTTTAGTGAAGATATTAACTATTGGAACTTAGTTTCCACAAAATTTATGCAGACAACGCCATTATATACATATTTTTGTAAAATGATTCCTTATTTATATATATTTTGTTCTAAAATGATGAACAAGATTTTTTGCAATACTAATTGCACTAGTATTATTACATTTAATAGGTATATTGAAAAAATCCACACTGTAATTTCAGAGAGTTTGTTTCATCTAAAGAATTTGATTGCAAAAATTTTTTAGCGTTATATATTCTGCTTCTATTGTGGATAGTTCTACGACACTTTGCTTTTTACTGTACCGACTGACTAATCACTCTCCAAAGAATTGGCATGTTCCAGTGGTATATTTTTTCTATTGATTTTGCAACTTGCGTAGTCAGCATCAAAATAACCAACAGTAGAGAATGAGTTTGAGCTGGGACGCTAGATGCCAAGGTGTGGAGATCCCTTCAAATACCTTAATATTCTTTTAACTGCTCAAAGATAAGACTCCTTTAGATTTGCTTGAAATCAGACACACAAGCTAGTGGAGAAAATGATATCATGTTTAAGGTAGAGTAGACTTCCTATCATTCCTTGGTACATTATTTCACCAGTGTCTTTTTCTTCCGAGTCAAGATCTAGTTTTGTATTAAGTGTCATTGGGATTGATGTCTCTTTGCAATTCTCAGTTCCAAACTTTTTGAGCAATTTTTTAATGTATTTCTCTTCACATATGTATATGCTTGTGGAGTTTTGTTTGATTTGAAGTCCAAGAAAAAAGCTTAATTCTCCCATGAGACTTATCTCAAATTCATTTTTCATGGATTTAGCAAAATCTTCACAAAAGTTATTTTAGTACCACCAAATATCATGTTATCTACATAATTGGTATAATCAACATATCATTATCAACATTCTTGATGAAATGTGTGATATTGATCATGCCCATGGAGAAACCTTGTGAAAGTAATAATGTACTTAATTTTTAATACAATGCCCTAGGAGCTTGTTTTAAGCCACATAGTGCTTTCGATAGTTTAAAAACATAATTAGGCAATTTGGAATTTTAAAATCCTAATGGTTGTTCTACATATATTTCTTTTTTGATGTATCCATTTAAAAATTCTCTTTTAATGTCCATTTGGAAAAGAGGGAAGTTTTTATACGACGCATATGCAAGTGACATGCGAATGGATTCTAGTTGTGCTAGGGTGCATATATTTCATCAAAATCAATACCTTCCTATTGGGAATATCCTTTTGCAATGAGTCTCACTTTGTTTCTTACCACATTGCGTTTATGTACAGCTTGTTTCTAAATACCCACTTAGTTCCTACACTGGTTTTTAGTGGGCCTTTCAACCAAGTTCCATACCTTATTTTTGTCAAACTAGGAAAGTTCTTCTTTTATGGCATCTTCTAGTGCTTGCCGTTCAATGCTTCATATATAGTAATTAACAGGTTCTATAAGAGATAAAAAAAAACTAATGTTAGTGACATTTTTATCATATGCTTTAGATCATGCCATTGTTTATGCTTTCGGATTTCCTATAATTTTGTCAGTTGGATGACTTGATGTGTGTTGGAACTTCCACACTTTTTCTTCTACTTGGATAGTGAGACTTTCAGTTGGAAATTCATCAGTTATTTGTTTGAAACTTCTTTTATTAGCTTCCTTTTCTTGTTACACGTGTCAATACTTGCAATTTCTATGATCTAGGTGTCCTTAGCTAGAGATGGATTGGTTTCATAAAAAACAATATGAATGGATTCTTGCATAGTTCTTTTCCATTTATTGAATACTTTGTAGGCTTTGGATGATCTCTATCATTTAAAATGAAACATTTACATCCAAACACACAACAAGATGAGATATTTGGTATTTTTCCATTCCATGATTCATATGGGATCTTTTTGATAAATGGTCTTAGAAAAACTTTGTTAATGATATAACATGTTGTATTTAGTACTTCCCCCAAAAAAGATTTAGGCAAATCATATTCATTTAGCATTGTACAAGTCATTTCTTGAAGAATTCTATTTTTCCTTTCTACTACTCCATTTTGTTGTAGTTTTTTTGGTGCAAAGAAGTGAGAGTAACCATTTTCATCACAAGAAATCACAAAGTCATTATCATCGAGTTATGTCCCATGAATGCTTTTGATTATTTTAAAGGAATATCATTTTTCATTATGAATTTTCCTAGCTAGAGATATAAATAATTTTAGTGCTTCATTTTTATGTGCAAGAAATCAGACTAGAAAAATTGTCAACAATAATTAAGACATATATACTATCTCCAAGATAAGAAGTTTTCATAGGTCCAAAAAAATCTAAGTGAAGGATCAAGAGGCCTGGATGAGGAGATATTTAAGGGTTTGAATGATGTCTTAATTTATTTTTCTTTCACGCAGGCATCACATACATTATTCTTGAGTAAACTAATTTTAGGAATTCTATTGACATGATCCTTTTCAACAAAATGATCAAGAAGTGTCATATTTACATGTCCTAAACATCTATGCCAAGTCCACTTGGGATCCTCAGTGGCCACAAGCCATTCGACATTTTGTTTAAAGAGATAATCTAGATTAATATAGTAGATATTTCATCTCTAATAGTTGTAAATACGACTTCAGCATGGTTTGAAGGAATGCAATATGAAGGCTAAAATTGTACCTGGTACCCACTATCACAAAGTTGGCTAATACTCAGTAGATTATGCCAGAGCCCATTAATAGCCAAACATTTTTAATGGAAGTTTCATCTTTGTTTCCAATAGTTCATTTACCTATGATTTTCCCTTTTTTGTTGTCAGCAAACATGATGTTTCCCCTATTAAAGTCCTGTAAACTCGTGAAAAAGCTCTTATCTTTGGTCATATGTCTAGAACATCAACTGTCCAGACACCATTTCTCTTTAATTTATCTTCTTGATTGATTCTTGCATCACATATTGAAGTTACTTTAGGTACCCACGTAGTAATAGGTCCTTATCTGTTAGATTTTGGAACCCATATATATTTAGTTCCAATGCCTTTCTTCAATGGGCACCTATAAGAAACATGAAAAAATCTTCTACATATATGATAGTTTTTTTTTTTAAATATTTTTAGGATTGTTATTTGTGTGATATTTTTGAGATTCAATCCTTTTTGGTTTTCCTTTAATAGTTTGCTTTAGATTATAGTTCTCTTCTAATAGAAAAGCATTTTCATTTTCAAGATCTTGAATCTTCTTGACAAGTCTATTCCTGTCATCTATATCCTTTTTAATAATCTTGTTGTAATTTTGAACAAGTTCTACCTTTTGATCAAGAATGTTCTGAATTTGATAATTAAGTAAGTTAATTTCCTACTAAAGTTCTGTTAATTGATTTTGATATTCTTCATGCAAGTTAGATGTATTTGAACTTTTAGGCTCAAATTTAAAATTGCTGAATTTATTTCAGAGAGAAAACTTACCTGCCCATTAGCCATGAAGTAGTTGTCCTTGTTATCAAATCTCTCTAAGTCTAAATCATCCCATGTAATGGTCATCACTTTACATTTGGAACTTTTCTCCTATTTGAAATCAGGCCCTTTGTGTCCAATTTAGCGCCCTACTTAGGTTAACCCTAAGCTAGAGTGCCACCAATTCAAGCTTAAATTATGATGTACAACATAATCGATAGGCTCATAAAGTTTCAATAAAGCTAATAGATAACAACATACTTCAAACTTAAAGCAACTCCAACTCTACCAAAGTACTATATACATGCCAAGTATTCCAATAGCATTCAACATTCTCAATTCTAAGCCACGATTAATTACAATCCCAAAGTGTCAACTCATGAAACACAATATATACATGTCATAGATCTTAGATTCAAAGCTTGACATATCACAACATCTCTAAGTTAAAGCATAACATTTAGATGAATCCATAAGCACATATAATCACCTAATCTATTACAAACATAGATCCTCCAGGCTAAGCTATAAGCTCATGTCCTTCATTTAATCCTATCTGGGAAAAATAAGGACTAACAGAAAGGGTGAGTCCTATGGACTTAGTGAGGGGAAGTATAATAAGAAGTTAAAAGGATTTGTCGAAGAAGCAGTAATTCAACAAAATATCAACTGGCAAGATATTACAATGAAAAAAGCAAATATGCTAGATCATAAACATTGTCAAATTCAATAAATGGATAACCACTAGTGGGTACTAATTCGGGAGACTTCACCATCGGCTCATTTGGCTATATTATCTTTTTGATCTAATTTAAAAGACTTCACCATCGGCTTGTTCACCCGATCATCCATTCGATCTAGTTCGGGAGACTTCACCGTCCTTATTGCTTCATGAATAGAGTATAAATAGAATCAAACAAACCCAAGCAACATATGCAATCCAAGTAAATCAGAGCATAGCATGCATATCAGATTCTCCTTATGTCTCCGTAATAGTACAGTAATCCATGCATGATAGCTCAGCAATAACAATTGTCCAAGCATGACATCTCGGCATTAACAGTAATCCAAGCATTCCGTATAGATTGGCACTCAGCCCAACAATTTTCCCATATATGTATCTTTTCATACAACCAATGAATAATTTTCCGACAAGGTCACACAACGATGTATAGAATGCAACAAGTACGCCGGCAAGGCAAAACAAATAATAACACAAAATAATTCAAACATGCCGACAAGGCAAATCAACGATATACATAATGAATTAAGGTATGCCGACAAGGCCAATCAAATAATATACAGAACGGATTCAGACTAGACAATAATAGATAAGCAATGAATATTCTTGGCGCTAGAAAAGATACAATCAATTTTAACAAAAGGACATCAAGGAATTCAACTAATCAAAGATATCAGAGCAAATCAGAAAACAATCACTTCCCAGAAGAACATATAGGCATATACAAGACAATTACCAAATAGGTAGTCCCTCACAGGGTACCAGATCAAATGACAGATAGGTGTATGCAAGACAAATACTAGATTAGTTGACCCTCACAGGGTATTGGATCAAATGACAAACATGTGTATACAAGATAAATACCATATTGGTAGAGCCTCATAGGGGTATATGAATAACAAAGATAGCTTATTTCCCAAAAGAACATATAGTTTATACCCTCACCATAAATTCCACAGTAGTGTTATCCATGCCCCATGGTCCAAGAGACCCTGGATCCTCGTCACCTATTCCAAAAGGGCGTATTCAATATCAAAATGCTTGTATTATTCTTTAAACAATAACTAAACCATTTATATCTTAATACCAGTTGTTCTCCAACTAATATAATAGTTTAGGGCTCGATTCTGAAAATATCGTAAGAGCGATATGCAAATGTCACTACAGTATTAACAAAGGATTTATTTGATCCGAGTCACTTATCACTTCTTGAATTAATAGGTCAAACTCATGTCTAACAGTCCAATTAATCGGTCAAAATTTCTCACATTCTCTAATAATAATGGCTATTCACACATTCTAATTACTCTAGCCCACTTATCTTTTCAATTGTCATTATATCTCGATCTTCTTGCTGAAATACTTAGATATGCAATCTTTTCTATCATTGAGGTTCGAGTCTATTTTCTCCAATTCAACGGGCTTAACTATAATAACTAACCTTTATCTTAACTTATAATTGACTTCCTGAATACACCTATTCAGGCTAATAATATTAATTACATATTTTATCCATTCAGGACCCAGATTTCAATTTTATTATTAATGTTCAATTTAACGTTCTTGGTTTATAACAAATAAATTAGCCCATACTCATCACTTTAGTACCTTTATCTGTAATAGTCAATTTCCATTCTCATTTCACATTTTTGACATTCTAATGTGCCGTTTTGGATTAGTTAATATTAATTATATATTCTATTTGATTCTAGGCCTATACCTCATTTATAACTGAATTCTTATACAATCATTTTACTCAATAATCATAATTTTCCTCAAATTAACCTGAATTTACTTTATAAATTAGCCTAATGATTCACTCAAATTAAATTAGGAATCAACTTAACCGATTAATGAAAATTTTACCAAATTGACTGAGTTCAGGGTCAATTCACAGTTTGAAACCTTGTTGTATATGTTCGGATCATCGTCCCGGAGATTTTGCTCGAAATTCGCCGAACCGCTGCTGGAGCTCCACCGCGCGCCACCCCTGGAGCTAAGTTCCACCACCACCATTTGATGCGTTTTTTCACGCTAAGCAAAAGTCCTCTTCCAATTTTCTGATTGGACGCTGTTTGGCCAACCAATTGGCCAAAAAATCGTGTAGCACCACCACCATCCGTCGTGTCGTTTTTCTTCAATTACTCATCTGTCCATCGTTGATTCCTTAAATTGAAGAAACTGTTGTCTTCCTCACGCCAAGCCCATTAAAATCCACTACCTATTTACAAGTTTCCGTTGTCGGAACTAAGCAACTTATCACCATCACAGTGAGGCTCCGTTTAGAGCTTAATTTTTGATGATTCGCCAGTTGTTTCCATGAGATATTAGTACCGGTGTGTTCCTTGAGCTAAGAGGAAGATTTTGGTATATAATTTGCTAAGTTTCGCCATCGCGCTTGAGAGGTTCGCCGGAGAGGAAGAGAATGGTTTGCATGTGAGAATTTGAAGAAATATGGGGGTTGGCATGCTATTTATAGGGAATTTTCTAGAATTATAGATTGATCCTCAATATTTTATCTCAGTATTCAATTGGACCCTCAAAAGTTTCAATCAATTTTCAATTTACCCCTCAGCTTATTGGTACCTTGAATTGACCCCGTTGACCCAAAATATTCATAATTTAGCCCCCAAAATTTTCAAAATTCTAGCAATCAAGTTTTTTTTATTTATATTTTTAACCCCAAATTTTTTTGTCAAATTAATATTTAGATTTTTAAAATCTGATTTTCTAAAATGTCAAATTTAGGGGTGTTACAATCTGCCCCTCTAAAAAGAATCTAGTCCCCAGATTCTCATCTTCAACTGGAAGACTTCGCTTAATGCTGGCACATATATCGATCTCATTCCCAAGTTTCCTCGACCAAATACTGTTTTATCTCCTTGTCACAATATACTTTCTTCAATCCTAGTGGCATTTATTTTGCTAAGTATTAGATATCTCATCTTTCTTATCCTTTCCAACATATCCATTTTTATCAAGGCATTTGGTGTCATCCTATATTTCTAAGATTGACTAGTAATCCCATGACCCATGGTTTTGTTATTCGTTGTCACCTAAAGTTTCTCCTGATTTCCAAGATTGCGCTTTATAGGAAATAAATTAAACTTTTCCGAAAAGGAATTTTAAACCTTCTTGGTGATCACATAAAATCATGGAGCGCTTAATGCTTATTTTCTATTAAGTAAACCTCATACACATCGCCACATATCATTTCTATACTTAAGAGGTTCTCCAATAGATCACAAAACCACTACGACAACAAACAGCTATTAACACCACAAGTTCATATTTACATGATATTTACATTAAAGGGGTATCCGAATTCAAACCTAATATGTTTGATTTTTATAACAAGTCATACACTTCCATGCAACTAACTACAAACTCACAAAACTATACATACTAGATACCGTCATGAACAATCCATTTGTTACTCCTTAAATTCCATTTGGGAGATAAAGCTAAGAATATGTGGGATTAGAGTCTCATCTAGTATTCAAAAACTTGGATAGAACCTTTAACTACCTATTTCCCTTTAGAGTTCATTGGCTTAAGTTACTTTACTTACTGATTCTCATTTGTACACTTCGCATTTCAATTTATTTCCAAGGTCAGTCACCAGTTTCTACACTGAGATCAAAATTTTCTATCCTTGATACTTAAATCTATCCTTCACTTGTTTCGCCCACCTTTAAGTATGGTAACCCATCCTTAGAACTTAAAGTGTTTGTCAATCCAATTTGTACCAAAATCATACCTATTAGTACATTTATGTTTCTTGAAAATTTCTCTACCTCCATCCTTAGGTGGCATCTCTATTTCATTAAAGTAACCACATTCTCATGAACAATTGTTCTTTTCAAGATATAGGTATATTCTGACAATTCCTTAGGTTTCCCAAAGAAAGGTAAGAATGGCACCATGACTGGTTATATCCCTAAATCCCAAAACTCCTTCTTTTGTTCAAATCAATGATCTTTCTTACCTGACTTCACTAGGTAACCTTATTATTTTAGAAGAGACCTTGGATACACCTTTAGCATCAATTGGATGAACCTAAGAAACTTTTGTACCTTTAATATATTTTTTGGGCACATTCGATTGCCTATAGCCTTAATTCTTATAAAATTAATCCCTAATTTTTGTGATGTCAAACACAGATGTAGTATAGCAAATTCCTCGATTCTAAGTAATTTAAAGGTTCCAACAAGATCCTTATAAACCAATCCCAACAACATTATCCTGATTCATAATGTCTGCATTATAAGTAAAAGACAATTCTTAACCCATCTTCTCCTCAAGCTTCCCATGCTATTGTATTCTTTCTTTATTTTCGATTTTAATAAACCTCAACACATGCATTAGATTAAATAGCTTATGAGAAAAAGACATCCTAATTCTCAAACTCAATGAGTCTTGTCGATCTCTTACTATGATTCTACTAATTCTTATCAGTTATGCAAAATCCCTCCTAAAAGTAAACAAATACTCATTTCTTTTATTCATCAAGTTTACTTGATACTCAAATTTTCTCGTCATTCCTTAATTCAAACCCTTACATTTTACTTATCTGATCCTTTCAATGATTGAGGAGGGTAAAACTTTAGAAATTCCTCAAGGTTATCCTTCATATGGTTTCGGTTGTACTCCCAAGATTACTAACCTTATTTCCTCATCAATAGAGTTATAGGATTCGTCTTCCCACTGCAATAAGTTTTATACCATAAATTTTTCTGTCTTCGGATCTACTGGAAGGGTAAAATAAGGTCTAATGTCATCTTTAGTTCTTCCCATGAGGTATTTTTAGTGCAAGTGTCCTCATTGTGGTTTTTAAGCGTGAAAGTTTCGTCGAGTGATGATTGTCCGCTATAATTTGGTCGATATAGGATCACCTTCACATTTTAGGACGTTCTAGTGGTGTCGTACCTTGTCGTATCGTGATTCATGGCCTTATCAGACGAAATCAAGTTTGATTTAGTCAAAGTCTCTTAGAAATCAATCAACATATATGGTATACAAGATACAATTTTATTTATTTTACATAATTCACACGCAATACTATCGTTGTACATATAGATTGGTACTTAGTAGTTCTTGAGAATATTTAAGCTATCAATCAACCTAGCCAACATTAAATCATGATGGGTAAAACTTACTAAATCTAGTATATCGTGTTATCACTAGATGTTCATCATATTCCACTTGTTGAGCTAAATTAGTTATTCGTATGCATATATGCATGCCTTATCTATTTCTCTAATTAGCACACCTCATGATTCTTTAGTTTCCCTTGTTAATGCTAGGGTGCGCGTTCCATTTTAAGTATTGGTCCCATTCTCATCTGCACATCCTATATCCTCAAATTTGGGAACTGCATTCCAATATGTCACCAATCTCTATCCTGTTATGTTCTTTCAATTCTCGTTTAGTTGATTCCTCATAACTCCATTGTCATCGACAATCATTCCCTAGACAACTACATCATTCATGTCACACTATACAAATTCATCAAATACTAACCTAACCATATGACCTTTAAACCATCAAATGCAACTTAGTTCAGGAGAATCCTCCACTTATAAATCTAAATTCTCCAAATTTCACCTTTTCAAAATTCAAAAAGTCCCATGTTTGACGTCCTTATATTACTAGATCATACACTGGTCGTCCTAGAAACATATCTTTTCATCATTGATTATTTTTTTAATTTTCATAGCCCATCGTCTCAAATTCCTATCATTATATCCCTTGTCAATATAAACATATTGTTTAGATCTCAATTATATACATAGGTTGAATATTACTCAACTCTAATAATCATTCATTCATTCATTTCCCAAATACATTTTTTCCTGCAACAATCTTTTTCCTGTGTTTTTATACAATCTAATTCTTATTCATAAACACGAGACAAGGATTTGTTCGTCCCATGTGTATTTATACAATCTAATTCTTATCTATAAGCATGTGAAAAGGATTTGTTCGTCCTAGGGTAATCACTATTTGGTCACTACATATCTTCTCAGAATTATCCTTACTCGTCATATATAACTCCCACGAATATCACTCGCACAATGTTGATTCCCAAAGTAACTTTTTACATACTGAATACAATTTTTCCCAATTAGTCATCTGTTTATCACATTTAACCTTCACAGACATTGTTCACATAACGCCATAATTCTCCACAGCATAATTATTTCCAATAATTATACGTTCATATGCCTGACATACCAGAAGTAAGAGGTTATATATTGGTTGGCTACCCTAGTCATAACCTTTCATTTCCTTAATGTCGAGCTTTATCCCAAAAGTTCATATCTTATTCAATTCTACGTTCAAGTTCACAACAAAATCTCATATTTCTTACCCAAAATTCCACATTCCGAGAATCATATCCTAACATAACTCAGGTATTCTTTAACCCAAGTATACACATCTAAAGTATTTCTAAAATTAATCTTATTCCCTACAATCCGAGAATCATATCTGAGGATCAAATCCTACAACTCCTCAGGTTTTTCGTATCTCGAGTGTTTACATCCTAGATGATTCCCAATTCAAGTTTAATCTTTAGTAACCCACCAATTCCAGTTACAACAATAATTCCCACGTTAACCTAGGTCATCGAAAACCTAGGCTCTGATACCACCTCTGTAGCGCCCCACTCAGGTTAACCCTTGGGCTAGGGTGCCACCAATTCAGACTTAAATTATGTTGTACAACATAACCGATAGGCCCATAAAATTTTAATAAAGCTCATAGATAACAACATACTTCAAACTTAAAGCAACTACAACCCTACCAGAGTACTATATACATGACAAGTATTCCAATGGCGTTCAACATTCTCAATTCTAAGCCACGATTAATTACAGTCCCAAAGTGTCAACTCATGAAACACAATATATACATGCCATAGATCTCAGATTTAAAGCTTGATATATCACAACATCTCTAAGTCAAAGCATAATGATTAGATGAATCTATAAGCATATATAATCACCTACTCGATTACAATCATAGATCCTCCAGTCCAAGCTATAAGCTCATGTCCTTCACTTAATCCTGTCTGGGAAAAATAATGAATAACAGAAAGGGTAAGTCCTAGGGACTTAGTAAGGGGAAGTATAACAAGCAGTCAAAAGGATCTATTGAAGAAGGAGTAATTCAACAAAATATCAACTGACAAGATATTACAAAGAAAAATAAGAATATGCCAGATCATAAATATTGTCAAATTCAATAAATGGATAGACCACTAGTAGGTACTAGTTCGGGAGACTTCACCATCGGCTCGTTCGGCCCCATCATCTATCCGATCTAGTTTGGGAGACTTCACCATCCTTGTTGCTCCATGAACAGAGTATAAATAGAATCAAACAAACTCAAGCAACATATGCAATCCAAGTAAATGAGAGCATGTGATGCATATCAGATTCTCCTTATCCATTTGTAACAGTATAGCAATCCAAGCATGACAGCTCGATAGTAACAATTGTCCAAACATGACAGCTCAACAGTAACAGTAATCCAAGCATTCCGCTAGGATTGGCATTTGGCCTATTAGTTTTCCCATATATGTATCTTTCGATACAACTAATGAAAAATTTGCCAACAAGGCCCCAAAGGCTATACAGAATGCAACAAGTGAAGGCAAGTGAGGCACTAAGATCTAATAATAAAACTTCAAAAGCTAAAATTAACTAGTGCTTCACAAGTAAATAAGGATCTAAACATGTTTACGATTCAGATTTGGATGGAGAATTACCTTGATTAGAAAAATCCAAAGGAAAGATAAAGAACTCTTCTTCAATCCAGAAACTGTCAAACAGTGGCACAACTGGAAGGATGCAACTTTTTCCCAATCCAAACTCTTCCGAAAATTCTGAAAAAATTCTAGTAGCTTATCAACTCTTTAATAAGTCTACTTTGAAAATTTCAGATCAAAACTTTATCTGGATCTCTTGGAATAAAATCGCCAAGTTACTGCCCTAACTAGTGGATCTCCAAGGCACAACAATCCTATTATCTTGCCTCTATCAATATGATCCACATACCAATGCTATTTCCAATTTCTCCTCAATATTAGCTGGAGATAGAGAAGAGAAATGAGAGCTAGAAAGCTGATTTAGGGGTTGGAGAAGAAGAGAGAAGTGGAGCTTCAACTCATGAGGCAACACTTGAAGAAGGGAAAAAATGTGAGAATCTAATTCTTCACATGGATTGTGATGTGCCGTCTACCCTCACCTCTATATCTATATATAGAGGGAGGATACATCACACCTTCCTCAAGGTGGGGGACCGCATACTTGTTTGCAAGTTGGCAAATTCAAATCAAATTTGAATTTTGTGTGCATTTCAATTACATTTGGAATCTAATTTTAAATTAATTAAAATGTGAACCTTTCATTTTGAATTTTGCCTCCAATATAGATTCCTCTCATTAATTAAATTAAAAATTTTAATTTAATTAATCAGACCTTGACTAAACTCTTAAGTCAATTAGTTTAACTCTTTAAGCTAAGAATTATCAACTTAATTCTTTAAGTTAAATTGAACAATTGATGGTCATGTGGCACAAAATAATTAACTCCTTAATTATTGGTCTAATTTAACTCCTTAAACTATTTGATCAATTTAACAATTAAATTAATCAAGCCAAAATTTACCTCAATTTTCGGTCACCCCAAAATTGGTCACTTGGAGTGAATTTCCTAACACTTATAAATATTCCTCCATCAATTAGGAAATACAATTGGCTTTTGTGTGTGACCCAATAGGTTCTATAATTCATTGGACATGGGCTCACAACTCCTTGTGACTTTTAAATATTATATATTCCTTTTAGTTTAAACTCCTTTAAACTAATCGACTCAATTCAATTAATCTTTATTAATTGAAGAACACCCAATCTCCATGGCCAATGTCCGACCTCAAGCCCATGAAAATACGGTCTTTCGTCTCCTATCTCTCGAAAGAGGCCTAGGACAAGATATTTTTGGGCTCCCTAAATAGCCTTGGTTCTATGTCTCTATTCCTAATGTTCGATTCCACTTTATGACATCATCTTTGAAAAACTCATTTTCCAAATTGTCATACTACCTTGTGCAAGGATTTCTTGGAATTGATCATTATAGAATACATAGGAGATGCACTCACCCTTAACAAAGAAGAGGAATCAGATTCCATTTTGGATATCACAAACTTTCATGTCTAAGTAGCTCATGCCCAATCACCACCTGAACGGCCCGCTAAGCGACCAAGGAGGAGTCAAAGCATGAGGATCTAAACACAAAGTTACTATGGATCCTCAGGTCAAATGACTAATTATATGCACTAGCGTAAGCTGGAGAATTTGTCACTACCGACTTGCCACTTTGGCTATCTAGTGGATTCTCCAAACGGGCCTTTAGTGCCTTGTTCCTTAAGAAGCACCCACTAACATGCATCCATATCTCATATAGGATTGCTCATGGAACGGAGCAATATCCAACTCCTTGGATCTATGCATCGTTAGTGCAAGTTTATCTGGATCTTATATGCCCCGTATAGTAAGATCCTATGACTTGAAAGATTTAAGATTGCGACCATGTAAGACTTATTCCATGATCAACACTCAGTGCATGACTAAGTCCAATAGTTTTGTCTGATATAAGGACTTCAACCAAATGCTAGTGAAGCAGTAATGAGCATAAGATGAAGATGACCATATTATGAATATCATTGATATAGGATGGCCCAAGCAGCTCGGCCCAAACCAAGTTGGCCCAAAGATGCAGCGCCAGGCCCAGTCTTTCATCTGAGGCCCATAGGCGCAATCGACCTCAGTCGACCTCTTTCTCGACCTGCACATCTGGTCCCCAAAGCGATGTCAGGTCAACCTGATCGACCATAGAGGTCGGTATGGTACAATACTCTGCCACCGCATTGAATGCACTGACAGACGACATGCCTCCGTATTAATGGCGCATGCCGCCCCATTACCGCCTGACGCAGCAGATACCTCAACAATGTACTACCCTACCTTGTAACCTGGGGAGACGGCTACCTGAAATAGCACAAAGAGAGGAGTTGATCAATTGCCCCTCATACAAGGACAAATGCCCTCTCTACACATCAAAGGCATCACAGACAAATCCCCAAGTAAAGAAGGCTATAAATACCTCCATTCCAACCTTCTAAAGGTATGCTCTCATATATACAAAAAGCCCATACCCTGTTGCTCATATTATCTAGTCGACCAGTATTGACTTGAGCATCGAAGGGCCTAAGCCAAAGGCTCCTCGGCTAGCCTGATGTTTGCTAGTGATTGTAGGATTCAGCCCACCTATACAAGTATATCGACCAGAGAGGTCAAGTTTCACCGAGTCTTCTAATTTATCCAACATCCAACGGATTCAACCTTCATCATTTGGCGTCGTCTATGGGAAACCTTTGAATCCACTATCGATAATAGTAAACACTAGGCGAGCCCTCTCAGGAAGGGAAGAAAGTAGGAGATCCAGCTCTCCCCCTCCTAGGCCTCACCAAGAGCCAGGAGTCCCAGGGTCTAGCGCCCATCCAGAGCCAGTGGTCACTTTGACCATGCCTCAATTGATGCAGCTCGTAAGTGAGCAGATTTCAGCTCAACTCTCGGTGGCCCTGAATCGACACAATTGAGGTGAGCCCGGGATATTTTCCAAGAGAGATTCCTCGACCAATTCCACGAGAAGAGGTGGTAGATTCAATCAACCACGATGTTCGACCTATTCAAGCCCTGCAGCGCAATAAGGTCGAACGCTCGAGATACCGCCCGAACAGAAATATATCCCAGGTGGATAAAGAGGAATGGGAAGAGGTGGTGCACCAGGTGCAACAATTAAACCGACGGCTGGAGGAGATCTCGAGGAGAAACACGGGAAGGTTACCCCACCAAGAGGGACCACAGAGGTTTCGAAGAGAAAGAGACTCCCCCTTCGTCCAAGATATCATCGATGAGCGCATCGCTGTCGATGCCAAGATTCTGACTGGCCTGCCGAGATACGACAGCACGACCGACCTAAACGAACACCTAATGCAGTTTGAGCACATGATACAGCTGCATGGACACAAGGAGTACATCTATGCAAAAATTTTGGTGACTACTTTCCAGGCAATAACACTTGACTGGTTTGTGAAACTGGAATCGGCGTCGATATTCTCATATGACCAACTGTGTGACAAATTTTTGCACCAATTTGCGAGCAAAAGGAAAGCTAAGCTTCCCCATACACATTTGCACATAGTGAAGCAAGTCGAGGGAGAATCCCTCTAGGACTTTTTCACCCAATTCAACACGGAGGTATTAAAGATCGACAGCCCGAGAATCGAATTCTTGATCGACGTGTTATTTCTGGGCCTCAAGCACAAGGACTATGCCAATGCATTGGTTCGCAAGTAGACTAGGTTGATGGAGGAGCTCCTCAACCTCACAGAGAGGTACATGACCCAAGAAGAGATGAACAAGTTGAAATATGGTAATCTCGAAGTCGAGAAGAGGAAAAATAAGGAAAAAGATGACCGCCAGGGCAGAGAGGGACGTCGATCCCCCATAAAATGCTTCCACAACTACACTCCACTCAACCTCCCGAGGAAGGATATAGCACAAAAACCTGCTCAAAAAACCCCGAAAGCTCATGGAAACAGAAGCCATGAAAAAATTGAAAAAATATTGTCACTTCTATAATCAAAAAGGGGATGACACAGAAGATTGCTTCAACTTGCAGGATGAGATTGAAAGATTGATTAGGCAGGGCCACCTGAAAAAATATGTCGAAGAACTGACCAGGCGTGAAGAGGGTAAAACCGACCAGACTCCCCGTAGAGAAAGGTCGGCCAGCCCGATGAGGGAAGAAAAAGGAAAAAGACCTGCCCAAGAACCTAAGAAAACAAACCCAGAGACAGAGACAGCTAGAGTCGACTAGACCAGCTAAGGTTGAGACGATTTTCCAGCTCTCAACCAGCGCCTAGCCAATCTCTTTCAGCGATTCAGACCTTGACCATATGGAGAACAAGGGAATTGACAGAAAAATAGATTGTCCCATGGTGGTAGCCCTGGTAATAGCCAGCTTCGAGGTCAGAAGGATATTGGTCGACAATGGCAACTCCTTGAACATCATGTTCTTGTCCACATTGAACAGAATGAAACTAGGGGAACTAAAGTTTGATTCAATTAGAACACCGCTGGTCAAATTTGGTGGGTCCGAGATCATCCCAGAAGGATCTATCAACCTCTCCACAACATTTGGACAAGGCCCAGGAGCAGAACCTTGATGATCAACTATTTGGTGGTCGACGCTCCATTCGCTTACGTCATCATTGGTCGACCAACCCTAAATGACTTCAGAGCCATCGTCTCTACCTACCACATGAAGATTAAGTTCCCGACCCCAGTAGGAGTAGGAGAGCTCTTATGCAACCTCAAGGATGCATGGTGTTGTTACACCATTTCCATCGAGTTCAATGAATAGAAGAAACGACCTCAACTGAAGCCCTCGGGGGATGCCCCTGTAGCGAAACCCGATGAGGGACCTTCATCTAAAAAGAGAAAGTTGGAAGACACTCGGGTCGAGCCTGTCGGGGAGTTCAAAACAATAGAGCTCGAACCTAGAAACCCCGACAAAATCACTTGGGTCAGAAGTGATATGGGCAACCGTTTGGAATGCCTCATGGTCGATTTCCTTCGACGAAATATTGATGTGTTCGCTTGGAAAGCTACAGATCTTCAAGGAATCTACCCAAGTGTCATCGTCCATCGACTCAATGTGGACCCCACTCATAAGCCAGTAAGGCAAAAGACATGAACCTTTAATGCTGAGAGGTCCCAAATCATCGAGGAGGAGGTCAGCAAGCTTTTAGAAGTAGGATATATTGTAGAAATTCAGTACCCTTCTTGGCTTTGTAATGTTGTACTTGTCCCTAAGAATGAGGGGAAATGACGAATATGTAACGATTTCACTGATTTAAATAAAGCTTGCCCAAAGGATCCTTGTCCTTTGCCTCGTATAGATTTATTAGTAGATTCTATTGCTGGATGTGAATTGTTGAGCATGATGGATGCCTTCTAAGGCTATTATCAAATATTTATAGCACCCGAGGACAGGGACAAGACCTCTTTCGTCGTCCCCAATGGAATATATTACTTTTTAGTCATGCCATTTGGACTTAAAAATACGGGAGCAACATACCAAAGATTGGTGAATTTTATGTTCAAGAATGAGATCGGGAAGTCGATAGAGGTTTACGTCAATGACATGATTATAAAAACTGAGAACACTGAAGAGCACCTAGTCGACCTCGACCACACCTTCGCCATATTAAGGGCCTTCGGCATGAAGCTCAATCCTAACAAGTGTATATTTGGAGTACACGGGGGCAAGTTCCTGGGTATATGGTCAGTCAAAGAGAAATCGAGGCAAACCCATAGAAGATCCAAGCAATTTTGGACATTGCCCCATCTCGTACGGTTCGAGATGTCCAACGCCTGGTCGGCAAGATCATAGCCCTCGGCAGGTTCATAGCACGACTGGCCGACAAGAGCCTATCTTACTTCAAAATACTCAGAAACTCCAAAAAATCAGGGTTCTAGTGGACTCAGCATTGCGACTATGCCTTGGTAGAGCTCAAGTAATACTTGTCTTCACCGCCTATACTTGCCAAACCCAAGTTGAGAGAAGTGCTACAGCCTTATCTAGCTGTATCCACTGCCTCGATTAGTTCAGTATTGACGTCGACAAGAGAAGGGACTCACCGTCCTGTGTATTATTGCAGCAAGGCTCTACACAGGCTCGAACATAATTATTTGGAGATCGAGAAGTTTGCCCTCGCCCTCGTTACGACAGCCCGGAAGTTATAGCCTTACTTCCAATCCCATGCAATCGTGGTGTTAATGAATCAATAATTAAAGTAGGTATTGTTGAAGCCTGACAGTTCAGGTCGACTCACCAAATGGGCCATCAAGCTCGGGGAGTTCAACATCACTTTCCAACCGCGGACGGCCATAAAAGCGCAAGTCCTGGCCGACTTCATCATCAAAAGACTCAACCTACCCATCCAAAATGTTGAGAATGCCTCGGTATGGACATTGGACGTTGATGGATCAGCAACCACATCAGGAGGCGGAATAGGTATGTCCCTCCGTTCCCCACTTGCCGAGGAGTATGATTTTGCCATAAAACTCGACTTCTCGATTACCAACAACGAAGCAGAATATTAGGCTCTCATCGCAGGAATGTGTATAGCCGTAGCTCGCGGTGTTGAGCAGCTTGTAGCGATCACTGATTCTCAGCTAGTCGCAGAATAGATTGAGGGCAATTTCGAGGCGAATGAGGTCAAAATGACTCAGTATCTGACAGAAGTAAGACAATTACGACAATCATTCAGGAGTTTCACCCTGAGCCAGGTCCTCCGAACAGAGAACGAACTTGCAGACTCACTCTCAAAGCTAGCCAACTCGACGAAAGGTACCAGGTAAAGAACCATAACATTTTTGGTGGCCAGCAAACCCTGTATTCCAGCCACCAATCATAGTATCGTCGAGTGCGTCGAGGAGACAGTCCCCTCCTAGCAAGAGCCAATCAAGCTTTACCTAAGTTAAGGGACCATGCTCGTCAATGACAAGGAAGCCCGCAGGCTTAGAGGGCTAGTAGCCAAGTTTGCACTAGATGAACATGGACAGCTCTATAGGAGGTCAATATCAGGACCCCCACTGAAATGCCTAGCGCCCGAAGAGGCGAACAAAGTACTACAGGAGATACATGCCGGCATTTGCGGCAACCATTCCGGTGGTCGATCTTTAGCGCACAAAGTTGTCCATTACGATTATTTTTAGCCCACCTTATTACAAGACTCAGTCGACTTCACTAGAAAATGCCCGTCGTGCCAAATCCACTCGAACATACAGCAGCAACCAGCTGCATCGATGGTCAACGTCCAGATCACATGTCCATTCGACCAATGGGGGATCGACATAGTTGGATCTCTCCCGAAGACATTAGGCCAACATAAGTTTATCATAGTGGCGGTCTAATACTTCACCAAATGTGTTGAAGCCGAAGCAGTTCTGAAAATCACCGATGCGACCATCAAGAGTTTTATTTGGAAAAATGTAATCTGTCGATTCGGGTTGCCTAAAGTCTTAATCTCGGACAATGGCACTCAATTTCAAAGTAAGAGCACGAGAAAATGGTGCGAGACATTAGGAATTACCCAACACTTTACGTCGGTGGGAAATCCCCAGGCTAATGGTCAGACCGAGGTCACAAATAGAACAATTCTCGACCACCTTAAGGCTTGAATAACAGGAACAAGGGCTAGTTTGGCAGACAACCTCCCAGGGGTGCTTTGGGCTTACAAGCCACACCTCGAACAGCCACGGGCCGCAGCCCGTACAGCTTAGTCTACAGATTAGAAACGATAATCCCGTCCGAGTTGATCCAGCACACAACTCGGGTAATCCACTATAATCTGGTCAGAAATACAATGGAGAGGACGCTTGACCTAATCACCATTGACGAGTTGCGCCATGCAGCCTACAACATAATGCAGCGATATCGTTCGAAAATGACGGAATGCTATAACAGAACAGTGCAACCCCGGAGCTTCAAGGTTGGCGACCTCGTCCTCAAGAGAGTGGAAGTACCAAAAATATAGGAAAACTTGACCCAAAGTGGGAAGGGCCTTACTCAGTGATCAAAGTATCCAAGAACAATGCCTACCGACTAGCAGATGAGACCGACCGCGAACTACCACGACTTTGGAACGTAGTAAACCTGAAGAAGTTCTATGTGTAAAAGGCCATTGGCCTCCTTTGTATCTCTCACCAACCATAAAAATTATAACACATTCTGATAACATGAAACTTACAAAATCTCCTCTCCTTAGTCGACCCCGCAGTCGACAAAGCAGGCTTCAAGCCGGCAAGTCGAGGCTTCTTGCCAAGACCAAACAGTCAACCCTGTAGTCGATAAAGCAGGCTACAAGCCGCCAAGTCGAGGCTTCTCAGCCAAGACCAAAAAGTCGACCCCGTAGTCGACAAAGCAAGCTACAAGCTGCCAAGTCGAGGCTTCTCAGCCAAAACCAAATAATCAACCCCATAGTCGACAAAGCAGGCTTCAAGCCGCCAAGTCGAGGCTTATCAGCCAAGACCAAACAGTCGACCCCGTAGTCGACAAAGCAGGCTACAAGTCGCCAAGTCGAGGCTTCTCAGCCAAGACCAAACAGTCGACCCTGTAGTCGACAAAGCAGGCTTCACTCCGCCAAGTCGAGGCTTCAATTCATATCATAAATTGTTAGAACTTTTCATCCATTATTGGATCTTTTCATTCATATCGAGTGATTGGTTCACCTAACACGACAAATCGACACAGCGGTTTGTAGTCGTACACGTTGCTAACTTTTTCAGTACTACTTATAATTCACTCGACAAGGTCCTTGAATCAATCTTGGCTATGTACCAAAGCCATATTTACAACAGAATAAAGACAGTGAAGGTAAAAGATTAGCAAAACTTGCTAAAAAGCGAAAAACATTCGTTTATACATCATTAGAAATGATCCAAAGTACAAACGCCTCATCGAGGCACGTTCATTACACATCAAAAATAGAAATGAACAAAAACTTAGCTAGAACCGACACCCTTATCACTAGCTGCCCGAGCGCCCTCCTCAATGGACTGCTCGAGCTCGTCACTCGAAGGGATAGCTATCGGCACAAGCTCGGGCATAGCCATGGCAACGGGTACAGCTGCGGTTGCCGGCTGAGATAGACCAGCCACATCGCTGAGGAATTGCCTATCTGGATGAGGAAAATATGTTGTTGCGTCGACCGTCCCCTCTTTGACCTCGAATGTGAAGTCACCGACGAACTCAAACTCCTGGGCGATTGCCTTCTACCTCTGCTCGACCTCGGCTCGCCTCCTCTGCTCGTCTGTCAGCGAGGTCAATGGCGGAGCCTCCGCAATACCCTCCGCTATAGTAGCCTCGACGCCTGCTCCATCGACCATACTCTCGTCCTTCGGGTAAGGCTGTAACTGCTCATCGAGCATATAGCTCATGCGGTGTCTATCTTCCTCTCGGAAGGTATAGCCCAGAAACTGCAATTACTTAAGAGCCTTCTCAAAGGAACTGCGGGCGTCGTCGAGGGCAAACACGATACTTGCATCTTGGAACGTCGGGCTTAACATGAACTGTTGCACCACCTCTCGGTACACCAATGGCAGTATGCAATAGAACTCAGCCTGGGCCTCATCCAGACCCGCATTCCGGCCTGTAGTTCGACCAGAATTAAATGCGACCTGCCCATCCAACCTCAGCTTTTTTAGCAATTGATCCATCTTTGTCCTCTCTTGGACAGATGCGACTAGCTGTTCATCCCTCAGTTGGAGCTGCTTGTTCAACTCCTCCACCTGTTTATCGAGCTCGTTGACCCTTATTTGTGAAGACTCGAGCTCAGCTTTCAAAGTCTCCGCATCCCCGCTAGCCTTCAGCTGCTCCCAGTCGGCCAGAGCCAATTTCGACCTCCGGTAGAAGTTATACCCCAGCTGGCCGACCTGAAAGATAATGTTGTTAGATAATCGATTAGCATGCAATAACATAATCGGCGTGAACAAAACCTTACCATGTTGGCATGATAAGCTAATGCCTGAAGATCCGCGTCTTGGCTCAGCCCCATAATCTTCCTCTAGTTGGCCAGGAACTGACCAGCCATTAATACTTTCAGTGGGGCAGCTCCCGTCAACCCCGCCGTCTCCATGGAAAGCGAGTTATGCACAGACATACCTGACACATTCCCGAACCGAGGCGAGGGAAACTTCGGTAGGTCGAACAGGACATCATCCCCACGAGTGCCGAAGAGATCGTCTCCGATCGGCGGGCTCGACCCCGCGGATTTCCCCTTTCCCTTCTCGACAGCAATCCTCTTTAGAGCAGGTCCTGCCTGCTCCACCATTGCTCTCTTGTCTCGACCCGCAGGACTGCTACCTGTTGTTGTGACTGGTAGGGCGGGTGATGGTGTTGGTGAATGTGTTGGCGTCGCGACCTCCTGAGGAGCCGCTTCGATCACAGCGGCCGCTTGACGAGCTGCAGTAGTCGTGCGGCGCTGTTGGTTCCTCTCTACCCTCGCCAAAGCCTCGGCCCTTGAATGGTTCATGATCTCATTGCGATCTGCCATGAAGCAAGATAACAAAAGTCAAAACCAAGTACAAAGATAGAAAAATAATAAACTAAAAGAAGTACAGTCTACCTAGTCGATCATCCACAGGCAAATTTAGAGGAGCTGGCGATTACCCAGTCAATACCAAATTCCTCTCCTTGATAAACACCGAGGCCTCCATTTGGCCAAATTCGACCAGGTCCCGAATGAAGGTATTGGGCCAAGTCAGGGTAAGGTTACCTAGCATTTCGACATGCCCCATCCACCAGCCCTGAGGAATATTGAAACCCCCAGCCACCCGAACAAATAGATACCATTTTTTCCATTCTTGCCCATAAGAGAAAGGTGGGGAAACAAGGAATTTACGATGGGGTAGAGTAGTTAAATAGTAGAAGACCAACTCGTCAGTGCTACTTGACTTACGAGACGTGGGAAGATGAAAGAGGTTTGAAAAGTTGTCAAAGTTGGCCGGCTGGTCGAATAGATGAATTAACACGATGAAAGTATTGATGGTCGAGAAATAATTGAGAAGTTACTGGGTTATGCACACCTGCAGGCCCTTGAGCAGGTCGACCATCTAGGCACTTAAAGGAAACCTCAAACCGGATCTAAAGGCATCCTCGAAAATAGTGGTACAACCTACGAGAGGACGATGCATTCGACTGGAGGCCCCTAAGGTCAGTAGTTCGTATTAGGCAGGAATATGGTATAACTCCCTAAGACGTCTTAAGTCCACAGGGGTGATGGTTGACATGATCTCGCTATAATGGTCAGGGGTGAACAGTCGACCCCGCGATGGAGGAACCTTGCTGGGCCCCGCTTCATCCCCCCCCCCCACGATAGCTACTCGGACTATTGGAGCTCGAGCTGCTGGAGCTAGAGCTTTCGCTCAATGACTCATTAGACTCCCCTGATGAACCCCCAAGCCTATCAGACTAGGTAGCCTCACTGTCCCCCCCTCAACTACTCTCCGAAGCAGATAAACCTAACATTATATCAATAAAACTGAAGGGCGTTGTAAAGAAAGAAAGGAAGCACTTACTAAATCAAAGAACTAGAAGCAGAAAAGTGTTAGCAGCGAAAGCGGTTGACTAAGCACTCGACCAAATGCTAAGGCAGTAAAAGTAAAAATGGTTATTTTAACAGTGGATATTTATAGCCATGAGTAGCGCGGAAATCCCAGCGGTTGTAATAATGCTGTAACCGCCACGCCGCCCCGCCCGCCACGACGTAATCACTCATTAAATGCACCAAACCCTGGTCGATTTTTGAAAACCCTTTTCGATTCTTATAACTGTCCATCAAGCTACTTCCCAACGCTTCTCGTCGAATCCTCGTTCAGCTTTGGGAAATGGGGGGACTCATGATATGGGATGGCCCAACCAGCTCGGCCCAAACCAAGTTGGCCTAAAGATGCAACGCCAAACCTAGTCTTTCATCCGAGGCCCATAGGCTCAATCGGCCTCTTCTCGACCTGCGCTTCTAATCTGGTCCCCAGAGCGATGTCAAGTCAACCTGATTGACCATAGAGGTCGGTATGGTACAATACTCTGCCACCGTATTGAATGCACTGACAGGCGGCATGCCTACGCATTAATGGCGCATGCCGCCCCATTACAGCCTGACGCAGCAGGCACCTCAACGGTGCGTTACCCTACCTTGTAACTTGGGGAGACGGCCACCTGGAATAGCACAGAGAAGGGAGTTGACCAATTGCCCCTCATGTAAGGACAAATGCCCTCTCTACATATCAATGGCATCACAAACAAATCCCCAAGTACAGAAGGCTATAAATACCCCCATTCCAACCTTCTAAAGGTATGCTCTCATATATACAAAAAGCCCATACCCTGTTGCTCATATTATCTAGTCGACCCGTATTGACTTGAGCGTCATAGGGCCTAAGCCGAGGGCTCCTCAGCTAGCTTGATGTTTGCTAGTGATTACAGGATTCAGCCCACCAATACAAGTATATCGACCAGAGAGGTCAAGTTTCACCGAGTCTTCTAATTTATCCAACATCCAACGGATTCAACCCTCATCAATCATTTAATCAAGATTGTATCACAAGTGAAGTAGTTTCTAATGCCAATCTAATTGGCTTGCGGGGCACTATTCCAACAACAAGTATACTAGCAAGGCAAAACAAATAATAACACAGAACAATTCAAACATGCCAACAAGGAAAATTAACGATATACAAAATGAATTCAGGTATGCTGATAAGGCCAAACAACTGATATATAGAACGATTCAAATATGTCGACAAGGCCAATCAAACATTATGCAAAATGGATTCAGACTAGACAATAATAGATAAGCAATGAATCTTCTTGGCGCCAAAAAGGATACAATCAATTTTAACAAAAGTACATCAAGGAATTCAACTGATCAAAGATATCAAAGCAAATCAGAAAACAATCACTTCCCAGAAGAACAGATAGGTATATACAAGACAATTACCAAATCGGTAGACCCTCATAAGGTATCAGATCAAATGACAGACAGGTGTATACAAGACAAATACCATATTGCTGGACCCTCACAGGGTATTGGATCAAATGACAAACATGTGTATACAAGATAAATACCAGATTAGTAGACCCTCATAGGGGTATATAAATCACAAAGATAGCTTATTTCGCAAAAGAATAGGTAGTTTAGACCCTCACCTTAAATTCCACAGTAGTGTTATCTGTGCCCTACGGTCAGGGAGACCCCGGATCCGTGTCACCTATTCCAAAAAGGCGTATTCAATATCAAAATGCTTGTATTATTCTTTAAACAATAACTAAACCATTTACATCTTAATACTGGTTGTTCTCCAACTAATATAATAGTTTAGGGCTCAATCCTGAAAATATTGTAAAAGCAATATGCAAATGTCGCTACAGTATTAAGAAGGGATTATTTGTTTTGAGTCACTAATGACTTCTTAAATTAATAGCTCAAACTCATGTCTAATAGTCTAGTTAATTGATAAGAATTCTCACATTCTCTACTAATAATGGCTATTCACACGTTCTAATTACTCTAGCCCACTTATCTTTTCGATTATCATTCTATCTCGATCTTCATGTTGAAATACTTAGATATGCAATATTTTCTATCATTGAGGTTCGAGTCTATTTTCTCCAATTTGGCAGGCTTAATTATAATAACTAACCTTTATCATAACTTATAATTGACTTCCTGAGTATGCCAATTTAGGCTAATAATATTAATTACATATTTTATCCATTCAGGACCTAGATTTCGGTTTCATTATTAATGTTCAATTTAACGTTCTTGGTTTATAACAAATAAATTAGCCCATACTCATTACTTTAGTACCTTTATCTGTAATAGCCAATTTTCATTCTCACTTCACAATTTTGACATCCTAATGTGCCATTTTGGATTAGTTAATATTAATTATGTCTTTTATTAGATTCCAGACCTATATCTCACTTATAACTAAATTCTTATACAATCATTTTACTCAGTAATCACAATTCTTGTCCAATTAACCTGAATTTACATCAAAAATTAGCCTCGTGATTCACTTAAATTAAACCAGGGATCAACTTAACTAATTAATCAAAATTTTACCAAATTGGTCGAGTTCAAGGTCAATTCACAAGCCGAAACCTCATTGTATGTGTTCGTATTGTCATCCCAAAGATTCTACACGAAAGTTGCCAAACCGCCGCAGTGGGCTGTCAGAGCTCCACCAAGCACCACCACCAGAACTGAGTTCCACCACCACCATCTGATGCATTTTTTCACGATGAGTAAAAGCCATCTACCAATTTTCTTATTGGAGGTTGTTTGGCCGGCCAATTGGCCGAAAAATCGTGCAGCGCCACCACTATCTGCCTTATCATTTTTCTTCAATTACTCATCTGTCCGTCGTCGGTTTCTCAAATTGAAGACACCGTTGTCTTCCTCACGTCGAGCTTATCAAAACGCACTCCCTATTTACAAGTTTCCATTGTTGGAACTAAGCAACCCGACACTACCGCTTTGAGGCTCTGTTTGGAGCTTAATTTTCAATGATTTGCCTGTTATTTCCATGAGATATTGGTACCGACATGTTCCTTGAGCTGAGAGAAAGATTTTGGTATATAATTTGCTAAGTTTCGCCATTTCTAGGGGAGAGGTTCGTCAGAGAGGAAGAGAATGGTTTGCATGTGAGAATTTGAAGAAATATAGGGGGTGGCTTGCTATTTATAGGAAATTTTTTGGAATAACAGATTGACCCCCAATATTTTACCTTAGTTTTCAATTGGACCATCAAAAGTTTCAATCGACTTCCAATTTAGCCCTCAGCTTATTAGTACCTTGAATTAACCCCGTTGACCTAAAATATTCATAATTTGGCTCCCAAAATTTTCAAAATTCTAGCAATCAAGTTCTTTTTATTTATATTTTTAACCCCAAAATTTTTGTCAAATTAATATTTTGATTTTTAAAATCTTATTTTCTAAAATTTCAAACTTAGGGGTGTTACGTCCAATCTCCTAACAGTCACGATAGATAATCTGCTCAGGTCGTTGATAATCAGCATTGCTTCTTTAGAACTTATTTTTACGTCTTTTTTTAGCTTAATCTTTGTATGTATTAGTTGCCTAAGATACTTTGTGATCATATTTCATTATTTATAGCATCTTTATCTAGATCTTCTAAATCACCATTCCAATCAATTTATCTCGAATTGAGTGTAATGTTCTTTTTATTTTTACTATCAAAACTTTCTTCTTTTGTCAGAAGTGTCATTTCATGGGAGATGAGTGATCCAATACGTTTTCCCATTGATAGAGTACCTAGATTCTTAGCTTCAAGTATGGCAGTAACCTTTGGTGTCCATTCCTTGGGTAAAGATTGTAGGATTTTTCGAACTTGGTCACTTTCAAATATCACTCTCCTTAGTGCAAACATAGGGTTGATTATCTCCATGAACCATGTACATTTGACTTATTGATTCACATATTTTTCATAGAGAACTATTTATGTTGGTGAGTAAGTAATGTAATTTTTTCTTATTTGCCTGAGATGTCCATTCGTGGGTGATTTGAAGCACGTCCTACAACTCTTTTATGAAGGAGTAGGTGCTGACTCGATTGTATTCTTCCTTAACTAATGCACAAAAGAGAATGTTCTTTACTTTAGTGTTCATGGATAACATCTTTTTATCCTCCATAGTAAGTTCTATTATGCTTTTTGGGGACATATTTTTGTTTGTTGGAATAAGTGGCCCAATAATGACTATACTCCATAAATCATAACAAAAAGCTATGCTAAACTCCTCGATCCGATTTTTCCATGTGGATTAGTTGGTCCCATTGAACGAAGGTGGATGAGTATGTATCCGTCATTCAGCATAAACATCAAAACCAGATGTAGCCATTAGGATAGATTGAGCTCAAGTTAGATAAAACTTATTTTATGACCCCCACAACTACAATACCAATTGATGGTAAAAAAAGGTCAATAGGGGCATGAATTACTTATTTCAAAAACAAAATTAATTTTTAATTTTCAATAAAACCAAATGATTTGATTATGAAAATAGTTTTTATAATCTAAAAGGATGATTGATAAAGATAAGTAAAATCGGTAAATAAAATGAACATGAAAATTTATAGTAGCTCGGCAAACTTACATCCACTACCTAAAATATACTTTTAGGATTTTTAACATGCACTTTTATTAAGAAGAATAGAAGAAGCATAGAAGGCAAGATGATATAAATTAACGTTGAAGAACAACTTTCTCATTATGCAAAAGCTCCTAACAAACTAATGGTATGATTGGTATGCAGGAATTGGATGGCAATGGAATGAGCATTTTCAAGTCCATTCTTAGACCCATTCTTGGTATAATTTAGAGATAGGAATGCCCATTTCCCAAAGCATAGGTTTAGCCATTCCCTTCCTTCCCTATATGTTTACCCATTCTAAATCCATTGAAAATGAATTTATATTTTTTTTGAACAAAATTACCCTCCAAAATTTAACGAAAGACTTTTATATTTAGAAAAAGGACACTTATTTAAAAATACCCAAACCTACTTTGAATTCATGAATCAATCCCCATTCACCCTCTTCATAGTTTTAACTCCTTACTTTAATTTTCAATTTAGAGTTCACTCCGCACTCACTTGATTTCACAAAAATGCCCCATGAGTCTTATTTTCTCATTTTCTTTTGTGGTTTAGTTTACATACAAACACTTTTTCTCCCTATTTATATACTCGAACTTTTCCTCCCCCTCCCCCTCCCCCTCCCCCTCATGAACACCTCTCTTCTATAGATACACCATGGCAGGTTCTTTCTTCTTCTTCTTCTTCTTCTTCTTCTTCTTTTGTTTTTCCGCCATTAACAACCTGTTTCTTGATGGATCTTGTAGCATGTCTTTACTATTTGTTGTGGTGGAAAAAGAGAAATGTCTATACAAGCAATAGAGAAATTAATGATTCCTCTTTTCTCTTCTGTTGGAAAAGGCCTAATTCGTTTAGCAGTGCCAACAACAATCAAGAACTCACCCACTCAATGAGAAACTTAAAACCAATACACAATAGGATTTGAAGATGGGTTCAAGCAAATATTTGGGGTTGAAGGAATATGGTTAGGAGAGAGTGGAAATAGAATTGATAAGAGTTGTCCAACCTCCGTAGACCTTCAAGATTTTTCTTTACAATTAAAGAGGAAAGCAAAGAGGATTTGGAGTCTAAAGGAGGGAAATCAAGAAGTAACATAAAAGGGTCAAAAACAACAATTTCATTGCATGGACATAGTTGTCTACACTTTATAGATATATTGTACTATTCTTTTAATATGGAAAATACTCATGAATTACTGTTATTTTTCAGCCATTGGGCAGATTTATATTTGGAGTCATTTTGTATTGTACTATAAATTAGAAAAATAATAATTCATTTCAGAAAATAATACCTTATTTCAAATGACCAATACTTCATTTATGCAGATACATACTTTATAACAAGAAGAAAGTACTTCATTTTAAGAAATTAATACTGCAATAGAGTATGTTTATACTCACTTGTTGTATGGCCTAATTTATCTCAAATTATTAGTGAAAACTACATGTAGGACTATCTAAAATAGTAAAATCATATTTTCTTAATGTAATGGTATGAACACACATGGGTTCAAGTAGTTAGGAAGACAACTGCTAGTGTAAAGTACTATTGCACGTGACAATTATTTCAGTTCGACATCAATAGTGAAGGGAAAAACAGTGGTTCTTGGCTATAGCACTATAACAAGGACTATAATAATTAAATTAAATGATATTTAAAATGTATAAAATTGATACTGCAAATTAGAACAATAATACCTTACATTCAAAAATCAAATACTTCACTAAGCAAATACATACTTGATAATAAAAGTAAAATACTTCATTTTTAGAAACTAGTACTGCATTTAGGTGTTTTTATACTCATTTGTTGTATGGCCTAATTTACATCAATTTATTTGTGAAACAACATATAAGACCATAAAAAAATAATAAAATCATGTTTTCCTTCAGTAATGGTGTAAATAAGCACACCTTAAAATCATTGGAAGTACAACTGCTAATGTAAAGCACTAGTGTATTTGGTAAAATAATTCATTTGAATGTAGAAAAAAAATAAGGTTTCATGGTTGTACCAATTTAACAAAATCACAATCCCAAATGTATGAACCTGATTTGTCTTCTTTAGGAAGTAGAGCATCTAAAATATGAATCGAACTTCAACCTAATATTGTTTTTCAAATGCACATACCATTACAAGTGAGAATTAAAGGATTGTGTTTATCTTCAAGTATTAATACATTCTGGCTATTCCTATTTGAAACATGACACGATAGCATAACTAGTCTTTACAGAATATAAAACATAGAGTGGACTATCATCTCCTGTACAATTAGAGCTAACAAAAGATCCACTCTAATATTTACATATTTGGTCCGTACATTATGCCAAAGTCCCTGCCTTGCTGCTTGCCTTTCGTTCCTAAAGGAATTGAAATACATAAAGACATAAGTTGCAAATACAACTTAGTGAGGCCGATGTCTGTGTGCATATGTTTTCCAACCTGAATACTAGTGGCTTATCATTATATTATGCATGCACTGATAAGTACAATAGTGAATAAATCATTTAACAAGGTAGGATATAGCTAAAGATTGTTGATGCCACCATCCTTATCTCACCGGCCATGTTAACTCAATCGCTTCAGACAAGGCGCTACCTTGCCATCGGTAGACATCCCAGGATTATGCCAATCCTACGATTCTCACCATGACAGCTCCAGTCAGGCATTTATAGGGAATAGACCATGAGGTACACACATCCTACTCAACAAGCCCAATGCCGCTCAAATAGTTTGTGCCACGCTCATGCTGAATGGTCTCAATTGCCATAATTTCACAACACATTACGTAAACACGATATCAAAGTCAAGCAGTCAAGATGAGATAAAGTACTACACCTCTATGAGATGGACTAGCATGTTCATGTCGATGCACCTTTTAATTATCTAGACCACCGTTGTCAAATGCGGACATAGCGCGCGCTATAGCGCGGCTTCGCGTTGCACTGCGCAATGTATTTTAATGTCGCGCGCGCTTCACTGCACTATGGGCGCTATCGCGCTATAGCGCAGCGCAGCGCGTGCTATGCTGAAGTGTTCTTTTAAGAAAAAAGAAATAAAGAAAGAGTGAAACACGATTTAAAAAACGGGTAAAGAAGGGAAAAAAGGGATAAAATGCTTGCCCAAGCTCTACACTCCAGAAAGTTTCTACCCTCTCCTGCGCCCTCCAAAAACATTCTGCCCTCCCCACCCGCAAGCAACATTCTGCCTTTCTCAGCTCCCGCCAGCAGCAGCAGTGACACGGGCTTTTCTCCGGCGTCCTCACCAGGTAATGTCTATTCTTTTCACACTTTTTTTCCCTTATTTTCTCTCATTTCCCTTCTCACTTCTCCCCGTTTATTTGTTTTGCCCTTTTTTCTTCTCATAGTTTATTTCCTTTTATTATCTAATTTTGAAGTTAAAAATAAGCAAAAATCTATTACTAATTGTTGGGCATTCCTGGAAATGTATGTTAGGGCTTGGGCTAAATTGATTTTTTTTTTCTTCTATCATTTTATTTTACTTATGGGGTTATTATTCTTTTCATTATTTCATTTCATTATTATTTATTTGTTAGTTATTGTGTTTAAATATTGAATTTTAATTATTTTGTTCAAATATTGAATTTAGTTTATTTTTTATTTTCCAGTAACAAAAAATGGAGAATTTTGAGGCTTTAGACAAGAGAAGAAAGGATCTCGGATGGAATCATGGCGTATTGGTGAATCCAAATAAAACAAGTGATGGGATTAAATGTAATTACTGTTCTAAAATCACAAAAGGAGGGATTTCTCGACTTAAAGAACATCTTGTTGGGGGATTCAGAAATGCAACTACTTGTAAAGAAGTTCCTGAGTTTGTGAAGATTGAATTGAGAGAGTTTATGAATTTAAAGAAACAAGCAAAAGCAGCCATGGATTCAATTCCTCACTTTGATGATATTGATGGTGTAGAACATGAAGAAGAGCATGAACAATTACGAGGGAAGAGACCTATATCTACCTCAAAATCCTCAGTTCAATCAATAGCCCAACAACAAAAAAAATCCAAACAAATGGGGCCAATCAATTGGTATTTCAAGAAGGATGCCGAAGCAACAAAAATGAAGCAGCAAGGTGAGGCCAAAGCACAGTATGTCAATACTCAAAGGAAATTGTGGGATGATGTGGTTCAAAAATTTTCCAAGTGGATGTATGATGCCGAGATACCATTCAATGCGGTTAAATACGATAGTTTGGGGCTTATGATTGAGGCAATTGGACAATATGGTCTTGGCATGAAACCTCCAACATACCATGAGATGAGAGTGATAAGTCTAAAGAAGGAGGTGGAACACACTAAAATGTTTTTAAAAGGGCATGAGGAAGACAAGGAAAGATCTGGTTGTAGTCTCATGGCAGACGGGTGGAGAGACAGAAAAGGAAGATCACTTATCAATTTTTTGGTGAATACTCATAGAGGAAGCATGTTCTTAGAGTCAATTGATGCATCAGGTTACTCTTATACGGCTAAAAAAATGTTTGAGCTATTTAACAAATTTGTACAACGTGTTGGAGAGAAAAATGTTGTTCAAGTTGTCACCGCTAGTGCAAGTTCGAATGTTGCAGTCGGAAAGATGTTGATGGAGAAATATCAACACTTGTATTGGTCCCCATGTGCAGCATATTGTTTGGATTTAATGTTTGAAGATATTTTCAAAATGCCAGAATTGAAGAGGACACTTGAACGGGCAATAAGTGTCAGTGGCTACATCTATAGTAGAACTCAAGTCTTGAACATGATGAGAGAGTTCACCGGTCAAAAAGACATAATTCAGCCAGTAAAAACTCGTTTTGCCACCGCTTTTTTGACTTTGAGGAGCTTCCATAAGCACAAGTTGAGTTTGAAAAAGATGTTCACTTCTGAAGAGTGGAACAAAAGTAAGTTTGCAAAGGAGCAAGTTGGTAAACAAGTGCAAAGAATCATATTAATGCCTTCTTTTCGGAATACCATTGTTTATTGCATGAAGTTTGGTGGGCCCTTGATTCAGGTTCTTCGGTTGGTAGATGGTGAGAAGAAGCCTCCCATGGGCTATATTTATGAGGCGGTGGATAAATGTAAGGAGAAATTTGCAATTGTTTTTTAGTAAATGAGACAAGATATGAAGAAATTTTTGATATTATTGACAAAAGGTAGAATTGTCAGCTCCATCAGCCCTTGCATGCGGCCAACCATTTTTTAAACCCCGAATTTTTCTATATCAATCCAAATATAGAACAAGAGAAGTTATGTCTGGTTTATATGATTATATAGAACTATTGGTGCCAGAAATTTCAATGCAAGATGAAATAAACAAGGAGCTAGCAATATACTAGAGAGCTGAATGTAATTTTCGATCTGCTACAGCAAAAAGGCAAAGAACACTACTAGCACCAGGTAAACAATTATTTTATGTAATTATCTTATTATGTTAATGACTTAAACTTTATACTACAACTTATTATTACACAAAAAATATTAATTTTCTTATAATTTCTTGTTTATTGTTAATTGATAGCTGAATGGTGGTCTTCCTTTGGAGCCTCAACACCAAATCTACAGAAGTTGGCCATAAAAATTCTAAGCCTTACTTGTAGCTCTTCCGGTTGTGAAAGAAATTGGAGTGTTTTTGAGCATGTAAGTAATATTTGACTAAATTATGCATTTATAAGTTATTTATGTTGTGATACTAATTATTAATTATATTAACTTATTATTCTACAGCTTCATTAAAAAAAAAAATCGGTTAGAGCAACAACACTTAAATGACTTGGTGTTTATCAAGTATAATAGAGCTTTGTTGCGGAGATTTGACAATCGTGATCACATTGATCCCATTATTTTGGAGAGTCATGCATTAGATGAAAGCAATGAATGGTTGGTGGGGAGAATGCAAGAGGAAGATGAGGATGAACTTATGTTTGATGATGAAAATTTGACTTGGCGTGATGCTGCTGATGCTATGGGAGTTGATGAAGATGCATATGGTTTTAGATCTCGAAGTTCTCACTCTATGGTTCCAGGTTCATCAAGAGGAAATAGAGGCGGGTCATCGAGTTCCAAAGCAATACCAAAAAAGAAAACATCAAGTTCATTTACGTCTAAGGTGCTACAAAATAAAGAGGAGGAATTTGACATCAATTTAAGTGATACAGAGGAGGAAGAAGAGAGGGATAATGAGGGCTATAAATCTCCCATTGGTGATGAGGATGATGATATTGATCTTGATGATGATGATTTGAATGATGATTAATAAAGTTGGGAAAATTTGGAGTTTAGAACTTTGGAAGAATTAGAAACTTTAGTTGTTTATTTTTGAATTTGGTTGCTTAAACTTTAGTTGTTTATTTTTGAATGTGGTTGCTTATTGTGCATTTGTGCTTGATTTTGAATGATATTTTTGTATGAACTATGAACTTATTTGATATATATTTACCTGTTGCACAAAGTTAGGAAATTATCATTATTCTTGTGATAATTTGGTTGTTTATTCTTTACAATATGTAAAATATATTGGCATTTTAGGTGCATAGTAGAAATATATACATATATATATGAGGTGCGCTTTATTTCGATAAAGCGTGCGCTATGCGCTATAGCTCCAGGGCACCTTTGTGCGTCGTTGCGCTTTGCGCTCCTGACAACTATGATCTAGACATACTATATTGTATGCAAAATGACATGATGACCAATAAAAGATAATGATGTGAATGTGTTTTTCTTCTCTTTTTCTCTTTTTCTCATTTCCATAATAATTATTTCACAATAATCTTGATGGGAATAATTATCACATTTCTTCAGGTTACGGCACTCACTGTGCTTTCCCAGGTGCAGTGTTTCAAGATAAGGCGAAACGTTATGCGAGTTGCCTATCCAAAATAAATACTAAAATTTAATGTAGAGTTCAACCAATATACCTTAGTTAGTGAAATTTATGTACTAAGGGCAAGATGTAATGAATCCTAAAGTATAATGAATATCCAAGCTTTAGCTAAAGAGTATTTCTTCAACTTCACTAACTATGTCCTCCCTTAACTCTTTTCCTTCCCATTTTACATTCCATTTCCTAAATCTCTTTTATTATTTGTTTATATACTTCTTTCATATAATTCATAGTTTTCTAAATATGAAATACACTCAATAATAGGATATTTTGACTCTTATTTACATATGTAAGTCTAACTCTCATCTCCAATCAATTAAAGTATTCTAATAAAGTATTTCTTCAATTTTTCCTCTATAGTTTTTCCTACTTATTATTTAGTAACTCACAAACTATATCAACTAACATTATGTGGTGATTTTAGGTTTAATACAGCCATAACACTTCTACCTTGAAGCCAATCCCAAAGTCCAAAGGTTAACTATAGAAATGTGATTTTCTTAATTTAATTCTAAACCATCTAGGCTTGAATTAAATTCCTCTATTTTTTAACCTACTTACACATTTGCAGCCATAAATTTCAGAAAAATAAGACCTATACAAGTTCAAACTTCATAAGCCCTTCCACTTGTCAAGGTATCTTAAGTTTATGTCCAACTCTAAATGGTGTTTACCAAATTAAGCACATAAAATCATACATAATTTAAACCATAACCTGAATATATATGCTATAATAAACACATATGATTCCAAATAAACTACTTTAAAAGGCTAAAGAATGCTACCTTTTGGAAGCAAGAGTTGGGTTTCCTTTTTCCTCTATTCTAGCTTATTCCTTCTCTTTTCTCTTTCCTATTTCTCTCTCTTTTTATTTTTCTTTTTTTCCATTTTTTTTCTACCTAAATATCCCAATTTTGCTGATAATGAATGGAGAAATACTTTTTAAAAGGTAAGGTTTATTAGACTTGATCAAAATATGTGGCTTCACCTCAAGTTGCCACCTATCATATTTAAATTATTTACTTTTTGGTATTTAGTTTTAACTCCTTGAATTTGAACAATTTTATTTGTCAAAATAAAATAAAAGGCTGAATTTTAACTAATTATTTCAAAGTCCTACCCGAATTTTAGAATTTCCCTTTTGCCCTTCAAATAGTTTAAATTCAAGAGTCTTATATCTATAGATGACAAGTTCACTCCAAATTTCTAAAATCAAGAATCCTTTTGTGAATAAGTATCATAACAAAATAAAGATAAAAATAATCATGAATCTAGAGTAAATTTAGATTTTTCAAAGAATTGGAGGTATAGTTGTATTCCTAGGTTCTTACAGTTAAGTTGAATGATATCTAAAGTTTATGAAAGTAATACAACATAACAGAAAGTTAATACCTCATTTTTGTAAAACGATACTTCATTTTGGTAGATAAATACTTGACTGCAGAAATGTAAAACCTCATCTTTACCATCTTGGGCTGCATTATAGTAATTCTATACTTATTTGTGTATGACCTAATTTACCTCAATTTATTGATGAATCAATATATAAAACCATTCAAAACTAATAAGTCATATTTTTTTCAAGTAAGGGATGGGATACGAACGTGTCAAATGGTTAAGAATACAACTACTAGTGTAAAACACTATTGTATGTGGTGAAATAATTCATTTGGACTTCAACAATGCAAGGAATGACCTAGTTCACCTAATTTTATGGATGAAACAATACATTAGACCATTTCAAACATTCAAAACATATTTTTGTCAAGCAAATAATGAGACACACATGTTCAAACAGTGAATACTTGAGTTTTGTATGTGCATATTTCAAAATCGATCTCAAAATACTTGCATATATTAACAGCATGCTGAGAAACATGTTCGCAACACTAGTATTACAGCCTTAGCACAATTTTATTAGTTGTTTTTGCTTTCACGTTTAATACCATATTCTAAGATAACATTTTTTGGCAAATTCAGTACTTGACTCTAGATATATTATATTGATTTTTCATAATGTAGTACGTATATGGAGTGTTTTTATACTTGTTTTTTCTTTGGCCGAATTTACCTCAATTTGGTGGGTAAAACAACACATAAGACACTCTAATACAATAAAAACATGTTTTCTTCAAGTAATAGTCGTGATATTATGTGTGCAAATAGTTGGGGACACAAATATCCACATATAACAACTTGTGTTCTCATTCATACTAGTGTAAATCATTGTTGTATGAGATAAATGAATAATTACGGTACCACTATCGAAACACTACAACAAATCGCACTTCGCGTAACAAAAATTTTGGTAACAAAGGTAAATTTTGTTACATATGTTAGATTTATTGTAACAAAATTAATTTTTTGTTACAAATAACATTTTCTTGAGTAACAAAGTAAAAGTTTTGTTACCTTTAACTCAAATTCGTTACCTTAAATTTTTTATATTCGTAACTAAATAATAATTCGTTACGAAAAATATTATTTTGTTACATATAACATTTTTTGTCATATAAGAAGATATATTTGTAACAAAATTTGGTACCTTTTGTAACAACAAAATATTTGTTACAAATAAAAAATATTATAACAAAGTTTTTAGTTACTAAACTTTAAGTAACTTCCCTCCAAAATTCATTCCCTCCAAATATCAATTGTATACATATGGTAACAATGATTTTTGTTACTAATTATAAATGAATATTAAATTCAACTTTTACTAATACTTGTGGGTTGGGCTTTTGTTCAAAAAATGGACTTCACAATAATATAAAGAATTTGTTAATTGGGCTTAATCAATTTTTTAGTGAATTATTACTGAATCGGATTTTATTTTAAAGAATGAACTTGAAGAAATTTGAAGTGAATAATCCGTTAGTTGGGGCAATTTCTTTAAAATATTAGGCGTTATAACTTTTTTGTGAATTATTCAATGAATTGGGAGTTTTCATTTATGAAATAGATTTGACCAAATTTATAGTAAATTAAGTGGCGAATTAGGCTTCATTTTAAGAGTTGGTCTTGAACAAATTTGAAGTGAGGTAAATGATGAATCAAGCTTTCTTCAAGGAACTGAGCTTATTTTTTATTAATTGGGCTTCACACTAGTTCAAATAATTGATTGCTTTGAGTTGAACAGCTTTTTTTTTTTTTTTTAAACTAATTGGACTTAACTAATATTTTAGTGAATTGGAAAATTGGGCTTCATACTAATTTGAAGAATTCATTAATTGGACTTTACCAACTTTCTTTTCATTAATTGAGCTTTAATAATTCTCTTAGTAAATTAGTGAATTGGATTTCAAAATGAATTGGATCTGAAATTAACCTAAAAAATTGATTAATTGTGCTTTTACAACTTTTCTTTTATTAATATGCGTACTCCAATTTTTTAGTAAATTAATGTCATTTGGTAAAAATTCGGTTTGACATCAAATTGCATAGTTGATTAATTGGGCTTTAGCAACTCCTTTTTTATTAATTGGGCTTCACTAATTTTATAATGAATTGGTGTCATTATAAGGGTGGCAATTTGGGTAGATCGTGTGAGTTCAGATTGGGTTGAAGTAGGGGTATAATATTAATTTTCTCAACTCTATCCCAACTCAACTTGATGACAACTTAAAAATGCTCAACACTAACCCAACCTAAATCGATTCAAGTCATATTCGAGTCGACTTGATTTTTATTTGATCAACTGGCCAACTCAAATCCACCCAATCCAACCTGCCAATTTGATTAAAAATAATTATTTCAAATATTTGTTTTAATTTCAAACCCTACTGTGAATATATATATATATATACACACACACACACACACAAAATAACTTCTTTATATTTTATAAAACCACACACACCATCTCCCCTTCCATATTTGCTGCCCATTTAATATAATTTTAATATAAAAAGACCAATTTACACTTAATCATTTCACATATTTACAATTCAATTTAAATAACTTTTTATTATCATATTTTATTATTTTTCTTTTTTTTTCTTCTTTTTTTTTCTTTTTATTCTCAATTTTCTCTTCTTCCATTATATCATATATTTCTCATTTTATGCATATATATAAATTTATCATTATTTGTCATTTGTCATTATTTCATATATTCTCATTTTTTAGATATTTATGTATATAAATTTATCTATAAAATTTTAAATATTTTTTATTTTTATCTTTTTTCTTTCTAATTCTTCATACATGTATACTTATTTTTTCTATTTATACTTATTCACATATATATAATAACCATATATATAAATTTATAAATAAAATTTAAATTACTTTTATTTTATCTATTTTTTTCTATTTATTCATTCCGAATTAAAAAATATTTAATATTTATAAAAACATATATATAATATAATTTTTTATTCATACTTATATGCATATGTAGTATACATATACATATATATATAATTTAAAGAAGATTCATCATTTATTTCTCATTTTATACATATATAAATTTATCATTATTTCTCATTTCTCATTATTTCATATATTCTTATTTTACACATATGTATAAATTTATTTAATGAATTTGGATAGCAATGCAATTTTGTTTCCCTCCAACTTTGTATTCCCTCCAAAATTTGGGCCATAAAAAATGTTAACAATTGTTTTTATTATTAGTTTGACATAATAATTTAATTTGATTTCTTTCAAAAATTTGATTCTCACTAATAATAATGAATTCTCTTCATTTATTCAATTCCTTTAAATTTTAGATCCTCCATTTTTTTTGTATAAATAATTTATAACAAACTTAATTTTTTTTTATCTTAGATTATATGATGAATTGACATATAATTTTTTAAATTATTAAATGACTTTCTATTATAGTTAAAATAGTTAAATAACATATAATTTGGACTTGTAAATTTGGTACTTAAGAATTTAATTTTTTATTATAATTCATTACAATATTCTTTTAGAAAAATTCTAAAAGCTCCTTAAAATAAATAGTTAAAGGTTACATACTTGAATAGCAAAAGAAAAGAAAGAAATCTAGTTTACCATAATACTTAATGAAAAGAAAACAATCCTTGAAGTTAGGCCTGTTAATGTTACATTTCAATTTTTAATCATTGTATTGGCCGGTTAAAGATTTTTATAACTTATAGATATTTATATGTTAATTGTGTGTATATTTTACTATATAAATTGCTAAAATGAAGATAACTTTCATGGTCTAATATAGTGTAAAAAAATATTAACATAAAGTATATTATTAAATTTAATGATTATTAACTTTTATGAATCTGAACAAGTTATTTTTAAGAATTAGTTGTTCTATGTATTATATTTCCTTCAAAAAAACAAAATTTCCTCCAAAAATGAATTCCCCTATTATTTTTTTATTCCCTCCAAAATTTTGCTTCTCCCTCCATTTTGTGTCTAAATAGTATATACAAAAATTATTAATTTTATCTTATATTATAAGATGAATTATGAAGTATTATTATGGGGGTTAAAATTTTAATTCTATTTTTTGTTATTATTTATTAGAACATTGTTTTTGAACAAAAAGATTTTAGAAAAATTATTTATAAATTTTAAAAACTTTAGTCTTTATGTGTAATTAATTTTATTTTAAAAATTAAAATATTTTGTACTAATAATATATTGATGTGGACAATTTGAACATGCATTTAGTGAAAATTTTGTACACTTAATTAATGCAAATTGTTTTGAAATTGATCAACTTGTATAACTTTAATATGGTTGGAAATTTTAAAATTATTTTGAAATACTCTTGACATTGTAATATAAACTTAGTAATATAGTTATAAGTTTAATAAAATTATTTTTTATCCCGATATATTTATTTAAATATTTGAAGAACTGTTAGTATCCTTAACAACTTTGTAGATATCGTTGAAAATGTATATTAAAATTCAAAAATAACCTTTAGAAGCTACTTTGATTATTTTTTTAATCAAAAATACCCCTGGACTTATTTATAACTTTAACATGGGGGTTTAACTTCAATATTATTTAAATTACTCAAAATAAATTTAAATAATTTTATTGATATTTTTTAAAATATTTAATAATCTTTTAATTGAAGTTGAATTAAAAAAATAAAAATTTAAAATCATCAACATATCTAAAGTAATTTAATCAAATTTAATTAAACATATTTATTAATTATAAAATAAGAATAAAAATCAAATCCATCTCTTAATTAAATATAATTTTGTTTTTAAATTACATCTCAATATTATTAAAAAACAATCATATCTCAAACAATTTAATTAGATTAATTTGAATATATTTATTAAATATAAAAAATATTTATTAACTAAATTAAATAATTTAAAATAAAAATAAGATCTAAAAATATCATACTAACAATAGTAATTTCAAAATGTCAATTTCACCCTACCAACCCAATAAAAAAATTATTGATATGATTTCTTGTTCCCACCTAAAATACAAATAAATAAAAAAAAAATTCTCAATTTATTTTCTATCTATGATCCAAAATACAAACAAATAATCATAATATTCCCCAACCCCACTTCTGAAAAATCATTTCGCTAAAGTATTTTGATAAAATACTCCAATTCATAAATAAATAAGCCCTAATTTAAACTAATTTTATTAAATTTATTAATTAATAAAAAATAAATAAGTCAAGATGTGTTTTTTTTTTATTTATACACATACACATCAAGAATCCGTTAGGTCTCGAACTCTTGACCTCCCACATTATGCAAGAGAATAAGATGTGTGAGATCTAGAGTTTTAATCAAAATAAATAATTTAAATAAAAATAAAATCTAAAATTTTATCCTAACAATATAATTTTAATGATTTTAAATAAATAAATATTTGTAATTATAATATGTTAAAATGTATATATACATACATATATATATACTTTTTCCTACTTCCCCCACCGCCCACCCCCCAGCCATCCCTGCGCCTTCCAACACGCCCCCCCCCCCCCACCCCCAGCCGTGCCATGGCCATGGCCGGCCGCAACCCAACGGCCAGATCTGGCCGCCGGTTGCGGCCAGCCATGGCCAAGCAGGCCGCAGCCCAGCGCCAGATCTGGCCGTTGGGCTGCGCCCTGCCATGGCTGACCGCTGGCTGTGGCCAGTGGCCAGATCTGGCCACTGGCCACAGCCAGCGATTGGCCATCGCCAGGCTGCTGCCGGCGATGGCCGGCGGTGAGGGTTGGGGGAGGGGGTGGGTCATGTATATATTTATATTTATGTATACATTTATGTATTTATATGATATATATATTGATATATAAAAATTTTAATTTTTCTAGGAGGATTTTGTTATATATTTTATAAAAAAAAATTATTATTTTTTTAATGAAAATTGATTGGGCATTTCAAAATTTGTGGAATTTTTATAAATAAATTAATTTTTTGGGGTTGTTGGGTAATTAATTTATTTTAATGTAACAGTTTATTCCTAACACTAACGGAAGTTGAGGTGCTATCCCAAATGTGTTAAAAAATTTAGAATTTTGGTCCTATAAGTGTCAACCTAAGCACCAAAAGTGCATACCCCCTATTCAATGGGATAAAAACTGTAATGTTTTCAACATAACCGAACACTACGTTAGCGAGGAAAAGAAAAGTAAAGGCTCCATTGACATGGTAACAATTTTATTGGACTAGTTGCAATTTACCCCCTTGTGATTTGTAAAATAAGCATCAAACACTCATATGAAAAAATATATATACAAAATAACTTTCATCATATATATACAAAATATATTTTTTATTCATACTTATACGCATATGCAGTATACATATACATATACATATATATAATTTAAAGAAGATTCATCATATATTTCTCATTTTATACATATATAAATTTATCATAATTTCTCATTTCTCATTATTTCATATATTCTTATTTTATACATATGTATAAATTTATTTAATGAATTTGGATGGAAATGCAATTTTGTTTCCCTCCGACTTTGTATTCCCTCCAAAATTTGGCCCATAAAAAATATTAACAATTGTTTTTATTATTAGTTTGACATAATAATTTAACTTGATTTCTTCCAAAAAATTGATTCCCTCTAACAATAATGAATTTTTTTCATTTTTTCGATTCCTCTAAATTTTAGCTCCTCCATTTTTTTGTATAAATAATCTATAGAAAAATTAATTTCTTTTATCTTAGATTATATGATGAATTGACATATAATTTTTTAAATTATTAAATGATTTTCTATTATAGTTAAAGTAGTTAAATAATATAATTTGGACTTATAAATTTTGGTGCTTAACAATTTAATTTTTTATTATAATTTATTACAATATTTATTTAGAAAATTCTAAAGACTCCTTAAAATAAATAGTTAAAGGTAACACACCTGAATAACAAAAGAAAACAAAGAAATCTAGTTTGCCATAATAATTAATGAAATGAAAACGGTCCCTGAAGTTAGGCCTGTTAATTTTACATTTCGTATTTTAATCGTTGTATTGGCTAATTAAAGATTTTTATAACTTATAGATATCTATATGTTAATTGTGTATATATTTTACTATATAAATTGCTAAAATGAAGATAATTTTCGTGGTTTAATATAGTGTTAAAAAAGTATTAACTAAAGTATATTATTAAATATAATGAATATTAACTTTCATAGACCTGAACAAATTGTTCTTAAGAATTAGTTGGTCTATATATTATATTTCCTTAAAAAAATAATTTCCCTCCAAAAATGAATTCCCTTATTATTTTTTTATTCCCTCCAAATTTTTGCTCCTCACTCCATTTTGTGTATAAATAGTATGTACAAAAATTATTTATTTTATCTTATATTATAAGATGAATTATGATGTATTATTATGGAGGTTAAAATTTTAATTCTATTTTTTGTTATTAATTATTAGGACATTGTTTTTGAACAAAAAGATTTTAGAAAAATTATTTATAAATTCTACAAACTTTAGTCTTCATGTGTAATTAATTTCATTTTAAAAATTAAAATATTTTGTACTAATAATATATTGATATGGACAATTTGAACATACATTTATTGAAAATTTTCTATACTTAATTAACGCAAATATAATATACATATTTATAAATATACATGTATACTTATTTTTTCTATTTATACTTATTCACAGAAATATAATATACATATTTATAAATTTATCAATAATTATTTTTATCTATTTTTCTATTTATTCATTCTGAATTAAATAATATTTAATATTTATAAATATGTATAATATAATTTTTTATTCGTACTTATTTACATATATAGTGTATATATATACGCCACAAGAAAATAGGTTAATCATATACTTTGCCCTGGTTTTTCTAAACTGCCGCAATTAATAATATTCTTTGTTTTACTTATTAGATTGCTCTTTGTTTTTAACTTTAAAGGGTTTTGTCCACTATTTTTTAATATATATATATATGTGTGTGTGTGTGTGTGTGTGTGTGTGTGTGTGTGTGTAATGCCAATTATTTTTTAAAAACAATCTTATTTAATTTTAATTTTTGATTAAAAATCAATTAAGTTAAGACAACTATGATAGTAAAGATAAAAAAAGTAAAATAAATCAAAATAAATATATAAAATAATTATAAAGTTAAAATCAATATTAGTATATAAGTTAATAGAAACCTTTTAATTTGACTCATAACTTAGTTATTGAATAATTAAGTGAAGAAAAGAGTTTGGCATTAATCATATAAAGTTAAAACTATAGTAAATTGATAAAATAACTATAAACTTAAAATTGATTTAAAATATGAATTAGTAACAAAATATGAGGATGAAATTATAATGTAAAATAAAATATAGAAAAAACAAATTATTGTATTCATTCTCGAATTTTTTTATAAATATAATTGGATATTCATATTATATTTTGCAAATAACAAAAAAATAGTGAATAACAAAAAAAGTTGTTAACCTTTCAAATAATCAAAATCAAAATTTCACATTATTTCTTATATTCTCATTTTATACATATATATATATATAAATTTATCTATAAAATTTTAAATAATTGTTATTTTTATCTTTTTTCTTTCGAATTATTCATACATGTATACTTATTTTTTCCATTTATACTTATTCACATATATAATATACATATATATATATATAAATTTATCAATAAAATTTAAATTACTTTTATTTTTATCTATTTTTTCTATTTATTCATTTCGAATTAAATAATATTTAATATTTATAACTGTGTATATAATATAATTTTTCATTCAAACTTATATACATATATAGTATACACACACACACACACACTACAAGAAAATAGATTAATCGCGGCATATATTTTGTGATGGTTTGTCTCAACTGCCGCAAAATATTAATTTGATGGTAGTTGAGCAACAATTTATCCAAACCGCCACTGAATTAGCCATTTAGTGGTGGTTTTTTGAAGCCGCCGCGGAATTCATAATAAATGGCGGCGGTTAGTATAACATTCTCTGAATGAATAACTTCGTGCTGATTTTTCTAAACCACCGGAATTAATAATATTGTTACTTTTGCTTGTTAGATTGTCCTTTGTTTTTACTTAAAAGGGTTTTGTTCACAATTTTTTAATATTTATATATATGTAATGCCAATTATTTTTTATAAATTTCTAAAGTAAAGTATTTTATATTATAAGCTCTTCTACAAAAATATTAAGCATTTACCTAACAATTTATATATACATATATGTAATAAAATTTCTTTGCTTCATGCAGCTATGTTATATGATTATCTCACACTTTTTATTTATTTCTTTTAATTCACTATTTGATACTCTTATTTTATTTATTCAAAATACAATTATTATTTTGTTTTTAAAAATAAAATAATGTTTGCTTGATAACATGTGAAATTGTTTGAGAGCTTTATATGGAAGAGATGAATAAGTAATTGAGCAAATACAAATAAGAACTTTTGGACATGTAGCCAAGATGGTTAGGTGCTTGGTTCATGTGGGCATGGGTTGTGTGGGATCAAATCCTACTGCCAACAATTGGGGGGATGAATTTGTGCTGGGCTTGCGCGGGCATTGGGCCTGCGCTCGAGTTGGGGCCTGCCTGCGCTTAGGTGGGCTGGCTCGACTGGGCCTGGGCCTCACGCTCGGGTGTGCCTACACGGGCACTGGCCGCCTGCGCTCCGGTAGTCCATAGCTCTTGTGGGCATGCACGCTCGGGTGGGCCTGCGGTCGCTCGGCTGTGGGATCAAATCCTGCTGCCAACAATTGGGGGGATGAATTTGCGTTGGGCCTGCGCGGGGTGTTGGGTTGCCTGCGCGGCTCCGGTGGGCCTAGGCTCGTGTGGGCCGCGCAGCTGGGATTGCGCGGGCATTGGGCCTGCACTCGAGCCGAGGCCTGCCTGCATTTGTGTGGGCTGGCACTCGACTAGGCTTGTGCTCGGGCCTAGGCCCTCATGCTTGGGTGGGCCTACGCGGGCATTGGGCTGCCTACGCTCCGATGGTCATCGCTCGTGTGGGCATGCACGCTCGGGTGGGCCTGCGGTCGCTCGGCTGTGGGATCAAATCCTGCTGCCAACAATTGGGGGGATGAATTTGCGCTGGGCCTGCGCGGGGTGTTGGGCCGCCTGCGCTCCGGTGGTCCATCGCTCGTGTGGCAGTGGGCGTGCACGGTCCGGTGGGCCTGCAGTCGCTCGGTTGGGCTTGCGCGGGCATTGGCCTGCGGTCGCTTGACTGGGCTTGCGCAGGTGCTGGGCTGGCGTTAGGCTTGCGCTCGGCTAGGCCGGTGTGGGCCTTGCAGGTGGGCCGATGCTAGCGGTCGGGGGTAGCACCAACATCGGCCCCTAGTGTGTGAGCTGGGCCTGCGCGGGGTGTTGGGTTCCCTGCGCGGCTTAGGTGGGCCTGGGCTCGTGTAGGCCGAGCAGCTGGGCTTGCGCGGGCATTGGGCCTCCACCCGAGCCGAGGCCTCCCTGCGCTAGTGTGGGCTGGCACTCGACTGGGCTTATGCTCGGGCCTAGGCCCTCATGCTCGGGTGGGCCTATGCGGGCACTGGGCTGCCTGCGCTCCGGTGGTCCATCGCTCGTGTGGGCACGCACGCTCGGGTGGGCCTGCGGTCGCTCAGCTGTGGGATCAAATCATGCTGCCAACAATTGGGGGGATGAATTTGCGCTAGGCTTGCGCGGGGTGTTGGGCCGCCTGCGCTCCGGTGGTCCATCGCTCGTGTGGCAGTGGGCGTGCACGGTCGGGTGGGCCTGCGGTCGCTCGGTTAGGCTTGCGCGGGCATTGGCCTGCGGTCGCTTGACTGGGCTTGCGCGAGTGCTGGGCTGGCGTTGGGCTTGCGCTCAGTTGGGCCGGCGTGGGTGTTGGGCCTTGCGGGTGGGCCGATGCTAGCGGTCGGGAGTAGCACCAATATCGGCCCCAGTGTGTGAGCTGGGCCTGAGCTTGGGTGGGCCGATGTGGGTGTTGGGCCTGAGCTTTGGTGGCCCGAGGCACTGGTTGCCATTGTCTTCTTGCGGGTGGGCCGGCCTATAGCGTTCTTGCTAGTAGGCCGTGGGCTAATGGGCGATGGCCCGGGTCGAGCCCAGACTTCGGCGGCCCAGCAGGCGTAGACCTAATGTCAAATGGCCTATCCGTATGAACCAGCCCAAATAAGAGCCCATGCACATACATTTAGTAACAAAACTTTTAGTTATTTATTCCATTAGTAACGAAATACTTATTTTTAAATTAAAATTTTATTTAAGTATTTGTAACCAAATATTTTGTCACATAAACAATTAGTAACTATACTTGATTAAATAAATAATATCATTATATTATGCATTGGTAACGAAAAAATAAAATGCAACAAAATTGCCAATGTTTTGGTAACTAAGTATTTCGTTACGCTAAATAAATCTATTGTAACTAACATTGTTTTATCACTAATTCGAAACTTTTTGTAACGATACATTTCGTCGCCATAAGGCCATCAATCGTAACGAACCATAAATTTTGTTAATAATACTTTTTGCGACGGGCTTTAGAGCACTAAACTTTGGTAACGAAAAATTCGTTACCAATATTTTAGGTAACGAATTTCAGTTTTCTAGTAACGAATTTTTTCATTACTAAAAGTGTAATTTGTTGTAGTGAAAGCTAATGACCTCTCATGACTATATCAGTCCCAAAACTAATAAACCATAGTTCGATAATCATGGCAATGACTTATCTAGTTAAATTCAATTTGATCCCTTATGTAATAAGAATAATATTGCAAATCGATAAAAAGTACCTAACATTTGCAATTTTATACCTAATCTTTGCAATTTTGTGCCGATTCGCCATGTTCTATACTTATTTTGCATGTTTTTATACTTACTTTTTCTTAGGTCGGATCTAGCTTAATTTGATAGGTAAAGCAACACATAAGACTCTAATAGAGTAAAATTATATTTTCTTCAAGTAATAGTCGCAATAGTACTTGTGCGAATGGTTGGGGACACAAATATCTACACCCAGCCACTTGTATTCTCATTCGTACTAGTGTGACTCATTAGTGCATGAGTAGATACAAAGCCAATGAACCTCTCATTAATATATCAGTCCTAGGAATAATAAATCATGGTTTGATAACAATGCAATGACTTATCTACTTAAATTCAAATTAATCTATTATGTACTAAAAATAATACTACAAATCGACAAAAAAGTACCTATTTCTGGGAATTATGCACTTGATTTATTCAATTTTGTTTCGAATTCGCCTTGTTCTATACTTATTTTGTGTGTTTTTGTACTTGCTCTTTCTTTAGTTGGATTCAACTCAATTCGAAGCGTGAAACAACACATAAGACTCTCTAATACAATAAGATCATACTTTCTTCATGTTCATGTAATAGTCACAATAGTACGTGTGCAAATAGTTGGGAATACAAATACCTACATTCACCTACTTATCTTCTCATTCATACTAGTGTAAACTATTGTTATATGAGGCAAATGTAATACTACAGAACCACCATCAAAAGCCAATAAACCTATCATAACCAAGTTAGTCCTAGGATTGATAAATCATGATTTTATAGTCATGCAATAGTTTAACTAATTAAATTCAACTTGATCCCTGCTTGACTAATAATAATAATAATGCAACTCAACAAAAAGTATCTATTTCTAAGAATTTTATGTTTGATCTATGAAATTTTATTCCGAATTCGCCCTGTTATGTACTTATTTTGCGTGTTTTTGCACTTGCATTTTCTTTGGCCAGATTTAGCCTAAGTTGAAATGTGAAACAACATATACGACACTCCAATACAATAATATCATATTTTCTTCAAGTAATGGTAGTCATAGTAGGTGTGCATATGGTTGGGAATACAAATATCAATATTCAACCACTTGTATTCTCATTCATACTAGTGTAAATCATTGGTGTAAAAGGCAAATGTATAATTTTGGCACCACCATCAGGAGCCAATAAACCTACCATGACCAAACTAGTCCTAAGATTGTATCATGCAATGGCTTAACTAGTTAAATTCAACTTGATCCCTACTTGACTAAGCATAATACTGCAAATTGACAAAAAAAAAAAGAACCTATTTTTAGGAATTTTGTGCTTGATCTTTAAAATTTTGTACCGAATTCGCCCTGTTCTAAACTTATTTCTTTTTTTTTTGTACTTACTTTTTCTTTAATTGAATTTAGTTCAATTCGAAATGTGAAACAACACATACAACACTCCAATACAATAACATCATGTTTTCTTCAAGTAATGGTACTCATAGTAGGTCTGCAAATAGTTGGGAACACAAATATCCACATTCAACCACTTGCGTTCTCATTCATACTAGTGAAACCATTGGTGTATGAGACAAATATATCATTCTAGCACCACCATCCGAACCTAATGAACCTATCATGAGTAAATCAATCTTAGGATTGAGAAATCATGATGTCATAGTCATGCAATAGCTTAACTAGTTAAATTCAACTTGATCCCTCTTTGACTAAGAATAATACTGTAATTGACAAAAAAAACTATTTATGGGAATTTTGTACTTGATCTATGTAATTCTATTCCGAAATTGTTATTTTTTGTACTTGTTTTGCATACTTTTATACTTGCTTTCTTTTTTTCTTTTTTTTTTGCCAGATTTAGGTCAATTCGAAGTGTAAAATAACACATAAGACACTCCAATAAAATAATATCATGATTTCTTCAAGTAATAGTAGTAATAGTAGGTACACAAATGGTTGGGAACACAAATACCCACATTCACCTACTTGTCTTCTCATTCATACTAGTGTAAACTATTGGTATATGAGGCAAATGTAATACTACAGAACTACCATCAAAAGCCAATAAACCTATCATAACCAAGTTAGTCCTAGGATTGATAAATCATGATTTGATAGTCATACAATAGCTTAACTAGTTAAATTCAACTTGATCCCTCCTTGACTAAGAATAATGCTGCAAATCAACAAAAAAACACCTATTTCTAGGAATTTTATACTTTATCTTTGCAACTTCGTACCAAATTTGATTTGTTCTGTACTTATTTCGCGTGTTTTTGTACTTGCTTTTTCTTTGGCCAGATTTAGTTCAATTCGTAGTGTAAACCAACACATATGGCATTCCAATACAGTAATATCATCTTTTCTTCAAGTAATGGTATCGATAGTAGTTGTGCAAATGGTTGGAAACACAAATACTTACATCCAACCACTTGTGTTGTCATTCATACTAGTGTAAACAATTAGTTTGAAGCAAATGTATCATTATGGCACCACCACCAAAAGCCAGTAAACCTATCATGATTAAATCACTCATAGGATTGATAAAATCATGATTTCATAGTTATGCAATGGCTTAACTAGTTAAATTCAACTTGATCTCTCCTTGACTAAGAATAATACTACAAATTGACAAAAAAGAACCTTTTTTTGAGAATTTTGTACTTGATCTTTGCAATTTTGTATCAAATTCGTCCTTTTCTGTATTTACTTCGCGTATTTTTGTACTTGATTTTTCTTTGGTTGGATTTTACTCAATTTGAAATGTAAAACAACATATAAGACACTTCAATACAACAATAACATGTTTTCTTCAAGTTATGGTTGTAATAGTGGATGAGCAAATGGTTAGGAACACAAATACCCATATTCAACCACTTGTGTTGCCATTCATACTACTGTAAATTTATTCATATATAAGACAAATGTATCATTCTGACACCACCATCAAAAGCCAATGAACCTGTCATGACTAAATCAGTCCTAGGATTGATAAATCATGTTTCATAGCCATTCAATAGCTCAACTATTTAAATTCAACTTGATCCATCCTTAACTAAGAATAATACTATAAATTGACAAAAAAACCTATTTCTAGGAATTTTGTACTTGATCTTTGCAATTCGTATTGAATTCGCTATGATCTTTACTTATTTCATGAATTTTCATACTTGCTTTTTCTTTGGTCGGATTTAGTTCAATTTGAAATGTAAAACAATACATAAGACACCCCAATGCAATAATGTTATGTTTTCTTCAAATAATGGTAGTTATAGTAGGTGTGTAAATGGTTGGAAACACAAATACCTACATCCAACCACTTGTGTTGTCATCTATATTAGCGTAAACTATTAGTGTATGAGGCAAATGTATCATTCCAGCGCCACCATCGAAAGCTACTAAACCTATCATGACCAAATCAGTCTTAGGATTGATAAATCATGATTTCATGGACATGCAATGGCTTAACTAGTTAAATTCAACTTGATCCCTCCTTGACTAAGAATAATACTACCAATCGACAAGAATGTACCTATTTTTGAGAATTTTGTACTTGATCTTTGCAAATTCATATTGAATTCACTCTGTTATGTACTTATTTCATGTGTTCTTGTACTTGTTTTTTTTTTTTTTTTTGCCGTATCTAGCTCAATTTAAAGCATGAAACAACACATATGAAACTCCAATACAATAATATCATGTTTTTTTTTCAAATAATGGTAGTCATAGTAGGTGGTGTGCAAATGTTTAGGAACACAAATACCCATATTCAACCACTTGTGTTGTCATTTATACTTCTGTAAACTGATGGTGTATGAGGCAAATGTATTATTCTGGTACCACCATTGGAAGCCAATGAACCTATCATGAGTAAATCAGTCATAGGATTGATAAAATCATGATTTCATAGTTGTGCAATAGCTTCATTAGTTAAATTCAATTTGATCTCTTCTTGGCTAAGAATAATGCTGCAACTTAACAAAAAAGTACCTATTTCTGAGAACTTTGTACTTGATCATTGCAATTTCGTACCAAATTTTATAAACTTGCTTGACCTTAGTGATTTTCCTGTTGCGTTAAGTACGTCTGATAAGACATTTCAAGCAAGTTTATAAACTCTAAATCATTGAAGTCAGGGAAAATTCTCCCTTTCCTTTTCCATCTTTCTTCGACCTAGTCGAAGAAGTGTTGATGGTTATTGCTTTCCATGGAGTGCCTAATATAGCACATTTGTTGTCTTGGACTATAATAAGTCAAGAACCATTTTCTCTTTAGCTCATTAGCCGGATGATTGAAACTCTTCTGAACCCCTTTTGGGAATGTTACTTCCTCAAATATGGTAAATATGTTATATCACATATCTATCTCTGTTGGGGATGGTGGTCTAGGAGTTCTTCCTTGGCTAGATTCAGGCATTTCAACTATGTACCTTGGCTGGCTCACTAGTTTGTCAGTTTTGTTAACCTTAAATACTTTAGGGAAATTCTTTTCTCTTTTCGATAGCAAAATTGAAGAGATGGAGAACCTTCTTGGGTTTGGTGACTGGGATCTTTTCCCATGTCTAGTCGAACTTTTTTGTCATATGAAAATTTAATTCCACATTTCCATCAACATATTGGATAATTTGCTCAACCTGTCTAGACCCGTTCCTTTCAGGCACAGCAATGATTTCCATCATCCATGAATCCAGGAGCTTGACTTGTTCCCATGAAATAGTTCTAGGAATTGCCACATTGCTTTTAGCACAATCTGTGATAAAGAAGGTTGTTTCTCCCTTCTTGGTGCTTAGATACTTTGGGTTAATCCTTAATTTAGGAATAATAGTATTCATTACTTTATAATGAACTTGATACACCAGGAAGACATGACTAGTAGCATCATCCATGTCACAGCATAATTAAGGTGCCTGAGTATTTAATACTAAGGCATCAAGCACATTAGTATCGTGGATTGCCACTGAGAAATCAGGAAAACATCTAAAGTGAATAGGTCCCTCAAACAAAGATGTTTCCACTACTCCTAATAAGGAGTCTTCGAATTTATTGGTGTTGGTCCGAACCATAATTAAGGCGGATGTACTAAGCCCTCTCTTGGTTAGGAGTTGTAGCCCGATCTGGACTAACCCAATACACAAATAGCAATATTTTTTTCTATGAGCCTTAATAAGGTTCCTGGAGAGCAGATAAATTGTTTTGTCTCCTCCATTTAAGAAGATCTTTTTTTCCACTATCTTAACTATGTAATCAGATTTAAAGTCAAAAGATCCGATTTCATATACCTGATTAGGCTTATATTTAGGCAACTTTCAATGTTGGAGATTTTTCTCAAAGTTTTTAGAGATAATAATCTCTTCATTCTTCTTTGAGCTATTAGCTCTGGAAGTTTCTCCTTATCAAATCTAGTATATCTATTAGACCTAGATCGGAATAATCAATCCATAGCTTAATGGCTGTCACTATCAACGATTTATGTGCCTCTCACGCCATTTTCATGCCTTCTACCTATACGGGCCTTACTATTCAGCATGATGTGACTTATGGGTTTCCTCATTTCAAGCAATAAGAACAAGATTCTTATCCCAGACATGGTCTATAAGACACTTTGGAGGGATAAGTCTGTAATAAACTTGGCTCTGATACCACTTGGGGTACCAGAATATAGTTTTTTTTCGACTATAAGTCGGGTTATAAGAACTAAAACAAGAATTAAGAGCGCGCAGAATTAAACTTTAAACTTAAACATTTTATAATCCACCGTTGCATAACATCTATTATTTTCTTTTATCTATCATAATAATATATCAAAACAACTTTAATATTATATTTACAAAATAATTGATCCTCCACCTAATCTTACAATTTATCTATCATCTCTTAATTCCATATCCCAAAATAAACTGGCTCGTTTGTTTAGTATGATTGAATTAAACATAATATATGTGATATGGATAAAATTTTATTAGTTCTGTATCCAAAGCACCTTTATGTAATGTTTGCTCGTATGGTTTGGATGACTTGGGATTCTATTCCATCTGTTTGGTTGCATTGTGCATTGTTTGAATAATGTGATAATATATGCAATGCCAAAAATAACCTCTCCTTTTATTATTAGATGACAACATAGTTTAAGAGTGGATCCGGAAGTGATTTAAGAGGCTTGTTCCATTAATATGATTAAATTAATCTTTTAATTTTGCTCTTAAAAATTAAACTAGTATAATTTTTTAATTTAAATATTTTTTGCTATAAAAATTTCTTCATATATAAATTAAAAACACTGCCTTTTTCTATACTTTTTGCACAATGTGAGGATTAAAATAAACAAATAACTAAAAATGACAATAAAAATTAAAAATAGTAAATAGTAAAATAAAAAAATAACTATGCATTATAATGTTACTTAAGTTTTTTTTTTTTAATACATTTACTTATTTAATAATGAATTATTCCTAAATAATACATAAAAATTTCACAAGAGAAACTATATCTGTATTTTAAATAAAAATAATAATATAAAATTTTAAATTTTAATATATCTTGTATTTATTGTCTACAATTTTTCCCTCCTTTAGAGATTCCAAGAGCTTTTTCTTATTAAAGGGGCAAAAACATGTTTTTATCATTTTAATCAAGGATGTTTCGAGATTTAGAAAGCAAATCAGGCCACAAATGCTTGATCCATAAACCACCATAGCCTGTGAGTAAAGGCATTATGAGCCACAAAAAAACAAAAAAAAAAACAAAAAAACAAGAAACTAAGAGGAAATATAGATCCAATCATACTTTATCAAGTCAAGAAAACGAGCCCTATGCCTATATCAGTTACATATAAAAAAAATTACACTTATTTTCGATGCAATAAATTGATTGATTTGAGTTCCACCAAACTGGATCAAAGAAACAATCTTTCGAAGGAAATAGGAAACAGTTTGCACTGAATGAGGGAAAACTATAACTACAGATGAACTTATAAGGCCACCAATCAAAGGAAAATAGCAAAAGATTCACGAGCCAGAAAATGAAATATATATATATATATATAAAATAAAAAAATAATTTTTCTACATAAATCAAGCCAACATCTCCTATTTGTTTCTTCATTATTGTACACCAGTATGCTGTAATCCAAAATATCACTCATGCATAATCCAATAAGTACGAAAAACGAAAAACACCCTCAGAAAGTGTAACACAAAGGTTAACAAAGAGTAAACATGCACAAGAAATGGAAAAATCACACAAATCTGTTAAAGGGCTTTCTCCCAACTATAGCCGGCATTGAGACGGTCGAATCAACGCTTAAATCTCCAATCGAATGTGAAGGCTGATGTTTTTCCAATGCCTTTTGAGAGGCTGAATCTTTATTAGACCCTTTATTCCACTTGAAAGAAGCAATATTTGGAGTCAAAGGAAATGAAAATCTCCTCTTCGAATCGTTACCTGGAGTCCCCGGAATTCTCTCTTTTGGATTGCTGTTTGCTCTTACTTTAGCTTTAGTTGAGACAGTAGGTGTCATGTAATTTCGAACAGAGAATGGAGGGCAACTTGTGAGGCTATCGTCATCTCTCAACGGGAGGTCATAAGCCGAACTAGCTGCACTTCCTCTTGGTTTTGAGTACTTGTGAAAAGCTGAGCTGCTTGCTGGTGGAGGTGTCCTAGTAGGGGTCTGAAACTGTTTGGCTCTGGATGACTGGGGTGTGGCAGCTTCATGATTGTCAAAAGTGAAATTGTTGTGCTTATATTTTCTTGCATTAAGTTGAGGACTTGGCTTGTACTCTGAAATGGGCCGGGGAGGAGTTAAGACAACATTCTTTGTAGCAGCTTGGCTCTGGGAAGTAGTTGCTGGAGGCAGTTGACGCTCTAGCCAATTCCACCACCAGGGAAATCCGTTGGATCGGATGTCCAGAGGACTTTGTGCTGATTTAGGATTCGCTTTCCACAGCTAGTGCCAGAGATCAATAATAGATGAAAAACGAGTCATAACACAAGGAAAAAAAAAAATTCAAACATAATAACTTAGTCTGCAACATTATAACAATAGTAACTTGCAAATATCTTCTTCTTGGTGACTATAAAGGCTGAGAAAAATGATAAAGTGATCCAAATTCAAAGTGAGACTACGCTTAGCATGCAGTTGGAAAGCAAAAGACGAATAAATATTTCACCTTCAACTCAAATAAGAGTAGTGTATTTCTAGAGAAAATAAAGTTAAAGGTCATGCAGGAAAATGCCATAACTCCACATTGAACCTTCCAGCTTGACACTAAGAATTTGTCGCAATAGTTCAAGCCCAATTATATGATGAAGTGCAGCCAAGTCCGAATCCCAGGATATATCACTGGGAATTCATTTGTCAATCAGCCTGAAATGAAAAGTTGCATTTTACCTGGTGAGAATATGCATAGGCCATGGCTCTTTCTCTCTTCATGACAGCCTCAATTTTTTTCCGCAGCCTTGCTTCTATTTCCTCTTTCGTCAGCAGGCTATCATCCCAATTTTCATTATGGCCAACCTCAGACTAAAACAACAGAACACAAGTGGAGAACACATCTACCATCAGAATGACTGCCCAATTTGAGGAGCATGCACGTTGTTCAATGTGCATTCATAACAAAAAAGTAAACTTGAAAATTTTGGTGGACAAACAGATTTATATTTCTATGAATCAAGGGAGAAAAAGAAGACAATGCTTGGAGTATCTCATGACTTCAAAGCAATAGTGAGCTCCTATCATCAGACCATTCAAAGCAGTAGTTTGTGTAAGAGATTGATCAAATTCATATAATTACTTAGTTTCTATAACTCACACACTAGTTTGACATAGCACACCACCAAAACCATTGAACATATGGAAGAGGACATGCCAAACTAGTGATTTTTTCTTGTAAAAGATAGTGCAAATTTTGAGGTCAAATTGTCACAATTTAATTCGGCAAAAATGTAAGTTTTTCAGACATTTGAAGAAAAAGTTTGGTGAACCAGATATGAAAAAGAACTCACCAGTTGGTTCAAGGTCCATTTGCTCAGAGTACTCTCGCCTTCCTTATCGTCCCCATATGCTTGGTGCTGGACTGCCTGGCTTTCCAACATTTGTATCCTTCGTGACTGAATTTGTGTTTGAACTCTAACCAGCAGCTGCATTTGTTTCATTGCATTCATAGTTTGCCGTTTTACACTCTGACCTCTCATCACACCTTGAAGCCTCACTAAACCCCTCAAAGCTCTGAAATTCCTCCTTGCCTGCAATGTTTTAAAGCATAAAAATGCATGAACCACCCAATCTTTAATCTTCTGGTATGGCATCCATTGTGAATACAATGGACTAAGAAACGAAACATGACCAATATTACAGAAGCGAATTGCTGCTGACTATAAGCTTTTGATTGTAATACACAACACATCAGCACATTTCTTCAGTCACTAAGTATCATTTATAAGCTAATGATCTCTACTGGTTGAAATGCAATCATTTTGGCTAAAAATGTAAAGAAGCATGCCACCTATTGTGATTCTATCAGAATGGTTAAGCTGAATAATAAATTGCTACCCCCGTCTCCATCAATTATCCAAAAAGTAAAGAATGTTGTAACATAAGGGGCAATTTCTTTTGCAACCTTCGTGTTGATTTGTTAGCAAAAGTACTGCATGGTGGCAAAGTTGAAATGAATTTATGTCAATTGCAAATACAAGCATGTTATCAATCTACATTCTCTGTCAACATCCAACGTTGTTTTGCAAATTTTAGTGAGCTGTAATCGGTAACTATTAGTTAAATATAACTCTCAGTAGAATTAAATGCTGCCAATAAGAAAATTACTAGGTTTAAATCCAGGAAAGCAGTTAAGATGCTGCAAATCCACATAAGGACAGAAGGAATGATTCTATAAAAGAGCTCATTCACTGAGTTAAGAGAATTACCAGGTAACCTCTAAATGCTGCCTGGATCTTAGTGGCTGAAAGGTGCTGGTTTCTTAGAGTTGGTTCTGGTCTCTGCACATAGCTAAATTCCTTGCGGCTTCGAGTTACCTTAGGAGAAGCGATCTTTGAAGAAGCAGCCCCAGGAGTAAAAGTGGATGGAAGAACAGCCTTGGGAGAGACAGCCCTTGGAGAAGTAGCCTTGGGAGAAGGAGCCTTTGGGGAAGGGAGCCTTGCAGAAGAAACTCCTGGAGAAGCAGCCTTAGGGGAAGGAGCTCTATGAGAAGTAGCATTAGGTGAAGCAACCCTTGGAGATGCTGGCCTCCAAAGTAAAGCAGGAGTTGTTTTTGGCTGTTCGGAAGATGTGGGATGCCTAATATACAATTGATCTGCTTCCCCTAATATTTTCTCAATGCTACTTGGCTCTCTGAACAAAGGAATGAATGATTTGCTTTCTCCATGCCTTAAAATTCCTTTACCTTTCTTCTTTTCTTTATTGCTTTTCTTATCTGATTCCTGAAATAAAAATTTGCTAGTTAAGGCTCATACATGAGAAAATGAGAACTTTCGAGTTGGTTCTTTATGATACTCTATAAATTTGCTCAAACACTTGTAAGTGCTTTGGGAAATGTTAAATGAAAGAAAATCTAAGCTCTTGAAATGGTATTGAAAGCAACAATAGACAATAATGACCTAGAAATTATGTGTAGTGATCCAAGTGAAAGAGACACAATGCATTTCATTAATTATTGAGCGAATAAGATTAATTCCAGTGACATTCCATGACTTTTAGTGCATCATAAATTATTGAATACGAACAATAAATTGACAAGACTTTCCTACTAAAGCAGAAGGTTAAACATAATAATTTGGGATATAACATGCCATTCTTTAACATTACATCAGCTAATAAATCATTCATTATTATATGTATTGGTGGCAGTATGGTATGCTATGATCTCTTTTGTGTAATTTTGAAGCATATCACAGTTTTAAAAATAACTTACATTGAATGGCTTCTCCTTTGAGTTGTGTGTAAAAACCTTTTTGATTGCTGAAAACCAGCTTCCCTTCTTTCCCATGTTCTCAGCATTACTGTTTCTCCCTACACAAGCAGCATGATAAAGCCCACTTTAGCCATTTCAGTACAAAACTTTTTGTCAATTTCATCATATATACATAAGTTATGCATATGAAAATATTTCTTTGTAATATCAAGGGCCAAATAAATCAGACTTTTTAAGTGAAGGAGGACAGTTCAAAATTATCTCATGCACAAAACTTACTGTCGCAATTCACATAAGAAACAAGAAATTTGGATGCAATCTTGGCAGAGGCACAAATGATTTAATATACACTCACTTTGAGGAGGACTTGCATGAACTCTGGAACTCTTCGAAGATGTTTGGCAACAAGGAAATGAATTATTGGAATTTTCATTCAATTTGAGTCAAATTTTCACAAATTCGCATTGGAATAAAATCCTATCTTTCAATAACAGGGCACAGCAAAACCCCACACACACCCCAAAAGAAAAAGGGAAAAAAAAAAGAAGAAAATAAAAATATATAGAAGATCAAGGAGGCATCAGACAGGATACAGAAAGGAGATATGGTTGGATCATATTTCTCACCAAAATCATACACAACTATCATTCATTATTAACAAGAAATCCTGCATTTCCGATCAGGCAACAAATGATTAGCCCTTCATGGTTGTTTTTGTTGCTTGTGTATAGGACATCATGAAAGAGATAACAAATGATTTGAGAAGGGGACAGGATTGATGGTTTGCCACTATTCCAGCATCATCAAAATTTTCAAGAACTTAACATAGGATAACTGCTAAAAATGAGGGGTCAATCTACATATCATCAAATTGGGATGCACAATAGCACCAGTTAGGCATATCCAAAAATTTCAACCATTCAACCCCGACACACACACACACACAGTGTATGGAAGTAATCCAAGTCCATGAAAAGATGTACACAAATTTTCCAGAAGCCTCAACTCACTGATTTATTAAAAAAGATGAAGATATTACCAAACCCAGAAACTAAAATTCCACCAGCAACAGAAGAAAAAAATATATCAAATTTTTTCCCAGAAAAAAAAAAAAAGAAATTGAAACAGTATACGTTTCCATCAATTGCTGACAGAAGTGGCCTAATCCCAAGAGAGCATGTGCATCACTGCATTCAATATTGCAAATTCATTCCATTTAAAAAGAAGAATACCTTAACTATTTCTCCAACCTTCAGCAGCCTTCCAGAAAGCTGCACCAACTAAACAAAAACTCCCAGAATAGCTATCTACGCCACCCCCACCTATCTCTGGGGGCATACACATGTAAGAAAATAAACAACTTCCTCTCTCTAGCCCTCTATCCAGCCTCTTTCTCAGTGCACAATAACATGGTTCTCTCCTTCATACTAGCTTTCCTAGCCTCCTGTCTTTCAAAATTGGCCAACTATTTAGAACTTTCTACCTCCCACCCTTAGTGTGTGTCTTTGTGTGTGTTTTTGAGCTTTGAATTGGGTTCTTGCTTGCAAAAGATTGCAACTTTATTTTCTCCCCTCTCCCCCTGTCCACCTTTTAGCTTTTGCGGGCTTATAATTCTTTTTTGTTTTTTTTTTCTTAAATTAAATATATCATGATGATTCATGATGATGATGAAAGGTAATATGCTTATTTTTTACTTTCTGTAAGCAAGAGATTGGCCTACCGCCTCCATGTGGAGCATGTAATTGAGTGGGATAAAACATACTGTTAAAAGTCCAAAACGCAACTTTGTCAATTATGTGGGGTCAAATAGAAAATTCTATTTTCCCACATTTTATAGTACTCCTAATATAAATGAAATGATGCAAATAATACTTTCTCAATTTTAATATTTGAATTGTTATTAAGTTGTTGCCAAGCTTCAGATGAGAATTGGAAAATAAAATAAAATTATATATATTTTCAACATAATATGTTTCAAAATAGTGATTAAAGTTATTAATTTTAGGTGAACGTTAAAATATATTGTTGAGATATGTTATTTTAAAATGTCACATATAAGTAACAATAATAAATTTAAAAATTAAAGAATATGAATTTAAAAAATGAGGCTCCTTACAAAAAAAATTAAAAAAAATTGTTTGTCTTAATGTGAAGGGGCGAAGTAGGCAAGGGGTTGGCCACTTTTGTACTCAATGGCTTTTTGGCCAACTTCAACTCAACTAACTTTTCTTCAATAGGAAGACTATTTGGAAAGCAATATCCCATTCTCCCACCCGCTAATAATTAAACAAATGTTTGATTCATCTTTCTTTCTTGTTTTATTTTTTAAGTATTATTATCTTAATACTCATTATGACATAGGTGTGACAATGATTTGTATTGTAATTTAATCATCTTTGGAGAAAGCTAAGGGGAGATTGAAAACAAAGAAAAAGGAGAACATGGGTACAACCACACTTGTTAGAGCTTAATTCAAGAAAGTTTTATTTACTCCATACCAAAATAATGATTAATCTAATTATTTTTTTCAGTACAATAACAAATAATTTAATTTATTTATTTTTAAAAATGAATAGGATAGTATTGAATAAAATAACAAAAATATTTGAAAGTTTAGTAATGCCAAAATTATCAAAATCAATATGATAAAATAGTCAAAAGATTAAATAATTTAATTTTGTATATATATATATATAAAGCATGATTTTGAGAGCCAAGGAGCACAATATCTTACCCCTTTTCAAAACATAAACTCAAACCTAAAATTTTAAAATTATGCTAATTTTGTATTTCCAATATTTGAACACGTATATATGTATATATCAATATAGGTTCAATATCTATATCTTTTTTATGCAAGAGCGTAAATGAATAAGTTGATATAGATAAGATATTATTTAAACTTATTTTAATTTTATCGTACCTGAAATTGTGCCTCAACTTAGTTTGACTATTAAATAAATAAATTTTGAATAACTTTTAATTGAACCAAATATCAAAAAAGTTGAATAGCTTGATATATCATACGTTAACAAATCAAGTTAAGTTCAAAACCAACTTTAGATCTTATGAAATGAAAACGATATCCAAATTAAGAGTCATACTTAATGAAAAATAATATTCAACCATTGAATAATTTAATTTATTTCTCGGTCCTAATCTATGTATTCCAAAACACTCTTAACAACCTTCTAATATTCTATATTTTTCAAATTGGCTAATCTTATGCAATTATATTGTAACAACCAGTCAAATCATTACTCCAATTGATGTAAATTAGCAGCTTTAGTGGATGCTGCCTTATTGTGTCAATTTCCCTTGAGAGGTAATCCAGGTTAGATTGGGCGATGGGTGGTGGGCCTAGCGGTTGGTGCATGGTAAACCAAAACTTACAACAACAGAGTAATGTTAATGCTTTATTTGCATGTGTGTCTGTTGTTTTTGTGAATTTATTTTGAAAGAAAGAATTTTTAGTAGTGGATTTGGAAATTTTGATATTTGTTTGGTTTTATTTTTAGGATTGTTGGAGAATAATTTGAAAAAGAAAATTATATATTTCAAAATATTTTTACTATAAATATCACATTAATAAGATTTTTTATTGAGTTAATAGGGTGATATTGATTTTTTTATATTAATTTATGTGTGTATATATAGTTGTATTAATATATATATAGTTTTATATGTTTCAAGGGAGAGTATTTTGGGGGGGAAATCGAGGTTTTGATAGTGGTTGAAAGAATGTGTATTGTTGTTTGCTTGTATTTTGAGAATATAAATGAATAATGGATTTTCAATTTTACATATTAATTTTAGTTTTTTTTTTTTTTGGGGGGGGGAATGATGTTTTGATAGTGGTTGGTAGAATGTGCAGTGTTGTTTGATTATATTTTGATGGTAGGAATTTCTTATGAGGAAATACAAACAAATAAAACCTTATATTTGGATTTTCAATTTTATTAATGGAATTGTTAAGGAAAGTGATTTTTCTTTAAATGATATAGTTTTATACTTCATATTAATTTTAGTTATTTTATTTTTATATTCTGCGCTAAAGTTTAAGAGAAAATATAAAGTAAGTGCTTTTTAATAGAAGTATTATTTAGTGTGTTAATTATAGACATTTACTGACAAGAATTTATATTATATTTGGTCACAATAATACGTTGTTATTATTAAAGATGTAATGATTCAAGAATTGTGTGTAACACATCATTATCAACATTTTATGATATGTGATGATATTTATATTGTCGTTAAATTATTAATATACATGTGTTTTCAGTAATGGCAAGTTAGATCAAATTCTCATCACTTCTAAGTTTACGGGAATTATTAGCTTCATTTTTTATATCATTATTTAGCATTTTGTTATTGATTTTTTTTTTTTTAAAAATGTACAGCGTCGTATAATCTAAATATATGTAATTTCTTATATTTATACACATACATATCAAGAATTTATAAGGTTTTCAAGCTCCAGATTTGGCATATACAAGTATTAAAGCGATGTTATTGAGTCGATTAATGACTTAGTATGCAGGTATGTACTCTCTTAAACTATTATCGATAGTGTAAACTTAGATAATCATGGAAGACGATCAACAAAATATTGCCTAAGTAATTTTTTCTTCTTCTTCTTCTTCTTCTTCTTTACACATTATGCATCCATTCATCAAGAGTTTTTTCAAATTCAAAATTCGAACATCACACATAAGTATGAAGACGGTGTCATTGACCAATGTTGCCAAAGTAAAATTAATGCACATGGGATGCAACCAACTAAGTGAAATTTTTTACTATTATATTATACATAGGGTGATGTCAAACATTTTAATTTGTGACATCATTGTATACATTAGTAGCTCAAAAATCATTTGAATTTGATATGAGTTTGGGAAATATTCTATTAGTTAAAGATTGGAGCTTTGAGTTCAATCAATTTAAACTGTGTCTTGAAATTATAAAAGAGTTAGGATTATTGTTTTCCAATTATAGAATTCCTTGGAAGACTAGTCAATGTTTGAAGATAGGAACTAAAAGAAAAAAAAAATAGCAATTTTGATAATATTTTTATAGTGTGAAGTAAATAAAATATTTATTTATTTTACTTACAAAACTGACAATCTTTTAATAATTTCAATTTACTTATTTAAAGTTTTAAAAAAATAGAGAGAGAAAGTTAAAATGAACTAAAAGAAGTAAAAAATAAATTATCAGGGAGGAAAAAAAAGTTAGAGAGAGAAGAGATAAAAAACTATCTTGCGGTTACACCATTTTCAATTTACAAAAGAGAGGGGTGGGGGTGGGTGAATATGGTGTCTGGTTCCTGTATTCTGGAGAGTTTGCCTTACAAGTCACATTCCTTTAGAAAACCCCCCAAAAAACACAGAGTTGGCTCTTTCTGTTGTTTTCTGATATCAGATATTTGGCCCCAAAGGCATTCAAGCTTCTATTTACTTTTTCGTATTTCAAATATTCGTATATAGTTAAAATACCACACAGTATATTAGTCATTGTCCGCTCTCTTAAATATGCGTGTAGTGTGTGAGAGCGTGTGTATTTTTTTCTATGTTATGTTCGAGTATATCAAAACTTAAAATTGCATTTTTTTTTTCACTAAAAAAAAAGAAGAATCTGTTATGAAAAAATTGGTAGCTATTAATTATAGTTAAGAGTTTTCATAGCAAATGTATTTTTTTTAATTATAATTAATAAAATATTATTAATTCTAAATTCATAGTATTGTATGTTAAAAGTGTAAAAGATGAATTTACCATTATCCAAAGAAAATTTAATATATGAAAAAATAAGAATGATCACCAATTATGTATTGATTGTAATGAATGTTAATTATAAGAGCATTAATTTTGAATTTGGCTAGAATAATTTCATAGTTGAAGTTATGAATTTTTAGCATTAATTATGGATTGATTGTAGTTGATGCTCTAAATTTTTTTATAGTATTTTTTTTTTTTGGGTCAAATACGAGGATTATAATAAAATCCTCTACATCACAACAACATTTTAGTGTTGCATAAGTTGAAATTTGATGCATGGATACAATTAATGATGAAGACGTTCCATCTAAACTGACACAAACATCCAAGACTCTTTAATAATGCTCCTATATATGTATAGTGATGGAATAATCATGATGGTAGTTTTAGGGTTTGTTTGTTTATTTATGTTTTCAAATTTATTTTAATTTATTTTTATTATTTAAAAATAATTTATGGAATAATTTATCATTATTTTTATTAAAATTTCAATTATTTTCATCTCAAAATATATTTTTCAATAATTCATATATTTTCTCTCAATAACTTTTATATTATCTCTCTGTATTTCAATATTATTACTGTTTTTTTCCATTTACAACATACTAAAATCTATATAATTATTATTTTTTCAATAAAATTCAATGTGAGAGGGATGAAAACGAACCGAGCTAGTTCGGGAGCCTAACGAGCTGGCTCGAAAAGTGTTCGAACTCGAGCCAAATAATTCTTGTTTGCAAGCTCACACACCTATATTTTTTATTTTAAAAAAATATTTATATATAAAAATATAATAAAATATACTAATTTTAAAAAAAAATTATAAAATAATTTAACTTTTCGAGCTCGAGCTTGAGTTGAACTCGAGCCTATAGCTAATTTTAAATAAAATATACTAATTTTAAAATTGTTTAATAAAATAATTTAACTTTTCGAGCTCGAGCCCGAGCTGAATTAGAACCTATAGCTTGATTATGAATCCGAACCTAATGAATCGAGTCAAGGCGAGCCAAGCTCAAGCCTGAAAAAACGGTCAAAGCTCGGCTCGGCTCGACTCGACTCATTTGCATCCCTATATGAGACAATTAATGTATCATTAACTAAAAAGAAAGATCAGCACAGATTTGATATGAAAATCAAATTTCATTTAAAAATTTGATCCATAAGATGTATTTTAGACGTGTTATTTTAAAAGAATAACATTTGAAGTTCTAAAAAAAATATACTAGCAAAACTTTATATAAATTTGAGGGACTGTCCTATTAGCTTTCCCCAACTCCAACCTCCACATATATATATATATATGTGTGTGTGTGTGTGTGTGTGTGTTTCTAATACCTTATACCCATATATAGTTGATAGTTCCATATGTAAAATATGGTGAAAGTTTCTTCCATGATTGGGGTTTGGTAACAGGTATTGATTGGTTGCTTTAGATTGTAGCTTGAGCTACCTGTCCGTACGTACATTGGACCATAGTCAATTTCACAAGAATATTGTGGCTCATTTTTCATATTATATAGTTTACTGAAAATAAATGGATCCTTGTATTTCCAGCCATTTGAGCAATGAATAATATTTTCCCAGCTCTGGAAAGTTTGCAATTGATGTGAACCATATATGATGGAGGGATCTTCGTATAATATAGTATATATACATTTATTGTCAATTAATAACAAAATAAAGAATGAGAATATTTTAATTTATTGATATATCTTATGTATAAAACAAATGACTAAAAGGGTGAAAATGACTTTCAGTTGTTATTTGGCTTATTTCAAATAAAATGAAATTTGGTGTGGTTGGCCTCGAGTTATCGTGATTTTTTGTTTCGATTGTTGTAACACGTACTTAATTTATCAAATTAGTTAAGTTTGTTTGAGATCATGTTCAACTTGATATTATAAGAATTTTTGTTACTAAGCTATTAATTTTAAACTTTTTTTTTATTGCAAAGCTCAATTCGACTTGAAAATATATATTAATTTTAAATCGGTACAAATATTTTAAATGTATTCGATAAAGTAAATTTAAATTTTCAAATTTAAACTACTAACATTTAAAAGCATTGTAAAAAAATTCAATCGTATCCATTATACAAATTATTTAAGATGAAATGAGGTATCTTTTCTTTTTTATTTTTTTAGATTTATACACATACACATCAAGAATTTATTAAAATTTGGACCTTCAACTTCACATTTTATGTGTTAAATTTATGTCATTGAATTAAAGCCCACTCGACAAGATGAAATTGTATACAAGTTCTATATATATTATTTGAAATAACTATAAAAAAATGTCTTTAAGATTTAGTGTAAATATACTTATACCTCTTAAGTTTGGATAATTAAATTTGACACTTCTAACTTTTGTTTTCGTCTAACAAACCATTCAAACTTTTTATGAAAAATGACAACTCAGCAAGAAAAATAAAGAATGAAAATTTAATTTGCCCTTGCATTGACTAGCTAGTCAATTGGTCTGGTAAATTTTCAAACTAAATTATCATTAAAAATAATTACATAAACGATAGACCTTCTTCCAAGTTTGATATACAGGTAATATCCCTAAAGTTTTTGAAATTATTTACTTCCCATAATGTTTGTTGTCATCTTACACGTAACTCCAATCATTTATTATACCTTCAGTACCATTATCTTTTGAAATAAGAATTTTTAAATTGTTAATTTTTGTCCAAATTTATAAAAAAAAATCCTTTGAGGTTTGTCCACATTTACTCAAATTTCTGAGATTTATTAAATTTATACTAACTTCCCTTAAGATTTAATATTTCTAACTTCCCATAAAATTTTGAAATTGCATGATATTAATAATTGCAAGCTACTTCAATTAAAGTACTAGTGTTAGAAAATTAATTATACTGTTGATTTTGTCTTGAAATTTGGGATAAATTGAAGAGACATGAAGGAAACGGAGCAAAGCAATCGAAATGGGGGCGAGAGCACACCTCGACATGCGTTGGCAGGATGCTGCATGCTGGGGCGCGGGATGGGAGCGCCAAGGCAGGCAGCAAGGGCATGACGCATGCTCGGGAGCAAGGCAGCGCGCTGCACACTAGAACCGGGTGCTCGGGCGTAAGGTTGCCACACCCAGGCGCGCGGCAGTCTGTGACTGCGCACCAAGGAACGCGATGGGAGTTTTTTCTTCGGTAGCAACAAGGCTATCGTTCCGGGGAGCAAGTCATGTATGCGCCAGCGCAAGGCCCATGGGCCATGGACTCGATTTTCATGGTATTTAAGCCGATTTCTTCTGTGGACAATTATCAATCATTTGAGACAGACATAACATGAAAGCTTCTAGACTGCTTTAGAGATAGTTTTCTCAAAAAGGAGTTTAGAACGAGGGTGTTAGGTGTTCTCGTGAGATTTGTGGGACTCAAGTTGTATTTGTTTCATTGATTTGGAATCAATAAAATTCTTTTCTTTGTCGGGTGGATTAGGCTAACGCTAAACCACATTAAATCTTGTTTTCAGTTTTCATTGAATTACTTTACTGTTATTTCATAGTTTTCATAATAGATCGTCCTAGGTTTCAACAAATTGGTATGGAGTAGGTTGGATCAGATGTCAGCCATGAAGTATAAGATAGAGAAATTCGATGGGAAGAACAACTTTGGGCTGTGGAAGATGAAGATGCACGCCCTCCTGTGTCAACAAGGTTTACATAGAGCGTTAAAGGGCAAAGATTTCTTGTCAGAGACGCTGACAAATGAGAAGAAGGATGAGTTCATGGAGAATGACTTACGGTACTCTGGTGTTATCATTGGCAAATAACATACTAAGAGAGGTCGTCACAGAAAGTATGCCATCAAATTTGTGGAAGAAGTTGGAGAGTCTCTATATGATAAAGTTCCTAACGAATCAGTTGTATTTGAAACAATGGTTATACACATTGAGGATGAAAGAAGGTACATCTATTACTCAATATATTGATTATTTCAATAAGTTGATACTGGATCTCGCTAGTGTAGATGTTAAAATTGAAGATGAAGATCAAGTATTAATTCTCTTGTGTTCTCTGCCCAAATCCTTTGAGCAACTGGTTACTAATTTGTTGTACCAGAGAGATATGATTTCAATGGAGGATGCGAAAGCCTAATTGAATTCCAACGAATTGAGAAAACATGTCCTGGGCAACAATGATGGTGAAAGTGGGGAAGGATTGGTGGCGAAGGGGAGACCAAGAGAAAGGGGAAAGAGTAGAGACAGACCGAAGTCCCGAACCAAGCCTAGAACCAGCGATAGAGGTGGCAATTTTCGACACGACACGAACCGACACAATATTATTGGGTTTGGGTTGGGGGTTATTGGGTTGGGTCGATATTAGGTCGACCTGATAAACAACACAAAAATTATGGGTTGGTTTGGGTTGGATTTCAGGTTACCCGAAAACACAATGATTTGATAGTTTTTCTATGTTTTTGCATTTTTAAGCAATGACTTGTTATTTTTGAATAATTTAATTCTAAATTGATTTGTAATAATTAATAATTATTATTTACTACCTAAATCTTGACTACTTGGTGATGTTGGACTGATTATCAATCATTGAATAGGACGAATTATATTTCTTTGTTAGAATTTGACTTCATTGTTGTTAAAATTAAGTTGTGCAAAACTTTTGGTTTAACATGAAAATTTGTATATTATTGATGTTGTAGAGGAAATTAAATGAAATCTAATTATCAAATTGCTCTATGGTACAAAAGTGGGCTGCTAGAGTATAATATTGACTTTTTCTAAATTTTTTGTATAAGTTGACTTTTCTTAAAATCTTGGTATAAATGATTATTTTATTAAGATTCTAGTTGAACATAAAATGTGTAGGTTTTTTAGATGAATTATTAATGAAAAATAATCATATGCTGAAACGGGTTGGGTTCGGGGTTGACACGAAAACTTTCAGGTTGGGTTCGGGTTGAGCAAAATTTTGTGGTATCCCCACCTTAACATGACACGAAACAACCCAACACGACATAATTGCTACCCCTAACCGACGACAAGTGTTTTAGGTGTGGTGGAAAGGGGCACTGGAAATGGAATTGTCCGGAATGAGGAAAGGGGAAGGACACATGTGAAACTTCTAATTAGAAACGGGATGATGTCGCAGGAATTGTTGAGGATGAGTCTGATGGTGGGCTTGTTCTCAACATTATCAAAAGTTTACTAAGCTCCGAGTGGATTTTGGATAGTGGTTGTTCGTACCACATGTGCCCACGAGAAGATTGGTTTACCACTTATCAAAAATACAATGGTGGTAAAGTACTTATGGGAAACGATACTTCTTGCAAGATTGTAGGAATTGGCTCAGTTTGTATCAAAATGCACAATGGCATGGTAAGGCCTTAACAAATGTGCATTATGTCCCAGATCTGAATAGAAATCTGATATCGCTGGGTACTCTGGACAAGAATGGTTTTGAGTATAAAGTTCGAGATGGAGTTCTGTGGGTTTCCAAAGGTGTATTGTTTATCATGAAGGGAGACAAGCGGAATGGCCTTTACATATTACAGGGCACCATAGTTTCTGGTACTACAGCGGTTTCTTCATCAGTCAATGATACTACGAGATTGTGGCATATGCATCTTGGGCATATAAGTGAGGGGGGGATGTCATAACTGAGCAAACGAGGCTTGCTTTGTGGAGAGAAGACTAAAGAGCTGGATTTCTGTGAGCAGTGTGTGCTTGGCAAGCATCACAAGGTAAAGTTCGACACTGCAGTTCACAGGACCAAGGGCACCTTAGATTACATTCACTCAGATCTTTCGGGGCCTTCTCAGGTTCCTTCAAAGAGAGGTGCTAAGTACATGCTGACATTCATTGATAACTTCTCAGGGAGAGTATGGGTGTACACGCTGAAGCATAAGGATGAGGTGTTTGTCAACTTCAAGCAATGGAAAACTTTAATCAATTTTTGTGGTATTTAAGCCAATTTCTTCCAGGACAATTATCAATCCATTGAGACAGACATAACACGAGGGCTTTTAGATTTCTTTAGAGATAGTTTTCCCAGAACGGAGTTTAGAACGAGGATGTTAGCTCGTGAGATTTGTGGGACTCAAGTTGTATTTGTTACATTGATTTGGAATCAATAAAATCTTTTTCTTTGTCGGGTCTTGTTGTCAGTTTTCATTGGATTACTTTATTGTTATTTCATAGTTTTCATAACAGATCCTCTTGGGTTTCAACATATACATTCATCTAAATCTTATATTTTGATTTATCTATCACCATATCTTCTATTTTTTAAAATTAATGAGCACCATAATATTGTTGTCACTATCAAATAAATACTCAATCAATTAATTTTTTAAATTTTTTTACGTTTGACAACATTTACAATGTTTGCCACTGAGAAGAATAGATAGTGCTCAATGTATATCTGTGGACGGCTTAATTTTCGGCCAAATGAAAAGTGACATGTGTAAATAATATATTAGTTATTAATTTAAAATGTTCTATTTATGTATTGGGATTTATTAAATTTAATTATGAAAGATAAATAGTTAATTTTAATTAATACTCTAATATTATTTTATGCACAAATCAAATATCAACAAGTGTCAAGGTGATGTATCACGCCAACCAAATCAAGTCCGGTGGCCTAGCAATCTTGGGCTAATTAAATTGTGACATGTGGCGCATCTATGTGGATGGATCAATTAAGTCAAAATATTTGATATTATTTCTTAACATGTATATCAAAGAAATAACTATAAAAGAAATCTAAGTCATTGGGGGGTCTTCTACTAAACACCTATATAAAGGAGTGTTCAAAGAGAAATTCGGATACACACATACACTTATATTCTCAAATCCAAGTTTCAAGTCTTCAAAGCTCAAGTCAAGGACACAAGTCTTCAAGTTTCAAGTTTCTGCTGCAACGAGGTATTGCTACTGCAAAGGTCCTATACCTCTTCAAAGCATCAAATCATCAATTCCTTTGATCTCGAAGTTAAGGTTCGAATTCAAAGAAATTTCGTAGTCTTATTTTATCAAGTCAGAGGATACTACACTCTATATACAAGAACAAGTTTCAAGCCCTTGGATCATATATTGGGAGAAGAATAAAGGATTAGTTTTGTTAGGGATTTATTTTCTCTGATAAATTGTAATTCTCTTTTATTTTTTATTATAAATTCAATTTGTCCATTATTTTTCTTTATCTTGTGATTTAATTTTGGAAACAACAAAATTTGTGTGAACAATATATCTAAGCTAGATTTAAGTATTATGTTATGGCCCTGAATTGAATGAAATTAAATTTGAACATTTTTAATAAGAAAAAGAGTCACTTTATAAAAAATATTAGGACATTTTAATGGTTTTTAGTGTTAGAAGAGGTACACATATGTAACTTAAAAAATTAGGAGATTTTCACTATATTTAGACGAAGAAAATGTTAGATTGAACTTATTTGAAACATCTTATAAACTTCAATATCTTATAAAATATCTTTGGAGTTAATAAGATTATAAATTTTATTTTAAAAATAGACTCTTGAAATATTTAGATAAAATAAGTTTTTGGAGCTTATAAAATCTTAGTAATAACATTTGTGTAACACCCCTGAATTTGACATTTTAGAAAAATAAGGTTTCAAGAAATTGAAATATTAATTTGACAATAGTTTTGAGGTTCAAATATAAATAATGAGGACTTAATTGCTAGGAATTTGAAAACTTTGGAGGTCAATTATAATAATTTTAGGTCAAATGGGCCAATCCAATGTACTAATAAGTCCTAGGGCTTGATTGAGAGTTGAAGTAAAGTTTTAGGGGTCAATCTACGACATTAAGATGTTGAGGGACACAATTGAAGATTTAATAGAAAAGAATTTTGGCCAGAATTGCAATATAGGAAAATGAAGATTAATTAGATGTGTTGTCTTCTCCACTGTGCACAACCATTTCTTTTACTATGCAAGACCATTTCGTCACCAACCCATTTTCGCTAGCACCGGAAAAATAGAGAGATAAGACCACCATTTTCTTCCTCTCGTCACAACGAACACAATAGTACCTATTTCTCTTAGAAATTTTCGGTGAGCTGGTGGCAGTAGGCTGCCGAATGGTGGCTAACGGCGGTGGTGGCAAGTATGGTGGTTCCAATGGCTAGAACTTGAAAAATAAACGTGTATTCTGACGAGATCAAAAAGTAGAACACAAAGGTAGCTTCAATTTTGCAAACGGATCATTGAAGAGGAAGTAATTGAAGAGGAAAAGCACAATGGTTTCAACAGCTCCAACACGATTTTTCTTCAATTAAACAAAAATCGAGAGTCGGATTGAGAAATTGATTGGAGGGTTGTGACCAGCGCAGGGAGACGCACCTGGTGCTGCTAATCGCGCACAGCTCTGGTAGGTGGCCGGCGGCGGCGCACGGTGGTCCGATGGCAATCCGGCGACTTTCGGGCAAAATCTCCAGGACGACAATCCAAATGCATGCGGACTGGTTCTGGGTTGTGAATTGACCTCAAACTTGGTCAATTTGGTAAAACTCTATTTAATCGATTAATTTGATTCCTGATTTAATTTGAGTAAATCGTTAGGCTAATTTCTAATGTAAATTCAAGTTAGTTGGATGAAAATTATGATTATTGAGTAAAATGGTTGTATAAGAGTTCAGTATAGGTGAGATATAGGCCTAGAATTGAATAAAAGACATTATTAGTATTAACTGATCTAGTACGACACATTAAGATGTCAAAACTATGAAATGAGAATGGAAAATTGGCTATTATAGATAAAGGTACTATAGTAATGAGTATGGACTAATCTATTTGTTATAAACTAGGAATGTTAAATTGAACATTAATAATGAAACCGAAATTTGGATCCTGAATGGATAAAATATGTAATTAATATTATTAGCCTGAATTGGCGTGCTCAGAAAGTCAATTGTAAGTTAAAATAAGTGGGCTAGAGTAATTAAAATGTGTGAATAATAATAATAATAATAATAATAATAATAATAATAATAATAATAATAATAATATTATTATTATTATTATTATTATTATTATTATTATTATTATTATTATTATTATTAGAGAATGTGAGAAATTCCAACCAAATAACTGGACATGAGTTTGAGCTATTAATTCAAGAATTGATCAGTGGTTCGGAATAAATAAAATCCATTGTTAATATTGTAGCGACATTAGCATATTGCCCTTATGATACTTTCGGAATCGAGCCCTAAACTATTATATTAGTTGGGAAACAACTGGCATTAAGATGTAAACAATTTAGTTATTATTTAAGGAATGATATAGGTATTTTGATGTTGAATACACCCTTTTTGGAATAGGTGATGGAAGATTGGGCCCCGAGGATCAGTAGACTTTGACTTCATTGCCGAGGTTATTAAGGTAAGGATCCACCAATTTGGCACCCCTTGTACCTATCGATTTTCTTGATAAACCCCTGTGAGGGTTGGTATTAACTTGATTATCGTATTCTGTTAATTATTGTTACCCTCGTGAGGGATCTGCCAATTGGTTCATGCTTTGTATGAGCTTATTCTATATCTATCGTTGAACCCATTAGGTTCTGCTGATTTGATATCTATCTTGATTACCGTTGTTGATTATCGAACCCTGTGAGATTCCCTTGATTTGAAACTAATTGGTATTTTATCCATTTTTCTTGAAAACGACTGTTTTCAATCGAACTTTGTGAAGTTCTCTGAATTTGTAAATTCTATCTGAAACTGAATTGTACGCCCAAGTGGCTTGTGGTTTTAAAACTGTTCTGATCACAAATTGATTTACCGTTCTGGTGCCATGAACTTTCACAAGTTTCATTATACCATTCACATTGAATTGGTATTGTTTTTGTCAAATATCGTATTGGTTTCCTTGATTAATCAGTGTACAGTAGATCGCCTTGTTGGCATATTTGTTCAGTTGTTTTGCCCTATTGGTAATTGATCATTGAAAATCTTGACTGAAAATGATATAAAAGAATTGTTGGGCCAAGAGCCTTGCCAAGCTGTCATGCTTGTGCCATTGTTATTGCCAAGCCATCGTGCTTGTGCCACTGTTATTGCTAAGCTATTATGCTTGTGCTACTATTATTGCCAAGTTGTCATACTCGTGCTACTAAACTATTATTGTTGAACTACTATACTGTCATGGAGGCAAAAGGGTATTCTGATATGCATACTTTGCTCTTTTCTTGAAATGCATATTATGTTGGGTTTGTACTCTTATTTGTACTCTGCTCGTGGAGCAATAAAGCTGGAGTGAGTTCCCAATCTGGATCAAGCTGATGTCCCAGGCCAACTGAGCCATCTATATTCCCTCTCGAACTGTGATCGGTTGAGACGCTCTAGACCTCCCGAACAACATTGGTCGAGATGATCCCGGGCCATTTGAGCTGATGGTTACAACTTCCCGACCTAGCATTTGTTAATTATTTGAAAACTGTCCTTTTTCTTCACTCAGGCATATTATTTGCTTCCATAGTCCATGTTTTTGAGCTTTACCATGATTTGTTGACTCCTGACAGCCGTTTATTGCTTTGCCTTATTCCTCACTGAGTTCTTATGACTCACCCTCGTGCCATTTATTTTCCTTTCAGATAGGTATGAGACAGGAGGCTTGGACTGAAGGCAGGTTTTGACTTAATGTTCTATAATAGTGTTTGGGTGGATGTATGGTTATATATGGATTCACCAGTGATTATCTTTTGGTATTAGAGATGTTGTAATATGTCAAGATGAATGTAAGACTTTTGGCATGTATGGATTGTATTGCTCATGTCGATATCTTGGTTCTGAATGTTGTTGGGTTATTAATATGAATTAAAGCACTCTGATATTATTGTATTAAGTTTGAAGCATGTTGTGAGTCGTTGATCATTGTGGTTTATTGGAGATTTGTGGAAAAAATTTTATGGGCCTTTCAGATATGATGTCGCTTGCTATAGGATTGAATTGAGTGGCATTCCGACTTTTGGGCTATTTCTTGAGTGGGGTGCCACAATTTGTCACAGCATAATGAGAAATATAAGGCATTCGTAAAAATTTTAGAAATAAATTAAAAACTCTTTTCTTTTCTTTATTAGAGCTTACAAGACCCTAAGACTTTATTTTGAAAGTTTAAAAGATTTTTTTTAAAAAATTTTACCAAACATATTATAACTTCTAATAAACTTTAAAAAATATATTGAAAAAACTTAAAATCAGTCGAACACCATCAAAATCTCGGTAGAGGCTTCTTCTGTAACTTTCTTGTTATTTGAGATTGGAAGATGCATAGAACGTATGCTTCAAAAATGTTCTATCACATGAGTTTAAATTGAAATGTCATAATCACAAACACGATAGGTTTACTTACAAGTAAAAGTTATTACCCAATCTTATGTTTAAGCTATATACTTCAATTGAAAAATATGAAGTATGATGGCAAGGAAGGACAAGAATAATACCCTAGCCTTCAAATTAAGGAATTATAAAAGTACGTACGTAATACAATTTTAATATATTAATTGGAAAATCTTCAAACCTTAAATATGTTTGGTTTTTGCTTATATTAAGTATTGAGGTGACATTAGTTAGTAGTTACATAACAAACTTATTTATTAAGCCCCACTAGTTTTGTAAGATATATATATCCACCAATATTCTTGTATTAGAAGTCATGAAAATTCTATATTGATTTGAGTACTTGGGGTGGCGTATGAGCTAAACTAGCTAGCTAGGCTCCTACATGAGGGACATATATGTATAGCATAAAGCTCTCAAAATTGTTAGTTTGCCTAATGTTGTTGACCTAATTTTTTCCGTCATTAAAATAATTATTTATCATTTCTATTATAGAAAATTAATAGAAAAGAATTGCAATAAAATAAGTTAAAGGGTATTATATATTTAGATGGATTTTATATTCTTCTTTAAACTAATTACTACTTGTAATAAATTATATATTGCGCTGCGTTGCAATTATTTGACACTCATATGTCATGTATTTGAACTCAAATGGTTGTTCCCTTATTTATACATTATATATATATATATATTCATTTTCTATTAAGAAATTAAGGGTGTGTTTGGATTTACCTTTTTACTATGCAGGGAGATACTTTGTAAAAATATTTTAAGAAGATTCAGTCCAAAAAAGTGTGGAAATAAAAAGGTGATTAGACGAATGAGTTGCAAAGCTTGATCAATTGAGTGGATAGGTTGATTTGATATTTAATTGTGAGAAATTATATTTCGTTACTTATTTCAAATGTAGATTACAAAGGATTTTTTCCCCCCGAAAATGGGTCTAGACTATTGAAAAATAAAGTGCCGGCATTGAAAATAGGCATTATAAGAAGAAAAAAAAAGAAGAAGATAAAAATACTAAACGATAATGTGTAAGCTAACATATAACTAATTGACAATAATTACTGCTTCGGCATAATTATAACTTTAACAAATTTAATAATGATAAGAATTAGTCTTTAAATTTTTATTATTGACCATTAATAAGAAATGTATAGTATCATTAACAGTTAGTGACAGATGTACAATGACAATATATTAACAATAAAGACCGTCAATATAATTTGTGATGAAATTTTTTAACTTATATATGTCACATTTGATAATCAATAATGATAGCTTAGTATAAGTTTTGTTACTCAATATAAATAACTAGAGATATTTTTTTCATGTTATCACTTAGCATCATACCATAAATATTCTTTTTTTTTTATTTTTTATGGAGATTTAAAACTAGAATATAGAATTTCAAAATATATTGATTATTTCTTGAAAACATTTCTAGGAGACAATCTACACTACCTATAAAAGTATGAATGGGGATAATGGTTTCTTTCCTTCTATGTGAGGACAAAAATATTCATTTCTAATAAAATTATCATATTTAATACACGTGGTTTAATGGTAACTGCAATCATTAACAACCCTTTCAACTTAAATAATGCATATACATCAAATGTATACATATTGTATTTAGACTCATAGAAAATAATAACTATAATTAATTAAATTAAGTCTTTCATCTTAAATAATGTATATACAAAATGTATATCATTGTATTTATTACATTTGTTACAAATTAAATATATCTTTAATTGGAATTGTATAAAATAATTGTATTCTTTCAACTTAAATAATGTATATATATCAAATGTATATCATTGTATTTATTATATTTGTTATAAATTAAATATATTTTAATTAGAATTATATGAAATAATAATTATATTAAAATTAATTAAATAAATTTTCTATTTAGAAAATGTAAATACATACATTGAAATTACCATGTTTAATACACAGTTTAATGGTAATTACAACCAAATTAAATTTATTTTTAATTACACTCACATAAAATAATAGCTATAATTAGTTAAATCAAGTTTTTCCACTTAACAAATATATATATCAAATGTATATATATATATATATTATCTTTATTAAATTTCTTCCAATTTAAGTCTAGCTTTAATTAGACATATAGAAAATAGTAATTATATTAAAATTAATTGAGTTGAAACTTTCTACTTAGCAAATATAATTATGTATATTGATATTATCCTTTCACTAACATATTTAGTTGGGCTTATAGAAAATAGCAAATAAATTAAAATTAAGCAATTAAACTACATCCCTTCTAATGAGGCTATTATTTACACATTCAATACAAGTGGTTGTATGGTAAACTACTACTAAATTAAATTTACTTTAATTAAACTCATAGAAAATAATAACTGAATTGAAATTAATTAAGAAAAAAATGAATTGATGTGGAAAAAATGATACCTCATAAATACATGTGTATAGATATTCTTTTTGCTCTCTCCATCAAAAAAAAAAAAAAAAAGAAATATTGTTTATATATCAAAATATGTTTCAATTCAATGTAATAATAAATTTAATATGATGATAAAAAAAAATAGATTAAGTCTTACAATCACATGCTTGATTGATGAGGAAAAAGAATGATACTTTATAAATATATTCATTTAAATATGGGTTCTTCCTCAAAAATAAAAAGAGAAAAAATATTTATTATATATCAAAATAGGTGTCAAACTCATATGTAATATTATACTAGTATGACAATGAAAAGGATTAAACTAAGTTTATTTATTTATTTTTATTTTTTCATTTACTTGAGTGTTTATATATATTTCTGAAATATTTTAGTTAATTTTTACATATAATGATGTGCACATTTTATTTTCTTGAAAATTAATAGCAAAAAATACTTTCATATTGTATCACAAATCTAAAAAAATTTCTTATAAAAAGATAAAAAAAAAAGGGTCAAAAGAAAAAAGAATATATAGTTGATAGCTATACGCCGTAAATAGAATCAACTAAATTTTTATTTCTTTAAATATTCTTTTTAAATAAATTATTTTTTAATTAAAATAATAATGTGGTATTACTAATTCTCAAAAATTATTTCTAGAAGGCTATAGGATAGAAATATATATATATATATATATATATTTCTATCAAATAACCTTTTGAAGGATGTAACTAAACTTTTTATTTTGGTTGTGATGAAGGATGAGGAAGACCTCATCCAGATCAAGTTTGTATGACTTAACAAATCATATGACAAATGTTGTTAAATTATACATCAACGACCTAATAAGTATAATTCGATCATTGTATAATTGACTTGAACTTGATCATATGTAATTAAAATTTGAATTTTTTTAAAAAACGTATGTATTGTCGAATTGATAGTTATGTAATTTAAACTATTAAGTGTAAGAAATATTTATTCGGTTTAATAATAACATTAAATATGAGATAGTGAATGGTTAAATTTCTATCAATATATAAAATAGAATATCTATAAATACATTTCACTGGATAAAATATAACATTAGCCCATATATCTCCCTTCATACCCTACAAAACATGTATACCCTAGGTGTGAAATGTATACCTCATTAAATACATAGTATCCAATAGTTAAATTTTTTTTATTTTTTATATTGCTAAATATAAAGTAATTAATAAAATACAAATGTTTATTTCAAACAATGAATTTCATTTAACAATTCAGATATATATTATATTAATACCTAAATTAATCCGTAAGCCCACTCTTACAAATTTATAAACTATCAAACTTTTAAAGAAATAATGTCTACACTTTTTTTAACAAAAACAAGTTATAAATAATACAATATATTTATTTTACACAACAATTTTTAAAGGTTTAAAATTGACTAGAATTTAGCTTTATTTGTTTTTGACTTAACTAAGAAGAGACGAAAGTGAGAACATATTTATATAAATAAATCTAACACATGAGAAAGTTTTTTTCTTTTCTTTTTTTCTAATTTTTGATTAAAAATAATTGGTCAAAATCTAATATTAAATAAATAATATAAGTTTTATTTATTAATCTAAATTTAGAGAAAATCAATTTCTAAATTTCTTTGAATCTGAATCATATTTTTAGTTTTGATTTCATAAAATAATTAAATAACAATTGAAATTTATTGTTTAAAAAATTAAAAAGAACTTTCAATTAATAAAAATAAAAATAGAAATTAAATTAAAATTATGGAATAACAACTGGCTCAAATTTAATTCATGAGAATGATAGAAAATAAGTTAAAAAATAAAAGTTTCTTCAAATATCACCTAAAGATGAAAGAGTTCAATAGTTGGCTGCTATTGATCATCATATTGTAAAACCATGGCTTTTAAATGTTAAGTTTTTTATTATATGTTGTTTTAGTCATTATTCAATTCACAGGTTTTTATTGTTATTTTTTTCAGTAAAATGTTTTTAAAATGGTAATGAATCGATAAATTTATATCTTGGATCAATTTCATGTTTAGTTGATTTAGTATTAGAAAATGTGATATATATTTAAAACATCATCATATTTGGCCATTTAGAAAAAAATCACCTATATATACTTTAAATACATAGACATAATTTTCTAATAATATTATTATAGCATATTTATTTTGACAATAAAGATGAGATAAGATGAAGAGAAAACATGGCACTAGGTACTATAGAGAGACATGTATCTATAGATTGATGCCGGAAAAATAAATTTGCTAAGCACCAATTAAGAACAAAAAAAAATAAAAAATTCTTGTATTTCTGATGTGTGTCAATCTCCTTTGAACATTTTACAAGGAAGTCGTTTATCTGAATTTTACACTCTTAGAAATCATTTAATTGGTAAAGTTTTATTTAATATTATTTTTGCGATTTTATCAAATTTATTTCAATTTTAAAAGTTTTGGAGGTTAAAATATGAATAGAAAAGACTTAATTGCATCACCATTAAAAAGTTTTAGGGGTCAACATAGAATTATTTTAGGTCAAGTGGGCAAATTCAAGGCACTAATGAAGCTGGGGGTCAATTGGAATATGGTTAAAATTTCAGAGGACTCAATCGAAAGCTGTAAAAAGTTGTGGGGGGGGTCAGTTTGAGATTTCTGAAAGTTGTCTTTAGATAGCATTCCATCCCCCCTCCCATTTTCTTCATTTCTTCACTGCTCACATCATCTTCTCTAGCCAGCGACGGCCCGAAATAGAAAACTAAGTCTACCAACATCTTCCTTACCTCCCTATGAATCCATTGATACCACATGTAGCCTATTTTGACCCATCGAGCATCGAAAAGCTGAAACTTAGAATCGAGTCACTGCGGTGAGTGGCGAGCTCAGCGAAGTAGCTGTGGAAGCTTGGGTTTGTGGTATGGGTTTTGTAGAGCTCAGCTTGGGGAGTGTTTAGGTACCTCCGATTTCCAAATTGGACAATTGTCGGAGGTAAAATTTGGAAGAAACAGCCACGGTGGAGGTGGTGGCGCTGAGGCTTTGAAGCGCCAATTGGCGAACAATTCAGCGGCAGAACTTGAAATTGACTTGGGTATTATCTTAGTGGTGCTGAGACGCTTCGACTGGTGGTGGTGGTGAGCAACTCCGGCGACAGCGGCTTTGAGGCAGTTTTCTCGCATCGTCCCGTTAACTGTGCATGTGAAATTGGTTTGTGCCGATTTTGCCCCGATAATAAGATTTGGTATATAAGTTGGAATTTGGGGTTGAATATGTTAATATTGTTCTTGAGATTTTTTGTTCAATTCATGTATTTTTGTAACAAATAAAAAGACTTGAAATGAGACCCAGACATGAGACATACATGTATATTTATATAATATTAGTAGGCCTGAATTTACATTATCATATGATAACCTTGGTTAATTGGGTTAATTAGATGATCAAAACTCTAATTTTATGGATTTGAGACCTGATTGACAGATTGGATTATTAATGATAGCTGGACTATTATTATCGACCTTTTGTAACATTGCAAGGTTAATTATATAATTTAAGGATATGATTATATCCATTTATCGAAACAAATATGAACCTCGTATTCCTATATTTGCGACATAATTAGTGTGTTCCCTATCGATAATGTCCAAAAGCGAACCCTAAATAACGTATTAATGGTATAACGATTGATTTTAGACTACTATCTGTATAATTGTGATTATAGGGGATTTTGACAGTAAATTCGTTCTTTTGGTTAGGTGACAAGGAGTTGGGTTTCGCAGATCCGTAGACTGTGATAGCATTTCTGTGGCTATTGAGGTGAGGGTCTAAACTATCTGTTCTTTTGGGAAATAAGCTATCTTCATTATTCATATACCCTTGTGAGGGTCTACCAATTTGGTAATTATCTTGTATACACCCATCTGTTCTTCTGGTAAGTGATTGTTTCTTGATTTGATCGGACATCTTTGATTAACTGAATTCCTTGATTTTGCTTCTATTAAAAATTGATTATATCCATTCTGGCACCAAGAACAATAATTGCTTATCTGTTATTGTCCAGTTTGAATCCATTCTACATATTGTTTGATTGGCCTTGTCGGCATATTTGAGTCGTTCTATATATAAGTTATTTGGCCTTATCGACGTATCTGAATATAATTTGTATATCGTTGATTTGCCTTGTCAGCATGTTTGAATTGTTTTATGTTATTATTTGTTTTGCCTTGTTGGCATACTTGTTTACATTCTGTACAGCGTTGTGTGGCCTTGTCGGCAAATTATTCATTGGTTGTATCAAAAGATGCATATATGAGAAAATTGTTGAGCAGAGTGCTAATCCCAGCGGAATGCTTAGATTACTGTTACTCCCGAGCTTGCATGATTGGATTACTGTACTTTTATGGAGGGACTAGGAGAATATGATATACATGTTATGCATTGATTTATTTGGACTACATATGATGTTAGGGTTTGTTTAGCTCTATTTGTACTCTGATTAGGGAGCAATAAGGACGGAGAGTTTTCCAATTATTGAGTTGATAATGTTTATAATCTGGCATATTCATATTTCATTTGTTATATCATGCCAGTTGTTATTCTATTGAATTACTGCTTCTTCGACAGATCCATTTGATTGCTTGTATACTTCCCATTACTAAGTCCTTTGGACTTACCCCCTTCTATTATTCCTGACTTTTCCTAAATAGGTTTAAATGAAGGACATAAGCTTATGGCTTGGCTTGGAGGATCTATTTTGTAATAGATTAGGCGATTATATGTACATATGGGTTCACCTAATCATTATGCTTTGACTTAGAGATGTTGTGATATGTTGAGTGGAATTTAAGATCTATGGCATGTATATACTGTGTTTCATGAGATAACGCTTTGGGCTTGTACCTAATCGTGGTCTAGAATTGAGATTTTTTTTAATGCTATCGAAGTACTTGGCATGTATGTGGTACTATGGCAGAGTTGCTTTAAGTTTGAAGTTTGTGGTTACTTCATGTATCTTGATGCAATTTTATAAGCCTATCAGTTATTTCGTATAATATGATTTAAGTCTGAATTGGTAACGTCTCAGCTTAGAGGTTATCCTGAGTGGGGCGCCGCAGAGGTGGTATCAAAGCCTAGGTTTGTCGATGACCTAGGCATTGAATATCATTGAGATTTATAACTAACCTTCTGTTTAGGTTAGTAATGATATGAACTTTTAGGTATAGTTTTCGATACCAGGAAGTAAAAGATTATACCTGGGACGACCAACCAGACTATAATCTTTGCTTCCAAAGATCGAGCACTGAACTCTAGATTGAGATTGAACTCTGGGTATTCTATATATATTGAGAAGTTCTATGTGATTCAGGAAGATAAAGATGAATTTGACTAGTTTGACATTAATGAAATAGATTTATATATTGTAGGATATCTGACGATCATAGGAAAGGGAAAGAGCCTTTGGAAGAAGAGAACAGGGAATCTTTGAAAGAAAAGATTGAGATCTTAGAACAGGAGAAAAAAAGTTTGCTAAAGCTATGTCAGAGACTTGAGGATATGCTTTATGATCAGCATGAGTTACTCATGCAGAGACGGGTTGAGACATACCATCTTAAATCAATACTTGGAGCTAGGAGTTATATCGTAGATAAGCTAATGGAGGCTATAGAAAGAGAGGGTGAGCAAGTAAAGATAGCAGAAGCTCAGGTAGAAAGACTCCGTCTAGTTCAAGTGCAAATAGAGGAGACTTTCTGAACATTGGAGTTCGATCATAGAAGGACAGTTGATATGACTCACACGATTATGAATGAGGTTAGGATAATGATAGCTTATTATAGCAATGCCATAGATCAGATTATCAGAGTTGGCGTTGGGATTGCCACGGATGCCAGACCTTTGGGAGTTTGCCCCTCTCTTGAGCTAGGGCACGGACAGGGTATTCACATTGAGGAGATACTAGACAGAAACCCTGAAGAGTTGCTTGTAGAGGCTCTTGCAAGGGATCCAGCGGAGGATGATGCAGAGGAGGATCCTGATGAGGGTCCTTACAGGAGCCCCTGGTTGGGGCACCACTGGAGGTTGACATGGAGGATGAGCTCCAGGGGTTTGAGGAGAATGGTAATGACATGGATATAGAGATGTTTAAGGAGGATGAGGATACAAAGTATGTCATCACCGATGTAGAAGACTAGAGTCAGATGACTTGGTGACTATGGATATGCCGGTAGATATGTATATAGGATATAGTAGTAGCTCATAACCATCAGGTTAAATAGTATCGACTGAGATTATCTAGATGTATATGGTGATAGCTATATACTAGTCTTGTCATTTTGGTTAAGACCATGTGTATAGTTAATTAGCAAATTTTGAAATTTTGACCATGTATATACATATGTAACTCTGCTAATGCTAACTCGGTATATAAATGGAATTTTATCTTTGGATATTAGAGGATAGATTTCTGTTGCTTTTGGTCTTATTTAATTTGGTTAAACTTTCCTTTTCTTTTCTTTTCTTTTCATAAGCTTGAAGAATTTAAAAGAGGCGACGATGATTGAGTTATCATTTTGCAACTTAGTGATCGTAGGCTTAAGAATACCTGAGAAATATCAGACGTATGATGGCATCACATAGGGGTGCCGACGTACCTACCCGAGCTAGAGTAGGTCGCAGAGAGAGATCACTTGGGAGACGGACCAATGTTCAATTGGCCCTAGGCAGGAAGCGCTTGCTTATCAGCAACCTTCGCCAGAAGAGGAAGTCTCGCAAACCCCATCGATTGGTCAACCAGTGGAACCCACGTATCATGGGTGACAGAGGCTAAGATAACATGGCAGGGATGGCTAATGAGGTAGCTGATGATAGAGCATTGGAACGATTTCTTCGTTTTCAACCCCCGAAGTTTGTAGGGAAACCAGATGATAGAAAAGCGAAGGAATGGGTTGAAAATCTAGAAAACATATTTGAGACCTTGCGCTATTCGAACGAGCAAAAAGTTCGGTTCGCTATATTCCTTCTAGAGGGACCTGTACGTAGTTGGTGGAAGATGATATATTGTAGGTGGACCACTGTAGGGACCCGCAGAACTTGGGAGAATTTTACTAGGGAATTAATGGATAAATACATACCATTGGTAGTCAAATAGGAGAGGGAAATGAAATTTATGGACCTGATACAAGGGATTTAATCTATCAGCTAGTATGAGGCTGCCTTTAGCTGACTCATACAGTATGCCTGCTACATTTTGGAATATGAAAGTCGACAGACTTGATGATTTGTACAAAGACTGGTTGGAACTCAGACGGGGTATAGCCACGTGTGATTTTTTGAACTTCAATCAGGCAATGAGCAAAGCACTACAGTTGGAGTCAGAGCTCAGGAGATTCAAAAAATTGAGGACAAGGGTCGAAAAGGAAGGTTGCACCCTGCGGGACAGAGTAATATTGGGAAAAAACAACCAAGACTACAGATTGGAGACGTTAACTGACAAGCACCTTAGACTGGTAGGCCTACAAATTTGGCCCCAAGAATAGCACCCAAACAGTGTAGATTCTATGTGAGATCTGGCCATGAGGAGTTTTAATGTTGGATAAAGCAAGGCAAGTGTATAGGTTGTGGTAGCAATTATCACTTTTTGAAAGATTGCCCCAGAAAGAAAGGCCCAAAACATGCAGAGAAAGGAAAACAAGTAGCAGGAGCTAGTGGAAAATAGAATGTGAGAGCTTGTGCCTATGCTCTAACAGAAGAAGATGTACCGGACCCTAACGAAGTGGCCGAAGGTACTATTTCTATTTCTGAAATTTATGGTAATGCTTTATATGATCCTGGAGTAACACATTCTTTCATATCTGAATCCTTCTGATATAAGTTAAATATGTGACCTGAAACCATGACATACCAAATAGAGGTACAAACATCCTTGGGGACAGGGTTGGTCACTGATACTATGTACCGGGCATGTCCAGTAATGATAGGAAATGTAGAGTATGTTGCTGATTTTATAGAGATGCCTATCCAGAAATATGATTTGATACTGAGGATGGATTGGCTGTATCAACACCAGGCACAGATCAACTGTTATGCTAAATGCATCACTCTCGGGAACAAGGTATCGATTCCAACACGTTGTTCCATGAATACGACTTCCCCGATACCTATCATATCTTGAGGCCAGAAGAATCCTAAGAGAAGGGAGACAAGGATATTTGGCATACCTCATTAATAAACCCCTACATACGACCAAAATTGAAGAAGTAGAAATAGTGGCAGATTACCTGAACATATTTCCAGAAAAACTAAACTCGTTGCCACCGGATTGAGAAATAAAGTTTGTTATTCACAATCTTTTGGGAGCCATGTTTTTCTCGAAAACCCCTTATCGAATGGCACAAGCAGAACTTAAAGAGCTAAAGAATCAACTCCAAGAGTTACTGGAAAAGAAATTCATAAGGCCCAACACTTCTCCTTGGGGAGCCCCGTTATTGTTCGTTAAGAAGGACGGATCCCTTAGGATGTGCATTGATTACAGGGAGTTGAATAAGGTTACCGTCAAGAATAAAAACCCTCTACCTCACGTAGAAGAATTATTTGATATTTTACAAGGATCTACGATCTTCTCAAAGTTAGATTTGAGACAAGGGTATTACCAACTGAAAATCAAAGAAGAAGGTAGTTCGAAGACTGCATTCAATTCCTAATATGGCCACTTTGAGCTCGTAGTAATGCCATTTGGTCTAACCAATGCTCCAACAGCATTTATGAATTCGATGAACCGAATTTTTAGACCATATCTGGACCAATTTGTGTTTATATTCATTGATGATATTCTGGGGTACTCTAAATCCAGAAAAGAGCTTGCAAAGGACTTGCATATGGTTCTCAAAACCCTGAAAGAGCATCAGTTGTATGAAAAAATTAGTAAGTATGAATTCTGAATAGAGAAATTCGTATTTTTGGGGCATATCATCACCTAAAATGGGATAGAGGTCGACCCCTCTAAACTAGAGGTGATAGTCAACTAGAAAAGACTCAAAAATGTAATAGAAGTCTATAGCTTTCTGGGACTTGCCGGCTACTCTCGAAGGTTTGTTCAAGATTTCTCTAAAATAGCTGGTCCATTAACTAAGCGACCCAAAAAGATCAACCATTTGATTGGGATGCGAACTGTGAAAAGAGTTTTCAAGAATTGAAAACCCGATTAACTATAGCTCCAATTTTAGCCCTTCTGGATGGATTATAAGGTTTTGTGGTGTATATGGACGCTTCTAATAAAGGGCTTAGATGCGTGCTGATGTAGAAAGGGCGTGTTATTGCCTATGCATCCAGAAAATAGAAATCGCATGAGGAGAACTACCCGACCCATGATTTGGAGCTAGCTGCTATCATTTTTTGCTTTGACAAAATGGACACATTATTTCTATAGGGCCACGTTCGAGGTGTACACGGACCATAAAAGTCTCAAGTATCTACATTTGCAGAAGGATTGAACATGAGACAGTGTAGATGGATGGAATTTTCAGACAACTATGATTTTTTCATCACCTATCATTCGGGAAAGGCAAATGTAGTGGCCGATGCTTTGAGCTAGAAGGCTGTGATAGCTCATTTATTTGGAGCAGAAGCATTAGAAAGCCTAAGAATGGATGCCATGTCGAGATTGAAACAACGATCTTGGATTGCAGGAGTAAAAGTGTTGCTCGAGTTATATGAGGAAATACGGCGAGCCCAAGTAAATGATAGCTAGATATCAAAATAGAAAGGTGCAATTGGGAGTTTTGATGGGTTTGAGTTCAACACTGATAGCCAAGGTATTCTTCTATTCCAAAAAAGAATATGTGTGCCGGAAGAGGTGAAAAAAAGATTGTTAGCTGAGGCACATAAGATGAGATATACGATACATATAGGAGGCACAAAGATGTATCGGGATTTGAAAAAGTAATTCTGGTGGAAATAGATGAAAAGAGATGTCATAGACTATGTGCAGAAGCATTTAACCTTCTAGCTAATGAAAACATAACACCAGTGACTATCGGGGTTGCTACAACCACTTCCAATCCCTGACTGGAAATGGGAACAAGTTACTACGGATTTTGTAACAGGTCTGCCCACAACCCAAGGAGGATATGACAGTATTTGGGTAATAGTAGATCGATTGACCAAGTCTGCTTATTTCCTGCTAGTCGGAACATAGTACAAGGTTGAAAACCTGGCAGAATTATATATCAAAGAGATAGTCAAACTGCAGGGGAGTCCCAAACAATATAGTGTCAGATCGAGATCCGAAGTTCATCTGGAGATTTTGGAAATATCTACAAGAACACTTGGGGACAAGGTTGCGGTTCAGTTCTGCAGCCCATCCTCAAACAGATGGTCAGTCGGAGAGAGTTATCTGGATATTGGAAGACATACGATGGGCCTGTGTCATGGATTTCAGCGGAAGCTGGGACAAACACCTTTCTTTAATTGAATTTGCTAACAATAACAGTTACCAGTCTACTATCCAGATGGCTCCGTATGAGGCATTATATGGCAGAAAGTGTCGGTCTCCTTTACATTGAGATCTCGAGGAATACATAAGTCACATTAATACATCCTTGGGAACTATACGACCAGAAATAATACAGGAGACTATTGAGAAACTGCAGATAATTAAATAGAGGATGAAAGTCGCACATGATCAATAGAAAAGCTATGTGGATAAGAGGAGGAAGGAGTTATAGTTTGAAGTTGGTGACCAAATGTTTCTTAAAGTATTCTTGAGAAAAGGTGTCCGGCGAATTAATTAAGGCAGAAAGCTTAGCCCAAGATACGTTGGTCCCTACGAGATCTATGAAAGAATCAAACCAATGGCATACCATTTGATGCTACCTCAAGACTTGACAGTAATACATGATGTCTTTCACGAGTCATAGCTTCGAAAGTATTATCCTAATCCATTCCACGTTATTCATCATGAAAGCATACTATTGGAAAGTAACCTAACATACAAAGAGCAGCCGATTCGTATCTTGGATTGAAAGTTTTGAGAGCTTAGGAATCGGAGGATTCCTTAGGTAAAGGTGTTATGGCACAACCATAATATAGAAGAAACAACTTGGGAGCGAGAAGATCTCATGCGCCAACAATATCCAAAACTCTTTTAGTACTCATGTGAGAATCTGGGGACCAAATTCTTTTAGAAAGGGAGAGGTCTGTAACCCCCCTAGAAATCATTTAATTGGTAAAGTTTTATTTAATATTATTTTTGCAAGTTTTATTAAATTTATTTTAATTTAAAAAGTTTTAAGGATTAAAAAATAAACGGGAAAGACTTAATTGTATCACCATTTAAAAGTTTTAGGGGTCAACATAGAATTATTTTAGGTCAAGTAGGCAAATTCAAGGCACTAATGAAGCTGGGGGTCAATTGGATGATGGTTAAAATTTTAGAGAACTTAATCGAAAGCTGTAAGAAGTGTGGGGGGTCAATTTGAGATTTCTGAAAGTTATCTTTAAATAGCATTCCCCCCTCATTTTCTTCATTTCTTCACCGCACACCCACATCATTTTATCCGGTGATCATCACCGATGGTGGCCCGAAATAGAAAAATAATCTGACCAACATCTTCCTTACTTCCCTAGGAATCCATTGATACCACATACAGCCTATTCTGACCCATCGACTATCGGAAAGCTAAAATCTAAAATCATGTCACGACGATGATTGGAGAGCGCGGCAGAGCAGTGGTGGAAGCTTGGGTTTGTGGCATGGGTTTTGTAGAGCTCAGCTTGAGGAGTGTTTAAGTACCTTCGATTTCCAAATTTGACGATTGTCAGTGGCAAAATGTGAAAGAAACGGCCACAGCGAAAGTGGTGGCGCTGAGGCTTTGAAGCCCCAATTGACGAGCAATTCAACAGCAGAACTTGAAATTGACTTGGGTATTAGCTTTGTGGTGCTGAGACGCTTCCACTGGTGGTGGTGGTGAGCAACTCCGATGGCGGCGGTTCTGAGGTAGTTTTCTTACCTTGTAAAGTTGGTTTGTGCCGATTGTGCCTCGATAACAAGATTTGGTATACAAGTTGGAATTTGGGGTTGAATATGTTAATATTATTCTTGAGATTCTTTGTTCAATTCATGTATTTTTTGTAACAAATAGAAAGATTTGAAATGAGACCCAGATATGAGACATAGTGGACTCGGAATTGCATTATCATATGATAACCTTGGTTAATTGGGTTAATTAGATAATCAAAACCTTAATTTTATGGATTTGAGACCTAAGTGACAAAAATTGGATTATTAATTATAGTTGGGCTATTATTATCGACTTTATGTAACATTGCAAGGTTAATTATATAATTTAAGGATCTGATTATATCCATTTATCGGAACAAATACGAACCTCACATTCCTATATTTATGGCGTAATTAGCGTGTTTCCTATCGATAAAGTCCAAAAGCAACCCTAAATACCATATTAATTATATAACGATTGATTTTAGACTACTATCTGTATAATTGTGATTATAGGGTCAAAATGAGGATTTTGACAATAAATTCGTTCTTTTGGTTAGGTGACGAGGAGTTGGGTCCTGCAGATCTGTAGACTGTGATAGCATTTCCGTGGCTATTAAGGTGAGGGTCTAAACTATCTGTTCTTTTGGGAAATAAGCTATCTTCGTGATTCATGTACCCCTATGAGGGTCTACCAATTTTGTAATTGTCATGTATACACCTAGTTGTTCTTCTGGGAAGTGATTGTTTCTTGATTTGATCGGACATCTTTGATGAACTAAATTCCTTGATTTTGCTTCTGTTAAAAATTGATTATATCCATTCTAGCGCCAAGAAAAATCATTACTTATCTATTATTGTCCAATCTGAATTTGTTCTGCATGTTGTTTGATTAGCCTTGTCAGCATATCTGAATCGTTCTATATATCAGTTATTTGGCCTTGTCGGCGTACCTGAATCCATTTTATATATCATTGATTTGCCTTGTCGGCATGTTCGAAACTTTTTGTGTTATTATTTGTTTTACTTTGTCGGCATACTTATTTGCATTCTGTACAGTGTTGTGTGGCCTTATCGGCAAATTATTCATTAGTTGTAGGGCTGGGCATTCGGGACCGGGTTACAAGTACCCGACTCAACCCGATCGGGTAATAACACTTTGAAACCCGATCAATTGAGTTTTATTGGGTACCCGATCAATACTCTACAATTGGGCCGGGATTCAGGTAATGAATCCGAGCACGGTTGGGTATTGGGTACTCGATTGAATAATTTAAAAATCAAATGGGAAAAATTGAAAAGTTTAAGTAAGCAGCAAACTTAAAACATAGGCAACTTTCTGCCTCTGTTTTAAGGCGAAAAATAAAACACGCCTCGCCAAGAGGAAAAATCTGTCTCAGCTAGCCAGTTAGCCTTCTCTCTCCGCTTGTCCGCCGGCTGCCGCGCCGTCCACCGCCCACCATTGTCTGCCCACCGCCCACCTAGGTACGTATTAGTTAGAATGTTTAATATTATTTGTTATGTAGTAAAACATTTTAGTTTAGGGTTTTCTTGACAAAATTTAGATTTTTTTAGTTTTTCACTTTTCTCGTAAATTTTTTATATTTTCCATGTATATTATACTCTACTATTATCTATTATATATGTGTTTGTTAATTATTTAATTTTTTAATTTATTAGTTGTGTGGAGGGTTTATTGAAAATTTGAAATGAGGATTTTTATTTTATAATGAAAGATAAAGAATGGTTTGCTTTTATTATGATTTTTCCTCTATTTTTATGAATGAATTTGATTCTTTCAATTTGTTATCTTATTCTTTATGTTTATTCTCTATTAATTTTTTTAAATTGATATATAATAAAAATAGTATCAAGTATAGAAAAATTAATTTTTGTTAATTGCATTGCAGGGACTCATCCAAATTACTGAATTAGAGTATCCTCACAAAGTGAAATAGAAAGTAGTAATCCAAAATCAAAAAGAAAGGCAAAGGAGGTGAGCTTTGCTAATCCAATTGATGAGGAATTGAATTTGTTAGATGAGTTGGAGTTTGGTTTGAATGATGATAATGATTTTATAACTTAAGGTTTCGAGGGTCCTGCCGAAGATGATTCTTTTGGTGATGAGAATGTAGATGAGGAAAAGGAACCTCCAAACATAAAGAATAAGATAACAAATTTGGTGAAGAAAAAAGCCAAAAAAAAAAAAATTGCATCTAGGTTACCATGGTGGGAGCACTTTACTAAATTCTTTTGTGAAAATGATAAATGTCAAAAGGAAAAATGTAAATATTGTAGAACATGTATTAGGGCGGATACAAATGTACATGGAACTAAAGGGCTTGATAGACATTATCAATCATGCAAGAAGAAACCTCATGAAGTTGCAACTAGACAAAAGATTTTGAATTATCAACCAGTTGGAAAGGGTCAAAAGAGTGGAGGGATTTTATGGGAATTTGATCAAGAAAAAATTAGAGATGCATTATGTCATTGGTTTATTGTTGATGAGATGCCATTTAGGATAGTTGAGAAAGAGGGGTTTCAACATTTTATATCAGTTACATGTCCTGAATTTTCTATGCCATCCCAAAGGACTATAACTAGAGATATTTTTAAGATGTACATGAATGAAAAATCTAGGTTGAAGTCCTTCATTGCCACACATGCACAAGGGGTTTGCATCACCACCAACACATAGACCTCCATTCAAAAAGTTAATTGTATGTGTCTTACTGTGCATTTTATTGATGATGATTGGAATTTGGTGAAGAAGATTTTGAAATTTTGTCATATTTTTGGTCATAAAAGTGAGAATGTGGGTAAGGATATTGCTACATGCATGAATGATTGGGGTATTGATAAGATCTTTACGGTCACTGTGGATAATGCTTCATCAAATGATGGGGCAATTGCTTAGTTGAAAAAGAAATTTGATGGTCGATAAGATAGTATGATTTTAGGTGGTAAATATATGCACATTCGATGTATTGTACACATCGTTAATCTTGTTGTGTAGGATGGCTTGAAGGGAAATGATGGGAGCATGGCTATTACTCGCATTAGAGGGGCTATTAGATATATAAGAGCATCTGCGGCAGGTACAAAAAATTCAAACATTGTGCAAAACTTGTAAAATTGGAAACAAATAAGATGTTGTCACTTGATGTACCTACTAGGTAGAACTCCACCTATTTGATGTTAGATGCTGCTTTATCTCTTAGAAAGGCCTTTGAAGCATATGATGATAGCAATTGTGCATTTAATATTGATCTTGAGGATGGAGTTCCTGCACATTTTGATTGGGAGAGAGCAAAATTGTTGTTGAAATTTTTTGGGTATTTTTTTCATCTCACTTTGAAAATTTCTGGCTCTTTGTATGTTACATCAAACACCATACTCAAAGAAATAAGTGCAATTGATAGACTTCTTTCGAGGTGGATGGAGAGTGGTGACATTGAATTGAAGGAGATGGCAAAAAAATGAAAGAAAAGTATGACAAATATTGGGGACCAATTACAAAAATCAACAAGATTGTATATTATGCAGTGATCCTTGATCCTACTTTGAAGATGAAGTTCATTGAGTTCACATTTGATAGAATGTATCCAAATATTGGAACATGTGATATTCCATCTAGTAGGGACATGAAAGAAGACGTTAGGGATGGATTTGATGAGTTATTCAAAGAGTATCAGAGAATGCATGCCAATGTAGATCCAACAAGCCCCAATTCTAAAGCAAGTGGTGAAAGTTTTAGTGCTCGGTACACTTTGAGTGAGGAGGATAAAGGAGTTTATGATCTATTTGATGAGTTTGACAAGATAAAAAATAGAAAGAAAGGTAAGCAAGGGAAGACTGAGTTGGAGAAATATTTGCAAGAGGAGTGTGAAGAGGGTGGAGATGGTTTCAACATATTAAAATGGTGGAAAGTGTCGGCTCAATGATATCCTATACTTTCTAGGATAACTCATGATATATTATTGGTGCCAGTCTCCACAGTTGCTTTAGAGGCTACTTTTAGCACTGGAGGGTGTGTGCTTGATGCATTTAGGAGTTCCTTATCTCCTAAAGTAGTTCAAGCTCCTATTTGTGCTCAAGATTGGTTTCGCTCGGCTTCGAAACCAATTAATGTGGAGGAGGATTTGTGTGAGCTAAAAAATCTTGAGCAAGGTAACTTAACTAATTTAATTCTTTTTATTCTTTTTACTTTTTTATGTTATATCTTTTTATTAATACCTTTGTAATCTTGTAGCCATTCTTGTAGAGTTGACACAAATGGGGGTTGATACATCCATCCTTGATGCTTGAGCATTTGAGCGGAATACGGGAATGCATTGGAGATTGTTTGTGAATGTTGATGATCTGATATCATGTTTAAATTGTTTATGTGATTTGAATTTTGGATTGTTGAAAGGATATTGGCTTTGGAAAATGGAATTGATGTTAAGAATTTGAATTGTTAAGGTATAAGTTGAATTGATAATTGGTATTGTAAATTGTAATTTGTACAATGGTTTGAGGAAGTTTTTTTTTTTTTTACTTTGGAGTTTGGAGTTGAGCAATTTGAATTTTTGATTTGAGTAATTTTTGATTTGTTTCCAATATGTATAACAATTTGTGTTATAATTTGCTTGGAAAGTTGAGTTAATTTCAATTAGTTTTACATGCGCCAACAAATTCACATTCTCAAAAACAAAATTCATATTAAAAAAAAAAAGGTCAATCCAAGTTTTGGCTTAGATTTTGATCTCAAAATTTGGCTAAATTTGGCCAGATTTTGAACCTCAAAATCTAGCCCAATTAGAATGGGCCAAAAAACTCAGTACTAGATTCTGGGATAGGGTACCCGGATACCGGGTAGCCGATTCTCAACCAGGTCGGGATCGGGTTGCAAAAAATTAATCCCGAACGACAGGGTACCCGACCTAATCGTCCTGAAACTAGTGATCTCGGCCCAATGCCCAACCCCAATTGGTTGTATCAAAAGATACATATATGGGAAAAGTGTTGGGCTGAGTGCTAATCCCAACAAAATGCTTGGATTACTGTTACTACCGAATTGTCATGCTTGGACTACTGTTGCAGCTGAGCTGTCATGCTTGGATTACTATACTGTTATAGAGGGACAAAGAGAATTTGATATGCATGCTATGCTTTGATTTATTTGGACTGCATATGATGTTTAGGTTTGTTTTCCTCTATTTGTACTCTGATCAAGGAGCAATAAAGACGGAGAGTTCTCCAATTGTTGAGTTGATAATGTTTATAATCCGGTATATTCGTATTTCATTTATTATATCATGCCAGTTGTTATTCTGTTGAATTACTGCTTCTTCGACAAATCCATTTGATTGCTTGTATACATCCTCTCACTAAGTCTTTTGGACTTACCCCCTTATGCTATTCCTAACTTTTCCCAGACAAGTTTAAGTGAAGGACATAAGCTTATAGCTAGGCCTGGAGGATCTATTTTGTAATAGATTAGGCGATTATATATACATACAGGTTCACCTAATCATTATACTTTGACTTAGAGATGTTGTGATATGTTGAGTGGAATTTAAGATCTATGGTGTAATGCCCTAGAATTTTATTTCATATTTAATCGATTTCTATACCTTATTTTATTTTATTTTATTTTTCAATTTAAAATGGTAGTAAGGCATGAACTATATTTTTAGAAAAATATATTTATATATAATATATAGCATTAAATTATCTCTTGATCAAATACTAATAACTATTATTTAGGTTCATATATATATATATTAAAATTTCCAAATTTTGGGAGAACAAGTTATAAGTTTTCTAAAATTAATTAGAGTTCTATTTGAATTAAAATACTTATCTCATACATATAGTCCCTACAATTTAAGATTCTAACCACACCATCAAATTTCGAAATATATATATATTCCTTGCCTCTCCGATTCCTTTCTTGACCGGGTCTCTCACCGCACTCCCTTTAATCCCTTTTGAGTCTTTGAAAGATCAATAAATCCACCTCTGACCCTTCTCCATTCTCTAGTAGATGTCCCTAAGCAAACCCTCACAATCTTTTATATAGTTGCCTTGATTATAGTTCTGATTAAAAGGAAAATAATGGCCATTGATTTGCGGTTTTTGTAATCAAAACCCACCTTTGTCTTTTTAATAATTCTATCTTGGAAATTTGATTTCTCTGTTAAAGGGTTTTCCTTATTTGGTTAGTTTTGACTTGGGGATTTTTCTATAACTCGTTTTATTGTTTGGGTTTCAAGTTTTTTGTGGGTCTTCATGTAAAATCTTTCGTTCATTGAAATTCACGCATTGACTCTACCTTTTACCCCAAATGTTTTTACTAGGTTTCTCATAAAAATTCAAAGCATTTTGGCTTTTGTCAAATCCGGTACTAGTAGAGTATCTCTTTTGAATCCCAGAGTTTATTTTGGTCAATTATGATCTAGGTTTATCTTGAATTCCCAATATTTTAATGGTCATAGTCTTCCAATTTTCTGAAGTTGTGAGGAGTTTGACTTTGGAAAACCATGCAAGCGGGTTGCACCTAAGGGTACAAGTGAGTGATGTGGTTGCCCATTAATTTTATGCCTATTAAATTAATGTCTCAAGGAAATAATTTAAACAATTTTTTTTTTTTTTTTTGTGGATTTGTCTTCACCCATGTTAGCTTTTGATTAATAAATTAGAAGAAATTATTTTGTTTGAATTGATTAATGGTTAGTGGGACATCAGACACATGTGATGACAACCATGAGGCTTTGTTAATCCGCCACAAGGTAGGATTTGGAATTGGAATGTTTGATTCATAAACTACTTGAGATGCATATAATTACCATGAAGTATAGTGACATGCTGACATATGTTTTCCTAGTAGCACACTGCTATTCTCATTTTAGGTTGAGAGGAATAATTTCATTTGAATTAGCTGTGATTATTAGTTATTAGTTATCAACCCCATTATGACATGATTATTAGTTATCAACCCCAAGATGAATATGACCATGAGGATGCAACAAATTTCAAATAGACTACTGTTCTGGGTGGGATTTAATGCAGATGTACCGCTGTAAATTTCTTTAATTTCAGGAGCCAACATAACTTGAAATAATTATATTGCCTAGTTAAGAAAGTATTCGTACTGATCCATGATTAGATACAACTAAGTAAAATGTAGAACCTTTTGACCGATTTCATTGTTCTTAGTTTAAGTTAAATGTTTGTTCTTTTGGGTGCTATGGGTTGGACGTTGAGTGTGTGATTTGTTGAGGGGTTCAAAGTTCATTATCTTGGAGTTGATACTTGTTGGTTAAATGAATATATATAAAGAAAGAAAGGAATTTAGATTTAATTATTTTTGACCGATACTTGTTAGCAAAAAGAAGAAAGAGAACGGGAAGTTTATTTTTCATCGATCCACATGGTATAAATTAGAGTGCAATTGAAATTCCAAGTTAAATATTAATTAAGTTAAATGTTATAATTATTTCGACAGGTGATCAAGAACCTGGTACAACATGGTCGACTCTTGGTTTGATTGATAAGTACTGTGAGTGTCTAAACTTATAAATACTATATATTATTATATTTCAAAATCCAGAAGGATATATGCTATAGTACAAATTGCTTGTGACTTATTTCCTGCTTATACTGCACTATATGTATTCCACTACGCACAAAAGAAATATTTTTTTCTTGTTTTATTTCTGCACAAAAAGAATTATTTTTCTTGTTTTATTTCTGGATAAAAGAAAACCTATGCTTTTATAATTCTTTTTAATGCTTCTAGACTAGCAATTAAGTTCGATGATCAACTGATTATTGTTATTGTTACTGCTACTGTTACCGTTAGTTGGATCCAACTTGGTCTAGGTGTGCAAGGGACTTCACTGGGCAGCAGCGGGCTAGCCGATCGAACCCCAAGCCCCCATGGCCTAATCCCCCCAGCGCACAACAGAAGCCGCTTGTGGCTGAGGTGGGTCGTAGGAATTCCCGGGGACGCTCAGGCACTATTTTGATAAGGTCGCATCTTGCCCGGAGCGATAAGGGACTGTTACGGTGGGAGTCATAAGGTTGGCTGGCTACAACAAAACTGAATGATCATCGCATTTAAGTTGATAGTCTAGGAAATCGTTTAATAAAATTTTGATTGGTTACTGCTTGATCGTTCATAAATCTCTCAATTGTTACTGTTAGACTATTTTATGAATCCCACTTATATTACTCAAAAATTTCCACTGTACAAAATAATTTTAACTCAATATCTCACTTTACACACACTTGGCACTCACTGAATCTTTTACTCACACTCTTTTCTTTTCTTTAACTTTCTTCTGGCAGACATAGATCCTAGTCATAGTGAGGAGGCGGATCCTGCATATGATGAGAATCAAGAGTGAAGACGTAGTTTTGGAATTTTCAGTAGACTAGTATATTTTCTATTAAGTTCATTAGTTTTGTTTTATTTGTTATGGATTTTATTGTGTTTAGTTCCGGAAAGGTTTCGATACTTTGAGTTCTATGTTGTGAGTTTGCTAGGAATTGGATGAGTTCTTATTTAACCTTATGATTTTGGATTATTATTTTCATTTATTTGGGATTAAATTTCACGCTCAATTCTAGTATAAATATGGTTTAATTTTGGGGCGTGACATATGGCAAGTATCTACTGTGTTTCATGAGATGACGCTTTGGGCTTGTACCTAATCGTGGTCTAGAATTGAGATTTTTTTTAATGTTATCGGAGTACTTGGCATGTATATGGTACTATGGCAGAGTTGCTTTAAGTTTGAAGTTTGTGGTTGCTTCATGTGTCTTGATGCAATTTTATCGGCCTATCGGTTATTTTGTATGATATGATTTAAGTTTGAATTGGTAGCATCTCAACTTAGGGGTTATCCTGAGTGGGGTGCCACAGATAAAATTAAAGCCAAGAGAATGAGAAAGTCAATTAAATCATCGAAGAAGAAAAAAATCAAAAATAATAAGTTGGAACCTCTCTTTCAATGTTACTTCGAATAAAAAAAAAATTCATAAAGAACTCAATTGTCAATATTCACCAATTTATAGCTTCTAAGGGCATTGATGATTTCTTATTAATCAAATGTTAGTAATGTTTCAATAAATATGTACTCTATGATTTTTCAATAAATATCATATATGCAGGCATATATTGTCATATGGAAAAATTTTAAATTGTAATCTCATTTTTTATTAGGTTTGGGAATTTATAGTTTTGTGTGCTTGAAGACTCATGAATTAAGTAAGGTACATAATAACATCCACCGTGATGCTGTAAGATTTTAAAGAGCCTCCCATATTTCATTATGGCAATAAAAAAATTTAGACTTGCTTTGGTTTAAATGTCAAATGAATTGCATAAGTTGTTTATTTCTCTATTAGAAGAGGTTATGTACTTTTGATAAAAATATTTGAGTCTTGAACTACATATTCTCTTTTACTTTATTTGATGTGAAATTAGATAAAGAATTTGCATCTACAAGGGTAGATTTATACTTTTTGAACATAAGGCATGATATATAATGGTCTTTCGGGGTTAATTTCCAAATGAGAATAGGTATGGAAACTTTCAATTGTATTTTGTGAAAACATAAAAGGAGCTTAAAAATAGAAAATATTAAAAGAATTAAATTTATCAAAAGCACTTATGAGAAAACTTATAAATTTTATGGACATAAATTCATATACCAAAATCTTCAGAAGGTTAAATGTTTAGCTTTCAATGAATTATATTCAACTCCATATCTTAAAAACATGAAATTAGACTAACTTAATTTATAATTCTTCAAATATTTATCAAGTTGCTGAAATTTTGGTCGAAGGAAATAATGATAATATATCAGTGGAACAAGATATTATTGTCCATGCAAGATAAGGTCATAAACATAGAATAACACATTATTATGAATGTTACGGGTACTATAATATCTGCTTTTTTTTCGAAAGAGGTGATAAAGGATGACACTTAAATATTCAGAAAAAGGATACCAAAATATTCAATGATGCAATCTAAAAAATGAACATATCCAGGTGACTCTTACTAGTATTGCAACCATTGTTGAAGAACAATAAATAGGTTTATATCTTATTTTATAGTTTATTCCATTATTTATTAATCCTATATTGGAAAGAGATACTTGTTTTCTTTTTGCTATTAATATACAAAGTTTAAGCAATGCAAAATATAATCCGTGAAGTACTTATACAATTAAAATTTGAAGTTTTAAACCAATGTGAATATATATATATATGTCCATTCCTTATTATCAAGATTTTAAACATTTTTCATATGAAAATTTTCATATTTGCAAATTATAATTTATTTATACAAAGATCAAGCTTCTCCTATCGATTCTTTAGCCATTCCATGGGGGGGGGGGGGGATTCTATTCTAGGTCCTTTAACTTAATGGGATAAAATTGGAAACTACAAGATTGATTATGATCATCATGACCTATCAAATTCGAGACTTGAATTACAACAAAGAATGATGGATATCACCCTAAAAGGATAGACAATGGATGGTCAAATTGGAAGAAGAATTATTTTTCAGCAACTTTTATTGGGGGTTCAAACAATGTAGATATTGGGAAAATACTATTTTGGAAAATAATGTAGACATTGGAATGTAATGAAGCTAAAAGTAATAGGTCCCATGCACTATGCAAATCCCATAGAAGAAGAAATTGATTATTTTAGATTGTTCTTAAACTAAGTTAAATGCCCAACGACTTCAAATGATAATTTATTTTATATTTTTTATTTGTTTATTCGGTAAGCATTTGAATCCAATATAAATAAAAAATTATTTATAGAACAAATAAATATAAAAAAAATTAACAAGCCACATGCATCGCACATGTGCACCTTTCTAGTTTTTAAAAATATCCCAAAACAAACACATTTGTATTTTGAGAAAACAATTATATATATATATATATATATGTATGTATATAAGCCAAAAAGAAAAATATAATATTAATCACAAAATAATCAAGTGATAATGTAGGAATTGTCACCAATGATATATACATTAATCGATAATGACTTTTGTTTTATGATAATATTACTTTTTAAATAACAATATCTTTAATTTGTTTTGTTATAATAATTTAGCCGTGACCAGACGAGAACTACTCTTTTAATATTAATCAGCAAAATGGGCTTTCCATAATTATTCACTCGACTAAATATTCTTTTTGTAATTTTCATGATTAATCCACATAGGGTCAAGAAACACAAGCCAAAAGCCAATGCTAATGATGAAAGGAGGCAAAGAAAAAGAAATAGAAATAGTATTGTGGTCAGTCTTCCTCAGCCAGAATCATTCTACTCAAGGGACTTGGGCCAAGCATTTTCCTCCTCATAAAACTTCTTCTCCTAATAATTTCCATCTCATTCCTTCTTCTAACTTGCATCATGGCTTCTTCCTCCACAACAAATCTCCTCATTAAAACATCATCAGTCAAAGATTTTCCTCTAAAAATTCTTCTCCCTTCTATGCTCATTCTTGCACTTGGAGTACTTCTAATAATGACTTGATGATCTTGTGAAGTGTGAAAAGGCTTTGATCTTGGATAGCTATAACTCCTTCTTGGAGGAATATTGTCGGCTTGGAAAACCTCTGTGTAAGAAGAGATTGGTGCGCATAGACAAACTCGTGTGAACGATGTTGCCAACCTTAAGGATGTGCATTTTCTTAGCTTCGACGACCTAGTACTAGTAGTAGCATTTGTTGTCGGAATGTTGTTGTCATTTGTTTTTGAGATTGTTTTACAAAGACTGCCATTTCTTGTGGGAATTTGAGGAGGTTTTGGAAGGGCTTTCCACAGTGTGGCCATCTCTATTGCTCTTCGGTACCACGGCTTCCTAACAACATGAGCATAACATGTACTCAGTTACTTTGTTGGGCATGTCATAATTTTGACATTGTAGACAAAGGCTCCAAATTTTAAAGATAAAAATTAGAAGTGCATCTATTCAAATTTAAATATCTAAAATATCATTTTCAATTATATAGCATACAACTCAATCTTATCCAAAATAAAGAACTTTATATAGTAAAGTGAAATTAATTTATTCAATGCACCGTTATTTAATATTTTATTTGAAAACACATGTATACTCCCATTGACACAAAACTACGAGGCTATTTTGTGTTAATACAGAGCTTTGGGTCAAAATTAAAAGGTGTAAAATTTGTGTGGTTTCATACTATTGTTCTCAAAAGTGGGAGCTAAAAATTAGTAGTATCACATCACACACTATATTAACACATAGAGAAAATAGTCTTGGAAAAGAAATTTTCATTTTATAAAATGAAATCTTATTTTGAAACATTCTACATAAGAAAATGAGAGAAATAATTTTTATTTCAAGAAAAAAAGAAGAAAATATTGCATGCCCATCTCCCAAATCCTCAATTTCAAAAACTTATGAGGTTTACATGGCCCGGCCTCTAACGTAGGGATAAATGAGCCGAGCCGAGCCTAGACAATCGAGCTCGAGCTCGGCTCTTCAGAATAGGCTTGGGCTCAGGCTCGGCTCGTTAAGGCTCGATTGGTATAAACTTGGATGAGATTACTCTAACTCGATAAGGCTCGATTCGATAAGCTCGGATGAGCTCGAGCCCGTTTAGGCTTGAAATAAAATTTATATTAATAAACACCATATTATTATTATTATTATTATTGTTATTATTATTATTATTATATAAAAAGCTCGTTTAGGTTCGCGAGCATGTCGAGCCGAATACTATTGAGCTTGACTCGGCTTGTTTGACTAGCGAGCTTGAGCTCGGCTTGGCTCGGCTCGTTTAAGTTCAAGCCGAATTCGAGCTTTCATCGAGCCGAGCTCGAACCGTTCGCGAATAGTCCCATCTCATTTACACCCCGACTCTAACGCAAATGATGCAATTCAATATTGCCAAATCTCATTTCCCTTCAAAAGGCCCTTGAGTGATTACAAAAACAAAGTCCAACTTAGAATATAAAGTTTTTCATTTTTTTTTTATTTTTTCTTTTGAATTTTCATCCTAATTCTAGTGGAGTGGGCAATTGAGGATTACGCATGAGGAAGTTATACTGATCAAGGTTCCCTAAGGGCCCAATTCAGATCCACTAATTTGAGTTGCACTCAGGCCTGTAAATGGGTAGAATAACACCCTATTCAGATCCAAAATGTCAATACTCATACTCATATTTATTAAAGATAGTGTAATAGATATGAGTAGGGTATGTTTCCATAAATTACTCATATATCCATACTCAAAAATTACCCATTACTTTATACTTAAATTTAATCTATGAACCTAAAAATTGTTTATACCAAAATCAAATTTATATTAATGATAAATTTTTTATATATAAAAATTACAAATATGTGAATGAACAGTAACAACTAAATAATTTTCTTAATTAAAAATTAAACTAAATTAATAAAATTAATAAAGTTAATATATTGGGATAGCAATTTTTTTAAAAAAATGGAATAGCAATAGCAATAGTTGAACATTTTTCATTAATAAAATTAACAATATTAAATTAATAGTGGAATAAATAATTTCTATAAAAACAGTTAATAAAATTAATTTTGTTAATGAATAAAGTTTATTAATATAGAAATTAACTGTTTTTATAAAATTAAATATAGAAAAAAGTTTTTGCTTTTAAACTGTTTTTATTAACTACTTTTTTAATTACATTAATTTAATTAGCAAAAAATTTAATTGTTAATTATATTAATAAAATTTAACTATTATATCAATAAAACAATTAATTTACTTAGCAAAAAGTTTTAAATTAAATAATTTAAATTTAATGATTAAATTAAATATAAAAAAATTTATTTTTTGTTATCATATGCTAAATAATATTTTTAGTATATATTGAGAAAATAAATATATATATTAAAAACATAAGTTTAATAAACTAGACCCAACGGATCTTGGGTTAGATAGATTAGATAGGGTAGTATAGGATTAGAGTATCATTTTTTATGGTATTTTAGGGTAGGGTATGATTAGGATCTTATTCTTTTTGATATTTTAGAGTATGAATATGGGTAGGGTGATACCCTACCAATTTACAGGTCTAGTTGCACTTAACAAGTACTCTTATAAAATGCATCCAAGAAATTTCCTTACTAAAGGCCCAGTAGAAAAATTTGAGAAATGACTATTACTATGAGATAGAAAACTCCAAGCCAACCCCCTCCCCACGCAAACCAAGAAAAGGAGGTTGTTTGTGGGTTTGGGGGGGAGGGGGGAGGGGGATTGATATTATTACAAATGTCTCTAGATTAATTAAATGTTATCAAAATATTGAGATTTACATTTCTCTATGAAAAAAATGAAATCATTTTTCTCTAAGTCAACTACTACGAATGGCCTAGTTAAAGCTCCAAATGAAACTATCTGTATCGCTTTTACAAGAATTAATATTACATTTTTCATCTTCCTTTTTTTTTTTTTTTTTTCTGTAGGTAATAGCTCATTTTTCTAAGTCTCTGCACAATTGATGTTAGAACTTAGAACTTAGAACTAGATATGTAACTTAGGTCCACACCAGGCAGAAGTTCACTACTCATGATAATCCACTTTTATACTATAAAGCACATAGTTATTTGTGTGTGTGAAAACAAGTCCTCATGATCACACAAATCCTAGAATTCAATCATCAAACCTTTTGTAGCATTTCATGATACATCATTTTCTACAGAAATAATTTTCACATAGTACTCTGTGTGAGTGTGTGTGTGTGTCAGAGAGAGAGAGAGAGAGATCCTGGGGGAGAGAGAGCGATGTTACCTTGTGTGTGAGTTCTTGGGATCTTGCATGAACAGAAGAGATAGTATGGTAGAGTATGAGAGAGATGGAGAAAGGGACTTAAGATGGTCATTTGTTGGGGGAAGGGGGTGGAGTGGTGGGGGTGGGGTGGGGGGTTGAAGAAAGAAAGAAAGAAATGATGAATATGAAGGAATATGAAAGAATGATCAAACTTTTATGAGTACTGCAAGATAGGTTGGCAATGGTTTTCTTTTGTTTTCTTTTATATGCTTTATTTAATAGTTGCTCCACTTTTGCTTTGGCAGGAAATGATTCCAACTGATTGAGGAGAAAGAGAGAGAGAGAGATTCAAATTTCAAAGCTAAAGTGTAATCTTTACTTTTCCAGTCAAATTACCAAGCAGGCCTTGAAGTATTCATACATGCCTTGATTCCTATAGCTAACTAAAAAGTTATGGAAATTTTGTGTGTGTGTGTGTGTGTGTGTCTATATATATATATATATAGAGAGAGAGAGAGAGAGAGAGAGAGAGAGCTTTTTCATAATTCTTGTACTTTTTTTCATAACAAAATTATAATATTTATAATTGATAACCCGTAGTTTCGCCTCAAAATGAAAGAATTGAGGATTTTGAGCTAATTTTACATGTTGTTCCCCCACTCACATCAGTCATAGTGTCTTTTAAGGAAAAAAAATTTCTATTAATGAGTGTTGGCATAATAATATTTTAATGCATTTGGAATTTTGTATTTGGTGACCAAATTCAATCATTATTTTTAGTATTATATGTTGAAATAATAGTCATATCCCTCTCCCAAATTTCTGAATAGGAGGCTATACGATATTTGGTGATGTCCCACATTGAAGGATAAGAGTCTAGAAATTTTAAGGCATTATGTAAGAGGTTTCTCCTCCCTCTCGCACCCTCCGAAGTGAAAATTAAGGCACTTAATCTTTTAGGCAATACACTAATACAATTGAATTTTTAAATAAACAAATCAACTTTAGAGAAAATTTATGTGGTTTAATCTGTAAGTAAGAAAGATAGAATTGATTGCAGTGCTGTACTAATCATAATCACATCCTATTGTGTCATGATTATGATCGTGTAAGATGGTTGGTACACTTAACATGTGTGCAGAAGGCTGTCACTTCCCACTTGCTCATGCTCTTCACTTAATCATAGATAGGGGATCAACTTATATGCATGGTTTGCCTTATGAATCCACACCTTCAACTTGTAAGATTAATTATCAAAACAAGTTGGACTGACATAATAATTATTCTTTTTAATCTTTGTTATTATTTTAAAATGAGATCCCACGTCAAATTGTTTCTAAATGCCCCCAACACCTACCCCGCTCCCCCTATAAATAAATAAATAAATAAAGAGATAGAACTTAACCACTTTATTACCAAACACAAATTTGATAAAAAGAGTTTCCAAATTTTAATTTCTTTTATATGCTTCAATAGAATTTAAAGAGTAATTAGAAGAAAGTCCTCGGGTACGACAATAATTATCCTCGGACGTAAAGAGGAAGGTGTAATTTGATCGCAGTGAAAATAAGGCGATTATGAAAAATCACATATGTAAATAAATATATTCAATGAGTATATATTTGGAGTGAATATTAAACGGATTGAATATGCATTTACCATATCAGCATTCATTTACAATCGAATATCTAATAATCGAATATAAATAATTTCCACTTTAGACGAATATGCATGGGTGCGAATGATAAATAATTTTCAAATATTCATTTACTACCCTAGTCATTATATAGAGAATATGCATAACACACATACTGCATTAGTAACGATTGAGCTATAGTTTAGACCTTTTTAACCACATATTCTCCTATGATTTAATGGTATTTGATAAACCAAGTTGATGTTGCACGGAATAGGAATTTAAGTCCTTTTGTAAATTTAAGGAATGGTGAATTAGGTATGGAAATAAGCTAGGTTAGCCTATGCTTTGCCTTAAATAAGTCAGGCTGTTATGCAAATGATAAATTTGAGTCTAGTCTATTATCTATGATAGGCTTTTTTTTAGGGTTAAACCTAGTTTTTTTGATAAATTTTAAAGTCTTAACATGGCCTAAAAACCTACCTAAAGTCTATTTTCTAACAAAGTTTCAATTTAATCTAAATATCACATAAATCTAAATTTGTAATATGATCAAACTTGTAAAAGACTTTGATAGGCAATAATCGAAATGATGTATAACAAATGCATAATTATGAAAGTTCAAATCTAAGTATAAAATAGTATCATTTGAACAAAAAGCAATATTAAACAACATAAAACATTCCCTAAAGGACTAATTAAAGAAATAAATATAATCAGCTATTTAATATTATGTCATTATATTTGTGGATTTTTATGTGAAGAAGGATAAGTGAGCCAACTTGTTAGGCTTTACAAGCTTTTCGAAAAGTCTAAGTGCAGTCTATTTAATTAAAAAGGCTACGTTTTAAGCCTTGATCTAACCTTTTTATTATATAAACTAGGCCAAGCTAGGCTATGAGTAAGTTAAGTCATTGGCCCATGACTAGTAGTCTTGCTTATTCCCATTCCTATGGTGAGCTTCTACATTTTGAATGCGCTCAGATAAAGTTAGTGTTGAAAGATAATTACCAATGCCTTTTTTAACCATGAATGTTGATAGTTATATTAGTTACTATTTTGGTAGGCTTGAGCCCATTTGAATTATGCAGCCCATCCAAAATTTTCAAGTTACAGTTCAAGTTTAAGGAGATTAAATTTTTTGAGCCCAAACATAGAGGTGTCAAATGAGCCGGGCTGAGCCAGCCCCGGCTCGTTTAACAGACGGTTAATGGCAGGTCCCGATCTGAGGTGGGCCGGCCCACGGGCCGTTCACGGTCCGGACCGTGACGGGCTGAAAATTGAAAAGTCCGGCTCGGCTCAAAACCAACCCACTATATAGGTGAGTCGGTTAATATATGAGCCGAGCTAGGCGGTCCGACTAGCGAGCCGGCTCGCGGGTTGGCCTGCGAGTTCCTTTTTTTTTTTTTTTTTTGAAAATAAATTTAAAATTTTGAAGTTTTTATATTTATGTGATTATTAATGTTTTTTTCAACACTTATACTTTTTTAAAAAACTTAATAATTTATACTTATGTGATTTTTAATATTTTACAACACTTAAATTTTCATAAAAACTTAGAAATTTATACTTATATTAATTTTTTTTATCAATTATATTTTTCCAAAAACACCACCAAATAAGGTGGTGAGGGGTTTGGCATGGACCCTTCTACCCGTTATTAATTTAGAAAAAATAATTATATAGAGGTGGATTTGACCAAACTTCTAAATGAAAGTACATAATAATAACAAAAAAAAAAAAAAACAACTTTGTAATATCTAAACATCTAAACATGTCCAATGATAAACTGATCGTTCACTCAAGTGATCTAAATCGCTCTTGGATTGAGATGCGATGGTGGATGCAATTTCAAGCCATTTTTCATTGTCTTCTTCAAATTGAAGCAATATGGTCTTCACCTTTCTCAATTTTTTTTTATAATTTATAATTTTTATAAATTTATTATTTATAATTTAAAAATTAAAATTTCTTAATTATTGATTTATACATTTATAAAGTAATAAATTAAATTATACATTCTTAATTATAAATTATAAATTTATAATCTTTTAAAATTAATAATTTGTAATTTGTAATTTAAAAATTATAAATTCTTAAATTTTTAAAAATTATAATTTATAATTTAAATTAAAAAAATATTGCGGGCTAAGCGAGCTAGCCCGGGTAGCTCGCGAGCCGGCTTGTTTAGCTTGCGAGCTGGGCTAGCCCACGGTCCTTCACGATCCGCGGGCCGAGCCGATCCCGGGTTGCAAAATTTCAGCTCGAGACGGGTTTTCAAGCAAGCTGGTCTAGCCCAATCCATATTAAAAAATTAAACGAGCCGAGTTAGGCCGGTTTTTTTTGCCAGCCGGGCCGGTCCGCCCAGCCCATTTTGACACCTCTACCCAAACACGCTCAATGAAGTTTGAGTTTAGTTTGGTTCGACTTGACTAAACTCAAAATTTTCAAGTGATCTTTGAACAACTGCAAACTTGAAATAAAATAATAGTGATAAAATATATATTTATTAATAGATATCAAATTCGATTCAACTCAACTCAAACTCGAAACAGCTCAAACTTGATTCGACTCATTACCCTAATTGAGTTAATTTCTCTCTATATATTTATTACTATCTTAATATAATAATATTTAATAATATTAAAATCAATTTTCACGTGATGTTACTGGCCAAATAAAATTTTATATGAAAAGATATTTATAAATTACATTAGAGAAATGTTTGCCCAAAAATAATTATTCTAAACACATACATTTTATGATACAATATCTAGAGATATATTTCCGCAAAGTTTTTATTCCAAAACAACGAAAGTAACACACTAACACTGCATAAATGTTTAAATTGATAACTGAACAATGCTTGGAATTCTGTAAGTGGTCTAAAATTAATTTCTTAAATAATAATCATCTTAGAAAAATCTAAATTAAATCCATCTCAAATAAATTATTTTTTAAAAACATTTCAGGACTATTTCCTATTTCAATTCTGTATAATTTCTCAAGAATCATATGATTAGACTCCAATTGCTTCACATAACTATTTATAGCAACACAGGTAGCCAAGAAGTTATTTTCAGTAGTCTCTCTCTCTCTCTCTCTCTCTCTCTCTCTCTCTCTCTCTCTCTCTCATAATTTATATTAGTTAACTGAAAAATGTTATACCCAAGCGGTGAAGAAATTAAAATCCAGACAGTCGCGCAAAAACCCTGGTGAATAAACAGCCAAGCGCATTTCCCATGTACTCTTTCTTTTATTCAAGCTTTAATATAAAATGTGAAAGATTGATGTCTTTCTACATAACTATATATATATGTGTGTGTGTGTGTGTGTGTGTGTCGAGAAAGAGACAGAGAAATATGGCTATATAAAGGGAGAAGGGTGGTGGGGTTAGGGGATTTACGAGCAAAATTTGTAGATTAGAGAAAAAATTATTCAGAGAGAAAAGATATCCCTTTCGATACTCTTCGTAGCGACCATTCTTTCATTTTTCCTATTGTACGTGAGTCAATATGGGTGTGGCTTATGTTGATGGCGTATTTTCTTTTGTTATTATTTATTTATTTATTTATTTTTTGTTAGGTAACTCTAATTGTTTTCACTTTTACCTCCTGTAATTTTTTTTAGTAAGGTTAATTTAAGATTTCATATGCTACCTGTGCTCCTAATTTGTGAAAGGGAAAAATTGCAAAATTAGGATCATAAATAAAATCATTTTGCTTCAGAGGATCAAAATTAAGACCGTGGCAAAATTAGAATAATAACTATAAAAATTTGGAAAAAGGACAAGGCTCGCCAGAAAAGCATAGTTAGCTCACAAGAAAATGTAATCAGCCCTAAAATATGCTTGCGTGGCACTTGACTGAAACAATCTTGTGCCTCATGTGCCACGTATGATTTGATAAATGAAAAAAATTGCAAAATAGGACCATAAGAAGGATATTTTGTGAAAGAGGATCGAAACTAAGGAGTAGCAAGAAAAAAAATCAATCTTAAGAAGCAAAATATTAAGGAGCAGAAAAAAAAATCACATAAAACTAAAATATTAAGTAACAACAAATCGGGAAAAATTTGATGAGATCAGAATGCTACAAAATTCACTTAATTCATTCGCAACGACTATTGATACAAAATCAAATGAAAATTTACGACATTGGAAAGCTACGAATTTGACCGGTTCATCCAAAAATGACTAATGATGCAAAATTTGCATTGGGTGAAAATTCACGATACTACTTACAGTTTTATGTGTTATCCCCTTAGCTGCTCGTTAATTTCGGTTAGTTTTTACAAAATGGCCTTATTTATGGTTCTATTTTTATAATTTTTTTTATATCAAAATACACGTGGCACATGACAAAGCAAGAAGCTACGCCAACTAGGGATGCAAACGAACCGAGCCAGCTCGCGAGCCTAACGAGCTGGCTCAAAAAGTGTTCGAGATCAAGTTCGAAGAATTCGAGCTCGAGCCAAATAATTCTTGTTCGCAAGCTCGCGAGCCTATATTTTTTATTTTAAAAAAATTATATATAAAAAAATATAATAAAATATACTAATTTTAATTTCTTTTATAAAATAATTTAACTTTTCGAGCTCGAGCTCGAGCCTATAGCTAATTTTAAATATAATAAAATAAGATATACTAATTTTAAATTTTTTTATAAAATAATTTAACTTTTCGAGCTCGAACCCAAGCCGAACTCGAGCCTCAATTTTTCAAGCTCGTCAAGCTCGAGCTCGAGCTTGAAAAAAAGGCCAAAGCTCGGCTCAGCTTGTAGCGCCACACAAGCATATTCCAGCACTGATTGTGCTTTTTGGCAAGGTTTGTCTTTTTATTTATCTTTTTATAGTTATGGTCCACAACCGTAATTCTGATCCTTTTTACAAAATGATTTTATTTACGGCCCTATTTTTACAATTTTTCCTTTGTAAAAATTAGCTCTACTATGGAGTAATTATATGAGTCACCTTTTTACAAGTCAAGAAAATTGATGGTGATATGGTATAAACTCTTTTGGAGCACTGATATATATTGTTTAGGTGAGTATGCGAAAAGAAATGTATTTGATGGTATTGAAAATTACAAGTCATAAAACAATTCCACTATTCTAGGATATGAAGCCACGACATCCATGGTTAATCTTAAAAACATGTATCTCATCCTATTGGGTCTGTATTCTTTCTTGTATTCTTAAATTTTTATATTTTTCTCCCCTATATGGTGTCACAACAACATATTTTTGCTCCCATTAATGAAGTTTTTGGTACTTTTGAAGTAAGTTTTTTTGGATTATATGAGTTGAAAGAAATTGGGAGTGTCTTTGTTTCCTATTGTGAGCAATAAATCCTTACATTGTCTTTAAGGTGATAAAACCCCATTTTATGATTCAATTAATGCACTTAAAGAATTGCAGCCAACACTTCTAAAATTCCTACTTGAGAATTTTTGTTGATGTTGAAAATTGAGAGAGTATGAGAATAGTTGGAGAGTAGTAATGCTTTGTAAAAAAAATATATGTAATTAATATAAGTGGATAATTCCCCTTATATAAGGTGTCCATAACTATTCATAACAATTATAACTGTTAGTTTAAACAACATATCAATTTCAACAATCTTATTTTATCCTAACAGTTATATTTTTTCTAATTAAAAAATTTAATTTAAATAATTAAAACAATTACATATTTAATTAAATCCCAATTTAATTTATAATTCAAAATTCATCCACGCCATGTCGTGCACGTGCAAAATGTTAAATGCTAAGTCTTGATTATTATATATATGTATATATAATATTCACATAATATATATATGTGTGTGTGTGTAAGTGAGTGTAAAATTTCTATACACTTGGATTCTCTCCAAAAAAACCTTAAAATTATCTAGAAGTTTAACAAGAGATCAACCTAATAAAGGGACTCTCTTTTTCTTATTTTTTTCAATGTGGGATTAATATCCTAAAAGGCAATACTCATCTCTTCTCTACTTAACATACTAACTAGATGTCTTAATTAGTTCCAACAATCCCCCACTTAGATAATAATGTTAAGAATTTATAGAATCATGCATAAGAAATGTGCCTCTTGACTTGAATCTTTCCTTAGTGTAAGTGCTTCAAAGTAACAATAAAATAGATGGTGTCTTAAGCGATTGAACCATTCTTTGCATTAGAACCAGAAGTACTACACACAAGGCTATAGCACTATATGGCCATGTGCTACATCCTAGTATTCATATATATTTTTGTCTGGAGCGACACCACTCCTTATGTTTATATAAGTGAGGTTCCCCTTAAGCTTTGAATAATATGATCATATTCAAACACCTAAGCCTCATTAAGAGTTATACTCAGCCTTCAGAATATTATGTACAAGCTTACTTGAACTTGTAGTAAATCTATCCTAGTGCTTCCACAGCCACTTATCAATAATTCATTTCTACCCATTGAACTTTTACCTAGTAGTAATGCCAAAAAAAGTTGGGTTTTTGTTATTGGTAACTCTAGGAAAAGGGTCTTAGGCCAATTCCTATTGATTTTTTCCTTACTAAATCTTTAGTAATTCCTTTTCTGAATGGATTTGCCAAGTTGTTACTTGTTCTTGTATATATAATTGTTATAAATCCTTAAGAATTAATTGCTTGACATACTCATGTCTCAAGCTCATATGAAACATAGCGGCTTCACTATCACAATGCAAAAGAGATGGCTAACATTGGTTGTGGCCACAACTTTATTTCTAGTAATAAGTTCCTTAGCCATTCTGCCTCTTTACCTGCTATTGCTAATGTAGCAAAACACATAATCCATATTGGAATGAATTATACACGTTTGTTTCTTAGAAGCCCAATAGGTAGCTCCTCTGCCGAGGGTAAATACCCAACCAGATGTAGACTTACTACCATTGGCACTTATCCAACTGGCATTAGTGTATCCCACTAATATCGTTGGATAGTTTTCATAACACATATAATCCTAAATTATGGTTCTTTTAAGTCATCCAAGGACTGTTGCAATTGCTTTCCAATGTTCAGCGCCAAGATTACTAGTATATCTTGAAAGTTTGCAAACAACAAATGAAATATCCAGCCTAGTGCAATGCATGGCATGCATTAAACTACCAATTGCCTTAGCATACTCAATTTGAGCAATAGCTCTCCTAGAGTTCTCCATTGATTTGTCTAAATGGTCATATGGTGTGTTGACCACTTTGATTCCCAAATGTTGATATTTCTTTATAATTTTCTCAATGTAGTGGGATTTACATAAAGCATAACCCCCACTATTTTTCTTAACTTTAATTCTCAAGAAAGTATCTAGCTACCTCGCAAGATCTTTGATTTAAACTGTGAGAATAAATACTTCTTTGTTTCATTCACACCATTCATATTTGTCCAAATATAATCATATTATCAACATACAAGCATACAATGACTCCATAATCCTTTGTGAATTTAGAATAAATATATTTATCCTTATTTTTATGCTTAAATCCATTAGTAGAATAATGGAATCAAATTTTTTGTACCATTATTTTGGTGCTTGTTTCAAGCCATACAATGACTCAACCAACCTACATACCTTTCTTCTTCTTCTTCTTCTTCTTCTTTTTTTGGTTCATTTCCAACTAGAATAAATCCCTCATGTTGTTCCATATAACCCTTTTCATCTAAATCATCACTGAGAGGAGTTGTTTTAACATCCATTTGATGCACATATAAATTATGAATAGATGCTAGAGCAAACAATACTCTAATAGATGTTATTCTAGCTACTCGTTCATATGTACCAAAATAGTTCCTTTTGCCTAAAACCTTTTGCCATTAATCTAGCCTTAAAAACTTCTATGGATCCATCAATATTATATTTTCTTCAAAAAGACCCATTTGCAACCTATAGGTTTTGAATCAAAGGCCAAATCTAATAACACCCAAGTATTATTAGATAATATTGAGTCCATTTCATCATTGATTGCCTCATTCTAGAATGCTACATTTCTAAATGTCACTGCTGCTCTATAGGTTTTAGGATTTCCTTCTATATTCAATGTAATAGGCATTTTATTGCGGATTGATTCCCTATGCCCCTCAACCAAGAAAATAATAGACTAGGGATCAACAAAGTCTAGTCTTAGGCTTTTTTCTTTTATAATCCATTGACTTTTTCTAGGTTCACAAAGAGATTCAAGTGTTTTTCTTTCATCATAATTAGATAATGCACTTTGATTAGTTTGTTCATATGTTTGTGTAGTTACATTAGAATCATTGCCAAATTTATCTTCAATAAATTCAACATCCCTTGACTCTACTATCACATTGGATTTTAAGTCCAATGATCTATATGCTTCACAATGTTGAGCATATCCCACAAACACACTTTTTAGAGCTCTTGGTCCTATTTTTGTCCGTTTAAGATCCGTCACTCTATGAAAAGCTAGGCAACCCAAAACTCTAAGTTAACTTAAATTCAGTTTTCTCCCTTTCCATCATTCATATGGAGATGCTTTAAGTTTTTTAGAAGGTTTTCTATTGTGTACATGACATGGAGTTAGTAAGCATCACCCCTTAAGTTATTAGGCAATTTAACATTTAAGATCATTTCATTCACATATTTAACTATTATCATATTTTTCCTTCCAACCAAATAATTTTGTTGTGGGGAATATGGTGCATTCTTTTCATGTATAATGCCAAAAGAAATTAAATTTGAAAGGAAAGCATTTACCTCCTTTATCACTTCTTAAAATTTTAATTTTCTTTTCTTTTTGGTTTTCTACTTCAGTCTTATTAGAACATAAACATGTTAAAAACTTAAGTATATTTAGAGTAGTCATCAATGAAAGTGATAAAATACATATTTCCTCCTCTAGTTAAAAGTCTATTTAAAGTCTATTTAACTCACATATATTAGAATGTAAGTACTAACAATTCAGAAGATCTGTTAAGAGAAGGAAATGGTTTCTTAGTCACTTTTGCTACTGTACATGTTTCACATTTTTCATGGCTAGTATCATTGCAAGGGAATAAACCAATGTTTTAAAAATTGGACCGAATATTTAATCGACGGCTTTACTGATTACTAGTTCGAACGGTTCAACCAGTTCGATCGGTATGATGTCATAATGATACAATAATTATATATTATTTTATAAATGTATATAATATTATTAATATATTGCAAATAATAAAAAAAAATTCCAACAATATAGAAATAAATAAAGAAAATTTTCTCCATATTTTTGTCATTTTTTTTTCAAATGGTTCTTTAGAAAATATCATTTCTCTATTAATCAATTACAAATATATAATATAATTCAAACAGTACCACACAACTATTTAACATTAATACAAATGCACATTCCTTCAAGTTTCAAGTTCAATATTCAACATAATAGAATAAGTTTGTTCATATTAAATGTCCAATATTTTCTAATAGAAATTAAATAAAATAACAACAAATTAAACTATCAATTATCCAAAATATAACTACGTCATTGGACTTCAAATAAATAAACTCAAGTTCCAAAAGCTACAATGTTGCCCAAAGTCTTTAGTCATCATCTTCATCAATGAGGTAACTCATTTGTTGCCTTAAAATACGATTTACTTTGTCATCATTAGAGCTTGAGCTCATGCCACCAAATTTTGACAAATCAACTTGATCATTGGTCATATCTATGTCATCTTCATCACCTTAACAAATAACTATACAATATGAGCAAAATAACAAGAAAGTTATATGTTAACACAATTTTGTGAACAAATATTAGATAATCAACTGTATAATTAACCTCTAGATGGATGCAACTTACACATCTCCTCCTCAAGCATTTCTTCCAACTCATCACAATCAAACTCTCCACTTGGCTCCTCCTCAATTACCCAAAAGTCCACTTTATCAATGCATTCATAATCAATAGGATCATATGATCTCTTTCTTTGTTTACCACTACAAATACCATAACATTTGAAATATAATTTTAAGTTCAAAAATAATTGATAATATGAACAATTACTAAAAATATAAAATTAAATAAAGACAAAATAAAAGTAAGTTATTAATTCTTGTCAATGTTGTAAGCACAAATTATAATGAATAAAGACAAGATCATTTAGTCTTTGATGCTCCAACATGTTCCTTTTCTTAGTATGGATGTGTTCAGGTACACTCCAATTATGCTAACATCTAGAAGAAGATAAGGTTTGACTCAATATCTTAATAGCAATCTTTTGCAAGTTTGGTGTGTCACTACCAAATATCCTCCACCATTTATCTTTAAAAACAATTATACACCATGCACACAAATAAGATTAAAATCACATCATATTAAAAAAAAAAATCAATGATCAAATAAGAAATATAAAATACATACCAGGTCAAGTAGTTTTTGCATTATTTATTGCTAATTTTCTTCCAAAACTATTTATACGCTCCCGAAATATACTAATTTCATTCAACACATTATCTACTCCAGGACAAAGTTTCTCAATGACATCAAGTAAACTATTCATAGCCTCGACACTTTAGGAAAGGCTATTTGGATCACAGTGGAATGCAGGGTTCAAGTAAAATATAGCTGCATGGAGACATTTGCGCAACATATTATCCCATCTATCATTGATAATATCGATATAAGTGTTGTACAAATGCTCTTTATTTTTGAAAAATTCCTTGATGCCCTCTGTTTCCTTCCACATCCCCTCATAAACATAGTCTAACGAAGGCTTCTCATTATAATCACACATGCGCAATAACCTCATTAGTGGATCCATAATCTTCACAATAGTTAAGCAATTGTTCCAAAATGTACTATCTAGAACAATTTGCTTAACCTCTTTGCTGCACTTACAACCATAGCTTCCAAATGTTCTTTACGATCATAAAGACTCTTCAATGCTATAAATGTTGTGCCAAAGTAAGTATCCCCCCGAACAAGTAATTTCTATCCATCCAACTTGTTTCCTCAACCATGCATGAGGCCACTTATGATTGTACACAAAAACTATGATTTTTGAAGCAAGAACTACCAAAATTTTCATTAAGGTCAATTCTCCAATATCCTTCATTATCAAATTAATACAATGAGTAGAACATAGAGAGCAATAAAATGAAGAATATTTGTTAGAGAGCAATTTTCCAACTTTCTTGTAGTTCTTTACATTGTCAATGAGCATATGAACAACATTATTAACGCCAATCTCAACTATTTCAAAAAAATGATTGCACAAAATTTCTGCATCACTTTCAACGTCCGAAACATCCACAGATTTAATAAATGTGATCCCATATGGACAATAAATCAAGAAATTTATCAATGACCTATGACTTTGATCAGTCCAACCATCACCCTTAATTGTGCAACTAGTTTCAACTTATTTAGATCAAATAGCATCAATAGTCAATTGACATTGAGTTTTTGCTTCTTTAAGTAAAGGAACTCTTAAAGCAAAATAAGGAGGACCAGTGTATCCATGCCCTATTGTTGCTATCCTACTTATCATTGATTGTAAATATGGTGAATTCATAACATTGACCGGGATACAGCAATCATAAATCCACAAAGCAATAACCATATAGTGCCATGCCATCTTTCTTTACTTTGCAATTTTTCTTGTATCCCAGGTTGAGATAAATCAATACCACCACCAACTTTCATGTAACGTTCAATGTTAGTTGTTTTCTTCCCTTTATTACTACTACTTGCATTTTGTTTACTAGTTAGATTTGGAATTTCTTCAACATCATTTCCTTCAAATCACATGCAACATCATCATATAAATCCAACTTAGATGTAGCTTTCTCCTTTTTATTATGTGAAATTTTAATTAGTGCAAACATCCGCAGGAACTTTAAGACAAGCCTTTATATTACCAGTAATGCTAGCAAGATATTGCTTCATCCAATTGATTCCTCCACCACTGATTACTTGATTGAAATATAAACATTTGAGAGTTCGAGTCTTGCCACTTGAAGGTACCTCATAACAATGCTTCCATGCTATGTCATTCCATTGATGAGGATTTTGACCACAACTTTTAGATTGTTCTACTGATTGTGATGATTCTAATGGCATAGGTGGTGCAAAGGAAGTGGCGTGTTTCATGTCCTACTATTTCAAGAAAATAAACTTTTAGTACAAAAATAAATTAGATCAACTAAAATATGTTAAAGTACAATTAAGATAATTAAAATAAAGATAGTAATTGTTCATCAGCCGTTAGAATACTCTTTTCAAGAGTTTAATGATTCATTTCAATAATTCATGATTAAATCAAATGTTTTAATTTTCTTATTCTAGATTCCACTTGAATATTGTTTTAATAATTATAATAAAATTGAAAACCCATCAATTGTTAAAGGAAATTAATACTATTAGCCAAAATCAAATACCATAAACTTTGCCCAGCTAATAATTTTAAAGATTCACTTCATGATTAAATCAATATAAATAATAACATTTTTAATTTTCTTATTCTATATTTTTCCATGTTAACATTTTTCAATCATAGGTATTAAAAATTCTAGAAACTAAATAAAGCTTTACAAGCATTTTGCCTACTGTTGAGTGCATTTTGCTTAATATTTGATCCCATCATTGCAAGGATAATTTTGGGAAAATTCTCATTTGGGTTTGTAGAAAGAAAAACATAAGACATAATTTTAGGGTACCAAAATCAATTGGATTAAATTTTAATTATCAAGCTCAACATGGCTGAACCGACACTACCCAAACACGTTGCCGATAGTCCTTCACAAAGCACAATAGGCATTGAGAAACTTTTTTATTATCAATATAATTATTTAATATAAAATAGTGTAGAAATTAAAAATAAATAAAATGGACATTCTTGAATCTAGCTTACCATTTTATTGTTGAGGTCTTAAAGAGGACTTGCAAATGCAAAGTGAAGAAATGGCAGAGTTGCAGCAATAAATGGCCAGTCGACTAGAGTAATGGAGGAAGAAAGAGGGGGAAAAAAAGACTAAGATCTAGAGAGTGATTTGAATAGTTTGAGACAAAATAAAACCCTAGTCTCTAGTCAAGTCAACTTCTAGTATATTAAATTATTAACTTTTTTCGAAATTCTTTAAAGGGAAAGAAAATATATTTATATATATAAACTAATAATAGTGAGCTGGTCAATAACCAGTCGAATCAGTATTGGTTTAACCGATTTTTGATCGGTTCACATCAGGATAGTTTACAGGCGGTTTTTTTTTTTTTTGGTTTGGTTCAGATCGAACCAGCCACCAATCACCGGTCGGATTGGTTGAACTAGCCGGTTTGGTCTGGTTTTTGAAACATTGGATTAAATCATGCTTTGACATATATTTATTATAACCAAGGTTAACATGTGCTAATCTACCATGCTATAAATTAAAAGGAGGAGGATCATTCACTTTATTAGTAACACTTAATTTGAACATGCCATCACAAGAGTAACCTTTACAAACAAAGATACCTTTTTTAAAAAATACAACCTTATCAGACTCTAGAACATCCTTGATCTCTTTCTTACACAACAAGTTTGTATATACAAGGTTCTTTCTGATCTCGAGAGCAAAGAGAATATTAATTAGTACTAATTTCTTTCTGGAAGTGAAAGATATTTCAATAATGCTCGTGCCAAGGACATTAGCAGTGTTGTTGTTTCTCGTCATCACTTCTTGCCTTTCGTCAACCTTTTCCAAGGTCTTTAATTGTGCTTGATCATTGCACACATGGACAGTAGCACAAAAATCATGTCACCAGTCAAAAGACTTTGCTGCAGCATCCATGTTCAACTCAATGATCATGCCAATGTGCAAATCAGAAATCATAGGAATAATAGCATTTTTTGTGTCAATCATATCTGCATTGACATTTTATGCTTTTTGCTTCTTTTTATATTGGTAATCACATTTAAGATGGTCTTTCTTCCCATAATTATAACACGACTTATTGCTCTTGTATTTCTTTACTTAAGAACAAACAACCTCCTGGAAGTCCCTTTTCTTTCCTTTAGTCATTTCTTCTCCAGATTTTTTTTCTTCCTGAACTAAATTTTTTTTTCATCCACATAGTTCACCTTGAGATTTTAGCATGCTTTTTCTACTAGTTTTGAGTGTCCTCCTCGATCCTTAAATGCTTTTCAAACTGTTCCAAAGTGAAATCTTCGATTTTATGAAGCATTTTCTTCCTGTAGACATTCCAACTAGGGGATATTTTGCTATTATAGCCCCCATTTGTAATGATTCAGAAAACTCGGCTTTTAATTTTTTTTCCTAGTTTTGATATTAATGTAGAAAAATCATTCACTTAACCCATAATAGACACATTTTCTACCATTTTAAATTCAAAGAATTTCATAATTAAGATCCTATTCGGTCCTTTTTTTTCAGCCATGTACTTGGATTCTAGTATATTCTAGATTTCTTTTGGTGACTGAATATTGGTGAAGATGTCATACAAATAGTTTGACAACATGTTGAACATGTTTCTTTGACATAGTACTTCATCGTCCTAGTATTTCTTTCTTTCAACCTTGAGTGCCTCAAAGTTATTATCCTGTGGTGCTGGAAGATCCTTCAAATTTAGGTCCAACAAATAAGTGATCTTCAATGTAGTGAGCATGAACATTAGTTTGTCCTTTCATCACTTGAAATCCGTCCTATCAAACCTTGTCCAATTTCACCAATTTCTAATCCACCACTTGAAATGAAGTTTGCTTCCATCTGTAATATTTATCACCTTAAGATCTCTACATTATATGAGTTGGAAGATGTTGGAAGTGTGTTGTGCCCTATTGTGGGCAAGAAACCTTTACATTGTCCTTAAGGTGATAATTGCCCCTATTGTTTGTGTTGCAAGAACTATGGCAGTTCACCCTTATGATTCAATTAAGTCACGTAAGCAATAACAGCCAGCAACACTTCTAAAATTCCTACTTGAGGATTTTTGTTGATGTTGAAAATTGAGATAGTATGATAATATTTGGATAGTAGTAAAGTAATGCTTTGCAACAAATACGTAATTAATTTGTGCAAAGCAGTTTTCGTTATCTAAGGTTTTCACAGCTATTCACAACAATTATGACTGTTAATTTAAACAACTCATTGATTTAAACAGTCTTGTTTTCTCCTAACACACATTTCTGATAAAAAAATCTAATTTAAATAATCAAATAAATTACGTATTTAATTAAACTCTAAATTAAAATATAATTAGAAATTAATCCACACCACATCGTGCACATGCAAAGTGCTAAGTCTTGATTATTAAATATATATATTAATATTCACAAAATATATGTATATAAAATTCTCATGCACTTTGGAGTATTTTCCAAAATATTAATCTAATAAAGAATAATTTCCGAAGTATCACTCTTTCAAAATTATTTTCCATATTATTACCCTATTGCCACATGTATTGCCATGTAAGTCAAAACTTATTACTTGGAATTTATAGTTCTTTTTCTTATTTCATAAGACTTTAGGATTGAGAAATCAAAGCTTGTCTCACTTTCAGCATCACAAAAACCGCCTTGAGATCATAATCATTTTCTAAAGATGCTACAAACTTTTCGTCAAAGTTGAAATTCTTGATAAACTTATTGATGTAAGTAGGCTTTTTAATATCAACTGATTGTTGCAATTGTCATAGATAGCTTCGTTGTCAAAAGCACAACAACATCAGTGTGCTCTAGAAGATAATGAGTTGAGAAATAATAAAATGTGAATCAATGTTATAAAATCTCATTTATGTTGATAATATTGATATATACCAACAAAACCAATATTCATTTGGCATAAATGATTCTGAATTCATAAAATGAAACACAATTTCTAGCACTACACTATGACAAAAGCATCCAAAAAATTCATAACATGGTAAAGTGATCCAATATAGCACATCTATGTCACTGGCATTCCACATTATCGACTCAGTAAGTTTTCTCATTTGTCTACTTCTGCATTGATGTGGTCACCTAGAAAAATCAAAAGAAACATGCATTAGTTCTAATAAATTCAAATCTCAAATAGCTAAGGAGTTGTGCTATAAAAATACTTTCACTTGGTAGCTATTTTTTGTTGGGACATGTTTGCTAATTGTGACATTTTCTTCTACAGCAACTACATGTCACCAAAGTACGACCTTCTTTATATCCATCTCATTATGCAATCGTGTTGATTTTGGATGACCCTTGGCTTTTCTTTTCATTGAATCAGAAGGTAAAAGAGTCGTCCTTTTTTCAAGAAGCCAATAAGCCCAATCAGGAATTGGATGAAAAATAGGGTCCTATGTCATCTTATGTGTGGTGACTGAATACCAAATTTGAACAAAAACTTAATAATCCAAGCTACAATATTGGCAAGCAGCCTTCATATGTGAACAAGGAAATCTGAATATTTGCCACTGTTGACAAGAACATGAGTGCTCATTTAATTTCACCACTTGAATATTACCACATTTACTTCTATTCGCAAATGAACGACATGTCTTAATACTAAATGTCCCAGTAGCTCTATTGAACAGCACGACTTCATGTTCACTTGCTTTTATTCCACTTGAACTAATTTTTCCATCCACAAAAGGGGTAAAGTCTTTCCTACTTGTAACTCTTTCCCCTGCTAATTGACATCTAGTTGCAAAATAACTATTTACTCGATAAAAGGTTAGTTGACAACGAGCACTTTTCAAAATGCTATTGAAAGCTTCTGATAAATTTATTATCATTATCCCATACCGACGACCACCATCATGTGCTGAAGCCCATTTCTGCAGAGGTATTTCTTCTAACCATTTTCGAGCTTCAGGGTTAATTCTTCCAATTGTCTCCATCCTTTTATTGAATTTTCGAACTTGATTCTCATTTGCCGCTAACCGCAAAAGATTTTTTAGTATTTTGTCATGGAATTAGGTATTAAAATTACTGGCCAAATGATAGATAAAAAAGCGATCATAAGCTTATGGTTCAGTCCATCCTAAATCAACAGTGTTCATTGCATTGAGAATACCAACATGACGATCAGATACAACACAAATACCTTTTCTTTGAGTCAGAAAGTGTCGTATGCATTCCATATACTATCCTCAACTACCATTATTCTCCCCTTCTACAATGGCAAATACAAGTGGAAACAATTTATTATTAGCATCACATGATAAAACAATAAACATAGTTCCTTTGTATTTCCCATAAAGATGTGTATCATCAATACTAATGATAGGGCGACAATGATCAAATCCTTGAACTAAAGCACCAAATGCCCAAAATACATGCCTAATTATTTCTTGATTTGGGTTCCTCTCTGAAGTTTCTTTATCCCAATGTACAATTGTGCCTGGATTTTCAGGCTTTAGAACATCCACATACTTAGGCAACAATTTGTAAGATTCCAACCAATCTCCAAAAAGTTCCACCATTGCCTTTTACTTTACTTGCCATACTTTCTTCTTAGATATATCATAGTTGAACTATTTGAAATTTCATCTTGAATCGCTATAAGTGTGATTGAGATTTGTGCCTTAGCTAAAGCCTTAATCTGACTAGTTATAAAGCATGAATCTAGTTGTACATGATCCTGATAGATAATTAGACTAACACAGGTATGAGGCCCATTATATTTCTTAATCTCAAAAAATGATGTACCATAAGGCATAGAAGCTCGTAATCTCCAAGCGCACTTTGGTGCTTGCTTACACTTAAGAATCCAAAAATTAAGAGAGGAACTCGTGACAACATATTGTTGGTGTACTCTTATAGAGTATAACTTCATTGCATTTTGCAACTCATCCTTTGTATTAAACCTCTGCCACACATAGTTCCTATTTATTACAAGATGGAGCACTTCATTGCCCAGGTACTAACATATCAGCAGCTACATGATGATTAGCTTCTGTAAGTTTAGGGCCGAATGTTTCCTCATGTATCATATGCTCTTCTCGATCAATTCCTTCATATGCCTCGTCTCCATAACCAACTCGTTCATGTGTATCTCTATCCTTATCAAGTAAGTTGTTATTAATCTCAATGTCATTCATGAAAAATTTGTGTTTCTCTTGCCTCACAATTTCTTCCATCATAGCAGTGTTAAAAGCATTAAGTGAGCCATCATCACTTACATCACTACTTATCTGGTGCATACTTTCATTTTCTTTGCTTCCTTTCCTAAACTCGTTTATTAAGTTTTCTAATATACACTCTCCCTTGTCTGGCATATTCAAAACATCACTTGCATAAAAATTACAATCTAACACTGCATTTTCTTGGGTGAGCAGTTGCGTAAAAAAGCCATCACAAAAATTTGGAAGCACATTTGTCACCTTATCAGTATTACTAGGAATTAATTACAAGTAAAATTCCAAACAATTGGCTCCGGGTTGTTTTGTTACATCAAAAGCAATACTCAAAGTGTCACCATCTTCAATTGGTAAAGCTATATACTCGTGAAAGTTACTTGGATACCTGCAAGTGATCTTAATCCCAAAATGCAATTGATTGAAACCTGTGATGGCATGCAGTTTGTCCACCAACTCATAATATTTGACTTTGTTGCTTATTCTAATTGGTTTCGGACTTGCGCCTTCATAATTAATTCCATGTGAATCATATGTTATCCTCCCATTCCAATAGCACAAGATTGCAATATATTCATCAGTCATTTGAATCAAGTTGAACAAAAATTCTATCAATAGTATCTATCCAGATACATGAAATAATAGTTAAAAAATAAACCAAAAAATATGTCTTAAAAAATAAATCACATAGTAGAGAAAATATAGACTCTGTTAATATTGATATTGAAAATAAAAGTTAATATCTCAACCAATTATTTTATTAACTACCTAAATCAAATAAATGAAGCAAGATTAAGAACCCTAAAAGTTTTGCAGCATGAATGAAATTTTGTTCTACAAACTCCTATTATAATTTTATGATACTCTATAAGGCAAAAAGAAAAAATTAATGATTGGTTCTTACCTTTACCAGTGTTGAGATGTATACATCAAGGATGAAAAAGCTAAGTAAATTTGTTTGCTACTTTTTGAGTTTAGAAGAGGGTGAAACTCCATAAAAATGTTAGGAAAAAAAGAAAAGAAAAGAAAGTTCCAATCATTAAAATTTTAGTGGGGCCTTTAAAATAAGAAAAAATTATAAATTCCAAGTAATAAGGTTTGACTTACATGTCAATACATGTGGCAATAAGGTAATAATATGGGAAATAATTTTGAAAGAGCGATAGTTTAGAAATTATGCTTTATTAGCATAATATTTTGAAAAAACACTCTGCACTTGGACTCTCTCCAAAATATCTTAGAATAATCTAAAAGCTTAACAAGAGGTCCATCTAATAAAGGGACTCTCTTTTCTTATTTTTTTAATGTGGGATTAAGATTCCAAAAGAAAACACTCATCTTTTCTCCACTTAGCATACCATCTAGATGTCTTAATTAGTTCCAACAATTTTAGCATAACTAGGTGAACCACAATAGGAAGAAGTTTTTCAACATTTCATATTTTTTATTCTTACATAAAAATAGGCATATTAGCTATCACATCTCTTGTTTGTATCTTCCTTTACGTATTCATTAATCGCAGTCTATAAATGAACCTTAATTCTATAGATGATAGCATTTTCCCACCTTACTAAATAACTAAATCTTCCCACTATGTACCTTCAATGCATCAACCTTGAAAGAGTTTAGTTCATTCTGCTTTTTTTGATTGGGAAAGAACATGTAAGAGGATAATTCAAATTGTTAATGATCAAAATAAGTGGTCCAAGGGCATCAAATAGTTTTGAAGCTACTGCAAGCTACTTGACAATACAAGAATAATTTATTCTTAGTACATTAGGAGCTTCACAACATATCTTGTAGTCAACTAGTCATGTTTAGTTTTAGGACATTATTCTTGAAAGTGAGAACAACGCGATTTGACCCACTGGATTTGATAGAAAGGTTGAAGGAAACTACTCAATTTTATTTTGTGTTGTATTACTACAGTTCTGCACGTCAATGATTATTTTTTGCGGCATGTTGAAGTTATAAAAAGTAATGAATTTGCATGTTACTAAAGTAAGTCTACTAACGTGTGGATTTGTTTAATTGTTGAAGTTTAATACATATTTGGTCTCCCCTTTTTGTGTTTAGTTTTCTCTAGTCATTTCTGGTTTTATCTCATTTCCACGTTGATGTGAACTTTTTTAATTATTTTCTTGAATTATAAATCTTCTTATTGTCTTTAGTGTAGTTTAGTTTGGTTGTATTGGATGGAAATTTATAAAGAGGTTAAGTAATGTTAATCGAGTAAGAGCTTGACTGAGGCATATTGGCAATGCTAGTAAAATAAAGAGACCTAGGTTTTAGGCTGTTGTAGAAAATATGTGCTAATATTTCAATATGTGAATCATATAATTGTTTAAATAAATAGTAGTTTTGCTGTTTGTGAAATGAAATTGTAAAACATTTATATTTAGATATAGACAGAGTTTCCATAAATTTCAATTCGAAAGACCATTCTAAGCATTGATCTTGCTGCCTTGACCTTAATGCATGCCTGAAGTTCGACTGAGGAGTGAAATAAGGAAGGATTGAGGGTAATATATTCATCATTATTTCATTCTGAATAAAGACATTGCGACTTGGAAAGTGTTATGGGTGAAGATTTTCTCTAAAGCTTACTTAAGTGGAACCATTAACCTAATAGCTACCAAAATACTCGAGCGAGTATAGTGAAAGCTATCAAAATGACCTAGGAGTTTTTCTTGCATGAGACTGGCTGCTATATTAGCTTAGGAAATGCAGCAATACTTGTTCTTGTTAGATTACGAGTTTCGAGGCAATGAATGTGAGGTCATGCTATAGTACAATATATGTTGGGTAGTGTTTGGTGATGGGTACTGGATAGAAAGAACTAACAAGTTAGGAACATGAGACAATAACCACAAAATAGAGAAGTAAAGATATTAGGGGATCCTAACAGAGACAACGTAAGACTAGGCCCCTCATCGAATTGATTACCAGATTTTACTCCTAGTCAAAAGCTTCATTCATATGCTATATGATGTATTTTGAATTGTTTATTTTAGATAAGTCTCCTTCTTTATAGGAAATTAGGAATATTAGTTGGACGTGATTCACTCTCATCTCGATATAATGATGGCTTGGTTTTAATAAAAATTCAAGGTTTTTTACTAATGTTCTTTATGGTATCCAAAGCTATAAACACTACGACGAGTTGATCCTTCTCCATTAATTTTTTTCCTTCAACATATATACAACTAACAACTTTCATCCCTGAAATCCACATGACTCCTGAGCTCACCACACCCATCATGATTAATCGAAATGACCCCACAATTTTTTCCCAAAATGTCCCACATAATTAGTGCAATTCAACCTGCTTCTCAACTACTCAAACTCATCGACTTCACAAACTTCCAAAGTAAAATGCCAAATAGAACCACTGATGTATGGGCACGATATTTATTCATACCTTGATGGCATGATGACTATTCATCCTAGAGAAACAACTGTCATTAATCACAAAACTACAAATCCATTTTACAAAATTTGGTTCCTATAGGATCAATTAATCTGCAATGCCTTAGTGGCATCTTTTGATTCTATCATTACCTTAATAGTTGCCTCTCACAAAATATCCAAAGATACATGTGATGCTCTTTGGAGGTTGTATGCTAATAAGTCTCGCAAGAGGATATTTAGTCTATGTAATTCACTCCCCAAAGTTGTGAAGGACACCAAACCAACAGTTGAATATCTTCATGAGATCCAAATAATTGCAAATGAACTAGCAACGGCAAGTGCACTGATTACAACTGAGAAACTCATCATCAAGATTTTGAGCAGTCTTAGTCTGGAGTATGAATTAATCTCTACTACCATACAAGCTCATGACTTGCTCATTTATGAGGAGCTATTTGACAAGCTACTCAATCATGAGATTTTCCTCGAAAACTTAAAACTCAAGATGCCCCATTTTATAACTGTTGTCGTTCCACAATGCACCCACAATCTTGAATAAGTTTTCGAGACTGATAGATAACCAACCCTAGAAACATCCAGATATGTAGAACTAAAATACTCAACAACCTACTCTATAGCATAACCCTACTCTAATTGACGCCCAATGTAGGGTTCAATGCAACATCCCATGTCCATTGCTCACGCTCTCATAACTACTTTAAAACGAAGGCCAATTTTGCCTCTCAATGCACCACTCAGACTAATCTATGGATTCTTCATACCGAAGCATCTCAAATGTGACAATTGATTCCCAAGGCCTTCACCAAGTTGAGGAATATCAAAGTACTGAAGAAATTTCTTTTCGTGGGTGACGATAACAAAATTCCTATTATACATATTGGTACTTTTCATCTTCATACATCAAATCGACAATTTAAGCTCCCTAAAACTCTTTGTTCACCCCCATTTAAAATAAAATATGATATTTGTTCTAAGTTATGCCTAGATAACCTAACATCGGTGGAATTTTTTTCATCTATTTTTATGTGAAGGATCTAAGTATGAGGGCATTGCTAGTTCGAGGCCAGAATAAGAATGGACTTTACGAGTGGCCTTGCACATCCAAAATTATTTCTCCTCAAATAAACAGTGTTGTCAAGTCACCATCCAAGACTCTATTAACACTGAAGACTTGGTCATCCCGATAACCATGTTCTTCAAATTATTCTCAATAATTTTTTTTTGCCACTTTCAAAATGTTTAAACATTTGCAATTCTTGTTCTTGTAATAAAAGCAATTGGCTACCATTTTCTAAAAACACTTTATTGAGTACGAAATGATTTCAACTCGTTTTCAATGATTTGTGGGGCCCATCACCCATTTTGTCGATTGATTGCAAATTATATTATGTATTTTTTGTTGAGCAATACACCAAATACATTTGTTTGTATACACTCAAACACAAAAACGAGGTTCAAAGTATTTTTTTTCAAATTTCATCATCTCATTGAAAATTATTTCAAGACTAAAATCATCTCACTTTACATAGATAGCGGTGATCATTTTGAGGGTCTCAAGTCCTATTTTGCTTACACATGATGTTAAACATCTCATCTCCCCACCTTATACCTCTCATTGAGTCGCCCTAGCAAAAAGAATACACCGAGATATTATTAAAACAACTGGAACCTAATTACACCAAGCCTCACTACCCTAAAATATTTGGACCTTTGTATGCCAACATCCCGTACATCTCATAAATAGAACCTATTCCAAAACTTCAAAACCAATCCCCATATGAGTTGTTATTTGAAGAATTCTTAACTACAATTCCATCATAACATTTGAGTGCCTTTATTAGCCATGGCTTAAGCCCTACATAAAAAATAAAATAGAGCCCAAGTCCAAACCATGTGTGTACATTAGTTTTTCTCCAACCCATTGCAACAATTTCTGTTTTGATCCAATTTTACGTAAAATCTTTATCTCACGATATGTTTTATTTTTTGAAAATGAATTTCCATTTAAGAATATTTTCTCCAATACTCCAATTTCAAAAATAAAACATCCTCAAACATGAATTGGAATGACCTTATGAGTAAAAGTTCAAATACACTCGCAAATCACTCTCCCACACATATTTTTGAAATTCTATCTCCCATTCAACTAGAGAAATCAATGTAGCACATCCCATCAAGGCCACCACGTGAAGATCCATCTTCTTTGGCTCGAGCAGCAGCGTTACCACCAGGTAATTTGCAATCTACTACTACCACCCTTCCTCCTTCTGCTCCCACTCTTCTCATATATAACATACGAACAAAACTACCCAATCACCCAATTCAACCCTCTTTTCCCAACCCAACCTTGGTCTATGCCAACAAACTATGAAAATGCCTCCTCTACCACCCACCATTGAAATACCTTCCCAATCTTCTGATATCTCTACCCAATCATTACCCAATCCAACCCATGTCACCACAAGATCATAGAATAACATTCTCAAATCTAAAACAAACATTAGATTGCTTGGCTCAAATAACCCCCTCCACCTATATCTTTACTACATTCAAACAAATCGAGAAACGTTCTAAATGGCAAGTTTCCATGAAGGTCGAATTTGATGCATTGAAAAATAATCAGGCATAAAAACTAGTATGTATGATCATAATAAAAACACAATGGGACGTAATGGATTTTCCATATTAAGCAGAATTTGGATGGAAGTATTTATCATTGCAAAACATGATTGGTAGCAAAAGGCTTCACCTAAAGGCCAAGTACCAATTTTCATTCAAATTTAGCCTTCTGATAAAGCCTACAATAGTGCATTTAGTCCTCTCAATTGCTATCCAAAATAATTGGACCCTCCATCAACTCAGTATAAATAACGACTTTCGTAATAACAAATAATTGAGATCAAGAAATAAGGAAGAAAAATGATTGATTGGGGAAGAGAGTTTGAGCTTTGTAAAAAACGATTAACCAAAATAATCTATTGTGCACCCATATAAATTATTCCAAATAACTCCTACATTTTTGTGGGATATCACTTATTTAATCAAATTTTTTGTATTAATTCAGTGGTTCGCTATAATGCATATATATAAACACGATCAACAAAGACAACGACATGAAAATTTTATAAATTTTAGGATACAGCATTGCTTTGAGATAACTAATCAATATCCATAATCTTTTTATTATATAAGTATAATGCATATATACATGCATACACATATAAATATGCAATGATAATAAACTATAAAAACATATCAATGGAAAAGGAAAGAAAAAGAAGTTTATCTTGATTATTGTATTGAGTTTGGGGTTGGGGACCGAGTCGGGAATTTTGGGTTTAGGACAACTAAATCGAGTATCTGGTTGACCAGGATCAAAATTTCCAGTCCCGATCTCAACCCGTACAATACCCGAGTACCCGACATCTAGGTTGGTCCCAGTCCTGGGTTCCAAGACTGAATATTCGAGTAATTGGAAAAAAAATTGTAAAATGACTAAATAAGTGGGAAAAAAGATAAGTGCCCCTATTGACTATGACTCCCTGAGTGTGTGCTAGTAGGTTGATAGTGGTGGGCAGTGGCTGGCGGAGGGGAGGCGATGGCGGTAGGCTGGAGGTGGTTGTGGCTGTTGCTTGGATGGTGGGTGGTGGGAAAAGGAAAATAGTGGGCGGGGTAAGGGAAAAGGAAAATATGGAACAGGGGCAAATCACAAAGGAAAAATAAAGGCAAAAAGGTTGGGACATTTTCGTTGCTGTTGTTGTTTAATTTTAACTTTTAAGTGTTTTTCTTTTTTTTCTTTTTAATAATTAAATTAATCGAGTGCACAATACCTAACTATGCCTGGATTCAATACTCGAATCTCGGCCTAAATATAGAGTATCGAGTATCTAGTTTACTAGGTAACCAATAAAATCCAATCAAAGTGATCTTGGTTGTGCATTTCTCGATCAAGTTGGGTTGAGTACCTAAAATCCAAACCTGAATGCCCACCCTTATTGAGTTTTATTGCACTACAAGAAAATATGCTTTTTGCTACAATATTTTTTACTTCACTAAAAATAATTTAGTAAAAAATGATTATTTGATATGATTTTACTATTGTAGTATAAAATTCCAAAACACTTTTCAAAGTGTGGCAATTAACTACTACATACTACACTTTTTTTACTATAGGAAAAAAATAGTGGTGCATTTGATAGTTTTTTACCACACATTAAATTTGTAGTAATTGAAGATAATTTCGTAGCAAAAGTCAATTACTAAGATTAAAAATGTGTAGTGAAACTTTTACCTCGCTCACAATGCCTACGGTTAGAAAAGTGTAGCATAAGTGTAGTTAATAACTTTTTACTACACTTAATAACTATTTATTATATATAATTGACCATAGTAAAAAGGATATTTTTTTGTAGTGCTGGTATGACATGTATATACTGTATTTTTTAGGGAATAATATTCTACTTCTACAAAAAATGTAAAAAGAGAGTGAGTTTGAATGAGATAACACTCTTTTTTCAATAATATTAGAAATTTTTGGTTAATCTTTTTAACACTCATATACTTTTTAAAATATATGAAAAAAGATCTAATTTATCCAAAATGTGGCATGCCTTGATTGTAGCCGATCCAACAAACCATTCAAAAGTGATTGAATTTTTATACTTTTGTTTAATTGATAGACATGTCAGGTGGTGTTTTGGACATATGTTGGAGGCATGTCATGTCTACGTTGGAGGCGTGTCATGCATGACATAGTACTTGATATATATCCGACACAACAAGAATGATTTTTCGAAGTGTTGGTGTATTATAGATGGTACAAAATTATATATATGTAAGCATACATGTATTATCACTAGAAGGCCGAATAAGATTACTGAAGAGGTGCCATTGTGCGTTACCTTTTGATAAGATGAATCTCCAACTTGTGCTTGACGCTAAGTGACATCAAAAGAGGATAATATTCTAACTATATATACAATGAATAATATTAAGAATGGAAATAGCTTCTCTAGAACTAGAGACTGCACTGTCAGGCATAATGAAATCTCCAAGATCATAGTTTGTTGAGATGGTGTATACATGTTTCCGACTAAAACTATATCTAATCCCCATTACAACAAGAAAGTGTTGGCCACAACCAGACAAGTTGGGTCAAACCCTTAGAAGAACAAAACTTGCCAGTTGATATGGGAGAGTTTGATGACCCCCTCCCTTTTTCTCTACAATGTTGACCTATCAATAAATAGAGCAAGCAAGTCCCAACCTGACCTTCATGGACAAGGGACCTCGACCTCCACTTGGGTAACAATATTTAATGCTAAGCCATCGCTAGTAACATCAGCCACTTTCTGACATAAAGGGACTACCACCCTTGGGACCCTACTAAAAGCTGACCCGCTACATAGGGTAGCCCACTGTGGTAGGGGTGGTGAGGGCCTTGCAGTTTGATCTTGGATGAATAGTCTAAAGTGGCCCTTCTCGGAAGTAGGGAGAATAATTAAAGAAAGAAAATGGCTAATTCCCAAAGGAAAGTTATATAAAACTCAAGGAATCTATTCCCTAAAAGGTAAGACCTTCATTCTTACGTTTTGCCTCGACTAGATTAATTTTGCTTTCCTCCACCGATTACTAACTTAAGCATCATATGGTTTTAGCTGAGAGCCACCTCGACAAGCATAATTAGGCTTTTGTGGTTGCAGGTTCGACTCCCATGCGTCCATTTGAGCTAGGATTTGACCTCATCAGTTACCTCTGGCTCCATCTTGAGCCTCCTATATTAGTTCATCGAGAAATAACTACATTATCAATGTTCTTTCTCATTACTGAAAGTAGGCTTCTCACAAATAATTAATTAGTAGAGTATGCAAATAACAAAGTTGTTTGTCTGATATTGTTGTAAGGAAAAGAGAAGAGAAAACAAAACAAAAAGGAACAAGATAGCCTAGTAAACTAACATTTATTTGTGATAGAATTTGGGTATTATCGTTCTTGCATGACAATAAAATGTAGTGAATGAAGGACAATGATGATGCAACATAAAAGAATTATTTATGTAACTTAATAATTATACTAATCTTCTTATGACACAAATAAAATCAATATGTGTTATCCTTAATTATATGTCAACATGGAGATTATTGAATGTGAGAAAATCAACTATGCAAGGTGATGTAGAAAATTAGAGATCTCTTACATATAAACATACTTCAAGAACTTTATATATCCCATTAATCAATAATGAAAAAGTTTTAAAAAATTGAAATGAACCAAAAAAAGCCAGCCATTGCAATTAAAGCAAAAGGCAGGGTTTAAGGACCATATGGCACAGAGAACACAAGGTTGAATTTCCATGGAAACATAACATGCTCACCAGTCAAGGGGGGGACTGAGCCCGGGACGCTTTCCTAGGGAAGCAGCCCACCCCCACACCAAGAGAAGAGGTAGCAAATTCCATTGACCATGAAGTTCGGCCCCTTCAAGCCCTGCAGCATAATAGGGTCGAACGCTCCAGATTCAGGCTAGGTAGAAATGCATCTCAGGCAGATCAGCAAGAATGGGAGGAGGTATCCCACCAGGTGCAACAACTGAATAGGCGCCAGGAGGAGATCTCAAAGAGAAATGCGGACAGGGCGCTGCATCCAGATGAGCCGCAGAGGTTTAGAAGGGAGCGGGATTCGCCGTTCATCCAGGAGATCATTGACGAGCGCATCGCTGTTGATGCAAAGATCCCAACCGGACTCCCGAGGTACGATGGCTCCACAGACCCGAACGAGCACCTGCTACAGTTCGAACACATGATGCAACTGCATGGCCACAACAAATACATCCATGCAAAGATGCTGGTGACCACATTTCAAGGCATGGCCCTAGAGTGGTTTGTGAAGCTGGAACGAGCGTCCATCTTTTCTTATGATCAGTTGTGTGATAAGTTTTTGCACCAATTTGCCAGCAGGAGGAAAGCAAAACTTCCCCACACCCACTTGCATACCGTGAAGGAATATGAAGGAGAGTCCCTTCGTGATTTTTTCACTAGATTTAATACAAAGGTTCTAAAGATCAACAGCCTGAGGATTGAGTTCTTGATTGACGTGCTTTTCTTGGGTTTGAGACACAAATAATGTGCCAATGCTTTGGTACGCGAACAACCCAGATCAATGGAGGAGCTCCTCGACCTCGCAGAGAGGTACATGACCCAGGAGGAGATGAACAGGATGAAATATGGCAGTGTGGAGGTCGACAGAAAGAAAGGCAAAGAGAAAGATGATCGACAAATCAAAGAGGGGCACCGTTCCCTAATAAAGCGCTTCCATGAATATACTCCACTGAACATACCGAGAAGAGAAGTGTTGTTCGCTATTCAGCACGACAACCTGCTCAAGAAGCCTCAGAAAATCACAAAAATTGAGGCTATGAAAAAGTCAAAGAAGTACTGCCATTTTCATAAGCAGAAAGGGCACGACACTGAGGAGTGTTTTAACTTGAAGGACGAAATCAAGAGGCTGATCAGACAAGGCCACTTGAAAAAGTTCATCAAGGAGCAAGCCAGAAGAGAGGAGGGCAAGACCGACCGGACTCCCCGAAGAAAAAGGTCGGTCAGCTCGAGGAGAGAAGACAAGGGGAAGAGACCTACCTAGGAACCCAACCCGCCCATCAGAGGAATCATCGACATTATTGCAGGGGGACCCACATGAGGAGATTCTCAAAACGCAAGAAAGCAAACACAGAGGCAACTCAACTTTACAAAACCGTCCAAGGTCGAAACAGTTTTCCAACTGTCAACCAATACTGAACAATCTCTTTCACCGATGTAAACCTGGACCACATGGAGAACAAATGAGCCGACCGTAAGATAGATTGCCCAATGGTGGTTGCCCTTGAAAAAGCCAACTTCGAGGTCAAGAAGGTGCTAGTTGATAATAGAAGCTCCGTGAACATCATATTCTTGTCGACCCTGACTAGAATGAAATTGGGAAAATTGAAGTTTGATCCAATCAGAACACCTTTGGTCGGATTTGGGGGATCTGAGATCATCCCAGAAGGATCCATCAATCTTTCCACCACATTTGGTCAAGGCCAGCGTAGCCGAACACTGATGATCAACTACCTGGTGGTCGACGCCGCCTTCGCATACAATGTCATCATAGGTCGACCAGCCCTCAATGACTTCAGAGCCATTGTATCCACTTACCACATGAAGAAAAAGTTCCCGACCCCAGCCGGAGTGGGAGAGCTTTTATGCAACCTCAAGGACGCTTGGCACTGTTACACCATTTCTGTCGACTCCAGCGAGCAGAAGAAGCGGCCTGAATTGAAGCCCTCGAGGGACGCCCCAGTAGGGAAACCCGATGAGGGACCTTCATCGAAGAAGAGGAAGCTGGAAAACACCAGGGTCAAGCCTGTTGGTGAATTCAAAACAATCGAGCTTGAGCCTGGGAACCCTGACAAAACCACCAGGATTGGAAGCGATCTAGGGGATCGATTAGAATGCCTTATGGTCGATTTCCTCCGGCACAATATTGATGTTTTCGCGTGGAAAGCTGCGGATCTTCAGGGCATCGACCCCAACATCATTGTCCATCGACTCAATGTGGACCCAACCCACAAACTAGTGCGGCAGAAGAAAAGAACTTTCAATGCTGAGAGGGCCTACATCATCGAAGAGGAGGTCGGCAAGCTTTTGGAAGCAGGATATATCGTAGAAATCCAGTACCCCTCTTGGCTTTGTAATGTTGTACTTGTCCCCAAGAATGAGGGAAAATGGAGAATGTGTAATGACTTTACTGACTTAAATAAAGCTTGCCCTAAGGATCCTTACCCCTTGCCTCGTATAGATTTATTAGTTGATTCTACTGCTGGGTGTGAGTTGCTTAGCATGATGGATGCATTCCAAGGTTATTACCAAATATTTATGGCACCCAAGGACAGAGACAAAACCTCTTTTGTCGTCCCCAACGGAGTATATTGCTTCCTAGTTATGCCCTTTGGAATTAAAAATGTAGGAGCGACATATTAGAGATTAGTCAGTTTCATGTTCAAGAATGAAATTGGGAAGTCGATAGAAGTTTACGTGGACGATATGATTGTAAAAACCAAAAAGGTCGAGGACCATCTGGTCGACCTCAGCCACACCTTTGCAATATTGAGGGCTTTCAGCTCAATCCGAGCAAGTGCACCTTCGGTGTTCGAGGCGGTAAATTCCTCGGTTATATAGTCAGTCAGAAGGGGATCGAAGCTAACCCGCAGAAGATCCAAGCAATTCTGGACATCACCCCACCTCGCACAGTTCGTAAAGTCTAGCGTCTGGTCGGCAAAGTTATAGCCCTAGGCAGATTCATAGCCCGACTAGCGGACAGAAGCCTACCTTTCTTCAAAATCCTCAGAAACGCGAAAAAGTTTGGATTCAAGTGGGATCAACAGTGCGATCAAGCTTTGCTAGAGCTCAAGCAATACTTGACTTCACCGCCTATGCTCGCCAAACCCAAACTAAGAGAAGTGCTGCAGCTATACTTGGCAATCTCCTCGGCCTCGATCAGCTCGGTGTTGACGACGAAAAAAGGAGGAACCCCCCATCCGGTATATTATTGCAGCAAGGCTCTCCAGGGGCCGAGCACAATTATTTGGAGATTGAGAAGTTTGCTCTAGCCCTTGTTACGTCGGCCAAGAAGCTACGGCCTTACTTTCAATCCCACACAATTTTGGTATTGACGAATCAACCGCTAAAGTAGGTGTTGTCGAAGCCAAACACGTCAGGTCGGCTCACCAAATGGGTCATCGAGCTTGGGGAATTCGACATCACATTCCAATCGCGGACCGTCATAAAGGCACAGGTGCTGGCCGACTTCATCGTCGAACGGCTCGACCTGCCGACGTAGTATGTTGAAAGCACCTCAAAGTGGACCTTGCATGTTGACGGGTCAGCAACCTCATCTGGAGGCAGGATAGGTATATCCCTTCTATCCCCGCTTGCCAAGGAGTATGATTTTGTGATGAAACTCAACTTCTCGGTCACCAATAATGAAGCAGAATATGAGGCTCTCATCGCAGGAATGCACATGGCCACAACTCGCGGCGTCGAGCAGCTTGCAGCATTCATTGACTCTCAGCTGGTCGCAGAACAAGTCGAAGGCACCTTTGAGGCGAAGGAACACAAAATGGCACAATATTTAGCAGAAGTGCACCAATTGAAATACATGTTCATAAGCTTTTCACTAAGCCAAGTCCCCCGATTAGAGAATGAACGAGCAGACGCGCTCTCGAAGCTAGCCAGCTCGACGAAAGGTACCAGAGAAAGAATAATAACATTTTTGGTGGCTGACAAGCCCTGTGTCACCGCCACCGCCCAGGGCCTCGTCGGGTGCGTCGAGGAAACAACCCTCTCTTGGCAGGATCCAATCAAGCTTTACTTAAGTCAATGTACCTTACCAGACGATGAAAAGGAGGCCCGCAGGCTCAGGGGGTTAGTAGCCAAATACGCGCTAGATGAGCATGGCCAGCTGTATCGGAGGTCGATAGCAGGACCTCTACTGAGCTGCCTAGAACCTGACGAAGCAAACCACTTATTGCAGGAGATACATGCTGGCATCTACGGCAACCACTCGGGCGGCCAGTCTTTAGCACACAAGGTCATCTGTTATGGGTATTTCTAGCCAACGTTGCTGCGAGACTCCGTCGACTTTGCCAGAAAATGCCCATCATGCCAGATCCACTCCAACATTCAACACTAGCTAGCCGCACCGCTGATCAACGTTCAGATCACCGGCCATTCAACCAGTGGGGAATCGACATAGTGAGGTCGCTCCCGAAGACGTCGGGCCAGCTTAAGTTCATCATAGTGGCCGTCGAGTACTTTACTAAATGGGTGGAAGTTGAGGCAGTCCCGAAGATCATCGACGCGGCCATTAAAAGTTTCATTTGGAAGAATATAATATTTCAATTTGGTTTGCCTAAGGTCTTAATCTCAGATAACGGCACCCAATTTCAGAGCAGAAGAACAAGGAAGTGGTGCGAGACCTTGGGGATCGCCCAACACTTCACTTCGGTGGGAAACCCGCAGGCCAATGGACAGACCGAGGTCACCAACAGAACCGTCCTCGACCATATCAAGAGTCGAATAGCTGGGACTGGGGCCAGTTGGGCAGACGACCTCCCTGGTGTGCTTTGGGCATACAGGACGACACCTCGAATGGCTACGGGCCATAGCTCGTACAGCCTAGTCTACGGATCCGACGCAGTAATTCCGTCGGAATTGATTCAACACACAGCGAGAATGATCCACTATAACCCGATAACAAATGCATCGGAGAGGACACTGGATCTAATCACTATCGATGAGCAGCGCCACGCAGCTTACAACACAATGCAACGATATCGCTCTAAGATGGCAGATCGCTATAACAAAACAGTCCAACCCCGGAGCTTTAAGGTAGGCGACCTCGTTCTCAAGAACGTGGAAGTGTCTAAGAACGTAGGGAAACTTGACCCAAAGTGGGAGGGGCCATATTAAGTGATTAAGGTGTCAAAAAACAACGCCTACCGACTAGCCGATGCATTAGGTCGCGAGCTACCTCGACCTTGGAATGTAGTAAACCTCAAAAAAAAATTTGTGTAACAAGTCATTGACAACCTTTGTATCCCCCCAAAGGAGTAAAATTATGATATGTTCAAACTGCATGAAACAGACTGAATCTTTATCAAATAGTCGACCCCACAGTCGACAAGAGGCTTCACGCCGCCAAGTTGAGGCCTTTGCGCCGAGACTAAATAGTCGACCTCACAGTCGACAAGAGGGTTCACGCCGCCAAGTTGAGGCCTCTATGCGAGACCAAATAGTCGACCCCGCAGTCGACAAGAGGCTTTACGCCGCCAAGTCGAGGCCTTTGCGCCCAGAGCAAAAAGTTGACCCCGCAGTCGACAAAACAGGCTTTGCGCCACCAAGATGAGGCCTTTGCGCCCAGAGCAAAGAGTCGACCCCGCAGTTGACAAAGTAGGCTTTGCGCCGCCAAGTCGAGACCCTTGCGCCGAGACCAAACAACCGACCTCGTAGTTGGCAAAACAACCCATTACATTGCGAAGTCGAGGCATACGTGCCGAGTTACTTAAAATTGTTAATTATAATTACAATAGTGATAAAGCTGCTCTACAATCGTTAAGGTCATTCCAAATCTAAGGACTAGCTATTATGTTAGCGGATAAATTACAATCTGCTTGACAAGAGTCAAGAATGAATTTGGGAAAAGCACAGCTTTATTCGGTGAAGAAAATGAATGAAAATTACTTGCCACACTTGTGAGCATTTATCCAAAAATTCCGATATGCAGAACAACAAGCATTCCAGTTAATGTTTTGCAAAACACGTACACATCAATGAAAGTAATTTATAACAAAAGCAAGAAAAATTATGATTGATATTAGAGTAAAAGAAAATAGCAGATCATCATTCATCAGTTCCAAAAAGCCTCATCGAGGCAAGAATCCTACAATCATTCTGAAAAAGCCTCATTGAGGCATATACATTTTATAAAGCAAAAACAAATAAGAAAATCAGGCCTAGCTAGAACTGCCGACCTTTTCTACATTGGGAGCAATGGCAGGAACAGGAGTTGGAGTAGCGGATGGTCTGGGCTCAGGCAGGGCCATTGAAACAGGCACCGCGGCAGTCACTGGTCGAGAAGGGCCCGCTGAACCTTGTAAAAATTGCCGCTCGAGGATTGGGAAGTAGGCGGCGACATCAGCTCTCGCTTCTGACACGTCGAAGGCCACGTCGCCGGTGAATTTGAACTCCCGGGCGATTACTTTCAATTTTCTGTCAATTTCAGCCCGCATTCTCTCCTCGGCAGTCAATTCGACCTCCGGCGTGCCCTCCACTTTGCCGGCCTCGACGACTGGCTCCTCTGCATTGCCCTCTTCCTCGGGGTATAGATGTAGCTGTTCATCGAATGTGTGGCTCATTCACGATCGGTCCTCGGCCAAAAGGGCGTAGCCCAGAAACTGCATTTGCTTAATGGCCTTCTCAAAAGCGTTTCGGGCGTCATCCAGAGAGAACACAACACTTGCATCCTGGAAAGCTGGATTGACCAGGAATTGTTGTATAGCTTCTTGGCACACCTGTGGTAATATCCGGTTGAACTCCGTTCGCTCCTCTGCCAAACATGCATTCCGGCTGGCTGATCGACCGGAATCATAGGCCTGCCTGTACATCCAGTTGCAGTTTTTGACCATCTTATCCATCTTGGTCCTCTCCTTAACAACCAGGATCGCCTGCCCATCTTTCTGCTCTAGGTCCTTAGTCAGCTGCCCGACCTATTTTTCCAGCTCGTCGACCCGCATTTGAGAAGACTTGAGCTGAGCCTTTAAAGTTTCAGCATCCCCCCCAGCTTCCAGCTGCTCCCGATCAGCCAGGGCCAACTCGCATCATCGATAGAAATTGTAGCCCAGTTGCCCGACCTAAAATATAAAAGTTATCATCCACTCGAGCGAAGTGTAAACATACAGGAATAAAAGAGAGAAAACCTTACCATGTTGGCGTGGTAGGCTAACTCTCGAGGGGCCGCAGACTGGCTCAGCCCCATAATCCTTTTCTGGTCAGCCAAGAACTGACCTGCCAGCAACACCTTCAGGGGGGGCGGCCCCAGTTGGCCTCGCCGTGTCCATGCATAAAGAATTATGTACGACGGGGCTGGGCTCGGCCCCAAATTGAGGAGAGAGGAATTTCGGTAGGGTGAACAGTACATCGTCCCCTCGATCCCCGAAGATATCGTTACCAGTCGGCCCTGACCCAACTACTTTTCCCTTGCCCTTTCCGGCAGCAGCCTTCTTAGGAGTAGGACCTCTCTGCTCGACTATGGCTCTCTTACCCCGACCTACAGGGTTGTCCTTATGATCGCCAGTGGGCGACGAGGTAAAGGAATAGGTGATGGAGTAGGCGCCGTGGCCACCCGACGTGGCTCCTCGGTTGCAATATCTGCTTGACGAGCGGCAGTCCCTTGTTGCCGCTGCTGATTCTTTCTGCTCGAGCCAGCGCCTCTGCTCTTGATTTGTTCATGATGGCTTCACGATCTACCAAACATCAAATTAGCAACGGTAAAAAATAAAGAATCATACACAACACAAAAGATAGCAAATCGCAAGACACACTATCTACCTATTTGATAATGCGCAGGGAAATCTATTGGAGCCGGTGACAGTCCAGCCAACACTAAATGCCTCTCCTTGATGAAAACAGAGGCCTCCATTTGGCCAAACTCGACCAGGTCCCGCACAAATGTGTTCGGCCAGGTCGGAGTAAGATTCCGCAGTATATTCACGTGCCCCCTCCACCAACCCCGGGGAATATTGAAACCCCCCGCCACTCGAACAAACAGATATCGCTTTTTCCACTCTTGCCCATACGAAGAAGAGGGGGCTACGAGGAATTTGCGGCGAGGTAGAGTAGTGAGGTAGTAGAACCCTGACTCGTCGGCGCTACCCAACTTGCGGGACATGGGAAGATGAAAAAGGTTGGAAAAATTTTCAAAACTGGCAGGCTGATTAAACAAACGCATCATAACCATAAAACTACAAAGGGTAGAAAAGCAGTTGGGCAAAAGTTGTGTTGTACATACTTGAAGACCCCTGAGCAGACCAACCATACTATCACTCAGAGGGAACCTAAGTCCACATCTAAACGCGTCCTTGAAGATAGTTATGCAGCCCGCAGGAGCGCGATGCATTCGACCATGTGGTCCAGGGGTCAAAAGTTGATATTCGGGAGGGATATGGTACAGTTCTCTGAGACGCCTCAAGTCCCCAGGGTTAATGGTAGATATTATTTCACTGTAATGACTTAGGGTAAACAGTTGACCTCACGAGGGGGGAATCTGGCTTGGACCAGTTTCTTCCCCCTCATGGTTGCTGCTCGAGCTGCTGGAACTAGAATAGTCGCTCGACGACCCAGAAACATACCTACGTCTATCAGACTGGGTGGCCTCACTGTCCCCCCCCTGACTACCCTCAGAGCTATACAATCCCAACATGATTCTCAAAGAAAATTAGAGGACAGGAAGTAGAAGCAAAAGAACACTTACTGAATGCAAGGACTAAACTCAAAAAGTCTTGGAAGCGAAGATGTTTGGATAAGCACTCGACCAGAAGCCAATGCGGTAAAAGTAAAAATGGCCGGTTTTACCGTGGGTATTTATAGAGGAAGAAGCACGACAAACCAAGCGCCTGCAATAATGTCTGTAACCGCCACGCCGCCCCACGATGTAACCGCTTAATAAATACGCCAAACCCTGGTCGATTTTCAAAAACTATGGTCGATTATCGCTAATACCGATTTCGCTACTTCTCAACGCTTCTCGTCAAATCCTCGTTCAGCCTTGCGAAGTGGGGGGACTCATGATATGGGACGGCCCAAGTGCCTAGGCCCAAACCAAGATAGCCCAGTCAAGCGCTCAAGGCCCATATGTCTCATCGACTTCACTCGACCAGGTTAGCCCAGAGACAGCTCCAGGCCCATGGAATTCCTCAACCCCAGTCGACCATATCGAGGTCGAGAACAGTACAGTACTCTGCCACCGCATTAAATGTGCTGGCGGGCACCACGCCTCCGTATTAATGGCGCGTGCCATCCCTCTCACCGCCTGACACAGCAGGCGCCGCTATAGTGTACTACCTTGTCCTTGAAACCTGGAAGGGCGGTTAGCTGGAGATATGCTAGGCAGGAAATGACTAATTACCCTTGGTCCAAGTCTAAAGGCCCCCTGGGTGTACCAGGGGCATCTCAGACCTTTCCTCGAAGGGAGAAGGATATAAATACCCTCACCACAGCCTTCTGGAGGTACGCACTCATACATTCTAAAAGCCTTTACTCCGTTGCTCGATATTTGAAGTCGATTTCTACTGACTTGAGCGTCGGAGGGCCTAAGCCGAGGGCTCCTCGGCTAGCCTAACGTTTACTGTGATTGCAGGATTTTTCTCTTTCCAAGCGAAGATATAGACCCTTCAGGTCGAGTCCTACCCATATTCAAAGTTGGTTCTCTATCCAACCGATCGAACCCTCATCAATATTCTTGACTCATCCTCAGGATATAGATCCTCGTTGTGAAGCCTTAATCAATAACTAGGTTCCATGTTAGCTAGAAACTCAATATTACAAGTACAATACAAGTTATTTTCCTATAATTTGAAGTATTTAAGATGGTTTTTAAAAAAAAAAAAAAAGCACCTACAATCATTTCAAAATACAAATATGAGAATTTGAATTGATATTGCACAGAATTTGATCCAAGATTCTTTTTGGAAATTGTTGAATAGTTGGCTTCTACTCTAGGAAGGTGTGTCTTGAGCATGGAGACAATGCACAAGTTAAAAATAAGCGATTTGACGTCTTTCTTTACCGTGAAGGTTAGTATTTATGCTAGTTGTCTCATTAGTGGATTTGGATCTATCTGCTTAAAGGGGCCATTTTAAATTAGTTTAGTTGCCTATTTTGATTAATCATGCTAGCCACTTTATTGAACTTTTTACTTATATATTACCAAGGCCTTAGTGGGATATATAAGATACTTATTAAATATTTGACATGAATTGAGAATATGCTAATGATGATAATTCTCGGAAGTTACTTTTCTGAATGAATTTTTGCAGTCCCATAATAAATTTTCACAGCATAGGTTATTACATGTTAAAGAAAGTATTTCTCCTATCCTTTTATTGAACATATCCAAGCATGGTATAGATTTTCTTGTATTTAGTCAACAGTTTCAAGTTTAATTTCTAAATTTGTTTTTTGCCACTGAAATATTAGAATATTGAATCCAAAAATCTCAAATATGAAAGACCTGATTTGCAGGATTTATATTGACACAATAAGGCAATCCATACAACTCTGCTCACATTCAGCAAGTTTCTTAAATAAAGGTCAGTAAGAGCTTGAATGGACAATCATTTATACTAACTAGGGGTTGGCTACGGTCCGATACCTATGATTTTTATCTAACATCCTACACCCCTTAAAAAATTGACACGTGTCCAAATACCTTTTTTAAATTGATACTAATTAAATTAATTTACTATACTAATCTTTTTTAATTAAATTAAAAGTAAAATAATTTTTAATATGAAATACCTTAAATGTCTTTATAAAAAATTAATTTTGAACTAAAACAAAAATTAAAATACAATTACCTAAAAAAATAGAAAAAGAAAAAAAATATTTTTAATTAAACCATTACAACCCAGTGAACCCACCATCCCAATTATATTCTTCAACAAGTGTTACTAGTATCATGAATAAAATGTCATCTCTTATTTCTCTTTTCAAAGAGCAGCACATGTTTGCTAGGAGACAATTACAAAGCTTTTTTAAGATAATCTACAATTCATAATTTTCAGACCAAATCATGTCCAGATACTCCTTTGATTGCCAAGAAAACCTATGGCTGTCAAAGATTGTTTTTCTCCCCTTGTTTCTCTTTGCTTTTTTCTTGATCAGAAATTGGTTTGCCCAGCCAAAACCCCTCAAGAATCTCCCGCCATCACCCCCAAAGCTTCCAGTAATTGGAAATATCCACCAAAGTGGCTTGAGCCCCCACAGGATTCTTCAGTCTTTGGGTTAGAAAACATGGGCCTTTGATGTTTCTCCACCGGATCGGGGGGGGGGGGGGGGGGGGTTGTTGAAGAACACAGAAAATTGTTTCCACCTTAGAATTTGGTGGCGGGTTTGACGAACAAAATTGAGATGGTGGTTCACTGGGTTGTAATGGTTTAATTAAATTTTTTTATTTATTTATTTTAGTTAAAAATTAAATTTTTTATAAGGATATTTAAGGTATTTCATATTAAAAATTATTTTACTTTTAATTTAATTAGAAAATGTCAGTATAGTAAATTAACTTAATTACTATCGATTTAAAAAAGGTATTTGGACACGTGTCAATTTTTTAAGGGGTGTAGGATGTTAGGTAAAAACTATAGGTATCGGACGTAGCCAACCCCAACTAACTACTCTCAAAATATATGAACTACATCGAGTTGTCTTTTACCCTTTGATGATTTCATTGAAGTTTAGGTAATGATAATATTTACTACATAAATTATCATTCATTGTTCCTTTATCTATATTAGGCGAAACTAGTCTTTTTTTATTTGAAGAGATCACCCAAATTTTATTATGATTCTCACATCTCTCATATTTGGAAGTAAATACCATATTGCATTCATACTAAATTTGGATCAAATACCACAAATCATGAAATTGGCCTTTCTTATTTGTGCTAATGGATACTTTTCATTCCGGTTCTCATAGCCATTAATGATTTATCTATAAATAAAGAGAATCGAGCTGCATTGAAAGCAATCTTACAAGATCGGAAAAATCATTTTTAATTATACTTGTAGGGCTGTATTTACTTTCTTATACACTTTGAGCTTAATTCTTTCATTCATTTCTTTTCTACTGTTGTTTCGAGGGCCTTGTTATGAAGAAGAACAAAGGGTGTGCTTGCCCTTAAAGGACTTTAGGGAGAAGAGGATAGCAACGTGTTTATGTTTCAAAGGACCCAGTGGTAAATAAACGAGAGATATACTTGCCTTCAAGAATCCTAAGAACAAACCGCGTGTTTGGTTACTTGATGGACCTTTAGGGAAGAAAAGCAGTAGAGGTTGTGCTACTGGAATTACCTATGGTGCTCTAAGTTCTAGTTTGGAAAGAGAGTCCAAAATGTCTCGCATGGAGTAGCAACAACTCTTGCTTCAGTTCACAGAGATTGTGCAAGGGAAACTAATACAAGTTTTCTAGTCTTTTTATAAAGTAGCTAGTCCCACAGCGCTCTGGAATTTACTGCATCCAGTCCAGAATTCAGTTTTTGTTCTCCATTGAGAGCTTGTGTATCAACCTTCTAGGGTGTTTCTATCCCTATCTTTTTTACTATCAAATTATTGGGCTCATAATGTATAAATATTATTATCTTGTATTAATTAGACAAATTTAAAATTTTAAGTAAAAATTTAGGTAGTGGACGTTGTCTTTGTCAACCACTATAAATGCCAACACCTATTTACTTACATTTTACTGTTCATATCTTAATTAAGAGTCTTACTAGTATTTTAATTGGTTTTATAAGTTCCAGGCAGTACCTCAAGTTGTGGGAGGAGGCGAAAGAGAGAAATAAAAAGAAATGGGGAAGAACGTGTATTTGGTAGTATATGGGTTTCAATGTGTTTTTTTTGGGAGATATTTTAATATTTTTACTAGAGTTGAGAAGTCAAAGTAAAGATTAAAGTTTCAATGAGTGAAAGTGAGAAAGAAAAAAGAGAAAAATAAGTAGCGGTTGAATCCAAAATTATAAGTAAGTTTTTGTACTCATCTTCAATTAATAATTAGTTTTTCAAATATTAATGCTTTTGCATGTTATTTCCAAGCTCATTCCTACTCTGTAGAATTTACTCCTACAATAAATCACAACTTTTTTGTTAATAATTTTCAATTCTTCATAGTACATGATGCGGTATAAATATGAGTTCTAACTAATAGAAATTTAATTTATTGGTCAATTTAACTTATTTCCTAATTTATGTAAATGTGGAAACAGTCAGTCATTCAACTTTTATCAAAAGTGCCCACTTTCCCAAACAAGACAGATTATTTGGAGGGAAAATGTTACTTAAGGCATTTTGAGGAACATCCTTCATTTCTCTCTCATTTTAAAGCTCCTCGAGTCTCGTAGACTACTGTGGTCTTATTTAATTGATCATTACAATAATATTTAAAAATCATATTCAGACCTTATATTAAAATTATTTTTAAGTTACAATTTGTTCGTATTAATCAAATAAAAAAATAATTTTTTTGATTTCTATAATAAAAATTACTTTATATTATAATATAATCAAATATTATTTAATCCCAAAATAATTTCTACCAAATATTTAAATCAAAACCAAACATCAATTATATTCCGTACACTACTACCTACCTTAAAATTCATTACTCGAAAACCTATAGATCAAACCACCCCAAAATATAATTAGAGTTAACAAACATTGCCTTTGTTATCCACTTCTTTTCAAATCTTTTAGGCTTTCGTCCTACCATTTTCGCACTCGATCCCGCTTTCTGGGGCTTACTCCAAACACGCCCTATCTTTTCTGTTAGTGTCCCATTTTATGCACGTCGCTGGTCGCTCTCTCTTCTCTAACTCCCCACTCAGAAACAAACAAATGATTGATCCCTTTTCCACTTTCTCCCCATAAAACCCTCCATTTTCACTTCTTATTACACTGGCCACCCACTCCACTACCCTCTCCCAGACAGACCCACTTCCGTCATTTCAGTTCCCAACTTAAATTAATATTAAATCCACCCTTAATTTCTCAACTGATTCAACATTCTCTACTTTTCTTCCTTGACTATTTCTCCCATACATACATAAACCTGTCTTATATGTCATGCAAGCAAGCGCACACACTGACCGTGTAACTCCGCGTTGATTTTGTCTTTTGGGCTTCGGAATTTCTTGTTTATTTCTCCTCTCCTCGCGTCTGTCGTAGCCGTCCCCTTGGTTGACCTTTTGTACTTGTATTTCGAGAAGTACAGATTTCGGGAAGAACGATGGTGGTGGTGGATACGGGCCATACGGCGATGGAGTTTTTACTGCCGTCTTGGTGGGAGGTTCAGGTAACGTTGGCGGCGGCGGCTTTTGTGGTGGTGGCTTACTGGTTCTTCACTTTCGGCGGCGATGGATGTGGCTGCGGCGGCGGTGGCGATGATCGGGCATTCGCTGATGGCTCGGGCGGCGGTGCGGATTTGATTGATGATAAGGATAAGGTCATTTCCGTAACTGTTGAATTGAATTCACCTTTGATTTTTATTGGGTTTATGTATTTGTAGCGCGATCAGTTTGTTTGCTGTGATGTTTTTTGGTTGAAGATAACTCTCAAGTGGAGTTAATGGAGTGGTTAGTAATTGATGACGTAAAGGGGGCCAATTGAGAAATTGAACTGCAGTTTTCTTGGAAATCTCTGCTCCTTTATTATTTGGTTTTTGTTGTGTTTTTTGTCTAGTAATTCCCTGGATTGTGGATAGCTCTTCTGAGAGTTTAAAGGTGTGAACTTTATGTGGTTGGTTGGCCATTCTCTGGATCCTTATAGTAATTTGCACGTCTTTGATGATAAAGACGTGGTCACTGTTGTAAGGTACTGACTAATTGGATTGAAAGTTGATGCCTTGTTGGTGAGCTTTTTGTTTGCATATCTGGAATATAATAATGGATTCATTTAGTGTATGATTCCATTAAAGAGTTTTCCCAATTTGAACTATAGTAATGTAATTATGTTGATGATATGGTTAAGGTCAATTCAGTAATGGAACTACTGATTCTAGGAAATTTAGTTCCTTTAATACTTCCTTTTTTTTTTTTTCTTTTCTATTTTTCATAATCTTGCTTTCAAATAATTAACTTTATTGGTAGTACACTTTTCCAAGAATTTAGGTGTGAGTTTTATATGGATAACTTACTGTATTATGTTGTTATAGAAGAATGCGTCAGTCTATTTATTTCATATAGTGGCTATATGATGGCTATTTTTAAGTTATTCTATCTACTGGTTCAAATTAGTTTTTGATATTAAGGAAGAAAAAGAAACAGAGCATCATGAGTTTTTCTCTACTGAAATGTCAGAGAAGGAAGCATAATGAATAGCAACTCACATGAGAGAAAAGCATGTGCAAGATGTGTGCATATATATATATATATATATATAAAATAGCTTACCATTACTCATACCCATTTATCCAATTAAAGTAGTTGCCTCAACAATATCTTCTGTGTGCTAAGCTCACCGTCCTTTCTTGGTTATATTACGTTTCTTTTTGAACAGTTACTAAATTTGTGATGTACTTGGAGTTTGTTGGTATTTGGAGCTTGCATGGATGTGCTGAAATGTCCTGCTTTTATATTTGTAAGCCCTCTAGTTAAGAATAATAGCATCTTGATGAAACTGTAGGAACCGCATGCCCCAAAATGAGGGTAAGCCTGCGTGGTTTTCTAAGTGAATTTAAGGTGATAGATGTAAATGTCTTAGACTCACCGTGTTCCTATGCTGGTTTTCTGTGGTTAATCTAAATACTGCTTAGTCTCAGTAGTTGTCTTTCTTCTATGCTTTTATATTTTGTGTTTATATAGTCTAATCTTTGCAGAATTGAACAACTGAAGATTGCTTTACCTTTTAGTTTTCCAATAAATAGACATGGGAGTCAGCAAAAGAAAAAAAAAAAAAAAAAAAGAGGATCCCATAAATGGTTTTGCTAATCATATTTGACATTCTATTCAGGCAAGCTTGTTTTGAACAGATGATTAACCATATGATCATGTCCTTCAATAGCAATTGCTATTCATCATTTCATCTAATCTTCAAACCCTTACAATGGTAAAAACAAGAAAACCAGTAAGTAATGTGGAAAATCATAAAAACACGCAATTTGGATGAAGCCACACCATCTTTTTTGTTGTTGATTGGAAATCTTTTCTACTAGAATTAGTTTAACTGAATAGTTGGCCTGCCTTGAAGTAATTAATGTAATTTGAAATTATAATTAGGACAATAAGTGCATAGCTTTAGTGGCTTTGTAGAAGTGTGCCAATTTTTTTTGTTCTAGTAGCGAATTTTATCTACTTGGTGGCTTTTATGCCAATAATTATTGTTCTAGTTGTGAAGCTTATCTGTTTATGTATTTATCATAATATAACTCATGGTTACTGCTTGTATTCTTTATAAAATTTTACTGGTCAGATGTGGTGGAGATGACTGGTAACATTTACTCATCTCTTGAAATTATAACTGTTAGATGTGGTGAAGTTGATTTGCAATATTTAGAAAATTATGATGGTATATATTGGACTTCAATTATGGTTCTTATTCACAGATGGTGTTTTGAATCTCCCCCAGTAAGGTTTGCTTTTACTGATGCTGGCTTTTGATGTGATGTTTTGACTCATGGGCGTTTCTTGTTTTCGGATGTGATAACTGTGTGCTCGTGCTTGTTATCAACTGGACATTTTGTGTGCTATTTTGCTTAGTTTATTTAGTATGTGTTTCCTGGAGTAATTTTCCACTTGTACTTGACATGCAGTTCTGCACTTCTTTTGTAGATGGGCCAGTTTAAAGGAGATCCTCAAACTAATTCTGCATACCTAATTAAGGTAGCTTTAAATATTTTTGAAAAGTGTCTTTTTGTTTGCTGGAAATTTTATTGGCGTTTCAAATTGTTTTAGAATAAACTGCGAGTTTCAACAATCATGTATTTGAACTTTGTTGCCCTATAATAGCAAGTTGCCCTTTCAGGTGGAGCTGTTAGCTGCGAAGAATCTTATTGGGGCAAATTTGAATGGCACATCAGATCCTTATGCAATTATCACTTGTGGTTTAGAAAAGCGCTTCAGGTGATCGCATCTCATTTGGTACATCTAATGTCCAAAAGCAACAATAATTTTTAAAATAAGCCTGCTGCAAACCTCTTAAACCTCTTCCAATTTCATGATTATAATGGCATCATATGAATCTTATTTTTTGCTAGTCTCAGTGATTTGTTTATAATGTCTGTTGCATCTCTGGTTCATATTTGTGGTTATTTTCCCATTCATTCTTTCTTTAGGGGGATCTTAATGTCACTTTGTTATACTTAGTATCAGTATAGTTTATAAAAGAGATGACATAGGGCAGCAATTTTTGGGGTTTCAGCAAATGAAAGAATTTCTTTTTGTCTTTTGATATAATGTTGATGCACTTTGGATGGATTCAACTTAATTTTGAGATGAAAAGGGACTTCACTTGTTTGTAAATGTAGGAATGGTATTGGTGATCAGTATTTTTTGGGATTTGACTGGGAAAATTAAATTATTCTTAAAAAAATGGGTGGATATGAATACTTAATTTAGAAAAGACATCTCACTTTATAGCTTTATGAATAATTTTTTTATCTCATTAAGGGCAACTAGAGTGAGTAGTCAGTTTCATTTATTCAAATTGTTTCTGGTTCCTAGATCACTAGTAAAACTTTTATTCCAGTTCCTCTTTGAATTCCAAATCTAAATCTGAATGCGATAATTTGTCCCAAACAGATGTCTCTTATAATCCATGAATTTGGCCATTAACATGTTGATTTCTTGGAGTTGTTGCTAGAAAAATTTAATTTTTCTGTCTTGCTGGTATCACTTAGAGGATGCCAAGTACAGTACACCAGGCTAACAGACTTGTAAATTAGAATGACATACTTTTAGGATATAGTTCAGAGTTCAGATGGTAGTTGGGACCCCTGCATCCAAATGGTATGAAGGAAAAGTAGAAAAGGCAAATCGCTGGAGAGGAACGGAGGAAGATGGTGTGGATGAGTTTACTGTTTTAAAGATGAACTAGTTTACTAGGATTTTCTATTATTGGCTTGGTTTTCGGTTGAGCAACCTTGTTTGGGCTGTTTGACCTTTGTTTCAATTGTTGTCAAGATTTAACAAAAATTGTGGGGTTTGCTGTTTCCCTTAATTTTAAATCTGCACTGGAATGCATGAAACTATTGAAGAAGATATACTGTGAGTTGTGTTACATATTTAATTTTATGTAAGTGAGCTGCTATAAGTTACTAAATTTGATATATTTGTTGATAACATTATAACTATGTCCATTTACATATATTTTTTTATTATTTTTAATAGATGATCTATTTGCACTTGTAAAAATTCTCAATTTGCTGCTTGTCACTCATGGTTGTGCTGCGCACCCGCACTCGCACCCGCACCCGCCTAAGGCTTATGTAACTTAACTTTCTCTTACTTCATTTTTAAGCTGCTTTTAGTTTTTGAGCAGTGTAATCTCATGTAGAGATCTGAGAGTGTTATAGATACTATCTACCTTTTAAACTGCTTATAGTTTTGATCAGTGTAAATCTCAAACAGAAGTCAGGAAGCATCATAGAAGTTTATAAATTTTTCTTATTGCAATTATAGATCAGGGAAATTAAAAGTACTAATTTCTATTTAGGGCACTTATAGTTTTTGAGCAGTATTGAGGTCACACGGCATTATAAATTTTATCCAGTTTTCTGTTTGGCAGTTATACTTTCTCTTGTGGTTTTTGTTTACCTTATGTCATTCTCATGACGATAAATATTTATTAAGATTTAATTTTGCGTTTTTGTAGTTCTATGGTTCCTGGCTCAAGAAATCCCATGTGGGGGGAGGAGTTTAATTTTTCTGTTGATGAACTTCCTGTGGAGGTAGTTGTTTTACATGAACACTTCTGGCTAGAATTGACATAGTTCTGCATTTGGATCCTTCTGTGAATATTGCAGTCCATTTGTTAATATCTCTCTTAAAGAAAGATTTTCTATGGTATTTTTTATAAATCAAATGAAACTAAAACTATCTGGTTTCTGTTTAATTGGGCTTATCTATTCCTTTATACTAGTATATGATTGAAAAGTACCTGATTTTGTCATTGGTTTGTAAACATATTGATGTTTGAGGCAGCTTTTACCTCTCTCTTTGTCCATAGAGGAAGCTATATTAATCCTCTATTCTCAATTGATCGGTTTATCCTTCTGTCATCTCTCTCCTACTCATTTTTAGCCAATTGCATCTTCTCATTTAACTTCTTACAATATCGTTTTTGCTATACTTGGCATGATTTCAAGCAAACACACAGAATATTTTGGAAATTTGTGTTATAAATTGCTCTGTAATTTTCTATTTATTCTGTAATTAACCCGCACATATGACTGTGAGAACACCACTAGTGCAAATAAATACTCTTCAATGTCTAGTAGAATTCATTTGATGTATGTGATACACAACTGTGTGGTTGCCGACTTCAATGTGTACTGGAATGCCTTGCAAGCACGATAGTATCTGGTGCTTTATCAGTTTGTTCAGAACTCATTTATGAAATGTGAACATTTTATTCATGGTGCACATGCATGCGTTTATTAAATTTAGAACTTAAGCAACTAATGCCTCTAACTCCTTGGAACATGCAGCTGCAACATGGTTTGTAGAAATCATATTTTTATAAGGAAATTCGGTGCATTCATGAAACATGATATCACTTACAGCAACTTTGTTCTGTTGGGACTTTTATCAACTATTTTCTGTTTTTAGAATTTGTGAGGCACAACTGAGTACAAGATGAAACTCATCTTCATCAAATAAACATCATGCATATGTGAAAGATCCTATAACACCCTTTCCTATCAATATCATTTTGTGAAGTACGTACTATGCTAACAGAATGACACTGATACAATTTTGGCAAGCAATTGGAGAAAAGTTTTCAAAATAGTGAACACCATAAGTCTGAGTGTAACCTTTGGCAACTAGTCCAGCCTTATAGCACTTAATGGGCCCATCTAGCTTATACTTAATTGTGTAAACCTATCTGCAACTAACTAAAGATTCTAGTGCTTTCTGTTGGTACAATTAGCTCCCATGTTCCTCTACATAGAAGAGCCTGCATCTCTTTATTCATAATTGCTCTCCAGGTATGATACTTCCCTATAATCCTTGGGAATAGAAATTGTTGAAAAAGAAAGAGAAAACTTGTGAAAAGAAGGGTGAAGGTAATCATAAACAAGAAAGCGGGCAATAGGATGAGCAGTGGATTGTTTACCTCTGTTGAGGGCAATAGGAAGATGAAGATCTGTAGTGGAGTTAAGAGGAAAGAGGATCACATTTGTACCAACAGGGGTATTCCAATATGGTTTAGTAGGAACCACAGAAGGGGGAATGGACTCAAGGGTAACAAACACAATTGGGATAGAACAGAAAGAGGAACAGACTGTGGAAATTCAGACTCAGACTGCGGGGCAAGTAAGGCACAGACCACTCAGACTGCAGGGCAAGCAAGGCATAGAAAAAAAAAAAAAAAAAAAAAAAATTGATATCAGCAGAGTTATAATACTTTTTAGACTTCGTTTCATAATTTTTACTAATTTATGACCCTTCTGAGCCCTAGAAATTGTACAAAAACACACTTGACAAACATGGAGTAATAGTTTATCAAGACCAGTATGGAGATTATGCACAAAGCAGACACACCCCAACACCTTAGGAGCCATAGAGAAAATAGGTTTATTTAGGATATAAACATTGAATAGGAATATATCACCATGGAAAACAGGGGATGCCATATTCTGTATTAAATAGCAGGCAGTAAGAACAGTTCAGCACACAAGTAGTAGTTCATTCCATTGAGGTGCACCCAGCGTCCGGAAAGTACAATCCCCAATGCTTAGGACCCGAACCTGTCCTCTTCCCAGCATACAAATCCTGAAAAAACACAGCCATGGGGAAGGTCACAAAAGTTTGTTAGCTAAGTAAGCTGGATACTAGACAGAAGACTAACAGTTAATTTGGTTACATGAAGAACATATTTTAAGGGACATGTTGCGAAACACGAATGATTCCTTCATTATGAACAGGACAATGGGTACCATCAACGGCAATTACCGGGGGGGGGGGGGTGTACATTTTTTACATGTCATATGGGTAGCATGTGAATATAGTAGTGAAGTATTAGTAGAGGAGGCAACAAATGCACCTGAAGTGGCGACATAATTTGCAGAAGAGTAGATGAAGATGCCTAAAGTTGTAGCAGTGGATCATACCTGGATTGGAATATCTGAATCGTAGTATATAAAAGATAAGCAGTTACCCTATCACCAATTAACAAGGCCTAGGGCCCAACTGACTAAAGACTTCTTTGATATACTCTTCTACACTTACTATTTATGTTGAGCCTGAGTTTAAGGAACTTCAAGGAGAGGCCTTGACTGTAGCTAAACAAACTCAAAGTTCTGAAACTAACTAAAACCAAATCTTATTATCAATGCAGTCTGAAAAGTCAGTTCAAAATTGAGAAATTTTATTTATATAATATGAAACCTCATTCCTGAATTTGTTGATCAAGAAATATTACTAACAGGGTAGACTACTAATGAGTACAAAAAAAATGCAAAATAATTTTTTAAAGTACTTTTTATTGTGTTTATGCAGACATGTAATTTTAAATTCTGGCAGTTGATTCCTTTTATTACATTTGCTAGAGCTAATTCTTTTATCTAATTGTATGGGCAGATTATTGTGACAATTTATGATTGGGATATAATTTGGAAAAGTGCAGTTCTTGGTTCGGTGACGATTCCTGTTGAACATGAAGGTCAAACTGGTGCTGTATGGTATACATTAGACAGTCCATCAGGGCAGGTAATAAATGTCATGGATGTGTCGGAGGTTTATAATGTCCTCTGCAAGTTTAGTGTTTCCTCTTTTTGGTTATGTCCGGCTGATGGTGAGAAGCTATTTTTGGTTTGCTTGTCAGGTCTGTCTTCATATTAAAACACTCAAACTCCAGATGAATTCTTCCAGGTAGCTTTACACCTGCCAATTGCACATCTCTTTTCTCATTGTTGTGCCTTATTTCATTACCTTGTCTATTTTGTTGGCATTGTTTTGCATTCAGTAGATTGTTATCTCTTAGGCTTCTGTTTGTTGGTCTTGATTGTTTCTAGTTTTAGTTCCTGTATCCTGAAATATACAAAATCATTTACTTGGGGAAGAATTAGAGCTTTTGGCTTTAATGATGCCAAAGATTGCATAAGGGATTATTTCTTGTTTTCTTATAAGACTAGGCCACTAGGGAGTTCCTTTATAGATGAAATATTGGAGATTATCCAGTTGGATGATGACTTAAGCAATGTGCTGGAAGCCTAAGTTCTGCTAATATGAAGAACCTTTTCAAGTGGTTCCTAATTCTCTTTCTGGCTTCTCTTTACCTCCGAAGTTTCGCATTTTGTGGTAGATCTTTATGCATGTACATGATGTTGAAATTGTTGGGCTAAATTGTTCTAGCACGTTGAGTAGAAGCCAATCTTATTCTATTGAGTTTGAGTGACGTGTTTTATTGAAAAATTCCAAACTTAGCTTGTTTGAGCTCAGGAAGAAGTATTCAGCAAGTATTTGAACTGAAGCATGATAATAAGTGCATACATGTATTTTTTCTTTTGTTCTTTCTTTTTTTTTTTTTTTTTTTTTTTTAATTTTTGTTTTTTTTTTATTGTTTTTCTTCTAGGCATATCAATGCAATTCCTAAAAATTCCTTTTCAACTTATTTGCTTTACTTGCTGATAATTTTATTTTGTTCTGTTAGCAGAAATAAATTGAGTTTGTTTAAAATGAATTAGTTTATTCTTTTTCTTCAGAAATGAATCTAATTTAAACATTTATGTATATATCTTTTTATTGATGTAAATAGCACAGACCTGAGTGAGACTCTTCTTCTTCTTCTTCCCAACTTTTAGATATTCCTTTACAAGTAGCTAGTCACTGGAAACTGATGCGTTGAGTTTTTGTTTCCTTAAGAATTCGAACACATTCTTTTCATGTTGTTTGTGTTCTATTTTGTTTCTTATCTCCAGAAATATGCTGCTAACCTACTGGTAGATTTGAGGAACAGACCTTTTTGTTACAATGAAAGTACACTGTTGTAGAGAGAAAAAAAAAAAAAATCGTTTTTATTGATCCTATTGTCTTTCCAGTAAGGTACCTGAACTTGTTTAATCTACATACTGTTAGGGGTTTGAATGGCTATGCTGGTGCTAACACTCGAAGGAGGACATTGGATAAACAGGGACCTACAGTTGTTCATCAGAAACCTGGGCCACTACAAACAATCTTTAATCTTCTCCCAGATGAGGCATAGTTCCTACTTATATAAGACATGATTAGATGACCAACTTTCTTAGAATTCCTTCTTATTTTTGTCTGGTCAAAAACTTAGTTTATTTTGGACGATAATGGATGATTTTAGTTGCTGATATTAGTGACGTTCGTCAGGTTGTTGAACATAGCTATTCATGTGCACTTGAGAGATCGTTCTTGTATCATGGTCGGATGTATGTATCAGCATGGCACATCTGCTTCCATTCTAACATTTTTTCAAAGCAAATGAAGGTTAGTTTCTTCTTTGAGTGTTTGGTTTTGCTTGTTTCAAGAGTTCGGTTCTTTTTATGAGACATCTCCTTGGAAAATTTTATTGAAAAACTTATTTCTTCTGACCAAGTCCATTCATGATTCAGTGATATTTTTTATCTATGATATCTATTTGCTCGAAGCACATTTAAATGAGTATGTATCTAATTAACGTCTAGCATTTTTCTGAAAGATACCAGAGATTGACTATTTTTCTCTCGATGGCTTGTGGGTGTTTGGTTTCTGATTACAGTTAAGCTAGAAGTCAATTGGTCTCTTGGTTTTCATTGATAACATTTGTGTTTGCATTTGGCAGGTAATTATACCTTTTGGAGACATAGATGAGGTAGATGCCCCATTTATTTTTCCTTCTGCCCTATCCTTTTATCTATTGTTTTGTTGTAGTATGCAATGATTGAATCTATTTAGTTTGTTTTCCATCTTAGATAAGGAGGAGTCAACATGCATTCATAAATCCAGCTATTACCATAATTCTTCGGGTGGGCGCCGGGGGGCATGGTGTGCCTCCTTTAGGAAATCCTGATGGTTAGTAATTCTTCTTTCCTCCTCTGAGTGCCATTTTGATTATTTATGATGTTTCTTATGTTGCAAGAGATTGATGAGTACTTCCTTTGCACCACCAAAATAAACCTCATCATCTTCTATGCCATGTCAAAAGTCAAAAGAAATTAATCTCTCACTTGAATCTCCACTTTAATCTTGTGAAACAACCATAAGTTGCAAACATCTCATATGAATCTAGATTCTAGCTTCCTTTGCTTCTTTAGTTACTTGATGTTTCGGAAGTAAATAGTTATTACATATAAGTATTGGAGATTGGTACAGTATGTTTAATAACCCATCAGTCTATTTAATATTACTAATATAGTGCTAGGACTAATTTTATCCTCATTTCTGCACCAATCAGCAATCTGGTGGTGAAGAAATAAATTATAATTTGATGAATATTCTGGTGTAGTTGTAGCTGTATAGATACTCTGGTTGTTGCAGTTTTCATGAGGAAATACCAGATTGGATTCTTCGCAATATTGACAGTCTCTAATTAAAACAACAGAATGTTGTTTTTATTAGAGCAGGCCACAGGAAAGGTTGAAAAGAATTTGATTTGTACACCAAATAAATACAGTTCTTAGTGGAAAGCTGCCTGACATGTCCTTATATTGATTCTTTATTTTTCCCTGAAGATGCTTCATTTAGTTGTTTACCATCTTTTTGTTTGTCTCTTGATCTTTCCCCATGTAAGTCTATATTTAGGCAGCAAAAACAGCTGTGTTGTGATCTTTTTCAACCTGGTTCCTTTTTCATTGTGGGTTCTTTTGTTTGATAGCTGACATCCAATGTAAACTTCCTCTGTGAACTAAGAGTAGTTGAACATTCAGTGGGGTTCCATCTTAGTTTGAGCGAGTAATTAATGTTGTTTAGGATGTGAGACAAACTAATATATCCGGTAGTCTCTCTGTACAGCTGTTCAAATTTGGTATTGCTGAATGTAAATGATGCAAACATTCACATTCGTTTGTGTTTTCTGGAGAGACATTGCTAATTACAGTTCAAACCTGATATCCGTACATAAGCCACTTTATCCATGTTTCTCTTTCAGGTAGGGTAAGATACAAATTTGCATCTTTCTGGAATAGAAATCATGCACTGAGAGGTTTGCAACGTGCAGCAAAGAACTATTATGACATGCTAGAAGCTGAGAAGAAGGTTTGATCCTCTGCTTCTGCTAAATCTTTGTGACCTATTATAGGGATTTTAGATAGATTGCAATGTATTATGTACGACTTTTTGGTTTGACTTAAGTGGCAATGAGCCAACAAGTGGCTTCAAGTCTTATTTCTTAAGACAAAAGGTGATTTCTCGCAGATCTTAGTCCTTAAAAATAGAGGTAACCAAAGACTAGAATTTATTTCAAATTTTTGATGCACTACAGCTGTATGGCTTGATTGCTTACGGAAAACTATATTTTACTGTGAGATATGTTGAGTTATTGGATATCACTGGTATGAATAAATTGGACATTGGATTATTCTGCTCATGTGAGTGCTACACACTGTTATGTGCTTTGACTGTCTATGCTACCAAAGAAAAAGTTAGTAGGACCAGAGTATAATAACCAAGTTTTCTTGATTATAGATTGAAAGATGGCTTTTCTTGCATGAACTCATGGTGGATCCACAATTACCACTCATTTTGCTTAAATATGCTCTTAATATGGCATGTTGATAATGAACAAAGCACGCAACTTGGGTGATGTGCAAGTGTAGTCTTCTCGACATGCTGGTAGTCCAATCTTTGACAGTGTCACAGTTTGGTGTCTTGCATGTGTTGATTAAGTTTATTTGAAGCTTAAAATTTGTTATGCTGCTTAGTGGACGACCCTTGACTAGCAGCGAATAGCATACTGATACAATTAGATTGATGCTTGTTGTTTATGGAAATAGATTTTCTTGTAATGATAAATTTCCTACTAGAGCTGTAAATTTGTTAGCAGGTGTGCATTTCTCTAGTCCTCATCTTGAATTGTCTGAGCTCTGTCGCCTGTTAATCTATTTATTTTGTGTAACACACAGGAGAAGGAACAGTCTGCATTGCGTGCACATAGCAGCTCTATCAAAGGCAGCAAAAGGCAATCTAAGATTTCTGAGGAGAGTGTGGCCAAGACTGAAAAGTTTCAACCATTCATCAAGGAGGAAGTGCTTTCTGAAATTTACAATGTATGCATACTCGGACCTATATATGTGTGTGTGTATCAATCTTCAGGTGTCTAATTATTAGAACATGTTTTTTTTATTTTTTCTTCTTTACCAAATTGATCTGCAGGATGTTTTTCCATGCACGGTGGAGCAATTTTTCAAATTCTTGTTAGATGATGGTTCAACTTTCACAAATGAGTATCGTAGCGTCCGAAAGGATTCTAACCTCACAGTAAGTAAAGTATATGCCAGGATTGCTTACTCATTATCTCTAATAACAATTTCTGTACTTGTAGAAATGAATCTGAACCACAACTCATACTTTGAGCTTTCTTGTTATAGTAAATTGCTATAGCTTCTGTTCTTTTTTTTTCTATTTTATTATATTTTATTTTTTAGTGTGAAAAAGTATATCTGAATATACATCAACTGAAGCCTAAAACCTAATGTCGATATGTTAGGGTCACCATGGCCTGCCAATGGTCATCCCTCCACCACCTAGAAAAGGTAAAATAACCATCTAGGATACGGTTCAGATATTTAGGACCAAGAAATTTTGGATTCTGTTTTGGTCCGAACCCTGAACATATCAGCTTGGTTAGCACTTTACCTTTGTTTTGCACTGGACAAAAATGGATACAACTGAATCACTGATTTGCTGCTTGAGCTTGTTTGGCATTTTCTTCTTGTATGTTAAAAGAAAATAATTGTCAATTAAAAATGCACAAGGGTGTGGGAAATCTTCAGTTTGATATTCAGAATACGTGCTTGCATATTTTTAAAGAAACATGGAAGTATGTCGATGCTTGCAGCTTGCTTCCTGATTTGTTGTTCAAAGCTTTCAGACGACTGCCGGCTCATGCAAACCCATAACTTACACTAATTCCTATGCATGGAAGAGAAGTCGGGACAAGAATTTAGTGAAATAAACATGTCATTGGATATGGTTTACTTTACTGGGAGAGACATGAAATTTATAAAATGTTGAAAGATTTTGGGGAATTGCTCTTCATTGATCATGTGCAGCTGTTTTGAGGGAAAATGGAGATAAGATTAGCATTTATTTACTAATTTTAGTGCCATAAAATCTCTTCATTTAATTTAGCTTAAGTATCATGTTATGCAAACTTCAGATGGGTCAATGGCATGCTGCTGATGAATACGATGGTCAAGTCAGAGAAATAACATTTAGATCCATCTGCAACAGTCCAATGTGCCCTCCAGATACAGCAATGACAGAGTGGCAACATGCTGTTTTGTCCGCAGATAAAAAAACTCTGGTGGGACTTTATAACAATGTAATCATTGTGTAATTTGTCATATCTGGTGCCGTTGATGTTATAAGATTTTAATTTTGTGTCTAGGTGTTTGAGACTGTACAACAGGCACACGATGTTCCGTTTGGATCATACTTTGAGGTAAGTACTATCAGTTATTTGGTTTTGTATTCTCTTTTGTCTGGTCTCAACACATTTGTGTGTGGCTGGGAGATTAGCTAATGAAATAGATAAGTGATGACCCAAAATCTGTCTTCTTTTGTTTATCCCTTTTGTCTTTTCTAACTTTATTCTACACATACATGCCTTGTGAACCAGATCCACTGTAGATGGTCGTTGGAGTCTAACTCTAAGTCTTCGTGCACCTTGAACATCAAAGTTGGTAAGTGCCTGCTCGTGCTTTAATTCTCTATTTATGTTTTTGAACTTGATCAATTTCAGTCTTTGGTGCTTGTTTGAATCATCTGCTGAGTTATGGCCTAGAAAATTCTTTTCTTCCATCATCATTTTCTTGGTATCTCTGTCAACACCAACCCAGAAATTCCCATAATTCATTACCAGAAATACCTACTTTGTTCCTGCCCAACTTGTAACCTGTAAGCAATTGCTGTGGGGTCCACATAGTTTTCATCATGGCAAGGCAAATTGTCTGCGTTGCCATCCTGCTTCGTGCTATAGAATAATCACTCATTTGTATGGGGAACCATAGATAATTCTTGGAATACTAACTTTTGTCGTCATTGGATTTTTAACTGAATCCAGTAAACCCTTTCATCATGCAGAACTTATTGCTTCTTCTGCTTCTCTTTGTTCCTTTCACGGGGTCTTTCTGTAAACACGATACTGTCCATCATAGTCATGCATATTTTTGACTACATTTTCTAGGAGCCTTTAAATTTAATACAAACACAATCTATTCAAATGTGTAATACTTTGAAAAGTACCACTACCCTTCCAGGTGCACATTTCAAGAAATGGTGTGTGATGCAATCCAAGATCAAATCAGGTGCTATCAATGAGGTATGTTTTTGATTTCTATGTTCATTATTCTGGTTATATTTTCTTGTTACTCTGAGGTTGTCAAGGTAGGTTAACCGAATTCAATTGGAGGAAGATTATTCATTCTAAATGCAAATTGATCAAACTTTGCAGTACAAGAAAGAGGTGGAAATAATGCTAGATGTAGCTCGTTCATACATCCAGTCGAAGACCTCTGGCAGCGAGATTGATAATATCGCATCGTCTCAAGCTGCCATTCAAGAAAATAGATAAACTGGCAATGCAATCTTCAACAGTTTTGCTTCATTGTGGTGTTAGTATTTGGCCTTTTCTCCAACAGCTGAAGTCACTTGTCTATTATACCAGTGTTTGACGTCGTGTCCATCGTGCTTATTTGCACCCTATCTCCTGGCAAGAGATCAGGCGGTGCCCTCCTGTAATCTATGTGGGATATATAGTTTAGTTATGGTAGTAGACACATAAATATATTTTTAAAAGAAAAATTAAATAATATATATAGTTCAATCTTGAACCAACTATTTTTATTCTAACTCGGTATTTTTGGTGTAGAAGTGTTTCTAATGTGGAAGGGAAGAAAGTTCACTGAAGAGTTAGCGTTCAAGAATGTCTGTTTTGATGCTATTTCACTACAAGAAAAAAGATAAATTTGTGTAAAATAGTAAGTAAAAAATACAAAAGTTGTCATTAATTGTGTATATTAGGTGATAAAAAAAATTTAATTTTGTCACTTTAATGATTTTAACAAACTAAATAGTGACAATAATAGTGTTAAAGTTGTTACTACAAATAATTAGTGACATAAAAATCTTGTACAATGACAACAATTATTATTACTAAGTCGTCACCCTATATGCTATTAATTATTAATGGGGACAACTTAAAATATTAATTTTTTGTCGTTACTGAGTCATATTGTGACAAGATAAAAATTCTTGTTACTTAAAAATTATAATTAGTGACAAGATAAAAGATATTGTCATTCAATGCATGTTATTAATGATAATTTTTACTTTGTTATTTATTATTTTGTTACTAATATTATATTTTTTATAGTGCTTTTAGAGGGACACTTATTTAAAAGTACCAAATACACTTTCCACTTTTGTGATCAGTCCCCACTTAATTTTTGTTAGAAAAAACTCCCTAATTTTGTTAAAAGTTTAGAGATCACTCCTCACTCACTTGATTTGACAAAAATGCCCTTAAATATAATATTTTTCATTAATTTTTCTCACTTCTTCTTCTTCTTCTTCTTCTTCATCCAGACAAGCAAACAGTAAACACTATCATACCAGAAATAGAAAGAACAGAAAAAACGCAACAAGCTCCACGGCGGGAACAAGAATAATGTTAGAGCCAAAAACCACAAACCCGATAGCTGCATTGTCTTCTTCTCTTTTTATTTTCATCATTTTCGGGTTTCTTCTTCTTCTCAGTTTCTTCTTAGTTGCTTCTGAGTTTCTTATATTTTCTGACAATGTCAACCAGTAGTGAAGTAGGAGTGTTCAATCAAGTTAATGGACATATACATTAATCTCGCAAGAAAATGGAGTGAAATCAACGCCGAACACTTCAGTTTGCAATACATAGCTCAACATCAAAGATTATACATGAGTTTGACTGATGATGACGGTGTCATGAATATGGCCTTTCTGCATTTGACATTGAAGATGAACGTTGTTGACATCTTGGTAAACTGAAAGGATGAATTGAGCAGCAGTGCAAAGAAAAGCAGTGATGATTTAAGGTAATACTTCTGCAGAATCTAAATTGTACTGCAGTTTGTAAAGTTTTGTACTTGAAGTGTTCTAAAATTGTACTCTATTATGTAAGTTTTATACTTCAAGTGTTCTATTAATGGATTATCCAAAATTATACTGCAACTTCTAGCAGTTTATACTTGAAGTGTTCCCAAACTATACGTCTTCTATATAAAATTATTCTTTTGATTTTCTGAAATTATACTTCATTTTATCAAAGATTGTACTATATTTATTGAAGTTATATACTTTAAGTGTTATATTTATCAATTAACCAAAATATATTGTAGTTGCTAGGGCTTTATACTTCAAGAGTTCTGAAATTGTACTTCACTTTATCTAAAATTGTACTTTTATTTTATGAAATTATACTTTCTTTTGTACTTCATTTTATCTAAACATGTATTTTATTCATTGAAGTTCTATACTTCAAGTGTTTCGAAATTGTACTTCATTTTACCTAAACTTATACTTTAGTTATTTGAATCTATTATTTAAGTTTAAAGTGTTTTACTAATGGATTATTCAAAAATTGTATTGCAATTGCTAAAGTTTTATACTTCAAGTGTTTTGAAATTGTACTTTACTTTATCTAAAATTGTACTTTTATTTTTTGAAATTATACTTCATTTCATACATTGTTTTACCTAAACATGTACTCTATTCATTGAAGTTCTATACTTCAAGTGTTTTGAAATTGTACTTCATTTTATCTAAACTTGTACTTTAATTATCTGAATCTATTATTTAAGTTTTATACTTCAAGTGTTCTATTAATGGATTATCCAAAATCGTATTGCAATTGCTAAGGATTTTTACTTCAAGTGTTCTAAAATTGTACTTCTTTTTATATAAAATTGTACTTCTATTTTCTGAAATTATACTTCATTTTACATAAGCAAGTACTCTATTCATTGAAGTTCTATACTTCAAGTGTTTCGAAATTATACTTTATTTTATCTAAACTTATACTTCAGTTATTTGAATCTATTATTTAAGTTTTAAGTGTTCTACTAATGAATTATCCAAAAATTGTACCGCAATTATTAAGATTTTATACTTCAGGTGTTCTGAAATTATACTTCACTTTATCTAAAATTGTACTTTTATTTTTTAAAATTATACTTCATTTTATACATCATTTTACCTAAACTTGTACTCTATTCATTGAAGTTCTATACTTCAAGTGTTCTAAACTTATACTTCAGTTATCTAAATCTATTATTTAAGTTTCAAGTATTCTACTAATGGATTATTCAAAAATTGTGTTGCAATTGCTAAGGTTTTATACTTCAGGTGTTCTGAAATTGTACTTCACTTTATCAAAAATTATATTTCTGTTTTTTGAAATTATACTTCATTTTATACATCATTTTATCTAAACTTATACTATATTCATTGAATTTCTATACTTCAAGTGTTCCTAAATTTTACTTTATTTTATCAAAATTTGTACTCTCGAGTCAAAGTCACTTTCATCGTATGACTTTACCGATCAATATTACCGAGTTGAGATGTATCAACAAGCATACCAATCAGTGATAAACACTATTCCTACGTATGATATGCATATGTTCCCTCTAGATGATGATTGCGTCATTAATGCACCTGATTGCCGATCTCAACCTGGGCATAGAAGGACACAGAGGATTCCATCACAAATTGATAAACGTGTAATTAAGTGTAAAAGATGTGGTAGAACAGGGCATAATCATCGAATCTGCAAAGAATCAGTAATCTAGCTAAATTTTGTACCTTAATCTAGGAGATTTATACTTGATTCCATGACATTTGTACTTTATTTCGGTAATCATGTACTTGATTTAGCGTGAAATTGGTATTTTTGTATATTGTCCGAGATATCAATTATTTTGTACCCCAATCTGGGAGAACTATACTTGGTGTCATGACGATTATACTTTATTTCGACAACTATGTATTTGATTTAGCGTGAAATTGGCATTTTTGTATGTTTTCGGAGATATCAGTTATTTTGCACCCTAATCTGGGAGAATTATACTTGATTTCATGACAATTGTACTTCATTTCGGCAATTATGTATTTAATTTAGCGTGAAATTGGCATTTTTGCATGTTGTCCGAGATATCAATTTTTTTGTACCCCAATTTGGTAGAATTGTACTTGATTTCATGACATTTGTACTTCTTTTTGGCAATAATGTACTTGTTTAGCGTGGAAGTTAGCAAATGGATGTTGTCCAAGATATAGTACTTTCGTACCTTAATCTGAAAGATTTATATTTGATTTCACGACATTTGTATTTCATTTCGGCCATTATGTACTCCATTTCTTAATATTTTTACTAATATTGTTGAATTAAATTTTTTTCCATGATTTGCTTTTTAAGTCTCAGTAATTAATAACCAAACTCTAAAAATGTGTGTAATATTTATTATATGAATAAAATAATATTAAAGTTTTAAAGTATTAACCACTAATGTTCAACGAATGAATGTTATCAATCGCAGTAATATAAAGAATACTTATGCTTTCAAAGATATAAACAAATGAGCATTTGACAATAATATTCACCCTATAACCTGTACAAATACGTACTTCATCTGATCCGATAATCTCAAAATATTATATTTGACTATCACTACAATTATTGGAGACTAATTATTCAATTGCAATAAGTGTACTTCAACATAACACTATTTATACTTTGTTTGTTCTACGTTTGTACTATATTTTCATCATATTGTACTCAAATTCACTATCCGGTTTCAATTGAATTGAAGTGTACTTTAACATAACACCATTTATACTTTGTTTGTTCTATATTTGTACTTTATCTTCATCATATTGTACTCAAATTCACTGCCCGATTTCAATTTAATTGAGGTGTACTTCAACATAACACCATTTATACTTTGTTTGTTCCATATTTGTACTTCATTTCTATCATATTATACTCAAATTCACTGTTCAATTTCAATTTAGTTGAAGTGTACTTCAACATAACACCATTTATATTTTGTTTGTTCTACGTTTGTACTTCATTTACATCATATTGTACTCAAATTCACTGTCCAACTTCAATTTAATTGAAGTGTACTTCAACATAACATCATTTATACTTTGTTTGTACTTCATTTCCATCATATTATACTCAAATTCACTGTCCGGTTTCAATTTAATTGAACTGTACTTTAACATAACAATATTTATACTTTATTTGTTCTACGTTTGTACTTCATCTTCCTCATATTATACTCAAATTCACTGCTCGATTTCAATTTAATTGAACTGTATTTCAATATAACACAATTTATACTGTATTTGTTCTATATTTATACTTCATTTCCATCATATTGTACTTAAACTCACTACCTAATTTCAATTTAATTGAAGTGTACTTCAACATAACACCATTTATACTTTATTTTTTCTATATTTGTACTTCATTTCCATCATATTGTACTCAAATTCACTGCTCGATTTCAATTGAATTGAAGTGTACTTCAACATAACACAATTTTTACTTTGTTCGTTCTACATTTGTATTTCATTTCCCTCATATTGTATTGAAATCAAAATATTATAAATGCTTGATGGAAAATTATACTTACATACAAAATAATATTATAAACAAAGTATGTTTCAATTTACATATGTATGTACATACAAAGTATGATTCAAACCCTACAGGCTTAAATATTTTGTACTACAATTGCTTCTAAAATGTACTATAGATACACAGGTTACATACTACATTTTCAGTTAATGTATACTACATGCCTGAATATTTTTGTACTACAGATGCTTCTAAAATGTACTGCATATATGCAAATATTAAATTATAATTTAATTTAATCTACAGGCTTGAATGTTTTGTACTACAGATTCTTCTAAAATGTACTGCAGTTACATAGATTATATGCTACACTTTTGCCTGATGTGTACTGCAAGTATAAATGTTCATACTATATTTGCTTCTAAAATATACTGCAGTTACACAGATTATATACTACACTTTCATTTAATGTATACTGCAGGCTTAAATATTTTGTACTACAGTTGCTTCTAAACTATACTACAGATACACAGATTATATACTATATTTTCAGTAATGTATACTGCACGCTTGAATATTTTTGTACTACAGATGCTTATAAAATGTACTGCATATACACAGATTATATACTATAATTTCATTTAATCTATAGGCTTGAATGTTTTGTACTACATTTTCGCAACTTCCTCTCCCGGTGTCCAAATCACTTGCCGCTTGAACCGTTGGATAGCTCTCGGCTTATACATTAACTCCACAAAGTTCCAGCTCTGTTCGATTCTCCATGGAACAGTAATTCCCTCGCAATAAGCTGGAATTACAGCATTGCCACTACACTGCCGCATTCTAAAGATCTTCGCCGTTTCCTATCCAAACGGAACCGTCTACTGGTGAAACTTGGTGGGAACGTTGCCAACACCTCAAGGAACACCCCACTGAAACAGGTTCACAAAATTCCTTTTCCAAGCCACTCTACTCAATGCATCTTTGCACTACCTGCGTGCAGTAAGACCGCTCCAGGTCGCCCTCAATGTTCGGTGCCCAAACGGACACGGAATGACTTCAAACTTGGTGGGAAGCATCCTCATAACTTAAGGAATATGCCATTGAAATAGTTTTTCAAACCACACCTCGTAAGAGTCTCTGCTCATGGGTTTTTTTCGCCTTACCGAGTGAGCCAACAACGCCTTGTCGCTCCTAATGCCCCTTGAAGTCAAGGTTGCCATTCTTCTCTAATGAGCGACCCATGACATTCTCCCCCACTTGATCCGTTGACATCCTCGTCAACATATACATAAGGACTCGAAGTGTATGCGGTGCCCCAACTCAACTCTGATCTCTTTTTGCACCGGATGAATTTAGCTCCTCTTTACACAGATTATATACTATACTTTCATTTAATGTATACTACAGGCTTAAATATTTTGTACTACAGTTGCTTCTAAAATGTACTACAAATACACAAATTATATACTACATTTTCAGTTAACGTATACTGCATGCTTGAATGCTTTTGTACTATAGATGCTTCTAAAATGTACTGCATGCACACAAATTATATACTATAATTTCATTTAATCTGCAGCTTTGAATATTTTGTACTACAAATACTTTTAAAATGTACTGTAGTTACATAGATTATATACTACACTTTTGCTTAATGTGTACTGCAAGCTTGAATATTTATACTACATTTGCTTCGAAAATATACTACAGTTATACAAATTATATACTACACTTTTGCTTAATGTGTACTGCAAGCTTAGATGTTTTGTACCACAAATAGTATACTACCACTTTCAGATAATTTCATCGTATAATTTCAAGTAAAAAGAAGTATAAACCTCAAAAAAGTGAAGTACAACTTTTATGCCTTTTAAGTACAAATCAAAAACTTCCCATCTCACAAATAAAATTATATATATCAATTGGGTTCAAGTGTTTAACAACTAAATAGGAAATAAAAACCCTAAACATGAGAAAATAGACAAGAAATAAGTATAACACTGAAAAATCACAGACATTTAAAACTGTAAATGCAGAAAACATACATTTGTTTCTTTTTATCACTTCTTTTTGTATTTCGCTTCTTGTTGCCATTGTTTCTCCTTCCATTGTCACAAAAAAAATGGCAAAAATTTTGGTGTCTTTTTTTTTTTTCTTTCTCGCATCAATGGCAGAGGAACGATTTCGCGCCCTTTTGTTTGGCCGCTTGGAGAAGTCGTCGATTTTAGAAAAAAAATAAATGAAAGCATTCTTCTTGAAGAGAAAAACGCATTTCTCAGGTATTTTTATTGTTTTCTCTAACTACAAGGATATATGTGTCTTTCTAAAAGATATGGGGAGTGATTTCTAAGTTTTGTGGAAAAGTAGGGAGTTTAGTGTGTAAAAATCCAAATGGGGACTGATCACTAAAATGAAAGTAGGATTAGGGATTTTTTTCTAATTAACCGGCTTTTAGACTACATGTTACATATAACACGTAAATGCAAAAACTCCATTTATAATTGTAGATAATTGTCCAACTACTAGTTAAATGAAGGAGTTTGGGTGGATACAAAATTAATTTTCTCTGGTCTTGTTTAGAATTTGAGTAATGAAAATTATAAAATTAACTTCTAATTAATACTAAGAAAAATACAATATTAATGACAAAAAAAAGTGACTAAAAATTGTAGATAATAGCATATATGAAATGAGAATAGTTTTCATTTTGCAATTAATGATATCTTTTAACTAACAATAATATTAAGAGACAAGAATTGATGTTTTAAGTTGTTATAATTAACAATTAGTGGTACATCTATAGGAACAATCAAACGGCAAGAAAAGATGTCATTTTAATTTGTGAGAAAAATTTCAAAATCATTAAATTGTCATCATAATGTGTTGGTCAATTATGACAATCTTAATATTATTCTTGTCACAATTAAATTTGTAAAGATTATTTGAATGATAAAATTATAAAAAAATTTATCACTTAATATACATAATTAATAACAATATTTACATTGTCGACTATATTTTTTGTCTTATTTTCCTTTTTCTCGTAGTATAAATGTTCGAACACTTAAAACTTTGTCAAAGTAATTGCTTTAGTAACGAAATTAAAAGTTGATTATTAGTATTGATCAAATTCACCACAATCTTTTGCATGCCAATTTACAAATAAAATAATAGTGAAGAACAATATATTTTGAGCGAATATATTATTGCAAAATCTTTGGCTTTTCTCAGCACTCGTTTGGAATCAAGAAAAATTGTTATTATCATTTCTCACTAAACTCAAATTCTAAACATAACTTGGGCTTCTTTGTGGCCTTTTGGGGTCTCCAAAGAGGATCTTAGTATATACATTGCGAAATATACAACTTCTAACTAATTTCAAAATCAAGTATTCAATCGCTGTTATTAACCAATCACAATTGGGAAAAAAAAAAGTTTCTTATTATATAGCTTAACCGCAAAAGAAGTGAACTAATATATTAGTTGAGTGACCTATGGTTCACCAGCATAAATTTACCACATAATGTGAGATGTTAAGAGTTCAAATTCTAATGATATTCTAATGTATGTGCATGTGTCATAGATTAAAAAAAAATGAGAAACTAATATATTAAAATTTGATTGTCATATAGACTATATATGCAGGTTTTTACCACATATATAACCTTACAAAATCAGGAAATATTGTTTTTGATGAAAAGTGAAAATCTATATAGAAGTCATTTTCGATGAAAAGAAGGGAAACTCTCTTCTCAAACATCAATAGATAAGAAGTTTCGACTTAGGGTCATCGAATCAAACTCGATTTGCAGACATGTGATTCATCTTTTAAATTTTTTTCTCGTTGTTATTTAAGGTGTCTGAAAAAATTTATTAAATATTTTTATAGTTTATTTTAAAATATTTTAAAATATTATAAAATGTCGCATATGTCTATTTTAAAATAAGTTCTTGATGAAATAAGATCATGATGTTTATAAGATATTAATAAAGATGGTTTTTTTAATTTATATGATGAAATTCAAAGGAATTTGTGAAGATTTAAAAATAAAATTAGTCTTTTTATGTTTTGTCTTTTTTTTTTTTTGAAGTAGCTTATAAAATTCTAAATATGTTCTACCATTGGAGTTTATAAGTTCATCTCCCAAAGTTGTTACAAACACTAATTTTAGATATTTTATAAATTTTGAAACATATATAGTTACTTTTAATAGTTTATAACCTCAGCTAGATATAATAGGGTTGTTCTAGGATATGTACTTGTACAGTTTGCTATGGTAATGGCAAGGAACCAGAATTAACCCAGTCTGTTCAACAAGCTCTGCTGAAATCTATTTCAAAACTTAGTTTTTACTTAAACTCGAAGTCGATAACTATTATTATTTTACTATTTTTTATCCATGTATCACAATTATTGTCCGTCCACAAAATGTGTTAAAACATAAGGCGCATCAATTGACTGAGGTAAAACATTGTTTCGATGCTGGCCGTAGGACAGTACTAAACTAAGACAAATTTTGAATATTAGATATATATGTCCTCAAATAATAGAGGTCAAGGTGGATCAATAAAATAATATGGATGAATTTTATTGTCATGAGGAAAATAGTTCGGATCACATGTTAAGGTCTTTAAATGATTGCTCACTAATAAAGAAGGTAGGGGATGATGTCATTTTTGGTGAAGTGGGCTTCTTGGTCTCGACCAGAAGTTTTAAATCGACCAAAAAGATAGGAAATTAGGTGATACGGGTCGAATCCTGTAGCTAATGAACAAATGTTAGGCTAGCCGAGAGGGCCCTCTGTTAAGACCTCCGATACTTAAATCAATTTTTTACCTGAAGATAATTTGATAGAGTAACGGCTTAAAAAGTGTTTTAAAGCGTACCTTTGTTTATATAAGAGGGGACATTTATAGTGTTTGGCGTGAGTGACAAGACGAGTTTTGCCCTGACATAAGTCAGCACATCTTCCTTGAGTAGGGGTAACTTAGGTCTTTTCGACCTAATCCAGAGCCTTGCTTGTGACCAGCTGGCTGGAGACAGAGCCCTTATTGTCATTAATGAGGAGGTGATCCACCATCAAAGCCATTTAATGTGAACAGGAGGGTGATTTTGGTGCATTTAATGTGGATGCGATAGGTGCTAGACTCCACCATTAATGTGTTAAGGCTAGGCAATCACTTCTTCAATTGTATGCTTTTGACCTTGTGAGATCGACTTCATTTCGAGTTTTCAGAGTCAGTCCAGAAACATATCATTGTCATGGGCTAACCTGCTTGGGCCTAGAAATGCCTAGGCCCAAAGCTCAACTCATTGGGCTTGATACTGGGATTTAGTATTTTATTGGGCTTGTGGGCTTACCCATATCATGAGTCCTCCCACTCCGTGGTCTGACCATGTAGAGGTCGAAGTAAGGAGTAGCGCATAACATCAGTATGCTGTCAACAAAAATAATTGTTTTGTATCTCAACCAGGGTGGTAAAGGTGGCAAAATTTTTTGAATCTCAACTAGGGTTTTGAAGGCAGGAATTGTTTTTGGGTTGCTACTTTGAAATTCTTTCATGGGTGATCGGAAGTTATGCATCAATTAGTCGGTGTTCGATCAATTAATCAGTTTGCCTACTGGGCCCGACTATAAATAACTGTTGTTATTCGTTTATCACTTTTACTGCACTGATACTAGGTGGAGCTCAGAGAGTTTGGTCGAATCTTTTAGCTTTTCCAATTTTCTTAATTTTCTGCGTACACTTTGTGTAAGTCCTCTTCCCTTCTCGTTTTAGTTTTTGTATTCATTTATCCTGGTTTATAGCATGTCTGGGGTCGGGGAAGAGGGTAGGAATTTGAGTTCTAACTCCAAGGCTACCCGATCATTGGATGACTCGACTAGCGAGGCGAGTTCGAACGTGACATCAAGTGAGGGGTCGAGTTCTTCTAGTAGTCGACCAGATATGGGTAAGATTAAGGGGACGTTAAGGGTTGATGACAGGATTGGTCCCTCTAGTCCTATTGTCGATAAGGCTGGACCTTCTAAGACCATCGTTGAAGAGGCTGAGCTATTGGGGAAGGTTGACCAGCCTCCGAGGTCGAGGGGTAGACTTTTTACAATTGCCTACTATAGTGAAATCGTGTTGAAAATATCTTCAAATGACTTAGATCGATTAGGTCCAAATATCATATTCTGGATGAGTTTGGGCTAATTAAACCTAGGGCAGGGGATAGAATGCATACACCTCCAGAGAGATGCATAACTGTTTTTGAGGATGCTTTGAAATGCGGACTTAGGTTTCCCCTCGCTGAGCTTATAGTCAACTCCTCTCAGCATTTGTATAACCCAACTTTTGCCCATTTGTTTTTTCCTTCTATGCAGTTTTATTATTTTAATGATAATTCATGATTAGCCCCCTTCCTGGGCTAATTTTAATAGCCTGTTTCATCCCCCCGATGTTTCAAAAGTCAGGTAGTACGGAGGAGTCGTGATTTTATTATTTGACCGCTCGATCTTGTAGGAAATTTTTTTGGAACCCTATCATCTTCTCACAGCTAAAAATAAAAAAAGAGGTACTTCTATGTTCGATCCCCTAGAGGGGTCGATTTAAATATTCCAAGAGGATAGATGATGGGTAGGATCTCGATGAATACTGATGAGAATCCATAATGGAATAATGTTTTCATTCGAGACCTCATCGAGTTTGGTGAGATGGATGCCTCTGAATTTATAAGAGAGAGGAACTTAGTCCTAGTAGGATTGTTGACCGCCCCGCTGAGATTGCATGCTAACGAACGTTTAGGTAGAACTAACTTACCTAACTAATAGAGATGATGCAAAAATAATAGAGAGCATGGGAGTGGCGCGAGGCCATTATGGCTCATCGAGGGGCTGCACCACAAGCTATCGGGTTCGAGTAGGTGCCCTAAGCAAGTCCATCGCCTATCGCTCATAGCAGCTCAGCTTCTCAACAAAAAAGGAAGGTAACAGAGGTCAAGGCTCAAGGTGCTTTGAACAAAAGTGTAACTGATCCTGGTGCAGCTTCTTATGAGACGCTTCCTCTTCAGTGTTTATGCAACTTACCTATTTTCCTTTAACCTCGATTTGGGCCCAAAGTTGGGGTGCCAAATTCTTCAACAGTAATGGGGTGAGCCCGACCTCAATAAGCCCTTGGTTGTTTTGATTGCTAGTCTCTTTCAAAGAGATCAAGTGGAGATGTTCAATTATGACCAGCTTGCTGCTCTAAAGGCATTTGCCTACCATGCAAATATGGTAAAGTTTTTCGTTGAATATGCTGCTGAGTTTTTGTGAAATTAGTCTTTTCATGATTTGTTTACTTTCTTTTAGGTTGGGCAATAGAGATATAACCTCCATCAATAAAATGAACTGTGTGAGACCAACCACGAAAGGTAGGGGAAAGGTGCAAGGAGCTAGAGAAAGAACAAAATGATTTGACCAAGACTAAGGTCGAATCTTTAGAGTTGAGGGTTGCCGAGTTAACCAAGCAGCTTGAAGAAAAAGGTATTGAGCTTTTAGCTGCCGTTGAAGAGAGGAATTGGGCTAAAGAGTAGCTGAAGAAATCGATGGCGTCGATTAGGGAGGCCTCCTTATCAGGTTAGGCTCTGGGGTATGAGAGTTGTTTGCGCTATGCTAGGGGCGAGTTTTTTAAGGTGCTACTCGAGATTCGCAAGGAGGCTGTGCAACAGTTTATGCTGAGTTTAGCATTTACTAATACTAGTGTAACTTTTAGCATGGATGCCGCCAAGGAAACGTACAAAAAGACAGTGAAGCAACTTGAGTTCCTTGGTTACAAGTTCCAAGCAGAGGACAAGACTCAACTCAATGTTATGAAAAACAAGCGCCTTGAGGTCTATGGTGAGAATGCTCATACTGAAGAGGCTGCAGTCCCTTCGCATCCCAAAGTTGTCGTAGTGGAGGGAGTTTTCTTTTGCCAGCAACTTTGCTTTGGATATTAAGAACAATGATGTGAACGTGGTAGAGTTCTTTCTTATGATCGAACACCCTTTTCGAGTAGGAGGTTGAGGGTCTGTCCTTGGACGTTGGCTTTGATGCAACTGTTGAGCTCGACAAACCTGTTGATGGGATTGTTGTGGAGACTGCTGCTCGAGGGAGCCGAGGAGAGGGCGCTAGTTCCAACTAGGGAGCTTTTGCTTAGTAATCTTCTTATTTTGGAACGATGTAAAGCCTTGATGAACATTTGAAAAATGTATCTTTTTTGTCAAATGTGATATGATTTATGTTAGTTCTAATGCTTTTAGTCTATGTCGCATTAGTTTTGCAATTTATGCCCATCATGTTGATCTAGCTTGGCTAGGAGATCAATTTAGATGTAGAATAACTAACCTAGTTGGTCGATTTTCATTATTGAGTTAATTGTTTAATAACTAATCGAAAATCAATTTGATCATATGTTACTACGGGGTTGCTCTGATCTTTTATTTTTCAAAAAAAGATCAATCTGGTAATCTACAAGGTCGATTTAATTAATGATGGATTCAAATCAATTTGATCATACTACTGCATGGTCGATTTGATCTTTAATTAATAACTAATCCATACGAAGCTAATCATACGATTGCGAGGTCCATTTGATCATTCATTAATAATTGATTCAAAACGAATTTGATCTTGTGACTGTGGGGTAGACTTGATTATTCTCTAATAATTGATTTAAAATAGATTTGATCTTGCGACTACGGGTTCGACTTGGTCATTCTTCAATAATTGACTCAAAACGAATTTGATCTTGCGACTATGAGGTCGACTTGATCATTCTCTAATAATTGATTCAAAACAGATTTGATATTGCGACTATGGGGTTGACTTGATCATTCTTTAAGAAAGCGTATTCCTTTCATACAATCAGATTTGAATTTACACATAAAACTTCTTCAAGTTGGTTGCATTCCATAGTCTAGGGAGCTAATTTCTATTCATGTCGGCTAGTCGATAAGAGTTGTGTTTTGCTACTTTCACCACCAAGTAGGAACCTTCCCATTTTGGGTCGAGTTTCTCGACGTTCTTTAAGGCTTCAATCTTCTTGAGGACCAGATCACCAATTTTGAAACATCTTGGCCTAGCACCTTTGTCATAGTGTTTGGCCATGATTGACCAGTACCTTTGCATTTTTGTGAAGGTTTGTTGACAGAGCTTGTCGATTGTCTCATGGTCGAATTGTCTTTCTACTTTATTTTTTATCAGGTTATAATGTATAACACAAGCTGTATGTTGGATTAACTCTGGTGGGACAACTGCTTCAGAGCTATAGACCACGTTGTATGGGCTTTGTCCCATGGCTATTCTTGGGGTGGTCCAATAGGCCCAAAAGACACTCGAGAGGTCATACGTCTAGTTACCTTTAGAATCTTTTAGTCGAGTTTTGATATGATCCATGATTGTTCTATTGGTGACCTCTGTTTGACCATTTGCTTGCGGATTTCCCACCAAAGTCAAATGTTGTATGATTTGGGGGCCTTCGCACTAACCCCTTTTCCTCTTGCTTTGAAATTGGGTGCTTTTATCAGATATGAGCACTTTGGGCATACTAAAATGATAGATGATGTTTTTTCATAAGAAACTCCTTATCTCAGCATTTATTATCTTCAGTATGGCCTCTGCCTCAACTCACTTAGTGAAATATTCCACTGCTACTAGCATGTATTTTCTTTGACCTGTGGCTTTTGGGAAAGATCCCACTATATTAACCCTTTACTAGTCGAAAGGCCAAGTGATCTGTACCGGGATGAGGGTTGCAGCTGGTTGATAGGAGATATTAGCATGTACTTGGTAGGATGGGCACTTGCATGCAAAGTCGCCCGCGTCCTTGAGTAGTATTAGCCAAAAGTAGCCATGACTAATGACCTTGTGGGCTAATGAGTGTCCCTCGAATGGTTTTCACAAACACCTGCGTGGATATCTTGTAGGACCTCTTGTCCTTGTTTTAATGCCAAAAATTTTAATTGGCAGGGGGGGGCAAGAGATGGATCTTTTATACAACTGATCAAACTCATCTAGAGCAAATTTTGCTACCTGTCCCCTTAACCTCCAGGCCTCTGCTTTGTCCGATGGTAATTTGCATCTCTAAAGTAGGATTTTATCTCATCGATCCAACTGGGCCTTATTTGTCCGATGGTTAAGATCTGACTTTAGCAGAGGTCATCTATGGTGGGTTATCTGAGACCAAAAGAGTTATTGTTCTTTCCTTTGTGCCTTTTGTTGAGCCGAAAAATTTGAAGAGTGCATCTGCTCTTTCATTTTCCAACATGGGTATGTGGTTGAGTGTAAATTTTTTGAATTGTTGTTCCAGTTTTTTGACCTTTGCTAGGTATGTGTTCATGGGTGTTTCTCTTACCTCAAAATTTCCTCCAAATTGCTCTGCAACTAGCCGTGAGTCTATAACAACTACTAGATACTCAACCCCTTATTAAAGGTCATCTTCATACCTACGATGAGAGCTTCATACTCGGCCTCATTGTTTGTGACTAGGTAGTTGAGTTTGATTGCGAAATCATATTCCTCAACTTGAGGAGAATGCAAGGAAATTCCTTGTCTCCCTTCCCTGCTTATAGCTGATCTGTTGACATGCAAGGACCAGACCTGTTGCTCTGGTTCAACTATTGCTGGGAGGTTGATGCGCTCTGTTGCGAAATCAACTAATACTTGTGTTTTTATAGCTGTACAGGGTTGAAAGTTTATGTGTCAAATCCTCCTAACTTAATGGCCCACTTTGCCAATCTTCTCAACGTGTCAGCTTAGAGAGCACTTATATTAATGGCTGATTGATCAGAACAGTGATAGCATGTGACAAAAAATAAGGTCTTAGCTTTCTTACTACTGTGATCAAAGAGAGAGCAAATTTTTTTATTCCAAATAGTTGTGCTTGGGGCCTTGTAGGACTTTGATGACATAATATATTGGCCTATGCAAGCCTTATTGAATAGATACCAACATTGAACTGACAGCTACCGCAGATACTATCAAATACGAGTTTAATACTTCTCTGATCACAGGTTTTGCAAGCAACAAAGGTGTGGTCAGATACTGTTTGAGCTCGACCAGAGCCTAGTTGCATTCTTTTGTCCACTGAAACTTCATCGCATTTATGAGGATCTTAAAGAACGGTAGACTTTTATCTGCTAATCGAGCAATGAATCAGCCTAAAGTAATTATTCTTCCTACTAATCTTTGAACATCTCTTACTGTATTTGGTGGTGGGATATCTTGAATTGCTTAGATCTTTTGGGGATTAGCCTCGATGCCTCTCTGACTAACCATGTAGTTTAAGAACTTCCCACCTCTCACTCTAAATGTGCATTTGTTAGGATTAAGCTTTATGTCGAACGCCCTTAATGTTGAAAATGTGTGGTCGAGGTCAAATTAGTAGTCTGATTCATTTTCTATTTTAATAATCATATCATCCACATAGACCTCCATGGATCGACCAATTTCATTCTTGAACATGAAGTTGACCAGCTTTTGGTAAGTTACTCCAGCATTTTTCAACCTAAATGGCATGATGAGAAAATAATATACACCATTTGGGACCCCAAAAACAGTTTTGTCCCTATCTTTAGGAGCCATGAAAATTTGGTAGTATCCTTGAAAAGCATCTATCATACTCAAGAGGTCACAACCTGCTGTTGAATTAACTAATAGATATATTTAAGACAGTGGGTAAAGATCTTTAGAGCATGCTTTATTAATATTAGGAAAATCATTACACATTATCCACTTGTCCTCATTTTTAAGGACAAGGACTACGTTACAAAGCCAATTAGGGTATTGTATCTCTACAATGTAGCTTGTCTCTAAAGGTACCTCTTCATCGATGATCTAGCACTTCTCGGTGTTGAATGTCATGATTTTTTGTCTAACTAGCTTGACATATGGGTTGACATTGAGATGGTGGACGATGACTTAGGGGTTGATTCCTTGGAGGTCGATTGCTTTCTATGTGAAAACATCGATATTTTTTCTAAGAAAATCGGCCAACATGCACTCCATATATGTCCCAAGCTAGTCCTTATCCTTGTAGTCTTATCTGGATTCCCAGGTTCGAGTTCAATTATTTTGAATTCTTCGACTGGCTCGACTCTTATGTCTTCCATCTTTCTCTTTTTGCTTGCCTGTCCCTCCTTAGGTTTCATTACTGGGATATCCCCCGAAGGTTTCAGTTGTGGTTGGGTTTTTTGTTCATTACCTCGATCAAAAATGGTGTAGCAACGCCATGTTTCCTTCACATTACACAACAACTCTCATGTACTGACTGCTGTCAAGAATTTGATCTTTATATGATAGGTCGATACTATAGCTCTGAAATCATTAAGTAATGGTCACCCAATTATGGCATTGTAGGTGAAGGGTACGTTAACAACCAAGTAGCTGATCATGAGGGTACGCCTCCTTGGTGCTTTTCCAAAAGATATAGATAAATCTATGGACTCGACTGGCATGATTTCTGACCCACCAAACCCAACCAGCAGGATGCAGATTGACTCAAACTTCAACTTTTCCAACTTTATTCTTTCTAATGTTGACAAGAAAATTATGTTTGTAGAGCTTCCATTGTCGGTTAAAATCTCTTTTACTTTAAAATTTGCTATTTCAATAGTTACTACCAGAGGGCAATCCAATTTGCACTCCCCGCTCCTTGACCTCCCAAGTGACAGGGAAAAGAGATAGGGTTTACATTAGTGGAAAGCTGATAGATTGTCTTGGTTGGCATTAACTTAATTGATTCAAGCTGCCTCTGTGCTCACCTCCTTGCTGATTTAGAGTCCCCCAATTGATTCTCCTATAATAGTGCCAATAACACCTCTCAAGGGGGGCGTTCTTCTTTAACGTTTTTCTTTCCCCTTTATCCTCTCTTCTTGGGTTGATTGATTGTTCTCTAGGGGAGTTTGGTCGGGCTGAGCCATTGCTTGTTGGGCTTTCTCATCAACATACTTTTTCAAGTGACCTTGTCAGATGAGCTGCTCAATCTCATCCTGAATGTTAAAATAATCCTACGTGTCAAGGCCCTTTTGCCTTTGAAAATGACAATACTTCTTAGAGTTTTACATGGCCTGAGTCTCATTGAGTTTCCTTGGTCTTTTGAGAAGATTATCATTCTGAATTACGAACAAGACCTCTTTTCTGAGAGTGTTGAGTGGGGCATAATTGTGAAACCTCTTAATCGGAGACTGGTGACCGTCTTTCTGGTGACTGCCATCTCTCTCCTTGCCTTTCTTCTTATCACTTTCTCCATTACCATATTTCATCTTATTCATATCCTCTTGGGTCATGTACCTTTCAGCGAGGTCAAGAAGTTCTTCCATCGTTTACGGCCTCTCCCTGACTAAAGCATTGACACATTTTTTATGTTTTAATCCAAGGAATAAGACTTCGATCAAAAATTCGATTTGGGGTTGTGAAACTTCAGCACCTCAGTGTTGAACTTGGAAAAGAAATCCCGAAGAGATTCACCTTCATTTTGCTTGACTGTGTGGAGGTGAGTATGAAGTAGCTTTGTTTCTTTCTGCTGGCAAATTGATGGAGGAATTTATCGTAGAGCTAGTCATAAGAAAAAATGGATGTAAGTTCTAACCTGACAAACCATTCAAGCATCACTCCATGAAAAGTGGTGACCACTATTTTGGCATAAATATGGTCATTGTGGCCATGTAGTTGCATTATGTGCTTAAACTGAAGCAAGTGCTCATTGGGGTCATTTGACCCCTCATATCTGGGCAATCCAGTTGGAATTATTACATTGATCGCCATGTGCAGCTCAATTATTTCTTGGATGATTGGGAATTCCCTTTCTCCTTGAAGTCTGGGGGCATTGTTGAGCTGAATTCTTTCAACATTTCTTCTTGAAATCTCTTCCAATCATCTGTTCAGCTGTTGGACTTGGTGTGATACTTTCTCCCATTCATCTCAATCTGCTCTAGATAAATCTTTACTAGGTTGATATCTCTTGTGCTCGACCCTCTCGCGTTGCTAGGCTCAATTGGGTCAAGCGATGTGCTCCACTGAATCCACTACCTCTTATCGGGGTTGATGTCGAGTTTCATAATGCAGGAAACGATTAGGGCTTAAATCTCGTTTGCTAGGGTTGTGACGAGTTTCATTCATTTCTTTGTCCTCATGTGGTAGTCTCTTTTCTTGGTGGGAAGGGTGTGGTGTGGCACTAGCTGCGGCTACTGGTTGGTTGTTTTGCCTTTGTAAGGCGGTATATAATTGTGCGGAGAGCTGAGTGGATATCTGATCATTGATTATTTGCATGAGTTGAGAGGTAGTTAAATTGACCACCTGTTCTGGTTGAGAGTTTGGGCCCTTAGCTTGCTGATCCGGCTGAGGTTGTGGTGGTGGTGGGATAGTGGCGGTGATATGAGGTCACTCTGCCTTTTGGATGTGGTTCACCTAGTGTTCACCATTTTGCAGCTGTAGATTCCACATCACACAGATGACACCAGATGATGATGCGAATTTTGGTGAAGTGGGCTTCTTGGTCTCGACCAAAAGTTCTAAGTCGACTAGAAAGATAGGAAATTGGGTGATGCGGGTCGAATCTTGCAGCAAATGAACAAACGTTAGGCTAGCTGAGTGGGTCCTCGACTAAGATCCTCCAATGCTTAAGTCAATTTTTGACCTAGAGATAATTTGGCAAAGTAACAGCTTAAGAAGTGTTTTAAAGCGTACCTTTGTCTATGGAAGAAGGAATATTTATAGTGTTTGGCATGGAATGAAAAGACGAGTTTCGCCCTGACATAAGTCAGGCCACCTCTTCTTGATTAGGGGTAACTTCGGTCTTTTCGACCTAATCCTGAGCATTACTTATGACCGACTAGCCGGAGAGGGAGCTCTTACTATCATTAATGCGAAGGTGATGCGTCGTCAAAGCTATTTAATGCGGACAAAAGGATGGTTTGGGAGCATTTAATGCAGATGCGATGAGTGACAGATTCCATCATTAATGCATATTTAGCCAAGCAGTCACTTCTCCAATTGGATGCTTTAGACCTCTTGAGGTCGACATAAATCAACATCAGAGGTCGATTCGAGGTTTCAGAGTCAGTTTAGAAACATATCATTGTCAGGGGCTAACTTGCTTGACCTAGAAATGCCTGGGCCCAGAGCTCAACTCGTTGGGCTTGATATTTGGCTTTAGTATTGTATTGGGCTTGTGGGCTTACCTATATCAGTAGGGATTAGAAGAGATAGTGAAGTTTGTTTAGAAGCAATTGTTATGTGATAACTTTAGTAATTACTTGTAAGGCAAATATCAATGAAGTACATACTAGTTATATTTTTTTTAACTTGCATCTAAAACCCAATCGAGTCCAAATTGTCTCCTACTTTGAGGCAGAGTAGTAATAGTTTTGAAAATACTTTAGTTTTCCACTATCACATATCTGTAAGTGGGAATGGACCTACCAAAAGTTATAACATTCTTTAAGTCGTTATTCAAATATCAAAAATATTAATTTAATGGAACTTCTTCAAATAATTACTGGAAGAAACTAATTTTTAGATTTTATTTTTTAGAATACAGATCAATAATTAAGAGATATTAACTCATTAATCAAGGATTAAGGAGGAAGAGAAAAAAAATACTATTTTAGAGACTAGAGACTACGAATAAAATTTGACTTATGTTTATTTCTATGTTGTTATTATGACTATAATATTGATGTCTTTTTACGTATCATGTCAACCTATAAAAAACTATAAATATGTTTGAAATAATATTAATCTTCAATATAGCAAAAATCGAAAGCACTTATATATGTATATAAATATATATAACTCTTTAATTATATATGCATGTATATTTATATAGGACATTTGATAATCAAATAAACTTTTTATATAAAAATTGTTATTGAGCACAAGTCTCTCAAGCTACACTTATCCAACTCACAAAAGTAAATCATAAAGATAGAACAACAATGAAATTTCATTAGACATTCTAATGAGAATATATAAGAGCTTCAATATTTTTGGATCACAATTCACATCTTCCACCATTATTCCTTAAATTAAGAATTCCACGTTTCATGAATGTACATTATACATTATATTTGATATATTCTTTTACTTTTCTTTCTCTTTGCCTTGCTAAAGTCGAAAGTCGAAAATCAAAATGAGGCTTCATAAATTTTTTTATCGAAAAATATTTGTTTAGAATTTTATACGTAAATTATACATCTACAGTGACTTGTCATCCCCCCCGCCCCCGCCCCCCCCCCCCCCCAAAATTCAGATATAAAAAGTTCATTGCTTGATTTGAAATTTTAATAGCTATCAAAAATTAGATTTGGTAAATTTAATATTTGCAAATTAGTCTTTTAATTTCTTTGAAATTTAATTTGATGACCTTCGAATTTATTGACATTTTATATGAATTAAGATCAATCTTGACTCTCGCGTTTGCCTATCGCTCCTTTGCATAAACTCACAGTCTCACCAGCGTATATATCTCGGTGTGTGTATTTCGTTCCACATATGGAAATTTGGAGCAAAATGTCTTCTTTCAACTTGGGTCTGCCATTAATATTATTGTTATCGCTTCTTTGTACCTGTGAAGCAGAGCAGAAATTAAGCACTAAAGAATGCGAAAGTTTAGGGTTCACGGGTCTCGCACTCTGCTCTGATTGCCAAACCTTCGCTGAATACATCAAAGACCAAGGTATTTTTGTATTTATATTGAGTATATGGTCGTCTGCTTGTTTTTAGATCCTTTTCCTCTTACATGGTTTGGTTTATTTCTTCTTTTAGTTTCTGGGTTCCTCTGATACCATTGGGTTTCTTTGATTTATGTTTTTGTGTTCTATTATGTTGTCTCTTTTTGATGATTTACATTTTCCTTAGCTGTTTTAGTGTATACTTGTGCCAAATTAGGCGCTGCTTTTTGTAGAACCAATGGATTTTTTTATTTTTTTTAATTATTTTTTCAAGAAATTGGGATTAGATGAGATGCCTAAATAATGCCGAACAAAGTGTGTGTATTTTTTTTTAAAACAATAAGTTTTGTGTATCTTTGTGGTAAATTTCTTAGTTTGATGGCAACAATGAAGGCATGTACTTGTAAAATTTGGATCTTTTGTGTTTCTCTCCCTGGTCCTGCAGCATGCAAGTTAATCAACCAAATGGTTCAAATGCATATAAAAAGAACTTCTTTTCCTTACACTTCTAACTTTTAGATAGTTGCATTTCTTATATGCAGTATTGCAGTTTCAATAGGATTGATGAGATTGAGTGTTAGGTTGTTTCCTACGCTTATGAATGGTAACTTTGAGTTTAGAGTCATTGAGTGGACATAGTTTGTTTCACTTTGTTTTTTAGCAGTTGGTTTTTGAGCTCTAGTAGTTGAAACTTCTGTTTGAAAACTTGATTTGTGAACCCTAAAAGGTGTGACCATATGTTGCGTGAAAATTTGAGAAACTTGTTTGGATTATTTGTTTTCATATGTGTTTTTTGTTTGAGAAAAAAATAGTGGTGCTGAAAGGTTCTTCATTGCATGGCTGTAAATGAAACTCAAAAGTGGTTGTGCCATCTTATGAGAAAATTTATCTAATGACTTAATCATTTGCTTTTGAAAACATTAAAAGAAATAAAAGTAAACTTTGGGTCTAAAGACATTTCTATCTATAAGACATCTTTTGATGTAAAAACAAATTTTGAATTGATTTTTGTTTTAAGTATTGACACATCTTTTAGAGCTTAGTTTTGAATTTTTGGAAAATGTATTAAGCCCACCATATTAGATTTCTTGACAGTTGAGACGTTCTCTAAAAGATTCGAGATCTCCACACTTGTTTCTCAGAGCCCACATCTTTGGAACCCAAAGTAATGTAGGATCTATAATATTTTCTGGAAACTATTTGCTTATCTTCCAATATATTTCAAGGCATAAAGCCATGACTTGCCAATAAGACAACATTTAATTAATTGAATTACATATTTCCTGGAATTTACCTAGTTAGAGACGAAATACTTCACCTAGATAATTTCGACAGAGGACAAATATCTCTGAAGGAACCTTGTTATCCCTTTCACAAAGATAAACAACATAAACGATTGAAAAACAAGATATGTAAGAGACTATGCAATGATACTGGTTTGAGACCTCAAAGAGATCAGAGAAAAAAGAGAAAGAAACAAGGACTTCAGAATTGATAACAAGCAAAGAATCACGAGGATATAGATGGTAATGTTGAAGATTATGACGAGAACTGTGCAAAACTAGAAATATTGCTCGAATTGCGATTAGATGCATGAAGAGGTTAATAAGAGCCATCATATGCCTCTAATCAGTTAGGATTTTTCCTATATGTAGATTTGATCTCTCTTGCAATGTGATTACACTAGAGTGACTACAAATTATAAAAAAACAAGGACAAAATAATGCATGTTGACAATTTTCTTTTCCATGCTCTTCAAAAGCAATGTTATCAATGCGTTTAGATCTGTTTATATATGTTCCAGTGTTCATTAATAATAAATCAATTTCTTATGGACTGCAGAGTTGGTATCTGATTGTTTGAAGTGTTGTGCTGAGGATTCTGATGATGCCACGAGCAAGGTACGGTTATTGACAATTGGTTCATAATATTGAAAAAATAACCCTTGTGCCATCTTCCAGTGGATATATCTGTTGCAAAGAAAGTATATAGCTATTTTATCGATCAATATATTGCTTCCTTCTGAGAATCTGTATCTCACTTATTTCTGTTTCCTTTTTATTTATTAATGACAAATTTATTTCCATGGGGTTTGCAGGTTATATATTCTGGTGCAATCTTAGAGGTTTGCATGAGGAAACTGGTTTTTTATCCTGAATTAGTTGGCTTTATCGAGGAAGAGAAGGATAAATTCCCCACCGTCAGAGTTCAATATGCCTATAATTCTCCACCAAAGCTGATCATGTTGGATGATGATGGACAACACAAGGAGACCATTAGGTGAGCTTCCTATCTATGTTCAAAGTGTTTATCCCAAATTTTTGCATTGAAAATTTTCTTCATTAGATTGGTATATGATCCATTGTTAACCTAGTTATACTTCGTACTCTGCTCAACCATCATTCAACTCTGGAAGACGACCCTTGACAATTTGCTCCCGCCTCCTTGACCCCATTACTGGCATATAATAATTAAACACCAAATGGCCACGATGCACATTCTTATGAAAAAAGTTTATGCACGTTAATGTGTTGTAATGAGTATGGTAGGTTACATTTTAGATTCAGATATCAACTGAATTTGATGCCTAGGCAACTTCACATCCTGCTTATAGAATTTAAAATTAGCCAAGACCCAATGACCAAGAAACGAGTTTGGGAGGAGAACATGACCCTTAATTTTTTTTTCTCTTTTCTTTTTCCTTAGCTGCAATTTCTAGTTTAAGTAATTTATGTGTTATTATTAGCTTAATATTGAATTTTGTTGGTGCTATGCAGAATTGATAACTGGAAACGCGAACACATACTACAGTTTCTGAAGGAGAAGGTTAAACCATCATCAGAATCAGAAATCTGATACTTGATCAGCTGCTAAATTTGTTTACAATGGGTAGTCATTATCAGGCAACTTCAAATCCTGCCTTGATGTTATTTTCTTGCTTTAACAGGCACCATCTGAAAAGAACAAGAAGATAAACATTAGAAGAAAAAGACTATTTTGAAATGAAAGTTCTATGGCTGAGCTCTTTAGTTCTATTTTTATTGTGAAATGATCAGTTTCACATTCTATGGGGAAGCATGTGCCTGATGTTATTTGTATATTTTATTGTATAATGTCGCACATCAAATGGCTTGTTTACACGTTTGGTTATCAAAATCTCCCAATTTTTGGATATATAGTATGAGGAAATATAGTCCAAAATTTACCTCATTCATCACAAAATAATGAAGTTAATTTTATTGGGTACGAAGTTTTAAATGTGGATTGGAAAAATGTAAGTGATTTGTATTGTATAAAAGCTGTGATGCTCACAGTATTCCTGCTGCTCAATAAAAGGTTCCTGGTGAACTTCACAATCCCTTTCAGTATAAAATTGTCATTGATTGGTCCTTTCACTGTATTTATCGGCACTCTCAGCAGTCTCTGGACAACTATTAAAGTGGTAAAATCTATTGAGCAATAAAATCAAGACAAACCATTTATTGATTGTCCTTCCGCTTTCAGTGCTATTCAAAAGTTGCGTTGCTGCTTTGGTAATCGTACTGAATTAGCTGAAGGTCGCTGCTGAAGCTGATGACATTTCGGATTTAAATGGAGGAGATTTGCAAGCCTTGTGATTACTAGTATTTTCTATTGTGTTGAATATTAGTTTTGGTTGACAATGTTGCGTAATGCTTGTCTAATTGAAACATTTATATAATGACTTATAAATCATTCGATTTTGAAAAACATTAGAAGAAAACAAAGTAAACTATGGCTGTAAAAGCATTTTTAAAACGAATCTATAAGAAATTTTTGTTATGTAAAAACAAAATCTTGAATTGATTGTTTTGTATTAAGAATTAACACATCTTTTAGAGCTCAGTTTGGAATTGTCGGAATGTGATGTAAGCCCACCATATTAGATTGCTTGATAGTTGAGACGTTTTCTAAAAAAGCCAAAATCTTCCATTTGCACATGGCTTGTTTTCTAAAAGAATCGAAATCCCATTTCAACAAGATATTATAAGCATGTAAATCATGAATTACTTGATGAGCTTCTATATCATCAAAAAAACTTCCATCCATCAATAGACCTACCTTCTCGAAATAATCTGTGAATTATGGTATTATAGGTAGGTGTCAGTTCTGTGCATTAATCCTTTGTAAGGGATCTTGCCAATAAGACAACACTTAACTAATCGAATTACATATTTTCTGAAATTACCTAATTAGATAGAGATAAAAAATGCTTCACCTTTGAGATAATTTGGATATAGGACATATTTCTCAAGGAACGCTTTTATTCCTTTCCCAAAGATAAACAACGTAAACGATTAAAAAAATATATGAAAGAGAGCATGCAATGATTGTGGTTTGAGACCTCAAAGTGGTCCGAGGAAAACAGAGAAAGAAACAAGGACTTAGAATTAACAAGCAAAGAGTCAAGAGGATATAGAAGATTATGACAAGAGAATTGTGCGAAACTAGAAATATTGATCGAATTGCTATTAGATGCATGAAGAGGTTAATAAGAGCCATTATATGCCTCTAAAATCAATTAGGATTTTTCCTATACGTAGATTTGATCTCTCTTGCAACTTGATTCATTGTACTAAAGAGATTAAAAAATAAAAGAACAATAAAATAATTACATTTTGACAATTTTCACTTCCGCGCTCATCAAAAGCAGTGGTTATCAATGTGTTTAGATCTGTTTATATATGTTCCAATGTTCATTTATAGTAAATCAATTTCTTATGGATTGCCGAGTTGGCATCTGATTGTTTGAATTTTTGTGCTGAGGATTCTGATGATGCTACCGCTACCAGCAAGGTATGGTTATTGGCATTTGGCAATTGGTTCATATTATTGAGAGAATAACCCTAGTGATGTCTTACAGTGAGTATATCTGTTGGGAAGACAGTATATAGCGATTTTTATAGATCAATATGAATGAACCAAAACTTGAATGGTACTCTAATTCGAGTCCAACTATTACAATCCATCAAAGCAGCTTGGATTCATTGATAGTCCAAATATCGGCTGATAATATTCATTTTTCAATGTGCCCAACAGGATTTCAGCATTGAGGCAATCTGTGCATAAACCACAAATTAAGCAATAAAATTCATTGAACATATCAAGAAAAACCATGTTGATATGCTGTCTTTCTACTGCTGCCAAAATTCTCTGAACTTCATTACTCATATTCAGTTGCCCGTCTAGTTATTCAAACATGGTCAACAGGCTGAAGGGGTATCTTTCAGTTGCATGAAATAAAAAACCAATAATATTCATTTCTCATCCGACTCCAGTATATGTTATACTCACCCAACAGGATTTTAGTATTCCAGCAATCTGTCTATAGTTACTAAAGCAGCAAAATCAATTGAGAAACAAAATTCTAGCATAATTAAAAAAGCCGTGTTGGAAAGTTGTCTTGCTACTGTTAAAAATTCTCTTAACCCAGCAGCAATGCTGTAACCATAGCAATCTCCATCCCGTTCCCCTTTATTACATTAATCATCAACAGTCTCTTCTTCTGATGTGCAATGATGATCACTCCTTAGCAATTCGATCAGAATAAGTTTTAAGTAAATACTCGCTTTACACTCTTTTACGAATGTAAATACTTTCTTTACACTCTTTTACGAGATTCCTCTTTGGGACAACTTTCTTAATAATTTCCAGAAAAATTCCATCTTTACTTTCTCTTTGCAGCTGATCAAATAACATGGACCCTGTAGCAGAATTAGCTGAGAATCCCTTTTTGTACATTTCCTCCAAGAATGGCATTGCCTTGGAAAACTCATTTCTCTTTAGCAAACCTCCGATAATAACGTTGTATGTCACTCTATCAGGTGCACAACCATTTCTTTCCATTTCTATAAGCAAACATTTTGCCTCCTCCGCAAGTCCTTCTTGAAAAAGTGAACCAATCATGATGTTGTACGTTTTAATATCAGGTTTCAAACATTTGGAAGGAAGACTGTTGAAAAGATATCTTGCAATGTCAAGTTTTCCATCCTTGCATAGTCCATCAATGAGGATATTATATGTGCTAATATCAGGATTAATACCATTATCTTTCATTATGTGCAGAAATGAAAATGCCTTAGCAATCTGGTGAGTCCTGCACAAACCACCTAACAAGATATTATAAGTAAATAAATCACGAATTACTTGGTGAGCTTCCATATCATCAAAAAGCTTCCATCCATCAGCAAATTTACCTTCCCGAAATAATCCATGTACCATGGTATTATAGGTGTAAGTTGTGCGCTCTAAACCTTTGCAAGGAACTTCCATGAAAAGAGACCAAGCTTCATTCATGTTTCCCTTCTTGCAATATCCATTGATCATACTGTTATAGTTGATGACGTCAGGCTTAAGGCCACAGTCCTCCAAAGAATCAAATACTTTTCTTGCTTTATCCATTTGCCCCAACAAACAGTACCCATCTATTATTGCATTGCACGAGAAATTATTAGGACAAATGTTTCTTTGCATCATAATTCCAAAAACAACCTCTGCCTCTTTCATATTTCCTTCCTTGCAAAATGCATCCACCAATATACTAAAAGTAATCACATCTTGAGGTACTTTGTGATTTCTCATTTCATTTAATAAGTCTTTCACATCTTTCCACCTACTGACATTGCACAAACCCTGAATCATCGAATTATACGTGACAACATCGGGTGAAATGCCCTTGTTAATCATTTTGGATAAGAGCTTGACAGCATCATCAACCATTTCATCCTTACATAAACAATTAATTATCACGCTATAAGATTTAACATCGGGTATGTACCTTGTCTTTTCAAACCACCCAAGCAAATCATAGGCAGTGAGAGTGTGTCCAGCTTTGCAGAGCCCATTTATCACGGTAAGAATCATAGCATTATCAGGCTCACAAAGTTTAAGAGTCAACAAATTTTTGAATAATTTTTCTGCCTCAACGACCTTATCATCTAAAAAGAGTCCTTTCAAGATAGTGCTAAAAGTGGTGACATCTGGTTTGTAACCACGCCTGAAGAAGCAGCCCATGATAGCAAACCCAATATCTACTCGATTCAAAAGGCAGCAACAATTAATCAGGATATTCATTGTGTACTCATTTACAGGGGCGCCGTATTTGCGCATTTCGTCGAACACAGAGAGGGCAACATAGTAGTGTTTCATCTTGACAACAACAGCCAATAGTTTATTGAAGCAAAAAGCAGAAGGCTGTGGCTGCATTTTCATCATTTCACGAAACAAGAAAATAGCATCACCCGCTTCATTTATGCAGCTGAAATCTATTATGGGCATAGATGAAAAAGGCCTATCTTTGTGACTGACTTTATGAAAAGTTGAAGAGAAGAAAGAGAAATGTGGAAGAGCAAAAATGCCCAACAATGGATCTGAAAATTTTGAAGCAATTCCTCTGCGAATTAGAGCTATTGCGGAAGCTCTCATCTTTTTCAGAGATTTTGGGAAGAGAATTCTACAGTACAATAAAGAGAAAGAAGCGTCTGCTGTTGAGACATCAGGTGGAGATATCGCATGTTTCTGGCTTTTGTGGTGCAAAAATGTTGGATTGATAAGTAGTGCTTATTAAGTACTCCATTGGGACTCCAATGACACACATGCGTTGCGTGCAGCTCCCGTTCAGCCACATGTAATTCACAATTCGGTGCTTGTTTGCCATTAATCACCCACAAGTAGTGCTTGTATCCATTTGTTTTGTAACCAAAAAAGTTTCAGCCAATCAACAATAGGGTGTCAACTTTACTGTCTCGAGTGAATAGTTCGGAGGACCTGTTAAGACCTTTAAATGATCGTCTATTGATAAAGGAGGTAGGTGAGATTGTGAAAACTTGATTAGAAGTAACTGATATGTGACTTTAATAATTATTTTTAACGCAAAATCAGTAAGTACGTAGTACTTATACTTTTTTAACTTATATATAAAAAATTAATGTTGAGTTCAAATTGTATCGTACTTTGAAATAGAGAGAATAATATATTTGAAAACACATTAGTTTTTCATCATGACATAAATATGAGATGCGAATGCACCAATAAAAGTTATCAATAATATTATTTGAATCGTTATTTAAATAAAAAAAATTAAATTAATGGCATTTCTTCAAGTAATTAATGGAAGAAACTTGTCTTTGAATTTTCTTTTTTAAGTATGAATCAATGATTAAGAGGTATTACTTATTAATCAAGGATTACGTAGGAGGACAAAAGTAGTCTTTTCCAGACGAGAGACCATGTAAGAACAAGATTTAACTTATGTTTATTTACATATTGTTAATTATGACTGCAGTCTTTTCCTAGGTATGACCCCACTCTCTAGCACTCTTTTTACCTTTTGGCTTTACCATGTTTTACTTTTTAACTATTCCCTTCCATGTGTCCCCTCATGCATCGGCTTTACGCCATGTACTCACCATTTGCGTATGTAGTAGACTCTTAATTCCCGGCCCATTCCACCCCTCGATCTCATTGCCCATCTTCACCGTCGCTTCTCTACCACCCGTTTAGGCCGACATGCTTACATCTAATTTGGCCAAACATGAAGAGGAGCCGGTTTGGCTTCAGTCTTTTATTTGGGCTAGGGTTCCGTGGATTTGCACTAGAATTCATTGTAGTTTGTTGCGAATGTTGCAACATCATTTGCCTCTGGTGATGGAGAGTTTGCTAACATTCATGGGGTGCTAGTGGGAACGGGGACGGGGCAGAGGCTATTACAAGAAAATACTATTTTTTCGATGGATTTTTGATAGAATTTTTTGTGTTGTAAAAATTATTGTTGCAAATCATTTTTCATTACTTTTCTGACCAAAAAGTCTGTTAGAAATCTTTTCAACGAATTTGTGACGGATATTAGACCGTGTGAAGCAATACTATTATTGTTAATCTTCTGACGGTAAATTTCTGACCAAAAATTTTTGACAAATTTTCATCAAATTGTTGACAACCGTTTTGTATTTTCATTTGTTTATTTATTTATTTTTCAATGAAATAGAGTCATATTTTTGTCGGATATTTATTAAAATTAATATTTAATTTTAAATCATTTCATTGGCAGATCCTTGATTTTTGTTGGAAATTTATTTTTGTAATAATTTTTGTATTTTTATTTAATTACACCTATAACCTGTTGGTGCGCCTTGTAAATTAAATAACATACAACTATAATACTACAAAATTATGAATAAATGGAAACAATAATTTAAACATACAATTATGTTTATTTGTTGTGGATATTTTCAAGTGTTGGTAGACATTTCCAAAGGAGAGCAAGTACTTACAATAATAGCTTCACTTTATACTTTCATTGTTATGAAAATTGATCCTCAATATTTATTAGAATAGTCATATTGTTAAAGTTAATTTGTTTCTAAAGAAGAAGGTTAAACCATCATCATCATCATCAGAAATCTGATACTTGATCATCTGCTAAATTTGTTCACGATGGCGAGTCATCACGATGCAACTTCAAATCCTGCCTTGATGTTATTTGCTTGCTTTAATAGGCACCATTTGAGAAGAACAAGAAGATGAACATTAGAAGAAAAAGACTATTTTGAAATGAATGTTGCATGGTTGAGCTTTTACGTTCTGTTTTATTGTGCAATGATCAGTATTACATGCTATGGGGAGGCATGTGCTCGATTTAATTGTTCAGATATTTTATTGTATATAATATCGCACATCAAATCAAATGACTTGTGTACACATTTGGTGATCAAAATTAATATCCCAACTGTTGGATATATAGTATGATGAAATATACCCCAAAATATACCTAATTCATTCCAATTATGAGGTTAATTTTATTGATTATGAAGTTTTGAATGTGAATTGAAAACGTGGGCCGTCCCAAAAATAATATAAAAACTTGTTTGTCTTGATAAGAATACACAAAAAATATATTTAGGGTAGAGGGATTAGTGAATTATGCCTATGTTAAATATTGTATTGAAGATACAAACGTTGAATCAATTCAAATGATATTTCCTTATTGACTGCTCCTAGTATCAATTTTATTATAATTTTGTCTGACAACTTGTGTAGTTCAATATTTTGAACTTTGATATCATTTTATCAAATGAAGGAACATTTGTTATTTTATTTCGTAATATTCATCATCGATATGATATGGATTAGTAACAACAATAAATATATATTAATAAAGATTCATGTTTAAAAAATCACTATCATATTATCATATTATAATCATAACAAGTATCCTTGATTTCACTGTCCAGATCGATTATTTAAATAACAAAAAGATTGAAGCCAGCCAGTTTTATTCTTTACCCTGTGGGCACTTGATAGGAATGAAATGTAACTTTTTTTTTCTTTTGGTGTGTGTTTGGATAAGAAGATTCACTATTTTACTTTCAAATATTTACTTATTTTAATAAAGAAAATGAATGAAGGACACGAACTTCTTTACAAGCAAGCTAAATAAAGTAGGCGTAGAAAGCGAACTATATATTTGATAAAAAAATTTTGCCATAAAAGTATTGTTGAGCGTGCCTTGAAATTCAAGTTGGAAATAAAGAAATAGCAAGAAATGGCAAAAACAGTGAAGAAATGGCAAAAATAGTGCGGAAATGGTGCAGAAATGGGGATGCGGGCGCACCCGGTGCACAGTAGCGCCCGTTAGGCATACACCTCCGTGCTTGGGTGTAACCGACCTATGCCCAGGCATAGGTGCTATCGCCCGTCTTGGTAGATTTGCATACTATGCGTGTCCGAGCAACTGTTGCAGGCCCGGACAGAGGGCGGAGGCCCAACAGGCTATTTTTCGACCAAAACTCATATTTAATCAATTTTTTCCCCATTTCCAAAATATGACCTTATTCAAATTAGTTTTGGAATGTTTTTGAGATTTTTCTATCTAACGGAGGTTAGAACGAAAGTGTTAGGTGTTCTTGTGAGATTTGTGGTACTTGAATTTGTACTTGACACTTGATTTGAGATTTATAAATTTGTCTCTTTGTCGGGAGAAGTAGGCATATCACCAAACCATATTAAATCTTGTGCTGTTTCATTGAATTACTTTGCGCTTATTTCTTGATTATTGTTATTTTGTTTTTCTAGGTTACAACAAACTGGTATCATACCCAAATTAACCAAGATGCATGTCTGCGATGAAATACGAGGTAGAGAAATTCGATAGGAAGAATGATTTTGGACTGTGGAAGATAAAGGTGCACGCCCTCCTATGTCAACAAGGTTTGCAGAGAGCGCTAAAGAGCATAAATTTCTTACCAGAGATACCTTCATATGAGGACAATGATGAATTTATGGCAATAGCTTATGGTACTTTGGTATTGTCGCTGGCAGATAATGTGTTGAGAGATTTGAGAGAGGTCATCACAAAAAGTACACTAGTAGGATTGTGGTCAAAGCTAGAGAGTTTTTATATGATGAAGTCCCTTACAGATTGGCTATATTTGAAATAGTGATTTTACATGCAGAATGAAGAAAGGTACATCTATTACTCAAGATGTTGATTATTTCAATAAGGTGATATTAGATCTCACTAGTATAGATGTGCAAGTTGAGGATGAAGATCAACAAACATTGATTTTTTTGTGTTATGTGCCTAAATTCTTTGAGCACTTGATTACTACTTTATTATATGAGAGAGATACAATATCAATGAAGGATGTGAATGCCTTATTGATTTCAAATGAATTGAGAAAGCATGTCCTAGGTAGTAATGATCATGAAAATGGGAAAGGATTGGTTGTGAAGAGGAGATCGATATAAAGGGGAAAGAATAGAGGTTGATCTAAGTTCCAAGGCAAGCCTAAATCAAACGACAAATGTTATAATTGCGGAGGAAAGGGGCACTGAAAATGAAATTGCCCAAAGTGTGGAAAGGCAAAGGATTCGGGTGAATCTTTTGGTGAGAAATGGATGATGTTGCCAGAATTGTTAAGGATTAGTCTGATGGAACACTTGTTCTCATTGTTACTGAGAGTCATCTAAGTTCCGAGTAGATTTTAGATAGTGGTTGTTCTTACCACATGTGCCCATGAGATGACTGGTTCACCACTTATTGCAAATACGATGGTGATAAAGTGCTCATGGGAAACAATGCATCTTGCAAAGTTGTAGAGATTGACATAGTGAGTATAAGAATGCATGACAGAATTGTGAAGCATTGACAGATGTGCATCATGTTCCTGATTTGAAGAAAAACTTAATCTCATTGGGTATATTAGATAAGAATGGGCATGAATATAAAGCTCGAGATGGAGTTATATGGGTTTCTAAAGGTGCTATGCTAATCATGAAAGGAGATAAGAGGAATGTCCTTTACATATTATAAGGTAATACAATTGCTACTACTGCAACAATTTCTTCATCACTCAATGATACTATGAGATCGTGACATATGCAGCTTGGGCATATGAGTGAGAGGGGATTGTTAGAGTTGAACAAACGGGGTTTGCTTTGCGGAGAAAAGACTGGAGAGCTGGATTTTTGTGAGTAGTGTGTTCTTGTAAGTAGCACAGAGTGAAGTTCAGCACATTAGTTCATAAGACCAAAGGTACCTTGGATTACATTCACTCAGATTTTTTGGGGCCTTCTCAAGTTCCCTCAAAGGGTGGTGTTAGGTGTATACTGACATTCATTGATGACTTTTCACAGAGAATATCACTACAAGAAAACAAGGCATCAAAGACATAATTTTTAAGACGGAAAAAATTCCGTCTTTAATTGAACATATGAAAGACCGAATATAGACAAAAATTCAATTCTATCTTAAATTTATAAAATAAGGACCAAAAAAATAATGATTGACACAAAAAATAGACAAATTAGAGATTAAAATTACAGATGAAATATTTTCGTCATTAATTTATCTAAAATTGTTAATTTTTTAATATTTATTTTACCAATAGAAATAATCCATCTTAATTATATATTTTTGAGACAGATGAAAGATAAAACTTTTTGTCTAAATTTAATCTTCATATACATTGGAGACATCAGTACAAAAAAAAAGGGTATTAGTGATCGAAAAATCGGTCATTAACAGGTTTAGTGACCGATCGGATCGGTCACTAAAACCCTCGACACTAATGTGTCTCGGTCACTGATTAGTGACCGAAATGGCGGTCACTAATTATTTAAAAAAAATTTAAAAAAATTGTGTATGCTACTAGGCGGTCACTAATTCGGTCACTGATCAGTGACTGCATATTTCGGTCACTAATTTTAATGGGTCAAAAATATTTCTCTTCAACTTTGCTTCCTCCTGGATTCGAACTCAAGACCTTTGCTATGCTCAAATGAGTAACTGACCACTACACCACATACATTTTCATATATTTGGCTCAACAATATAATATATATAATATTTACAAATTAAAAAGTAATTATAATATTCTTATGTATAAGTTACTATTATTTTTCATTTTAAAATTTAACAAAAATAGCAATTATTCATTTAATATTTGTGTAATATTTATTCAACATAATAACGCACTGTATTTTTTATTTATAACTATTACCTTTAAATTTTAGGTATATTTTATCATAATATATTATAAACATATTAAAAATAGTATATACATACTAATATGCATAGTGATAAATAGTTTTTTTATATATAATAAATACTAATATTTATTACTGTTTATAGTAGTAAATAGTTTACACATATATATGGTATACGTATATATACTTATACATACAAATTAATATATAATGTTATTAATTATATTATAAATATTTATTTATAACTATTACTTTTAAATTTTAGGTATATTTTATCATAATATATTATAAACATATTAAAAATAGTATATACATACTAATATGTATAGTAATAAATAGTTTTTTTTTCTTTTTTGTATAATAAATAGTTTTTAATAAATACTAATATTTATTACTATTTATAGTAATACATAGATTACACATATATATGATAATACGTATATATGCTTATACATACGAATTAATATATAATATTATTAATTATATTATAAGTATTTATTTCCTCATAATACATGTATATATATATATTATTGATGTGTATATATTAATTAATTCTCATTTTTTTTCTTTGTATAAGAATATCATTCTTGTTTATTTCTTTGTGCATCTATATATATTAATAAATTAATGTTCAATTATATGGAAATATTTAGTGGTTATATATTTGTATATGTACGTATTTTTTATATATACATATATTATTATCAAATATATATATGTTAATAGCAAACACAATATTTTATTATTTATATAAGTGTTACATAAATTTTATTCTTTCATATTACAAGAATATGCAAAAAATAAAATTTTATATTTGTGACCGTTTATTAATTGAAAAACGTGGTGATCATTAGTGACCGAACTCTTAATTCGGTCACTAATTAGTGACAGAATTAGTGACTGCTTTGTGTGGTCACTAATATTAGTGACTGAAAGTTTTGTGTGGTCACTAATATTAGTGATCGAAAAAAGAGTTCGGTCACTAATTAGTGACTGAAAAAAGAGTTCGGTCACTAATTAGTGACCGATTTAGTGACTGCTTTTTTTGGGTCACTAATTCGATCACTGATCAGTCACTAATCCGTCACTAATTTTTTTAAAATATTATATTTAAATTAATTACTAATCGGTCATTAATCAATCACTAATTAGTGACTGATCAATCGGTCACTAAAATTCGGTCACTAAAGCTCATTTTTTTGGTAGTGCATTACATCTATAAATTTTTATTTTTATAAACTTTTGTTCCAATATTTTCTTTCAAGTTTTGTTCCCTTCAAAATTTTGTTCGACAATAATTTTGTTTTTTCTTTAAATTTTTGTAATTATAACTTTAATAAATTAATTAATCATCATATATGTAAAATAATATTGTAATTTAACTTTTGAGAAAATATTATATATTGTGCCCTTCTCTCTCTCCTCTTCGGCAACAAATCCAATCTGGCTATTGCCAAATCCATGTAGCAGCTATCACCATAGAAATATCTTAAAGAAATTCTCCCTTAATTTTTTCAACATATTTGAAGCAATGAAGGGGGCTGGATGGAATTGAACAATAATGCGTTGGGATTCTTCAATAATCCAGCGCTAATGGAAGCATTCGTTGACATACTGGTTTACGTAGTGCTGATTTGGTTGGGGGTGATGATCGATTTGTTGATCGGGTGGTCTTGGAAGCCGAGGTGGACCAGCTTGGTTTCTCTCGGGTTTCGATCTAAGCTACAGTTTATTTGGACCGTTCCGCCGGTGCTCGGGGCGTGGAGATTCTGGCTTGCATTCACGGCGCTTTCGGCCTTTTCACTTTGTTGTGGGCCTTGGTTTCAATCTCATGGCAAGAGTTGCAAGTTGGAGAAGTCATCCTCGTAGGAGTTGCTGGATGCGGATTCAAGTTCGTGCTGGTGCCAGTGGTCAAGAGCCAACTTCAGTTGATGATGCTAGCTGTGGTGATATCAAGCATGCTTTTTATTCTTGCGTTTCTCTTTTTTTTTCCTTTTTATATTTTAATTAAACGATTCTTGTATACAAATGTCTGCAAATTATTATGTTTATCTTTGAAGAATGTGATATGTGTTTCTTTATATGTAATTATTTTGATTTGTAAGAGAATGTAGTAGGAGCGTACAATATGCTAATGCGGAGTAAAATGCAAATGATTGCGTATTGCTGATAGTTTTTATAACGAGATAGAAGGCAATGGTGTAATTTCTCTTTTCCTAATTTTGGATAGAGAAAACCCTCAGGATAAGCTAATTGCTTCATTATAGGATTTCAGAATGCTTGATTTTCACTTCAGCAAGAAACAAATTAATTGGGTATCATCAACATAACATTAATTTTGTGTTAATTTTCTGTTGAGACTTATCATGCAACACAAGAAAGGGGAGCAATATCCCAACTAAAGATCACTCAATTTGTGAAAGTCCCCATATTTCATTTCACACAATGAAACACTGAACCCAAAATAGGCCAAGAAAAGAGCTGCAGATACAAATGAACTCAACTCACAAACAAATGGAAACAAAGAAGTAATACAAATAACCAAAACGATTCATGCTAGCACACAACACAAAGCGGAATCAAATTAATTTCTCCATATAATACTGAAAAGCCAAAAAAATAAAAATAAAAATAAAGAATAACTTGTGGGGATCTATTTACTGACATCTCAATCAGTCAGCTTACTCTTCAAAGTGTCTTTCTTATTACTGTCTTCCACTAAACTTATCTATGATTTCTGTGGTTTCAAAGCCTCTTCAATTACCCTTTTCTCATAAATGGGATGCGCTCACAATGACATATATTGCCTTAGAGTTCACTATTTTGCCATTTATTTTCTCATTCTCATGATTTCTACCTCATTTGAGTTGGGATTGTTCATTGCTAAAGGTAAGTACAATCAGTGGCCATAATCAAGTTTCTCACTTCTTTATATACAGATTTTCAGCACAAGGTTGCAATCTTTTTTTGTCAAATATTTCATGTAGAAAACTAGCACGAACAACTGACAATTCCTAGGCAATTACGTACAAACATGTCCTTTTAACTGTTGTCTGTATTTATGTGTGATTTTTCATGGTTTTAAGGTCATTGAAAGTGAATTTTATTGTCATTGGGTAGACAATGAGTGAAGATAAGGCAATCTTGAGAGCACAAATATGCTTGCGGCCGCCGCAGTGCGATCAGCGGTGTAGTGCTTGCCGGCACTGTGAAGCCATTCAAGTGCCAACAAACTCGCATATAAGATCCCAACTTGGGAACTCCACCGGAGCCTCTGTTATCACCTACGCTAAAGGTACTGTTCAAGATTGCATGAATTCAGTTATACTTATTGCCCAAATTGATATTTCCTTCAAACTGTCATATTTGGCAAGTGTTTCCTACTGGCTTTATTACTGATTCTGCAAAACTACAGTATTCAATCTTGTGTAGTTTCTTTTGAGATACAGTTGTTCATCTCAGTTGCATTTGCTTGGACAAGCAGCCAAGGTTTCAAATGTTAGTTTTTCTTCTGGAGATTTTGCAGCTAAAACTTTGGCATGCTTTTTAATTAGATTTGCATTTATAATGAGAATTAAGGTCATGTTAAGTGTTGTTTAGTTCCAAGAATCACATCTTTTCCCATGGTGAAATAAAGAGCTTATTCTATTAGTTTTAATGTGATTACAACCTATAGTTCTCTACAATTTGTGTATGTTCTGTTGTTGCAAAAAAATCTTAATGCTCGATGATAGGAAAATATGAGGCTTCTTGTACTGGATATTTTGTTGATGGCTATATATAATACATTAATAGATATGTTCTTACAATTTTATTGACAAGTATCTTTCTGCTAACATCCTTAGTTATCCTATCTCCAAAAAATATCTTACATCTGTTTCTAGTGATTTATCTTTATGCATATCATCGTTCTGGAGATTACTTAATTAAAGAATCTTATAAGCATCTTGTAATTCTTCTAGTGTGTTACAAGTTTAGCCATCACATCTTAATCTTTGGAGGTGTAGTCATCTGTACACAACAAAAATCTCCCTTACCAAATGATGGTGGATATGTGGTAAATGAGATCATGACCCTCCATGATGTTTCATTTAGTGATCACTTCCGAGTAAGTTCAGTTTCCTCCATTACAACAGAAGAAATTACCATGTGCAAGAAATAATTATATCTCATTCTTGCTCATGCAGGTCCAGTTCAGATACCATATTGAGAAATCCTCGTTCACCCACAATTCTTGCAAGTATGATGTTTATATTGCAGTCATGTGGCTGAGAAGCATTAAGTTTGAGCGCAGAATAACAAAGAATGTAGTTGGGAAGTTTACTCATTGGTTGGAGAAATTATTACGGTTGGTAGAAAGAGAGATTTTATTAACAAGTCAATAATGAATATGACTACTTTCAGATTTTTAGCAATTTGTACTCATCAATATGATGAAGTACATGCTTGTTGGCTTGGTTGAATCCTTTTCTTACTTTCCAATTTGCTCCCAATTCTTGGTTGGAAACTAGGCATCCCATTTATGTTTTTAGGCAGTTGTTCTCTTTGTGTTTAGCAATTTTGTTTGTCTACATTCAATGATGAATTAGTTTGAATAGATCATCTTAGCAAAACCATATGTAGTTTTATTTGTTTTTCAGTTTTAATAAAAACTATGGCAGGTTGGCTTTCCATTTGCAGACTATATAGTAATGTTGGATGTAGTTGAATCTAGAAAAGGAAAATCTTAACCACTACTGCCATTCTCATTGTTTGTTTAAAGTGAGAAAATTAGATTAAGTAAAATTAGTTTTGAACTTGATTAGAGCTGTGGAATCAACCCAAAAAATATCTATAAATTTGTATGAAAATAACTAGTAAATATGACGATTAGAGACAAATTATAGATAGAATTAAAGATAATTTTTAGATAGATCAAAGACGGTTCGTAAACAAATTTAGAGACAGAATTGAAGACAATTTTGAGACAAATAATGGATAGTTTGAATATCAAATTATTACTTTCAGAGACGGATTTGAGATAAATTAAAGATAAAATTTAAGACTAATTTACCAACGAAATTTTCACAAAAATGCTAACAAAATTTAAGACAATTTGGGACAGAATTAAAGACAGATACATTTTACAAATTGAAGATGATTAGTCATTATTTAAGACAAAAATTGAGACGAAAAAAAATCCATCTTAGAATTTACCAATGGATTTTTTTCATCTTGTGGATTAACCATGGTGGTATCACCAACATATTTTGAGACGAAATTTTTTGTCTCAAAGTTTAGTTTGAGACAAAAAATTGGAATATAGAGACGAATTTTTCCGTCTCTGAAGCTCTGTACTCTTGTAGTGTATGGGTGTAATGAAGCATAAGGATGACATATTTGTCAACTTCAAGTATGGAAGATCTTGATTGAGATGCAGACCGGGAACGAGGTTAAAAGCTTGAGGACTGACAATGGCTTAGAGTTTTGCAATAAGGAATTTCAGGAGTTCTGCGATAAGGAGGGGATTGTGAGGCATTGCACAGTTGTTCATTCACCACAGCAGAACGGAGTTGCAGAATGGATGCACAAGACTATTTTGGAGAGAGATAGATACATGATCTTTAATGCTGGATTGTCCAAGGACTTTTGGGCTGAAGTTGTTAATACTGCTTATTATTTGGTGAAGAGGTTACCATTGACTGCTTTGGACTGCAAGATAGCAATGGAAGTTTGGTTAGGGTCTTCTGTTGATTACTTAAATCTAAGGGTATTTGGGTGTCCAGCTTATGCTCATGTTCGTGATCGGAAACTGAGTTTAGGGCAAGGAAGTGCATGTTCCTAGGCTATCCAAATGGAGTTAAGGCTATCGTTTGTGGTGTATTGATGACGAGTGCTCCAAGGTGATTATCAATAGGAATGTGACATCCAACGAGTCTAATGTGTTGAAGAAGGTCGAGCAGGGTGAAGGTAGTTAAAGGGGTGTTAAGGGAAAGTTAAGTTTGAAATTAACACTCCACAAGTTTCAAAAGGAAAATAGAATGCGGTAGATGAAGCTGGTGAGAGCTCATTATCACATAATCAGCACCAAGAAATTGATTCGCTAAAGAACTGTCAATTGGATTGTGATAGAGAGAGGAGGCAAATCAAACTACTAAGCAATTTGCATATTCAAATATGATTGTTTATGCTTTGAGTTCGATCGAGGAGTTTGTGGGAGATATATATATATATATATATATATTGACAAAGACCGTTATGGGAATCAAATTCAAGTATTGCTTGAATTTGATAAACATTTGCAAACTTAGATGATTGGCCTTTAGGCGGATATAAACATGATGGATGGAGAATTTTAAGTCAAGGTGGAGATTATTAAGTGTGCCTTGAATTCAAGTTGAAAATAATGAAAATAACAAGAAACAACAAAACTGTGAAGAAATGGTGAAAACAGTGTGGAAATGGTGAGACATGATGGAAACAATGCATAAACAGGATATGGCCTGCAGTAGCACCCAATGGGCATTGGGGCGAACAAGCAGGGCACCCCACCGCTTGTTAGGCATACATCCCCGTGCTTATGAGTAATCGGCCTATGCCCAGGCGGGGGTGCTATTGCCCGTTTCGACAGATTTGCACATTGTGTGCGCCCAGGTGCAACTGTTGCATGCCAGGGCACATGGCAGAGGCCCAATGGGCCATTTTTCGACCTAAACTCATATTTAATCGAACTTTCCCCTTTTCAAAAAAATAAACCTATTAAAATTAGTTCTAGATTGTTTTTTAGATCTTTCTCTCTAATGGAGGTTAGAACAAGGGTCTTGGGTGTTCTCGTCAGATTTGTGGACTTGAATGTACTTGGCACTTGATTTGAGATCAATAAAATTCATCTCTTTGTTGGGTGGAGTAGGTACATCGCTGAACGACATTAAATTCTGTGTTCTTTAATTGAATTACTTTGCGGGTATTTCCTAATTATTGTTATTTGATCTTTTTTGATTACAACAATATTCCACAATCAAATTGATAATGATAATATGTGTGTAACAAAAGACGCTACATACATACTTCGGCTGTATATAATTTGAAGATTTTATGCTTCACAATCAAGTTTACAATGATACTGTGTGTAAAAAGAGATGCTAAATACAAACTTTTGTTGTATATAACTTGAAGTGGCATTCTTATGTCTATTGTTCTTATTATGGCCCTTCATCAACAACAATATATATAATTTACTCACAACCTAACTACAACCATTATAAAAAATTATTGAGAATCTCTATTTTTTCAGCCTTATATACATATAGATAAAAAGTAGATCTCAATTATCTCCAATCTTGAAAATGGATGTCTCATGGCCAACAATTATCTCCTTAACAATGGCACACATGTAAAGTCCAGCTTCTTAGATCCTTTGTTGTCAAGGGAACATCATGGATTGCTCCTAGGAGCATCAAGAAGGGCAATATTCACACTATATTTCACTTCACAATCCTTTTTAGAATAAAATTGCTATTAATTGGTTCTCCTTTCACTATATTTAACAAAAAAATGAATATTAAATCCATCTGCTTATGTTAGAAATAAAGAAGATTAAATTAAAAAATATATTAAATAAAAATTAATTGACTAGTATTGAGTAACATGACAAATATTATGATTTGAAAATTTTGATATGTAAGCATTTCCTATATAATACTATTACTTTTTTCGGTATATATATAACATCGACGGGCTGAAGGGGTATCTTTCATTACATGGAAGAAAACTAACAATATTGATTTCTTATCTAATTCCACCATATGTTAGACTCACCCAATAGGATTTTAGCATTCTAGCAATCTGTCTATAACTACTAAAGCAGCTAGCAAAATCAATTGAGAAACGAAGTCCTAGCATAATTAAGAAAAACCATGTCGGTAAGTTGCCTTGCTACTATTGTAGATGCTCTTAAGCAGCAACAATGTTGTAGCCATAGTAATCTGCATCTAGTTGCCTTTTATTACATTACTTATCAACAATCTCTTCGTTTGATGTGCAATCACTCATCAACAATTCGATCAAGATGAGTTTCATGTGAATACTCGCTTTACATTGTTTGATGAGAATATTCTTTAAGGATAACTTTCTGAATCATTTGCAGAAAAATTCCATGTTTGCCTTCTCGTTGTAGCTAATTACATAACATGGACACAATAGCTGAATCGGCTGAGAATCCCTTTTTGTATATTTTGGCATTGCCTCGTAAAACTCATTTCTCTTCAGCAAACCATATATAATAGCGTTGTATGTCACACTATCAGGCATACACAACTGCTTTTTTCCATTTCAATAAGCAAACTTTTTGTCTCTTCTACAAGTCCTTCTTGACAAAGTGAGCCAATAATGATGGTGTATGTCCTAATATCAGGTTGCAAACATTTGGAAAGAAGACTATTGAAAAGGCTTTTTGCAATGTCAAGTTTTCCATCCTTGCACAGCTTGTCAATAAGGATATTATATGTAATAATATCACACACAACAATGAAAATGCTTCAACAGTCTGTTGAGTCATACATAAACCATCTAACAAGATATTATAAGTTAGTAAATTACAAGTTACTTGGTGAACTTTCATATAATTGAAAAGCTTCCATCCATCAGCAAATCTACCTTCCCAAAATAATCTATGTATCATGGTATTATATGTGTAAGTTGTATGCTATAAACCGTTCCAAGGAAGTTCCAAGAAAAGAGACCAAGCTTCATTGACGTTTTCATTTTTGCAATATCCATTAATTAAACTATTATAGCTGATGACATTAGGATTAAAGCCCTTGTCCTCTAGGGAATCAAACTTTTCTTGCTTTATCCATTTGCCCCAACAAATAGTATCCATCTATCAGTGTAATGTATATGAAAATATTAGGATAAACATTTCTTTGCATCATAATTTCCAAAACAACCTCAGCCTCTTTCATCTTTTCTTCCTTGCACAAAGCATCCACCAATATGTTAAAAAAAATCACATCTAAAGATACATTGTGATCTGTCATTTCAATTAATAAGTCTTTCATATCTTTCCATCTACCGACATGCACAAACCCTAAATCGTTGAACTGCATGCGACAACATCGAGTGAAATGCCCTTGTCAAACATTTTGAATAAAAGCTTGAGAGCATCATCAACCATTCCATCCTTGCATAAACTATCAATTATCACGCTATAAGATCTTATATCAGGTTTGCAGCTTTTCTTTTCAAGAATCTTGGCAAATCACAAGCAATAAGACTGTGGCTAGCTTTGCAGAGCCCATTTATCATGGTAAGACTCATAACATTATCAGGCTCACAAAGTTTAAGAGTCAACAAATTTTTGAATAATTTTTCGGCCTCAGCAACTTTATCATCTAAAAAGCGCCCCTTTAGGAGAGTGCTGTAAGTCATGATTAATGTAAACTGGATCAGACCAGCCGGTTCGATCGGTTCAACCTGGAACTGGCAAAGGTTCCAGTTCGATTTTATGATTAAAATCAGTTGGTGAAAAAATAAGTTCAAATCGGTGAAAATCGGTAAAAAATCGGTTGAACTTGGTGAATTGATTTTTATTTTAAACTAGTTAATAATTTTTTTAAATAAAAATTAAAAATTAAAGAGGTCAAATTTCTTTACTTTTTTTCTTCTTTCATTTTCTCATTCAAATTCTCCCCGAACATCAAATTTCCAACCCAAATTTGAACTAAGCTTCAAGATAATTGAAGATTTGTGTATCTTGACTTTGTTGCCTATTCTAATATTGCTCTCAATTTATGTTTTTGAAACTTTTATGTTATTTGAGTTGATATTTATTGTTCTTCTAAGTTGTAATAGATTCTATACGGATATTTTTTGGAAAGACTTACTTTATGATTGATATTTTAAATTGATGTATGGATATTATTGTGGAGTAGAGTTTGTAAAAAGTTTAATAAATACTAAGCAATTTTTATCTTTTTCCTTATATATATATATATAGTTTTGCATTTTTTTGATATTTTTATATATTTATATAATATTAAATATAATTATGATATTATACTGGTTGAACCAATCGAACCAGTAACCAATTAGGCCACCAATTTAGTCACCGGTCCGATTTCTCAAACATTGGTCGTGATGTCCAATTTGTAGCTACCCTTGAAAAAGTAGCCCATGATAGCAAACGCAAGTCTGTTCGACTGAGAAGGCAATAGCAATTAATCACAATATTCATTGTGTACTCATTTATAGGGGTTCCCAATATGCACATTGTAATGCCTTAAAATTTCTTTCATATTTAATTACTTATTTTATCATATTTTTATTTTTATTATTATTTTTTTATTTATTATATCAGTTAGAAGATGTAATACATATATGTGTGTATATATATTTGGCACTAGATTTACCTCTTGGTTAAATAGTGAGAGTTACCATTTAAGGTCATATATATATATATATTAGATATTTCAATTAATAATAATAATAATAATAATAATAATAATAGGAAGAAGAAGAAGTTATAATTTCTCATGCTAATATTATATTGTTACTAGGAATTGAATCATTGAGACTTTAGGAATCGATAAAAAGGCACTAAAATTTTAATAGGATTATCCTAGCTTTAGAAGAAAATAATGAGAGACCTAACTGAACTAAATTACTCCCTTTAGTTATATACAAGTATATAAGTCTTCACTCTAAAATCCTATCCACACATTCAGATTTCAAAAAAAAAAAAAAAATGAGAGAGAGAGAGAGAGAGAGAGAAGAAGAGGAACGACAAAGGGAGAAGGAAAAAGTGAGAAGAAAAGCCTCGTTAATTGATCGGAGTCTCCTCGTGGTCATCTGCCTCCATTGTTATATTCTCGTTATATACCTCTAAATTCCGATTGCTTAATTTTTGAATATCTAACTTTAAATCAAATATGTCAGGTAATCAAGATTCTTTCCTGTATTTTTCATCTGGGCTTGCTTAAACTTTCATTTAATTCATTTGATGTTGAAACATATTCTTTACCTTTCCATGAAATTGGTTTACGTTATTGGGCAGAAGCTAACGAGGTTTGCAATCTAGGTCTCTCTTATTAAAATGGATAATGGCATGTGTTATGCGTGTATATATATATGTATATATGAAAGAACATGGAAATGAAAAGGAAGAAAAAAAAGGCAAGTAAGGTTTACATGCCGTAGTCAGACGTGTTTCGTATGGCCCACAAAAATTAGTGGAGAAATTAATTTTGGATGGTGACAGTTGTTCCCTGTTTCCAGAGAATTGTCAGTATAGTTTAATTTTTCTTCATTCTATTTTCTTCTAAGAATTAGTTCCAAACCTTTATTCCTTAAATTGTTGATGGCTGAATTCGTTAGATAATTTGGATAGTGAATGGATAGTGAACTGATTTATGTAGTACAAACTGAGGAATTGGGTTTTTCTTTTTTATTTGATTAAAGGTTGTACCATTTGTAAATGAAATTGCTCGGAACCATGTTTAGGACGTGACCAGTTAATTGGTTGATCATGACATTGAATTCCATGTAATTCAATACGTGTTGACACTGGGGCCATATAGGTTGGGATATTAAGTTCATGCAAGTTACGTCAATTTCGAAAAAGTACTTAAAAAGATTGGTAGTTTCTTGTCTTTGACTTTGTCTATAAATTTGTAGAAACCCTAAAATTGAGTAGATTATTTTGGTGTCAATTAAAATTGTTGGTCTTGAGGCATACAACAACATTATGACTTCATATGGCTAGTTCTGAATAAATTATATGCTAAGTCATCTAAATAAATTAGCGATTTATGATAGCCATCTAAACTAGTTTTGACATTTTCTTTAATGAATCAGGTGACTCACAACTAACCTGATTAACTCCGAGTGTGTGATTTGACTTCTAGGATTAATATTGAAGGTGAGTGCCTAACACACACACACACACACACACACACACATATATATATATTATATGATATTATGTTTCGAAACCCAAAAGGATATATCTATGGTAATTTGATTGTAACTTGATTTAAGTTTACACTACACTATTGCTGTATTCCACTACACACACAAATGATTTATTTTGTTTCATGATACAAGAAAACACGTGCTTTATGATTTTAAATACTTCTAAACTAGCAATTAAATTCGATGATCAACTGATTCTTGGATTTATTGTTGCTATTAGTTGGATCTAACTTGGGCTCGGTGTGTGAGGGACTTCATCAGGCAGTAGTGAGTTTGCCGGTTGAACCCCAAGCCCCCAGGGCCTAATATTCCAAGCGCACAACAGAAGCCGTTTGTGGCTAAGGTGAGTCATATGATTTACAAAGGACCTAGGCTCTGGCACTGTTTTGGTAAGGTCGCACCTTGCCTGGAGTGATAAGGGACTATTACAGTGGGAGTTATAAGGTTGAATAACTATAGTAAATATTGTCTGATCATCGCATTTAAGTTAGTCTAGAAAACTATTTATTAAATTCTTGATTTGTTACTGCTTGACTGTTTAATGATTTCCACTTATGTTTTTCTCAAATATTTTCACTGTACAATTCATATTAAATTCATGAACTCATATTTCACACACTTGACATTCACTACTCACATATGTCAGACCTAGATCCTACCTCTGGTGAGGAGGTGGATCCTGCGTATAATGAGAATCAAGATTGAAGTCTTAATTTTGGGTTTTTGCAGTAGACTATTATATTTTTCCTAAGTTTATTAGTTCTATTATTTTATGGATTCTATTTTGTTTTAGTTGATGATAGGTACTGGTAATTTAAGTTTTGTGTTATAAGATTAGTTTGGATTTGTTTGAGTTCTTGTCTAACTTTATGATTTTGGCTTGTCAATATCATTTATTTGGGATTGAGTTTCACGCTTCAATACTAGAATATAGGCAAAATAACAAAATTCGTCCTTTAATTTTACCCCATTTGGATTTTCGTCCTATAATTTGCATACTATCAATTCTAGTCCTATAAGTATTAAAAAATTATCATTTTTCATCTTTTTTTCGCCAGAGATGGTGAAACTCGCCGGAAAAGGTGACGTGGCACGCCGGGCATGTGGCATTTCTTGTTTTTGCTTCGTTGGCAGTTGACATGTAGGCATTTTTTGTCTTTTTCTTGCTTAGTTGGCAACATACATGTATTTTTCTCTTTTTTTTTTAACTTTAAAATATATTATATAATTTATATATACACACACATATATATACACATCTATTTATATATATATATATATTTATATATTACATACATCATTTTTCCTCTAAAACACATTTTTTTCTTTGAATATCCTTCATTATCCCCAAAACTTTCCCATTTTTTAATATATACATACATATATTATATATACATCATATAATTATTATTATTATAACAATAAAAAAATTACTCAATTTCATTTTCACCCCAAAAAATTATCTCCCCAAAAACATAAATAAACATACCAAAATTATCCAAATTCAATTTTTAACTAATTTTCAAAATATTACCAAAAATTAATCACATTCTCCAACACAATTTTTACATTCTTCAATAATTTATTCTCCCAAAATACATAATAAAATCACACAAAAAATATAACAATACATAACAAATATAACCCCACCCCACTTCCCCCACCCCACCCCACCCCAACCCCTGCCTCGCCACCCCCCACCCACCCACCCACCCACCCACCAATCAAGACGGGCCGGCCATGGCCGGCCTGTGTAGGTGGCCACCATGGCCAAGCCGTGGCCATGGTGGCCAGCACCTCGCCTGACCAGATCTGGCCAGGTGAGGTTCAGCCATGGCTGGGCCGGCCGCCGCCTGACCAGGTTCAGCCATGGCTGGCCATGGTGACCTCGGCCGGCCAGCCAGCCACCGGGTGGGTGGGTGGGGGGGGAATATATATATGTATGTGTATGTATATATAAATACATATATTTAGATATATGTGTGTATATATAAATATATCATATATATATTATTGTATATTCAGTTGGCATTTTTTATTTTTTTTATTTTTAATTTATCAAGTCATGTCAGCTGCCAACGAGGCAAAAACAAGAAATGCCACACGCCCAGCGAAAAAAGGACAAAAAATGATAATTTTTTAATACTTATAGGACTAGAATTGATAGTATGCAAATTATAGGACGAAAGGCCAAATGAGGTAAAATTACAGGACGAATTTTGTTATTTTGCCCTAAAATATATGGTTTTATTTTTGGGGCATGACACGCATTTTGTCGAACAGAGAAAGGGCAGCAGAGTATTGTTTCATCTTGAAGAGGACAGCCAATAATTTATTGAAACAAAGAGCAGAAGGCTGCGGCTGCATTCTCAGCATTTCACGAAACAAAGAAATAGCATCATCCACTTCTTCAATACAACTAAAATCTATTCTGGGTTTAGCTGAAAAGAGCCAATATTTGTGACTGACATTATGAAAAGTTGAAGAGAATAAAGAGAAATGTGGAAGAGTAAAAGTACCCAACAATTGATATGACGACTTTGCAGCAATTCCTCTGCGAATTAGAGCTATTGCAGAAGCCCTCATCTTCTTGAGAGATTTTGTAAAGAGAATTCTATTGCAAAATGAAATGAAAGAATTTACTGCAAAACAAATCAGGGGGAGGAACTGGCATGAAAGAAGTTACTATTAAGAGCAAAAAATCAGGTGAAGGGAACCCATAAAGCGGCTTTCCAAAGTAGCAACTTTATCTATAGTTTGATCTTGGCAGATCTCATATAAATCTGAGGCCATATATCACTTTGCCCTCCAATTGTGTAGTAAATATTGAAATTCTGAGTTGAACTTTTGAAATAAATTGAATTTATTTTTATTATTGTTATTTTTTCTTTTTGGACTCAAATGGAGAGGAGCAATCCTCATATATATTAAATCATAAATCGGCTTCATTTTCCCCATCGAGCATCAACTTCATCACTATAGGAGCTATATAGAACAATTACAACCCAAATCTCATTAAATGTTTAACCACCTTTTTCCTAGCTAACTAGTCTATGTTTGACTTCCCTGATAGTTTTTAATTTTTCCTAGTGAATTGAAGAAAATTAGTATTACATCAACGCATCTAAACTTAGTATTTAAAAATTTGAGAAGTAAAAAGATACCAAATTTTATTTACTTGTCATAATGCAAAAGGAATTGACGATTATTCTGCAAATTCAGCTCAAATCTTCCAAAAATAGAAGCTTGTGAGGAAAATGTTGGGCCTTATCACAAAACAAAAAGAAACAGAAGAAAAACTATGCAAAGAAATATTAATAAACAATTAATACTTGCCTGAAAAAGGAATAAAAACATGTGAAGATGAGCACGAAATTGGCAGGCTAAAGATACTTTGAAAATGTTTAAGATGCGAGATTTTAGGATTAATTTAACTTAAAAAGATGAAATATGTAGTTTAGGGTAGAAAATGTTATCAAGTGAAGAAAAAGTATGCATTCACGATTTGTGCAAATAGACATGATAATATTTGGTCGATTCCGGAAATTATCAAAATTAGAATTTAAGCAAGAGGTTTTGAGCTTGTCGCATTAATGGTCGGTATCACAAAGATGTCCGTTGGAATGGTTATTGGTTTTATTTAAAATAGTTACATGTTTGACTATAGTTTCATACCTTTTTTTATTTTTGTTTCTCTATGTGTGGTAAATTTGATCTTTTTTTTTTTCTAATTTATTTATTTACTGAATGGGAATAGAAATTTAAATTGAAATCCAATGGGCAATAGTATTTAAATTTTGTAACAAATATTACGTAATACTACATACATAATTACGTACTAAATAATTCTTAATCTCAATTTTGCATATCGCGAAAGAATTACATTGACAGGTTACCATATTTAGAATCTATTTTTAATTCATGTAATCCAAACTGCACCGTATGTATCAATTTTTCCCTTGCTATTTGCTGAATAACCCAAAACTTTCTTTTTGTTCTCGTTTTTCAGTTCCATTACTCCCCAAGACTTGGGGATTAGACATGAAAGCCACACAACTCCAAACAGGGTCAGAACTGTCAAGAAAACTATTGGACTTCTGCTTAGACAAGTGCAATAATCGTAACTCATAACTCGGTGCTTGTATGTCTTAATCCCAACAAGTAGTGTTTGTATCCGTTTGTTTTGTAATAGAAAAAGTTTCGGCCAATAAAATAATGGGGGATGAATTTTATTGTCATGAGTGAAATAGTTGGGATCATCTGTAAAGACTTTTAAATAATCGCCTACTGATAAAGAAGGTAGGAGTGCAGACAGTAAAGCTTTTCTAAAAGTAACTGTTATGTGACCTTTATAATTGTTTATGTGGCAATGTCAATAAGTCTATAGTACTTATACTTTTCTAACTCATATCTAAAACTCAATGTTGAATCCAAATTGTCTTATAATTTGAAGCAGAGGGATTAATATTTTTCTGAAATTCTATTATAGGTTGAAACTGGCAATATTAGGATATATACATGAATTAGTTGTGTGAAAATGAAGTGAAGGTGAAGGTTCTTTCTCATGACAAATGCATTGTCCATTTTCCTATATATTCTGCACATCGTAAACTGTCTTCCTGTCCCGAAAAGAAGAAAACTATCTCCAAGAGAGAGGTTAGAAAAATAGAAGATACAGCAACGGAAGCATAACAATTTGGAAAGATGTGATAAGGTATACTGTTTAATAAAATTTTATTACCGTATTTTGGTTTGGACAAATGATTGTTATTCATCTAGCATACTCAATTTTTCTTAAACTTGAAAAATTATTATATTATGTTGAAGTTCTACCACAGCCAAAAGGTTACCAACAAGAAGTTCAGATCTCTAAATGATGTTGCAATCTTCAAGCTATACAACTTCTACAGAGAGGACTTAAAGAATCCAACTGAAGCTTGAAATATTAGAAATTCCAGTATGCATTATTGTTTCCTTTTTTCCTGTATGTAGTTTTTTGTTTTTGTTTTTGTTTTTTTTTTCTTTTTTCCTACATATAGTTAGTTGCACGTGAATTGAAAAAAAATTTATGATTATTTTTTTCTTATAATCTATATATACTATCTATTTTGTAGGATATGAAACAGAAGCATGTATCAATAGGGACTGGGTCTGCACAGGGCAGGTTAATTAAGTTGGTTTTCAATTTTTTTATTCAAAGATGATGGTTAGTGTATTTATACTTGTCCGTAATCATTTTTCAACAATTATATTTCTTGATTTATTGAGCCATAATTATCATAACAAGTTTAGTATATATATCCTTCCCTTTTGTTTTGATTTCCAGTCTAACATTAATTACTTAGAATTATCTGTGACATTAATAAATATACTTTGTTGATTTTGCCTTGAAATTTGGGCTGAATTGATGAGAACCAAAAGAAGAATGGAGCGAAACGGAGCAAAGATTCAAAATGGGCACATGGAGCACGCCAAGGCACGCATTGGCAGGATGCCACGCGCCAAGGCGCATAGTGAGGAGAAGCTGGTTGGAAACAGGGGTGACGTGTGCCCGGGCGCAAACTCTACTGGAACGCTACGCCCAGGCGCAAGGCAATCGCGCCCGGCCGCGCGACACAGAAGGCATGGGCAGCATGGAGCAACGTTGCGCCCTGGCGTGAGTTGCCCGCACTAAAGTGCCTGCAACACAGCAAAAATAGGGGGCGCCGCGCGCCCTGGCCTTGGGCTTCGGGTTTCAACTATATATATCAGTTTTTTCTTTTGGGAAAAACATCACAACCATAACACAAGGGCTTATTTACTGCTTTTGAGTAATTCTCTCAAGACGGAGTTTAGAATGAGGGTGTTAGGTGTTTTCGTGAGATTTGTGGGATTCAAGTTTGTACTTGCACTTTGATTTGAGATCAATAAAATTTCTTTTTTTTGTTGGGTGGATTAGGCACATCGCTGAACCACGTTAAATCTTGTTGTCACTTTACATTGAGTTTATTTATTGTTATTTCATTGTTTTCGCAATAAATCCTCCTGGGTTTTAACATACTTGATACAAGAACTTGTTGACTAAACTTGGTTATCGAATAAGTAAGACTTAATGACAAGACGAAAAAGGAAAAATTTAGCGAAAATAGATTTCCAAGCTAAAGGAAAGAAAGAATAAAGATAAATGGACACACTTGGATCATTTCTACGGAAGATTATTCAAAAAGTTGACTAAAATATAAGCATGTTACAAAATTTATTTTACAATGGTGCTCTTTAATTTTCTACAATGGTTATCCCAAAATGAATGTCGAATAATAGTGATACTATCTATAATAAAGGCATAGATCGCACCTTCAAAACTAAATAATTCACATGATGAAGTGCCCATACACTGATGTAGCGCTTTGGATCATATTATTCAAATACATAAAATAAAGCAGTGAGATTACTGTTCAGACATGGATGTCAAAATAGGGTTTTGACTCAGGAGAGGAATTTAATCAGCATTTTTTAATTTCATAGAGAGCTTGTATTCATGGCTCAGTTATGCAGAATTAATCATGAATAAACACACAAACCTTAATGCCAATATTGTAAGGGTAAACTTATATTTTCTTCTTCATTTTTTTATTGCTTATAAAAGAATTGAACTTGTGTTATGGCCATTACGTCATGGGCGAGTATGAGACACGTCCTTAATTAAGGTTTTCATGTTTTGAGAAAGGTTCTTCCCAAGGGTTGTAACTTTTGTTTGAATAGTTGCAATGGCTCATGAGATGATGACTTTCCTTCTATATTAATAAGAGCCCTTCATTTCATCGTTTTTCGACAATGAAAGAAAAAATAAGCATATTATAGTTGGTAATAATATTGTCTTAAAAGTTAAGGAGCGGCCAGTCCAACCTGTTTTTAATCAAGTTAAATTGCGAAACATATAATCTTCTAATTCTAAAATGGAAAAGGTATGAAGAAATCTGATTATCTCATCCTTTTTTTTGCCTTCTTTAAAAATTCCATCTTTTTTTTTTTTTTTTCCTATGTATGTTTGGTCTGTAGTTGAGAGTTGGAATAATCAAATTTATGAACAACAATTCTTCATTGCAGAACACAGCAAATATTCCCCCCAAAAATCCAGATGTTGTGCTCTGTCCTAAGCCCATTTCATACGTGTTTCCAACAGCAGTAGTGGAGCCTGAGGTATCTTCTCATTTTATTTGATTTATCCAGAGAACAATTCAAGTCTCTTTTTTACTTTCTCCTGAATTTATGTTGAAATTAATAACTAAACAATTTCTCTCAATATAAAATAATTTGGAAGGAGCGGCCCAAATCATCAAGTATGGAGCATTCAATAGAAAGGAAACAATATCAACTATCCAAAACTGAAGTTGAGAAGATCTGGGAGGTGTCATTGAGACTTCAACAATGTGAAATACTTGGTGAAACTTATATCTTGGAGATGCGCGAGGTATGTATGTGCCTTATCACACTTCAAATCTTTTCTTTCTTCAGTGTACTGCTCCCTGACCACATAATAAACAGAAAAAATTCAAACCAAACCTAATACGTAACTGAGATATATTAATAAAAATATCTTTGACTGTTATCTCCTCAAAAAATTGAATATATATAATACATATATAAAGTCATTATATAGTTTGTGCCATCTTGAAATGTAGTACAGGTTGAAACTGGCAATGTTACTAGATACCAATTAGCAGTGCGTGAAAATGAAGTATACATGAAGGTTCTTCCCGGCAACCAACCCATTAGTCTTTCTCCTATGGTGCACATTGTCAACCGTCTTCATGTCCAACAAATAAGTAACCTATCTCTACGAGAGCGGCTGAGCAAATGGACAGTAGAACAAAGAAAGTACATCAACTCAGAAAGACGAGATAAGGTATCGTACGTAGTCAATTGTCATGTATTACCATATTTTTAGGAAAAAGATTTGTTATTTACAAGATTTTAATGCAGTTTTATTACCGTGAAAATGTGGACAAGAAGTTTCGATCTCTAACTGAGGTTGCCACCTTCATCCTATATGACTGTGACAAGGAAGATTTAAAGAATCCATAGGTTGAAATATCATATCAGCAATTCCAGTAAGCCTCTTGTCTTCCTTTTTCCCTAAAGTTATTTAATTTATCACCAAAAATTTTATAATTTTTTTCAGATCTAAAATGTATTTGCCTTCATTATAAATATTATCTATCTTGTAGGATATAAATCAGAAAGATCGATAGGGATGTGCACGGTACCGCGGGTTAAGCTCTTTCGTTAACTGCCTTTTTCTTTTTTTTTTTTTGGCAATCAATGCGACCATGGGGGTCGATCTGGTTTTGTTATTTTTTCATTTTTTCGCAATCCATGACTACCAGATGGTTTCACACACACATCTTAAGGTTTTATGTTACATATTCAGAAGACTCTCTATTATTTATAAATGACTAAGGTATTATTATTATGTTTAACTTATGAATGACTTCATAAATTCATATGCAATACAGCCTACAGGAATGCAAAATTTGCAGCAAATATATAAGATATATTCATTTATTTGTGGTGAACAAACATCAATAGACTAAGATAAACAAGTATCTCTAAAATTTTCATTCCGATCCACAAGAATTCCCATTTAGATTCACTCAAACCAACTTTTACAAAACTACCACATTTCTAAAAATTTTACAAAATTATGGCTAGCCACGCCTTTAAGTATCTGATTTTTATTTTTTTTAATAAACAAAGAAGAGGCGTGGTACGTAGCCACGCCTCTTTGTGAAATTTTTTCTTTTCTTTTCTTCTTTTTAAATTGCCAAGCATGGGAATTTAAAATATAGCATAAGAGACGTGGCTTCAGGCCACACCTCTTATGCCGAATTTTTTTTTTTAAAGAAAATCAAGAAGAAAACAAAGCCAAGCCATGCCTCTTGGGTTTATAAATTTCAACATTCATTTTTTAGAGAAATTGAGTGATTGCAGGTGTTGTGAGAGAGCAATTAGTGGAGAAAAGGAAGATAGAGAAGAAGTATTTTAATGTAATTTGTTTATTATTAAGTTTGAGTATCTAGAATAGTCACTACAAAAAATTGCATTTTAGATAACAAAAAAGTTTGTAACAAAAGTTTAATTTGTCACAAGAACATGTTTATTGTAACAAACTACAAATGTCGTTACCAAACATTTACTTTTTTGTGACGACAATGAAATGGTCGTTACAATAAGTAGTATTTTGTTACAAAAGGTAACTTTCTAGTGACAATTAGAAATTATCCTTACAAAAAGTAAAGTTTTGTTACGAAAAAGTTATTTTTACGTGACAAAACAAAATATTCGTTACAAATAATGTTGTATCGTCACGAAATTTTTTTCCTTTAGTGACAAATATAAAACTTGTAACAGAAAAGTTCATCATTGTAAAAAAGCATTACTATTTGATTAAAATTAGTGAAGGATACTTGGATTGGATAATTCGAGCCTAACCCAATGTAATAGATATTAGTTAATTTGGGATGATTATCTAAACTGTTATCAAAAGAAAGGGTTTTGTGTCTAAATTGAAAGTTATTTTTAAATTTTCAACTAAAATAGACAATTCAATCCGAAGAGTGAAATGAAAAATTTAATCCATGAAAATAGTTTGGATACCAATGTTATTAATATTCCAAATTTATCCTTTGAATTCTTTTTGCAAAAATATTTTATTAGTAAGGCTGAAATGATATTTTTTATGAAATCCACTAACCCACCAGACTTATAAGAATTGTATCATTCCCACAAGTACTCTCACAAACACTTAGAAAAGCTATACCTCTATTCCAAACCATATATCCATCCTCATTGAAGTATTAGAAGAATCATACATATCATTCTTAAAACTTAAAAGCCATGACTGAGATGTGACGTAATATGTATTTGTTATGAATTAAGTTATAATATAACGAAGGAGAAATATACATAAAAAATATAATACTCAAAAAAAATTTATACACATGGAATCGTGTGCAACAACTACTAGTTTGAGGTAAAAGGTTAGATTCTCATTAATTTCATTTGCTGAATCAAAATGAAAACTTTCTCTTTATCAAAATAACTAAGTACTTTTAAATGAAAATAGCCAACATTTAATAACAAAAAAATAAAAATAAAAATAAATACTGTATATGTAAGCCCGTCTCCTTAGGTTTAAGTTTGTACTTGTCTAGTTTATAACTTATGCTGCCTTATATTTTAATTATACCAAACTTGATGAAATTGAAAATATAAGATATTTTTTATTTTCATATATTCTCTTGATATTATTTAGATAAAATAACTAAAAGAATTCTTATAATAAATTTTTATATCCAAAAAATCCATGTAAATATTTTTAATTCAAAAATTTAGCAATTAATTTTTTTTTGGCTAAAATAGAAATAATTTCTTAATTAAGAATTTGTTGAATTGATTTTATAATATAAAATCTTTTTATTTAGGTTGTTCAAATTTATTTTTATTAGTCAATAACGATTAGTTTTAGTATATTAAGGGCATGTTTACTTTGTTGGATGAGGTAGGATGAAAGCCCACATCCTGTCTTATTTCATATTTACTTTTTAGGATTTAGACCCTATAATAACCCATCAGCTCGCAATTGTGCTGACTATTTATTGGATGAGGCATCCCTCCTTTGAGGTGTTATAGTTTTATCACGCCTTTGGTACTGCAACTTCAAATAATTTCTTATTGCGGAGCCAATCAAACAATTTAAAAATAATTAAAAATATTAAATATTAAAAATATATTTATGCTTGGAAATATTTAGTTTTTGATTGGAAATATATTAAAAATAATTTCTTTATGTTTGGAAAAAAGAAGAAATAGTTGGATGTTGTATTAAAATGGAGAAAAATTAATTTTTTTTATGCTAAATAGAAAATATTTTAACTATGGGTACTTTAGTCTTTTATGATTTATCAAAGTATTATAATTCGTGTTTATGTAAACATTCTCAATGCAATAATTTAATTTTATCATTCATATCATCCCACAAATTAAACATAATATAAAAAATATAAAATTGTATTAATCCTACTCTTCATCCCTCATTTCATCCTATCACTCCACACCCCATATCATAAAGTAAACGGGTCCTAAATATTTTGAAAAACACTATGATATTTATAAATTAAAATAATAGAAATAATTTTAATTTTTAAGTAAAATAACAGAAATAATTTTAATTTTTAAAACAGAAATAATGAAAAGAAAAATTATATTTACAATACATACTTTGCATAAGAAGACATTTATTACAATAAATTTAACTTTGTCACCTAATCACAAAAATTTGCTTTTGGCGGTAATATGGGCGCTCATTTTTCTCCCTCTTTTTTTCTCTTTCTTTTTTTTTTTTTTCCCCCTTCTTCTTCCCGGTTTTTAGTTTATTGCCCTAACTTTCTTCATTTGTTCATAAGTCTTCATTCTTTCACTTCTCTTGGTTGCAATCGCAGGTACGTTTCTTCCCCCCCTATGTGTGTATGTGTGTTTGTGTGTTGCTTTCTCTTCTCCTCCTTCCCCCTTTTCTATTTTCAAATGGCATCACTCAATTCCTTTCTTGTTTTTTTCTGTTTTTTTTGGATTTTTTCTTCAATCGATTTTAGGTTGGCTCAAATTTGGTGTCTCATTTGGTCAGGTAATCTTTCTATTCCCATTTCCCCCTCATTTTCTCCATGCCTTGCACATTTTAGTTTTGTTTTTTTCTTTTCAATCCATTATAGTGTTTATGGGTTTTCCTTTCTTTTTTTATTTTCTGTTTTTGCTCTATTTTGAGATTAATAATATATCAAACTAATGGGTAGGGGCTGATTTGAGGAGGGATGGGGGTTATTTCTAGATAAGGGATGTTGGGTAGTTTTTAAAGTGATCAAAGATGTGGATATTTACTAGTTGATTGTCTCTGTTTTTGTTAACTTTCCAAGAATGATCTGTTTGTTTTTGAAATTGTGCACCTCAAAGTTAGGCAAGGAAAGAAAGACATTAATTTAGTGCTTTCAATGTTTGAAAGCTCAAAAAGAGTGTAAAATGATATTTTTGTGTATCACATTCAAATCATAAGAATTATTATACTTTCTGCCTCATTATTTGGTTTCCAATCCAGTTTCTGGACTGATTTGGTTTCCAGTCTAGAAACAGGACTGTTTTTTTTCTTTTCTTTTCTTTTTTTTCCAGAAACTGGTTTTGGTTTACAGTCCAGTTTCTGGACTGTGAACCAGTTTCTGGTTTCTGTCCGGTTTCTGGACTGTGAACCAGTTTCTGGTTTGGTTTTCAGCAGAAATTTTCTGCTGTTTTCAGCAAAAAAAAAAAAAAATCTGCTATGCAGAGAACAGCATATTATTGCTGTTTTTTTCTTCTGAAAATAGCAGAAAATCATGTTGTTTTCAACAGAAATTTTAGCAAAAATTTTCTGCTATTTTTCTGCTGAAAATAGCTGAATTTTCAGCAGTTTTCAGCCAAAAAATAGCAGAAATTTTCTGCTGAATTTACATTTGAATTAAACTAAAAACATGTATTCGTATCTCAATTTTTTTTTTTAATTTTCTCTTTACCTTTATGTACGAGCAGGAGATGACAAAGTGGTGCAAGAAAATTGGAGACTTTGTGTTGAGAAACTTGTTTTGCAACTAGGTACTTTATTGCAATTTTATTTTGGACAAGTGTTAACTTTAGCTTTGATGTGATACTCTAAAATTCTTTGTCTCAAAAAAATTTCAACAGCTCTGATATTGTTAATTTTGAAGCCAATCATTCAAGTTCTTAGCATTTTGTTTCTCATCTTTTATTATGAAGTGGATATCTTTGCATAAGTTTTCCATGCTTGTGAATTTTGTGATATGAGTTGTTCAAGTTATCTTGCTTATTTTTACTTATTCTAGGTTCTACCTTTAATAAATTTAAATTTTGGTTATATTTGCAGGTTTTTGAAGTAAATGGTGCAAGAATGGAGAATGCGATATGAATATGAAAACTAGCATATTTTGATCACTCAATGAATACCCTTTTCAAACATGTCACTATATTTTGTCTCATTAAAGCTACAATATTTATAACTTCTTTATATTCTCTTTTGTAACAATTTGGATGATATCTTTAATTTCAACTATGCTTATGTGATCTAAGTTGCTGCTTTTGTTAGCTTAGCATGACACTTCTTTATTTTGAATTTTATTTTCTATATATTCATGTTTTATGTGATATAATGTTTATATGTAAGGACTTCCAGATTGTTGCAATAAAATTTTAGTTCAGGTTTTGAAAATTGGTTTCTAACCCTTTTGATACAAATAAAAACATTGGTCAAACGTTCGTTTTAGTAAGGATTCTATGTTGTCGCATTTAGTATTTGTGACAAAAATTAGTATTCATCATAAAATATAAAATATTAATAATTGTGAGTATTGGTGAGGACCACATGTTGTCATAATTAACTATCTGTAACGAACTTACTGTTACAAATATATATTAAAAAATATTTTAAAATTGATTATTGGTAACAAATGCTTATCTTTTGTAACGAATGTCAATATTTTTGTGACAATATAGTTGTCACTAGAACTAATGATATCGTAACGAAATATCCATTGTTACCAATATATTTGTGACGAAAGGGAATGTTTGTTACCTAAACTTTTAGCGTCGAGCTTTAGAGGACAAATATTGTAACGAAGATTTTTCGTTACAAAAAGTTACTGTGACAAAAAAATAACTTATTGTAACAAATATTTTCCTCACCAAAAGTAAAATTTCTTGTAGTGAGTAACATATTATTGGTGAGAAAAGGAAGATAGAAAAGAAGAAATCGCGTTTTAGATAATTTGAAATAAGGTAAAATTTAATTTATGCATTTCAAGATTTTTATTTTATATTTTTGGTTATTTTATGTTATTATTTTTATAGTGTTGAAATAATATATTGCAATTTTTTTTTAATTTTTTACAGTTTAATTGAAGCCTTATTTTGGAAGATGAAGATTTTGACTCACCAATATCAGGTTGGTTTTAAATTTTTAGAATTTTTTTAATTTAGTTTGTTTATTATTTAGTTTTACATGATCTTGTGATTCGAAAGTTAATTTTAATATTAAGCTTGAATAATTCGAAATTGATTAGATATGACATTAATATTAGTTGATATTTATGGTCTTTCCTTTTTGGTTATTAGTTCATACAAAAGTAAAAAGAAAATAAAAGTATATTATGAAGTATCAATTTTTACATTAGTGGTTATTAAGTAATTGAAGTGCTAATAATTTTATATTAATTGTTAATAATATTTATATTAAGTTAGAAATTTAAAATTTCATAATAAAATTAATCCATATTAAATGAAATTTTTAAAAAAAATTATAAATATTATATATATTTAAAAAAATTATATCTGTTGTAAATTATGTGCATCACATTTTACAAATTAATTATATATATTAATTATATTATAATAATAACATACTTTCAAATTACAAGCATCACTTATGATTAGAATGTGTGATAATTCTTGAAGAATGTATTAATATATAAAATCATATACTGCGGTTTCACATGCCTATTTTGGCCAAGGTTTTAACATTACAAGCATTCCTTCACTAGTTGATATT